>JADMNL010000028.1:87437500-88760000 GCA_016271365.2 Neoceratodus forsteri
GGGACAGCAATGGAGAGGGGGACTTACATAGAAACATAGAATTTGTCAGCAGATAAGGATCACTGTGTCCACCTGGTCTGCCCCAATTTTCCCTACCTGGTCTGCCACCACAGATCCTACTTGGTTTCTGGCTACTTCCCCCTCCCCCCTTTGATACTGGTTTCCTTGTATACCTATCCCATGCATACTTGAAGCCCACCACTGTTTTCACCCCACCACCCCCACTGCAAGATTGTTTCAGGAATTCACCACCCTCTATGTGAACAAATACTTCACCGCATCCCTCCTAAACTTCCCCCCTCCAGCTTCATTACATGCCAACTAGTTCTTGTACATATTCTTTTCTGAAAAATGCTCCCTTCCTGCACCTTATTCACCCTCATGAGGTATTTAAAGGTCTCTATCATGTCCCCCAGCTCCCTCCTCTCTTCCACGCAGGGGACTGAGGACCATGAAGGTAGACAACTCCCCAGGCGTCAGCACCTTAGAGTGTGATGGGAGTTTGCACCTTTCCTGATGGAACCACTTACAGAGCTCTTTAACTGCTCCATAGAAACAGAGGTAGTTCCAGCAGATTGGAAGGAGGCCAATGTTATCCTACCCCAAAAAAGTGGAAGTAGAGAGGATCCAGGGAACTACAAACCAATCATCCTGACCTCAATTCTGGAGAAACTGGTAGAGACCATTATAAAAGAGCATATAGTGGAATGGCTGGGGTCCAGGACAAGAGACAGCAAGGGCTGATGTCAGGCAGATCATGATAGACAAACTTAACAGACTTCTCCAATTAGGTCACGAAGACTGTTGATAAGTCCCATGCAGTAGCCATACTGTGCCTGGACTTTAGTAGGACCTTTGACTCCGTGTCGGATGTCCCATAGGAGATTTGTGAAAAAGCTGGAAGATGCTGGGTTGGGAGATAAATTAGGTGGACTATTAACTGGCTGTGGGGGAAGAACTCAGTAGCTGTCAAAGGAGAATACTCAGGGGTTAGAGAGGTCACGAGTGGGGTACCACAGGAGGTGATCCTGGTGCCTGTCCTTTTCAATATATTCATCTACAATATGAGGATGGGAATCCGGGGTAAAATCAGTCTCTTTGCAAATGCAGGGTTTTAAATAATTGATTAGCAGTTTTTTTCTTGAAACAAGGCTAACTGTACAGAAAGTATTTATATAGGTTCTCCAGAAGTGTTATGTTTGTTAAACATAGTGAGGCAAGTGCTATGCATTTTCACAATGTTTTAGCACTTCTATGAGCAAAACGCTAATCAATTTTTGGAGTTAAATAAAACCCTGAAATAACATCAAAACTGGTGGCAGGGTGGATACAGTGAAGGGAAAATGGGAAATGAACACAGATCTGGACAGACTGGAAAAATGGTCCAAAATATACCAATTCTAACTTAATGCCAAAAAATATGAAGTCATGCACATTGGCAGAAAGAAAAATCTAAAAGCAGAGTACTGGTTGGGGGCAGAGGAATCAGGGTGGAGCAGACGTAGGAGGAAAGGTACCTGGGGATCATTATTAGTGACAATCTGAAGTTCCATGCCCAGTGCCAGAAGGCTGCAGAAAAAGCAATTAGAATGTTGAGGTGCATAGGGAGGGGGGTTTTCTAGCAGAAGGAAGGAGGTAATTCTACCCCTGTACAGATCCTTGGCGAGACATCAAAGAAAACAAAGCCCTGCACTTGAGGAGACACTCGGATATACATTAGCAGAGTCAGATCATAATGTTGCTTCCAAAGTTCATAGCAAGCACTCAAGGGGACATCCAACTAAGCTCAAAGCCCCAGCACTTCAACCCACACAGGGTCTGCGTCAGAGTCAGAGGGCTTGACAAAGATCTTATGTGGGTTGAAGCCCTGCTGCTTTGGCCTTAGCAGGATGTCCTCTGTGCAGGGGTAGAATCTGCTAATTTATATTCAAGTGCCTCCTCGAGTGCAGGGTTTGTTTTCTTTGACATGGCAGGCTGGTGGTCTTGCCCTGCACCACCTCCTCAATCCTGGACGCACTAGCATCGGTGGTGCTCTCAGTGAGACCTCACTTGGAGTACTATGTGCAGTTCTGGGGCCCACACCTGAAGGACAGGGACCTCTTGGAATCTGTTCAGAGGAGGACCATAAAGACGATACAGGGGCAACAGTAGCAGACATGCTATAGGAGGATGAGCTGGGGAGTCGCAATATGTACATGATAAAAACCAGGAGGGAATGGGGGGGACATGATAGAGACCTTTAAGTACCTGAGGGGTATTAACAAAGTGGACAGCAGTTCCTTGTACAAGAAGCGGCGAGGACAAGGTAACAAGAGGCCATGAACAGAAACTGGCAGGGGAAGCTCTACGATGGAGGTAAGGAACTTCCTCCTTTACAGAAGGGAGGTGCGGAAGTTGAATAAGCTGTCAGAAAAAGTGGTTAACGCAGAGTTCATTGCTGGCTGAAAACGCAGGTGGGATAGGCACAAGGGAACAGTGCAGACCAGAGGAGGGAGGCTGGGCAGTCGTGGGGAGAGGATGAGTGGACTGGGAAGAGGGATGCCGAAATACAGTCAGGGCCATCAGTAGACTATCTTTGGTCCAAGCTTTAGGTTGAGTGTTGATGCAGACAGGTACTGTGCAGGCTCAGTGGGTCACTGGGCCTCTTTTATTGTTGCTGTCAGTAATGTATGTTTCTATAAGAAGAATGAGACTGCAGGGTGGGCACACATAAGCAGTGCATCGATGTTACAGTGGCGATTTAGAACCTATACCTTCTAATTCCATTTTAAATCTCCCTTTATTTCCTATCTTGTGAAATGCCCCTTATTTCCACATTTTGAGTCTGTGCTGGTATTATTATTATTTAGGCTTGAAATAATTAAAAGCAGCACTGCTCTTAATAGGGCTACCCCTCCATCCCTTGATCCCTTATCCCTCGACTGTCCTTCTCTTCCCCCTTCCCATTTCGCCAACCAGCTTTCCCATCTTCAAAACCCCTCCTCTCCAAACCCCTTGATTCCTTATCCCATAGCTGTCATTTTCTCCCTCCCCCACACTTTCAAATCCCTCAGCCGCCTGGGCCCATACTACTATAATCCCTCAGCTTTTGCAATTTTCTATGACTACGTATAAGAAATGGGTCTACATTGCTCTGCCCCCTTCCTGCCTCTCCTAATTACTAATTACAAATGCAGGGCATACATACATACAGCTCAAACGCAAAGGGCTCAGACACAAAGGGCGCCCCTAGGAGACATATGCCAAGAGCAGTCCAGCCCCTATCTTTACTGTCTGCTGAGCTTCACTGATCTTCACTGACTGCTGTACCCACTACTGTAACAGTGGTCAGCTAATAGAAAGATCTCAGCCAGAAACAACAGCTCAGACATAAAGGGCAAACACAGGAGGCATACGCCAAGTGCGGTCCAGCCCCTAGCCTTACTGTCTGCTGAGCTTCACTGATCTAGCACTGATCACTGATATACTGTATATATACATATATTATAGTAGCATGGTAGTGCAACTAAAGTTAGGGTTGAGTACCCCATTTAAGGTTAAATCTGAAATTTGGCAGCTTAATAACTTTGCCACTGTATGATGGATTTGCCTGAAATTTGGAATATTAGTCTGGTACCATAGATCTCTGGATCTGCCAAGTTTCGTAACAGTAGGATAAACAGTTGCACAGCTACAGAGCACCAAAAAATACACAAATTATGCATTTTTGCACATTCTTTGCTCGCACTTACAGGTCGCACGGTTTGTGTGACTGGTCTGAAACCTTCAGGGAACATATAGCCAGGGTCCCCAATGTGCCTTTCAAAGATTTCGTGAAAAAATATTAAATGGTTCAAAAGTTATTCAAAAAACAAATTTCCCATTATAGTCAATGGGAAAAGTTAAACTATGCTAAAATGTTGCAAATGCACTTTTTACTTTCGCAAATGACCCTTGTAGTGTCATAAATCAGCCATCTTGTTTTCAGTTGGTGGCCACAGAAATGCTTGGCATTTAAATTTGGGACCCTCTAGGGACACAATTCTTGTTGTGTTCACCTAGTCGAGCCCTGAGGATGCTAGCCATGTCTTTTTTGGGGGGTAAAACACCCCAGAAATGTTTTTTAAATTTATGCAACACTTTCGTGATTTTATTTGCAAAAGTGTTGTGATTTGCGAAAGTACTTTGCGACACTATGCCCAAAACACTAAGGAATCTTTGCCACCCTGCTGCAAGAGAACAGTTTGGTCTTTTCGGCTGAAATTTGGAAGGAAGAAAGCCAAGATCCCACAGATGTACCTTTTTGTGGTTTGGTGACAAAATATTAGAGGGCTGCAAAGTTACGGCACTCTGAAGTTGATGATTTTTCCCATAGGCTAACACTGCGGCATCCACCCCGCCTTTTGGGGCCCGTATCTCGAAAACGCTTCTAGGTACGGACTTTTCATCGGAAAAATTCTTAGCCCCCACAAAACTAGCCAGGAAAGTCATAAATAATATGAGATTTTAAATTTTTTTCTACATCGTATGGTTCCTGAGATATTTATGAAATTTAGTATTCCAAGTGTTCATTTTCTGCTCAGAGGGTCATTATTATGCATACATTCTTTGTATTCACTGTGTTTCCGAATGCACCTTTTTGGGAAAAAAGTGTGTGTGTGTGTGTGCATTTGCGTTACTGTTACAGTTAGCATTTCCGCTTGCATTTCCAAAACCATTTGCGTTAGTGTTTCCGTTTACGTCACCGTGTGCGTTACCCTTTGCGTTTGCGCTTGTGTTACTGTTACCATTTGCGTTTCCACTACTGTTTTTGTTTGCGTTTCCTTTTGCGTCCCCGTGTGCATTACCATTTGTGTTTGCGTACGCACTTCCGTTTCCGTTTGTGTTTCCTTTGGCATCATCGTTGGTGTTAGCGTAGCGCTGCATTTCCAATCATGCTACTGCAAGACAATATCATATGCTTTCGTATTAGCTATTGCATTTGCATTTCTTTTGTGTTAGTGTTCCCTTTGGCATCATCATTGGTGTTACCATAACTGTTTGCATTTCCAATTGCATTAACGTTACTGTTTGCGTGTTCGTCACCATTTGCGTTTCTGTTGGCCTTAGCGTTTGCATTTTCGGTAGCATTTCCATTGTCGATTGCGCTACTGTTTCCTTCTGCCTCATCATTACCATTTCTGTTTGTGTTTGTGTTACCATTTGCATTTTCATTACCTTTTGCGTTTCCGTTGGCATTAATGTTACTGTTTTCGTTAACTTTTGCATTTCTGTTGCCATTAGCATTTGAGTTACTGTTTGCGTTATCATTTCTGTTTTCATTAACATTTTCACTTACGTTTCTCTTACCATTTCTGTTATCGTCTACATTTGCATCACCATGTGCATTACCATTTGCGCTTGTGTTTGCGTTACTGTTAGCATTACTATTTTATTTTACCTCACTGTTTCCATCACTGTTTGCGTTAAAATTACTGTTTGTGTTTTTGCGTTTGTGATGTGCAGTGCAAAACATTGTTTTTGCTATTTTTCTGCACTATCTTCTACGATGCACAGCACAGCCAGTGTGTAGTTGATTGGTCTGAAACTTGGCAGGTAGAAAGACCTTTGTTCAAGGAACATGCCAGTTTTTGTTTGGTGAAAACGTGTTGTTCCGTTCCAGAGCTTTGGCCATTTGAACTTGGCCCGCTTTGCAGTTACTGATTTTTCAGCCGCCAGGTCTGCCATTTTAGTGCATTTTCGGCCACGATTTCCACCATTTAGTGGTGGAAGACTTCTTAAAGGTGCAGAAATATAAAAATTGAATATCTCTGGAATGGTTTGGTCTTTTCTCATGAAATTTGGAGGGTGTTGAGTGGAAGTCCTGGAGATGTGAATTATATGTTTACATGTTTGAAAAATAATTTGCTGCAGAGATACTGTGAGACGCAGTTAGTGTTTTGCGCATAACGTTCTGCATGGTGCTACTAACTTTAAATTTATAGCATAGGTAGACCTAGTGGCACGGAGGTACCTTACAGTGGTTTCATGTGTAAAACATTAATAAGTGTGGAATTATGCCACTCCAATGAATGAAAATGTGGTTCATTATGCTTCAATAACTTTTGAACTGTGTGTCTGATTTGCCTGGCATTTAGAAATTACAAAGATTTATAATTCATCTTTCATTGTGCCAATTTTTGGGTCACTGGCACTTACGGTTGCTGAATTGTGCATGTTACGTTGTTTGCTCATGGCTCGGTGCGACTGTTGAATGGATGTACACACAATTCTAGACACACTGTGTGCCATGGTACATGTCTTCATTTAACAATTTTGATTTCAGTCGGTCCTACAGTTTTTGCAAAGCGAAGTGACAAAAACTCACATGGTGGAAGGGCCCCGCGCTCCCACCACCACATTGCATTTACTACTTATAGTGTACATTCTTAAAAAGAAGGGAAATTCATGGCAAAAAAACTCTGTTTAATGCATCAGTTAGGGTTGTTCCACAGTGACAAAAGGTAGGAAATTCGGTGTTAGGGTTGCCACCCCTTACACCCCACGCCCACCCCATCTCCACCAACAGGCATCGGAGTGTGCGTTGGGGTCGTCAATCCTAACTCTCACCCCATTCTCCTATACTGCACTGCCTCGGCTTATTTACACATGGAATGGGGTGAGAGTTAGGGCCGACGATCCCAACGCACACCCCAATGCCTGTTGGTGGGGTCGGGGTTGGCATGGGGTGCAAGGGGTGGCAACCCTAATACTCAATTTCCTCGCTTTTGTCGCTGTGGATATATATATATATATATATATATATATATATATATATACACACATACACACATACATACATACACGCACACATTTTTTTGGTCCTCTCACAGCCTCTGCTTCTAGTTGTCCATATATTCTTTTCATCCATAACACCTCAGGACAACTGCCACCTCCTACCCCCCCCCAAGCTGAGCAGATACACACCCCAGCGAAACAGAAGGCTTCCCTTTTTTTTCATCTGAAGATCACCTCTAGGCAATCTACTTCTCTCACCTGGAACTTAAACTGAGAAATAAAGGCCACTACGAACCCCTTGAACTGCAATAATTGTGGCACACTTTTTACCAAGGATTTCATTTACAGAGAGGGGCACTGTCCAACATGCTCCACAATCAGAGACCTCTGATTACAGCTTTATGCAGCATGAGCGGAGATAAAATACCTCCATGATATATTAAATCAGCCTCCACTGGGCAACAGCATAAAACCTTTAGTTTCAAGGTGCACTACACCAGTACCTCTACCCCAAAGGACAAACAGGCCAGGGGGCTGGCAACAGGTCAGGTTTCGTACAACTGGCACAAAATCCTCAATACAGGAAGGTACCAAATCTATTCAAACATCAAATAGATACACTGCACTATCTTACCATGACAAATAGCGTAACAAGCATCAAAAATTCTGTGAACCCAGAGCGGCACACGAAAGAACAGCACACAACTAAACCCACTAAAAAGGACAAAAAGAAACCATACTAATTGGTGACTCAATGATTAGGGGTGTAAAGACTCACCTCCAGCAGGACCATGCTTCAACTATGGTAAGGTGCCTCCCCGGAACATCGGCATGGAGGGACACCAATCGCATAGAGGAAATTGTTCGAGCCATTGATCGAGACACATGTCATTCTCCACATAGGTACAAATGACCTAGCCAGTAAGTCAGTAGAGGAAATGAAACAAAACCTCACCAGGCTGGGTGACAAGCTTGCTTCCCTTTCATCCACTATCACCTTCTCTGAAATTCTGCCAGTCTGGAAGAAAGGAGACAGCAGGCAGATGATCAGGGAAGGGGACATCTCTGAGCGAAACACCTGGCTAAAGGACTGGTGCCAGGAAAAAGGTCATCACTTTATTGGAAAATGGCAGGACTTCTGGGAATGAAAATTCTTTAAATTCAATGGCCTACACCTCTCAAAGGAGGGGGCCTGAGCACTAGGGCAAAAATTTGACATTCACATCGGTCAGTTAAATTAGTAGATGAGGGGTGGCACAGGCACCCCTAGCACAAAAAGGGTTGCCAAATGCCCCTCGCCATCACCAACTAGTTCAGCACAAGGATGGACCAATCATACTCAGACCAAGTATTTCAACAAAATTACACAACCAAAACTTATGAAAAATGCAAACGACCAAAAGAGATGGGAATTGGAAGGCAATGTGTATCAATGCTCATAGTCTGCCACATAAAATCCCTGATCTCACAGCCATAACGGCAGATGCACAATTAGACTGGGTCACTGTTATGGAAACATGGTTCACTGGGAACCACTCCTGGGATGTCACCATCCCAGGGTATGCATTATTCCAGAAAGATCGGGAGGGAAAGGGGGGGGGGCTGGCATTGTATGTCAGAGATGACATATGCGCAACAGAAATCCAGGGAAAACACAGTAAAGCAGAGGGTCTTTGGGTTACACTAGGAGCTGGTGACAAAGCCCCTATACAGGTAGGAGTCATATACAGACCCCCATCCCAGGAGACTGACATAGACAAGAAGCTCTTGGAAACCATCTCAATGATGGCGGACAGGGGTGAATTGTTGTTTGAGGGGGACTTCAATCTACCAGTTGTGGACTGGTCCTCATACACAGCATCCTCAGACCAGAGCAAAGAGTTCCTTTTTGTGCTAAGGAGAGCAGGTTTCCAGCAACTGGTGAACTCACCCACCAGAGCAAATATTGGATCTAGTGCTGACAAACAGCACAAGGATCCCAGAAGCAGAGGTGGAAGTCAATCTTGGGACCAGTGATCACTGTTCAATCTGGTTTACTGTGAACAATGTGGAGGAAAACAGCCACACCAAAATCAAGATACTAGATTTCAGAAAAGCCAACTTCCCCAAAATGAGAAATATGATCACATCCATGCTAGAGGGAGGAATCACAGGAGATGTAGAGGACTGCTGGAATACTCTGAAGGCCGCTCTGCATACAGTAACAACTGTATGCACTAAGTAGATCAGCAAATCCAAAAGAAGGAAAAGACCTCCCTGGTTCTCTCACTAAGTAGCATCCAAAATCAAAGAGAAAAAAAAAACCTTTGCACAATTCAAGTAAACAAAACACGAAGCAGACATGGAAGAATACAAGAACAAATTAAAGGAAGCAGGGAAAACTGTTAAAAGGGCAAAAGCACGGACAGAAGAGAAAATAGCACTGGGTCTTAAGGAGGGAGACAAAACCTTCTATAGATGCATAAAAGAAAAAAGGAAAACTAAGGGAGGAATAGTCGGACTAGCAACCAAGGAAGGTAAGATGGCATAGAGTGACGAGGACAAGGCAGAAGTGCTAAATTAGTTCTTTTGCTCTGTTTTCACCATAGAAGACAGTGGCAAAGGTCATACACTGAGCAGGACAAAGGAAGATACCCAGAGAGCAGATACTAGCCCCTTCACAAGGGAGAGGGCCCTAAAAGAGCTTAATAAACAGAAAGTGGAAAAAGCCATGGGACTGGACGGCATACACTCTAGGATACTGAAGGAGCTCTGAGAGGAACTGGCTGCACCGTTGGCTGAGCTCTTCAACAAGTCACTAGACAGTGGGAAAATACCTCAGGACTGGAAACAGGCAACCGTTGTGCCTTTGCACAAGAGCAGAAACAAGGAAGAGGCAGGAAATTACCGCCCTGTCAGTTTGACCTCAGTTATGGGAAAAATGATGGAGTCACTACTAAAAGAGAAGATAGTGGCATACCCAGCAGATACTGCAAAAATTGACCCAATGCAACATGGCTTCACAACAGCATGCTCTTGTCAAACCAACTTGATCAACTTCTTCGACTGGGTCACTAGAACGTTGGATCAGGGAGGGGCAGTGGACATTTTATACCTAGATTTCAGCAAAGTATATCCTCCCATCCCTGCACCCCCCAAGGACACATCTGGAATCGAGCGGTAGTCTACTCAGTATGCCTTTCCTGGTAAAACTTTTAAATAAATAAATAAGGCCTTTGAAACTGTCCCTCACAGAAGGTTAACCAACAAGCTGGTACATACAGGAGTTGGTCAGATGTTGTTCAGCTGGATCACTAACTGGCTGAATGATAGGGCCCAGAGAGTGCTAGTCAATGGATTATTGTCAAAGAAGGGTAGGGTGACTAGTGGCATCCCACAGGGATCAGTACTGGGACCGATCCTATTTAACATATTTACTGTATAGCAGATGTAGCGAATGGACTAACAGGGAAGGTCTGCCTCTTCGCAGATGACACAAAACTCTGCAACAGAGTGGACACAAGGGAAGGAGCAGACAACATGGAAGCTGACCTTAGAAGGCTAGAGGATTGGTCCAGAGACTGGCAGTTACAATTTAATGCCAAAAAGTGTAAGGTGATGCACTTAGGAAAGAGGAACCCTGGAAATTTTTACACACTGGGAAGACATCAGCTTGAGGAGACACAAACAGAGCGAGATCTCGGCATAATCATCACTGACAAATTAAAGGTAGGAAAACAATGTGAGAAAGCAGCACAGAAAGTGGGTGGCATCCTCGGATGTATAAGTAGAGGTATTTCTAGTAGAAAGAGGGAGGTTATCATGCCTCTCTACAGGTCCTTGGTGAGGCCACACTTGGAGTACTGCACTCAGTTCTGGAGACCTCACCTCAAGAAGGATATTGGCCATTTGGAAATGGTGCAGAGAAGGGCACTAAGATGGTGCATGGACTGCATCTCAGGTCATATGAAGCAAGACTCAGGGAGCTGAACCTACACTCCCTTGAGCACAGAAGAAACAGAGGGGACATGATTGAAACATTTAAGTACATGAGGAGATTTAACGCAGCTGAGATAGGCAATCTATTTCAACAGAACACAGCAACACGCACGAGAGGGCATGATATGAGACTGGTAGGAGGAAGGTTCAAAAGCAACCTCAGGAAGTACTTCTTCACAGAGAGAGTGAGAGATCCATGGAACAGCCTGCCCCAGGAGGTGGTAGCATCAAAGACAATCAGGGAGTTCAGACTCACATGGGACAGACAAAGGACAAGTTAGGACAAAGGCTGCATGGGGGGGTAGTTTTTGTTTCTAAGGGAGACAAGATGGATCCCACCGTCCCCATATACCGACGCTTTTCTTTTGTTCTTATGTTCTAACTGCTTTTTGATAGGTATTGTATTTACCATCTTAAATTATAGGAAAACTATTTAAATAAGTCACAACAATATACATATTGATTACTGTGTAAGAATATTATTTCAGTATTTCTGGTAATCAGTGGTGCATTTAGCATGTACAATATTAAATTAGTTTATTTTTATTTATTGAAAACTTCGAAGGTGACTTTATATTGTGTGCCTGTTTTAACTTGTTTCATTTATTCTTTTATGTAAAGTGCCTTGATGCTTGTGAAAGGCGCTTAATAAATAAACATTATTATTATTAGTGTTATTAAAACACATTTTTGTAACTTATGTGCAATATACTGCACACTGATTTGCTAGTGAGCAAGAATAGTGTTTTAATGGTAGTGGGCTACTTGAAATTCTGTGTGTTTTCCATTATACTCAAATTATTTATATGGCACTGTCACTTTAAATAGATTAATGCACTTGATTTTGACTGCTATATAAGCAGTTTGTCTATATAGGGACCATTCCTTTGACAAAGTCTCATAGGAGGTTAAACGTTAGGAGCTTGTGTGCTGTTGCTTACCTGTTTCTGCATTTTTATCCACTAATAAAGCATAAAGAATGCAATACTAAGTTTCCAGTATCAGTCTTGACCTCAGTAGCTTCTGCAGAAGGGCAGATAGCTGGAGCGCAGGGAGAGACAGAACAAGATCTTAGAGAACCTAAGATCTACAATTCTGGAGATTATGTATATTCTTCAGGAATGGTGAGAAACCCATCTCCCTTGTGATTTTCTCTGTCACATGCTTGGTGTAAGTAGTATAATAAACTTTAATATATGGACGTTCAATTTAATAGGTGTGTGAAGCACACAAAAAAAATCTGAATATACCCTCAAAGCTTCAGTGATAATAGTATTGTCAATCACTTTTAATACTATTGTCAATCACTTTTAATAGTATTGTTTTGTGCTGGTAATAGTATCGTTGCAACTGCATGAAAATATACCTCTTGCCCCCTACGTCCTAAGCGTGCCTCCTCATTGGCTGCTTTCTATGTGTGGGTGGGCAGAACAGTGTAAAAAAACATGGCGGCCAGTCTTTTGCTTAGCGAGAGTAGTTACCCTCAAAAAAACGTTCCCCATTTTATTTTATTTTTTAAATGGAGATATCTGGTTGATCCTGCGTTTCCCATTCCCCCAAAACAAGAAAAGGTAGGACTGCCTTTACTGCAAGTGAACCGAGTGAGTAAGTGAGTGAACTATCGAGCGAGTGGCTGGGCGGGCAGGAGAAAAGTATTTGCAGCGCTATATAGTGCGGCACTCGGCCAGGACTGACACAGTCTTTAAGCGACAAAAAAATAAAAAATTGAAGATCCATATATTAAAAAAAAATAACAGATAAGTCGCTGGGCATTACCGGTGACCTACCATCTCGAGGTTCTGGACACAAGAACCTCTCGAGCTTCGCTCTCGAGGTTCCCATGTGTCCAGAACCTCTCGATGGCATTACTCATCGGTAATGCCCAGTGACCTATCCGTTATTCTCTTTTTATTAGTACTCCTTGCTTGTTTACGAATGTTTCCTGGCAGACTCTGAGACACAAGAATCTGTATTATTATTATTTTTATTGTTTACCCTACACACCAAGAGTGTTTAGACAACATAATGGCATCACTGTTTTTTTGCTACTGTGTCTCAGTATTTCTCACGGAGCACCTGACACCCTGAGGCGCCTTTGTTTGAAGCATGCACATGTGTGATGTCCCTTAAACATCGCGAGCAAAGCTCAAGAGGTGTACGTGGACATCACACACCAAAAGCACACAGTTGCTCATGTTTGATTTTTTATCATTACTGGTGCAGGGAGGATATAACAAAAAAAACAATGCAGAATTGAGGGTGATGTTCAACTGACAGCATCGCAGCATCGCACATTCACTCGTGGAGGAGAACATGAGTACAAATAAACTGGATTGAAAGTCCCTGTTTTAAAAGGTTTTTTCTATTTGTTGTGTTAAACATTAGGTGTTGAGCTGTGTGCTCCAGCTTGGTTTCAAAACTGGCTGCTAGGAGATCACCAGGTTGCTAGGAGATCACCAGGTTGCTAGGTGATCTGGGGTCGGGAGCTTTTTTTTTCTGTTTAGCTAGTGACCACAACTTTGAGAGAGTGCTGAGAGGGGAAACAGTGTGGTGCATGACAGAAAAGAGACAGAAAACCTGCAGCTGAGTCAGTGTCTTGTTTCAGGAGACTAGCATGGGAGCAGTCTTTCCCACTTTAAGTTACAATTACACAGCAGCGAGCCGCAAGTGCTATAAATAGAGGATAATGGATGGACACCAATTAACAACCAGCATAACATTCTGTGGTGATTTGCATATGCAGCCCATGATGCTTTTCATTGTGGGGGCATGTGCGATTTTGTATTTTCTTGAAACTTGGCTTCCCAGCCAAATGCCCTTTGGGGTAACCCTTGCCTCAGTGTTTGCGCACAGAGGTTCTTTGTCTTTTAAATAGTTTTTTATTTTAATGGGTTCACCACAATATATCCCAGGCACACTGCCTTAAGGGTAGCTGGTCCATCCCACTGGGGTGTCAGACAGATGAGGCATACTGATGTGTCCTGGTAGGATGAAACACGTGTCTATGTCTTCTGTTAGCAACCTTTGTAAACTGTGTGAGGCCTTTCGGCACCATGCAATTCTGCTTAAAGTTGGACTGGCATAACATTCTGTGGTGATTTGCATATGTAGCCCATGATGCTTTGCATTGTGGGGGCATGTGCGAATTTGTATTTTCAATTAACAACAATGCTGTGTTCCCTTCGAGAGGTTGTCTTGACAACCTAGTAAACCTCGAGAGCACAGCACAGTTGGCATGACAACCTCGAGATAGGCACTCCACGTTGTTGTTTACTGGTGCCCCTCCATTGCCTTTTAGGATGTATGGGCACCAGTTACATGAAATGTGTCCTTGCTTTTCCATTTTTCTTGTTTTGCCATGCTCTCCTTCAGGGCCAGCTCTCACTGCCACAGCCGTTCATCTGTCGGGAAGTTCAAGAGATGGGCATGCGCAAAGATGTTCATGTTATGCTATCGTTGAGACATATCCAAGAGGGTATGTATAACAACCTCTTGATGTTACGACAATAGCATAACAACGATAGGGATTAATTGAATTCCATCATTAATAACCCTCTTCCATATATTATAATGCCATAATAACTGGGTATGATGTCATACCCAGTTATTATGCCATTTCGACAGACACATTCTCAATGTATTAAAGGGGGGAAGGGTCACCAGTGATTATTAAAGCAAGAATAGTATTACCAGAGCAATAATATAAATACTTGAACAGTAATGGTATTACTAAAATAACATTGTTAGAACAATAATATAACTACTAGAACAATAAAAGCATTGCTAGAGTAATAGTGACATTATGAGAGCAAGAACGGCATTACTGGAATAACAACAACATTACTAGAGCAAGCATAGCATGGCAAAAGCCCTAATAGCATTTCTGGAATAATAATGACATTGCCAGAACAATAATTGCATTACTAGTAATTGTAAATATGCTTATTTGGAAAATAGGCCAATTAAGCTAACAGCTCATATTCAGTGGTGTTCATACTAGAGCAATAATACTACTGCTAGGGCAACAATGGCATTACTGAAGTAAGAACATTACTACAGCATAGCTAGAGCAATAATAGTGTTACTCAAACAATAGTATTATCATATAGAATTGCTAGAGCACTAGAATAATAATGTCATTACTAGAACAATAATGTCATTAGCCACTCATTCCATTCTGTGTGGTCGTGTTGGGTCAGAGTCAGCAATGGATGGTTCCTATGCCACATGGCACGACTGGAAGGAAGAAAGGAATGGGTTGTAAAGAATTAGTAGTTTGAAAACATTTCAGGCAGAAAATGTTAGTCATTTTTAAAAGTAGTCCCCAATTACGTTTTACTCCAGAAGTGTTTTTCTTTGTCTATGAACTGATTAGATGGTTTTGTACCTAAAAGTATTGGTTGTGATGTGAAAAGCAGTGCTTTACCTTGAAGCAAGCATATTTAGTTATGTTCCTCCCACTACATTATCATCATGTGACCTCATTTATTGTTACATCATTGTTGCGTCACAAGCCCTGCTGTCAGACTGCGTAAAGAAAAAAACGGTATGTTGTGCAATCTGTCTGATCTTGTTTTGACATACGAAGATACAAATGAAGCCAACAGAATAAGGCCATTATGTTTATCTATTCTGATCATATTGCAGGTCCTCAGTACTGACCTTGCCCCATAATCCACCCTTCCCCTCCATCCGCCCCTCCCTTGACCTTTATTTTCCCCCTAAGTCTATCCCTGCCTCTTGTGAAGTTGCCTACCATTTTCAATGAAACTACCTCCTCCAGAAGCACATTGTAACCCACCGCCACCCTCTCCATGAAGAAATGCCTCCTAGCCTCTCTTCTAACGCCCACCCTCCAACTTGAGACTGTGTTCCCTCATGTTTCGGTTCCCACTAAGCTTGAACAGACCCTTCTTATCCACCCTCTTTATTCCTTCCAAATACTTGAAGGTCTCAGTCTTGTCCCCCTGCCTCTTCCCCTCCAGGAAGTACATGTTCAGGGTCTCCAGGAACTACTATATGTATACTTACTGGTAGTCACTGTATATTATCTGTTGAAACTCATTTGTCGTTAACATATTTGACTTGGGATGTTCTGTAAATTAAACTTGTTTCTTGTGGAACTTATTCTGTATATTTTAACTGTTAATAAATAAATAGACTGGTAACATGTGTCACAAGTTACCCGTCAAACAGCAGGATATTGGCCCTTCCTGGTTACTAGTGATGTCACAGTCAGTGAGGTCACAATGCTGATGATGTATAGAGAGGAAGAGAACTGACTATGTCAGCCTCTGGGTAGAGAGCTGCGCCACACATCACACCTAGTACTGGCAGGTAGAAAATCTAATTAGCAAAACAGAAAAGAAAAAACATTGATTCATACGAACATACGAAATTTGCCAGCAGATAAAGGCCTAGAGGTCTATCAAGTCTGCTCGAATGTACAGCTAGCACCCCTTATTCTGCAGCTGCACCTCCCTTCCACCCTTCCCCTTCATTAACCCTCCCCCTTGTCCTGTCCCATCCTCGTTTGAAGCAGTCCACTGTTCTACTGCATACCACTTCAGCAGGTAACGCATTCCACCCAGCCACCACTCTCTCTGTAAAAAGTGTCTCCTCATCTCCTCCTGAACCTTCCTCGCTCAGTCTCATATCATGGCCCCTGGTGTCCCTCCCTTCCCTTACTTTGAACAGCCCCTCTGTACTTGTCTTGTTTATTCCTTTCATGTATTTAAAGGTTTCAGTCATGTCACCCCTGTCTCTCCTCTCCTCCAGTGAGTACATGTTCAACTCCTTCAACCTCCTCTCGTATGACAAGTCCCCCAGCCCCTTGATCATCTTTGTCGCTCTGCGCTGCACCCCCTCCAGTAACTTAATGTCCCTCTTCAGA
This sequence comes from Neoceratodus forsteri, assembly GCA_016271365.2. Classification (NCBI taxonomy): domain Eukaryota; kingdom Metazoa; phylum Chordata; order Ceratodontiformes; family Ceratodontidae; genus Neoceratodus; species Neoceratodus forsteri. Next base: position 87,454,128 of record JADMNL010000028.1, read on the forward strand.
TTCAGATATAAGAAGGAATAGCTGACTACCTCTGAAAGTTACTGTTAATTCCAGGCAGTACACTAGCTCTCTGACAACCAGCAGCATAGCTTGAGCAAGATAATGGCATTACTAGAGAAATACTAGCATTATTACAGCAATAACAGAATTGTTAGATCAATAATAGAATTACTAGAGCAGTAATATAGTTACTAAAATAGCACCGCTAGAGCAATGATAGCATTAGTAAAGCAATTTATGTATTTTACTTATTTATATATTTTATTATTTGGATGAACACCTTTGAGCAAAGTGCTCATTTGCAAAGGTTCCTCATCAAAACAACAGTACAGTTTACAACAATTCTTAACACTTCACAAGTAACAGGTTAGCAAAGGCATTGACAACAGAAATTTGGTAACATAATATCATAGTACACAGATCAAAGTTACATTTCAGTAGGTCTAGTAATTCACAGAATAAAAGTGCTGAAACACAGGTAGCAGCCCTGTGGGGCATTGTCTGCAGGTAGATCTGTGTGCTTTTATGGCACAGGGAATCAGAAGAGTAGCACATACGTGAGAGGTCCGAGATGGGCATGGATAGTGGTGAGTTATGGTGTTGGCATCTTGTGCCAGTGTGTGGAGGGATCTATTTAGTAGGCACCACGAGCAGCTGGTGCATTGGAAGTGATAGGCTGCGGTGCAGGTGGTAGGTGCCAGTGTGTGTGGGGTTCTTCATGGGAGATACAGCTTCTGTTGGTGCCAGGTAGGAGCACTTTTAGTAGCTCTTGTTTGAAATGGCACAGCTTAACCGATGTCTTTTGGGATAACAGAAGTATGTTAAGACAGCTTGGGGTCTCTGGCTGCAAAGGAGCATTTGGCTAGAGTTGTTCTGTTGAAAGAAACAGCCAGGGTACCAATCGCCATGCCTCTGGTAGGGTAAGGATTTTAGGCCCGACTTAGGAGAGCTTGCAACCCTGGGGGGGGGTCAGACCTATGAGGGCTTTCATACCTAGCAGGCAGGTCTGGTACTTAATTATGTCATGCAGGGGGAGCCATTTTGTGAGGGAGTAAAGTGTACGCGTGTGCGTGTGTTTGTCAACCCCAGTTACAAAGCGGCAGGCTTTGTTCAGGACTAACTGAACCCTGTTTAACACAGTATCTAAGGCACTCCCATAAACTGTTAGGCCACAGTCAGCTATGGGGGTATGGAACTTGTGATTACCACTCTTTTTGGCTTCTGGGGTGAGGTTGTGCCTCTGTCTATAGCGTGCCCCCAGTCTCCTGTTTATGTTGCATATGATTTTACATCAGCCAGATGGGGAGATAGGCTTCACAAATTTTGCAAAGAGGAAGCTTTTAGATTTTCAGCATTAATACTTTAATACTAGAGGGCTTAAACACAGAGTTGGATCTCAAACCATTTTTGAAGAAATAAAAATAAAACATTATAACATGATATCAGAATGAAATGATCTTGAATGTTCAATTCTCCTTTTTTTGCAGAACTTTTTAAATTTGGATTAACACAAAACGGTGGATGTAGATGCCTTCCAGAATGCCTTGAAGAGGAAATATGGGTGAACACATTAAAAACAAAAATAAATAAAATCAGTTCTGCATCTTATCTCTATTCTAAGCCTTTGTGATAAATAATGTAAATTTACAAAATGACAGGAACTAAAAGTTATAAGTAACTAAAAATCTCAATGGCTTAGTAATTCTTTTTCTTTCTTTTTGATAAATAAATATTTCATGTATAGTAACAGTTGTTTGTAAATGAAACGTTAAACCTGTTTGGTGAAACATAACACTGAATAAGTAGAATTTATTGATGAGTGCTTTATTATTCGTGAAATTAACTATTTAACATTTTTGTGCAAGTTTTGTTTTATCAGAAATACTTTACTTAAGAACCAATGTTTGAATCCCACCAGCTGCCACTGTTTTCTGTAAGAAGCAATTACTTCAAGTTGAACACTAGATGGCAGCATTTCCAAATAGGAAATAGTATTTAAAGCAGTAATGTGCCACAGTAAAACTGACCCCCTTAGGAAGACCTAGTGTCAAAACGCTGGGGTTTTAGTGCGGCTATGTTCCACTCAGGCTGTTAAATTACCCACAATAAAAGTGGAGAATACTTTGCAAAACCTGCATCAACTCCATTAATATTTTTATGCAGTAACTGGACTTGTGAGTGCTTTGCTTGCTTGACTCTGTCTGTGGATGGTAAACATGGGTCTAGCAACCCCTTACAGAGCACTGGGCTACGGTTTTCATTGTGCACACCTGCCTATTGTTACAGATAACGTCCCCATTTATCTTGACCTGTTGTGATCTGCCTGTGATGTAGTTTTTAAACCAAAGTACAGTGCCAGCAGAGAGGCCTAGGATGGGGAGCTTGGTTAGCAGTAACACATGGTTTACTAAATCAAAGGCCTTGGTTAGGTCTATGTTGATTGAGCCCACCAGGTGTCCCTTGTTAAGAGACTTGTGCACAATTCTGGTATATTCAATCAGTGCAGTAATAGTACAGTTTATGCAATACCCTGTAACAGTATAACATATAGAATAATATATGGGGTTGTGTGCGTAACAAGAAATTTACACACCCGAGGTGCTAAATGCTATATAAACCCTGACAGCGAAAAATAACTGGGTATCATTTTTTCCCTAAGGGAAACATGGTTTGCAATCTGCCATTATAAAGGAGTGTTTATAACGGTAAACACACGCTGGCTTTCCCTTGTTCTGCACATCCGCTAGCCGCTGTTCTTCCCCTTTCTCATTACTGGATGCCATGGCTTACTGCCGGAGAACACATTGCCACTCCGACTCAGTGGTAAGTCTGTTAAAAAAATTGCTGGGCTAAAAATGCTTAAACTGAGCTACTTTAAAAAAATGGGGAAAAAATTTAAAGTAAACATTTCTTTTAGCAGTCGCACCTGACTGCAGCCCCTGCTGAAACCTGGTTGGATAGTGGCTGCACAGAGATGTCCTGTTATTTTATATAAATGCTGTGGCAAAAAAATTATACCCAGTTATTATAAGAGCAATAATAGCATTGCTAGAGCAATTACAGCATTAGTAAAGCAATAATAGTATTGCTTATGCAATATACTATATTAACTACAGCAATAATAGCATTGCTAGAGCAATAAAAGCATTAGTAAAGCAATAATAGTATTGCTTATGCAATATACTATATTAACTACAGCAATAATAGCATTGCTAGAGCAATAAAAGCATTAGTAAAGCAATAATAGTATTGCTTATGCAATATACTATAACTACAGCAATAATAGCATTGCTAGAGCAATAAAAGCATTAGTAAAGCAATAATAGTATTGCTTATGCAATGTACTACATTAACTACAGCAATAATAGCATTGCTAGAACAATAAAAGCATTAGTAAAGCAATAATGGTATTGCTTATGCAATATACTGTAATAACTACAGCAATAATAGCATTTCTAGAGCAATGACAGCACTGATAGAGCAGTAATAATACTAGAGCAAAGATAACATCACTAGAGCAGTAATAGCATTACTAAAGTAATAGTGGTATTACTAGAGCAATAATTGCATTACTATAGCAACAATGAAGGGATTTAAACGTTAACCACAAATGCCTGAGGATGTGAAAGATCACAGGCTGAGGGGTTTATTCACAAGTATAAGTAGTTTAGGTTCAGTGTTATAGCATTGGGATGATCACACTCCTTGAAATATAAAATGTTGCTCAAACATCATTTTCTCCTAGTGTGTGTGACTAATTGTATTTTGCTTCCCATGAGCTGTCTCTTTTCACCATTACAAAACATCTTGACTTTTACACATTTGCGTATTATTGCTACTTCATTTCCGTGTCCCAGTTCCCATAATGCTCCCAAGGGGTCAATGAAGACGTGTATCTCCCACCCCTCTGGTGCAAAAACAGACAAAGTTTCAAAAAATCAGGGGCACCCTCTCAAAAATGTCAGTAGTAACTCAAGAAGCTGTCAGGACATTCAATTTAGTGTAAAGCCAGGTTCCAAAGGAGAAGTATGCTGTAACTTTAATATTTAACATGATTTTTTTCCTTTGTAATATCTGCTCTTTAGCATTTGAACGTGGGACATGACTGCACAGCAGCATATGTGAATGGAGATGTCAGCATGGCGTTTCGGAGAATTCTGGCTTAATGGTGACTGTCTGCTATAACTTTCCATTTTTAAAAAAAAACAAAATATAACCTCTGTATGCCCACCCAGGTCACAGGTATATTTAATTACAAATAAAAAGAGTATGGGGCCATGTGGAAGGTGCTACACCTGCCTTCCTGCAGCCATATTGTGCACACCCCTCTGAAGATGCTGCATGGCCCTTTAAGGCTCTCAGGAATGATTTTGTTTAATGAGCACATGAAAAAGAAATCAACACAGGGCATAGAAGTATAAACATTTTATAGACAGAAGAAGCCCAGAGTCCATCTTGTCTACTCTGTTCCTACCTGACTTAGCCCAGCCAGCCTAGTCCTGTATGTGTACTGACAACAAGACCATCATGTTCCTAGCTGGCTCCTAAGTGTAAGAGGAATCTGTGGACCATGCACACTCAGTATACAAAAGCCAAGGGAACCACTTTGTAACCCCCCTACAAATGGGGGTTCCCAAAAAGTCTTCCTTGACCTTGCCTAAATGCTCACTGCCAGGCTGGTGTCCTGCATTTTAGCAGTTTAAATGTGATTGCCAGAGCCTGTGTAGCCTCTGTGCACTGTCTCTTTAAGAGCTGCTTGATTACAGCATAAGTAATCTGAGATGGAGCTCTGCTGAAAGATGTAACTATTTGCTGAAAACCATTTAGAATGATAATGATAATGTAGCTTGTCTAACCTGCTTTCCTTGTAGCAAGGACTGTTTTGTTTGTCTCCACTATCTTGGTCCTGGACTGCAAATAGGACCAATCAGTTCTAGTGTGACCTAAAATGTAGCCAGACTACAGGAGCTGTCTGAATTCAAAATCTATAGGAACTGTGGTTTGAGTTTTTGCGCCTTTTTTGCAACTGAAGGGGGAGCTCTTGCTTTGACTGACAACCAAATCAGCCAACCAAAGCTTTTGGATCTCGGGGAAGTCCCGGGCTACTTGCAGTTTTCAGTTAGAACTAAGCTGGAAGCTGAGCAAGAAGGAGCTGAAGTGATTCTGAGAGCAATCCCAAGTGGATTCGCATGGGAGAACTGTGAAAAGGCTGAGAGTTTGGCCTCCATGTCTGCCTGCTGCTCCTGAGAGGGAGAGAAGAGAATTATTTTGGACTAAATCCAAGTTTGTGTGACTAAAGTAAGCTACTGAAGTGGGCCAGGCTCAACCTGAAGAGGACCAAATATTTTTGCTGAATGCGATCGGCCTGTCAGGAGTTCCAGCTACCCCTAAGCTCCCAGTGTGTGCAGAGACTTTGCGATTGTGCCTGGGGAGCGCTTTGCCTGGTACAGTAGAATTCCTGTACATGTAAATGTGCTATGAGCTGCTAGTGGGTTGTGAGTTAGTTCCCCACTGTGTGAACTGTGTTCTGGTTGCTGGAAGTTGTATCCAGCCCAAAACGGACTGCGTCTGAACTTGTCTCCATGTGGTCTGGGCTTTGCCAGACTCGCCCAGCCAGACTACCCACTGCACAGAGAAGCCATCGACGAGAGACCTGCCTGAGGATCAGCCCCCTGCTCCATGCTTGAACAGGAACGATGCCTCTGTGACTTGTGTGGGCCCTGCTTCTCCTGGCATTCCAGATCAACCACCTGCAGTCTCGATTTTCGTCCAGCCTGTGTCCAGTCTTGGGTATCGTGAGTAAATACCAGGGTAGCTCCCTATAACAACAGCTTAATCTGAGTGTGTCATCTGATTGTCTTGTTGTTTCGTTTCCTTTAAGAACTGAGCCCTCTGGCTCCGGATTACAAATATTGTGTACTGTGCATGTTATGTATTCCAACACAGTGCCCCAACCAGCTGCAACCCCGGGCAACTGTCCTGGCTAGCCGATCTCTTCTCTACCTGGGTACCCAGAGGTGGACTGTGTGGGGGGGACTCAAAGCGCATGCATAACTGCTTGATTGATATAACCTTTAAGCTAATCAACCTGATTTTGCCCCTCCCTTGTTCAAGTCCCCTGAATAAATCAGATCTAACTTTTTCTGCATGTAATCTGACTGTGGTTCCAGTTTGTGCTCAAAGTACTGTATTGTTGCTATTTGCAGTGCTTAATCTTGTTTTACAGGGGGTTCCCAGGGTCGAGCCAGAGGAACCAGCCCTGATGGTAAGTGCAAACCGTGTGGGTACTTGTGTGGTGTACCAGGGGTATTGTGAAAGTGATTATTGTACAGTGTTCAGGCCACTAGAGGGGAAAGAGGGGGGTTACAGTGTCCCGGAAGGCTGTGCCCAGGTTAGCTTGACCACTACCAACCCTGACCTCCAGGTGGAGGCACCCGTTTCAGAATTCAGGCCCCTTAACCTGCTACTAGCCAAGCAGGCAGGGATAGTAACCCTTGGGATAGCGCCACCTAGGGGTTACACTTGCATACAGTACACCCAGCCCTGGTGGTAAGTGCAAACAGTGTGGGTACTTGTGTGGTGTACCAGGGGTATTGTGAAAGTGATTATTGTACAGTGTTCAGGCCACTAGAGGGGAAAGAGGGGGGTTACAGTGTCCCGGAAGGCTGTGCCCAGGTTAGCTTGACCACTACCAACCCTGACCTCCAGGTGGAGGCACCCGTTTCAGAATTCAGGCCCCTTAACCTGCTACTAGCCAAGCAGGCAGGGATAGTAACCCTTGGGATAGCGCCACCTAGGGGTTACACTTGCATACAGTACACCCAGCCCTGGTGGTAAGTGCAAACAGTGTGGGTACTTGTGTGGTGTACCAAGGGTATTGTGAAAGTGATTATTGTACAGTGTTCAGGCCACTAGAGTGGAAAGAGGGGGGTTACAGTGTCCCGGAAGGCTGTGCCCAGGTTAGCTTGACCACTACCAACCCTGACCTCTGGGTGGAGGCACCCGTTTCAGAACTCAGGCTCCTTAACCTGCTACTAGCCAAGCAGGCAGGGGTAGTAGCCCTTGGGATAGCGCCACCTAGAGGTGAGTACGACTCTTATATGAGGCTTTTTTAAAGGGCTCTTAATCCCCATTCACCCCCTAGTGGCTGTACTAGGAACAATCCATGAATATACACTACATGCCCCAGCATTAGGCTGATTCGGTGCAAACTTATACTGACCACGATCTTCAAAAGATGTGTGTGTGGGTGCAAATGCATGTTCTGCCTACAATGGCATCCACCAGGATCATGCACAGGGTAACAAATGCCACAGAGTCTTGCAGGACAAAAGGGATTAACTACTACTGAACTGTCCTGTTTCCTGCAAAATCTTCAGAATTCTGCAGGATCCTGTGCTTCATCTTGGCAGAGGCCACTGTATAATTCTGTTCACCCTATTGCACGTGGGTCTGAATGCTCTATTTTCATAAGGTACCAAATAGTTAAGACAAATGTCCATGATTTGTGGTACTTTGCGCCCAGAGAATAATGCATATATAATTTATTGATGCAAATACCACAGACTGTGATGTCACTGGATCCAAACATCTGATGCAGACAGACCAGTTAATGCGGACAGATGTCTGCTTTGAAAGTACAGGTGGATGGATCTGAAATGGCTCGGTTTTTGAAAATCCTTCCCACTGTGTTTGTGCAGTTTGTAACTGAATGGGCATTTATATAAAGCACAGTTTGCACTAATAGACTGGGGGGAATTCCACTAAAGCTTTATTGAGTTTAACTTCACTTCAGTGCTTAGGACTGACCCCCAAATATTAATCTCGTCTCAGTTCCGTTTATGTTGCCTTCCTCATTCTGTTTTTTGGTGGCTCTGTCCACAGGTTAGACAGGACACAGCACATCAGCAACTGGAAGAGCTGGCTCAGATAAGACCTAGACCAAGGCAGGTGCAGAATAGCAAGCGTTCAAATAATTTAAAAAGACCGTAATAACTTGTCTGTACTGGATTTCTGCTGTTTCAAACCAGAAAGTTACGGGAAAGTGGAAAGTGTTTAACCTGGAAGCTGGAGCTTGTTTCCAGGTGCGACCTGGGAGCACTAGGAAGTTAAGTGACTTGCTCAGGATCACACAGTATGCAAGTGGGGGCTGATGGGATTCAAACCCAGGTCTCCAGGTTTGCAGCTCAGTGCTCTTAACCACTACACTATGCTACCTCCTTGCTCCTTACTAGCAAAGTGCAGAGTCCTATTTGCTGTCTCAGCAGAGGTCAAATGAAGTTTTGTGGCCAGCTGACCCAGCAGCTGTAAACATCCATTGGCCCAAAAAAATTCCACTAGTCCAACTGGAGTACTTGTTAAAATGTTATCTCTTGCAATACAAGCCGGTGAAAAAAAAAATTACTGGTCCAATAAAATCTACTGACATTTGGCAAGTGGTTCACTGCGAGTTTTAGACCCTGCTAGGTCATCTTAAGATTGCCTCTAAAACTACGTCAAATAGCGAGCTCCTGTAAATATTAAAGACCATGTGGCTAGTACGGATATAGACAATAATGCCTGTGCAGGTGTGTTATGCAGATTTTTCACAAACCCGAGGTGTATGACAATCCATAAACCCTGAGAGTGAAACTTGAGGAGTTTGAGATTATCTGACACCGAGGGTTTGTGAAAAATCCTCATAAGGCAAACCTTGTACGGGCATTATTTTTTTTTATAACAGCTGCTGCAAGGTTTTCACAGAGAAAAACTGTAAGCTGTATTTGTGTGCATGAGCGTGTCTCTGAGGAGCTGCCTTAGTCACACAAATGCAGTGTGCTTTCTATCACGCTTCAGTGAAGTGAGAGCGTGAGGAAGAAGATGCAGTAATAACTCATTATCAAGTTATTACAGAATTCAGCTGGTTAATATGTCATTTTATTAGGAGTGGCTATCCAGCCATTATAGGGGGTCCAGTTATATAAATCTTACAAAATGAAGGTATTGGGCCTTTGGATCCCTTGGTAATAATTTGTTTGATTTTTTTTTTTTTTTTTATTCATTTCGTTATTCTTTTTTTTTTAACCAAGTACTAGTAAAAAAAGAATATGTAACCCCCCCCTTGGGGGCTTACTCTAATTGCCCTCATGTCCTTTGTTCCTCCCATTTGCCTCCTGCTGTTGCTCTGGCTCCCCAGACTTCTTGTGTCCTCCTGGTGTCCCTTGCCTCTTTTTAAGTCCCCGTTTGGCCCTGTCAGTTATTTTAGCCCCCTTCATGCTGAAATCCTTAATTGCAAGTCACCGGCATGCCCCTGGTGCTACCGGTGACTGCGCATGCGCATCCAGCGCATTGCTGTGTCAACCGTTAGATTTGCGGTCAAACCTTAGAGTTTTATGAAGGTTCCGGTGCCCTGGCAAACTAAGAAGGGGCTGGTGACCGAAGCGCTGTGGCATAAAAGCCACTTAAGAGGCGAACAGCAAAGTTTGAGCAAGAGATAAATGGAGGGCTCATTAATATTCATGAGCACCTCATAACTATTCATAAGCTGCTGCCTGCTACCTAGGGGGACAGTATAATGATGGCAGCAACAGCAAAAGTACAAAGACTATTTTAATAAATGTGGACTCATTCAGGGGAGAACTGTTGGGGCTATCAGTGTGTGGGGAGAATATAGTGATATGATATTAAAATGGCTGCACCAGACTCAAACTGGTTGGGGCTGCATAACTGGGACACTATCTTGCACTGCAGCCACCATTTTGGAGTGGATCAGCCAATCATGAACTGGGATTTCGACCAGAGACTCTTGGGAGTATAATATAAACTTATGGAAGGTTTCTGGGACAACGTTTGGGCACCTAAATTGCAGCCAATTAAAAGAGTTAAATTATGTTGGGCAGCTTAAACAGCCAGTTGGATTACAAGGATTCCTGCCATTATTTATTTTATTTTTTTAATTTTTATTTTATTGAAATCTAGGATTACAAATGCCTTCGAGCAGGAACTGCTCGTTTACAAAGGTTCCACGTCGAAGGAATGGGGGTATACATACATACAAAGGTCAACATAATAATACATAGTTACACAATAAAAAGTAGTAAGAGACTGAGGCTTAGAAAATTCCAGTAATTCAAAATGTGCCAAATGTTAGGTAGCATGACATACCAGCCAAGGGCAATCTTAGAAATAAGCACTGCAGTTGAGAGGGAAAGGGGTGTGCAGACAGGAAGGCCATTGACGGAGGGTAGAGGTTGAGGGTAAGAACTCTAAAGGGGAGGGAGGGGATAAAAGTCAGGAAATGCCACAGGGAGGAGGACAGGGAGAGGGGCAAGGGGGTAGGCAGGTAGAAGGGGGCAAGGTAGCTGTCAAGTCTGAAGTGGAGGGCAGTGAGCGGTGGGCCCCTGATTAGGCAAAGCAGTCACAACGACTAGTTGAAATGAGATGAAGTCGGAGTTGTCTCTTAAAAGAATTTAAATAATAAAATTTAAGAGGGGCAGTTTTGAATGGGGGCAGTTCTACAGAGTACCAGACTGAAAGGGACTGCAGAGAGTAGCTTGCAGTTCAGGTGCAGGCCTGTGTTGAGACTCCAGCTCGAACTATCGAGTCGGCTCTGTGGAGACTCAGGCTTGCAAGAGACCTAGTTGCTTCTGTGTGTGTTACTGGTGATTGAAGAATGAGGATTAATTGCCAGGAACTGCCTGCAGTTTGGAGATTTTGCTCAGTGAATTGACTGAAATTGCATGCCAGCTTGGAAATGAACTGAGAGGTAAAGACTTAAATGTTGTTTCCCCCTCAAGGGTGTGAGGCGGATTTTTAGATCACGAGGTTTGCTCAGTGCAACTACTGAATTAGCAACCGGACTATATCTGAACTGGACAAAGTTAGTGCTGCTTATCTGAATGTGCTGACTGTGTTTCGTGGGTCAAGATCTACTTGCCTACAACCCAACCTGTTATGCCAGCTGGAGGCTTCACCAGCCAGAAGACAAATGAACTTTGCCAATTGGTCATCCTGCCTGGGTCTTTGCCAATCCAGCCCAGACCAATTACCCTGCACCAGAGACCGTTTCCGTGAGAGACTGGCTTAGGGGATCCAGCCCCTGCGCAACAATTCATAGGTTGCAGCCACCTGGAGGAAAGGCCATGAGGAGGAGGTGTGTCCTGTCGGCCCTGCTTCCCCATGCTCACCAGTGAACACCACAAGGTCTCCATATCACCTGCCATCCTACAGCAATCTGATAGTGTGAGTACAATCAGGGTAGCTCCCTGCAATGAGTGTTTCAATAATCTGTGGTACCATTTGATTTCTTTAACTTTCTGGGTTTTCAAGAGACTGAGCCAACCGGTTTAGATTACAAATTATCATCTGGCTGTTGTGCATGTTAACTGTTCTCTTTCCATCAAGGGCCCCAACATCAGCTGCAACACCGGCCAACCCCGGGCATCGCCTCTAGCTAGCCAGTTTCCATCCTGGGTACCCAGTGTTGTGTGACTGTGTTAATTGGGACTAAAAAGTGCATGCTAAAATCTGAGACTAATCGGAATACTAATCGTTTGACCAAATTCACACCCCTCCCTTGTCCATGACCCCTAAATAAATCAGATTGTCTTGTTTCATGTTTAACCTGCTAGTGTGCATATTATTAGTTGGGTAACGGTGACAAAAGTGTACAGCTGTCTTGCTAACCTCATTTCACAGGGGATCTCCAGGGAAACTGCTGAAGGTCCAACCCTGGTGGTAAGTGTGAAGGGTGTGTGCATATTATTACTGTTACTTACTGACTGTGTGTTAACTGCTGTGACAGGTACAGAGCCACTAGGAGGGTTGGTGGGTGGTTATAGCTTCCCAGAGGGCTACAGCAGGATAGGTAGTTACTCCCAGTACTATTTATCTAAGGGGAGGCACCATAACACTGAATCCAGGCCCCTTAACCTGTGCTTGGAAATACAGGCAGGGGTAGTAGCCTTTGGGATAGTGCTGCCTAGGGGTTACAAATATAACAGAATCATTGTATGATGAAGTTAGAAAATGTTTACTGGCAAAGCAGACAGTGTATTTCAGTTGGAAACTGCACATCTTCTTTTAGAGAATTAAAGCTTTCTTCCCCTAAAATGTTATAGATTTAATACAACGATATGATTTTTGATAATCTGCGAGCTTTTGTTATGATTTAGCAGGTGATGGTTTCTTTCTAACCAGATATGCCATTGGAAAGAAGAAACAGAAGCCATTTCCTTTTTTTAAAAAATTGTAAAATTATAAGGATTGACCACAATATTAGACAAATATATATAAAACATATAATTGTCGCTGACAGAAGTTTCTTTGGAAACGATGAAAACAACTCTACAATTTATCATTGCAATACATTGGGCTCCTAAGTAGGTGGGATTTTCCTACATCACAATAGCAGATTTTTTTTAATAAATATTTTCTCTGCCCCCTCTATCTCTGGTGTCCGACTCCCTCGGGGATCCCAAGACACCTACCTGATTCTGTGTGGTGCCTTGAATGCTTCATCCCCTTCAAATAGCCATGGCTTACCCCCTACGGTGGGGTCAGAGGGTAGCCAAACCCCGATACTCACAGGTTCGTCAGGTGACATGTGGCATGGCAACTGCCGCTCAGGTCCCAGGTGTACCAGGATGCCATTGGCCATGAACACCAGGATTGTATATCGCTAGTTACATCCCCACTGGGTGATGGCATGCAAGGACCCAAGCACATGCACACGTGCACATGCATGCGTATGGGTGTACAAGCCCGCCATCACCCAGACTTTCACCAGCCTGCCTTCACTGCTTTACCATTGATGGTCACCTAGGGGCAGTACTGTAGTGGAGGCAGCAACCCTCCCTCCTCTAGACAAAGCAAGTGTCCTTTGGGACACTCTAACCTCCTCCCCTGGGCTGGCCCCTGATGACCCAGGCTCGCTTCTGAACTCCAGTCGTCGGCATAATGAGCGCTACCACTGCACCGATGGGCCAGCACAGTAGTAGATTTCTATTGTATTCTTTGTACTAGCAATTTAAAAACTAAAGGTAAAGAAAAGCACTAGATTCATTGCAGAAACAATTATAAAAGTAGAAAATAATTACTAACCAATTACATAGAGGATAATGGCTATGCATGTGTGTGTTATGGAATTTGTTTACACACCCAAGGTCTGTGATGACCCATAAACTTTCGGCAACGAAGCTCGAGAGGTTTATGAGGTCATCACACACCAAGGGTGTGTAAAAAAATTCCATAACAAAGCAGTTGCATAGAGATACTTTTTTATAATTACTGGTGCAGAGAGTTTTTCTGTCAACACTTGCACTCAATCAATCAATCAATCAATCAATCTCGTTATTTTACCAGGTGAAACACCATTGAGTAGAACTCATTTGCAAGGTGGACCTGGGAGGTCATAAAAAGAATTTACATAGGGAAAAATATATAAATGACAGTGATAATATATGTACAGAACAAACAAAAAAAATTGACAATATATGTACAGAAATGTATATAGGGTAATATTGCAACTATGGTTCAAGTAGACTACCAATTAATGTGCTAATGATACAACAGCTCTCGCAATCCAGTCAACAGCTAGTCATAGTACCACTACAGATTTCAGTGTTGCATGCAAGGGGTAGGTTGTACGCTACCCAAGAATAGCCTCACCTCTATGTGAATGAATCACCTGAGGTAATTCAGGTCTAAGTGGGGGGGGAGGACAGGCAAGTCTGAAGAGGAGGTGGAGATAGATAGAAACATAGAAACATAGAATTTGACGGCAGATAAGGACCGCTTGGCCCACCTAGTCTGCCCATTTTTCTACCTAACAGATAAGATGCAGATCCTAGTTAACCAATAGCTTACTTCCTCTTACCTGCCCCCAGGACTGCCTTATGCCTGTCCCATGCATTCTTGAAGTCCACCACTGTTCTTGACTCCACGACCTCCTCAGGAGGCTGTTCCATGCATCCACAACCCTCTCAGTGAAAAATACTTCCTCACAATACCCTGAGCCGTCCCCCTCTATCTTCAAATTGTGCCCCTTGTTCTTGCATCTCTTTTCTGGAAGATGCTACCCTCTTGACTTTGTTAATTCCCTTGAGGTACTTGAAAGTTTCTATCATGTCCCTCTCTCCTTCTTTCCTCAAGAGTATACATATTAAGCTCCTTTAGTCTTTCTTCAGATGTCTTCTGGTGCAGACCTTGCACCATTTTTGTTGCCTCCTCTGGACAGCCTCCACTCTGTCTATGTCTTTGCAGAGATGGGGTCTCCAGAACTGTAACACAGCACTCAGATGGGGTCTCACCAACTGTCTGTACAGAGGATAACAACTTCCTGTTTTCTACTATTGATGCCTCTTCCTATGCATCCCAGTATCCCTCCAGCCTTCCTTACTGCCGTCTCACATTGCTTGCCCACCTTTAGGTCATCTGATATAATTACCCCCAGGTCCCTTTCCATTTTTACTGTTGTCAGTATCTCACCCCCCATTGTGTATGCTTCCCCTGGGTTTTTGTTTCCCAGGTGCATTATCTTGCACTTCTTTGCATTGAATCTGAGCTGCCATACATTTGACCATTCCTCCAACCTTGCCAAGTCCCTTCTCATCCTTTCCACTCCATCCTGTGTATCAACCCTGTTGCAGATCTTTGTATACAGAGCTGTTGAGAAGTAGGGGGAATACTGGGAATGGGAGTAGAGAGGGGATAAGGGCATCATCAACAGAAACAATCACAGTCCTCCTTGAAGGTGCGTGAGTACAGTGTTTTGCAAACAGACAGCTTTAAAAGGCTCGTAAGCCTCAGAGCTTTTTGTATGGAGTTCCATAGAGCTGGGAGAGCATGGCCTACAGCCGCTTTACGGAAACGCATCCTGACCTTTGGGACTGATAGAGAGATATACAAGAGGCTTCTCAATAGGTAATTGCCGGCCCTGCAGACAGGCAAGCAATCTGATATGTACTGGGGGAGCAAGTTAATGAGCGATCTGTAGGTCCAATAGGCAGCATTTCTTTGTCTTCTGGCGTTTAACAAACTCCAGCCTACCTTGGCATAGAGTGTGCAATGGTGGGTCGTGTTCGGTAGTCCGGTAATAAATCTAATAGCACAATGATAAAGAGTGTCCAGTTTGGCCTAGGCAGTGGTCGGTCCCTGGCCATAGATGAAGTCAGCGTAATCCAGTAGGGGCAGGAAGATAGTAAGGACTAACCTGGTTTTTGCTTCCTGGGTAAGAAAGTTCCTGATTCGAAAGAAGAGACCAAGTCTCTGTTTTAACTTTTTGGATAGTTCCTCAATGTGATCAAAGAAAGACAGGTTGGTATCTATCCAGAAGCCGAGATATTTAAATTTAGTTATGAACTCCAGAGGTTCACCCAGGAGTGTGTGTACCTGAGGAGAAGTGCCAGAAGCGTAGGACTTAGAGGTGCTGGCAGAAGGGGGAACAGCATAGCTTTGTTTTTTTTTTGTATTCAGCAATAACTTCAAGTGCAGCAGGTTCTTTTGTAGTTGGCCAAAGTTATGTTGCAGGTCCCTGCAGGCTAATACTGGTGTGGGTCTGGCAATGTACAGAACCATATTGTCTGCAAATAAGTGAATGTTTGCCAATTCAAGGCCATTATTAATGTTATTGATATAGATGGCGAATAGTAAGGGGCCTAAGATAGACCCTTGGGGAACACCTCTGAGTAGATATTTTGGCGAGGAGAAATGACAGAGACAGGGAACATGAAGCAGTTCTGCGCATATACCACACACACACACACACACACACACACACACATCTGTCTCTTTCTAGAGACTTTTTTTTTTGTTTAAAGATGTACTGGAACACACACAGGAAATGCAATAGATAGACAGGAGTCAGATAAAAACGGTTCGTTCCTGATCTGACTCGCTGTCTACCAACATGCTAACCAACATGTTCTAAGAGCAGGATCAACCAGATAGCTTTTTTATGTTGTAAAGGCAGGATCATCCAGATGAATGGTGAAAAAAATGCAAAACTCACTTGAGAGGTAAGTAAGAGGAACTGCGAGTTCTCGGGAACACAGAAACGGAGCCGCCATGTTCCTTCAGATTCCACTCGCCCATGCACAGATGAAGAGCCAGTGAGGGGGCGTGCTTTACGTGACTGACACCCTAAGACACACTACTGAAACAAAGTTTTCAAAATGTCATAATAACTGGTTTTCGGGTTATTGTGGCGTTTGAAAGAGTCTTGTGTTCCGTGTGATAAAGGGGGTCACCAGTAATTATAATACAATAAGTAAAATAGGCAATTGTCTATTTATGAAAAATGAACACATGGGGCTTGATTCTCAAAGGGCCCTTAGACTGATTCAAGCTGCGGCAAATGACAGCTTGCATCACAGCTCGGTGTGCCAGGGACCCTGTGCCCAATTTTCTATTGGGCAGGGTCCCGGAGGCAAAGTCCCATGGCTTGCCGCAGCTGTGGATGGGTACTACACAGATGGTGCATCTGGATGGTTTGCCGCAAGCTGTGGCATGGTCAGGCGGCACCGTAGACATACTTGGTAGGATACTGCACAGGATCCATACAGGTGGGGTGTGTGTGTGTGTGTGTGTATATATATATATATATATATATATATATATATATACACACACACATATATATATATACACACACACACACATATATATATATATATTTATATATATTATATATATAGATATATATATATATACACACACACTGCATCCGACAACACAAATATATAACCAGTGCTCCCCAGGAAGACAAACCGAAAGTATGTACAGATGAGTCCAACATTGCAGAAGTGTAACATACTACTATTGGTGTGGTGTGTATATATTAATATATCTCACACCTATAATATGTTACACTCCTGCGCAAACATCCCAGCGCACTTTACAAGATGCAGCTGCATCAGAAGAAATGACAAGTGCTGCATCTGGACCTTTGGTAATCCTGCCCCTTGACTCCATATAAGGCCTTCTGTTGTGTGTAAGGGTATAATTACTCTGCCAGAGGAATACTTATATAACCTTACACCTAGGCATTTATCACTTAAATGCCAGAAGCCTTTTGCCAAAACTGGATCTCATTAAAGTCTGGATGACTCAATACTCCCCTGACATCCTCTGAATCTCAGAGACATGGCTCTCCATTAAGATCTCTGATCCACAAATTGCCATCCCTGGGTACTCAGTATTCTGCCAAGATAGGGGTAAATGAGGTCATCTACATGCCATCTACACCCATGAATCCCTACAAGCCTCTTCTGTCCATCAGGAGGTTACCCCTCAATCTCATGAAATCCTCTTCTCCAAACTAGTGTTCCCCTCATCCTCACCTCCCTTTGTTGCCACCTGTTACTTCTCTCCCAACGCTTCCCCTGCCACTTTTGTCTCTAGACTTGCTTCCCTGACTTCCGCTGCCTCTTTAGGTGAACTCCTCACCCCGGGCGATTTCAATCTAAATTGGCTGGTCCCCAAAAACAGGGCCATCATACATGAGATTGAGGCTCTTAACCTTACTCAGCTTATCTCCGACCCTACTAGGCTCAACCCCCGTTCCGATAACCATTCATCATTAGACTGGATAGTAACCACCCACAAAGATATCGCTCGGCAGGCGTCCACCCTGATGCCTACAGTGATCACTGTATCACTCATTGCCACAGGAAAATCAACCCTCCCACCCCACCCAAGTATATGTGGTTCAGATCCCTAAAGTCCCTGAATGCACAGGCACTGCTCTCTGATCTTTACCCCAGCTGACTGGTCCACAATCTTCATTGCACCTGATATTGACTCAGCTCTGGACACCTTCAGCTCCACCTTTTTAAATATTTGGGACTCCCATGCCCCACTCAAAAAGCTAAGACTCTGATGCAGGCACCTTCCCTTGGATATCTCCTCAACTAGTGAAATCTTTCAGATCCAGAGACCAAGCGTGGAAACAGTACAAAACCTCCTCCAATGTCTATGACCTCCAAAATTACAGGACACTAAGAAACGCCTGCACAAAGGCCATACATTCCTCCAAAGCTAGTCTTTTTAAAGCCCATCTAGATGCCTGCCATCCCTCTCCTGCCACATTCTGGAAAACACTCTAGTCCCTGCTTGGCTCTCCCTCCCACTCCCCAAGCACCCACTCCTCCAATGAAGATGCTAGCACCACCGCCTCCACCATAAATCACTTTTTCACCACTTGTGCCTTACCCCAGGGAAAACCACCTGCTCCACTATCCCCTCCCTGTAGGCCTTGTCAAGTCCCCTCTTCCCTGTGCCCAACCCAAACCATGTGCACCCTCCCTTACCTTCCCCCCAACTCTGCGCAAATGTATCCACATCTCTTCCACCACCTGGATACACTTTTCCCACTACTGCAGCATTAGAGGTAATTTGCACCCTCAAATCACTAAATTCCTCCAGATGGAATTCATCACATATTACTGAAAATCTTTGCCCCTGCTATAGCTCCACTAATCACACACCTTTTTAACCTCTCTCTCCACTAGCTCTCTACCCAAGGCTTGGAAATTGTCCAAAGTCATCCCCTTCACAAAAGGGATGATCCATCCTCCCCTGGCAGCTACAAGCCAATCTCGCTCCTCCCCTTCCTCTCCAAAATTCTTGAGTCCCTCATCTCTAAAAGGCTGAACTCCTTTCTCTTCTCAAATGACATCCTATCCCCTTATCAAGCTGGCTTCCAACGTTCCCACTCCACTTCCTCCTCTCCTCCACCTTACCAACCACATCCACTCAGCTATGGACAAGAGCCACCTGACACCAGCTATTTTAATCAACTTGGCCAAGGCCTTCGATTCGGTCTCCCATAAATTGCTTACTGAAGACTTATCTTCTTTAGGTTTCTCACCCCACCTGTACTGAATGGTGTAAGGCCTACCTCACTGGCAGGTTCCTGTTCATTCAACTGGGGGACTCTAAATTGTCCCCTCTCCCCGTCCATGCTGGAGTACCCTAGGGATCGATCCTTGGCCCCACCCTCTTCTCAATATTCATCAACAACCTCCCTTCCGTCGGCTCTGGCTCCAACATTCAAATGTACGCCAATGACACATTGATCTTTGCCTCTGCCCCCCTCTGTAGCACACACTGAATCCATCCTCCATTCTGACTTTGAGAACACATTGCGCTGGCTTGAATCCGAACCTCTCATGTGCAACACCAAGAAAATGGTTCCCATAGCCTTCTGCTTTCACCCAGAAACTGGCCAAACTACCTTCCCCTCTCTCTTTCTATGCCCTTGAGAGGTCCAAAATTCAGTTGAATGCTTTAAATACCTGGGTGTCTGGCCCGACCCCAAATCAGACTTTTCATTGCACCTCGACGCCATCGACAACAAGTTACGTCCCAAACTCGGTATGCTCTACAGGCACAAGGATGTTTCTCCCTCCCCATCAGGAAGGAATTAATCACCAAGCTTATCCTCCCCTCCTTCAATTATGCAGACGTGGTATACAGCACCACACCTCAATCATTCCTCGCCAAACATGACCCGCTGTTTCACGCCCTCTGTTGATTCGCTGCTAACTTCCTATACTCACCACTGCCTCCTCTTCCACTCCATCTCCCTCCCCCCTCTAGAAAGCCACCACCTTGCTCACTGTGCATCCTTCATCGCCAAGTTCTGGTTTAACACTCTTGCCTCCTAGCTCTCCTCCCTTGTAACATCTGCCCCCAGTACTAGCTACGCCTTGCATTCCCAAGATCCACATTCCTTTGCCCTAGCCACTCCTCACTCACTGGCTGGGAAACAAGCCTTCACTTACAGGCTCCCCACCCCTTGGTGCTACTTCTGCCCCTCAATGTACGCAGCCTGTCAACTGCAGTATCCATCAAGAAGTCTTCAGCCATTTCCCTCTCCCCGCCTGCCTATGTCACCTCCCTCCTTAGCCGCATGCCCTTCCCCTTGGCTCCTTCCCCCTCTACCATAAAACCCCAACAATCCACTCCTCCCTTGCACCAACTCCTGCTCTTATTTATTTAGTATCATAGCCTGTGACTGACTCCACTCTTGCACTACTGTGTCTTCATTCTGTCCCACTGGCTTAATGGCAAATTGCATTGTCTTCTCTCCGAACTCCTATATACCGCTGCACTTTCCTGTATCAAATGTATGTTTATGTCACATGTAAATTATGTTTGTATCACATGTAAATTACGGTGTTTTCCTGTATCTTATGTATTTTTAAGTATCTTTGTATTTTCCCCCTTCCCCATGCCCCGGGTCACACCTTGAAACAAGCCTTGGCTCAGTGTGCCTTTCCCAAGTACCAACTTTTAAATAAATAAATAAATAAAATTCTGCAGAACTTTAAACCCCTGCATTCCATGATATACAAAAATTCCATCTACTGAATGTGTGGAAAGATAGATGATGAGAGGTGGAGATAGACGGAGTTTTACTAGTTGCTTTTAACTAATAAGAATAGTAACTACCCGTTATTAATTTTATAAAATTGGCTTTTTTTAGTTTTAAATTGCTTCTCATGTTATCCATTTTATAAGTGCAATAAGACACTCCAGGGTGTGGGTTACTAAAGGAATAATGCACGACAGGGTGTGTGTCGTGCTGAGATAACGCCATGCCTGGGGGGTTGGGCACGAGGCCGCAGGTCGAGTGCGTCCAATGCCCCAGGTGTGGCGTTATCCTAAACGACACACACCCTGGAGTGCATTATTGCTATTATACAATGGCTCATTGTTATATATAAAATAAAAAAATAATTTTAAAGAATGTTTTTATTAGTGTGGAAAAATATTTTTGTTTCTTAAGAGGAGATGCAAAAAAGAGCTCTAGCTCTAAAAAAATCATCATCCAAAAAATCATCTGCATTGGTTCATAGTAAAGCTGAGACTAGACCTGTGGCGACATGCTGGGATAACACCCTGGGTCCAGCCGCAAACTGACCAATCACAGTCCAAGATTCTTTCTTGCCATTGTATAATATGTGTTAACTGCATTTGCTGGTGCTGATGGCATTCGGCGTAAATGGATCATGCCTCACAGCACACCTGAGCATTTGGTTATCACATAACCTACAACCTCTTCGGTCTTATTGCTTATGCATATCATATTAGGAATGTCTAGAACCCAGGCCTTGGGAAAAAAAAAATGTTACATTGCTTTAGGCACAACAGTTTTAGTAAGGTAGTCTTACCCATCACTTTAAAGTCACCCTCCATGTGTGACTTTTCATTTTTCCAGGTGCTGACATGCTCCTTGCCCTGTACAAGGTGCATTTTTATCTCAATGTATGGGGAGGCTTCCGCCTTTTCAGATTTTCCTTCTTCGCTGTCCATGTTGCTGCCGGGGACTTTGTTTTCACCTGAGGCCACTGCTGTTGACGCGGCAACATTCTGGTTTACACAGTCAGAGTCCATGGAAGCCCCTTTCTGCTGGGCTGTGGGGCTGTCTCTCACTCTGTCTTCCGAACTCAGTCCTGTTGCTTTTGAATCTATAGCCTTTTGCTGTTCTAGCTCATGCCTGAAATGTTCAATCCCAAAAAAACAAGAAGTAAATATAAAAAATGATGCACTTGTGTTTTCTCCACTGTAATCATTATGTACATTTGTTCAATAGCCCTCAAGTGCCACTACAGAAAGATCTAAAAAAAAAAGCAAAGCCTTAAACATCCTTTTTTTTCCAAGCAAGTGTTGTCTATGAAACAAAAGGCTGGCTGGCAGGTTGCTGAAGGTGGGCTTGTCTTGTGGAAAATGAATGTCAAAAGTCTCAGATTTCTGGTGAGAGACAAATTGAAAACCATTGGCATTCTAGAGCAACACACACACACACACACACCCTTAGCATCTATCGTAATGAGTGACATGAGGCATAAAGGTTCTTATTGAAATCGGATGAGGGCAAAATGTAATACTAACAGAAGAATTTTGATGTTCTTCCCAAAGGAAACACAAGACTGTCCTTCTGGGCTGTTTGGCATGTGCCATATATGTGACCTGCAGTACATCCCATGCTAATGTGACAGCTAAAAATAGAAGGAGGGTAAAATTAGTACGGAAAGATTTGCTAAAGTTACAAGTGGTTTTATTCCAAAGTATTGAGGTACCTGCAGCAGTAATGGAATGTCGCTACAGCGGGGACCCACTTAATTAAATCTCTGATTTGTTAAAGAGACACTGTCACCTTATTTGCCCCTATGGCCTGAACAATGTGGCAGTGCAATTAGAAAGGCTGCAGACAACTACTGACCTGCTCTCTGCTGCTGGGCAGGTAGTAATTGTTTTCCTTTGTCCATCTTTATTTTATGAGTTAATACAGCCTCCACTGGGTATCTTTTATGGTATAAGAGACTCTGATCTTAAGGTTTGGGTGAGAGGACTGCGTAGCAAAGCGAAGCAGTTCTGGCTACCCAAACCTTGTGAGAGGTGTCTCCATACTCATACCATAAAAAACACCCCAAAGATAAGCCTAATTAAACTTATAAATCACTTGAGTTAGAATGATTTTTAATAAGTTTCAGGTCTTTTTTTTTATTTCAGAAGTTAACTAAAGATCATCTGTCCCCCAGCTCCGAAGTAGAATGGGGCAGGGAATGGGCCACTTCCTAACGTTCCTGCACAGGAGACCACTATATGCAGGATAACAGGTACAGTGGCTCTGTGCACTGATTGGCTGAAATCACATACATAATGTATAATTCCCTTAATTTCCCCCATCCCCCACCCTGACACTGAGGGTTGCCACAGCTGTACCCATCCTCTGGCCAGGAGAGGTGGTGGGTGGGCAGGTGTGTAGCTTCCTTCATGGCCACAACCCATGCCACTACTTGATCATTCATCGGGGGGCTCAAGAATGCCAGACTGTCCATGCCCCCTACCAGCCCTAGGGTGTGACACTGAGCCTCACACACAAACCTCAGTCTTCCTGTCATGGAAGGTGCTATCCTCTACATAAAAGCAGCAGCAGGGAGGAGGCTAGTAATTATACCAGTCAGTCTCACCTCAGTGCTGGGGAAATTAATGGAAACTCAGTTAAAGGAAAGGTTGGAAGAGTATCTTGAATCCAATGGGCTGCAAAACCACAGGCAGCATGGATTCACAAGGGGAGGTCATGCCAGACAAATCCAACTAATTTCTTTGATTGGGTGACCAGAGAAATAGATCAGGGGAAAGCAGTAGATGTGGCCTATTTGGACTTTAGCAGGACCTTTGACTATGTGCTACACAGAACACTGATAAAGACATGGAGTAGCTTAGGGTGGGATCCAAAGTGGTGAATTGGGTTAGAAACTGGTTAACAAGAGACAAAGGCTGGTGGTTAATGGCGCTCACTCTAATTATGGAAAAATGACCAGCGGGGTGCCACAGGGCTCCGAACACTTCCGTGTCTTCATAAGTGTCTGCAGTAGAACTTGAAAGGAAGATATGCCTTTGTACAGATGACACCAAAATCTGTAATAATGTAGATACTTAAGAGGGAGTGGAGAAATGCGTAGTAATCTTGGGAAACCTTAGGAGTGATCAAGAACAGGACAGCTAGAGTTCAATGCCAAAAAGTTTAAAATCATGCACCTAGTGCATAGGAATCCAGGAACTGAGTGTCACAAGCTTAACCTCAGAGGGTGCGGCAGGACCTCCTGTTTGCAGAGATGATTCCCCTTTTTACAGAACTTGTGAGCAGTTGTAGGGTTCAGGGACAATCACCAACCTTCCTTTTCCCAGTGGGAGGGAGGAAACTGTAGTTTTCGAGTTCCCTTGATTCTGCACTACATTCAGTGTTTGAATCCCACCACTGCCACTGGCTACGTCTTGCCTAAGTAGTTTTGTAGGATAGCCAAGCAGTCACTATCTTTGTTATCAAGGCACACAGTCTTTGCAAAACCCTTCTGTTAAAATGTTAGATCACACTGTCAGACCCAAGGCAGAGTTGATAAGAAAATCATACAAGTTTACTTAAATAAAAGCAATACAGTAAATTCTACAATTAGGAAGAGCTTTGAACTGCAGACAATACCAAAAATAAAACTTGATGGTTTGCAGAAAACACTAGATACTGTTGTTCTAAACTATACCTTATTCTGATGTTAGAGTCCAGAAAGATCAAATGTCCTTGTTGGTGAAAGTTTATTTAAGCAATAGAGAGTTTGTAGCAAGTCTTTGATCCAAGTCAGTTCTCTGAATGTCCCTTTAAAAGCCTCCAGGCGCTTCCTTGGTGAAAAGTCTTGGTTTCCAAAATTCTGACTTAAAATCAAAATTTTCTGTTCAGTATGTGGAAAATCAGTTTCCACAAAACCACAGGTCTTGTTCTAAAAGTAGAACCGAACCCCATATACTTCAACCCAAAGTATATACTCTAACAGCTTAAAATCTCAGCACTAGGACCCTCCGAGTTTTCCAGCTGTTGACTCCAAGCTAAAACTTCTTAACTGCACTGGTGTTCAAAATGTGTGTCTGATAAATACAGTCTGGTCATTCTCCAAGCCCCAACCGCAGTGTGATGGGGTGTAACAGTTTACCTTTCAAGCAGCTGTCACTGTGGTTCCATGTCAACCCCAGTAACATCTGGTCCATGCATTTGGCTTGACCCTTGACATCTAGGCCATTCTGTTCCCTCTCTCTAGTCACTGGAACTTACATGCTCAGTTTTGTGTGATAGTTTATGTCTTCCTGGGTCCTAAAACTGTCTCCCTTATTTGGAGAGGTACCAGACCCACACTAGCTATTATAGAAATTCTTGCTGTTTTGTATTTACTCCTTAAAGCTTTTTAAAGAGACAGTGTCTTACTCTAAAGTCCATTACAACACATACAATAGGAATCAAAATGAAGGATATAGGCCTATCTGGCAACATCCCTCCCTCCCAAAACAGAATTTGGGGGAACACGCCCCTATTGGAGGCAGTTCTTCCTAGTTCACAGATTTGGGACGGTCTAGTACAGTATGACCTGCAAGCCCATTGGTCCACACTGGGGACCAATGGGCTTATAGCCCATACTGTACCTGTCATTTGGCAGGCAGCCAGATGGTGTGCGTGGTGGGTTGCAGTCGCCTGCTGATGATAGGGGGAGCAGGGTGGGCAAGGGGTTCTGTGTGTGGGTGGGGGTGCCACTGAATCATTGCTGATTACAGGAAAACTACACCCTCATATCTTCTAAATGTTATTTGTTTCCATGTCAACAGACAACTCTTCATGTAGCTGCTGAAGATGTATGGAACTGCATTAGTCACTTTTCACAGTTCATACTAGGCCCTGTAACTGTTATGGGAGGCTCCATTTCATGGTTGTTGAACTCTCATTGTTCCTGAGAGCTATATTAGCATATGAGAATATGATGCATAATCACCTTTTAAACTCCCCAGTCTGCCTGTCTGCTTGATTAGTCTTCAAAGAAACAAGCTACAAGAAGGTGTGAAATACCACACTTACCTTTAGTGAGCTCTGCAAACTATCTAAGTTATAATGCATTTTTTCCCCTTTAAACTTCATTCAATTTATGAGTTTCCAGAGAGTTTTTGCAGTTTATTTGTTCTTTCAACATAGAGATACGTGGTATAAATGGTCGATCTAACATCATGTTCTCATATGCTAATGCAGTTCTCATGGACAATGAGATGACAACAACCATGAAATGGAGATCTCCCAGACAATCACAGGGGCTACTGTGAGCAGTGAAAACAAACTAAGGCTAACATGTATAGCCCTAACAGATACAGGAAAGGAGTTGTCTGTTGGCATGGAATCAAATACAATTTAAATGATATGAGGGTGTAGTTTTCCTTTAAAAGAAAAATAAATTCCACAGACATCAAAGGTGTTTTGCCCTGCTCTGTCCTTCATCACACTGAGCATTCCACGTTGCACGCTACCCAGACACGCTACTCATCCTTCACCATCACCACCACTTCAACAAGGAAGTCAAAGTCTCGAGCTCTCAGCCAGCCAGAAAAACTGAAGGAATGGCAGAAGAGCCATGAGATTAATGCAAGCCTATGCAGTGTACAGGCAGGAGGAAGCAGCGCAGACAGAGCAGAGTGAGCAGTTGTGAACAGCTACGATATGAGTAGTGCTTCGTGTAAAGCCACCTCCATTTGCTTACTGTGTGACTCTGAGCAAGTCACTTAACCACCCAGTGCTCCTAGGTCACCCCTGAAAACAGGCACTTGTGCCTAGTGGACCTTAACCAGTTACCAAAGACTAAAAAATAAATAAATAAAATAAAAGGGGCTTAAGACTCTAAGCAGGAAATGCTTGGACAATGCAAGCTGATTACTAGGATTTTAATGACATATGGGAGCCAACAGGCTCATTTAATATGTCTCCCACATGTGTGGGATAGTTACACCAATGTATTACTATTGTAATAAGTATAGTCTAGATAGTTTTTAAAATATTCCAAACATGGACTATTTATTGCATCCTAAGAGAGTCTGTTCCATGCCAACGGAGTTCTAACTGTAAAGTGTTGATCCCTTTTGGGGGTTTTAGTGTTCTCAACCAATAATTTCCGGTTATGAGAACGGAGCTTTCTCCTTGTATTACTATATTTCATATTAAATTCTTGTAAACCAAAATCACTATGGATTAGTTTATATAGCAAAAGAAGATCCCCTCTTTGTCTTCGTGTCTCAAGTGTATGTAATCCAGTTTCCTTCATTCTAAAGTGATATTGCTTAGTTTTTAATCTAGGAATATATCTGGTTATTTTTCTTTGGACCCCTTCTAATAACCTGATATCTTTTTTTTAAATATGGAGACCAAAATTGTGAACCATAGTCCATAATGGGTCATATATAAGTTTTATACAGGGGTACAATAAGATGTTTCGATCTTCCAATAAATGCTCTTCTTATTATAGCTAGCAAGGACTGGTCAGGTTTGGCCAATTTATTTACACTGGCTATCTGATGAAAAGGTATCATTAACTGCTATTCTCAGATCTCTTGATCACTTGACCCTCCAGGGCACCAAATGATCTGAAGTTAGAAAGTGGGTGGGTGGGGTGCACTCCTCAGTACCCCACTGCAGGATGTCCAGAATGGAAAGTGCAGTCCACCAAAACCAGTGTACTAAAAAAAGCTGAATAGGGGTGCTGCCTTGAGAAGAGAGAGAGAGAAGCAGACCAGTACCTGTCCCAGAAAGCCCCAAGCTGTCACTATCGGGGGGGGGTAACTGAGTGTGTGGGAGTACGCTGTTACTCCAACTCAGTCAAGAGAAGAGGAATGCACTCTTTCCCCCCACTACAGCCCAAGGTAACCCCAGTTAAGACCACCGAGTACAATCTGGTGAGGCAGGTGTGTATTAGAACCAGTACTGTCAACATGCACTGTCTGTGCCAGTAACAAAGCATTATGCCAACGAACACGGTAGTAGGTGAACTGCTTCAGGGAATGTAAGTCCAGATATGTAATATAGCGCACTGTGTGTGCACTATGATGTCATATACAAAAGCACTGCGTGATTAACTGGGGAGAGGCAAATACTTTTTATAAAGACTTCTTGTATGGAAGACTAAGATGTGATATAAACCTTGGAAATGAACATTGAAAATAAAAATAAAATACTCTGTAATAAATTATAATAGCCGAAACATCTTTATGAAAGCACATACTGAAGTGCAGAGTTGCTCTTACCTGTTGAGTGGCTTTGGACAGGTTTTGTTGTGTTTCAGGGAGGTTAGCAAATTTGGGGGTTCCATTAATAAGCCAGCCCATCCTCCCTCATTGTTCCGTCCTTTCTCCT
The DNA here is from genome assembly GCA_016271365.2 of Neoceratodus forsteri. Lineage (NCBI taxonomy): Eukaryota > Metazoa > Chordata > Ceratodontiformes > Ceratodontidae > Neoceratodus > Neoceratodus forsteri. The sequence continues at coordinate 87,481,825 of JADMNL010000028.1, forward strand.
TGGCTCCACACTCTTGCAGTTCTTCCTCCTGGATGATTTTGACTTCCTCTCCAACTACAGCCTGTTCACACACCACACAGGTCACTTTGTCGGTTGTAATTATGTGTGATTGCTTTCTCTCAGACATTAGCTGTTTTGTTTCCACTTTCATGGTTGTGACTTCTTTCACATTTCCCCCAAGTGCACCACTGGCAGTGGTAATACTTGTGCCCTTTGCTCCATCTTTCATTTCATTACTGATAGCACTGTCCTCGGTTTTCAAACCAAGGCTAATGAATTCTTGTTTGTGTACCTCCAGGTGTCTCACTTTTGCCCCTACAATGTTGATTTCCTTTTCAAAACTGGCTGCTTCATTTCGTCCACCAGCTTCAGCACTTGCTGGAGTGCTCCAGTCATTTCTGGGGGCAAGGTTCACTCTGTGCTCTGAATCTTTATTAAATGTAACATGACTAGAATCCCAAGCCAACATTGTTTGCTTCAATGCCCTAGGGTCCTGAAACTCCTCTGTAGCGGCTGCAGGCTGTGTATTAGCATTTGGCACCTTTGATGTCACTAACCAGCAGTCACAAGTCTCACTATTGTTAGGCTCAGATTCAGAGTGTGACTCTTGATCATTCTCTGTGTGCATTTGAGGCTGTAGTTTATTATTCAGGTCCGAGTGAAAAAGTTCTGTGAAGCACAAGGTGACACATCAGGATGAGAAGAAACAGGTTTTAATTTTAAAGACCTTGAATTTGTTTTCCAGTTACTTGCAAAAGCATTGCCATTAACATCAGCAGGACTTAAATCTTAAATAACTTTCCCACTGAAAATTTCTGCACATTCCATGGACATCTGCATGAAAAGCTTATCTGCTGCTGCAGTTCCTGCCATGAAGTAATCTTCAGTCTGTGACACCATTCCCTGGTGCCATTTCCATGGCAACAGGTTGTGATGTCACATAAACAGAGGGTTGTGACTTGTCTTCAAGGCAGGTCTAGTGACGAACAAATTAAGTCTAAGTAGAAACTATCCTGTATATTAAATGGGAGGCAATATAGTGCAGTGGTTTAAGGCTCTGAGCTGCAAATCTGGAGACCTGGGTTTGAAACCCACAGCTCCCACTTGCATACTGTGTGACCTTGAGCAAGTCACTTAACTTCCCTGTGCCCCCAGGTCTCACCTGTAAACAAGCTTTCAGCTTATTGTGTTACTCCTGGTAAAACAACAGAAAAAAAACACTGCGGTAGAGACCACCTTGTATTTTAAGAATGGTCTCACATGCATTGCTAGACTATGAGAACCACAAACCAGATTTGGGGCATTTAACCAAGTGCTTCTGATGACAATGTTTTTTTTTTGTTTGTTTGTTTTTTGTGCTGGAAACCAGAAAATCTTTTAATTGTTGTCAGTTTCAGTTGTTAAAGGGCAACATGAAACAATCTTAAAGCAGCAGTATTTGTTAGAGGGCAAACAATGTGATTTTTTTTTTAACAAACGTATTTCTGACAGCTTTTGCGCAAGTGTTCTGCAAATATGTACATTACAATGTATTTAACTGTATATATGCTTTATTCTTATTTAACCCTGTGTAATATAAATTTTAAGGCTGCTTGAAGACTTTGTGTATCCCTTTCACCCATTCGCAGTTCTTTGTACACATTAAGTTCATGTATTTGTCCAGCTGTATTGTACTGTAATTGTCTCCAGAGTCATCACTGAAAAAGGGACTGCATGGTCTCAGTGGGCCTACCCAGTTACCAAACGTCAAATAAATAATCATTACATTTTTTAAATCCTCAGCACTGCTGTTATGTATCCTAGTGGTAAGACAGCCTTGTGACCAGCAATAGGAAAGAGAAAATAAAATTTAAATACCTGTTAATTGTTTTCTCCAGCTACTGGTTGCGAGGCTGGAGCCCCCCGTTACAGTTTACGATTTACTAAATTTGACTCCCAGTGTATGTGATAGTTGTGCTTCTACATATTATTTAGGTGGTCAAACAAAAACTCCTCTGCACTTCAACACATAGGTTGTCTGCCAGCACCACCAATGAGGCGGCCAACCTCCACCAAACAAAAATAGTCAAAGATACGTGGTGCGCAAGGAACACAAAAAGCAATTTGCCTGTTAGCAAATGTTTTTTTACTGCAAAAGTGATGTATCAGATTGCGAACATACAGAACATGCAATATAGTAGCCCCTAGCACCACGTATCTTTGACTATTATTATTTAGGTGGGATGCCTAATTTTGGGATTATAGTGTCTCTGCTTTGGAATGGACTAGCACAATCCACATGGGGATGGACCCGTGCTCCTGTTTCAGAAGTCCACTTCCTGCCTCGATGGAAGACTGAGAGGGAAGATCCCTCAGGTATGACAGCTCTGTGACCAAATGTTGGAGAAAGAAAATGTACAGGTATTTAAATTTCATTTTTGTTGTTTTTTTCTGCGGGGAAGGTCTCCTGACTTCAATAAGGCCTAGATTTGCTGAGGCCATTGCCTAGTCCAGGGACCCAGCCTGGTACATCCTGACGTGAGATAACAGCCTTAACACTCACCTCACCTCATCATCTGTGTTTCAACAGCAGATTGATCCAGCAGCCCTCCGGGGGGGGGGGGGCGCAACTGGTCCGAATTAAAGTCCTGATGTGTCACTGGGCCAGGGGTCTTTGGGTCATTGGCCGCAGTCTCACCCAGAGAGAGGCAGAGGACAGAAGAGAAGAAAGCACAGCTGAACACTTCTGCTGCAGATGAGCTCCTAGAGAGATAAGGGGATCCAGACAGAAGTGTCAGCATTCTGCCTGCATCCTCAATACTACATCACTATAAAATCCTTCCTCCAGGACAACACTGTAAAGCCATGAGTGCCTCTGGGTCTCCCAGCTTGGCAGGGTTTCTTGAACTTCAGTTATAAAGTGACTTTAGGAACCCCCTGTGAATGTATCCCTTTAATCTGCATCGATTTATGTTTGCATGCCAAAGGGTTCCCAACTTCACAGTAGCCAATCCCTTCACAGCGAAATACCCACTGCAATTAGAGGAGAGCTCTCCCTGCATGGCCTTTGGGAGGAATGTTGAGTGCGCCTGCTTGGAAGGGGTTATCAGACTGATGGTAAAACAGCCCTGCATCTTGCTTTTAAAACGTTATCAAGTTATGCTGTGTAGCGTATACGTTCCCTTATCACATTGTTCCCTTGCTTCCCTTATCACATTTTTCCCTCTCTCTCCTTCACCCCTTTAAATACATTTTTGATTTATTGCATTTTAAGTTTGTTGTATTTGCAGATTCTTTACAATGTCTCTGTACCTGTTTGGGGATTGTAGTGCTGTGCAGAAGGGAGAACTGTATTACTTCTAGGGGAGTACAGTGTCCAGGTACCCCTAGTTCTGCCCCAGGTGAATGCACCACATCATATTGTCACTGTATCAGGGGGCATTTCTCAGGCCAACTCATCAGGGAGCCCCCTCATGATGGGGTAATACTGGACCTGGTGCTCACTAACGGGGACAGTGTTGTAGATGTCAAAGTGGGGAGGGGCACCTGGGGACAAGTTATGACCGTACAGTGTAGTTCAGCATAAGGCCAGTGGTGGAAGTGAACCACACAAGGGCAAAGGTCCTGGACTTCAGGAGGGCAGATTAAAAAAAAAAAAATAGGTGAATGCCTCAGAGATAACCTAGAAGGGTGGTGTGACATGAGGAGGGGTGGAGGAATAGTGGACTAAGCTAAGGAAAGACATACTGAAGGCAACAAACGTCTGTGCAGAGGCAGTGAGCAAAAACAAGAGGAAAATGAGACTGCTATGGTTCTCAAAGGAAGAGTCTGAAAAGGTTAAGGCTAAAAGGGTAGCCATCAGGAGATATAAAGAGAGACAGAGAAAAGAAGATAGAGAGGTGTATCAAGAGAAACAAAGACAGGCAGGGAAAGTTGTGAGGAGTGCAAAGGTACACACTGAGGAAAGAATAGCCTAAGGGGTAACAAAAGGGGACAAGACATGTGTTAGGTACTTAAGTGAGAAGAGGAAGACTAGGGGAGGGATTGTGAGGGTATGAAGGGCAGGTATGGACTGTGCAGAGGATCAGGAAAAGGCAGATATCCTGAACACATACTTTTGTTCAGTCTTCATATAGGAAGGGTATGGGCCACATAAAAGCAACAGGGTCATGGGGGGGTAGACAAGTCCCTTCACAGGGGAGAGAATCCTGAAGTGACTCACAAATCTGAAAATGAACAAAGCTATGGACAAGACAGGGTACACTCAAGGTAATTTGGCTATACGGAATGACAGTGGCAGCACCCTGGAGCTCGTCCCACACTTCAAGTACCTGGGGGTTACAATCGACTCCTCCAGGACTGGTGTCCTCTACCGACACAGGCATTGTCTCAATCATGAAACGCTGGATCTGGCAATTAACAGCAGTACTGTAGTCCTCAAATTCTGGACTGGTAATATATGGATCTGCAACTGACACGGCACTCCAAGGTATCACTGTTGCCCTAAATAAAGTCTGCTGGCTTGTTTACAAATGCACCTAAACTAACCCATACCTGAGAACTCTATACCTGTGCTGGCTGGCTCCAACTTAATGACAGAATAAGATATTAAACCTGCATTCTTGCCAAAAAGGCCACGCTAAACCAACTTCCTCCAGGAGTTCAGAACCTACTGTCCCTACTGCTAAACACCAGACAAACCAGGAGCTCCTCCACACAAACCTTTCATGTGCCCAGATGCCACACATCCATGGTACAACGTGCTTTCTCCTATGGGGCATCACTCTAGTCTAGACAAATGTGCTACTGCCTGATATCTCTGGCACTACTACTCTTGGATCCTTCAAACTCCAACTGCGTCAGCGTTTTATTAACAAGAGTTCCTGCAGGTGCCACTGCTGAGACACTTCACGCACTGACTGACTACCACCAGCACTTCCCAGTCTCTATCCCTTGGGATAGGCAAACCCCAGTCCTTAGCAATCCCACCAACCTCTTGTACCCCCTTGTCCTGTCCCAGTCAAACTCCTGCCTCTTCCCACACTGCCCTGCTTACCCTGCCCTTCTTCCCCCGCTCCTCCTCCTGACGCAGGCATACTTTATACAATGCTGCAGCTTACCTGTTCCTGGCTGAATTTTATGTCCCCATTATGTTTAATACTCTCATTGTCTGTTGCAGAACTCTTGTTGTATTATCTGTGAATTGCCCTCAGTCTTTTTTTGCCTTGTTGTTAATGTATTTGACGTGGAATCTTTCAATGAATATCCACTCACAGGTGTATCCAAGACTTCAATAAATAAAAAAATAAATAAAGGTACAGAGGGAGGTACTGGCTGCACCTCTAACAGTCCCTTTTAACAACTCACTTGAAACAAGGATGTAACCAGAGGATTGGAGGAGTGCAGATGTCATACTGCTTCACAAAAGTGGTAGCAGGGAAGAGGCTGGCAACTATAGGTCAGTCAGCATGACATCAGTAACGGGGACGCTAATGGAGTCACTGCTAAAAGTAAGAATAGTGAAGTATCTTGAAGGCAACAAGCTGCAAGACCTGAGGCAACACAGGTTCACAGGGGGGAGGTGATGTCTGACAAATCTGGTAGCTTTCTTTGATGGGGCGACCAGGGAAATAGATCAGGATGGGGCAGCGAACGTGGCCTAATTAGATTTGAATAAGGCTTTTGACACTGTTCCACATAGGAGGCTCATAAGGAAACTGAGCAACTGGGGGGGTCAAAAGGTGGTAAACTAGGTAAAAAGCTGGTTAAGGAATAGACGACAGAGGGTGGTAGCAAACGGAGTTCACTCTGGGGAAGGGGGGTGACCAGTGGGATGCCACCAGGCTCAGTACTGGGCCCAGACCTCTATTTATTTATTTATTTATTGAAGGAATCGGAATTACAACCTTTGAGTCAAGGACTCCTTTGCAAAGGCTCCATGTCAGATAGACACACATCACAAGAAACGACAAGATATACAATAATAAATATGCAGATACACCAGAATACATACATTGCAAGTTTATGTGACATTGCAGAGGAGCTGGAAGGGAAGATCTGTTTCTTTGCTGGTGACACCAAAATCTGCAATAGACACACTCCAGAGGGAGTGGAAAGAATGTGCAGAGACCTAAGGAAACTTGAGTAACAATCAGTGGCATGGCAGCTGGGTTTCAAAGCAAAAAAGTACAAAATAATGCACTTGGGACACAGAAACCCAGAGGTGGAATATAAAATGGCAGAAGAGGTACTGATGGTCACAAATTATGTTCAGCACTGCCTAGTTGCTAGAAGCAGCACTAAGAGCAGGGGGCACCAGCACAGGGATTTCTCCTAGCACACAAGCCTTTTCCTCTCTGGTACTGTAGTTGGATGATCAATGGCTGCCACCAGCAGGTATCGTTTTACTCCTGACTCCATTCAGTGGGGCACTCGTCTCCTTCTTTGAGATCCCCTACATGGGTCATTGGCCTATGGGGCTCCTCTACCCTTGGATGAAATCCAAGCCCTGGAGAGCTGTCCAGACATGCCCCTTGAGGAGACACCCTCCTCAGCTACAGACTGATCTCTCACTTCAGTCTCCAAGTGCCATGGACAAATGTGGCTCATGTTGCTAGGGGAACTCCTTGTCCCCTGGCAGTGGCACCATCCTCAGCTCTGGGGTTAAGCATTTAGCTGCCATATGCAGCTTGCCTGCACTACAGTGCAGACCAAGGATGTGGCACCACACCCTTTATAACGCCAATCCCCAGATGGGAGCATTATATGAAGCCTTTGATCTCCAGGAGGAGAGACTGGTGCAGGGCACTCCACAGCACCCTTTGTGGCCAGTTCATAAGCACAACACAATATCTGTGTGTCAAATGAGAATGTTTACCTTTGCCCCCATCTCACCCATGATAAAAGTGCTGTAATGTGAGTAAAGGAGCGTTGGAGGGGTACTATGGGATAGGGAAACATGGAATAAAAAGAATAAGAAAAGTTATTTTTGCAATATACAGAAACATACCTGATTTGGGTATTTTCAGCTCCTTTTCGCTCTGCACCTCCTTTAGATGTGGATCTCCCGTCTCTTCTGGTTTGCTCCTTACTTCCTGGGTAAAAAAGAAAACAACACATACATACACGCACACACACAAAAGGCTTACTTATATGCAGCATTTCTGGAAATAAAAAGTTAAACTACACCAGAAAGTTCAAAAAGTTATTAAAGACTACACATCATTCGTGTTTAGTTTCTCTCAGATAAAGAGCGTGTGCTGGATTTTCAAAGGGGCGTCTAGAATTTGTGGCACCATTTCAGTGCAGTTGCACAATTTACAACAAAAAGACCACATAAAATGTGGTATAGCTTTTTGTCACCATTGTTGCAATCTGCGCCCATAAAATGATGCATGCATTAAAAACATGCAGCAAGTGACATTATTTTATGCAAACTGCTGCAATGCAGGGAAACTCACAAATTCATCAAAACATTTAAAACTAGTATTCAGGCTGCCCATCAGTGCAGCAGCAGGGTTACCACTTGCAACTCTGGTGACCTGAGTTTGGAAATGAGCTTGGGCCATCGGTGGGGGGTTAGGAGAGGCAGATCAAGCATCTCAGAAGATGAGTTCTTTTTTTTTTATTTTATGTATTTATGTCCCCAGCTGCCTGCACACAAACTCCTTCTGATGTCATCAAGGCATCTGTTCTGCTGTTGTCCCCCTGTACCTGTAATCCAGTGATCAGGCCTTTCCCATGGAGCCATAGCTATTCCCCCCTGTGGGGGACAAGGTGGCAAGTGAACCCCTCAAACTTCTGCACTTTGTCTGGAAGCCATGGCCACGGGACAGGCACGGGAGATCCGGGAGGATGCCAGGCACTCCATCATCCTTGCATGCAGGGGCCATTTTTCCTGGGTTTCTACCACCTCCACAGATGTCAGCATGCAAAGGAGACCCAAGGGGTCACGCACACACAGAGGCGAGGTGCCGCTTCTGGATCCAGCCGATGTCCATCCCTCCCCTGGCATCCACTATCTGCACTGGCACCTGTGGTCACCCAGGTGGTAGCATAGCAGTGGGGATGGCAACCCTCCCTCCATGGAGGAGAACATCTCATGAGATGAATACTTCTCCCCCCAGCCACCCCTGATGACTCAGAGCTTGCTTCTGAATTTGGGTCGCTGGCATCATGAGCGGTAGCACTACTGCTGTGCCAATGGACCAGCTTAGAAGATGCTCTTTTTATCCGGAGTGGGTGGGCAAATGCTGCCGCTATCATTCAGCCACTTGGCACAAGTGGCAGCACAGTAGAGGGGGGTACTTCAGCCAGGGTCCACCAGTAACATATTCTACATTCACAGGCTTGGAACCCCTAGCACTCCGACATCCCAGAGAGTGGGAGCAAGCAACAGGGGAAATGCCCATCTTGTGTGTGATGACCCTCAGCATGCTGCCCAGCTGCAGTCCACTGGATGCAACCCCCCCCCCGAGAACTCATGCCTCTGTGACCAGGAGGAGGCAGGAGCTTGAATCTATCATTGCCAGACCCTGCCATGGGAGAGAGGAGCCCCTGGGTTTGGAAACTCCTCCAGATAAGTGGCAGGGACATCAGGGGTGGGGGCAGAGGATGGCCAGCCTGGGGGAAGGAGGCTGAGACAAGAAGAATATAAATAATAAATACAATTAAAAAATAACAGTCAAACATTTTGGTGCATATCAGATGATACAGCCATAGCCCAAAATCAGGAATTTCACCTGTGTCATCACAAGAAAACTCCCACCCATCATCTCAAAATCTCAGTTCACCCTGGTAGTTTCCCCACAAATGAACCCTGGGTCTTATCTATTTGGGAATATTTTTTTATTAATTTAGAAAATGATACCTAAACAATGAAAGGACCCCTCATTTCTGTGTAGAAATAGCAAGACTCCATAGTGACTTATTATTAATCAGTCATGTTACTGTATGTAATTCTTCTGTATAATATACATTCTTATACCTTTTTTAATTATATGTTATTACTGATTTTTTTTATTCTTCATTCTTCTTAAAGTTCTTATATTATTATAGAAACACAGAAGATGATGGCAGTAAAAGACAATTGGTCCATCCAGTCTGCCCATAAAACCCTAGTAAACCCAGGACCATATTGTCCATACAGGGTTCTAACCCACACTATCCAACACCATCCTCCCCACCCTACCACTAAAACCCTGAGCAACTGCTAAGCCCTTTACTCTGTTCCATCCATGCTTGAAAACACTGATAGTTTTGGCACCCAACACAGTGGCTGGCACATTGTTCCATGGCTCCACCATGCTTTCTGTAAAATAAACTTTCTCACTTCCCCCTTAAACCTCCCCTCATCAGTTTCCACTTGTGCCCCCATGTTTTGATCCACTAATTATGCTAAATAGTTCCTCGCAGTTTACCTTGTTCATTCTTTCGAGGAACTTGAAGGTTTCTATCATATCTCCCCTCCTGCAAGTACATGTTCAGTACCTTCAGTCAGTCCTTGTAAGACCTGCCCTGCTAGCCCTGAATCATTTTGGTCACCCTACGCTGCACTGTCTCCAGCCTGTCCTTATCTTTCCTTAGATGAGGACTCCAGAACTGGGTTATATTATACTGAATTTCCTGCCAATTGATAAAAACTCATAAGTAAACAAAACAAACAAAAAATAAAACAGGACCACTCCTGGGTTATGTCTAGTACCGCACTGCCTACGTGCAGCCTACCCTACGTTGTAGATTTTTCTCATCTTCAGTGTTCGACCACATCCACTCCAAGGGGAAGATGTTCAGGGAATAACTAGGCTAAGGGTAAAGGTTTTTGTGCTGGGGGTTCTTTCCTCTACAGTAATTTAGATTTCTTGTCAACATCTAAATCATATCAATAAAGATGTGCCTTCTAGGTCAGAAGATGGATGGGGTGAGCTCAGATGTCTTAATCATTGCAGTATATCAACAAGATGGGGGCTATGTATTAGAGAATACAGTGTAACCCTCCAATAAGGTTCCTAATGCCAAGTTCAAAGCGTAAAAGTCAAAGATCCAAGAACACTACAAAGGATAACTCTGGCATCCTAGCAAACCTTCTCTGTAGCTTAGTCAATAAACAAACTCTAGCAAGAGCCAATATAGTTGCAAAATAATGGTATTGTGGGCAGTGAGAAATGTGTAAACCAGCAATTTTTGCACTAATCACTGAGCCACCTAACTTCACTTTCTAATAATTGTGATGCACACACACTTGACTAATACACATACATATGCATATATGTATTCCAGTGTAACATACCAGTGCACTGTCTGCACACATTTTTACAGGTTAAAAAAAAAGACATTGGGGGACCATTTTCTTTTTTTCAGGCTCCAAGGGACATCAGAGGGTGGGAGGGTTGCCACTAGACACCTCATTTAAATTAGAAATTATATACATAAAGCTGAAACTGATCTAGAGAGTGAGGAATGTAGACTAGCAATTTTTGCACTAACCATTCAGCCACCTAACTGCACTTTCTAATTGTTGTGTTATATGCACACTGACTAATACATATATGCATATATATTCCAGTATAACATAGCAGTGCACTGTCTACATAAACACAGCATTGCCCCCCCCCCCACACACACACTCTAACACATACATTGCCTTATATGGCATTTACTTATACATCTAACAATAACTTTACTGTATTTTGGATAAGCACTGTGTTTTGCACTAACTCATTGTACTAATCTACAGCATGACTGGGTAACTAAGGTAGAGGACCAGGGAGGTGCGGTGGATGTTGCCTATCTGGACTTCAGAAAGGCCTTCGACGCTGTCCCCCATAGAAGGCTGATTAACAAACTGTGCAGCCTAGGGGTGGATCCTAAAATAATTATATGGGTGGAGAACTGGTTGAATGGCAGGAGTTAGAGGGTTGTGGTAAAAGGGAACACTCTACAAAGGAAGAGATGATGTGCAAGGTGCCGCAGGGGTCAGTCCTCTTCAGTGTCTTTCTTTTTCCTTTTTTTTTTTTTTTTGTCAAATTCTATTTTTTCTCCCCTACTGCCGAACTCTCTCCAGCGACCTCTGAACCACCATCTCTACCTCCTTGTGTGACCATGGTTTGGTCCCTCCACTCCTCTCCAACACCGGGCATCCCCCAGGTCTGCCCTCTGGGGAAGGGTCGCTCCTGCTCCGGGCACTCTATCTGTAAGTATTGAGCCACCGGACTGGAAGGAGGGGAGCAGAGGGGCTGGGTACAACTTCAGGAGTGTGGGTTACGGCTAGAGGCACCATCGCCTATCAGCAGAGTGGGGGCTTCTTGTGTTTTCTGCCCCTCTGGTTCAAGGCTGACAAGGCAACACACATCACAACTCCACCCCCTGGCATGCGCCACAATGCTCTTTTGGCTACCCCCCAGCATCTGCCAGAGGTCACTTGTTGAGCAGTCATTACCCCAGCCCTCTCTGGGGAAGAGACAGTAGTCCACTGGATGTTCAATCTCTTCCCCCCTGCCGACCCCCGGCCGCCCAGGTCCATTCCCAAACTCAGGTCGCTGGCATGGCACAAGGTGTGGCGTCCAGCACCTCAACCCTCTGTGCCACCAGGCCGGCTTTCAATGTCTTTATTGGGGACATTGCAGAGGGACTGGAGGGGAAGATATGCCTCTTCGCAGACAATACAAATGTATGCAATAGGGTGGACACTTCAGGGGGTGTTGAAAGAATCAGAGAAGACCTTAAAAACTGGAGAAATGGTCTGAAGAATGGCAGCTGGGATTCAATGCAAACAAGTGCAGCATCATGCACTTAGGGCACAATAATCCAGGGGCAAAGTACGAACTAGGTGGGGCGGTAGTGACAGTCACAAAACAGGGAAGGGACCTGAGAGTTATCCTCTCAGAGGACCTAAGAGAAACTAGGCAGTGTGATAATGCAGCTGGAAAGGCTAACCAGATGCTTGGATGCATAGGGAGGGGTATCACGAGTAGAAAGAGGGAAGTCATCTTGCCCTGTATAAGACTCTCGTAAGGCCCCACCTGGAATACTGTGTCTAGTTCTAGAGGTTCCATCTGAGAAAGAACATAGACAGGGTGTAGGCGGTGCATATGAGGGCAAGTAAAATGGTGCAGGGCATGCAGGATAAGACCTATGAGGAAAGACTAAAGGAGTTAAATATGTATTCCCTGGATGAAAGGGGGGGACGTGATTGAGACATACAATTACATCACCATATAAACAGAGTACAGGAAGGAAGCGACTTCCAAAGTAAGAGATGCTCCAAGTCAGGGGGCACAAAATGAAGCTTCCCGCCGTCGTACTACACAAGGCCAGCGGCCTTTTGTAATCAGAGCCACAAAGTAGTTTAACTCACTGCACTGTGATGTCACAAACACAGCCACATTAGGCCCATTTAAACACAAGCTACATCAGCTCCTTGTGGCTCGTGCAACTTGTGACTGCTTCACATGAACCTTGTGGTGGCCACTCCCATTTAGCCTACATCCTATACTAGCTTCCCCACCTTTTTTTACCCTCCCCCTTTTCTTCACACCAAAAACCACCCCGTCCCTCTCTCCAACTATACCCCTTCTCCCTTATTCTCTGCCACCTCTCCATTTCCCCCCAACCACATCTCCTTTCCATATCACTTTGGCTTTTGTCTCCATCCCTCCTTTCACCTAAACACTGAATCCTTTTCTCCCTTCCTCTCCTTCCTCCATACTACCCTCACTCTCTCACGTAATCCTCCTCCTACTCTGTATCCCTCCCTAGTTACCATGACATTGCCTCTGGGCATCATTTTCTTTCTCTTCTTTTTAACTCTTATTTTAGGACAAGCATTTTTAGTCACTAGTTCAGGTATACATTATCAATGCTTGTGTACAGTTTGGTTGCTCCTTATTTAATTTTTTGGGCCAGGCCTCTTGGCTGCACTCCTCTGATGTACAGTGTAGTTTATCGTGCTCACCTACTGTAACGATGTTTTATTTTAGCTCTAATTTATTCATCTCTAGTCTAATACCTGTTTACAATCCGTTGCTCAATTTAAGTTGCCTTTTCTGCCTGTTTAATGTATTCATACTTGTGTGTCCTTTTATTATAATTTGTCAACCTGTCTATGTACCATTGACATGGAACCCATGTAATACAGTCTCTGGCTTGAGGGTGATAATCTGACATTTAAAAAAATTAAAAATAAAAGAAGGAGGAAGGCTCAGGGGAAATGTGAGAACATATTTTATGATGGAGAGGGTGGTGGATACCTGTATTAGCCTACCATAGGGGTGGTGGGGCTAAAACGGTCACAGGATATAAGAAGGAGTGGGATATACACAAGGGTATCCTGGAAGCAAGGGGGGCTCCAGAGTTCAGTTTGGGCATGGGGCCTCACACTAGATAGAGATTAATAGCGCAGATTGGGTAACGATGCGACTCCCACCCCCCAGCCCAACCTCCCACTGAGCACTCATCACCCCACAGCCCCAGACCTCCCCACACACCCTCACTCACCTGAACAGGTCCCAGTGTGAAGATCCACTCTCTCATCGAAGATGCACCTTGCTGCTGGAACTGAGGACTGCTGTATAAGAAATAAGGTAAGTGCAGTTCAATGTATTTGAATGGGTTTTTAAGTGCACTTACCTATTTCTCGTATAGCAGTCACCGGTTCCAGTAGTAAGACATGTCTTCCATGGAACAGTAGATCTTCCCACTGGGATCTGTTCAGGTGAATGAGGTGGTGGGTGTTCAGTGAGAGGTTGGGCTGGGGGTGCAGGGTTGCATCAGTGATGGACCTTTTTTTTTTTTCCACACACACAGATTAAAAAAAGACATTGAGGGACCATGTTTTTTTCAGGTTCTGAGGGACATCGGGGGGGTGGTTGCCACTAGACACCTCATTTAAATCAGTAATGACATGCATAAGGCTGAAACTGATCTAGTGGGGGAGTGTGGAATAGCAATTTGTGCACTAACCACTCAGCCACCTAACTGCATTTTCTAATTGTTGTGATACACACACACTGATTAATACATATACACATACATGCATATATATTCCAGTATAACATAGCAGTGCACTGTCTATACACATTTTTACAGATAAAAAAAAAAGACACTGAAGGACCATTTTCTTCTTTTCAGGCTCCGAGGGTCATCAGAGGGTGGGGGGTGGCCATTAGACATCTCATTTAAATCAGCAATGACATACATAAGGCTAAAACTGATCTAGATAGTGGGGTAATGTAGACTAGCAATTTTTGCACTAACCACTGAGCCACCTAACTGCACTTTCTAATTGTTGTGATAGATACACACACACACACACACACACACACACACTAATACATATATACACATATATGCAGATATATTCCAGTATAACATAGCAGTGCACAGTCTACAAACACAGAGCATTGCCACACACATACACTGCCTTATATGGTATTTATTTACTTATACATCTAACCAGAACTTTTACTGTATTTAGGATAAGCACTGTGTTTTGCACTAACTGTTGTACTAATCTATGGCATGACTGGGTAACTAAGGTAGAGGACCAGGGAGGTGCAGTGGATGTGGCCTATCTGGACTTCAGAAAGGCTTTCAACAACGTCCCCATAGAAGGCTGATTAACAAACTGTACAGCCTAGGGGTGGAACCAAAAATAGATCTATGCGTGGAGAACTGGCTCAATGGCAGGAGTCAGTTTGTTGTAGTAAACAGAGAGTATTCTAGACATGGAAAGGTGATGATCAGGGTGCCGCAGGGGTCGGTGTTGGGGCCGGTCCTCTTCAGTGTCTTTATTGGGGACATTGCAGAGGGACTGGAGGGGAGGATATGGGGAATGGGGAAATTGTTTAATCAGGAAAGGCACACTAAGCTGGGGCTTATTTCCACGTGTGACCTGGGAGCACAAGGAAGTTAAGTGACTTGCTAAGGGTCACACAGTATGCAAGTGGGGGCTGATGGGATTCAAACCCAGGTCTCCATGTTTGTAGCTCAGTGCCCTTAACCACTATGCTATACTGCCTCTTTAAAATGCCTGTTCACAGACAATACAAAGATATGCAATATGGTGGACATGCCAGGGGTGTTGAAAGAGCGAGGGAACACCTTACAAAACTGGAGAAATGGTCAGAAGAATGGCAGCTGGGATTCAATGCAAAGAAGTGCAGGATCATGCACTTAGGGCACAAGAACCCAAGGGCAAAGTATGAATTAGGTGGGGAGGTAGTGATAGCCATGAAACAGGAAAGGGACCTGGGAGTTATCTTAGAGGACCTAAGAGAAACTAGGCAGAATGATGAGGCAGCTGGAAAGGCAAGTCAGATGCTTGGATGCATAGGGAGGGATATCACAAGTACACAGAAGGAGGTCATCTTTCCCCTGTATAAGACACTCTTGAGACCTTACCTGGAATACTGCATCCAACTCTGGAGGCCCATCTGAGAAAGGACATAGACAGGGCAGAGATAGTGCAGTGGAGGGCAACTAAAATCACATTCTGAACTGTGCACTGCTAACATATAACATTACAGCCATTTGCAAGCTGAGTAGGAAAAGGTGAATGTACCAGGAAAAGGTTAACAGAGTGGCAAACACACACACACACACACACACACACACACTATCTTGTAGATCTCCTGAACTGATAACAAAACACAGCTGTTAATACAGTGAGCGCATCCACTTACTGTCATTTGAGTTGACATGAGTATGTTCCATGTAGAAGAGATTTACGAATGAATCAAACAGTTTCAGCCAAAATAGTGTGGAGCAGGGAAACACCGCAGCCAAACTGTCTAAGAAAACTCCAATTTTGTGAAGTCCATTAGGAATCTGTAGAGCTCCCTTTTTCTACTGTCATAGCAACACATCTGCAGGGCTCCGCCCACTGCAGCTGTAAAAAGCAACCAATACAATTTCCTACAGATGTGTGCCAGATGCTGCAAACAAATCAGGTGTCACCTTTATCTACATATATCCACTGAACTGCAGGAATCTAATTTATTGCTCTGAGATACAGTACATATTAAATGTAGAACAGAAAAAGCTAATTATAACTACCAGCAGAAAATCTAGCAATCCAGATACAGTGAGTTCAAAAACAAATATTCAGGTTGAAAAAAAAATCTCTGCAGAACTGCAACTTTATTTATTTAGTTTTTGTTGACCGGGTAAGTGCACTAGACACATCCTGCCTATTTTCAGGCACGACCTGGGGGGGGGGATACAGATGAATGCCAACTGACCTTGAACCAGATTAAGCTGTTGTTGGTATTTTTAGTGAATGAGGGAAATTTGGCCAGGACACAGGGGAAATTCCCCTACTCTTTTCGATAAGTGCCATGGATCTTTAACATCCACCTGAACTACCACCAATCCAGGCAGATGGGGCCTTGGTTTAACGTCTCATCCAAAAGACGGCACCTCAGCAGTGCAGCACCCCTCTCAAGCTGCACTACAGTGTCAGTACTGGGATATTAAACCAAGTGCCAGATGTGGGAACTGAACCCACAGCCCTCTGATCTCCCGGCCTCAGAGGCGAGTGTGCTACCTACTGAGCCACTGACACCGCAATTAAAATTATAAAATGGATAGAAAAAAATCCTGAAAGCTGTCTTGTCTAGAGGCAGTTCCAGTTTTGATGTTATCTTTGTATAACATCATGGTCTGAAACTCATCCAAAGAAAAACGTGCAAAAAAAGGTTTTGTTTACTTTTACATGATCAAATTTATAATTGCAATAAGGCATTCCAGAGTTTGTGTTATGCTGTGCCTCCTGTCTTACCACACAACCCAAGGCATGACTTTATCCAAGCATACCACACACTCTATCATGCCTTATTGGTTGCAGTGTCTAAAGCCGGCAGTCCAGATCCCTTTTTTTAAAGCTTTTTTTTTCTGGGTATGAATTTAGTGCTCATGAAAGGTGCTGGACTGAATACAGCACTGGAACCTGAAGTCTTCTAATTTATCCACATGACTGGTACAGCATGGGTGATCACAGTGCAAGTCTCCCCACACTGTTACACTAATGTGCCTCAACCCTGCCATGGAGGGACCACCACATAGGTGAGATGGTAGTTCAGACTCCATGCCCATTCAATCCCTGGGCGCTCATGTGAGACTGCAAAGGGTGCCAATTAGTGGTAATTGTGTTGGAGTTTTTTTATGTGGACACCTGCCCACTGGGAACTGGACTGAGAGCACCACAACTCCTTTCACATAGACCCCCGAACACCCCTCAGGTGATGATGACTTTCGACCACTACCGACCAGTGCTGGATTTGAACCTGTGACCTAGAGATGAAAGGCTTTTTAACCCACTACCAATCCACTGAGCCATGCAGTTCCACCAGTCCAGCTGTCTTTGGTAGAGAAGCCAATGTCTCAAACCCACTGCCGAAGAAAGCCACAAGTTTGCTATTTTAAAGATTTACAGTGTCTTGCTTTGAGCACTACCATGGGTTGAAATATTTTTCTATACGTTTTAAAGTATTAATTGAGTCAAAACCACAATTAAGATGTAAAACATTCATGCTTCCTACAGCTAGCACCCCTAGGCATGAATAAGAGCTTCTAACAATTTAGAGTTTTATGAAGAGACTGGTAAGCAGCATCTGCTTGAAAAAGGCAGGCTTCAACAAACTGACAGCCATGAGTTTCAATGAAAGTGCTTGGAGAAGAGATAATCTTTTTGACCTTTCCATTTGATGTAAACTGTTGACATTTGTTTGTATATGTTAATACTGCTGTGGAGATCTCACTTGCTGTTGTAAGAGTGGTCTCGAGTGTATTCCTTGGGTATGAAAAGTTCTGATACATTAAGAATTAACTGAGACCTGTCTTACAACTGTAAGAGTGATTTCAGCTGCAGTGTTTAGTACATTATTGATCAATCAATAATATTTTTTAAACATTTAAAAAAACGTCCCTGAATGAGTCTGTTTCCAGGGCACCTGTGCATAATACACTCTACAGAAAAAGAGTGTTTCACACCAGAGTAAAGGAGCACTCCAATTGGTAGAAGCATTTGATCTATAAAAGAAACACAAACATAGACAATGATGGCAGAAAAAGACTAGGGGTCCATCCAGTCTGCCCAAGTTCCCTATAATCCCTGGAACCATCCCTAGAACCTATTGTTTCTCCAGGGTACTAACCCTCCCTGTCCACTCCCCATTCTTCTCCATGGTCCTGTCGCACTGGACAGCAACTATTCAATTAATCCTATCCCAGGCCTGCTTGAATCCCCTGACTGTGTTCGCACCCACCACCTTTGCTGACAGACTGTTCCAAGGTTCCACCACCCTTTCTGTAAAGAAGTACTTACTCATATCCCCCCTGAACTTCCCTCCTGTTAATTTCCATTCATGTCCACGTGACTGTGAGTTCGTATTCAGGCTAGTAATTCCCTGCAGTTCACTTTGTTAATTCCTTTAAGGAACTTGAAGTTCTCTATCATATCTCCCCTCTCCCTTCCGGTTTCCAGTGAATACATATTTAGTGCCTTGAGGTGCTCCTCATAGGATCTTCCCTGCTGGCCCTGAATCATTTTTGTTACTCTGCGCTGCACTGTCTCCAAATAGTCTTTTCTGAGGTGAGGACTCCAGAACTGGGTGCAGAATTCCAGGTGATGCTGCACCAGGGATCTGTAGAGGAGCAGTATTACTCCTTTTCTTTTGCTATTGTAACCCCCAGGTGGCACTATCCCAAGGGCTACTACCCCTGCCTGCTTGACTACTGACAGGTTGAGGGGCCTAGGTTCTATGGCAGGTGCCTCCACCCAGAGGTCAGGGTTTGTAGTGGTTAGACTAGCTTAATCACAGCCTTCTGGGACACCATGGCCCCCTTTGGTTCCCTCTAGTGGCTCACACAGTACACCGGAGTTACAGCCCCAATACCCCACGTTTGCACACTGTTCACTCATATAGATACCACTTACCCTCGAGACTGATTCAGCAGCACGTCTCTGAGGATCCCCTGTAAAGTAAGGTTAATCAACATACACTGCAAAATACAATACTGTTTCCATAAGTACCACCACCACCACAGACAGTATATAGTATAACAACAAATCTGATTTATTTAGGGGACAGTAACACGGGAAGGGGAAATCAGGTTAATTAGTGGCATTAAATCGCAGTACTGTGGACACATACAGGGTCTGAAAAGTCACACTCTGGGTACCCATGTTGGGGGGGGGGAGCTAGCCAGGTCCATTTCCCGGGGTTGGCTGGCAGGTGCAGATGGATAGGGCCCTGTGGAAGAAAATATATGCACAACACCCAACTGTAATCCAGAGCTGGAGGGCTCAGTCCATGAAACAGTGAAACAACAAGAATTAGATGACACACTTGTGATTGAAAAACAAGCTGCAGGGGAATACCCTGATTTGTACTCACAACATCCAAGCTGAGGATCGGATGGAGAATGTCCCTCTGGATTGCCAGAAGAGCACGGCATGAGGACAAGGTCCTTGTGACTGGACCCCACTGCAGTTGATAGCAAACGGATGTAGTCCCGAATTAAGCTGGGGTTTACTTCCAGCTTCAGCACACAATTCACTGTACAGGGGATATGAAATAGCGATTCCCCACAAGCACTAAGCACATTTATATGTAAAAGGAAAGTACTATACCAGGTAGGCTGTTCCTCGATCCTGATCGCAATTACTGCAAAATACCCGGGAGCACACACAGCAGCTTCAGTTCCTGACAGACCGAGCGCGATTCAGCAATTTCTCCAGCCTTCTACAGGGTGAGCCTGGTTTCCACACTTCCAGTGCTTCTTTCTCCTCAAAACTCGGATTCAGTCCAAACTGGCACTCACAAAGGCTGCAGACCGAAACTCAGGGCCTCACAGGCGCTTCCCACACAAAACTATACACCGCAGAAGCATACAGCTCCTTCTCTCTTCACTGCCACCAACTGATCTGATCTTTCCAGTCACAGAGCAGGGCATTTCCTTTAGCTCCACACTATTCTGTTGGCTGATTCAGCTGTCACTCACAACAAGACTCCCCTCTGTTGATAGAAAAAGGCACCAAGGTCAAAACTACATTTCCCAGAGTCACTGCACATACAATCCCCTTGTGGCTGGCTCAAATTATGAGTCCAAGTTCTGATTCATCCACAGGCTCCATTTTAGGGCTTCCTTTACCCAATTGGCCCAGCACAGCAGTTTAGGTCCAAAATGGAGAGGTAACACACACAGAGTCCCAGCTGCAATAAAGGCAGGTTAGACAAACTACAATGTTGTAAATGCTTTAAATGATTACAGGTAAACAGTTACAGCTTTCAGATGGGCTCCCTTTGCACCTTCAGTGACCGCAACTTGGAGCGATTACTCCACAGCTCGGGTGGGATTCGAGCATTAAATACACAGTCGCCCCATACAAACTAATGAAGTCTGCAAGCAGACAGCTCTTAAAGAGACAATACGTGGAGGCTCAAATAGCACTCGCTTGCAACCACAGTTAAGCAGCTCAGATGCCAAACACCACCCCAGCTTGGAGCATTCAGGCAAGCTCCTGGAAGACTTTTGGGAACCCCTATTTGCAGGGGGGGTTACACTATCAATACCCCTCCCGATACATCCCAGCATCCTGTTAGCCCTGCTATATGCCTTGTTGCACTGGCTTGTTTGTTTAACATAGTTACTGACGATAACTCCTAGATTCCGTTCCTCATCTGTAGTGCTAAGTCTCTCCGCATCCATCCAGTACTCCATCTTGGGGTTCTTTTTCCCTAGGTACATTGCCTTGCACTTTTTGGCACTGAATTTTAACTGCCAGACCTCTGACCACCCCTCTAGCTTTTGTAAGTCCCTCTGCTTATCCCTTATTCCTTCTTCACTATCCACCCTCCAACATAGTTTTGTGTCATCTGCAAAGAGACACAAATATCACTAATGAACATGTGGAAGAGGATCAGACCCAGGACAGATCCCTGTGGAACCCCGCTCATAACCTCCCTCTCTTCTGATTTAACTCCATTGATTGCCACCCTCTGCTGTCTCCCTTCTAGCCAATTACCCACCCGGTTCACTATGGTTTTAGCAACACCAAGGTCTTCCATCTTCTTGAGCAATCTTTTGTGCAGTACCGAATCAAAAGCCTTGCTGAAGTCAAAGTACAGCAGATCCACAGTGTGACCCTTGTCTAATTCCCTTTGTCACCCAGTCAAAGGAAACTTATCAGGTTAGTCTGACAAGGCCTTCCTGCCGCAAAACCATGCTGTTTACTATCCTGGAGCCCACTGCTTTCCACGTAGTTTACAAGGTGCTCTTTGATCAGTGATTCCATCAGTTTCCCAAACATAGAGGTCAGACTGACAGGCCTGTAGTTCCCTCCTTATCCCCCAATGAACCAGTACAACATCTGCCATCTTCCAATCCCTTGGAACTTTCCCAGACCTAAGAGAGCTGTTGAACAGCCCCGCCAGAGGTTCAGCCAGCTCTGCTGTTAATTTCCTAAGTATCATCAGATGCAACCCATCTGGTCCTGGGGCCTTATCTATCTTAAGGGCTGCCAATCCCTTCAGGATCCTTTCACTAGTGAGCAATGGCTGTCTCATTTCTGGGACTCCCTCAGTGGCTGCTTTGATACCACTCTCTGGCATGGACCCGTCCTTCTTAGTGAATACTGAGCAAAAAGTAGTCATTCAGGATGGCAGCCTTTTGCGCATCCTCCTCTATCGCCCCACCCTCCTCAACTAGCTGTGTGACTCCTACTCCTTTTTTCACTAATATATCTGAAAAACTATTTTTCTCCATTCTTGACCCCCTCTGCAATACACAGCTCTGTGTCTGCTTTCACCTCCCAGATGGGTCTCTGTCTCCCTGTTTTTCTGTAGATAATCCTCCCATACTACCTCCCACAGCTTTTCCTTGTATTAATAGAAAGCCTTTTTTGGCCCTAACCACTTCCCTGGCCCTAAGTGAGAACCATAGTGGTCTCAAACCTTTTTTTCTTTGTTACTGTTCTTATGCATGCCTTCAATGCCTCAAGGATGGCTCCCTTAACTGCCCCCCATCTGTACTCCACCCTACCTATGCCTTCCACCCTTACTAACTTATCCCTCACCAGTTCCTTCAACCTATCGAAGTCCGCCCTTCTAAAGTCAAGGACTTCGGTTCTCGATTGTGGCTTGCCTGCCCCAAGGGCCAATTCAAACCACATACAGTTATGGCCGCTGTTCCCTAGCAGCTCTCCTACCCCCACAGTCTCTGAGCTGATGAGCACCACATCAAGGATTATGGCCTGTCTGGTGGGTTCCTTATCTAGCTGCACCAGTAGGCAGTCTTGAAAGGTGTCCAGTAATGTCTGACTCCTAGCATTCTTGGCCACTGGGACCTCCCAATTGATGTCAGGCAGGTTCAGGTTTCCTACCACCACTACTTCCCCCTTTGATACCCCTCTTTGAAGTTCCTCCCTGACTTCTTTGTCCCTTTTCTCCCCTTGCCTTGGAGGCCTATAGAGCACCACTAAGCATACTTTCCTGCCTGAGGCTGCCATGTGTTGCACCCATACTGACTCAGCTTCCCCATTGCTACCACTAATGCATACATCTCCTGCGCCACTTCAATGCCCACCTTGACAAAAAGAGCAACTCCTCCCCCTCTACCAGTTCTTCTATCCCTCCTGAACAATAAATAGCCAGGGACCATCATCTACCAGTCATTATTATCCGTGGCCCATGTTTCTGTGATGGCCACAATGTCTACCTCAGCGTCTGTCATCAGCACCTGGAGCCCGCTGAGTTTGTTACCCTGGTGCCTGGCATTAAAGCATACCCCCTTCCATTTGACCCCTGCTCTAACTCTGCTACTGTCCTTCTGCTTTCCATGTTTTCTCCCCCCTTGTTTGTACTTTTGCCTTTTGTTTTTCCCCCTCACTGTGGCCCCTTCCCCTGGTTCTGTTAACCCTATTGTGTTCCCTGTATCCTTTTTACTGCTACTGTCTCCTGGATATGGAGAGGTATGGTCTAGGATCCCCTTCTGCTCACCATCCACCATGGATCCCTTAGACCCAGACTTCCCTGTGGTCAGTTTAAATGTCTGATATAAACATCAAACTTCTGCCCAGTGCTGGCCCCTCTCTCGTCAGGTGAAGTCCATCACCTTTGAAGAGTCACCTGTCCTATAAATTCCCCAATCCCCTACAAAGTGGTACCCCATGTCTCGACACCACACCTTAAGCCAACTGTTAAACTCCTCTATGTCAGCACTCTTTATTCTGTCCTGCCTCCACTCCCTGTCCCACATAGGGAGGACTTCAGAAAAGACCAGGGAGGCTAAGTGTGTCAGCAAGCTATGTCCTAGTCTCCAGAAGTTCCTCTTCACCATCTTCACTGACTGGTTAGGCAGATCGTTGGTACCCAGGTGTACCAGCACCCCCAACTCCCCCACCATCACCATCCTCCCTACTCTAAGTCCCAGTTGGCTGACACTCCAGGTAGGCATTGGACCAATGACCCCCCATCTGATCCCTCTCTTATCACCCTGTCTATTCCCCTTATTATTGAGTCCCCGCCCACCAGGACCTTCCTATCAGCCTTGCCCCCCCCCCCCAGGTGCCAACGTGTTGTCTTTCCTTTTCCCTTCAACTAACCTGGAGTCGCCCCTGGCAGAGTCAGGAGCCTGAACCTCCTCCAGCAGTGTGAAGTGTTTCACCTTCTGGATGGCACTGGGCTGAACAACCTCCTTAAGGCTGCCCCTCCGCCCTCCTGCACTCCACCATCCTCCAACTACCTGGACACTACCAGCTGAGCATGGAGCTCTGCTATGGTTCTGCAGAACGGGCAGTGCCCCCCCCCAGACCACATCCCTGGAGAACAGTCCGCACAACTGAGTACTCCCTCGTACCACATCCTACAAGGGACTGTACTGGCAAGGGAGAAAATTAACTTAATATCAACTTAGTGCAGGTCATACTCTGCAACCTAGATGGGCTGAATCTACTACCAACCTGCTTTTACAGGTGTGTGAGTTACCATGTAAGATACGGCAACAGTGTACGATTCAGGCATCACAAATATGACCCTGGAGTTGTCAGGTACTTAGGCTAGACCACAAATACAGGTATGAGATAAGCCAGCTTTGAGAACTAAGAGAATAACTAGTGTAATTAACTAATCACCATGATGCAACCCCACATACAACTGTAAGAATCACTCCCCACCACAGTGCAACCTCCCAAACAACCCAAGGAAATAATTCACCACCACAATGCAACTCACCAAACAACTGAAGGAATTAACCCCTCACTACGGTGCAACCTTCCAAACAACTGAAGGAAATAATTCACCACCACAATCCAACCCACAGAACATCTGAAGGAATTAATCCCCCACTACAGTGCAACCTTCCAAACAAATCAACAAATCACTCCCCTACTCAATGTAATCCAACAACTGGAGGGGTTCTCTCTCCACCACAGTGCAACCTTCACTCTGCTAATTGAATTAGCTCATCTCTACAATGCATCCCTTAATCAATACAAGTGTACCTGGGATCTGATGAGCAGGGCTCCACGTGGGACAGCAGGGGAGCAGAGTTTCCGGTCGCCAGTTGCCTCAGTGTGCTGACTCCAGTGGGCAGACTCCAATGTCCTTTACATGTTTGTCCTTCATACAAGGGGCCACAGTGCAATAGGCTGCTTGATGGACTGGGCCTTAAGGAGCAGAGGTATGTGCAAGACAGCTCCCAGGGTTGGTGTTCCGGTGCGGTCACCCAAATGTGATGCTTCGCAGAATCAAAATCCATATATACATATTTTATATAAAATATTTTTTATCAAATTAATTTTGAAGTACTATGGTCCCTCTGTTCCTGGTAACAGTTACCAAACTGTAATTAGGACTTGAAGTGACTGAGTCATGATTCGTCTTAAGAATGGTTTAAAAATAACAAAACTGACCATCATTGGAAGAATATTTGACCCCTCCTATTTCAATAAAAGACAGAAAGTTGATTACATGGACCTGTTTTTAATTAATTACATCACAATACACATATTATAATAATACAATATTAAATGAGGAAAATACTTTGAACCCTCAGTGTAGATACAATAATGT
This sequence comes from Neoceratodus forsteri, assembly GCA_016271365.2. Taxonomy (NCBI): domain Eukaryota; kingdom Metazoa; phylum Chordata; order Ceratodontiformes; family Ceratodontidae; genus Neoceratodus; species Neoceratodus forsteri. Next base: position 87,506,874 of record JADMNL010000028.1, read on the forward strand.
ACACAGGGAAACTCTGGCACATATAGTCAATAGTTGCCCTTTATATACAAAAGCAAGAAACCAGTTCCTGCTTAATTTTTTGAAAGTTTATGCTAACAGTAATCATGATTCAACATTCATTTTACTGCATCCTAAATTCCCTGTAGATGCAGTAATGATAGCTCAATTTATTGCCTCAGTAATTAAAATGAAGAGAAAGCACTTCAAAAATCAAAATGTATTGAAGTAAGAAATGATCTTTTGTACTCTATCAGTTCCCAAATGTAAATTTAAAGCAACATTTTAAGACTCATGAACACCATGAAATGTTAAAACTTAGATAGGGCATTGCTGTATTAACAACAGTCATTAATTGTAATCTATTGTATGTGTGTAAAACATTGTAATTATGTACTGTATTGTGTTATTTTAAACTAATACTTATAATAACCTCGAAGCTCATAACATCAAGGCTAATCAATAAAACTTAAAACTGAAACAGATTCCTCTTAAGCTATAATTGTCCATTAAGCTCAACAATCCAGTTCTGTAATCAAAAATCATTATTTTGATCATGATTAATACAGATGACACATGATGGTTGACTGAACAGTGTGATTACTAAATACCATGATGACATGCAGTTAATGATTGTGATAGAATTATCATAGTAAAGATTGTTGCAGTACACGTTGAATAATGTTAATAAAAATGTAATCTGTATTTTTTGTACACTTGAAATTCATCTGGTTAACAGTTAAGATATTTATATTGGGGTCATCACTTACAATCCATCATCCAAACACAGTTTTCCTGTAGGAAACGTCTTTTATTTTTAAAGGGTCAAATTGATACACATATATACTGTTTGTGTATATATAATGTATTATGTTGGCCCTACGTTCTTAAATGTTGTCTCCTGTCAGTAATACCTACTTATTGTATCCTGTACTGTTTTACCATGATGTACCGTTAAACGTAGCCTATACTGCTGTACCACATATGTAATTAATTCCGGGTCTCCCCTGAAAATGGGACTTTTAGAATTAGTGAACCCACCTGGATAACAAAATTCAATAGATAAATAAAAATAAGGGGCATCATGGGAGACAATTAGATACACGATTTATCTGTATGAGTGCAGTTCGACCTCGGGTAACCTCATGAGTGACGTAAGCAACAACTGAGGTGGCCGTGGATAAATTGCACTCATATTATATAAATCATGTGTATAACTGTCCCCCATTGCATATTTCATTTATTCAATAGGGCTAGGTTAAGGTGGTGGCAGTAGAAGAATTTCTTGTTGCTAATTACTTAAAAATGTAACCCTCCCTCCCAAGTCGGGAGCTTACTTGCTGTCTCCCGTGTTTTGCTGCAGGATTTTCAGCCACTCTAACTTTCCTCCCCAGCCCGCTCCTGGACTGCTGCCAAGGCCGGGGAGTGCTCTACTCTGTTCTTCAGTGCCTAAGACTGCCTAGAGATGTGGCCGGTGAGCCATCAGTGTGTTTGCCTCCCCGCCCCCTTGAACTGCTGCACAGCAGGGCGGGGAGCCAGAAGGAGGACACAAATGTTTTTTGGCACCCCAGAGCACTTGATGGGAGTTGCGGCACAAGCACCACTTTACAGATCATCTCCCCAGCCCCATCAGACACCAGTGGGGGCTGCGGGGAACAAAGTAAACAAAATAAAAACATTTGAAAGGCTCCCCTACCCGATCAAAGCCTCCTGTGGGTTGGGGAGTACTGGGGACAAAATGGCAGCTTGGGACTACAAGTCCCATGATCCTGTGCAGCCGGAGTGCTATTTTACAAGACAGCTCCTGCTGGGGAGCTCACAGAACGGAGCTCCCTAGCGACCACCAGATGGGACCAGGAGGGTCCTCACCATGCAGCCAGATGCTGCCAACACATTTTGCTTTTCACAATATGTAGTAGAGATGAACAAGTCTGTATGGGGGCGGCTATGTTGGATGTGGTCTGCCTGAAGACAGCAAGAGACCCGATTGGTAGCTGCAGTAGTCCAATCCGGGGGCAGAGCTCAAGACTCCTTTCAGACAATGGGTCATTGTGTATTCAAAACTAACATTCTAGGGTTGACAGTTTTAACCCTGAGAGAGACTGTGTGAGCTTCTGAAGAGAAAGCATATGTTTTTGACAGCTTCTGGTGCTGTCACAGCCTAAAACCTTTTAGTTTTGTGCCGAAACAAACTGAGAACTGTGGGATTTGTTGCCAACTGCCTAGTAAACCCTAGAAACAAGGGAATTCACCTCAGCCTGTGTGAACTGTCTAGAAATGTAGCAACAAATAGCAGACACTGCTGTGAGAATTATTTGTTGGTGTTTCTGTGCGGTGAAAGATCCACTGCCTCTCAAATCCTGACACAAAAGACTATGATTTTTAACAGGGGACCAGAGCTCTGAGGTTCTGCCTGCCTGCCTAACTGCTGGCCTACATTTTGAGATGGGTGAAGACAAGTCCCTCTGTGGGGTGAAGACAACTGCCAGCCTACCTTTTGAGGTGGGTGAAGACAAGTCCCTCTGTGGGGTAAAGAGGATCATCGTCATCATCCACACTGGCCTAACTGTTCTTAACAACAGCCAGACAGGGGAGACGTCCCCCAATGCCTGCACCACCTGGTCATCTAAAGGTCGTGAGTACTGGGTTTTACCCAAACAATTGCTTTTCTAACTGTCCAGCTAGCTAGTTAGTTCACCCCCTGGGCTTCCTGCATGACCTTAAACTAAGCCCAAGGCAACCATTACAGCCAGCATCATCTGTGTATTTACATCCAGTGGTGTAATTTGTGTTTTGCAACTGCAGCATCCACCCATTGCAACGGTGCTGCACCCAATGTCCACTCATCACAGGCCTGCAGCTCCTCGTTGTGTGCACATGAAGGTATTTGGGAACTCCCACAGGGACTGTGGGGTTAACTGGTGCACCAGTGGGGGGGGGGGCACCATTGGGGAGAGGGACAGGGGCAGAGGGAATACTGTGTTGTAATTTGTTACTGTGTATTTTATTAAACCTTTGTTTACCAGATAAGTACAATGAGCCAAGGCCCATTTTTATGTAATTGCTAAAGTACTTGCCATTATTGTGTAGTGCAATATTTGCATGTTTAGAGTAATAAGTTGGGAGGGGATTGTGTTACTAATCTACCTGTCACCAAGGGAGGGGGCTGTATTCATTTTCTGTGAGGAATTTCACTGCTATAAGGATCCCCATAGGTGGAGACACTGCGCCATTTGCAAAGCCAGTTCTAACCATGAACTCAGACGCCAACCTATGTCCCTTAGGCATCACCACTTATGAGTGGTTGTGCAGATAGAAGGGTAGGGGTGGTTACAAAAACAAAAAAGAAATGCAGTGGACTTTTTGGTGGTAAGGCACTCTGCTACTTTGCTGGACCAAGTGGTTGCTAGAGGTTGTCAAGGACGCACCAGCGTCTTGAAGCTCTGACGTTTGTTGGTGGAGTGAGTGTCCTCACTGAAAATGTCACAGTGAAAACTAGCAGCTGTTCTTACAGAGGAGCTTGAGTAATTGCAGGCAAGGAGCATCAGGGTTAGCAGTGTTCAATTCTGTGCACAAGTTGATGCAGAAACTTTTTTATTTTGTAAGCAGTGTTCAACTTCATGCCTGAGTTGTCGCACAAAACATTTTTTTATTTTTAGATACAAAGTATGGCACACAGGGAAGTTTGTTTTTTAAGAGAGGGAGTGGGAATGTTAAAATGTGGCCACAAAGTGGGCTGCGCAGTGTTCAAAGGAGTGGAGTAACTGAGACAGAAGTAGCAGTTTTGAAGGTTGATTTAAAAGGAAAAAGGTAACATTTTCTCTTTTGTAGATTTTAGCATCAGGATGGGGGATCAGAAGGAGTAGCTGAAATGAAGTGGTTTGGCAGCACGTTTGCAGTTTTATCCATGAGTAGCAGCATCTGCCTAGGTTGAGCAGGAGTTTCTATGTTAAACCTCAAATTTTGCACTTTAATATCTTCACAACCGTTCAACGGATTTGCACAAAATTTTGCATGCACAGTCTCGTGGGTGTAGATCTCTTAATCTGGCCAGCTGCAATCAGGTTGGATGTGCAAATTCTGAGATCCAGATAGTGAAAAAAAGTAAAACTAATCGCTAGTTTTTAATGTTTTTTACTTTTTTCATCTCACCTTACACCCAAACGGATTGGAATTTTGGTCTGCAATTTTCAGGGTGGAAAGGACTTGCCCTAGACTGGTGCCTTTCACTGGTTTGATGAAAAAATATGAATCTGTTCCAAAGTTATTCAATTTTAAAACGTCAGGTTCTGAGCATATGAACATATGAAAATGCCAGCTGAAACAGGCCTCAGGGTCTATCGAGTCTGCTCGAGTGCACAGCTAGCACCTTATAATGTTGCTGCCCCTCCCTCCCTTCCCCCATCCTATTACCCCTTCCCCTATCCCAACCCCTCTTGAAGCTACCTACTGTCTTGCAGGCCACTACATCACCCACTTGTCCACCACCCTTTCTGTGAAAAAAAATCTCCTCACCTCTCTCCTGAACGTACCCCTCTCCAGTCTCAGTTGGTGTCCTCTCATGTCCCTCCCCTTTCTCCTCTGGAAAACCTCTTGTTTATTCACTTCAGGTACTTAAAGGTCTCAATCATATCTCTTCTGTCCCTCTTCTCTTCCAGCGTGTACATATTCAGCTCCCCCAGCCTTTCCTTATATGGCTTGCCCTCCAATCCCTGGATCATCTTTGTAGCTCTACACTGTACCCCTCCAACAGTTTGATGTCCTTCTTCAGGAATGGGTGCCAGTATTGTACGTAGTACTCCAGGTGGGGCCTGATCAGTGACCTATACAGGGGCAGAATAACCTCCCTACTTCTGGAGGAGATCCCTCTAGCTATACAACCCAGCATTTTGTTGCCTTTTGCCGCTGCCCTTTTGCATTGAACAAAGTTGTTCATGTTCCCTGTTATGATCACCCAAGGTTCTTCTCTTCTGTGAAGCAACCCAACTGAACCCCATTTAAGTGCTGAAGCCTGTGCTCTTCAATGTTTGTATAGTAGACATCACTGATGGACTGGAAGGGAAGATGTGCCTGTTGGCAGATGACACCAAGATATGTAGCAGGGTGGACACCCCAGAAGGAGTAAGCAAGATGGAAGCTGACCTCAAGAAACTAGAAGAATGGTCTAGAGTGTGGCAGCTGAGATTTAACACCAAAAAGTACAAGGTCATGCACATAGGAAAGAAAAATCCAAGAAATGAGTATTACCTAGGAGGCGAAAGACTGGAAGCCTCAAACCAGGAATGAGATCTGGGAATCATAATCTCAGATGACTTGAAGGTTAGTAAGCAGTGTGAGAAGGCAAAATTGAAGGCCAACAGAATGCTGGGCTGCATCGGGAAGGGAATCATGAGCAGGAAGAGAGAGGTGGTACTACAACTGTTTAGATCGCTGGTCAGGCCTCACCTGGAATCCAAAGTCCAATTCTGGAGGCCTCATTTCAGAATGGAAATTGACCGGGTGGAAACAGTACAGAGAAAGGCAACAAAAATGATTTGGGGTCTGCAGTACATGTCCTATGAGGAAAGACTTAGGAAACTGAATATGTACTCCCTGGAGCAGAGAAGAGAGAGAGGGGACATGATTGAAACATTCAAGTACATAAAATGCATTAACAAGGTACAGGCACAGGAACTTTTTCACTTCAAGAAGAGCTCCAAGACCAGGGGACATGACCTCAGGCTTGCAAGGAGGGAGCTTCTCTACCAACACCAAGAAGTTTTTCTTCACAGAAAGCGGGCCCCAAGAGGTTGTGGGGGTCAACACTGTGGGGGGATTCAAGAATGCATGAGATAGACACAAGGAAGCCCTGATTACAAAGGGCAACTAGAGTGTCAAAATAGGTCTAAAACAAAAGAGCAGACTAGATGGACCTAACGGTCTCCTCCTGCTGTCAACTTCTATGTTTCTAAGTGATAATCCCGCCCCTCATTCCGGGTCCAAAGTGCAGAACCTTGCACTTCTTGGTGTTGAAACCCAGTTGCCATTTATCTGCCCACCCCTGCAGCTTATTCAGGTCCTCCTGCAACCCACCCCCCGTGTTATCTACTACAGCTCCCATCTTGGTATTGTCTGTGAACAGACTGATTTTGCTCCATATCCCATTCGAGATATCTGCAATGAAAATACCGAACAGTACTGGTTCCAGCATGGATCCCTGTGGTACCCCGCTTGTCACTGCTCTCAGTGATGAGAGTCCCCCCCCCATCACACCCCACTCGTCACTGCTCTCAGTGATGAGAGTCCCCTCCCATCACTACCCTTTGCTGTCTTTCCTTCAGCCAGTTCCTGATCCAGGTCACCATTTTTGGTCCTGCCCCCACATACTCCAGCTTCCTCCCCAGTCTCCCATGTGGCACTGAATCAAAGGCCTTACTAAAGTCCAAGTACAGGACGTCCGCAGCATGGCCCTTGTCCAGTTCCCGTGTCACCCAGTCATAGAACTCTACCAGGTTTGTCTGGTACAATCTGCCCACAACTCCTCCATGCTGCTGGTCATCCTGGATACCGTTTGCCTCCAAGAAGCTCACGAGCCTCTCCTTTTGGATGGTCTCCTTGAGTTTGCCAATGATCGAGGTGAGGCTCACTGGCATGTAGTTCCCTGGTTCATCCTTGTTCAGTACATGCTGGGTACAGTCTTTTGGATAGAAGTTGACAAACCTAAGAAAGACTCCATCCCTGATTTCTTGTAGGCGTGGGGTGGAGTTTTCGGGTTGGAAACCCTGAAGTCATATTTCCCCAATTTTGTTGCTTTAGCCATAACCCTGTTGCATTAATGAACCTTTTTTGCAAAGAATATATTAAATGGAGCCTGATAAATCCATTTATCTGAGTGGAGACCATCTACAGTGGTCCCTATCCATAAAGAAGGTAGTAAACATCTTGTAAATAATTATAGGCCTATTAGCCTCACTTCATGTCTAGGCAAAGTGATAGAAAGGGTTTTCAACAAAAAATGATTATTCACCTTCAGGAAATGAATATTATAGACATTTCATAATATGGTTTTATTAAGGGAAGATTGTGTCAACAAAACTTGATAAACTTTTTTGAACCGGTTAGTGACGCACTAGACCAAGGACTCCCTGTGGATATTATTTTCTTGGATTTTGAGAAGGCATTCGACTCTGTGCCACATGGGATTCTAATTGAAGAATTAATAAGGTATGGTTTCCATGGCAATATAATCAAATGGGTAAACTCCTGGCTGAGTAATAGGCAGCAGAGAGCAAGCATAAAGCATTACTTGTCATATTAGGGGGAAGTTAGCAGCGGTGTGCTGCAGGGCTCTGTGTTGGGCCCCTTGCTATTTAATATATTAGTATGCAAGCTAATAATGGTATACGGATACATAAATATGCTGATGATTGTAAATTAGGTTGTGTTGTCAATAAGTTGGAATCAGCAAAAACTCTGCAGTCAAACCTGGATAAGCTTGTCAAATGGTCAGTAAGGAATAAAATGACCTTTAATACAGCAAAGTGCAAAGTAATGCACTTGGGTAGGAAAAACAGGCAAGTCATTTATAGTATGAAATAACAATATTCTAGATAATATTAAAATTGGAAACAATCTGGGTATTACCATCATTAATGATTTAAAGTTCACAACCCATATTAATAATATAACCAGGAAATGTCATGGCATATTGTTTTGCATAATAAAATATGTTAAGAGTAGGGAGCCAGAAGTCCTAATCCTTCTGTATACAAGTTTGGCTATGTCCCATAATGATTATTGTGCTTCATTTTGTGCACCTACTTCTCTGGGGTGTAAAACTACTACTGAAAGAGTCCAAAAAAGATTTACTAAGAAGATTGCTGGCTTGAAAAATATAGACTATAGTAATAGGTTACAAAATCGTGGATTATTTTCACTAGAAAATAGATTTTTAAGGGGTGACCTATGTCTAGTTCACAGAGCACTGAAAGGTCCTGCCCTATGTGAGACTATTTGTCTTGAAAAACATGCTGTTGCTTCAAAACCTAGAGCCATAAATTAAGGTTAAAAATTAATACAAACAGAACATTAAAAAGGAATAGTTATTTTACTCAGCATGTCCCTGCAATGTGGAACTCCTTACCATCGGAGGTAGTTACTTGTAACAGCCTGGAAGACTTAAAGAGTAGACTGGATGAATATATGGAAAAAAGAAATACACTTTTTGCCAATGGGCAAACGAGTTCTACGAGGGCTTATCCCTTGAACCCGTACTACACCTATAAATCTATGAACCTACTGGGTGTATAAATTTTGTTTATATATAGTTACTCATTTATCTATATAGTTACTATGTTACTGTGCCCCCAGCACTACTCCACCCACTTTCCCTCTCTCACACACAGTAGCTCACCCACACTATTTTATCCTTGCCCACCCACCAGAAACAAAAAAGCACCATTACGTAAGAACTTACCATAACAGTAGATCTTCGAGAAGAGCTCTTGCAGCAGGCTGCATCATAAGGACTATGCCACCAGGCACTAGGACCCCACAGAAAAATTCTAACTAGTAGTATACAGTGGGGACCGCCCCTGACATCAGACCACCTCCAACATTAGCCAATGGTATAATTGGGCAATCCCCAGCCCCACCTAAGTTTTGCTGCCGGAGACCCGTCCTGAAGCAAACAGAGAACCGAGGAAGTTCTAATATTCCCTTGTAGAAAAAGCAAAAAGACCAGGGAGAAGGAGGGAGGGAAAGCAGTGCCTGCTGCAAGAGTTCTTCTCAAAGATCTACTGTTATGGTAAGTGCTTACGTAACTGTACTATCGTACTTTGAGTTGGAGCTCTTGCAGCAGGCTACACCATAAGGACTGAGCACCAAGCAGTAAAGGAATGAACCCAGGTTGGAAGGGAGGAGAAATATTGTTGCCAGCAAAGATGTTCATGAAAGGAGTCATTGAAGGACGGCTAGGCCGGAGCCCGTTCGTCACCGAGAGGCAATGTCCAGGCTATAGTGCTTGACAAAGGTATGTACTGAACTCCAGGTAGAAGCAGCACAAATGTCTGCTGCAGAAACACTTCTCAGAGACAGGAACGAAGCATCGAATCCCCTGGTGGAGTGTCCCTTAGGCGGGCCCGGTAAAGGTTTGCCATAGTTATTGTAACAGAAGGTGATGCAATTCACCAGCCATTTGGATAGCATCTGTTTGGCCACTGGTGCCCCTTTGGATCGCAAGGCAAAAGAAACAAACAATTGGTCAGATTTCCTGGTATATTGAATGCGATCAACATAATAATGTAGCACCCTGTTGACATCCAGTGTGTGTAAAAGGGCCTCCCACATTGGAATACTCTGAGTAATACACTGGCAAAGGCCACGTGTAACCCCTGAATAAACTATATGCAAAGTACTACCAATTGCTTACATGTCATGATGATAACCATGCCTATACCCATGCCTGCATCCACTGCTTTTCTTTTACCGTGCCTGTAAGCCATGCCTGTATCCACTACTTTTCATTTACCATGCCTGTAACCATGCCTGTATCCACTATTGTTCTTTACTGTAACCACCTCATGATGCAACTCACAATGCCTCAAATGTTCCTTATGTCCTTGTTCATTCTTATAACTTGTATTGCTATCCCGGGTCGTCCCTGAAAAAGGGACCATTGGGGCTCAGTGGGCCTACCTGGTCACCAAAATTTAATAAATAAATAAACTGGATATCTTGATTGAGCGTAAACTCTGACACTGCTTTTGGAAAAAACTTAGGATTGGTCCTCAAAGACACCCTGTTCTTGTAGAACACTAAATAGGGCTCTTTACACATCAGAGCCTGAAACTGGGAAATTCACCAAACAGAAGTAACGGCAACTAAATATAGCACTTTCCACAACAGAAAGCGAAGCTTACAATCTACAACTGGATCAAAGGGAGCCAAAGTAAGTTTCTCTAACATAAACAAAAGATCCCATGTAGGGATAGGGTCCCTAATGGGCAGTTTCAGATGCAACATGCAGTGCAAAAAGGTGCAGGGCAGGTCCAATTGAGCTAGTGTTTTGCCCTCCACAGGTGCATGATAGGCTGAAATTGCTGAAGGATGCACCTCAATGGAAGCATAGCAGAGTCCAGAATCTGAAAGGGAGAGGAGGTACTCCAGGACAGGGTTCACCAGGCAGGTAAACAAATCTAAACCACGGGCAGAAGTCCATAAGCAGAATTACTTCCACTTCATGGCATAAGCAGTCCTGGCGGAAGGTTTTCTTGCTTCAGCCAGAACCTCAGTGACCCTAGGGGGAAATCCCAAAGTAGGCCGTGGCTATGTCTGCAGGAGCCAAGTATGCAGGTGCAGAGACCTGAGGTCTGGGGGGACCAGGGTACCTTGCTCCTGAGATAGCAAGTGCAAGGTCAGGGGCAGGGGGATTGGAAGTTCTACTGCCAGTTGCTGAAGCAGGTGAAACCAGATCTGCCAGGGCCAGAGAGGAGCAATCTGGATCATGTCCACTCCTGCCGACTGGAGCTTGAGTAGGACTCTTTGAAGGAGAGAAAAGGGAGGAAAGGCATAAAGAAATCTCCCAGTCCAGCAGAGGGACAATGGGTCTCCCCAGAAAACACCAGGCCCATGATCTAGCAAGCAGAAACTGGGCACTTTGGCATTGGATGGGGACACAAACAGGTCCAGTTCTGGATGTCTCCACCTTTCGAAGAGGTCCTCCACTACAGGCTGAAGGAGCTCCCCCTCAGGCCTCGGATCAGGATCTGTTTAGGCAGTTGGCCAAGGTGTTTTGGACTTCTGGAACATGAATGGCGGTGAGGGATAGACTGTGATCTATGACACAGAACCACACCCACATGGCCTCCCAGCAGAGGAGATACAAGTTAGTCCCCCCCTCCTTGCTTGTTGATGTAAAAGACCACATACATATTGTCCATTTGGATCAACATGAGGCCCAGAAGAAGGTCCATCTGGAACGCCTGTAGAGCACAGAGAATTGCCCGCATCTCTAAAGTGTTGAAATGGAGAACGTGCTTCAAAGGAGACCATGTGCCCTGAGTTTGATAATTCTGAAAGTGGGGCTCCCTATCCTAGACCCAATGCATTCATTGTTTGGATCTGCTATGGGGAATCCCTCTGAAAGGAGACTCCCTGCTCCAAGTTGGGAAGAGTCAGCCACCATGACAGGGTCTGGGTTACTGCTCTGGAAATCTGGACAGGTTGTTTGAGATCATTCAAGCGTTGGTCCCACTGTACTCAGGGTCCACTTGGGAACTGTCACGTAGAGGTGCGCCAAAGGAACTGTCACTATGGCAAGCTGCTACGTGGCCGAGGAGTTGGAGGAATGTCTGGGTTGGAACCTGGTGGGAAGAGGAAATCCTCTGGGCCAGTGCCCAAAGACAGACCACCCTGTCAGAAGGGAGAAAGGTCTTTCCCCGGGTAGTGTCCAAAACAGCTCTAATACATTGCAGCCATTGGCTGGGCCAAGGGAATGATTTGGGAATGTTCAGCATGATCCCCAGATCCCTGAATATTGTGAAGGTGTCTGACTGGGTGAATTACAGCCAATCCCTTGTGAAGGCTACCAGAAGTCAGTCATCTAGGTAGGGATAAACGTAATGGCACTGTCTCCTGAGAGCTGCAGCAACCACTGCAAGGCACTTTGTGAAAACATGCAGTGCCGAAGAATGGCCAAAGGGCGAGGCCTGGAACTGGTAGTGTTTCCCCTTGAAGGTGAACCGCAGAAACCTCCTGTGGGCAGAAAGCACCACGATGTGGAGGTAGGTGTCCTGCATGTCAACAGAACAGAGCCAATCCCTCTGATGAAGCATGGGGAGGCCTGGCAGGGTCACCATCCTGAACCTCTTGTACTCCATGTAGGTGTTCAGGAGACTCAAGTCTAGGATAGGGCGAAGATCCCCCTGTCTTCTTGGGGATCAAGAAGAAGTGGCAGTAGAAACCATTCCCACATTGGGATGGTGGGACAGGTTCTATGGCCTGTTTGGACAGGACAGCCTGGGATTTCTGCATGAATGAGGGCAGCGGGGATGCGGAGTAGGTGGAAGGGACAGGAAGATTGTCTGGAGGTATCTAAAGAAACTCCAGAGCATATTCCTTCTTGATCAACTAAAGTACCCAAGTGTCTAAGGTGATTTGGGGCCATCCTCTAGAAAGAGGGAGAATCAATCCCCTACCATTTCCCCCAAGGACTCCGCTGGAGGAGGGGGTCGGGCAAGAAGTCTTGCAGAAGCTCCAGGAGTGGGCAAAGAAACCTGGGAAGATTTAGAATTCCTAGGTCCCAAGACTCCAGAGGGCTGAGAGGGAGCCTTGCATTTAAAGGCTCCTCTTGCTTGCTGACCCTTGGATTGCTGACCCGTGGGGTGACGAAAAGGCTTCCATCTGACAGGGGTTGGTTCCAATTTATACATTTTGTGGATGGCTTGGATTACTTTGCCAGAGTCCTGAAGACCTGTAATGATCTTCTCGGTATCCTCTCCAAAAAGAACAGATCCTTGGAATTGGGCAACCAGAATAGTTTCCTGGAGATCCTGATGGAAACCACAAACCCCGAGCCAGGAGTACCTCCTCAGGCAGACATCAGTAGCGGTAGCTCTAGCGGCGGTGTCCGCTGAGTCCTAGAACAAGCACAAAACGTGTTTTCCAATGTCCAGGCCAGACTACAGAATGTCTAACAACTTTGTTTTTTGAGAGGAGTCAGGTTGGGTCTGGGCCAACTCCAGGGCCTTCTGCCATAGCAACTTTTGGTACTGCACCATATGCACTAAAAAGTTGAGTGACCGTATGGTACAGGTCACTGAGGAATAAATCTTACAGCTGAACTGATCCAGCCTCTTGGAATCCTTGTCCTGGGGCTGGAAGCTCATATGTGGAGATTGCTTAGACCTGCCATGGGCTGCCATTAGGACCACAGAATTGGCTTGTGGGTGATCTTCTAAGAAGGCCTCATTCTTAGGGGTCCTGTAAAGTCTGTCTGCCTTTTTAGGGACAGCAGAAGCCAAAGAAGGGTGCCTCCAGGCAAGCCTGGTGACATCCTGAAAGGGGGCCACCAACAAGGGCATGACCGGTGGTTTAGGGTCCTCATATCTAGAAATTGGGCAATCCAATGCTCCATGTCCTCAGTATCCCACTGGTTAAGAAACTGGATGTGACGCATAACATCCATGAAAGTGAGGTTGCCTGGAGACGACCAAGAAGAATCCTTGTGAGTGTCAGGCTGAGGTGGAGGAGAAATGAATCCCCCCCTGAGGACCTGAAAGAGGTAGACAAGCTTCTTCCAGAAGATTCTGAAGTGGGGAGCAGGTATAGGAGCACTGGGACTGACGTCTGCCTGAGCGGCGTCAGTGTCTGGAGGAAGACTGGGACAAACAATGATGTTTCCGTTCATGACGTCAAGGGGACCCCTCATCTGAAAGGTCTGGAGGAGGGGTGAACCTCTTGGGTGGAGGTGAAGGCTTCCTGGGTGATGGAGGAGTTGGTGGTTTAGAAGGGCCCTGAGGGACTCCTGAGGGAGTCGGATCCAGTAAAGGGGTTGGGCGCTCCCTGGGCAGGAGGTCCCCTTTAATGGTGTTCCACCACTGGTTGAACAGGGCTGCCACGTCTGTCAGTGAGATGAAGGGAGTTCCTGGAGGGTCCGGTGCCGGTGGTGGGATGTTAGGAGTACCCGACGTTGGCCCTGTTGGCACAGTCAACCGTGTCGTCAGGTCTGGGGACATGGGCATATTGAGCTGTGGTGACGCAGGTGGCAAGATTCCTGATGCCAGGTCTGCCAATACTTGTTTATCGGGTGAAATCAGGTTGTCAGTCTGCAGTTTATCTGGCATCAGATTAGGGGGCAGCAGATTATCCAACAGTGGTGTCTCAGGCAATGACTTGGCAGAGGCCAGCGGAGGGAGTGTCGCCCAATTCGACCCCGAGGATGCAGACATTGAGGATGTCAAGGTCTGATATCAGCTGTCATAGGCACTCCTGCTCCTGGCATCTCTTTTTATCACCAGACCCTGACATCCAGTCCAATGATGAAGATGCTCCAGTCAGGCAGATGATGGGTGCCTGCTCGCCATCCAAAGAGGAGCTGGCTGGACCCCCTGGCTTAGGCTTGGAAGGAAGCTGAAAGGGCCTAAGACTCAGGGAAGGGGCCGAAGGCCTTTGCCCCAAAGACCCCAACACCAGACCTCAGGACTAGAGTAGGGGGAGCTTCATCTGTGGGAACCCAGAAGAAGTTAGGGCTGCCGGAGGGGCAGAGTCCAACCTCCTGCAGGAGTGAGAACTCAAAGAAGCTGCGTTTTTGTGCAGGGATCTAGAGCGGGAATCCAATCTGGGTCTCTCCTTGTCCTTGTGGTGGTGTTTTCCGCTGGTCTTCTTGTCTTTGTGGGAAGAAGATGGGGAAGTCCCTAGGACCGCAGAAAAGGAATCATGGCTGGATAGGGTCCTCTGCATGGTGGCTAGTTGTTGCTCCAACAGGTGGTTCTTCAAGGTCTTCAGGCAATGGATTCAGGTCCTGCAGTTAAAACTACGGCAATTCAGGCAGGCCTCTGAGTCGTGGTTGGGGCCTAAGCAAATCAAGCAGGCCGAATGGCCATCTTTAGTCGGCATCTGTGCACTTAGACTTCTGCTGCTCTGAGGAAGACGATGGAGAAGACAGGCAAAGAATTAGCTGATTTTGGTAAAAAATAAGAAAACACGAAAAACATGAAAATGGTGGTGGACTGGTAGCAGGGGGCATCTGTGGAGCCGATGTGCATGGGTCAACAGTGGGAAAAGAACTGAAGTGGGGCTGCGGACTGACCCCTTTATACCATTGGCCAACATTGGAGGCAGTCCGATGTCAGAGGGTGGTCCCCACTGTATACTGCTAGCTAGAATTTTTCCATGGGGTCCTAGTGCCTGGCAGCATAGTTGTTATGGTGTACCCTGCTGCAAGAGCTCCAACTCGAAGTAAGATCTGCTGGTGCCACCAAAAAAACACCTTCCGGCACTGAATTTTCATACTGCAATGCCCAGACTCTTAGCAGCTTGTTTTACCTTGTCCTTCCTAAAGCTGCTTCTTACAAGCTACT
The DNA here is from genome assembly GCA_016271365.2 of Neoceratodus forsteri. Lineage (NCBI taxonomy): Eukaryota > Metazoa > Chordata > Ceratodontiformes > Ceratodontidae > Neoceratodus > Neoceratodus forsteri. The sequence goes on from JADMNL010000028.1 coordinate 87,521,930, forward strand.
TCAACTTTCGGCAGCATCTGTTTGGCTCAGTTACCCCCCCCCCACCTTACTCTCCAGCTTCAGAGACTTCTCAAAAAATCCTGTCCCATTATTTCAAATTTGCAAAGTAACAGTACCTTTTTACATAATATGTTTCTCATCTGGGCCGGCCCAGTGGCGCTGAGGGTTGAGGCGCTGGAAGCCATGCCACGTCAGCGACCCGGGTAGGGGAGAGAGAGAGGATTGGGCATCCAGAGGACTGCTCTCCTCTCTCGGGGAAGGAGGGACTGCCATCTCGCTCATCGATCTCCCGCTGGCAGTGGCCAGAGATGCGAGTTGGGAGGCATGTAGCTGGCATATGCCATTGGTGGGGAGGGGCAGAGAAAATGGATCTGGCAGGCTCCGTGATGGCTCTTCTGCACCTGCCTTGGCTTCCCTGAATATCTGAATTTTGCTCCGGGGGTTGGGGAAGCCAGCACCCCTTCACCTTGGCCCTGTCACGGGGGGAGCTGTGGGGGATCACAGGGGAAGTCAGGTGGGGAATAGAGAGCTGGACACCGAGTCTCTCAGAGGGAGGGACCGGAGCCACTTGCCAGGCTCCCAGGTGCAAAAATAAATAATAAAAAAAAAAATGTTTCTCATCTGCCAGTTCCTCAATTGTCTCCTCTTCCTTTCAGTGTCCTGCCGCCCCACAGTGCTAGCATCTTACCGAGCTCTCTCAACCACCTTCTGCTCCTTTCATGGGAACAGCAAATTAAAACTATCCAACAGAAGATCAGTCACATAAATGATGGTAGATGCAGGTGTGAGCAGATATTTAACAGTTACTCACTGATAAAATAAAATAAAAAACAAAATGACACAGACTAAAGCAATAGCAAGTTCTCGCCATGCCATAATAGTGGATGCCATGTTCTTGAAAATGTCTGGACCGCCCACATGAACACAGTAACCAACCACAACATGCACACTGAACCTTGCGACTTCACCTCCATGTCAATCGTGCCAGTTTCTCAAGCAACATCTGAAATGTGCAGTAACACACACAAGACCATAAAAAAGCCAGCCTGGTGGCACTGAGGGCTGAGGCACTGGATGCCTTACCTCGCTTTACCCTGGTGACCCAGGTTCGAGAACTAGCCTGGGTTGTCGGAGAGCCGGCACGGGGGGAGAGGGAAGGAGCAGGACTGAGTAGCTGAAAGGCAGCTCTCCTCTCCTCTCCTCTCCCAGGGAGGACTCGGTCACCCACTGTAGTTCCACTGACCCCGGATGGAGATTTAAGGGCAGTGCAGGCAAGCGGGTGGCAAGCAGTGGGAGGGCGATCCGGTACCGTGGCATGCGTGCACCTCCACATGTGTGCATGGCTGGGCAGGGTCAGGAGAAAATAGGGGTAAAATTGGAGCTAAAATATCAATTAAAAAAAAAAAAGAAAACCATAAAAGAATCCCACTTATTTTATTAATAACAAGCATTTGTCAATGCCGAATGTTTGCTTGCTGGCATTGGCAGTGGTAGTGTAGAAGTTACAGAGCTGCATAATAGGAATGGCAGTGAAGTATTGAACTGAAACCAACCCCACCACCACTCTGCAGAGGTGACAGGCATTGGGGTGTGCGTTTGGGTTGTCAGGCATAACGGCCACGACATTTCACCACACCCCACCCTGCAGACACTGACAAGTGTCACAGTGTGCCTTGGGGTCTTAGGCCCTTATGCGCACCCCATTCCATTACAAAATATGGTGAGATGGGCGCGATATAGGAGAATGGGGTGAACTTTGGGGACAAAGAGTCCAAGGCATACCTCGATGCCTCTCACTGGCTGCAGGGTGTGGAATGGTATGAGCATTACAGGCAAGAATCCCAAGTCACACCCCTGATGCCTGTCATTCTCTACAGGGTGGGGCATTATGGTTGGAAACCCTAATACCTCAGGCATTCGTTGGTATTTTCACTCCAAATTTTCAACATGTTTTTTTGTGACCTCACCTCATGAACAGGGGGAATATCAGTTTGTTGGCCGAGAGCTGCTTATGCACACCGACTCGGCATTTAGCACCACAAGTGCAAAAGCATTCCGAACAGGATGTAAAAAATGGCAGCTGTACTGTTCATGGGGAGGTGTAAAAAAATGGCAATGTTGCAAATCTGCAGTACAAATATTTAAAAAAATGGTGAAGTGATGAGCATACATAGAATCTGTGCAACGCACACCCGTAATATAATTAGGTTGGGGATTTTTTACAGCAGATTGTCAACTCAGGCATTTTGGTGCCTCCAATCATGAACAGTGTCACTGTGATTTTATTTACCTGTCCCGAACAATGATTTCCCACAGCGACCACACATCTCTGCGCTGAAAGTGTGAAAACACACTTCCGCCATGTTGTGAAAAATGACAGCTGTACTGTTCATAAGGAAGTGTGGAAAAATGGCACTGGTGAAAATCTGGACTGAAAATATTACAAAGTCATGAACTTACGAGGGTGTGTGGAAACTGTGCAATGCTCACTCGTAACATAGTCATTTTATGGACTTTTGTCACCAAATTTTCAACACAGCCATTTTAAGACCTCTGCTCATGAAGAGTGTAACTGTGATTTTCTTAATCTGTCCCAAACATTGCTTTCGCACACCAACAGCACCATTGTGCGCTACATGTGCGAAAACACATTTTGAGCAGCGACATATGAAAAATGGCAGCTGTACTGTTCATAAGGAAGTGTAATAAAATGGCAATGTTGAAAATCTGGAGTGAAAATATTAAATTCTCAAACTTACGAGCGTGCGTAGGAACTGCGCAATGCACACTCGTAAAACAGTCATTTTTAGGAATTTTTTCACCAAATTTTCAACATAGCCATTTTAAGACCTCTGCTCATGAACAGTATCACTGTGATTTTCTTAATTTGTCCCGTACATTGATTTTGCACACTGATTGCACCATTGTGTGCTACATGGGTGGAAACACGTTGTGGATGAGATGTGAAAAATGACAGCTGTACTACTCATAAGAAGGTATGGTAAAATGGCAATGTAAAATATGGAATGAAAATATTGAAAATTTGCAAACTTATGAGTGTGCGTGAGGAACTGTACAACGCGCTAGTAAAACAGTCCTTTTTGAATTTTTAGCCACATTTTCAACATAGCCATTTTTAGACCTCTGCTCATGAACAGTGTCACTATGATTTTCTTAATGTGTCCCAGACATTGATTTCAAGACACAGACTGCGCCATTGTGTGCCACATGGGCGGAAACATGTTTTGGGTGAGATGTGAAAAATGGATAGCTGTACTGTTCATAAGAAGGTGTAGTAAAATGGCAATGTTGAAAATCTGAGTCAAAATGTTGAAAATTCACGAACTTCCACGATTAATAGCATGGGAACTGCATAGCATAGCTAAATAAAACAGTCATTTTGGAATTTTCCACCAAATTTTCAAAATAGTCTTTTGAGAGCCCACCTTATGAACACTGGCAGTGTTGTTTCGTTAATCATTCCAGAAAGGTGATTTTGCAGTGGCTGTGAAATCACCCTTCGGCCTAAATAACGCCATGACAGTGCAACAATTCATGAGAGAGGTCCCAAAACCCCATGTTGAAAATTTGGTGCAAAATTAAAATTCCTGAGATATGGAATAAAGTTGAAAACCCTATCTATCCTTATACAGCTTACCAGCATTTCCTCAGTTCGTGATCCGGCTTTGAAGAGTGCAGGCGTGTTCCGGTCCACCGAAGATCGTCGCGCCATGCTCTGGAGGTAAGTATGGGGTGAGGGGTGTGGGAGGCAGGGTGCACAGTGGGTGGGTGCGGGTTGTGGGAGGGGGACTGGGAGACTGCGTGGGACCGTTTTTGCTTTTCAGGGTTGTTTTTTTTTTTAAAAAGACGACACGGGACGTTTGCCATGCTGGGGTGGACTCCCAGTGTGGTGCAAGGATGGCTGGAGGGGCGTGAAGCCGACGGGGGATTGGGCACCCCCATCGGCCATGGCATTTGTTGCCATGCTGGGGTGGGCTCCCAGCGTGGCACCCGGTACTCGGGGACAGTGGAGCTGACGGATTGGGCACCCTCATCGGCTATATGATAACTTGCAGCATGGCATTTGGAAGGCTTTGGGGGGTCGCAGCACAGCTGATGGGGGATCGGGCACCCCATGTCGGCTATAAAGTGTGTGCGTGGGGGGCAGCATGCTTGCCTGTGTGTGTGTGTGTGTGTGTGTGTGTGTGTGTAGGGGGAGCTGCGCTGAGCTGCTCACTGAAGCATAGCTTCCCCTTTCAACTGTATGCCACTGCATTTTGGAGCTTGTCATAGCCTGCCAACACACTGACTGAATTGGAGGAGGGGGTGACACACCTCCGCAAACTCGGATGATGGCACTATGTTTCTTGCACATGCGTGCAAGCAAACATAAAAATGACAAGCAAAATGAAAAAAATAAAATACAAGCTTCACAAAAAATAGTATCCCTATTGCATAAATGGAATATGCAGTGGGAACCAGTTGAATAAATTATTTATCTGCACTCGAGCAGTTTGACTTCGAACACCTCACTTATGGCTTACTCCACTGTCAGTGGCTCAGCAGGTAGCACACTCGCCTCTGAGGCCGGGAGATCAGAAGGCTGTGGGTTCTATCCCCACATCAGGCACTTGGGTTAATATCCCAATACTGACACTGCAGTGCAGCATGAGGGGGGTACTGCACTCCTGAGGTGCCATCTTTCGGATGAGACGTTAAACCGAGGTCCCATCTGCCTGTTCTGATGGTAGTTCAGGTGGATGTTAAAGATCCCGTGGCACTTCTCAAAAACAGCAGGAGAATTTCCCCGGTGCCCTGGCCAAATTTGCCTCCATTCACTAAAATACCACCAACAGCAGGAATTGGAAGGGGACAGGATCAGTTGTGTTCCAGGACAGTAGCTGCTTCTTGTTGTTTTCACGGGGTTCTTCTGGATTTTACTTGGTAGAAGGTTATTTTTTTTCTTTCTTACTTCTAAGGGGCTGGCATTGTTTTGTGGGCTGTTGGAAGTTTGAAAACTAGTTTGGTGGCTGTAAGTGGGCTCATTTGTTGGATGTTTCACTGTGTAACAGGCTGCGCTGGTGGAAGCCTATTTCTTCTGATTTAAAACCTATTTGGTGGGATTTGCTTGGGCCTGGGTATTTGAATTGGAGACCTATATCTGTTAATTTCAAGCCTATTTTGATGTGCTGTTAGTGAAGCTGATTGAATTGGAGACCTGCTGTTTCCTTTGGCAGCAAACATATTTTTGGGGCTTTGAGTTGAATTTTGATTCATTGTTGCTGACTTCAGTAGCTGCAAAGATTACTGCATAGTGGGGGAAGGGTGTTAATGGTCTGGCCAGGTCTCACCCAGCTAACTGACTGGAGCCAGAGCTGAATCAGGCTTGTGGTGTTGGCTGCTTTGTCTTCTCAGAAGGAACTGGAAGGGGACAGGATCAGTTGTGTTCCAGGACAGTAGCTGCTTCTTGTTGTTTTCACAGGGTTCTTGTGGATTTTACTTGGTAGAAGGTTATTTCTTTTCTTTCTTACTTCTAAGGGGCTAGCAGGGTATTGTTTTGGGGGCTGTTGGAAGTTTGAAAACTGGTTTGGTGGCTGTAAGTGGGCTCATTTGTTGGATGTTTCACTGTGTAACAGGCTGTGCTGGTGGAGGCCTGTTTCTTCTGATTTAAAACCTATTTGGTGGGATTTGCTTGGGCCTGGGTATTTGGCTGCTGGGCTTGGAGGGGAGACACAGAGTTGATACACACTCTCTCGAGTCAGGTGTCTGCCCAAGACCCACCCCTTCCCAGAGTTCTGCTAATTTATAGGGGAACACCTGCCCTGAAATCGGAGGAAAAGGCTGCAGGTGCAGCTCATGTAGTTCTAGCCGCTGGGGGTTGGATTTGAAGGCTGGGAGAGAGGAGCTTAGGGAGTGGTTCATTTCCCCTATAAGTTTACTGTGTTGTACTGCACCTAGTAACAGGGTTACCAGTGTACTGTGGGACTATATCTAAGATTAGTGGGTGACCTGATTAGGCAGTAGGGGTGTATCTTGGACTGGGGGGAACCTGGTGGCTCACCCAAGGAAACCTACTTGGAAGGGATGGAACCACACGGCATTAGGGCCGCATCTTTGGGAGGGTGGTGGGTGCACAGGGTGTGGAGCAGCCATGATACTGGACTGGGCTTGGAAGTTTGGTAGTTGCCCAGTGTGCTACCAGCTGGCACAGCTTAGAGAGGAGGTTGCAGGGATTAGGAGACAGCTGGGGGAAGGGGGGAGGTATGGTTGGGGAAGGGGGCAGGGGATCTCCCACAGGGTTGCACCAAGCACTGGGGGCAGCAGCATAGGGAAAGGAGTGCAGGAGAATACTCAGGGGTCACATAGGGACCCTGGCAGAGGAGATCCAAAAGTACACTACCAAGGAAGCAGGCAGGTAACTGGGGACCCTCACAAAGGAGGGACAGAGGGAAAACATTCTCAGGGAAGTAGGCAGATGGCCAGGGCTGGACAGAAGGAAGCAAGGCGGGGAGGTGGATCAGACCTTATACTCAGTGACCGCTTCAATTTTCTTCTTCTGCTCGAGGATGAGGGGGTGATGTATCCGTGACAGGGGTGGTTAGAGAGGAAAGGAGTGGGGGCAGGGGCAAGGGCCAGATAGTAGGAAGAACGGGGGGAACCTGGAATGCAGGAAAATGGGGGGAGCAGTGAATCAGAGCAGGAGGGCAGGGGGAAGATGGAGGAAAGCGCAAGGAGAAGAACCAGTTGGGAGGAAAGGTAAAGGAGAAGGACCAGAAGTACAAGGAGGATTCAGTAAAGGGAGCTGAGGGTTTAGGCCAGGGGAGCACAACAAGCAAGGAGGGACTAAATGGAGACAGCAAAGAAGGGAGGACGAGCCAGGCTAGTTTAGCAGATGTGGGAGAAGGACCAGTTGTGAGCAGTGAGGGGGGGAGTTAGCAAGGTACAGAAGGAAACTCAGGAGGAGGAGAGGCATAGGATTGGAGGGGAAGGGGTGGCCAGGGTAAATAAGGAGGGGGTGGCATGTGGCACCCAGATAGGGGAGGAACAAGGAGCCGGCTGGGTGGAGGGGCCGGTAGAAAGGATGAGGGATATGGAAGGGGGAATCGAGGAAAAGGAGCGGTCAGAGTGCTCCTGTTGGGGGATTCTATGATCAGGGGTATCAAATGGGATAGGGAGGGAGAAGCTTGGCCAGTTAGAACAAAAGGCTTCCCTGGACTAATGGTGCACAGGGCTAAGCACGAGGTGTATAAGCTGGCAAAGGATTGTGGGGGTTCCCCAGACATACTGGTCCACCTGGGTACAAATGACATTGAAGGAAATAGTGAGCTAGAGATACAGGCAAGATTCAGGGAGCTTGCCAGGGTCTGTCATGACATAGGATGCACAGTTTCCTTCTCAGAAATCCTGCCGGTGCCAAGGGCTAGTGGGGAGCACAAAAGGAAGATTAGGGAGATAAACCAGTGGCTCAGGGAGTGGTGTGAGGCCAGAGGGCATGGGTTGATGGGGGATTGGGGGGAGACCTGGGAGGATAAGGAGCTGTATGCTAGAGATAGACTCCATCTCAATTTGGAGGGGAAGGGAATCCTTAGGTTGAAAATAGAGGGGTTCATTGGTGAAAAGTGGAGTTTAAACTTGTGAAGGGGGGAGGGATGGGAGAAAAGGTGGTCAAGGGTGTGCCGATAAAGGAGGGACTCTGTCTCCACCCCCCTGGGGAGCCAGAGGATTGCGGAAAAAGGCCAACTGGTAAAGTGCAGACCAGGGGAAAACAGAATCCCCATGGGAACACGAGCAGGGGAAATGGAAGTATAGGGAAAGGGTGGAAGGTAGTCCTGCTAAATGCCAGGAGCTTGGGAAATAAAATACCTGAGCTCCAGGCGATGCTAACTGAGGAAGCAGTGGATGTGGCAGCGGTCACTGAGACCTGGGCCACTGCAGGACACGACTGGGACCTGAACCTGGAGGGTTACACTATATTCAGGAAGGACAGGGGGGAGGGAAGGGGAGGAGGGGTAGCAATGATAGTCAAAAACTGCATTGGCATAGGGGGAGTAGAGGAGGCGGAGGGAAACGTGGAAGCGATTTGGGTCACCTTGATAACAAGGGGGGGCAAGAGAGTAAAAATAGGAGTGGTCTATAGACCCCCTGCCCTGGCAGAGGAGCTGGAAGAGAGTCTCGTGGCAGATGTTGGGAGACACTGCAGACTGGGCAGAGGAACGGTGGTGTTGGGGGACTTAAACATGCCAGGAACAGACTGGGAGACTATGACATCTTCTGTGACCAGGGAACAGAGGTTGTTGGATGTCTTTCAAGACGCGTTCCTAACTCAGCAGGTGGGGGAACCGACCAGGGATGCGCGGGTACTGGATGTGATCCTGGCAGACAGTGACCAGATTAGAGGCCTGGAGGTATGGACCCATTGGCGGGAGGATCATGCCACGGTTCTGGTTCTACCTAGACCCTAGGAGGGATAGAAGGCTGCACAAAGACGGAGGTAACTGACTCGGGGAAACGGATTTTAAGGAAATGGGAAGGATCCTTAAGGAGCATTTGGATGTGATTGGGTCAGACATGGACACTGATAGTAGGTGGAAATCATCAGGAGAGGGTGCAAAGATGCTACCAGCACCTGTGCAAGAGTAAGACGAAATGCGGTAGGGTCCAAAAACCCTGCTGGTAGACCAGGGAGGTCCAGGAGGTGGTGCGGAGAAAGAAGGCAGCCTATAAGCAATTCAAGTGCTCAAGGAGAGAAAGGGATCGAGGGGAGTATGAGCTGATGGCTAGAAGGGCCACTAGGGTTGTGAGGGCGGCTAAGGCAAGGAAGGAGCAGAACCTGGCCAGGGAAATTAGGAGAGGGAACAAGGGGTTCTTTAGATACATTGGGGAAAAATGAAGGGTGAAGGGGCAGATTAGCAGGATTAAATCAGGAGAGAGATGGGCACAAGACCTGGGGGAGCTGGCTGATGTACTAAATGAGTACTTCACCTCAGTTTTCACCAAGGAAAATGGGGGTGTTGCATCATACATGGGAGGAGACAGAGATACTGAGGGGGACCCTTACCGATCGGCGGGTCTGGGGAGAGGGGAGGCATCACTGGCAGGAGGGGGGAGGGCTAAGCAGGGAGAAATGGTACTGGAAGTGAAAATCACAGCAGAGAGAGTGAGGGAAGCCCTCAGCTCCCTTAAGACGGAGAAAGCACCGGGGCCGGATAAATTACATCCCAGAGTGCTGAATGAACTTGCGGATGTCCTGGCGAACCCCCTGGTGGAGCTTTTCACCATCTCTCTGAGGACAGGGTGGGTGCCCCAGGACTGGAAGGTGGCACAAATAGTGCCTATCCACAAGGGGGGATCAAGGGAGGTGTCAGGGAACTACAGGCCTGTCAGCCTGACATCGGTGGTGGGCAAGGTGATGGAGGGCATTGTCAAGGAGAGGCTAGGGGGGGACCTGGAAAAGTCAGGGTGCCTGGACAATAGACAGCATGGATTTGTCCCAGGGAAATCATGTCACACAAACCTTGTGGAGTTCTATGACTGGGTGACGAGTGCCTTGGACCTAGGTAGACCAGTAGACGTCCTCTTTCTAGACTTCAGCAAGGCATTTGACTCTGTTCCTCATGTGGGCCTGTTGGATAAGCTAGGAGAAATGGGGGTGGGGAACCAGATGATCAGATGGATAGGCAATTGGCTCTAGGACCGGACCCAGAGGGTCATAGTTGGTGGGATAGTTTCATCCCCAAAGAGGGTCATTACTGGGGTCCCACAGGGCTCAGTCCTTGGGCCCCTCCTGTTCAACGCCTACGTCTCTGACATAAAGACAGGAATCAGGAGTGAGATGAGTTTTTGTGGATGGCTCAAAACTGGGGGCAGTGGTGCATGGGGAGGAGGGGAGGGTGGCCCTACAGGGGGACCTGGAGGCTCTGGAAAGATGGTCTACAAAGTGGAAGCTGAGGTTCAATGCAGGAAAATGCAAGATACGCCACCTGGGGGCCAGAAACCTGGGCCAAGTGTACACCCTGGAAATGCTACAAGTCTCGATGGCTGAGAGGGACCTGGGGTGGTGGTGGATGTCAAGATGAACAACTCGGAGACTTGTGGAGGGCAGCAGCCAAGGCCAACAGGATGCTGGAATGCATCGCTAGGGGATCACCTCCAGAAGGAGGAAGTGATACTCCTTCTGTATAACTCTTGGTGAGGCCACCTTGAGTACTGCATGCAGTTTTGGAGGCCACACTTAAAGAGGACATTAAACTCCTGGAGAGGGTCCAGAGGAGGGCAACCAAAATAATTTGGGGCTTGGGGGACAGGACCTATGAGAAGAGGCTCGAAGAGCTAAATATGTACACATTGGAAGAGAGAAGGGAAGTCCAGGAGGTGGTGCGGAGAAAGAAGGCAGCCTATAAGCAATTCAAGTGCTCAAGGAGAGAAAGGGATCGAGGGGAGTATGAGCTGATGGCTAGAAGGGCCACTAGGGTCATGAGGGCGGCTAAGGGAAGGAAGGAGCAGAACCTGGCCAGGGAAATTAGGAGAGGGAACAAGGGGGGGACATGATAGAGGTCTTCAAGTACATGAAGAGGGTAAATAGGGGAGGAACAGTCAGGGTGCTTTGAAGGAAGGAGGAGGGGCCACTAGAGGGCATCGGTGGAAGCTGGAGGAAGATTCAGGGAGAAAGGAGGAGCTACTTCACTGAGAGGTGGCGAAGCCATGGAATGCACTGCCTAGGGGCTGGTGGAGGCAGAGGCGGTGGAAGGGTTCATGAGGGGCTGGGACAGGTATAGGGGAAGGGTTCTGGAAGCAAAATCCAATGCAGCAAGAATATCCGGAACTGGGAAGGGAGAAGCCAGAGAAGGCGAGGGGGGCAGCAAGGTCAGCACCCAGGGTGGGGGCTGACCAATCAAGCAGACTCGAAAGACCGTTAGGCCTATTCTGCTGGCATTTTAGTATGTTAGTATGTTAGCTTAATCTGGTTCAAAGTCAGTTGGCATTCATCTGTATCCCCCTCCCCCGTGTCATGCCTGAAAATAGGCAGGATTTGCCTAGTGCACTTACCCGGTCAACAATAGCTAAATAAATAATAAATAAAATACCGCTGTTGTGCAGATAAATCATTTATTACAATGGTCCCCATTGCATATTCCTTATTTATACATGTTTATTTATTGAGATGTTTTATCAGGAAAAGTACACTGAATAACAAGTTGCTCGTCTCACAGAACATCCTGAGGGGAAGGGGTACAGATAGGGAATATAGACATGTAAGCACATGATCAGTGACAGTTACGACAATGTAACAGACAATTACTGGCATCCAAAGGCTATTACAGGGGACCATAGTACAGTACAGCATAGCAAACAGTGACAATTACAGCAATGAAAATAGGACAGACATTTCTAGGTACACACAGGTTTTTTTATGGCAAGTGCGATTTAACAGTACAAGTGCAGGCTGAATGCAAGTAGTCTATGCTACGTGTATTATAGTAATATAAGAGCCTAAGTAATTGAAGGATAAAACCATAACAACTGAGTCAAGAAAAGAAGACAGGGCAGAAGGAGGGGTGAGGCAGCTAGAGAGCCAGTATTCAGGGAGGCAGTAGCAAGAGCAGTTGATAGACAGGTAGTTGTGTAGGGTGGCAGTTAGGGATGATGTGGAGGATGAGTGAGATATATTTATATATATATATATATTCATGGCAAAAAAATATATTTAATGCATCAGTTAGGGTTGTTGCCACCCCTTGCAACCCACACCCAACCTGTCCCCACCAACAGGCATTGGGTTGTGCGTTGGGGTCGTCGGCCCTAACTCTCACCCCATTCCATGTGTAAATAAGCTGAGGCAGTGCAGTATAGGAGAATGGGGTGAGAGTTAGGACTGACGACCCCAACACACACCCTTATGCCTGTTGGTGGGGAAGGAGTGGGCATGAGGTGCAAGGGGTGGCAACCCTAACACTGAATTTCCTCACTTTTGTTGCTGTGGAACAGCCCTAACTGATGCATTAAATGGAGTTTTTGCCATGAATTTCCCTTCTTTTTCAGAATGTGCACTATAAATAGTGAATGGAATGTGGTGGTGGGAGCACAGGGACCCACCATGTGATTTTTTTTTCACTTCGCTGCACAAAAACTGTATGACCGACTGAAATGAAAATTGATAAATGAAGACATGTACCATGGCACAGTGTGTCCAGAATTGTGTGTACATCCATTCAACGGCCACACAGCGCCATGAGCAAACAATGTAACATGCACAATTCAGCAACCGTAAGTGCCAGCGACTGGAAAATTGGCATAGTGAAAGAAGAATTATAAATCTTTGTACATTCCAACTGCCAGGCAAATCGGACACATAGTACAGAAGTTACTGAAGCATAATGAACTAAATTTTCATTCGTTGGAGTGGCATAATTCCACACCTGTTAATGTTTTATACACAAAACCACTGTAAGCACTTCCGTGCCACTAGGGCTACCTATGCAATAAATTTAAAGGCAGTAGCACCATGCAGAACGCTATGCGCAAAAAGTTAAATGCGTCACACAGTATCTCTGCAGCAAATTATTTCTCAAACGTGTAAACAGCATAATTCACATCTCCAGGACATCTACTCAACCCCCTCCAAATTTCATGTGTAAAAACCAAACTGTTCCAGAGATATTCAATTTTCATGTTTCTGTACCTTTAAGAAGTCTTCCACCATAAAATGGCAGAAATCGCAGCCGAAAATGCACTAAAACCTGGCGGCCGAACAATCAGTAACTGCAAAGTGGGCCGATTTCAAATGGCCATAACTCTAGAGCAGAACAACATTTTAGCACCAAACAAAAACTGGCATGTTCCTTGGACAAAGGTCTTTCTACGTGCTAAGTTTCAGACCAATCACCTACACACTGGTTGTGCTATGCGTAGCAGAAGACAGTGCAGAAAAATAGCAAAAATGTTTTGCACTGCACTACGCAAACACAAAAACACAAACGGTAATATTAACGCAAACGGTGATGGAAACAGTGAGGTAAAATAAAATAGTAATGCTAATGGTAATGCAAATGCAAGCACAAATGGTAACACATGGTGACACAAACGTAAATGATAATGCAAACAGTAAGAGAAACACAAGTGCAAACATTAATGAAAACAGAAATGGTGACGCAAATGGTAACGGAAATGCTAACGGCTACAGAAAGGCAAACGTTAATGAAAACAGTAACGCAAACGCTAACACCGATGGTAACAAAAATGCAAATGGTAACACAAACAGAAATGCAAACAGTAAAGGCAACAGCGATGCAGAAGGAAACAGTAATGCAATCGACAATGCAAACGCTACCGAAAATGCAAACGCTAAGGTCAACAGAAAAGCAAACAATGATGAACACACAAACAGTAACGGTAGCGCAACTGGAAATGCAAATGGTTACGTTAACACCAATGACGCCAAAGGGAACACAAATGGAAATACAAACGCAAGCGCTTATGCAAACGCAAATGGTAAAGCACACAGTCATGGTAACGTAATTAGAAATGCAAACGCTTACGGTAACACCAACGATGATGCCAAAGAAAACACAAACGGAAATGCAAATGGAAGAGCATTCGCAAACGCAAATGGTAATGCACACAGTGACACAAAAGGAAACGCAAACAAAAACAGTAATGGAAACAGTAACGCAAATGCAAATGCAAAGGGTAACGCACACAGCGATGTAAACAGAAACGCTAACGCAAACAGTTACAGAAATGCGAGCGGAAACTCTAATTGTAACAGTAACGCAAATGCACACACTTTTTTCCCCAAAAAGGTGCATTCAGAAGCACAGTGAATACAAAGAATGTATGCATAATAATGGTCCTTGGAGCAGAAAATTAACACTTGGAATTTAATTTAAATCTCATATTATTTATGACTCTCCTGGCTAGTTTTACACTTAGCTCCCTAATGGGGGGGCTAAGTATTCACCCGATGAAAAGTTTGTATGTCAAAGCGTTTTCGAGAAACGGGCCTCAAAAGGCGTGGTGGGCGCCATAATGTTAGCCTATGGGAAAAAGCATCAACTTTGGAGTGCCGTAACTTTGCAGTCCTCTAATATTTTTGCACCAAACCACCAATAGACATGTCTGTGGGATCTTGGCTTTCTTTCCTCCAAATTTCAGCCCAAAAGACCAAACCATTCTTTTGCGGCAAGGTGCCAAAGTTTCCCTATTGTTTTGGGCATAGTGTCACAAAGCACTTTCGCATATCACGACACTTTCGCAAATAAAATCAGAAAAGTGTCACACATGCACGCTACTTTTTACAAAAAATTAAAAAACATTTATGGGGTGTTTTACCTCCCCCCCCCCAAAAAAAAGACATGGCTAGCACCCTCAGGGCTTGACTAGGTGAACACAACAAGAATTGTGTCCCTAGAGGGTCCCACATTTAAATGCCAAGCATTTCTGTGGCCATCAACTGAAAACAAGATGGCCACTTTGCGACACTACAAGGGTCATTTGCAAAAGTAAAAAGTGCATCTGTAACACTTTCACATAGTTTGTTAACTTTTCCCATTGACTATAATGGGAAACTTGTTTTTTGAATAACTTTTGAACCGTTTAATATTTTTTCATGAAATCTTCAAAAGGCACATCAGGAACCCTGGCTGCATGTTTCTTGAAGGATTTGAACCAGTCGCACAAACCGTGCGACCTGTAGACGCGAGCACAGAATGCGCAAAAATGCTTAAATTTGTGCATTTTTTGGCACCCTGTAGCTCCACAACCATATATCCGACCGTTACAAAACTTGGCAGATCTATGGTAGCAGACTGTGCATTCCAACTTTCAGGCAAATCCGTCATATGGTGGCAAAGTTATTAAGCTGCCAAATTTCAGATTTAACCTTAAACGAGGTACTCAACCCTAACTATGGTGGCACTACCGTGCCACTATAATATATAGCTATACACACACACACACACACACACACAGGTTTACTTTTAGCTGATGTGGAGTTACAGCATTATACTTGATTTGAGTAAAGTACTTTTCCTTCCAGTCATTTTGAAGATAGAAATTAACATTATTAGTTCAGTGGTAGAGCTACAGCTTGCAACCCCAGTGACCTGGGTTTGGGGAAAAAGCATAGATGGTCAGTGGCCAGCTGGGAGAGGAGAATCGAGCAGCCCTGTCTCCACTTTCATGCTGCCACCTTGGTGACCATGGGTGAAAGCTCAGCAGAGACACAATGGGAGTGGGGACATCTGCTGGGATTGCAATCAGCACACTAAAATTTGCAGTACCACATGAAGTCTACTGCACATAGACATCACACGGGGCTGGGAGCCCAAGGACAAAAATAGCCTAGGCAGCACCTTATGAGGTCCCCAATATGTATGGACCCAGCACCGCCTCCTGCCATGCCACCTGGGGCAACAAGAATTTCAGGGGGTTGTCTCCCCACCCATCCTGACTTTGGGAGTAGAGCGATGGCTACGTAGAGGTGGCATTTGCAATCACGTGAGACAGGAATCTAGTATCATTGGGCTGTCCAGAAAGAAGGAGACTGTGCTGGAGATAGAAGGGGGGCATAAACAGTATATATGTGTGTATATATATATATATATTTTTTTATAGATACACACACACTATTTATAAAATGGGTAAGAAAAAAATCAGCGACAATCCAGTATCCTGATTGGATCAATCATGTCACATGACCATGCATTATTTCACAATGACCACAAACTTCCCAGTACAACCGCATGCCTGAACTACTTTCCAGTCCCTTTCCAGCCATCAGAACCTTCTCACCAGTTGAGAGATCACTCCACACTTGGCACAGACAGGCTACCACACACACACACACACACCCCTGGCTGGCACTCACATGCATAAGGAAACTATTACTATATATCTGCCCACACTACATACATCTAGTTGACCCTGCCTTCATTTTTAAATGTTCCCAAGCTTACAAAAAAACTTATCTGGTTGCTCCTGCTATTTTCTCCATGAGTTCACCGTCAGCACACTTCCATTTTCACAGCTGTATAGCATGACCGAGCGGTGTTAACACTGGTAAAAGACGTGCTCCTACAAGTTTAATACAACTCATCCTGTCTTAAAAAAATGTATGTGAAATAGTTTTTTATGTACAGCATACTTAGATTTTAGCAAAGGAAGCCGCTGACTATAGAGACAGGAAAGCGAGTGAGTTGGTGGCTTGTGTTCCCTTCGGCACACTTTCATTTTCATAGCTACAGTGTACCTTGACCGAACGGGGTTAATGCTGGTAAAAGACATGCTCCCACAAGTTTTTAATAACTCATCTCATCTCAAAAAATGTATTTGAAATAATTTTCTTATCTTCAGACTTTTGAATTTTAGCAAACAAAGCCACCTACTATAGGAGACAGGAAACTGAATGAGTTGACGGCTTCAGAACGCAGACGCAAGCCTGAGCAGCTGTTCCTATAGCAACATTCGCTCAAGCTTGCATTTTCCTTTCTAAAGCCAGCAATGCTCACTGTCTTCTCTAGACACTGGCCGTTTCCCTGTACTAAAATCTAAATAAACTGCATATAAAAAAATATTTTACATACGTTTTACATAACACAACTTATTTAAGACTTCTAGTACCACGTTGTTTACCAGTCTTAACACTGCTCAATCACTCTACACACACATGAAAGTGAAACAATGTTAAAGGGAAAGACACGGTAAAAATTACAGGATCAACCAGATACACATTCTGATCACGTTTCTTGTAAAAACTAAGGCAGGATCAACCAGATAACTATTAGCAATAACGTTAAAACTATGAAAATAATTGCAAGACCAACCAGATAAATAACTGCAAGTTCAACCAGATCAGCTACTGCAAATTACATATTTTTTAGTTCAGAGAGGAACTAAATATCACCTATAATTCAAAACTTATCACACTAATTGCAGGATCAACCATATCAGCTACAGTAACTTAAACATTTATATATGTATAGACATAGAAACATAGACTTTGACGGCAGATAAGGACCGCTAGGCCCATCTAGTCTGCCCATTTCCCTACCTACAGGATAGGCCGCAGATCCTAGTTAACCAACAGCCTTTATCTTCCTGCCCCCCACAAGAATTGCCTTATGTCTGTCCCATGCATTCTTGAATTCTCCCACAGTTTTAGACCCCACTACTTCCTCAGGAAGGCTGTTCCATGCATCCACTACCCTCTCTGTGAAATAATACTTCCTCATTGCCCTGAACCGCCCTCTTTCTATCTTTAAATTGTGTCCCCTTGTTCTTGCACGTCTCTTTTCTGAAAGATGCTACCCTCTTGGACTTTGTTGATTCTCTTGAGGTACTTGAAAGTTTCTATCATGTCCCCCCTTTCCCTTCTTTCCTCAAGGGTATACATATTAAGCTCCTTTAGTCTCTCCTCATACGGCTTCTCTTGCAGACCCTGCACCATTTTAGTTGCCCTCCTCTGGACTGCCTCTATCCTGTCTATGTCCTTGCGGAGATGGGGTCTCCAGAACTGGACACAGTATTCCAGATGGGATCTCACCAACTGTCTGTACAGAGGGATAACAACTTCCTGTTTTCTGCTGCTGATGCCTCTCCCTATACATCCCAGTATACCCCCGGCCCTCCCTACTGCCTTCTCACATTGCTTGCTAACCTTAGGTACTGCTTTTTCTCCCTCCCAAATATTTCTGCCCATTTTGTAAGACAGATAACCCACTCTAGGGTGTGCAGTCGTGCTCTGATAAATGCACGCCTTGGGTGGTTGAACACACTCAGCCTGCAGCTGTTTTCCCCCCGTATTCTCCCTGTGCGTCCCTGCACCCCAGCACACGGTGGTGCATGGATGTGGAGGTACACACGCACCCTGTGAAGCCAGTTCTAGTCCCTTCCACCCCACCCCTCGCAAATCACTGGGCCCCTAGTAGCCCGAGCTACCACCTGTCCTCCACCAGGTGGCAGCCAAGGGCTTGGGAAACCCTTCATCCTTCCTCAGGAGAGGAGAGCCACCTCGCGGCAGCTCAATCCCAATCCTCGCCCTTCCCCCATCAACCCACAACAACCCAGGTTTGTTCCCGAACCCAGGTCGCCAGCATGGCACATGGTGTGACATCCAACACCTCAACCCTCAGTGCCACCAGGTGGATATGGAGAGATATATATATATATATATATATATATGTATAGGAGCAGTAGTACCCCTATAGTTAGGAGTGAGTAGGCTGTTTAATGTTAAACCCATAACTTTGCACCTTAGTAGCTCTCATTCCCTATTCAACTGAATTGTACGGAAGTTTGCATGCATGGCATGGGGGCAAGGTCTTGTGATTTGACAAGTTTTGTGATAGTAAGATGTCTGGACACTGAGATTTGGATAGTACAAAATAGGGAAAATCAGGTGGTGTTTTTTGTTTTGTTTTTGTGCTGTCACCTACAACCCAGATGGTTTGGCATGTTGTTCTGAGATTTTGCAGGGTAGAAGTAGCTTGCCTTAGGCAGGTGCCTTTTTTGATTTGGTGAAACAAATATTAACCTGTTTTTGAGTTATAAAGATTTGAAATTTCGGTTCTGAGCATGCTTAGTAGGGTCTTTTATTTATATATCTGGTAAAAAAGAAGAATTCACAGCTCACCAAAAAAAGATGGAGCCCAGAATTATTCTTTTGTGAGAAAAAAATCTTTCGTATGGTAGCCATCTTTTCACCAAAAAAAAAATATTTGAAAACCCATAAAAATTATGTCCTAGGGAAAACAGACACATGAATCTTGTTAAATGGGACACTTTTCCCTGAAATATGATTTTCTGACATCCCTAAAATTCTAGCTGGAAGGCTTAGAGAGGGGTCCCGACTCTTGGATTGTGAGGTGAACGTCTTCTGTCGTGAGTTTCACAAAACAAGAATTGCGGCTGATGAGTTCTTTCTTGAGCCAACCTTCTTCTTTCATAGGTCATGAAAGAACTCGCAAAAGAAGAATCTTAGCTCATGAAAGAAGATGATGGGACTTGTTTTTTTTTTCATAGTTCTTTTGTGAGCTTTCCTACTTTTGTGAGTCACAAAAGAAATCACAAAAGAAGAAGGTCGGCTCACAAAAGAACTATGGGGAAAAAAAGTCCTACCACCTTCTTTCATGAATTCCTTCATGACATCATACAAAAGAATCATTGTTCTTTCATGAGATATCACGAAAGAACTGTCCATGACCAGGACTTTCATGAATTGTGAAGCCATGCTGCCAGCTTCAGTCAGAGCAGTGCATCGCTAACACCCTGATATATATCTCACTCTAGGTATAGCTATCTATGTATCTGTCGATATATCTATTATTTTATTTTTCTTAAGAGGACAGGGGTGCCCACCCCTGGTACTGCTTCTTTCTCCCCCTTCCCCCCAATTTTTTAAAGTAGTAGGCTGATTAGAGTGCCCACCATGGTACTGCTTCTCTTGCTCCCCCTTCAGGTCACCCACCCTCTTTAATATACATGGTGGCACCAGGGTGCCTGCCCTCTATGTCGCCAAAGATCATCCCGACACTAGAGTGTCCAATCCCCAATGTCAGCTTGTGTTCCCCCATAATAGAGAAAAGCATCCCTCAATTTTTTTGTAAGCTGAAAAAAATAAAATGGTCCATTAGTGATCTGACCTCACCCCACACCCACCACCCCAGCCCCCTACTCAGCACCCACCACCCCACACCTCCACACACCCTCACTCACCTGAACATGTCCCACGATGCATTCACCCATGTTCTCAGCACAAGAACAGCAGAACTTTCTTGAAATGTGAAGCCTCAGCTGGAGTTGTGCTGCTGGTTTCATAAAGAGCAATGAGCCCCCGATCCCCCAATCTGTCTCTCTCTCTCTCTCTCTGATTATTGCTCTATCTAACTCTATCTGTCTGTCTATCTCTCTATCTGTCTATGTATCTATCTAGCTATCTGTCTGACTGAAGTATTTTTTTTTCTTAAGCAGACCTGGATGCACATGTCCAGTAATGCTTCTTTCTCCCCCCTCCCCTTCAGGTTGCCTGCCCCTCTTTCTCAATGTTTTCTTTGTTGTTTAAATAGTAAACAGACTGGGGTGCCCCCCCGTACTGCTTCTCTTGACCCCCTCCACTCCAGGATGCCCACCTCCATTTCTTTAAAATAAGCTATCTCTCTCTCTCTCTCTCTACTATCTCTCTCGCTCTCTCTCTCTCTATTTATATTTATGTGTGTGTATATATATATATATATACACACACACACACACTCTATCTATCTATCTAGTAATATATTTTTTATTTCTCTTAAATGGACTGTGGTGCTCACCCTGGTGCTGCTTCTTTCATGCCCCCCAGGTCGCCTGACCTCTCAATTTATTTTTAAAGTAGTAAGCAATCCATGGTGCCCACCCCTGGTACCACTTCTCTTGCCCCCTTCCCTTCAGGTTGCCCACTTCCCTTCATTTAGTATGCATGGTGGCACCAGTGAGCCCACCCCCAGTGCCACCACAGATCATGCCGACACTGAGGTGCCCAAACCCCAATGTCAGCTTCTGTCACTTTGCAATAATGAAAACCATCCTTGTTGATTTTTTTTTGGGGGGGTAAGCTGAAAAAAGGAAATGGTGCATCAGCAGTCTGACCCCTTCATCCAACCCACCCCTCCCTCCAATCAGCACCCACCACCCCACACACCCTCATGCACCTGAACATGTCCCATGACACATTCACCTGTATTCTCAGTATGAGAACAATGGGACTTTCTTGAAATGTGAAGTTGCAGTTGAAGTACACTGCTGGCTTCGGTTAGAGTAGTGAGCCACCAAGCCCCTCTCTGTCTCTTGTTCTGACTAGCTAGCTAGCTGTCTGTCTAATCTATGTATTTTCTTCTTAAGCAGACCAGGGTGCCCAACCTTGGTACCACTTCTTTCTCCCCCCTCCCCTCCAGGACACTCACCCCTCCTTCACAATTTTTTTTTAAGTGGTAATTGGATTGGGGTGCTCACCCCCAGTACTGCTTCTCTTGCCCCATCCCCTCCAGGTTGCCTGCCACACCTTCCTTTAATATATGAGGCGGCAGTGGGGTGCCCTGGAGAGACCACCCCAGGTGCTGCCAAAGATCATTCCAACACTGGGGTGCCCAATCCCCAGTGTCAGCTTCTGTCCCCTCACAATAAAGAAAACCATCCCTCTTTGATCATTTTTTTATAAGCTGAAAAAAAACAGTCCATCAGAGATCTGATCCCCCAGCACACCCACCCCACCCCACCTAACCTTGACCCCTCTACTCAGCACCCACCACCCCACATCTTCCACACACACCCTCACTCACCTGAACATGTCCCACGATGTAGAGCCACTCTGATCAAAGATATGTCTTGCTGCTGGAACCAGTGACTGCAATATGAGAAAATAAGGTACATGCGGTTTAATATATTTCAATAGGGTTTGAACTTTTATTTGTAACTTTGTAATTTTTGAACATTTTTACACCAGATTTTCAACTTGGCCTTTTGACCCCACTGCATGAACAAAGGTGGTGAAATTATTCAAATCTGTCCCAAAAGGTGATTTTGCTGTCGCTGCATGAAATCACTTTTCCGGTGGGATTTGAGCACTTTTTCTGTGTTTGTTCATGAAGGTGGGGTAATAAGAAGGCTATGTTAAAAATTTGGGGTACAAATGTAAAAAAACAACAAAGTTAGGCGTGTACATTGAAATTTTTCCACACACGCTCATAACTTTTGTAACTTTCAATATTTTGACCCCAGATTTTCAACATAGCTATTTTATTCATACCGCCTCATTAACATGACAGCTGTCTTTTTTCCAATTCTGGCTGAAACATTTTATTCGCACTTGTGCAAAATGAAATTTTAGCTGAGATTTGAGAATTATCACCTACCAGATTCATGAGGTGAGGTCATAACACAGATATATTGAAAATTTGGGGTCAAAATATATTAAAAAAAAAGTTATGATCATACGTTTAAATTTTGCTATGCTTGCTCATAAGTTTGGTAATTTTCAATATTTTTATTTTTACCCCAAATTTCCAACACAGCCAGTTTTTCACAGCACTTCATGAACGTGACAGCTGTCATTTTTCAGACTCTGGCCAAAATGTGTTTTCATACTTGTGGCACAAACACGTTTCAGTGGGGATGTGAAAATGTTCACCTGCCGGGCTCATGAGGTGAGGTCATAAAAAGGCTATGTGCACAATTTGGTTTAAAATATCATGAAATGACCAAGTTATGAGTCAACATTGAAATACTTTTTGCACTTCCACAGCCTGATGGATTCCACATTTGACACAATGCCCAAAGGGTCATGTATGTGTGCATCTGAAGCTGCACTGAGGCGCAAGGCCCTTTACACATCCAGATGGACTGTGCAGGTCCTGCACATCTGCATCTGCAGTTGCATGAAAGCGTCAAGCCAAAGGGCCCTTTGCCTCTGCAGTCAGACATATCTGTGAATGAGGATACAATTCCACTATCTCAAAAAGAAAGGACATTCATTGCAAAAAGCTGTGTTAATGCATCAGTTAGGGTTCACCTTAAAGCAACAAAAGTAGGGAAATGTGGCATTAGGGTTTCCAACCCTAACTCCCCACCCCACCAAGCAGCAAAAGGACAAGCCCACACAAGCAACCACAGGCAGCCATCATCAGGTAAGAAACAACATACAACTGTTTCCAGATGTCACAAATGCAGTAGCACTGATGTGCTACATCTGTAGGTTTGTATCTGCAGTTGCATAAGGGGCCTGTGCTTATGCAGCCACACCTGTGTATCTATGTTGCACAGTGCGTTCTGTAGACAGAATGCCCAATGGGGCCTGCACCTCTGCAGACAGATGTACTCATGCACACTGTATAGAAAAAAACAAACAAACATTTTTTAATGTTCCCTATGTGGTTTACAAATCAGGGAACTGATATATTCATCCACCATCATCATCCCTGTATCACTGAAAAATCACATCATAGCAGCAGCAATAGATTTTATTTATTTATTGCACCTTTCCCCAGAGGCTCAGTGCACCAATACAATAAATAGAGAATAATGGATATATTAGTGTGTGTTATGGATTTTATTTACACACTCAAGGTGTGTGATGACCCATAAACTTTGAGAGCTAAGCTCAAGAGGTTTATAAGGTCTCACACACTGAGGGTGTGTAAAACAAAAACCATAAGAACACACTTGCATATCTATTATTTTTTATAATTACTGGTGCAAGACAGTGTCTCCCCACACCTACAGACACACTCTCTCTCTCACACACACACACACACACACACACACTCTCTCTCTCTCTCACTTGTTCTTACACACAGACATACACTCCCTTGCTCTCTCAGACGGACTGTTTTTTTTTTTTTTTTTTTTATCAACTACCTTGTCTGTACTATCATCCCGTCCTGGACTGCAATCTGAGTCAGTGTCTCCCGACTGGAGGAGACAGTGGGATCAACCAGATATTTTTTGGGGTTTAAAAGGCAGGATCAACCAGATAAAGAATAAAAAATGCAACAAATATTGGGAGGGTAGTTAAGAATAGCAGTTTGCAGGTAAGCAGAAAACCGAGATGCTATTTTTTCAGTACTGTTCAGCCCGCCCACACACAGAACCTTAGCCAATGAAGTGGCACAATACGCTAGAGTGACACATAAAGGAAACTGGAGGTGGAAAAAAGTCTAGTGAACACTGTAATAACTAATTTTTGGGTTATTACAGCATTTTGGAGACCCTTGTAAACAGGATGATAAAGGGCATCACCGGTAATTGTAACAGAGATAGCAAGATAGCAACACATCTTGAATAATATAAAATATGAAACTGATATAATCCTCAATGATCATCACCCCATCACTGAAAAATCATCAGAATTAACCATGTACAAAATCTCTTCATGGAACTGTATATAATCATCAATGATCATCACTGCATCACTGAAAAATCATTTTAAAAAAATCACCATATATAAAATCACATCATGGAACTGATATGATCATCAATTATCATCACTCCGTCACTGGAAATTACCAAAAATCACCATGCTGATGTAACGCTGCAGGGATAATCAAACCTCATTGATTGGTGACTTGAAAGTTTTGTTTTTTGATGACAAAATCATGATATGGAAGATGGTCATATATCCTGATCTCCTTTTATGAACTTGTTGTGGCCTTTGATGACTGAAAATGGTGTTCTCCAACAAGAACATGAATAATTGAGGATTTGCTGCTTTTCCAGGGAGTTTTCTTCCACACAGCCTCTGTCCACAGTCATAAACTGTGCACTCGCCCACTCCCCAATGGGTTAGACAGTAGAGGAGTACATTTTAAAATATTTTATATTCTGTAGTGAATAATTAAATAGTGTATGTGTGGTTGCTGTGTGCTGCTTGTTACTGGACATCATAACCTAAAGAGACGTTCTGCTCTTTGGGTTTGCTGTGCAGTTACTAATTTTACTGTCTGTCCTTTGTCTCTTATTTTCTCCCCCCAACTTCCTGTTAAAAAGAGGTATAAAATAACATTTCAGAGAGAGTTGCCATTATTAAATGTAATTATACCCAAGTCATTTATTACTGCACTGGACTTTTTATCATGGCACAGAACACAATAAATTAATAGTGCATTCTAGGACCCTAATGAAAACGAGGCTCTCTCATTTTACAATGCTATCCTGAACAGTACATTTTGAAATCAAAATATTGAAAAATATAATATATTAAGACAAGCACAGTTAGTTAATATAAAAAAATGGATAGACATGTTGCTTGATAACTTACCTGTTAATGTTAGTTTGTTCAAGTCAGGGCACTTCTGCGGATACATCCAGTACAGTCAGTGCCAAAGAAGGGACAAGGTCCCAAACTAATCATACAGGGGATATAAATAGACGACTGTTTTATGTACCATACACCATGTGCTACAATGGTCACTATGACCACAACTATGCCATGCACTGAAAATATGACACCAAGAACGTCAATGAAAGTTAGCTAAAAGCAATATTAGTCACAGAGGACTTTCTTGAAAATGAATTCCTTATGCAAGTATCTCAGTGTTTCCTTCCTGACTGCCTCTAACAACCTGCTGCAAGCTTAGTAAAGGTGACAAAACATTTATTGTCAGGAATATCCTGTCCTGCTGGGACAGCTCTCTACCAGCAAAAACTGTTGTTAATTAACCCTTGATGTACCGTGGACTGATATATCAGTCCATAATGTATGGGTAAGCCCTTATTACCCACTGAAAATAAGCTGTTTACAACCTTATAGTGTATGGTGGAACATTGCATTCTGTTGAAATTGATCATTTACCAGCGTTGCTGCACCATCGGTGTGATGTCAGGATGCTGTTGTACCATCTTGAGTACGTCACACCAATGGTACAACAGCATCGTAGACATTGTACATGTGTAGATCTTTCAGTGCGCTGTACTCCGGTAAAAGGCTGTCGCAGTGAATGCTGGCACCAGAGTAGAACCACATGAAAAAATTCTTCTAAGTAAGGGCAGCAGCAATATTTTATTTTTTTAAAATATGTATCTGAGATCGAGGAGCCATGTTGTAAAAATAAAAAAATGTGAGAGCGGGGGGCGAGAGATGTGAGGAGACCGGGATGGAGTTGAGCTTGTTTGCCGTATGGGGGGGTTGGGGACAAACTTAGAAAATCGCACCGCAAGGCTAAGTGAGCAGCTGCCGATTTTATTGTTGCCCCATATACTACACAAGATAATGGATGGCAACAGTAAACAACAACAGTTGTTCACTTCTCGAAGTAGTATGACAACTGAAAAAACCCTCGATCTTCACTCTCGACATTTACATGGTTGTCATGACAATCTCTTGAAGGTGAACATTGTTGTTGTTCACTGTTGTCCATCCATTATCCCCTATGTAATCCCACTGTTGTGATGTCAGAACCTTATAAACCTCTCTCATCTATGTCATAGCAGTGAGTTTACAAGACGGAATGCCAGTGTAATTCAGTACTCTACACACCCATAATGTGATTGTTAGTCTCAGTACAGTACTCAAATAACATTTCAATTGTCTCAGTTTACTGTTACTGAGTCTAGCAATCGCTATGTCTGATAGAGAGTTCAACTCTGATGCTATTTCGGCCCGCTGTCGTTCAGTCCGTGAATCCTAATAAATAGTTTTCCTACACAATCATGTGACCATAGTGTAGATGTAAGCAATAAGACATGGCTGGGTGTTGGTAGTACTGAGATACCAGCACACCCAGAGGTGTAGTTAGGCATGAGACTACAGGTCGAGTACCTTCAGCCTTTGGGTGTGCGGGTATCTCAGTACTACCAACACCCAGCCATGTCTTATTGCTTATATAAACTGGGCTCATAGGTAACCTTGATAAAAAAAACATTCTAAAAGTATTCAAAGGCACAAAAAATATACAGAACATTGCTAATAGAAAAATACAAAGCTCTGCATTATTCCAGCAGTAGAATGCCCCCTCACCGCCCACACTCACAGAGAATGGTAACATGGAGTACATGAATTCAACATTCTTCAGAGCTCAACTGGCATACAAACAAAGGCACACACACACATAGGCCTGAAGTGGAGCCAGAACCTCAGTTTTATCTGTTGCCAGGTAAGGAGCAGGGAGTTCTCTGGCAAAGTGGTAGAGATAGGTGGTGGATTTTTCATGGCTATCAAAGAAACACCAGCAATGGAAACTCTGAATAGTACTTGATTTTTTAAATTTGTGTATGTGTGTAAGGGGGGGCGTATGAGTGTAAATAACATTAAATTATTTACTTACTTTATTTAATTTAATGGACTTTTATTTTTACGACCTAGTTGAAGTTTTTTAGATATGAGTAAAGGCAGCAGCCATGTTTGTGATGGAAACTAGGAAATAGGTGGCTTATGAATTCTGTGAGTTGCCTTGGTTGGCAGGGACTTGTTTTAGCCAGTGGTGGCACTGTCTGACTGCAATGGCTTGAACCAAGTCTCAGCCAATTATATCACAGGGATTTCTTTGCCCATTTATATTCATGAATAAGATAATAAGATAAGGCTAAATTACTTGTGTTCGGGGGGGAGGGGTGTAACTTCTCATGTCAAGTCCCATACACTATAAATGACAATGCCGGATGTACAGGTGATACCCATGATGTAATCATCGCTTGTGGTTGCTAGGGCAATGATAAACCTCTTGAGCAGCACTCTCGAGGTTTACTGATGCCCTAGCAACCACTCGAGGTGATTACATCATGGTTATCACCTGTACATGAGGCATTATCCTCTATACAATTACTATGTGTTCTAATTCTGTCGGCAGCCTAAGGGTTAAGTCTGTTTTTAATATAATTTACTCTTCTGTGTTTTTTTAATGTAATTCACTATTCCAGCTCCATACCACTATGAGTTGCCACTTAACTGAATTTCCACCTTAAAAAAATTGGGGGAAAAAATGTTTTTAAGTCCTCTTCAAGATTTGAGCCATGGTATCTTGCTAAACATACAGAAATGTATGGGTCTTACCAGGAATCGAATCCCAGTCTGTTTTTTGTACTCATAGCTAGTTTCATTTGCACAGCAAGCCCAAGCTGCAGTAAAGTCTACTGCAGCCCTTGAGTTGCAGAAGTTAAGTTACTACCTTCTAAGCTGGTGACCAGGGTTCTAATCCCAGCAGGGGCTTTTGCACTCCAAACTGTATACATTCTGAAAGTGACTTGACGGGAAATATTTGTGCCACCTTTACTTAGAATATCCAGTGGGCTGCTTCTTTGCCCCCTGCTACACAGCAAATAGAGGAAATGGAATTATAGGTCTTTGTTTTTTGCTAAAAACCAGGGTTACCTTCTGCGGATCCCCCAAACAGAAAGGTGAGACACTACATTGTCCTTTGTGGACTATCTACTGCACATAACAAAAGGGAGCCATGCACATCCGAGTATGGACATAGAAAATGTGGAACAAAAGTGGATCTCCTGTTCACAGTTGTTTGCCCCGCCACCTTAGTGATAATAATCATATACTTTATCCCTCTAAGCACAATACAGTATTTATCACAAACTGAACTTGTGTTCCTCAATTTTTTAGTAAAAAAATCTTTCACAGACAGGAAAGCTGAGCATCTCACTACTGGTTCAGAGCAGACACCAGCACTGCGGCCCAGAGGAGGCTAAAAGTGTTGGCAACACTGGCATTTGTTGTGCAAATCTGACATTAGCCGCGACTTTGGCTATGACCCTATCCTTTCAGTTGGTGACGTTTAAAACAGTCCTAGTACAGACCACAGAACTGAAGGACAAGAGAGAAGAATTTTGCTTGTGATGTGTGACACCAGAAAGATGCAAGTGGCAGAATTAGCACTGCAGAAGTGAGAAGGCTGGCTAGGGCTCGTTATTTACAGAGCAGCTGATGCCTTTGGAAAAAGACCAGTTACATAAGAACTTGCAATAATAGTAGATCTTCAAGAGACTCTTGTAGCAGGCCCCACTTTAGGAACCTTCACCATCAGGCATCAGGATCACATGGAAGCTTTTTCTCTAGCAGTCTATCTGGAGCCACCCATGATGCCTTCACCATGTCGGCATTCCCCTATATATTTGAAGGTGGACCCATGCCCTCCTCAGTTCCCCACCGGAGACCATCCAGCGAGAGCACACTCCTGAGGGAACCGAGGGAAAGCCTGAGAGACCCACAGACAGAGAATGGAAGATAGAAGGTGGACCATCCTGGAGAAGGAAGGACAGGAAGGGAGACTGTGAACAAAGGGGGAAGGTGGGAAGGACGGCATGACCTGCTGCAAGAGATTCTTTCAAAGATCTACTGTTATGGTAAGTTGTTACATAACTGTTCCATCTTTTTTAAGGATATCTCTTGTAGCAGGTAACACCTTGGCAACGAATCCCAAGCAGTCTGGCAGAGGAGACCATGAAGGGTGGATGGAAAAACAGGGACCTAAGAA
Organism: Neoceratodus forsteri; assembly: GCA_016271365.2. NCBI lineage: Eukaryota > Metazoa > Chordata > Ceratodontiformes > Ceratodontidae > Neoceratodus > Neoceratodus forsteri. Next base: position 87,550,873 of record JADMNL010000028.1, read on the forward strand.
AGGAGGCCCTGTAGGACAGCAAGGCTGAAATTAGCCTGCCTTCTAGAGGCGGTCCAGACTGTAGTGTCTGGTGAAGGTGTGAACAGTGTTCCAGGTGGCCACAGCACAGATCTCAGCCACGGAAACCATCCTGAAACAGGTAACAGAAGTAGCCATGCCTCTGGTGGAATGGCCCTTGACTACCCCCAGAAGTTCACTACTGTACTTCCTGTAAAAGAAAATAATACAGTTGGCTAACCATTTGGAGAGACACTGCTTAGAAACTGGTTTTCCCTCTTCCCCAGGGGTGAATGAAATTGTGAGGACTGTCTGCAGTTAGTCGTGTGGTAAACATGATACCTAAGAATCCTATGTACATCCAAAGCATGGAGCAATGCTTCCCCTGGATTGACATACTCCAGGTATAGTACACTGGCAGATGGATGGTTTGATTCAGGGAAAACTCAGACACCACCTTCGGCAAGAATTTAGGGTTAGTACACAAAGACATAAGGTTGTTCGCACGTAAGTGCTTATAGCTTAGAAATCCTATGAGCAGAAGTGATGGCAACCAAATATAATACTTTCATAGAAACATAGAAACATAGAATTTGACGGCAGATAAGGACAGCTTGGCCCACCTAGTCTGCCCATTTCCTACCTACTGGATAAGCTGCAGATCCTAGTTAACCAGCAGCCTACTTCTTCTTACCCCCACCCCCCAGAATTGCCTTATGACGATCCCATGCATGCTTGAATTCCCCCACTGATTTTGACTCCACAACCTCCTCCGGAAGGCCGTTCCATGCATCCACAACCCTCTCTGTGAAGAAATACTTCCTTAAATTACCTCTGAGCCGCCCCCTCTTCAAATTGTGCCCCTTGTTCTTGCACACCTCTTTTTTTGAAAGATGCTGCCCTCTTGGACTTTGTTGATTCCTTGAAGTACTTGAAAGTTTCTATCATGTCCCCCTCTCCCTCCTTTCCTCGAGGTTATACATATTAAGCTCCTTAAGTCTCTCTTCATATGACTTCCAGTGCAGACCCTGCACCATTTAGTTGCCCTCCTCTGGACAGCTTCCATCCTGTCTATGTCTTTCGGAGATTGGGTCTCCAGAACTGCATACAGTACTCCAGATGGGGTCTCACCAGCTGTCTGTACAGAGGATAATAACTTCCTGTTTTCTACTGGTGATGCCTCCTATGCATCCCAGTATCCCCCAACCCTCCTTGCTGCCTCTCACATTGCTTGCCCATCTTTAGGTCATCTGATATGACTACCCCCAGGTCCCTTTCCATTCTTGTTGTTGTTAGTATCTCACCCCATTGTGTACTCTTCCCTGGGTTTTGTTTCCCAGGTACATTACCTGCACTTCTTAGCCTTGAATCTAAGCTGCCATACATTTGACCATTCCTCTAACCTTGCCAAGTCCTTCTCATCCTTTCCACCCCACCCTGTGCATCAACTCTGTTGCAGATCTTAGTGTCATCTGCAAAGAGACATACTTTTCCTTCAGTCCTTCTGCAATGTCGCTATAAAGACATTGAAGAGGACCGATCCTAATACTGAACCCTCACGGTACCCCACTGTTAACCCTCCTTTCTTCTGAGTGGACTCATTTACTATAACTCTCTGTGTCCTATTCTCCAGCCAATTCTTTACCCAGGCTGTCATCTTGGGACCCACTCCCAGGCTGGCTAACTTGAATATTAATCTTTGTGTGGGACTGTGTCAAATGCCTTGCTAAAGTCTAGGTAGGCCATGTCCACAGCCCCTCCCTGATCTACTACTTTGGTCACCCAGTCAAAGAAATCTATCAGATTCATCTGGCATGACCTTCCCGCTGTGAATCCATGCTGCCTAGGGTCCTGTGCCCCTCTGGCCTCTAGATACTAGACAATTATTTCCTTTAGAAGTGATTCCATCATTTTCCCTATCACTGAGGTTAAACTAACAGGTCTATAGTTTCCTGCTTCTGCCTTGCTCCCACTTTTGTGAAGGGGAATCACATCTGCCCTCCTCCAGTCCTCGGGTACCACCCCATCCTCCCATGATTTGTTAAAAGGGTAGTCAGTGGTGTCACTAGTTTCTACCCTTAGTTCTTTTTAGAATTCTGGGATGAATCCCATCAGGCCCCTTGCTTTGTCCACCTTCAGTTTTAAGAGTTCTTTCAGAACCCTTTCTTCTGTAAATGGGCGGTATCAACTTCTGTATCCAGAGTGTTACTACTGTTTGTTTTATGTATCTCCCTCTTCCTTCGTAAATACTGAGCAAAAATATTTGTTTAGTATCTCTGCCTTTTCACAGTCTCCTCTGCCCACCCTCCCTCCCTTTATTAAGCCTCACTATACCTCCCTTGGTCTTCCTTCGCTCCCTGATGTACCTATGAAGGTTTATCCCCCTTCTTAACTGAGTTGGCTATCTTTTCCTCAGTTTGGGCCTTTGCTGTTCTGACTGTCTTCCCAGCCTCCTTTTGCTTTAACTGATACAGTTCTCTGTCCGCTCCTTCTGCGATTCTTTGTACTTCCTGAATGCTTTCTTTTTCTCTTGAACCTTCACTGCCACTTGCTTTGAGAACCATAGTGGTTTCTTACATCATCTTGTTTTCTTTATTTGCTTCACATAAAGACTCGTTACCTCTGTGATGGCAGTTTTATTATTCCCATTTTCTTCCCCCTCCTTCCTGCCCATTTGCTAGTGCATTCCTTAGGCACTCACCCATTATGGCAAAGTCAAGCTCCTAAAGTCCAGTACTTTTGTCTTTGTGAAGGCTTGACTCTATTACTGTGCTTTGTGAACCATACTGTTCGATGGTCGCTGGTTCCCAGATGGCTACCCACTTCTACATCTGTGATCCTCTCCATCTCCATTTGAGAGTATCAAGTCTAATATTGCTCCCTCTCGGTGGGCTCCAATACTAGTTGTCTAAGGCATGCCCCTGTGGGCATCTAGAATAACTGCACTCTTCAAGTGGCAGCTGCAACTGCACTCCAGTTAACATCTGGCATATTCAGATCACCCATCAGCAGTATCTCCTTTTCTGCCATTCTAAGTATACTTTCTATCATTTCCTTGTCCATTTCCTCCCCTGAGAGAAGGTGTCTGTATACAACCCCTGTGCGGATTGTGGTGCCATTGCCTGTCTCCAAATTTACCCACAGTGCTTCTTCTCCTCCCCGTTTACCCTTTTGTTCTGTTGCTTTTATTCCTTCCTTTATGTAAAGAACTACTCCTCCTCCTCTTTTACCCTCCCTGTCCCTCCTGTAGATAGTGTATCCTGGTATGTTTACGTCCCACTCATGGTTTTGTGTGTACCATGTTTCTGTGACTGCCAGATGTTCCTCCTCCATCAAGGCCACTAATTCAGGAAGCTTGTTACCTAGACTACGGGCATTGGTACTCATTGCTCTCCATTTTTTGATGGCTTTACCTTCTGTTGCAGCATCCCCCACTGACCATTCTACCTTGGTCTTTTTCTCATTTATTACCCTATTTTGTAGGGAGAGGCTGGGATTTTTCTGCTGCTTGTCAGTGCCTCCCCCTTTGACTAGTTTAAAAGCTTGCCAATGAAGCATTTAAACTGATTGCTCAAAAGACTTGTTCCTTCCTGGACAGATGCAGACCATCCTGCCAGTATAGGCTGTTGTCCCTCAGGTGGAACCCCAGTCCCCAATGAAGCCAAACCCTGTGCTCCAGCACCATTTTTCAACCATTCATTAAACTGCATGGTGCCAATTACCTCGCTCACCCATGCCTTTGACAAGCAGCACCTCTGAGAAGGATACTGTGTGTGCTACTTGTCTTAGGCCCCTCCCAACTCTGCAATGTCCTCCTGCACTGCTCTAACCTCAAGATGAGCCAAGTCATTTGTCCCTAGGTGGACAATTACATCCAGCTCAGAATCCCTTGCAGCTGTTGTCGTGATCCGGAGGATGCGCTTCCTGTCCCTCCAAGCCATGGCACCAGGCAGGCACCTTACTTCAGTTTTCCCAGCTCCTCCCAGTTCTATCCCCCTAATAATGGAGTCCCCCACCAGGAGCTGCTTCCTTTCCTTGTGATGTCTTCTGCCTCCTTCCTGTGGGCCTCCCTTGTGACAGCTGTCCTCAGCCTCCTTAGTCTCCTCTGTGGGTGCATCCATAGGGGAGCTATGCTCCCCCAGAATGGTGTATGGATTGTGGAGTGGAACAACTGACTGGGTGTGCCTCAGTTCCACCATCCTCACCCTTCCTGAGCCCACTGTGGTCCAACTGCTGTGTTTTCTTCACAATCTCTGAGGTAGTGGTGGTGGCTGTGGTGCTCCCTGGATGGGGGAGGTTCCCTTCCTACTGTCCAGTGTGGACTTGGGGAAGGTCCCCGTACTACTGTCCAGTGTGGCCTGAAGATGGGCAACTTCCTCCCTCAGGGCAGAGAGTTGTCTGCAAATAGGGCAGCATCTCAGCCTCCAGAAAGACTCCCAGAAGACTGCTGCCCCACAGCCATTACATTGCACTACTCCCCACATTTGTTTTTTTTTTTTTTTTTTTGTGTGATTGGTTTGTAATATAGAAATATATATTTATAATATACAATGTGTATGCTTATATTGTCAGTGCAGTGTGCTAGAGAGGATATGACAGTGACATGCACCTTGAGGAAATGATGTCAGAACCCCAGGTATAAAGGAACTATTTCCAGGGGTGGGTGGGGTGAGGGTGGGAAGGGTTGGGCCTAAACTGTGCCCTCACAAAACAATCAGCTAAAAGCTCTGACCCACTGCTGCAATGAGTGCCTTCCTGTCAGCAAGATGCCCTACACAACAATTTGATAGAGAAATACCCTGCTAATCAAACAGAGAAAATCCACACATCCAAGTCAGACACAGTAAACCTTCCCAGCCCCAAAACAGGCCTGGTGGTTTGTCGCTCGAGAGCTGCAGCCCCAAAATAAGTCAGCTGTGCTTTAAACTCTTTCTGCACTGAAAATCTTAAGAATTGTAACAAACAAACAAACCTAGATCCACCACCCTCTGTTGCTTGAAAGACTGTCTTTTCCTGTTTCACACTGCAGGTTTTTCTGTGACCACTCCTTAACCCCAGTAACTCTGTTAAAAAGAGTTTAACTATCACAAACTCCCACGCATCAGTAAATTATTTAAAATAGTTTCTGTCCCAAAATTCTAGTAGTCAATCCAGCTACCCCAAGGGACAACCAGAATGCAGTATTCAAACACTTATGAGGTTACTTCCAAGATAAGCAGAGTTTGCAAGTTTTCTTTTCAACTCCTCAGCCAACTGTAATTCATTTAAAAATAGTTTAACTGTCAGCAAATCCTAGTAGACAATCTAGCTACCTCCAAGCACCTACCCAAATGCAGTATTTAAATCCTTCTGAAGTTACTAACAAGATAAACAGAGTTTACAAGCCCCTTCTTGGTTAAACACTAAATAACTGTGAATAAAAAGCAATTACCAAGGGTGGTTAGTTTCATCTCCCACAGAAGTAAGCAAAAGTGCACGTTTGTTGCAGATATCAAGTGCAATACAGAATTTCTCACACAGCTCGCAGTTGAAGAAAGTAGTGTCCTTCCAGCTCCAGAAAATGTGTTTTCCACGACAAAGCATAGCTCGACAAAAATGTGCTTTCCACGACAAAGCATAGCTCGCAAGTCACAGCAGACTCAAAAGGAGCCAAAGTGAGTTTTTTTCTAAAACAAAGTTTAAGTCACATGCCGGGACAGGAATATGGACAGAAGGTTTCAAGTGTAGGATGCCTCTCAGGAATGTACAGGCCATGTCCAAATGGACCACCGTACAACCCTCAATGGGCACATAGAAAGCCGAAATGGCAGACAAGTGCACTTTTAGTGATGCGTATTTCAGGCCAGCATCATACAATGACAGCAAGTACTCTAGACTTTATATCACTTGGCAGGTGAAAGGGGTCCAAGTGGTGGAAAGCTGTCCATAAGGCGCAACGCTTCCACATAAGTGGCCCTGGTGGAAGGATTTGTGGTGGCCACTAGGACATCAGCCACCTTAGGGGAGACACCAAACCTGGCCATGGCTTCATCTTCAGGAGCAAGGTGTGCAAGTGAAGGGACTGAATGTTCGGGTTGACGAGGGTTCACTGGTTCTGTGACAGCAGATCCAGGCACAGAAGAAGAGGAATTGGAGGTTCCACTGACAGTTGCTGCAACAGTGGAAACCAAATCTGACGTGGCCAGTGGGGACCACCAGTATCATGGTGACTCACTCCATCTGGAGCTAGACCAGCACTTTTTGAATTAGGGGGAAGGGAGGAAATACACAAAGAAACCTCCCTTGCCAAGAGAGGGATAAAATGTCTCACCCGAAAACTCCAGGCCCTGGATCGAGCGAGCAGAAAAGCAGCAGTTTTGTGTTGTGAGGGGATGCAAAAATGTCTAGCCCTGGGCAACCCCACCTGTCAACAGGTTTTCTACCATGGAACAGAGCAGTTCCCATTCATGCATTCTGGACTGTGACCTGCTTAGCCTGTCAGGGCATTTTGGGCACCTGGAACATGGACAGCAAACAGTTCTAGACCATGGTCCAGGGCCCAATACCAAACCGTTATTGCCTCCTGGCACAAGGGGTTAAAGTGTGTGCCCCCTTGCTTTTTGATGTAATGTACCACACTGACATTGTCTGTCTGTCTGTACCGGCAGAGGACCCAGGGACAGGAGGGACTGGAAAGCTTGCAGGCCATAAAGGACAGCCCTCATCTCAAAGATATTGATGTGGAGTAAGGCATCGAGCAGAGTCCATGTCCCCCGAGTCTGGTATGTGTGCAGATGTGCACCCCAGCCAGTCCCCAAGGCATCCATGGTGAGGACTTGGTGAGGAGAGGGAGTGAGGGAAAAAACCCTCTTTGTAAATGGCTGTGTTCCATCCATCACAGTAGAAATTTCTTGACAGGTGACGAGATCAGAATCTTCTGCTCTGGGTCATTTGTCTGCTGTTCCCACTGCACCTTCAAAGTCCATTGAGGGATGCACATATGCAGCTGTGCCAGAGGAACAGTGGCAATGGCTGCTGCCATCAGCCCCAGCATCAAGAGATATGCCCTGGCAGTGACATAGCAACTGTTGTAGAGTTCCCAGGCCTGCACTATGAGATGCTGTGCCCTGTCAGTGGGGAAGAAGGTGGAGCCTTGAGCCATGTTCAGCATGGACCCTATATGTACTGGAGATACTGGCCGGGTGTCAGCACTGATATGGAGAGGCTTACCATGATCCCCAGATTGGCAAACAACTGTAGGGTACACGCTAGGGTTCAGGACAGTTGTTCCTGAGACTGAGCCTTGAGTAACCAGCTGTCCAGGTAGGAGAAGATGTACAGACCCTCCCACTTAAGGGCTGCTGCCACCACTGCTAGGCATCTCATGAATACCCATGGCACCAAGTATAAGCCAAAGGGTAGGGCCCTGAACTGATAGTGTTGCCCCTGAAACAGGAACCGGAGGTACTTTCTGTGGGGAAGATGGATCTTGATATGCAGGTAAGCATCCTGCATATCCAGGGAGCAGATCCAGTCTCCCTTCCAGTGCAAGGGCAACAAACCCTGGAGGGTGACCATCCTGAATTTTTTGTACTAAATGGAGAGGTTCAGGTTGTGCAAGTCAAGGATGGGCCTCAAATCCCCAGTGGATTTGGGGATGAGGAAGAAGTGGGAATATAATCCCCAGTTCTGTTGGTTCCCTGGGACTAGTTCTATGGCCCTTTTTTGCAGCAGTGTATGGATCTCTTCTAGCAACAAAGGGATGTGGTGTGGAGAGTAGGATGAAGGCCTTGGGAGAACATCTGGAGACATGTCTACAAACTCCAGAGCGTGTCTCTGGTCTATCAGCTGCAGCAGCAGGCATCTGTAGAGCTCTCCAGCCACCAGTCTAGATGGATGGAGAAGCAACCCCCTACCACCACCACCACCACCACCTAGGAACCCAGGTGAGGGGGGGTCAGGCAAGTAGTCAGGCTGAGGTGGAGCCTGTGGCCAGGCTGGCTCCTCCACCTCTTGAAGACTTTAAGGAGGTGGAAGTGGGGGCAGGCAAAGCTTTGGAAGCTTTAAACTTAATGGATTGTTTGAAGACAAACCTAGACCAGTGGGTAGCATGCCAAAACAGCACCCTCTGACCACTCTTCTAGTGAGTATGGTAGAGAGAGTGAACAGAGCTTAGGGTTCTACCCAAGGCCTGCAGGTCATTGAGAATGTTCTGCAGATCTCCCTTGAAGAGAGTGTGTGTCCCCTAAAGGGAGCACTCAGGATGGGCTGCTGAACATCAGTCATGAGCCAGGAGTACCTCCTGAGTCAAATGCCTGCTGCTGAGGCTCTGGCTAATGCATCCACAGCATCATAGGCAGCCTTCAATAGGTATCTGCCTACATCAGCACCAGACTGGAGGGCCTTGAGTATTTCCTGCTTTTGGGGACTATCAGGAAGAGACTGGGCAGCAGATCTAGCCGAGTCCCAGAGGTCATTCTGGTACTTCAGCATATGCCCCACATAATTAAGGATCCTGATGGCCAAAGCAGAGGAGGTAAACACCCTCTTACCCATCAGGTCCAGCTTCCTGGACTCCTTATCCGGAGGAAGGGAGCAAAGGTGCTGGTTTTTTTTGGCCCAATCGTGGTCCACATTTATGACCACAGAGTCTGCCTGAGGGGGCCCAAAGAGAAAGGGCATCCTGAAGGTGCCTGGTACAGCTTGCATGCCTTCATGGGCATAGGAGGAATCAGGTGAGGCTGGTGCCAAGTGGCTCGAATGGCATCCTTGTATGTGTCAATGATAGGAGGTATAACGGTGGGGGGGGGGACTCAGGCAGACCTAGGTAGAGTGCCAAGTTCCTCCTAGAAACTCCTGTTCAGCTGAGTCAAAGCCCACGGTGACCTGCAGTTGTCACAACATGGTAAGAAAGGATGGGTCGTCTGGGGGGACAATGGGACATAGAAGAGACTTCCCTCATAAAGAAGACTGTGGAGATACTCGAGAGGGTTCTGACTCCTACATCCTTGTCTCCCTCATCATCATCATCATCATCTGGGAGAAGAAAGTCAGGGTGATAATTGTCATTATCATCCCTTGGCTCAGAAAGGGGGACCGAGGACACTGATGAATCAGAGGGGGGCAGGCTTCGATGATGCCGTGTGATGACATCCCAGCTGACAGGGAAGGTCCAGTTGGCATGGGTCCATTGGCAGAATCACCCTATGTACCAGGTCCAGGATGGAGGAGAACAGGGCTTGGATCTTGACAGTTATAGGCATTGATGGAGGCAGAGAGTATTGAGGCCCTGGTGTCAAAGATGTAGGTTGGAGGAGTGACACAATGGGGGCAGGTTGTGGTACCAACTGAAGAAACTGCATCCCCATCATCACTGGGATGGCAAGGGGCATCGACGGGAAATGCCGAATGCCTGATAAGAGATGACAGTCACTGGCCACCAGCATAGAGGCAGCGCTCCCTGTCTGTGCCCCATGAGGAGGTGAGGGGGGCATTTAGCAGGGGTGGGCAGGTCGGTGGGGGCCAAGGAGAAAGCCCAATGATGAATGTCAATGGAGCTGACGGGCCTGACTGCTAGCACCCCCCTGTAGCTGATAGGATGAGGGAGGCAGTGGGAATTGTCTCTGGGGGGTTGGGAGAGCCTCCAATGAGGAACTAGCATTGGTCTAGGAGGCCTCAGTGGCAAGAGCTGCCAAAAGTTGCCCTATAGTCAAAAGGGTGAGGGAGGCAGTGGGAATTGTCACCAACCTCGAAATGGTCGATGCTGGAAGTGGTGGACCTGGAGCACTACCAGGAGGATCGATCCATGTCCCAGTGAAGATGCTTCCCCATGATGACCTGACTCAGGCTTTAGCCAAATGCGAGCCCAAAGATGGAGTCCTGGAAGTGGAGGAGCCCCTGGCCTAAAGCTCCTTCTCCAAGATGGACACCACCTGCTCCATGAGAAAATCTTTAGCTCCTTCAAGCAATGGCAATGGGTGACTTGAGTGAAGTAGCTGCAGATCTTGCAGGCCTGGATGTTGTGACTGGCTCCAAGGCAATAGATGCAGGAGTCGTGTAAATCCTTATCAAAAATCTTCTGTCCACAGCTGCTCATAAATGGAATAAAGGACAAAATCACTTTAGCAACAGAGTGATAAGAGTCACTAGGGTGAAATAGAAACGGTGATCAACTGAAGCAACAGTGCTCCACAGAGTTCAATGTGATGGTTGATGGCAGGAAAAGAACTGAGGACGACTTGGGGCTGCCCATGACTATATAGGGGAATGCTGATGCTGACATCATTGTGGGCAGCCTCAGATAGACTGCTAGCAAAAAAGCTTCCATGTGATCCTGATGGCAAAGGTTCCTACGGTGTGACCTGCTGCAAGAGATATCCTCAAAGACAATTAGAATATTTAGACACAATTCAGTTTGTATTTCATATCTCTTCTATAGAATTTTCCTCTCCGGTATCTATTACAGAAGAAATTACCACAGAAACAAGATCTTCATACCTTAAGAGTTCATCTGCCTCTATAGCTTATTCCCTACTTGAAATTATAATGCTCTGTTGTGACATCACAGTCTGTTGCCATGTGAATAACTGCAATGTCACAAGCATAGTGAGGAATAAGCAATAGAAACTGATTAACCCTCAAGAACAAAGACCCTGAGCCAGATTGTCAAAGATCAGCATAAGTAGGGGTTTTGTAGCAGGATGAAAGAGAAGAAATTGTTGTCAGACGTATGTAACCCCTTTGTTACCCAGGGTTACTAGAATCCCAGTTAGACCTAGTGGCAGGCAAGAACAGGCAGCTTGTGAAACTCCAGTTAAATGGATTTCACACTGTCTCACTCTGTTCTCAGTCTCAGCTGAGACTGAGGGATGACATCATTTTAGAACTGTCGCAGTTGCATAAGCCACACTGGAATGTTGCAGTTGGAGGTTAGAGTAGAACGTTGGGGAATTTGAATTCAGTTCTGTTGCAGTCTGTAGTAGAGGAAGGAGGTGCTCTGCTGTAAGCAGGCCCTCAGAGTCCTAAACTCTGTCAAAGAGCTATTTTTTTTTGTAGAGGTGTGTGTTCTCACCCAGAGAGGGACACAAGAAGAGCCAAGTGAAGTGGTAGAGACCACTTTCAGTGGTTCAGGGCCCCATCCCTGTGGGGATGGGGGGAAGGTATTAGCTTGTTTCCAGGGGCAAACCCCCTGGTCTGGCTAGGGAACAAGAAGCTGCCTGAGTTTAAGTTCGTGCTGAGGCATCAGAAGTTCTAGACGAGATTTATTTGACGAGAAAACGCCTGTGGGGCACCTGCAACCAAGGGGTGAGTTCGCTCTGCTAAAGGACCAATGTGTTTTCACCTGAGACAAGATGAAACTAAAGTGACTGTTACTGTGGGGTCAGGAAAAGACAGCCAAGTACAGTTTGGAAGATGTGGGGATTGGACTGCTTAACTCTGTGGGGAGTCTAGAGTAATGGACACAGTCACTTTTTAAGTATGTTCAAGTTCAGCACAAACGGGATGGAAAAACAGTAGATTGGATGTGACATACATTTAAAGAGAATCTACACAGCAAAGTGTTTTTAAGGATGAGGTGTTACAGTCCAGAGAAATGGCCAGGTATGAATTATGATAGCGAGAGGTGGGAGCCCCCCCCCCATCAGTAATAACCAAATTCACCGCTACGGGTTTGCTTTGGGACACCTGTTGCTTTCTCTCAAGTACTTGGCCAGTGCCTGAGGAATGTACCCAGACATGGGATTGATGAGGAAGATTCCCTGATGGAGCCAGAAGTGCTCATACGTGGTTTAGGGAGCCATCGGTAAATGTTCCATGCTATATGGAAAGTGTCCAAAGGGACAAATGGAGCCGAGCCAGGGAAACCGAAAAAGAGTTGAGTTAGGGCAGAGTGCACAGAGTGTTTCGAGACCTGAGGGTTTCAGTGTAAAGAGGATGTGTTCTGATCTCCATAAATCTGCATTACCAGGAGTGTAGCCCCGTGGGGGTCCATCTATGCTTTGTTATTCTGTTGGATGTGAATAAAAGCCACACTTTAGAATCCCAGCTTCTGGTATTGGACATTACAGTTATTGCTTCCTGTGTCCAAATTACTTGAGTGCCCCTGACTAGAAGTCAAACCTAGCCAAAATACTGAGCAACAGTTTTTTCCCCAAGCCCATGTCCCTGGTAGGGGGTTACATATGGAGGCACAGCACAGCGCTAATAATACAAAAATACCACCAACCCAACCCCTGGGGTGACCCACCGGTTACAAAAATGGAGGCAACCGCTGGGATTTTGTTGAAATTTGGCAGAAAACATAAGAAAGGTTGCTTGGATAGTGGCTAGCATTTTGGCTGTCTGGCAGTAAGTAGCCCAAAAAGCTGAAACCATGTAAGCTAAATGTGCCACTGTGTGCCGCTGTCTATGTGCTGTTGTGATATTTGCAACTGTTTACCAAGGAACAGTAAAGCCCGAGTGTGTATGCCCTTGTCCTGCATCAATTTACAGCATTTGCCAGCTTTTAAAAGTGTTTGTGACAAAGAAAAGTGTGGAAAACTGTGGGCAACAAAAGGAAAATTGTGCCCTAGATGTTGGAAATGCTTTCTATGTGGACTGAGAGACTTGATGTGCTTAATGGCCATGAAAAATGATTGAAATGGGCTCCCACTGAGGAGCTGCAGTTGAGAAAAAAAAAAGTGGTTTGCAGTTTAAATTTTGCCTGCTTGACGATTGCCATGCGGAGAAGAGCATTTGAGAGGAAAGAGGCTCATTTGCATGGCGTCGAGTGATTGGTGAGACTGCAATCAGTCTCGCACCCAAGCCAGCTCTAGAGCAACTGCACAGTATTCGAGAGGGAGAGTGAGTGGAGTGGGTGAACTGGCTTGTTAGGAGGAGCATCGCGGTGATTGAAAGTGCTGTAAAAAGTTTAAAAACTGACTTTTCTATTTAAATTCGGGCTCAACCCGCATCTCCATTGACTGGACTGTGAGTGTAGTGTTCAGAGGGACGATCGGCAGGACTGCCAACCCGCTTCCTTCCAGAGGTCTCCAAGACTGGCTGCAGGCCATTTTTTCCATTGCAGCAAACAGCTACTGATAACAGTGAATAACAACTGAAATAATTGCTCCAACTGGATGATTTCACCAAAAGCCAGCTGAATCTGTGTGTATTAGCAGTGTAATCGCTTTGCAAAGAAGGACTGTGTCAGTTTAACTAGCTAAAAGCAAGAATTCTAAGCAACCGACTGTGACCATAATTATAAGTTCAGCGTCAGTATACTTTTCAAAGCCAAGTGAGAGACTGTGGGTTGTATGAGGTATGCTGCAAGAAATACAGGCAATCCTGTGCTATGAAATACTGAGGCTTTAAGGGACTGTAAGCTAGAGCAATGTCTTCAGCAAGTGAAAAGTCAGTGGTAAATCATATAAATGTGCTAGCAGAAAGAACAGTGCAAGTTTGTACAGTTTGAGCAAAGTTATCAGTAGAGTGTGTAAATCGGATGCGCAGTGGCTTGACCCACTTACAGAATGTTGATGCGTAGGAGTGCTGCCGCCACCATTACAGGGTGGGGTAGTAATGTAAACAGCAGCAGAGGAGCCATTTTGAAAGAAAAAAACATTTTTCAATGATGTGGGACTTGAAATAACAGTGAGTGCTGTTTATTTTTTCTCTGCAGTCATGGCTTCAGAACCAGCCCGGGTTGTGATAGCAGTAGAAGTTAACAAGTTAAGGGACATTGAGAGATGTTACTACGGAGGACGACTGCCTCCTCGTGTGGTGATTCCTGGATATCCAGTGCGAGTATGTTTGATATGCTTAAATGCTGGAAAGGACATCTTTATGATACCTCACTGTTCTGGGTGCCTAAAGAAATGTGGTTTGTTTAAAATGCCCAAGATTCGTTTGGCTCCCACATAGACAAAAGTTCAAGAATTTGCAGTTGGCAGCACACAGCACCAGGCGGAGCCTGTTGGAGAAGGCACCTCGGGGGAGTGTGGCATGAAGCTAGAGGGTGCAGATTTACAGACAGAACAATGTGCTGATGTTTCAGAGTATGAGTCACAGAGAGACATTTCAGGAAGAGCATCAGTAGACCCTTGGAGAGAGGGGCCTAGCCCAAGTCTCATAGGTGAAGACGAGACGAGGAAGGCCTTTGAATGGGAGGTTTCGACCTCCGCGACCAGCAAAGAGTGGACAGTCTCAGGAGTGAGGATGACTGCTCACTCCTGGGCACAGATTCTCAGTGAGGAAGAAGAAGAGGGGGAACCTATGTGGTCTTGTGAAAAAGAAACTGGTACACAGCCTCAAGCTCTTGCCTCAGAAGAACACATGGAAAAGAGTGGTGATGCCACTGCCCTGGCTGTGCAAGAAGAAGCCAGGGATCCATTTTTTGTGTCATTAAGAATGCGTAACTGGCAGAACCAGGACTGGCCACCCCCAAGCCAGGCCAGAGGTCTAAAGTTGACCAAAGCTAATAAAGAGGAAAGACTGGTTCGTAGGAAAGTGAATGAAATCTACGGGATGTCCTTTCCTACCTTTTCTCGGAGAGTCTCTCACCAATACATGGGGAAATGGTCGTGCTTTCTGGGACAATATCAAGGATGTCACAGGGAAGCAGTCAAAAACCTCTCCGGCCACGTTATTGGTTGATGGATCTTCAACTTTTGACCCCATGGTGATCGCAAACATCTTTAACATGGCTTTTCCAGATCTTAGTGCTGTTCTACCCCATGACTTTTTCGAAAACAGGGCCTACTCCCCAAATACCTCAGCCCCTCAGTCTAACCATCACCTCTTCTACTTCAGGAAGGTAAGGCTGAATGAAGCTGCCGCTATATTACTGCAGCTATCTCTAAATCTAGATCTAGTAGTGACACCCTGGACCTTAAGCTTCTGTTGCTCACCCTCGATGAGGTAATTCATCCACTAACAAAAATCCTAAACCTCTCTCTCAGCTGTGGAAAATTCCCAGACCTATGGAAGACAGCCACTGTGCCACCCATCCATAAAAGTGGGGACAAGACGAATCACTCAAATTATCGCCCTATCTCCATACTGCCCCCGCTCTCTAAGGCACTTGAGCGCATCGTGGCTGATCAAATTATCGACCACTTGGATAAATACAATATACCTTGTCCACAACAACACGGCTTCCAGAAAGGTCACAGCACCACCACAGCCCTTCCCGAGTTCACTGGAGCGTTGCACAAATCCCTTGACAAAGGCCTTCTCACAGGGGCCATTTTTGTCAACCTCTCTCCAAGGCCTTCGATACAGTACACCATGGACTACTAATACACCAACTACTGAATGCCGGGCTATCACGTGACTCTTCTCTCTGGTTTAAAAGCTACTTAGAAAACCGGTCACAGAGAGTAAAAATTGCGGACGCTGTTTCTAACACCCTGCCTATTTGCTCGGGTGTCCCACAGGGATCCATACTGGGACCCCTCCTTTCTAGACTTTTCTTAAACTCCCTCCCTTACCACTGCTCTGAGCAGATCATACTATATGTCGATGATGCTGTTGTATTCTCCATTCACAAAGATCCTGCAACCCTTCAACACAACCTTCAACTTGGTTTCAGTTCTGTAGAGACATGGTTTCTTAATCATAAACTGGTCCTCAATGACAAGAAAACCAAATCTATGCTCTTCGGCAGCTCTCATAACCCACACAAGCTACACCACTTGGCTATCTCCACCACCCAGGGCAACACTCTAGATCAGGTGGTGTCCTTCAAATACTTAGGGATTCAGCTTGACCCTAATCTCTCCTATATAGATAATGTAGCTAGAGCTGCTAATACACAGCTTGGTCTCCTCTACAAACACAGACCACACCTCATGCCAGAAGCTTTGAAGGTTGCAGTCCTGAGCTCTGTAATCTCTGTAATAGACTATGGTCTCATCATTTATGGCTCGGCCACAGCCACAATTCTTAGACACCTCTCAACTGCCTTAAATAAAGCATGTCGGCTCATCACTGGTGCTCACCGTCTCACCCACACATGTGACCTGTACACTCAGACCGGCTGGCTCCAACTATCAAACTGCATAAAGTTTCTCACCTGCTCCATGGTCAAAAAAATCTACCTTGGCCTTGCACCTTCTGGGGTCTCAACTCTTACAACACCGAATTAACAAAAGGTGCCTTAGGAGATCCACGCTATAGCTACTGAAAGTCCCCCACTGTCACACTTCACAGGGACAATGCTCTTTTGCTTATCGAGCACCACTCTGGTTCAATGGCCTCAGCCCAACCATCTCCTCTGCCCCAACAATTGGTATGTTTAAAAACTAGGCTCCGGGACTATCTCACTACCAACAGCTCCTGTGACTGCCCAACTTAACCTTGTTTCTCCACTTCCCTTTCTGCTCTAGTTGTTTCCCCCCCCCCACTAGATTCTACTCTCACATCTTGGTATACCCAATGCTGCACTTTTCACCCTCTTGCCACCCCTCCTACATTCCTTCTCCCCCCCTACCCTCTTCCCTCTCCCTATGACTCTGGCACTTATCTGTTGTCTATTTTCTCTGTCAAATGCTGCTGGCTGCCTTGTTACAATGCTACCCTTGAACTGTATTAATCTGTACTCTGTTTGCAATGTCCACATTGTTGTAATGCCTGTCTTGATGTTCCCCATAATTTGTATTTCTCTGACGTGGAACCTTTGTAAAACAGCCATGGCTCAAAGGTATTTGTAATCCTAGACTTGATAAATAAATAAAAATAAAGTCTGGGAGGAAATTGAAAAAAGCAGAAAATCCTGGATTTGGGAAGAAGCAATGAAATGTGTACATCCTGGTGCAAACAAGCATGTCAAGAACAGAATGTTTTGAGAAAAATACAGCCAGTGGAAAAGAGGCAGAACACTGTTTAGTGACATTGTTCGAATTGTGGATGGAGAGGGACATGAAATCTTTCACAGTGTGAATTATGAGCACCCAGATGGGGTAATAATTCCAGCACCTGACCTGTTGTGCTATTGGCCACAATGCAAAGACCTTCCTGCGAATGTGCCCATGCCTACCAAATGTAAAGCAGAGCAGTGGTAGCCAGTGCTACCACTCCAGCCGTTGCCATACCTATGTTGTTCCACCAGTCTGGACGTCTAGGACTCAGGTGCCCCACATTCATCAGTTCTGCAGTGTACTGGCCTTCCAGAATCCATCGACTGGCCTACCAGATGACTTTAGATCCAGAGAGGACACCAGCCCAGCTGTATCCTGATTCATCGCCTGGTATCGGATGACTTCAGACCAGCTGTTTTCCTTTTTATTCCTGTTCCAAGGTTCCATCTCCAGAGATGACATCAGCTCAGCAGTTTCCAGATGTGCTCTCTTGTCATTTCCCGGAAGATGTCCGCCCAGTTATATTGGAAGAATGCTGCCAGGGAGTCTTCAGCCGAGGACCAGGTGTGGTACTGTTTTCATTCTACAAGCGACTGGTAAGTCCAGACTTTTCTATTCTTATGACATTGCAGTACACACCCTACACTAGCAGACTCCAGATGTTTGAACTGTCCTCAAAGACTCTCCCCTTTGGGACTTTGGCCTGCTAGAACTTTGCTTCACCGGGCTCTGGCCCAGGAGAGACTCTTTAATGGACTTGCCTTCAGGCACTGTGGTCACTAGATGGGACTTTTAGGGCACTCCATTACCCAAATATGGTGTATTGTAAATAATGTCATTGTTTTCTACTGTTATCTAATGTTTATACTGTTTTTTCTACTTTTCTAAAAAAAAATCTTTTTGGGGATTTTCCAGTGTTTTGATGGTAGGGGTTTAGATAGACTGTGTATGCCAATTAGAAGTGTGTGTTGTTTTTCTTTTTCTTGCAGGTGTTTCTGAAGAAGATAAGAAGAGAAGACAAGAGGAGGAGGGACTCAGAGGAGTTACTCAGTAGTACTTTAGAGTGTAGTGTTTAAAGTACTGTTGTTGTTGTTACTGTGTGTAACTTTTTGTTCCACAGGTATGGTTGTGGTGGAGTGTGGAAGTAATGCATAGTGTATGGCATTAGCTCCCGGTTTGTGGTTGCATGGTGTCCCGGGTTGGGGGGGAGGCCCCCTGTTTGTTTTGAGAATTTTGAGTTAGAGGCAGACAGATTTTCCCTAGAGGGCTAGGGGGGATAGACAGGCTGTGGCTCTGACCTGCAGTAGGAGTTGCAGTACTGATCAATAAGGGCTATCCTCTGGACAATTCTACCAGAGCCACTAGGTACCCATAGTCAGCGGGTAGAGTACAGGCTGATGCATCAGCCGAAGGCCTCTAGGCCCTTAGTGTTGACTGCCTGTTCTGGCACATGGTAGGGGAGAAGGTAGTGCTACCTCCCCGTAGTCAACACATGGGATGAGATGGCCTAAGCCGGGTGACTAATGACTGCAGACAGTCATTTTCCTGGCCCAGGGTGAGTGTAACCCCTTTGTTACCCAGGGTTACTAGAATCCCAGTTAGACCTAGTGGCATGCAAGGACAGGCAGTTTGTGAAACTCCAGTTAAATGGATTTCACACTGTCTCACTCTGTTCTCAGTCTCAGCTGAGACTGAGGGATGACATCATTTTAGAACTGTCACAGCTGCATAAGCCACACTGGAATGTTGCAGTTGGAGGTTAGAGTAGAACACTGGGGAATTTGAAGTCAGTTCTGTTGCAGTCTGTAGTAGAGGAAGAAGGTGCTCTGCTGTAAGCAGGCCCTCAGAGCACTAAGCTCTGTCAAAGAGCTATTTTTTTGTAGAGGTGTGTGTTCTTACCTGGAGAGGAACACAAGAAGAGCCAAGTGAAGTAGTAGAGACCGCTTTTGGTGGTTCAGGGCCCCATCCCTGCTGGGATGGGGGTAAGGAATTAGCCTGTTTCCAGGGGCAAACCCCCTGGTCCAGCAACGGAACAAGAAGCTGCCTGAGTTTAAGTTCATGCTGAAGCACCAGAAGTTCTGGACGAGATTTCTTTGAAGAGAAAATGCATGTGGGGCACCTGCAACCAAGGGGTGAGTTTGCTCTGCTACAGGACCAATGTGTTTTCACCTGAGATAAGATGAAACTAAAGTGACTGTTACTGTGGGGTCAGGAAAAGACAGCCAAGTACAGTTTGGAAGATGTGGGGATTGGACTGCTTAACTCTGTGAGGGGTCTAGAGTAATGGACACAGACACTTTTTAAGTATGTTCAAGTTCAGCACAAATGGGATGGAAAAACAGTAGCGTGGATGTGACATACATTTAAAGAGAATCTACACAGCAAAGTGTTTTTAAGGATAAGGTGTTACAGTCCAGAGAAATGGCCGGGTATGAATTATGGGAGCGAGAGATGGGAGACCCCCTATCTGTAGTAACCAAATTCACCTTTACGGGTTTGCTTTGGGACACCTGTTGCTTTCTCTCAGATACTTGGCCAGTGCCTGAGGAAAGTCCACAGACATGGGATTGATGAGGAAGATTCCCCGATGGAGCCAGAAGTGCTCATAGGTGGTTTAGAGAGTCACCAGTAAATGTTCCATGCTATATAGAAAGTGTCAAAAGGGCTGGCAATGGAGCAGAGCCAGGAAAACTGAAAAAGAGTTGAGTTAGGGCAGAGTGCACAGAGTGTTTCGAGACCTGAGGGTTTCAGTGTAAAGAGGATGTGTTCTGATCTCCATAAATCTGCATTACCAGGAGTGTAGCCCCGTGGGGGTCCATCTATGCTTTGTTATTCTGTTGGATGTGAATAAAAGCCACTCTTTAGAATCCCAGCTTCTGGTATTGGACATTACAGTTATTGCTTCCTGTGTTCAGAGTTACCTGGGTGCCCCTGACTAGAAGTCAAACCTAGCCAAAATACCAAGCAACAATTTTCTCCCCGAGCCCAGGTCCTAGGTAGGAGGTTACATATGGAGGCACCACACAGCGCTAACAACACAAAAATACCACCAACCCCACCCCTGGAGTAACCCACTGGTTACACGTATTTAGAGAGTAAACAAGAGGAAGGAAATGTGAAGATAGGAGTGAAAAGATGTAAGGGAAGATGACTAACATTTAGCAGAAAAGTTTTTTTTAATTGTAGTGACTGCCTGCAGACTTCCCACCTTGCAGCCTGCTCCCATTAGATCTCAGAAGCTAAACAGGGTCAGTCCTGGTCAGTAGTGGGATGGGAGACCTCCTATGAGCACCAAGTGCTGCAGGAAGTGGTGTTGGTTGGTAGATCTGCAGGGGGCACTCTTCTCTCTGTTAAAAGTAATCATACCAATGTGCCTACATGATGTTTGGAGGAAACTGTGTTGTCTGAGGTGATGTCTTTTGGATGAAACGTTAAACTGAGGTCCCATCTGCCTGTTCTGGTGGTTGTTCAGGTGGACATTAAATTTCCCATGACACTTCTCAAAAAGTGTAGGAGAATTTCTCGTGTCCTAGCCAAATTCCCCCATTCACTAAAATTCATCAGCTTAACCTGATTCAGTACATCACTTGTATTGGTCTCCCCCCTTCCCCCCAAACAAGGCTAAAAACAGGTATTATACAGTGGCAAGAAAAAATCCTGGACTCTGATTGGTCAGTCTTGGGCTGGATCCATGATGTTATCCCAGCATAACATCATGGGTCTAGTCTCAGCCTCACTGTGAACCTGCTGATGAGCATTTTATGGAGTCTTCCATTGATTGTTTAATCTTTTCTTAAAAAACAAAAATATTTTTCCACACAAAAACATCTTTAAAATATTTTTTTTTATTCTGTATAACAAAGAGCCATTGTATAATAGGAATAATGCACTCTAGGGTGTGTGTCATGCTGGGATAACGTCACTTCTGGGTTGAATAGTTACCCTTGGCCTGCGGCCTCGTGCCTAATCACCCCAGGCATGACGTTATCCCAGCATGACACACACCCTGTCATGCATTATTCCTTTAGTGCAGTACTGCCTGGTCATGCTTTCCTGGTACACAAGACCTAAATAAATAAAGCACACACCTCTACATACATGGAAGTCCAAGCACTGAAGAAGGATTATTTTAGTAAGGCTAGACATGGTTATGACATTCTGTTTTCCTGATATTCTGTGGCATCCATACTACTGGGAGCTAAGACCACAGAAAATGTAGGATGTACTGATAATTGTTTCAGCACTGAGCTGTCTCATTAAACCTCGTTTGTCTTGAAGGGATCTGAAAATTCCCATCATGCTACTGGATTTGGAATAGAATTGTGAGCATCCACGAAAGAATGCCGAAGGCGGTGGCTACAAGCTAGCAAAGAGCTCCACTTGATTCCAGTACCATGATAAAGCAATGATATGCTTTGCTTGCAGGAGATCATACCTTAAATGATCCTCAAAGTCATAGACCATGGAGTCTTGGTATGGGGGCAGCCAGTAAATTTTCACTTGCTAAGCCTGACACCCTATTCAGCTCTTTCTGTTGATTTTCTCTATAGACTGACCTTAACTACTAGGGTATTGTAAATGTATCAGGTAACTTTACTCCTCAAATTCAGGACTGGCCAACTCCCTTGCTATCTCCTCTGGCTTTTTTGAGCATTGCCTTCATATATCTATGCTCACTAAACTCAGTCCCCACAAACTTTCATTACCACCACATGGAAGAAAACCATCAGCAGGGCAGGTTTTGTTTATAGAGTACCTACTCTCTGAAACAGTCTGCCCATCAAAGACATCTTCCCCATACAGTGCTCTTAAATAGCTAGTATACTGCCAAAACATATTAGTTTTTTAAAAGCAGTCAGCTATTATTGTTTATATCAGAGCTACTTTTTCTTTTCCTTTCAGTTAATTAGAAAAATTATTGCCTGATGTTTGTAGGTGTGATATGTAGACCAGCATTCTGCCTGGCAGCTGACATATCTAGTTCTGTTCCTTCCATTACATCATCAGCAGTGTAGGCTCACTGATTGTGATGTCACAGCTGCTCATGAAGAGCCACTCAGTAGTTGCCAGGCCAGTCACTTATGGTGTCACTGTCAGTGAGGTCACAATGCTGATGATTCAGTGAAAGGAATAGAACTAGACACACCAGCTCCCAGGTAGAGTGCTATTCCAGACATCCAGTATAATACTATCACATAGTAAACTTTCTAATGAGTAAAAGGGAAAACACTCAGAAATGAAAAGTTACAACTACTTCTTACAGCAGCAATGCAATGAAAAATGTTTTTCCAAAAAAGCTAGTTTCAGCTACAATTAATAAAAATATTAGCACACTTGTCAAGTAGATTTTTCTAGGTACCTCCTAAACTGCACACCATAAGTTATTTCCCTGTCCTAACTCTTGCCAGGTTTACAGTGGTATTTTTTTTTTATTTAGTTGTTTAACCAGGTATAGCACACTAAGCTGAAAGCTTTTTCACAGGAGCGACCTGGGAGCACAAGAAGGTTAAGTGACTTGCTCAGGGTCACACAGTATGCAAGTGGAAGCTGTGGGATTCAAACCCAGGTCTGGTCTGCTGGATGTCACCAGATTTGCAGCTCAGAGCCTTAGACCACTGCTCTATACTGCCTCTATACTGTGCCAAATGTGGCAGTCATCTTTTTTTCTCTTGAGCAAAAAAAAACTAAGTTAGAACATTTACAAAATGCTGAAATCGTGGCAGAACTAGAAATGTTTACCACCAAATAAAACTGGAAGGTGTCTGAAATTTTTTTATTGTGAAAAAAGTAGGGGGTCAGATTGTTACCCAATTTTGTTGTACTGCCACTTTAAAATTTGTAAAGTTTTCCTGGCTGCTATTTTTGGTTCTGCGTGGTCTTTAAGACGCAGCTGTGTGACCTAATCAGCCCAGGCTGTAGTTGAACCTATTATCACCTCCATCTCTAAACATTCCAAGTGCTCTTGTTATGCCTGTAAAGCCTGCTCTGGGCTCCCTCATTCCAATGTATTTATACTTCAAGCAGTACTTGGTGTACTGTGTTACACAAACTAGTTTGACTCCATCTCTGTTTTAGCCCTGTTTAAATGTTGCTATTGCTGTTAACCCTGTGCTACTGATGTTGAAATGTCATGTTGGTACCTTTTGCTCCACATGTACTGTATGTTTTTCATGTACTATTTGTATCCTGTTTTATGACACAGCTCCCTCTGTAAATCCTCCCCATGATGCATCTGGAAGCGAGCAGTTACTAGTTTAGCATGCTCCTGTTGAAAAATCTCTCTAAATAAATCAGTAAATTGACACAAAATTCAACAGTACATGTCAGTTTGCTGGTGCAGGAGCTGCTTTCTCCATTGTGGCACTGAAAACCCAGGTTCAGTTTAAAGGAGCTTACATCGTACTTAGGTGGATCCGACCAGCCTCCCGTCAGATAGTGCTGGTATCTAAAACTAGGATCTGGCAAATCTAGGATCCAAGGTCAGATATTTAGGTATCCAAGGTCAGATCCAGATATCTGAGGTCAGATTCAGGTATCCTTTGTCAGAGCCATTGGATCCACTGGCCAGATAGTCGGATCTGCTGGTCAGATCCATGGATTTGACCACTAGATCTATCAAATCCATCAACTCTGACCAGTCTGTTCAGAACTATAGAATGGAGTTTACCAAAGCAGATCCATTCTAGGATGTTAGCACTATTTGTTGACATCCAAAATCCAAGTTTTGGGGTCCTATCTAGCACTATGTGACTTCATAGTTTCATAGTAGAATACAAGCTGAGAGGTCGCAAGACCCAATATCGCTCGCCACTTGACTCAGTGGTGGTACTCATATTTTTTATTTCCCACGTATTTGTCCAGTGATTTCTTAAAATACTCCGTGGTTTTACTCATAACTATAGCTTCTGGGAGGCTATTCCATGCTGTAACTACTCTTTGGCTAAACCATTTTTTTCCTCTTATTAGTTCTGCTTATTCGGATAGTATCTGCACACCGCTAGTTCCATCCCGAATGAGGGACGTCAGGAACTGGCAAGGTGGGAAGGAGGGTTGCCATTGCCACGTGGTTTCTGCCACCTGGGTGGTCACAGGAGTAAGTACAAATAGCCATGCTGGATTGGCGGGGGGGACGGGTGTTGACAGGTGCTTCTGCAGCACACGTTGTGTGTGTGTGTGTGTGCGTGATGATGATGATGATTCACCTTAGTCCCAATGATGGGGAACCACAGAATACGGGAAACAATAGCAGTACACAGAAAGATAAAGCTCAGGTGCTCTTGAGCCTAGACTTGTTGACTCTCTGCTCCACCAATGGGCCTCCCAAGTGAATGCTGACCTGAGTGTCCCCCCCCCCACCACCAAATGGCAGGAAAGCCATGAACACAAAAGGTAAGTGACAGAGAAGAAAACTGCAGGGCTGGGAGGTCACCAGAGGGTGGAAGGGGGCAGCACTGCAGTAGTAGGAGTATAAAGAATACATCATACAAATATTACAACCGCATTGTGTATACTGCACAGCACAGTTGACTGGATCAGTTGGATGCCCGAGCCAAAACATCTTGGTACCAAAAACAATTATGTGAATTATCCATCACACAGAATAATTATTTCCATACGAAAATATGATATTAAAATGAAAAAAGAAAAAGGGCCATCTGTCATTTCTGTGGGCCCCACAAAATTTCAGCACTTGGTTGCCCTTGTGATGCGGTTTCAGAATTCCTGACGGCAATGTCTTGGTTTGGGAACAGACTGGGATGCCCAGGGCTTGGGCCACTGGCAGACTAGGAAGTCATGGACCTGACTGTAGCAGAGTCTTTTGTTCCATGATCCATATTTTATTCTCCAACTAGACACGCCCACTCAGGCCTGAATCAGTCATAACCCAGCCCAGTCAACTCGTCTCTGTTTCAAGGTCCTCCATGGCTTAGCGCCCCCCCTTACCCCTTGGCAGGGCCAGATGGGAGGCAAGGGTCCTCCCCACCTCCCTTGCCTGTTGGTACTGCCTTTACACAGTGAATCACTGGTGGGACAGCAAGATACTGGCCTGTAGGGATCACTATAGGAGTGGAGTGTGCCACCTTCTCCTTCCCAGAAAGCCACCCAATCACCAATGTCCTCGGCTGCTTGTAGCCAGTCTCATGAAGCAGGGTGCCTACCACTTCCCTATATGGCACCCGTGTCTCCTCACCAAGGTTTGGTTCTGGTGTCAGCTTGTGAGGCAAGAATTGTTTCCCCTATTCTGTGACTCCCAAAAATTATTTGAAACCCCTCCCCCCCAATTTATAATACAACTTAACAAGGCCTCAGAGTGATGTCTTTTATGGTATAAGAGACTCCATTCATGAGGTTTGGATGAAAGGACCATGAAGTAAAGCTGAGCCATTCTAGCTACAGAAATCCTAGGATAGAATGACAATGCCATAACATCCCCGTTTTTTTATTATATCAAATGACCGATTTTCCCCATAGTGAAATACTTGCCACACTAACATCATCCAGGAAATATATGCATTGGCAAGCATGTCATTGCCATTCTAGTCCTAAGATTTCTATGGTTCTGACTACTAAAACCTCATGAGATGAGTTTCTTTTACCACACGAGACATGCCTCGGAGGCCCTATTAATTTTTAAATCACTCAGGTTAGCTAGGGTGATTTATAAGAAGATTGAAAGTATTGTTTTAAGTTTCAGACATTAAATAAAGCCCCGGCCCCACTCACACCAGGCAGATAAAATAACTGTCAAAATAAAAAAATAAATAAATGTGTTCTTGCACAAAACAAACGTCATTGTTAATGTATTCCAGCTTACTGGCAAAATTTCTATGAAGCCTAAGGACAATTGAGTGTTTATATTATTTTACTTGTTTATTTATGTTATCTATATCCATTAACGTGTTATCCCTAGGTGCTTACCTTCCTTCCCCAGGGCTGTACCCCTGCCATTCCCTTTCCTCTGCTGCATTAATCCACCTATGAAGGTTGCCTTCTGTCAACACCTGTAAGCGCTCCTAACCTGTTGTGTACAGAAACCTCTTGCAGAAGTTATAAACGAACGGTGTGCTGCTCAGCCACAGCTCGCATCACTTGAGAGTGGCATTCCAAACAACCATTATAAACAAACATGAACACTGGCTTACAGTACATGCAGAGTATGTTTATACTCAAAGCCACACTGGTTGTTACAGTCTTTATTAGAGCTTTCAGAAACTTTTAAAGTACAGAGACTGTTTTACCTTCATTTTTTACCCATATTTTATTGTCAGTGATGGGGAAAAACTCTAAAATCAACTTGGATTGGTACAATAAATATTAATAGGTCCATATAGCTAGTTGGTATCCCTTGTGTAACACCACTGTGAGCATAACCACTAAAAGGGACACTGTCAACACACTTTGGCCTCAAAGTGTCCCTGTTTTAAAAAAAAAACATGTTATGATTGGTGCTTTCTGTAGAGATTGCTGACGTCGTTGACAGTTTGTTTCTGATTCCTTTTTTTCCTTTAAAAAGTAAAAAAACAGACTGCCACAAAGCTGGCGTTACCACTCAAAAACATTTAACAGTTCTTGATCAACTTCCACTGTGTCCTTCCCAGAACTGGGAACACCCAACACAATCTAGCCACTCATGATGTAGTGGGCGGAGAGGATACTACTGCATCATGAGTGACTGCCAGTGAATGCCAGTTTACCACTTTGGATCCCACCCCTAGCCTGCCCAATTTCTTTATCAGTCTCCTATGTGGCACAGTGTCAAAGGCCTTGCTGAAGTCCAAGTAGGCTATGTCCACTGCCCTTTCTTGATCTATTTCCCTGGCCACCCAGTCGAAGAAATCAAACTTTGTCTGGCATGCCCTCACCCCAGGAATCCATGCTGCTTTTGGTCTTGTAACCCATTGGATTCAAGATACTCCACTAGTCTTTCCTTAAGCAGGGTTTCCATTAATTTCCCCCAGAAGTGCAGCCAGAAATTTCCATTTTGTACACAGTCTCCAATAGTTACACCTCCCCCATTAAAAATGTACACATCCTTTCCAAATGGCACCCCCTTACAAACAAGTCAGATTGTTGTCAGATGATTCCTCTACTCTCTAAAGAGGTTATACATGTATTGGACACACCTCAGTGGCCTACACTAACCCAAATACTACAGATTAGAATGATAATATTAACAGAGTGGCTTATGGTTTGTGACAGGCACTCAGCAAAACTGTACACAAATGTGTGCAGTGAGTATGCCTGTCTACACCCTTGATTTCCCCACCACTAGCGTGAGACTCGCTGGCCTATAGTTACTTGCTAGCCTCCTCCCTGCTGCTGCTCCTATGGAGTGGGATTACGTTCGGTTTGTTTATCTTAAGCTAATTTAGTAAAGATTATCAGCCTACTCATGAATGTTCCTTTGGGTGACGTCAGTGCAGCAGTAGTGCCACTACTTATGGCACTGACAACCTAGGTTTGGGAGCAAACTCGGGGCATCAGAGGGTCAGCCGGGGGGGGACTGCGCATCCGAAGGGACTGCTCTCATCCTCTGGGGTGGGGGAACATGGAGCCAGTATATGCCTGCCTTCTATTAGAGGCTAGGGAGAAGGTAGTCTGGGACCACCAGAGTGCATGGAGGTATAGTGGCCGTCAATGTGCAGATGCATATGACAGGCGTCATGATGGCATGGCATGTCCGCACCATCCAGGGAAGATAACGGAGGAAACTCCTGGCTGGCTGGATGACATCGGTCACCTGTGGGATCCACACATGGTTATCCAGGCCCAGCCAAGAGAACTGGATCCTTTTTGACAGCAGGGAGTTGGGAAACCCCACCGACCCCGCTGGGGGGGCAAGTCCTGGGGAAGGCACTGGCAGGTAAGCTCAGGAGGACACCGGGGTGACAGGGCTTGGAGACTGGTGGGAGTCAATCAGATGAGGAAGAAGAAGAGAAACAAAAATTAAAAAGGAGCAGTTTAAAAAAAAGCCAGCAGTTTTAGCAATAGATGTGTCTTGGGGGGGGGGTCACAAGAGATACTCTGCTCTTTTCAAAAATGAAGAACGTCAGGCAGCCCGCTGACTCAGCAGCATACTTACCACTTATGGTGCCAGTGATCTGGGTTTGGGAACTGACTCCAACCCCTGAGGAAGACTGAATTTGAAGCGTTGGGGTGTCTGTGTGGCTGAGATTTGTCTCACAATATTATTCACACTACTATCCTTGGCTGGATTAAAATCTTTTCACATTTTGGAACTCTCTGGTGTCTCTGTTAATTTCTGGCCAGCCTGGGTTATAATACACAAGTGCCTGGCTTTGCTGAATTGCCATCTTGTAGAGGCTTGGTGGTAAGTGCAGCAAGGAGTCTCCAATACATGGGATACCCAAGATGCTTGGTGCATGCATGTGCGGAGGTATGTCATTGCACAGGGACTCCTTGAGGAGGGAGAAAAATGAAGGCTGAAAACTGTTAGCAGCAGGATGCCGCCTGGCCCTCTGCGGGTCCCACTCTACCACCCAGGCAAAGCCACATCTGGATTTTGGCACCAGGGAAGGCTCCACCTGGCCTCAAGAAGGGAGGGGCATCGATGGGGATTCTTGGTCAGTAAACCCGGAAGAGGTGGTTGCCTGCCAAGGGGGCTGAAGCAGAAGGGGGCAGTCAGAACAAGGGGATAAAACCTTGATAAAACAAGATAAGGAACCTGAGTGCAAAAACAGTGAAGCAAGGGTCACCCTGGAAGGGACTTGGCAGTGAAGCCATGTTTCAGTGAAATAAATAATGACATATACCCCAATAATGCAAAGCATCGTGGGAAGTATTTGCAAATCACCATGAAAGAATTAGGCTGGTTCTACTTTATGCAGGAGTGTATTCTTCCAAATGGCCTCTCACAGACTGCAAAGCCTGAAAACAGAAGACATAATGCTTTATCCTTGTAAGGACTCATCAGTGTGCCTTCTGTATCTCAGTCTGGGGCAGGGCACACTTGCCTTATGATTTCCTTGCTGTTTAGGTCCTGGTGAGGCTCACTGATGAATCATATCACAGATGGAACACATGTTTGTGTCTTCTATTTTCAGCCTTTAAATAGTGTTTAAAGCCTTTGAAGAGTATGTGAGAGGACATTTGAAACCATATACTCCTGCTTAAAGAGCTAGTGAATTGCCTAAAGCTAATATTCGTTTTTAAAAGCAATCAATCATTAACTTTTATATCTGAGGTACTTTTTCTTTTCTTCTTGGCTAATTAGAAGATTGTTTACCTGATGTTAATAGGTCTGGTGTGTGGGACAGTACTCTACCTGGCAGCTTACATACCTATCTATACATACATATAGGGCAGTCAGAGGATGTAGACAGAGAACTGCTGGAGACTATAGAGAACATGGCAACAAAGGGTGAATTGCTGCTGATGGGTGACTTCAACTTGCCAGATGTGGACTGGAGCAGCCTCAGCCTGGAGTAAGGGATTCCTGCAATCCCTGCGAGGGGCAGGTCTCACACAGCTAGTGACAGAGACTATGAAGGAGAATGCAATTCTGGATCTTGTCCTAAGCAATGGGGACAGGATAAAGGAAGTCACAGCGGGGGAGACCCTAGGGACTAGTGATCATCGAGCTGCGGGGTTCAACATAAGGACGTCACAGGAAGCTAGCCACACAAGGACTAGAATCTCGGATTTCAGGAGGACAGACTTCGGTGAGATGAAGGACAAATTCAGGAAGGCTATGCAGGGATACAATGACATGGGGGGGATAGTGGAATAGTGGGATAAGATAAGGGAAGCCCTGCACCTGGTAGTAAACCATTGTGCCAGGCCCTACAGTAAGAGCAAAAGAAAGAGGAAACCACTGTAGTTCTCGAGAGGAGTAGCAGAGCTAATAAGAGGAAAAAAGATGGCATTTCTGATGTACAAGGCAACACAAAGCAAGGAGGACAGGCAAGAATACTCAGAAAAATGAAAGGAAGCAAACAAAGCAGTAAGGGCAGCAAAGGCTGAAACCAAGGAAAAGCTAGCTAAATCAGTGAAGGAAGGAGGGAAGGTATTCTTTAGGTATATGAGTGAGAGAAGGAAGACGGGGAGGGATTGTGAGACTTAGGGAAGAGGGAGGCAGGGTAATGGAGAAAGACATCGACAAGACAACCATCCTCAACAAATACTTCTGCTCCGTATTCACGGAAGATGACAATGGAGATGGTCCCCCATTAATGGAAAAGGGCAAACAGGGAGAATGGGTGGACATTAGACCCTTTTCAGAGGACAGAGTAAAAAGAGCACTAGAGCAGCTTAGGGTGCCTAAAGCTATGGGACCCAATGGGATACACCTTAGGATCCTAAAGGAGCTCCTGGAGGGACTGGCTTAACCTCTGGCTAAGCTGTTCAGTGGATCACTAGAAACAGGTGTGGTTCCAGAGAAGTGGAGGAGGGCACAAGTGGTACCCTTGCACAAAAGTGGTAGCAAGGAGAAGGAGGCAGAAAACTACCACCCGGTCAGTTTGACCTTGATAGTAGGTAAAATGATGGAAAACCTACTTAAGGAAAGGCTGAAGGACCACCTAGAGACAAGGGGGCTGCTGGACCCAAGGCAACATGGATTCATGGCAGGGAGGTCATGATAGACCAACTTGATTAATTTCTTCAAGTGGGTGACAAAGCAAATAGACCAGGGCAGAGTGATAGATGTGGCCTATCTGGACTTCAGGAAGGTCTTCGACACAGTCCCATACAGGAGACTAATCCACAAACTGGCAATTCTGGGAGTGGGGACAGAGGTGGTCACATGGGTTAGAAACTGGTTGAGTAACAGAACACAAAGAGTGATGGTAAATGGGGTTAGTTCACAGGAGGGACAGGTAACAAGTGGTGTACCCCAGGGATCAGTGCTGGAACCAGTGCTCTTCAATGTCTTCATAAGCGATATTGCAAAGGGTCTAGAAGGGAGGGTTAGCCTGTTCATGAATGATACAAAGCTATGTAACAGGGTAGATACACAGGAAGGTATAGAAAAATAAGGAGGGATCTGAAGAGGCTAGAAAACTGGTCCAAGGAATGGCAGTTGAGTTTAAATGCAAAAAAGTGCAAGATTATGCACCTATGGAGAGGGAATCCTAGGGCGGAGTATGAACTAGACGGGGTAACACTGGAGGCCACCACAGAGAAAAGGGATCTAGGGATAGTCATAGAAGATGACCTCAAAGTGGCTAAACAGTGCGACAAAGCAGTTGGAAAGGCTAACAGAATGTTAGGATGCATAGGGAGAGGTATAACAAGTAGAAGGAGGGAAGTGGTGGTACCATTGTACAACTCCCTAGTAAGGCTTCATCTGAAGTACTATGTTCAATTCTGGAGGCCCCATCTCCAAAAAGACAGACAGGATGGAGACGGTACAGAGGAAGGCAACAAAAATGGTGTAAGGGATGCAGCATAAGTCATATAAGGAGAGACTCAGAGCTCTAAATATGTACTCCCTGAAGGAAAGGAGAGAGGGGGGACATGACAGAGACCTTCAAATATCTAAAGGGGACCAACAAGGTACCAGAGGGGAGCATCTTTTACATGAAGGGAAATAGCAGAACAAGGGGGCACAGTATGAGACTAGAAAGTGGAAAACAGAGGAAACTTGAGGAAATTCTACTTCACTGAAAGGGTGGTGGAGCAATGGAAGAGTCTCCCCCAGGAAGTGGTGGGGGTGTCCATGGTTCAGGAATTCAAGAATGCATGGGATAGGCACGTGGGAATTATCAAGCTAGAGGTGGGGGGGGCTTGTAGCATCTAGGGTACCTTAAGCATTAGAAAGTAGGATAGGCCCGCCACAAGGCCCTTATCTGCCAATAACATCTATGTATCTCTCTCCCTCCATCCACTACCATCATCAGTATTGTGAACTCAGTGACTGTGACATCACTGCTGCTTAGGAACAGCCACTCAGTAGTTGGCAGGTCAGTCACCTCTGATGTTACTGTCAGTGAGATCACAAAGCCGATGATGTAGTGGGAGGGATAGAAATAAATGTGTCAGCTGCCAGTCTGAGAACCGTTCCACACATTAAGCACAATTTTGTCACTTGCAGGACTCTCTAATGAGCTAAAGGAAAAATACTTATGAAATAAAAAGTTACAACCAAGTACTTCTTAAAATTGGCATTATTTTCCTATCAGTTTTGGTTCCACTAGCTCTAAAGCAGAACTTGCAGCCTAATTCTTTCATTGTGATTTGCATGTACTTCCCATGATGCTTTGCATTATTGGGGTATGTGTAATTTTGTATTTTTTATTTTACTATTTGTCTGGTGGTAGACATACGTTTTTTAGCATTTCTGCTAGCCAACAAAGTCTGATATGTTCATATCATGGACAATTAATCTGAATACTGAGTAAGAATCTCTCTGTGGCCTAATCCAGAGTCAAAGTTCAAATTATGAATTGATGGTTTATTTTGATCATATCTAGTGCTTAGTTTTTTTACTTTAAAATGTCTTAAATCCAAAGCACGTGAAAATGCCTCTTTCTTCTGTCTTTGATCATTGTTAAACAAATTGCTAAGATTATTGGGAGTCTCACTGTTTACATTTTCAAGCTTAAATACAATTACCTTGCCCCTGTGTGAGGTTCTTTTTGCCATATTTACAGTTTGTTCTGGTGTCTCTGTCAGGAGGTTAGGAATCATAAATTTGACTGAAGAGACAGCCAGCCGATTCCTTTCACTTCCCGGTCTACCAGGTCTACAAGGGAGAATGCAGGGATGCGCCCCATACAATTCTGTGGGGCTGTTTTGGCATGCCAGTTTATAAAGGGTACTACAGTAGCTTTTACTGCACCTTAAAATCAATGCTCAATTAAAAATGTCCCTGTTAGTTGAGCAGTGGAGGTCAGGTCTAGTAACAGCTACTGTATCCTTTATAAATTATCATACTAAAATAGCCCCATAGAGTTGTATGGGGTGCACCCATGCGCTCTCCCTTGTTAAATGTCAAAAAAGTCTGAGTGCAGCAACAGGGCCAGCAGACTGGGCAATGGAAGAGATCAGCCTGCATTCTCTTCAATCAAATTTATGATCCCTCCCCCCTCCTGACAGGCACACCAGAATAAGTTGTAAATATGGCACGAAGAAACTCCCACAGAGGCAAGGTAATGGTATTTAAGCTTGAAAATTTAAACAGTGAGATTCCCAATAATCTTGTTTTTTTCCTTTAAATACTATTCAGAATTGTTTTTATTTAGGCAATAATGACTGAACAGCCTGTTATTTCCTGGTGATTAATGACTGGCTGGTGGGGGGGGAGGTGGCCTGAGGCACAGCCAAGGGTCAACCCCACCTAGCCGATCGTTAAGCAAAAGGGAATGACCAGCTGTGAGGTCATTATTGTGATTGTAAATCTAATCACATTACACACAGGGCAAAAGTCTTTTTTTTTTTTTAAAGAGAGTTTATAAACGGGAACGCCACTCTGATCTGTACTGGGCATTTCTAAAGGATTAATGCCAGGTACACCAACCAATCAGAGTAAGTTTGCCTCATGAACAATTAATTAGACTCACACTGCTTGTTAATACTATTTTCATCTCCTGTGCAGCTCTTACATCCTGGTCTAACCTCTAGCCCTGTTCCCCTGGTTCCCCAGAGACTTAGCTCAGTCCAGCTATCCTCCAAGGCTTGCCCCCATGTCAGGGGTCAACAGCCTCCCCCATGACACTGGCACATTTATTTTTTTTTATTGAAATGTTTCACCTGGAAGGCACACTGAGCAACACATTGCTCGTCTCCCAGTGTGATCTAGGGGATAGGGAACAATGGGATAGAATACAGAGAAATGTTACAATAAGAACATATGAAGAAGCCAGCAGAAGAAGGCCGTTTGGTCTATCAAGTCTGCTCGCATTCAAGGTCAACAGCTTGAGCTAAGGTCCCTGCCCTCCCTTCCCACTCCTCCCATCCTCCCTACCCATGATCCTTACCTTCCCCCATGCCCATCCCAGCCTCTCTTAAAGTTGCCCACTGTCCTTAACAAGATGACCTCTTCCGGCAGCGCATTCCAAGTTTCTACCACCCTGTCTGTTGGAATGTTGGAATACAATTTGCTTACTTGCATACAATGAGAGCAGGAGGGATTACATGTGGATGACATTGGCTAACAATGCAACAGTTAACTATAGGAGATAAGAAGACACATATAGCAATTTGGCAACAGTTGATGACAGTTGGTAACACTGGAACACATATAATAACTTGGTAACAATATGTAGCATTAGATGATAAGGTGACACAATAGTAATCGGTAGCTATTAGTGTAAAATAGATAGTCAAGATTTAAAGTGATTGGAGTAAAAGAGAGGAAGAATGGAAGGAGGGAACGAAAAATTGCGGAGGGCAGAATGGAAGAAGGGAAAGGAAATTTATGGTGAGACACAGACAGAACATGATTTTTGAGGCAAACAGAGACAACAGGGTGGACTAAAGCACATATAAGAGGGGTATGGGGTAGGTTATGAGTGCTTAATTGAGAGTATGGGTAGGCCAGTGTCAGGCTATGTTAACTGGAAATGTTAACCGGAAGGGGGGCTAGGAGGAGAGGAGAGGAGAGGTAGAGTGTGGCAGCGTGATGAGAGAGAGGGGGGTTTTGTAGGTGGGGAGTACCCTGGAGGGGGAGAGTTGAAATCCAACAGTGTCTTGTTATCCCTATCTGGGCAGGGTGGTGAACAGCCCTACTGTTAGAACAAAGGTTATAGGCGATGAGAGTTATTTAGATATAGTGATGCGAGAGAGGGTGATGTTGGGGGAGGGATGTTGTGGGAGGGGGTAGCAGAGGTGAGCTATAGAAGGGGGGGTAGTACCCCTCCAGTGTGCTGTGCGACCCTGCCTGCACAAGGCCAAGGCAGTGATCTAGCAGTGACTGAGGGGGTGTAGTAAAAGGAGAAACAGGGGAAAAGGGGTAAAGTTGTTGCCCACCATGCGCTATGGATCCTGCCTGCACAAGGCAGTGATCGAGCTCACAGGAGGGAGATAGATTAAGGGTAGAGAAAGAAGGGGGGGAGAAACACTTTAGGAGGAAGGAGAGTAGGGGACTAGGAGAGCATGATCAGAGGGAAGCAGGAGTGGTGGGGAGTAGGCATATGGTAATATGGGCTTAGAGGAGATGACGGGGGTTAGGGAGTGTCATAGCAGGCACAGGAAGGGGCAAGGAAGCTCTTGAGGGCAGAGTTAATGGAATATCAAGAGGATGAATGGCGAATTTGAGGGGGAAGTGAATTCCAAATTTTTTGGAGGTGATAAGAATAACCCAATTGGCCATTAAGGGTGGATGCAGTGTGCATGGGTCAGACCCCTCAATTCTAGCTATCCAGTATTTTTTCCTCTAGTTCCCCCTTCCCCAAGAGGCAGACTAGACATGCAGTGCCACTCCTAACAGGGATTATGATACAGACAGCTCTGTTTGCTTATCATGGAGTGAGGGAGGGAGGGAGGAAGGAAGGTAAATTATTTGTTTTTTGAAACCCACTGGTGAGATGTTTCAGCTGTTTGTCAATAATCGAAGGTTACTTTACTGCACACGGGGAAGATGCTCCCATGCATGATCCCACATGCCAGGCATCAGCAGCTACTGCTCCTCCTCTTCCCAGTACTGTGTGCAGCCCCAGCCTGCCATGCCCCTAGCTACTACTAGTGGCCAGTCTTACACCTGGCTCCATATCCCTCCCTCCCTCCTGGAGGAGAAGAGCATTCCGTCAGATGGTCAGTCCTCTTCCTCCCCCAAGCTGACCCTCTAACATCCCAAATTCACTCCCGAACCTAGGTTGTCAGTGCCGTAAGTGATAGCCCTACATCTGTGCCACCAGGTGGGTTCTGTTTAGAATTCTGAGTTGGTTCAATTGTAGATAGCTATTGGACTATACCTAGAGGGACAAACCTCAGCTATGTATCCTTTTGTGTAGATACTGTATACCAGTTAGCCATTGTTTGATTATAAGCTGACATTTAGGCTTTAATGGGATACCCACCACTGTATATTCCCAAAATAATACAAAAGACTCCTTGAAGAGTTGTTTGAAGAGATCTAAACCAGGAGCTGCAGCAGTTACGTTTCAAGAGGCTTAGCTTTTCTGTCAGGCAGAGACTAGGGAATTGCTTTTCATCCTTTCCTGAATCTGGTTTCTAATAACACTTTTGAGCTGTGGCACACCAGTCAGAATGGGGCATCAGTGGGTTGTATAAGTAAACTAAGCCTGATGATTAACCTCTCAACGTGCTCAATCCCCCCGAAGTACGCTCCAGCTTGAATAGCCAGTATTTTTTGTTGTAAACATTGCTTACATTTTTCTGAGGCCATGCAGTTTAACACAATAATCCCATTCTTGCTGCTGTTGTGACATAACAGGTTTAATTGGTCATCATGTATTCTTGGCTACAGAATACAGGGTTTAGTTTCCCCATGAAGGCATCACTTCACATCAGAGACTGCTGGAACAGGGTCTATTGCTCAATCATGCATTTTTTCCACAGTTTTTTTTTTTAGTCTTAGTTGAGGGGATGCATCTGTTGACTGGCTTACGTTAAGGAAAATCTGTCCATCCTAGATACATCCTCAGTTGATGGTATTTTCAGAAACTAGAGCTTGGTTATAAAAATAGCACCACTGAATGGCACTGCTTGTTCCTAACACACATTTCCAATGCCGTGAGATGTACCTTCAGAGATCCATCCAACCCAAAAGTGTGCTGATGAACTGCTTCACCAGGGTTTGTTGATGTGGAGCAATTTTTTTTTTCAAAACTGGAAAGGAAAATATGACCCTAACCCAATCAAAGCACAAGCATTTCTAATGCTCAGTGATGTTATATAATACATGGATGGGGACTTTTCCCCATACAAATGGTCATTGTTTTTTTCCCTGTATACCACAACTAAATTATCAGTTAAAAGTATATACCTACTCTTATCAAGCAATTAAAAGTATATACCTACACTAATTACATAGGAAGATAGAAACAGGCAGCAGAAAAGAACCTCAAGGCCCACCAAGTCTGCCAAGTATGCTATCAACATGTTAAACAAAGACCCAAGAGGTAGGTCCCAGGTAATTCCCCCATCCTCCTCTCTAAAATTCCCTTGTGCCTATCCCCATGTAGCTTTTAATCCTGTCACGGTCTTGGCCCCCACCACCTCCATAGGTAGTCCATTCCAACCGTCCACCACCTTTTCTGTGAAATAAAATTTCCTAATGTTTCCCTTGAATCTACCCCCTTCTAGCGTCACGTCATGACCCCTAGTTTTCAAGTGCCTTTTGTTCTGGAAAATACTGATGTCTGGCACCCTGTTAATACCTTTGAGGTACTTGAAGGTCTCTATCAAGTCACCCTTTACCCTTCTTTGCTCCAGGGTATACATGTTGTGGTCCTTAAGCCTCTCCTCATATGAAAAGTGTCTAAGTTCCAGCACCATTTTCATTACCCTCCTCTGGACCTTCTCCAACTTATCCACATCCTTCCTAAGGTATGGTCTCCAGAATAGGACACCATACTCAAGGTGCAGTCTCACCAGCTGCTTGTATAAAGGTATCATCACCTCCCTTCTCCTGGTAGTGATACCCCCGCCTATGCATACTAGCATTCCATTGGCTTCTCCACCACCCTCTCGCATTATTTAGCCACCTTGAGATCATTAAATATGATTATGCCACAGTCCCTTAAAAGTACCTACCTATACTAATCAAACAATTAAAAGTATATACCTACACGACATTGAACACTATGGGACAACACTAATACCACAATTAACACATCCTTAGGAAACTAGTCAAACCAATTAACAAGCTACAAAAGAACCTGGAAAAGGGCACTTACACAAAAGCTCCCAAACCCAGAAATTCCCGCAAACTCCTACCTGCACTCACTACACACCGTTACTGCCTTGCTGCAAGAGACCTTCAGGTGCCGTAACATGACTGCAAATGAAGTCTCCATAAAACTAACCACCTTAATGCATTATATTCAACAAACAATGGGTAAGGGTGGCACACTTGGAAGTACCTATCTTGGGGGCTAAGTAGGGCAATAAAGCCACTTGCCTTCAGGCTCATGGCCTTATAGCCCTAATTAGTCCCCTTGATAGGTATACATCCTTGTATACCACCCTTACCCATTATTTATTCTATATACTCATTAGTAGACAATCACAAAGCCATTTATTTGCCTAATGCTTTTCTGAGTGCTCTTACCCACAGAAGGAGCCAGCAATACATCAATTTCTCAAAATGCCAGCTTCCTAACAGGGATTATGATACAGGCAGCTCTGTTTGCTTATCATGGAGTGAGGAAGGAAGGAAGGAAGGAAGGAAGGAAGGAAGGAAGGAGGGGGAGGAGGGAGGGAGGGAGGAAGGAAGGAAGGAAACTTCAAATAAAATGCAAATTATTCATTTTTTTGAAACCCACTGGTGAGATGTTTCAGCTGTTTGTCAATAATCTAAGGTTACTTCACTGCACATGGGGAAGCCACATTGTGAACTTCAATGACTATGTCTTTGTTCTCTCTGCATGCCCAAAACTCAGAGATGTCTATATGCTTACAGGTCTCAGCCTTCCTACACTGCAGTGACCTTTTTTCTCCTACTCATTCTGTCATCAAGTCTGGGCATTTAATCACCACAGTGCTAGTGAAAGAGACAAGTAACATACTGTCTTATTATAGACTGCAGTCATGTTTCAGGGCTGAGGTTCATTAACCTATTAAAAGTTCTTGTTTTTGTAGACCCACTCTCTCTTCTTTGGTAAACTCAGCACCGTCAGCCATGGGGGGGGGGCCTCTACTAACCGGCTTGCCAAAATCCTATTTGGTAGAAAATGATTTTGCCTACTACCAATAATAGCATGTTTGACTTAAAGGAACCCTCTATAAATGTGCCTTAAGTGTCTATCCTTGAGACATGGCTTTTTTTCTTTCTTTGTCAATGATCTTCTTACACTATGAGGCCACTTTTTCATGCAAATGTATGCAAAATGATACAGTTCTGAAAAACTGCTCTTTTGCCTTCTGGAATATGGCTTGTACTATATGCGATCAAAGCTCCTTAAGATCGAATATTGGTTGTTTGACAACAAACATGTTGGTTGTGAAAACCAGCAAGACAAAAACTATGACATTTGATAGCCCCTGGAATCTAAAGAAGATTATTGTCCAAACTGCAATTGTAACCTTGGCCAACCTCTCCAATGAAAAGGTCACCTGTTGCAAGTACATTATGTGGGTGTCTGGCAAAACCCCCTACCTAAAATTACAGCAAGCACATAAGCCACATTTTAATCGCAGCTCGACAGAGGCTGAAGTGCTTATACCATTCCACACATGCAGTCTTATGTGCAGCACCACAATCCCCCCGAGCAGAAAGTCCTTACAGAATTGTGCTGTTATAATGATATACCATAATAATAAAGCCAACTGACAAGGGAGAAATATTGTGGTGCTAAACAGGAATCATTATAAATAAATTGCTCTTGATCTTTTAAGTACTGAAAGAAATTACAAGAGGATAACCTGTAACTTGATCTTATAGTATAAGGAAATGTTTGGCATCTTAAGAAATGCACTTGACTATGTTTTTATAACAGATGAGGAGTTTAAATTTCCGAGGGCCAAATATCTTGTGACACCTATGTTTACAGCCTCCCACAAATCCATAATAGTCTCTCAATCTGCCTGACCATCCAGTTGTCTCTGGGGTAGGATCCCTCTTGGAAAATGTGTCCAAATTTATTGATTTTTTTCCTTCAGGTAAGTATGGAAGCTTTGGAATCCTACCTCGGAGCCACCATGGATGTACTTTACAAATTTAGATGCTTCAAATGCCAGGAAGATTTCATGTTACTGGGAATCAATGTGATAGCTTTATACATCTTCATTTAGCACACTGATGGCCTACAGTCATTCAATTTATCCTTAACAGAAGCCCTATCAAACCTGAAACCATTGATGTTCATAATGGTGGGTTTAGAATACACCCTAAAGCATGAACTCTGAGTCTGAAAGTGAGTTTTGCTTGCAGACATGTGGTACAGAGATGGTGGCATCAATGACTCCTCATATGCCAGTCTCTTTATGGGGTTATGGAAAATGAGTTATATCTTCAACAAGGGGGTTGATGGGTTTACAGATGAAGCAACACCCAACTAATTCAGCACCACCATACCTTGGGGGGGGGCATAACCCATGGTTGACTCCCAGGTCTAAGGATTTCTGGATGCTATCATCTTGCCAAGAGCCAACAGCAGCATCAAATCCTGTATGATGTTCCCACATTGTAACAATAATCATCTCCATCCAGCACCACACCTTGGAGAGGGGGGCTAGGGCCACAGCCCAGGGGTGACTCCCATGTCCTGAAGCATCTGGATGATGCTGTCTTGCCAGGTGCCCCCTTTGCAAACACTACTGGTTCTGATTGCCTCTTTCTCCAATCACATGACCACTGGGGCACCATCTATACAAGTCCTTGAGTCACCCCAGAGAAGCCCCTGTCCTTTTTCTTCTCCCCACCAGGGTCCAACGGTGACAATGGCCCCTCAGAGCCCCTAAGAACTGGTCAAAAGATGGAATTTTCTTACACTTTGATATGTGCAGATACTGACAAGACAACTCAGAAAAATAGCAATTTCTCTAAAGTGGCAGTAAGCTTCATTTAAGCCTACTTTGTTCAGATTAAACTCTGGTGCTTACTCAGTTTATATTTACTGCACAGGTCACAGGGCACAATACTTGAAACATGAACATGCTTCCAGATGTCAACAATTTATTTACAAGACACTGTGTACAATATCAAGTGGAGAGATGGAGGATTACACAGCGTTCTGACTGCAACCCAACTAAGGGATAAGAAGTAACCAGTATTTACAAATCCCAAGCCTGTAAGCAGCAGGAACCACAAGTTACCAGCATTTTAATCTATCTAAGTCTATCTATGTCCCCTAACAGCTGTGAGGGAACTGGTGTTATCACAAGATGTACCCACACCCTGACAACACTGTTATTCACTGTAAAAACAAAAACAAAAACTGTAAGAAATGTTTTCTAGGGTGAAACCTCATAGATAACACTTTGCCAGTACCCAGGCATAGACACCAAGGATAGTGAAGTTATAGTAGAAAAATGGACTTGCTGCATCTTACCCCCATTACTCAGATCTTCCTATCACAGTGCCAAGACAGTACAACTCAGAGGCTTAATAAGGTTCACTGCATCGTACCCCTTCCTTGGATCTCGATGTCATGGTGCCACCTCTTTTGTTCTTTGCTTTTTCTCATTTTTTTCTGTTTGGATTCTGCTTCCACCAATGGGAGCAAGAAACATCAGGAAAACTGCAGTTTACCTCTTGGTCCAGTGGCTGTAATCACCATCAGACAGCTCTCCTTGAGGGTGAACTGCCAACAGACCCTTGCTGTCACCAAACTGGACCCCAGCTGGGATCCAAGCCCTTGGAGACTGAACAAGAGGCAGCCAGTGCCACACCGGATCCAGGATCCTGCCACCATCCCAAGCCCTAAGCCCCATCAGTTGCAGCCAGAGCAAGCACTCTGTGCTAAAGCCCCTAGGGCTCTGAATTTTTGGGTATTTACTTGCAAGCTCTACTCTCTTTTTTGCAAGGCTGGGGCCACAGTCACATGCCCCAGGCAGGCATTAAAACTCAGGAAAGTGCTGAGTTAATGAGTACATGATTTACTTAGAACAAAAACAGTTCCTGGTTGCTGGGGCAGAAAACATGCAATAACAGGAAACATATTTACAGTATTCACACACGCTAGAACAATTACCCCTTTGGTGAAAACAGAGGCAGGAATTAGGGACACATTAGCAATCACTATATTTTGGGGGGGGGGTTACATAGATAACAACATTTGCTGGTGCTGCTACAATGACGACATTGTTTGTATTTGGCTGAGCACAATGGGAGAAATAGAATAGTTCATGAAATGGTGAATACCGAAAATCTAAATTTGAAATTCACACACACAGTCAGAGCTCAATTTCTGGATAG
The DNA here is from genome assembly GCA_016271365.2 of Neoceratodus forsteri. NCBI lineage: Eukaryota > Metazoa > Chordata > Ceratodontiformes > Ceratodontidae > Neoceratodus > Neoceratodus forsteri. The sequence goes on from JADMNL010000028.1 coordinate 87,592,690, forward strand.
CAATTTAAAAAGTGACAAATGTAAACAGGTGAAAATGGCTAGCTTTAGGAAAAGTATGGCAACTAACACAGAAGGAAAAACATTTGTTTTTGGAGTTTAAAATCATTCCCCAGCTCGAGATTCGCAGTCTGCGAGAAGGAGATAGAGAGATCTTCCAGATCATTTGCATGGCACTGAGTGATTGGCTCTGGTGAGCAAGCCCTGCCCCCAGCTAGAGCTCTGTGGACTTGCTCAGTGTTCGAGGAGGGAGATAGAGTGTGTGTGAGGTATCGTGATGAGCAGTAGTGGCAAGGCTGAATTTGGACTTCTTTCGATAGAAATAACTAAACAGTGTAAAAACTTTTAAATCAGGCTTCTCCCATATAGCAATTGCACCGGTAGCTACTGCTGGTTTGTGCGTTGTGGAAATCATCAGGTGGGACCGCCCAGAAGTAAAGAAAGTACCATTGATTTGGTGACAGACTGCAGCATCAGAAGGGAACCAGCTACTTCTGTAAGTACTCCAGTGAATGCCTGACAGACAAACAAAGGACTCTGGGCAGTTAGTGTCTGAGCAAAGCAAAGTTGTGTAAAGAGAGCCAGGACTGAACTAGTAGCTGAATTTATTGCAAGCAGCCAAGCTGTGTGTTTATTAATCCAGTACTAAGTTCGCCACATGTGTGAGTTAAGAATTTAAAGACTGCACCGAGTAAGCAATATTTTTGATCCAAGTAACAAATGTTTGAGAAAAGGAGCAAAGTGCTATGCAAAAGAAAAAGAAAATGAGAGCAAAAGATTGAGCGTGGTGGTGATGTCAAGAGAAATCAACAGCCAGGCTGGAGGGCCTAGAAGCAATGTAAACAAACCAAGGAGTGCCATGCTAGGACAGGGGCCAGATAGTAAAACCAACCAGTGTTTACAAAGTTTGGAAATAAAAAACAAAACCAAAGCAGCAGGTTGCGACAACAGAAAAGAGAGAGGCATTTTCTTTTAAGATCAAACCAAGTGTGTCAGTGTGCAATAAGGCAGATCAGTATTGCGAGTTGAATTGCAGAACAGTACGGCTAGTAAAGGGAAAGGGTATCCGCTCCATACCAGCATCTGGATAACCTAACAGGAGAGAGAGATTTACAACAGTTGGAACAGCTTTATGGATGTGAAGGAGCTCCAGCTAATGCTGCCATGCCGAATTTTCCTGTGAGTGTGTGTGTAGTCTGCATGAAAACACGGAGATATCTTCTGATGATTCCTCATTGCAAGGACTGTAGAAAACAGTATGGCATGAGCATGGACACTGGTACTATACAAGCAAATACTAAAACCGTATTTATCACTCCGACGTGGACGCTTTGTGAGGGCCCAGTCTGTACATTACAGAAGACAGCTGCATGCAGGAAGGAAGAAACAGAGGAGTTTGTGAGAGAATTCTTTGAGGGTGTGACCGAAAGAGACTCGTAGTGGCAGGTAGAGACAGACCTTTCAGCCCAGGAAGAGGTTGAAAGGGACCAGCCAGAAACTGAGACTGTGGATCCATGGGCAGCAGGCCCTGGTCCAAGCTTGTCTGGTGAGGATGAGAGGTGACTGCCTCAGAAATTACTGAGGAATGGACTGTGTCAGGGGCTGAACCAGCTATCAGCTCCTGGTCAGAGCAAGTAGAAAAAGAAGAACGTGAACTGCTTAGTAAGGTGACTGGTAGTGAGACTGGGCTACCAGTGGTCCTAACAGCAAGGAGCCATTAGAAACTGTGCAGGGTTCAAGAGAAATGGTACTGAGTACAGGGATGGACTGCCGTTTGCCTGTCTGGAACAGACAAGACTGGCTTGACCAGACCTGGCCTCCCCCAAGTCAGGTCTCTGGCCTAAGTCTACCTAAGAGTAGTAAAGAGGAACACCTGATCAGATGCAGGGCTGAGAAAGAATTTGGACAAAAGTATCCATTTTTGAAAAGATGAATGTGCGAAGGAATTGAGGACCACAGAGAAGAATGGTTGCTGGAAGAAGTCAGAGCTGCCATTAAAACTGGCATGTGTATGTTCATAGGAATCAAAACTGGCCAAGACAGGTGAAAGTTGTGGAGAAAGGGTCACACCCTCCATCTCAATTTCATCAGAGTGACTGATAGACATGGCAATGAGACAGTCCACACCACTAGGATTGTCCGCTCTGATAAAACAATCATATATGGTTCTCATCCCAAGTGGTACTACCCTTGAGTACCAACACCAGAAGATGCCAGCTTTGAAAAGAAAGCAACACTGGAAGATGTCCAGCATGGTGGGTCCACCACCCAACTCTGCAGGCAATCAGCCAAAGAAAGAAGATCAGAAAGCAGATTACAGCGTTCCCCTGAGAGCAACAAGGGATGTTGTGCCTGCAGCTTTCTTCCTTGATTAGCAGCAACCAGGTCAGGAGGTGGCGTGGAAGAGCTTGTTCCGAAGAGTTGTCTTCAGCCAAAGGAGAGAAGAGATCCAGATCCAGATCCAGAGAGGTGATTCCGAACTATCAGCCTACACATCAGAAATGGTAGGATTAAGTTTTCCTCTTACTTTTTACGTTGATGAGCAGCCCACTGAAGAAGAGGTGTCCCTGTTTTATTGGTCCAGTGGACATCTGGATCTGGACTAAAGTTTCCAGCAGGCCTCAAGCCAATGGCAAGAACAGTTCTGACTTGGCTTCGACCTACAGTGACTTTTCTGGAATTTGAGTGCCTTGTGCACTCAGGAGACTTCCCTTTTAGTTTGGACTTTGTAGGGTACCCCCCCAAAAAAATGTTTTGTATGTGTTAATTTGGTACTTTCATACTGTCTTTTGTAGAAAACCCTTTAAAAAATGTTTTTGGAATTGGATTGTATCTTGCTGGTGAGAGGTTTGATTACCGTTTTCCTTACAGGTATGTGCTTTCTTGCAGGTTGTTTTCTTTACAGGTGTGCCTCGAAGAAGAAAAGAAGACCAGAAGAGAATGTGTGGGCTCAGCGGAGTCCTCCCTCTTGAGTGTTTTGAAATGTTTTAACTAGGAAATGTTAACATTTTTGCTTTTCAGGTTTAAAGTATGTAGTACCGAGGTTTAGGAAATGCACAGTAATGCCATATATATGTTTCTAAAGCAGTACACAGTGTAAAATGTGAAATGTGTGTGGGTATAAGTTACCCCTTGGATAGCCTAGCTTAAATAGCTTTTGCCTAGTGGGCTAGGGGGATAGACAGGCTGGAGGTCCTAACTTGTGTATGGGCCATTAGTACTGTTTGATCAGGGCATGCTTCAGGCAGTTCCTGAGAGCCACTGAAAAAAGAGTCCCAAGCTAGTTTGTCAGGTAGAACCAAAATTGCTTCAGTGGGCCTCTGTTCTCTGGGTAAACTGCCTATGCCTTGGCATTGGAAGGGGGGAGAATGGCCACCTCTCCCTGTAGGGTGCCCGAAGGTTGGATGGCCTGTGTTTCAATCCAAAGCCCTTGCTGAGGACAACAAGGGCTGTCTGTTGGCGGTGAATGTAACCATCCAGTCTTCTGGGGTTATTAGAATCCCATCAGTATTAGACCAAGTAGGCAAGCAGGGAGTTTTTAGAAACTCTCTACCACATTATTTTATTGTTTACTTAACTAGGCAGAGAATGAGTGATGTCATTTAGAACTGTTGCAGCAGCACAAGCTCTTTAGCTCAGCTGCAGGAGAAGCAGTTTAGAATCTTAGGGAGGTCAGAGTGTGAGTTCCAGTTTGGAGAGTGAAGGAAAAGGAGCTCTCTGTCCATCAGAGGGCAAGATCCAGCCTCCCTAGTGTGTGGAACAGCCATAAGAAGTGATGGAGACCTGAACCAGTGGAACCCCAGTGGGTTCATTTTCACTCAAAATGTGAGAAGATACTGAGAAATCAATGGTTCCAAGGGGCAACACCCTGATGGACTGAAGATTGTCACAGCCATCCAGAGGAAAGAGACTAAAAAAGTTTCTGTAAAAGATATGGATGTTTAGGAAGGAACATTTCCTGAAGTGTTGTCGGATACCTGTAACAAAGGGAATACCAAACCATGAGTACAGTGAACATCTGAGAGAGACTTTTGGGTTGTCTGGTGTTGTATCTGCCCCTAAGATGGCTAGATTACAGACACTCAGGACCCAGTTCAGCACAGATATGTGCTGTTAAAGTATAATAAGGATAAGGATGCCTTTAGCAATCTGGGGGGGTTGGGGTGAAGGATCCAGTTTGGTGTGTCCTAAATGTAATGGCAGAGTCTGACTGAGGCCAGGGTGGGCAGAACCTCACTTCAATTCACAGTTCAGAGCTAACTGGTTACCAGATAGACAGCTGCCTGAAGAGTTAACAGTGGTCCATCTCATCAGGAGTTTCAAGTTAAGTGTGTGGCAATTCCCAATATATATACACTTGGTCAGAAATTCAGAGATCCCTAAGCAAAGGGGTGGAGATTTCGTGTTTTGGAAAAGGTTCATATTGGAATGTACAGTACTGCCTGTGTTTCTCTGAGAAAAATATGTTCATCTAATGCAAAAGTTGTGTCATCTGTTCTGGAAAGTACAAACTTGAGGGACCACCCTAATTCTGCTTAACATCTTGTCAGAAAATAAACCATACAATACAATCCCAATGTTATGGTTGTGGACAGTCCATCTGTGAGTCAGAGTTAAATGTTATAGGGCCTTCTCACACACGAGACATAGCATAGCCCTGGCACCTCTCTCCTAGACTCCGAGTAAATAGAAATGTTATTTTGTGCCCTAACCCCCCACCTCTTAGAAGCCCGATTAGAGTATTTACCCTAATGCCAGGGGTGATATTTATTTTCTCCCAATTTGTGGTTTGTTGCCTTATCTGTGTAACAAATAGGGGTCCTGGTTACAAGATGCCACTCTTGACCGGGGTAAGGGTTGCATAATAATGACAAGATCCTTTCCCCTGTTTGCATTCTGTAGTTTTTTACCATCTAGGATATATGTTGCCATTTTGTTTCTGCCACCTCAGGGTGATCACATACCAGTCCCAGATATTCCCTCTTTTCATATATTACTAGGTTGCATATTCATGATTTGAAAAATATTTAACAATAAATCATCAAATGAAATATATTTAACTGCAGTAAATCAAGTACAGGTATACAGGTAATTGGAATATGATGGATACTGAATGTTATCTTGGCTGTATTAATTGTATTTGTAACACTTTTGACCATTTTCTGAATGTTTTAAGCATAATAATCCACTCTGGGTGTTCATTAGTGAAACACAGAAACACATAATTTGACAGCAGATAAGGACTGCTTGGCCCACCTAGTCTGCCCATTTTCCTACCTAACAGATAAGCTGCAGATCCTGGTTAACCAACAGCTTACTTCCTCCTACCCCCCACTAGGACTGCCTTATGTCTGTCCCATGCATTCTTGAATTCCTCCACTGTTCTTGACTCCACGACCTCCTCAGGGAGGCTGTTCCATGCATCCACAACCCTCTCTGTGAAAAAATACTTTCTCATATTACCTTTGAGCCATCCCCCCTCTATCGTCAAATTGTGCCCCCTTGTTCTTGCACATCTCTTTTTCTGAAAGATGCTACCCTCTTGGACTTTGTTGATTCCTCGAGGTACTTGAAAGTTTCTATCATGTCCCCTCTCCCTTCTTTCCTCAGGGTATACATATAAGCTCCTTAGTCTTTCTTCATATGTCTTCTGGTGCAGACGTGCACCATTTTGGTTGCCCTCGTCTGGACAGCCTCCACTCTGTCTATGTCTTTGAGGAGACGGGGTCTCCAGAACTGCACACAATACTCCAGATGGGGTCTCACCAACTGTCTGTACAGAGGGAAAACAACTTCCTGTTTTCTACTACTGGTGTCTCTTCCTATGCATCCCAGTATCCCCCCAGCCTTCCTTACTACCTTCTCACGTTGCTTGCTCACCTTTAGGTCATCTGATATAATTAACCCCAGGTCCCTTTCCATTTTTACTGTTGTCAGTATCTCACCTCCCATTGTGTATGTTTCCCCTTGGTTTCTGTTTCCCATGTGCATTACCTTGCACTTCTTTGCATTGAATCTGAGCTGCCACACATTTGACCATTCCTCCAACCTTGCCAAATCCCTTCTCATTCTTTCCACTCCATCTTGTGTATCAATCCTGTTGCAGATCTTTGTGTCGCCTGCAAAGAGACATACTTTTCCTTCCAGTTCCTCTGCAATGTCACTTATAAAGACATTAAAAGGACTGGTCCCAGTAGTGAACCCTAAGTTTACAGGTAACCCTCCTTTCTTCACTTGTACTCCATTTACTACTACCTTTGCGTCCTGTTGTCTAGCCAATTTTTTATCCAGGCTACCACCTTGGGACCCACTCCAAGGCTGGCTAACTTGTGTATTAATCTTTTGTGTGGGACTGTATCAAATGCCTTGCTAAAATCTAGCTAGGCCATGTCCACAGCCCCTCCCCGGTCTACTACTTTGGTCACCCAGTCAAAGAAATCTATTAGATTCATCTGACACGACCTTCCCATCATGAATCCATGCTGCCTTGGGTCCTGTGCCCCATTGGCCTCTAGGTACGCAACAATTCTTTCCTTCAGAAATGATTCCATCATTTTCCCTACCACTGAGGTCAAACTAACTGGTCTGTAGTTTCCTGCATCTGTCCTGCTCCCACTTTTGTGAAGAGGAATCACATCTGCCCTCCTCCAGTCCTTGGGTACTACCCCATCCTCCCACAATTTGTTAAAGAGAGTAGTCAGCGGTGTCACTAGTTCTACCCTTAGTTCTTTTAGAATTCTTGGATGAATCCCATGAGGCCCCATTGCTTTGTCCACCTTCAATTTTATTAGTTCTTTCAGAACCCTTTCTTCTGTAAATGGACTGGTATCGACCCCCATCTTTAGAGTGTTTCTCTTGTTTGGTTTAGGTACCTCCCCCTCCTCTTCCTTTGTGAATACTGAGAAGAAATATTCATTCAGTATCCCTGCTTTTTCGCTGTCACCCTCTACCCACATTCCCTTCCCTTTATTAAGCCTCAGTATCCCTCCTTTGGTCTTTCTTCTCTTTCTAATGTACCTATAAAAGGTCTTATCCCCCTTCTTAACAGAATTGGCTATCCTTTCCTCGGTTTGGCCCTTTGCTATTCTGACTGCCTTCCCAGCCTCTTTCTGCTTTAACTGATAAAGTTCTCTGTCCTGCTCCTTCTGTGTTTCCTTATATTTCCTGAATGCTATCCTTTTCTCCTTAACCTTCCCTGCCACCTCTTTTGAGAACCATAGCGTTTTTTTCCTTCATTGTGTTTTATTGATTTGCTTTACACAAAGGCTTGTTGCCTCTGTGATGGCTGTTTTGATTACTCCCCATTGTTCCTCCACTCCTCCTTCTTGCCTGTTTGCTAGTGCTTTTCTGAGGCACTCTCTCATTTTCCCAAAGTCTGCCCTCCTAAAGTCCAGTATTCTTGCTTTTGTATGGCTTGATTGTATGGCTGTGTTTATCGTGAACCACACTGTTTGGTGGTCACTTGTTCCCAGATGGCTACCCACTTCTAAATCTGAGATTCTTTCTCCATCCCCATTTGAGAGTACCAGGTCTAAGATTACTCCCTCCCGAGTGGGTTCCAATACTAGCTGTCTGAGGCCTGCCCCCTGTAGGCCATCAAGAATGGCCCTGCTTTTGGATGTGCCTGTAGCAAAGGTGCTCCAGTTAACATCTGGCATATTCAGGTCCCCCATCAACAATATCTCTCCTTTTTCTGCCATTCTAAGGAAGCCTTCTATCATTTTCTTGTCCATTCCCTCCCCCTGAGATGGGGGTCTGTATACAACCCCCATGCGGATTGTGGTGCCATTTTCTGTCTCCAGGGTGACCCAGAGTGCCACATCTGCTCCCTGTTTACTCTGTAGTTCTGTTGCTTTGATCCCTTCCTTTACTTAGAGAGCTACTCCTCCTACTCTTTTACCCTCCTTGTCCCTCCTGTAGATTGTGTATCCTGGTATGCTGACATCCCAGTCATGGTTCTCTGTGTACCATGTTTCTGTGACTGCCACAATATCCAGGCGACCCTCTTCCATCAAGGCCACTAGTTCAAGGAGCTTGTTACACAGACTACGGGCATTGGTACTCACCGCCCTCCACTTTTTGATAGCCTTACCCCTTTTAGCCCCATTCCTGTCCTTACTGCCTTTGCCTTGTGGTGTAATAACCTCACTTCCTGGGCGGCTGAAAGCCCTCAACTGCACCTTGGGCCTCACAACCCATCCAAGGCATGTAGTTATTACAATATTGCTGCACACCTGACAGTGGATTATTCTTTACTTAATATATTTACTATTTTCATTGAATGAAGTATATGGCTTTATATAGTGTCTCTTGAGTAGATAAGGTGAAATTTGGATTTTGTATTAGTTTTAATTTATTACTTTTTGAGAACTTAATCACACTCCCAATACCAGTCCCTTGAGGTTTTTCATCTTCAGGACATGTACCAGAGATGCAGCATTTGTTTACTTGCAACTTTTAAATTCTGAAGTATTTATTTAATAGCTAAATATTTAAATAAGCATGATATGGTTTATACCACTATAACATCAAATGGTAGAAAAGATGGCATTTTCCCTGCAGACCCTGCCCCTTGGCGAAGCTCTATTAGAGTCGAAGCGTTTGGCCATGTTCCAGCATTTATTTGTGCTTTGGGCGGGTAAACAGCACCTTTGCACAGTAATAGCACGCTACACTATTCTGACGTAAAATCCAGTTTTGTGGAAAATCTGCCACTTGTCTGCTGCATGCGACGTGGTTAAACTTGCATTAATTTCAAATAAACAGCTTGATTTACATTACAATACATGCCTATAGCAATCCCTTTAAGTGTGTGGGATTCCATTTGTTCTGCTGATTTAGGGTCAGGCCACCCCTTTCCCTTAACCTACCTGAACCGTGAGTACAACCTCCATCTCAGCAAAAATTTTATACCATTCCAAATGCTGCATCCATGCTTCAGCATTCAATAACGACACACTGCCTATTTCTTTTTTTTTTTTTTGTAGTTAATCTGTTTCTCCCTTACCGGTCACCCCCATCTGCTGGACACCCTAGCCATGCCACCCAAATGTCCACCAGGACTTAATGCCAGCCTTTCTTCCCCTAGGGCTTACCCCTCTGGTGGGGTTCCACAATCCCAGCTGTCATTCAGGATTTGGTTCTGGCCAGTAGGCCTAGCTGGTGGGACGTGGGGCCTGTGGATCTCCGGTGCCATTCTGTCACTGGTATTTTCCCTTTTTCTGTGGTTCCCTCCTTGAGAGGTGTGGTGTGCAATGGTGCCTCGATGTACCCTGCATGCTCCCGCACGATGCACATCAGCATCTGCCACACACACCCCTTACTCACTCTGACATTCCCAGATGCCTTTCCCCCTGCTTCTGCTGGGGGCCAGGTAACTATCTGGCTCTATATACCCTTCTCTCAGAGGAGGAGTGCAGTCCTCCATAGGATGCTCAATCCTACTCTCCCCGGTCGACCCTCCAACTCCACAAGTTTGCTTCCGAATCTGGGTCGTCACTGCCACAAGTGGTAGTGCTACAACTGCAGTGGTGGGCTTGCCACTGCCTGTTACCTGTGTTTGAGTGTGGCAACATTATATTCACCATTGCCTCTACTGCAGTCCTGCATAAGTTTAATATCCCATACAACAAGCATTGCAGGTTTGTCTTTGGATATAGCGTGCACGCGTGCACACACACACACACACACACACACACACACGTACACTCAACCACAGACTGAACTGACTGATCTCTTGAACCAGAGGAATTACTGCCACATTACACAAGTATGCTCACAGAAATCCACCTGAAGACCTCAGGTCTCTCCCCACTACCTCCAGATACAACTGGGCCCTCTTACCACAAGACCTACTCAAATTTATTGTACCACATGTTAGGAGAAGTTGCAGAAAGCACAGCTGCCTGCCTTTGCTTCTTACTGCTGGAATAATCCCTAGCTTCACCTCAGGCACCTTCCTGCATAATGTGGCTTCACAAGGGAATAACTTCATCACATTGTTGCTGCCTGCCTTTGTCTCTGACTAGCTTGCTAACGCCAATGTTATGTACTATATATATTAATCTGTACTGTCATTTTACCGTATCATTGATTGCCACCCTTCTAAGTATGGGTGTAGTAACAGCTGTGTGTACTGTGGCCCCCAGGACCCTCCTCAAAATAAGATGCTGCAACTCATTAGACTGTCCTGGTGATTGATATCTTAAAGAGCAACTCCGCACTCCATTCAGCATGTGCTTTTGTAAATAAGATGCTTCATCTGTTACAATTTACTACAGAATACATTTTTTCATTTTCAATGTTCCTTTCCACAATTTACAGCACATCTTGGCAGCCCATCTAAAAAGTCTGCATAGAAAACATTTGAAAATACTTGCCTCTCCCCTGAGAACTTCACAGTGCCTTTTGTTGATAGCATCATAGTGCTCACCATGACAACAGACTGTGATGTCACAAACAGCAGTTGTCTGGTTAAGCAGGGGAGAGACAGCAACATTTTTAAAGATTCATTAAAATAATTGATGCATTATCTACAATATCTAGTAGACAGCGGGGGAAAGTGGAAAAAAAAATCAAAAACCAAATAACTATAAAACAATAATTTTAACACATAATTAGTATAAAGCTAGTGTTCTTAACCCTTGGTGTGCTATGGACTGATGCATCAGTTCAGAATTCCTATACTGTTGTTATAATTCTGCTGGCAGCCCAAAGGTTACTTTTATTATTATAATAGAGAGTTGCTCTTTAAATAAATATGTGGGCACAAAGTAATTTTTCAAATGGGGCTCCACCCCAACGTGTTTCTGTTATTTCATGTAAAAGAGTTTTTTTTTGACATCACAGTGAGGAAAGATAACACTGCCACTATTCAGATAAGCAGTAAGCACATTCTTTTGGTGGAAAGGATGCTCAAACACACTGTTCTCTGATTTTTTTCCCCAACCCCCCACCTTCATCTTTGATGCTGCCCATATAAATAGTGAGGATTAAGAGGGATGGGGTGGGTGGAAACAGGGGCAGAGCAGGCAGAAGCACTTAATGAACACTTCTACTCAGTGCTTACTAATGAGAAAGGAGGGGCACTACCAAGGAGGGGTGGTAGGTCAGGCTCGGGGGGAGGAGGTGACAGATGGGAGAATCACAGAGGGCAGGGCACTGAAGGGCCTGAAGGCACTGAGGGTGGACAAGGCACCAGGGCCGGATGGCATTCACCCCAGAGTACTGAGAGAGCTGCCAGAAATCCTAGCAGGACCCTTGGCAGACCTGTTTGATGCCTCCCTGGTCTAAGGAAGTGTACTTCAGGACTGGAGGATGATTCACATGGTACCCCTCCATAAGAGCAGTCCCAAAGATGAACCGGGAAACAACAGGCTGGTAAGCCTCACATCCATCATGGGAAAACTGATAGAGGCAATCCTGAAGGAGAAGCTGGTGTCCCTTTTGGAGACCAATGGGCTGCAGGATGTTAGGCAGCATGGGCTTGTCACAGGCAGATCCTGTCAGACCAACCTGGTGGATTACTATGACTGGGTAACTAGACAGTTGGAAAAGGGCCATGCAGTGGATATCCTGTTTCTGGACTTCAGTAAGGCATTTGACTTGGTGCCACATAGGAGGCTGGGTAGTAAGCTGGCAGGTGCAGGGGCGAAAATGGTGTGATGGGTAGTAAACTGGCTACAGGGAAGGCAGCAGAGGGTGGTGGTACAAGGGGAGCTCTCATCTCTGAGGCAGTGACAAGCAGAGTACTGCAGGGCTCAGTGCTGGGACTGGTGTTGTTTGGGTTGTTCATATCAGACATCTCAATGGGCATCAAGAGTAAGATCAGTTTGTTTGCAGATGACACCAAGATGGGAGCAGTAATGGATGACCTAAGAGGGTGGCATAGCTTGCAGGATGATCTGTCAAAGTAGGAGACCTGGTGGGACACACCTGTCAGTTGGGGTTCAATGCCAAAAAGTGCAAGGTGTTATATTTGGGGGCACAAAAACACAAGAAGGAGCTACCAGCTGGGGGGGGGATCAGCTAATTGTGACGGAGGAGAAGGATCTGGGGGTGATTATAATGGGCTCAATGAGCAACTCAGCACAATGTAGGCAGGCAGCTGCAAAGGTCAACAAAGTGCTGGGTTGTATTGCCAGGGGTATATCTTCAAAGACAGGGGAGGTGATCCTGCCATTGTATAGGTCACTGGTTAGGCCACACCTGGAGTACTTTGTGCTGTACTGGCACCCATACCTGAAGAGGGACATTAAGTTACTAGAGGGGGTGCAGTGCAGGGCAACAAAGATGATCCAGGGACTAGGGGACATACCCTACATGAGCAGGCTAAGAGATCTGAACATGTACTCACCGGAGAAGAGGCGAGACAGGGGGATATGATTGAAACCTTCAAGCATATGAAGGAAATAAGGCAGGCATGGAGGGACTATTCAAGTTAAGGAGGTTAGAGACACTCAAGGTCACAATCTCAGATTGGAAGGAAGAAGGCTCAGGAGGGGAATGAGAAGACACTTTTTTTATGGAGAGAGTGGTGTCTGGGTGGAATATGCTGCCTGCGGAAGTGGTATCCTGTAGAACAGTGGACTGCTTCAAAAGGGGATGGTATAGGGTAAGAGGGAGGGTCAGGAGAGGGGAGGAAGAGGCAGACCTAGTATAAGGGTTGCTAGCTGCACACTCGAGCAGACTTAATAGACCATAAGGCCTTTATCTGTTGGCAAATTTACATGTTTGTATAAATCGTAGGGAGTAGAATGGCAATGCCCCCTTAGAAACGTGCTTACTTCCCGGATGGCATGATACTAGCAAGTGTTTCTCTATGAGAAACAGACAGTCACGTGGCCTAACATCATCAGGAATATAATAGCTCTGCCATTCTACTCCCTCAGAGTTCTATGTCTACATCAGGCATCCTAATCTTCTATTTGACATCATAACCATTTCCTCAGCAACAGATTGTGACGTCACAAGCAAGGGATCGATTTTTCAACAGAGGGTAGAACAGGAGGATGAGACAAAGTCTGAAACACATCCCATTTTCATGAAGATGTAAAAGGGAATGAAAGGAGATATATACAGAAAAAATATTAATGCTGTTTTACTTTTTATTTTAAGTCAATGTTTCTATTTTACATAAGAAAAAATAAATGCAATAGGAAGGAAGGGAGGGAGGGAGGAATAATGGAAAGAAAGAAAAAAATGTCACTGTTTTCTTAGTCATTTAAATAAATGTTTAAGCCAAATCCTCAAATTTAGTGGTAGAAGGATGCAACTGCTTATACTGATAAATAATTGCATTTTAAATAATAGGAGTGGTGTAACAAATTTAAAGATATAGTAAGTCATATACTTTCTTAATGGCAAAGTGGAGGAGCTAATCTTAGGTAAAATACTATTCTCCAGATATTGAAGTCCTAGTTTATTCAGAGATATATTCAAAAGTACAATATCGCTTGCATTAATATGATAAGATAAAACATTGTATTTTGCACATTGGAACTGCAATATATAAAAGTAGGTATTCAGAAAAATAAAACAAAAATATATAATTCAAGTCACAATATTAAATGCTATCAGGTTTGTCCTAGTTCTTGCATAGTTTCACAGATGTTTTTCCCCTTTTGTTCTTCTTTTAGGCTGAATATGCTTTTATTAGTTTTTTGTAGAATTAAGAAATTATTCAATTAGTCTGGATTCTAGAAAACATATCTTTTAGATTCAAAAGTTGCATTGCATCTAGCTAGAAAAGGCAATGCAAAGGTCGCACCTAATTCAGTTCTTTCTTTCTTGGATGATAGAAACTTTCTAGTGCTCGTGTGTGGCAGCCACCACATCAGGAAAGGCATGGATATTTTTTTTAAAGAGAGCTCCCCTTTTCCTTGCTGTTTGAAGGATTATTTCATGGTCAGTATCAAAAGCCAGATGGATGATAGTTGTAGTTTCAGCAGCAGTATTAGTGTTCAGGTCTTCAGATTAAGATTAATTACTGTATTTTGTTCAGAGACAGAGATGCAGATTTCCTTTTAAAAGGAATTCTGTATCCTAAAGTCAGAAATGGGAGATTTTCAAGCGGTAGCATTTAAGATTTAACCAAGATGACTTTAAAAAGCTTTCAAATTGTTCCCCATTCAACATTAAACGAGTTTGGCAAGCCCGCTATTCTCAGATTTGTTTGCTTTACAAGGTTTCCCATCATTTCCAATTTCCTAAGCAAAAATTAATTAAATGTAAGCGTAATTGTGTCTGAATATTTACATTTTAAAATGTTTTACTGAAACCTGGACAATTATTATGTTTGGTTGCACGCATGTGCAAGAAACACAGTGCCATCATCCAAGTTTTCCAGAGGTATGTAAACCTCTTCCAGTTCAGTCAGTGTGTTTGCAGGCACGGTCGCAGTGCACCAATCACTGCTCCAGCTGTCTATGACAGCTGAAAATGCAGTGGCATACAGTTGAAAGGGAGAGCTCTGCTTCAGTGAGCAGAGCTCCCCCCTCAACATGCATGCACGCATATTGCGTGCTGGCGCGCTCCCTCCTCCCCACGCACATACTGTATAGCCGACGGGGGTGCCCAATCCCCCGTCAGCTCCACGCCCCCCAAAAAAGCTGTCCAGGTGCCATGCTGGGAGCCCACTCCAGTGTGGCAAAAAATGTTATAGCCAATGGGGATTCCCAATTCCCCGTTGGCACCATGGCTGCATGCCCCCCCCCAAAACCTTTCCAGGTGCCACGCTGGGAGCCCACCCCAGCGTGGCAAACGTCCAGCGTCATCTTAATTTAAAAAAAAAAAAACTGTAAAGAAAACGGGTCCTCGCAGTCTCACTGCCCCCACCCGCACCCACCCACTGTGCACCCTGCCTCCCCACACCCTCCCCACCCCATACTTACCTCCAGAGTCCAGCGTGATGATCTTTGGTGGACCGGGAACACGTCTGCACTCTTCAAAGCCAACCGCGAACTGAGAAAATGCCGGTAAGCTGTATAATGGAATAAACTGGGTTTTTCAACTTTGCTGCATATCTCGGGCATTTTTCAGAATTTTTGCACCAAATTTTCAACATGGGGGTTTTGGGACCCCTTCTCATGAATGCTGTCACTGTCATGGCATTACTCTGGCCCAAAGGGTGATTTCGCAGCCACTGCAGTACCTTTGAAATGATTAACAACGCCACTGCCAATGTTCATAAGGTGGGCTCTCAAAAGCCATTTTGAAAATTTGGTGGAAAAATTCCTAAAAATGACTTTTACGAGCGTGCGTTGCGCAGTTCTTACGCACGTTCGTAAGTTTGCGAATTTTCAGTATTTTCACTCCAGATTTTCAACATTGCCATTTTACCACAACTTATGAGCAGTACAGCTGTCATTTTTCACATCTCACCCAAAATGTGTTTCCGCCCATGTAGTACACAATGGCGCAGTCGGTGTGCAAAATCAATGTACGGGACACATTAAGAAAATCACAATGATGCTGTTCATGAGCAGAGGTCTTAAAATGGCTATGTTGAAAATTTGGTGAAAAAATTCCTAAAAATGACTGTTTTATGAGTGTGCGTTGCAGAGTTCCTACGCACACTTGTAAGTTCGCAAATTTTCAATATTTTCACTCCAGATTTTCAACATTGCCATTTTACCACACCTCCTTATGAGCAGTACAGTTGTCATTTTTCACATCTTGCCCATAACGTGTTTCTACCCATGTAGCGCACAATGGCACAGTCGGTGTGCGAAATTAATGTATGGGACACGTTAAGAAAATTACAGTGACACTGGTCACGAGCAGAGGCGTTAAAATGGCTATGTTGAAAATTTGATGAAAAAATTCCCCAAAATGACTGTTTTAGGAGTGCACGTTGCGCAGTTCCTACGCACGCTGGCAAGTTTGCAAATTTGTAATATTTGCACACCAGATTTTCAACAGTGCCATTTTACCGCACTTCCTTATGAGCAGTACAGCTACCATTTTTCACATCTCACCCAAAATGTGTTTCCGCACATGTAGCACACAATGGTACAGTCGGTGTGCAAAACAATGTTTGGGACAGATTAAGAAAATCACAGTGACACTGGTCATGAGCAGAGGTCTTAAAATGGCTGTGTTGAAAATTTGGTGACAAAACTCCATAAAATGACTGTTACGAGTGAGCATTGCGCCGTTTCCACGCACCCACGTAAGTTCATGAATTTGTAATATTTTCAGTCCAGATTTTCACCAGTGGCATTTTTCCACACCTCCTTATGAACAGTACAGCTGTCATTTTCCACAACATGGCCGAAATGTATTTTCACACTTTCAGCACAGAAATGCGTGGTCGCTGTGGGAAATCATTGTTCGGGACAGATAAAGAAAATCACACTGACACTGTTCACGATCGGAGGTCCCAAAATGCCTGTGTTAACAATCTGCTGTAAAAAAAATCCTCAAACTAGTTACATTACGGGTGTGCATTGCACAGTTTCTATGCACGCTTGTGACTTCACCAGTTATTTTAAGATTTTCACAGCAGATTTTTAATATTGCAATTTTTTACACCTCCCCATGAACAATACCGCTGTCATTTTTCACATCCTGTTCAGAATGTGTTTTTGCACCTGTGGTGCCAAATGTCGTAGTTGCTGTACAAAAGCAGTTTTCGGCTAACAAACTGATATTGCCACTGTTCATGAGGTGGGAGTCACAAAAAAACCATGTTGAAAATTTGGAGTGAAAATACCAACGAGTGCCTGAGGCGTTAGGGTTTCCGACCATAACGCCCCACCCTGTAGAGAATGACAGGCATCAGGGGTGTGACTTGTGATTCTTGCCTGTAATGCTCATACCATTCCACCCCCACCCACACCCTGCAGCCAGTGAGAGGCATCAAGGTGTGCCTTGGACTCTTTGGGCCCAAACTTCAACCCATTCTCCTATACCGCACCCATCTCGCCATATTTCCTGATGGAATGGGGTGTGCATAAGGGCCAAAGACCCCAAGGCACACTGTGACACTTGTCAGTGTCTGCAGGGTAGGGTGTGGTGAAATGGCATGGTCGTTATGCCAGACGACCCAAAGGCACACCCCAATGCCTGTCACTCTCTGCAGGGTGGTGGTGGGGTTGGCTTCAGTTCAATACTTCGCTGCCATTCCTATTATGCAGCTCTGTTACTTCTACACTACCAATGCCAGCAAGCAAACATTCGGCATTGACAAATGCTTGTTTTAAGTCTTGTTCTCCACTGGCATAATTATTTCCTGTCTCATTAGTTCTTGCCTTCCACAGACTTCATCAAATAGTTTCCTAACCTGTAAAAACTTACACCGAGCTCCAGTATCAAAAGAAAACAGCACTTGCTTTGTCTTCTGTGAAGAGATCAGAAGATTAAAAAAAAATAATTTCATGTAAGATTTGGGACTGCACTGTTTCAGCTTGTGGGTCTTTTTTTTATCACCATGCTTGTTTCTGCTGTTGCCAGTGTTACAAATGCTTTATTGTCATTTTCCCCACCTCACCTCATCAGTAGGGACCCTGGGAGTCCTAAGTGCTGTCGTGTCTAGACTCAACTAGTTTTTATTTATTTATTTAGCTTTTGTTGACTGAGTAAGTGCACTAGATAAATTCTGCCTATTTTCAGGCACGACCCGTGGGAGGGGGATACAGATGAATTCTAACTGACCTTGAACCAGATTAAGCTGTTGGTGGTATTTTTGTGAATAGGGGGAAATTTGGCCAGGGCACCGAGGAAATTCCCCTGCTCTTTGGCAGGGGGCACCGGTGCTTCGATGGATGTGGGAGTACCTTGCAGTCTGCCTGAGAAGGATGGTGAAGGAGCACACTGTGCTGCAATGGCAGCTGCTCTTCCTAATGCTGGAGTTACATGTGTAGAGGAATCGGCTATGAATACAGATGAAGCAGGTTTAAATGTCAGCCCGAGTGCTGAGAGACCATCAGATCTGACAGCAGCTGGGCTACAGCACGAAATCGAGTTTGTGCAAGCCCTGAGTGCAGAACAATAGTTGCACCTGCTAAAGGTACTGTCCACCCCTGGTGGAGGAGCGGTGGAGAGAAGTGAAGCACCTAGCGATGTGCAGTCTTCTGGATCAGGTGCTGATACGGATGGAGACCAGGATTTTGGTGGAGAAGGAGTGAGTCGGCAACTTGTGAGTGACAGGCTAATGCCCCAGGTGGAAGTTTGTGATACCGTGACTGTGCTCTGCATCACGGTGGCTGTTCTAGATGCTGTGCCATCTCCTGCGGTGCTCGATTCAGAAGCAGTGAGCACCGTTTCTGTGGTTCTTACTGTCCCTACTGTGGAAGTTACTGTTAGTCCAAGTATGGGCACATGTTATAGGCCTATTACTGATACAGGGGCTGAGACTCACGTTACACAAACTACAGTTTTAGAGTTACGAAGGGGGCGGAGATGTGAGGGAATAGAAAGCAATCAAGGACAGTCGAATGAGTGGTCTGTGAACACTGCTTTAAAATGAGCAGGCTGGATCCCGAAAAGGGGGGGTTGGAGTCCTGACCTTTCTGACATCTTGGCCCCTGCAAATAATGATGTGCTTGAAATTAATAATCATGTGGAAAAGGAGGGAGATGATGTACTCTCCACTCCTGCTAACCCCAGTGATGATGATGTACATACTGCTAATGTGCCTGTACAGGCTTTCGCCTGTTCAGCTGATGAGCATGTTATACTTAAGGACACATCGGCCCTATGGGGTGATAGTGTGGAACCTACAGGTCCTCAGACAAGAGGAGAAACTCCTCAGATAGAACCCTCAAAATTGTGGAAGCACTTTCTTCGTAAAGATGTCACTTTTTCAGGCCTCATCCCTGCCCAGAGAAAATATGCTGTTCGTTTGCAGTATCAGTGGGGCTGGCTCACCTTCCTGACAGAATTTATGGGGATAAAACTCTGTTAAAGGAATCATTACGTTTTTTTTCCTAATGAAATACACGCATTTATTCATGCATCTGCTGATTCGGTCTTTGATGTCAGTTTTAAAACCCCTGTAGGTTTGGATCAATTCTGGACTTCCTATAAAAAAAAACAGCATTCGGCATTATGGCTTCCGTTCCGAGCTATTCCATTGACTAGATCTCATATAAAACAAATTACTGTTCTATTTTGGAATGAAGGCATTGCAGTGTCTGGTTTTCAATACTGGCTTCAAAAAGATGTGATCTGCTAGGTGACACCCTTCCCAATATTGGATGACGAACAACTTTGGACGGGGGGGGCTGGAAATTTAAAGTGCGTTTACATTCTGGAGCTCATGGTACCCAACATTTGCCAAGTGCATTCTTTTTGGGCTCTGAAAGGGGCCATTGTTTTATCAAGGACAACTCAAGACCTGTTTTAGATTTGGGTTCCACATTCATGTAAGTAATGCATGCGACAGAGTGAAATGCTCTCTGTGTCTAGAACTTGGTCATACTAGTAATTATGGTGCTAATGACTATGTATAATCTTTGTGGACAGCAGGGGTATGTTTATCATTTATGTGAATGGGCAGCACATAACAGAACTAGTAGGCCAAACCAGGAACAGCTCATTGAGAAAGCTCAAATATTGAGTATTGAAACTCAACAGCAAGTCTGAGCACGACATTTAGTGGATGAAACGACAGGCCTTACTGTGGGGCAGGAGGTTGAGCCCACTACTGCAGCAGTACCTCCTCCTCAGGTCACAGCACCCACCCTCCATCTAGAGGGCCCTCTGATCGAAGTCCTTAGAACCTGTTGTATGTGAGGGTACAGATCCACTACAGATGGAGATAGTTGTGGATGATGTTGGAGAAATGGACCCTGTTACGGACCCTGTACCACATAGTGGTGGAGAACTACCCCATGATATGCTTTTGCCTGAAATCACTGTTGTAGCTTCTAAGAAATGAACTATGAAAATGGCAAATCTAAAGGCTAAACTACCTAAATTGGGGAAGGAAATCATACCAGTACCCCTATCCAATGCTGACGAAGTATTACATGTTCCAGATTCAGATCTTGGAGATGATTCTGAATCTTCTTCAAATTTTTCATCTCTGAAATGGCAGTCCTCGGAATCTGATGATGACACTTTGGCAGCTAAAGTTTCAGCTGTTAGAATGAGGAAAAAAAAAGCAGTCAGATTCTACACCTAGATGAAGTGCTCGTCTTGGGAAACAAGCTGGAACTTGAACAGTTATACAGAGTACTGACCCTTGCTCTACCGAAATTAGTATGCTGCTTCTTCCTGTTTTTTTATGATAGCACAACATGCCTATACTATTGCCACATTGAATGCTAATAGTATAAGAAATGGGAAGCACTGTCTTCTTACATTTACTAGTTTAAGAGATAATAAAGTGGACATTTCCTGCTTACAGGACATTAGATTGTATACAGTGAATGATATTGAACAAGCTCGAAAATGGCAGTGCTGGGGTGCTCCTTCTATTCATTGACACTGGAGAGGTGTGGAGGGGTGGGTATTTTGTTTTCTGGGTGGGATTATTGTATTTCAAAAGTGACTAACATTTGTCCAGGGCAGGTAATGTTGCTCAATTTTAGTCATCGTGGGCAGCAGAGGTGCTTGATAAATTTATATGCGCCGCAAACAAAAAAAAGAGTGCGCGGAATTAATTCAGTGTAAAAAGCAGTATTTATTTATGAACATACAAAATTTGCCAGCAGATAAAGGCCTAGAGGTCAATCAAGTCTACTCGAATGTGCAGCTAGCACCCCTTATTCTGCAGCTGCCCCTCCCTTCCACCCTTCCCCTTCATTAACCCTCCCCCTTGTCCTGTCCCATCCTCGTTTGAAGCAGTCCACTGTTCTACTGCATACCACTTCAGCAGGTAACGCATTCCAGCCAGCCACCACCCTCTCTGTAAAAAAGTGTCTCCTTATCTCCCTCCTGAACCTTCCTCGCTCCAGTCTCATATCATGGCCCCTGGTGGCCTCCCTCCCTTACTTTGAACAGCCCCTCTGTACCCATCTTGTTTATTCCTTTCATGTATTTAAAGGTTTCAATCATGTCACCCCTGTCTCTCCTCTCCTCCAGTGAGTACATGTTCAACTCCTTTAACCTCCTCGCGTATGAAAAGTCCCACAGCCCCTTGATCATCTTTGTCGCTCTGTGCTGCACCCCCTCCAGTAACTTAATGTCCCTCTTCAGATACGGACGGACGCCAGTACTGCACGCAGTACTCCAGGTGTGGTCTAACTAATGACCTATACAGTGGCAGAATCACCTCCTCCCTCCTCGAGGATATACCCCTTGCAATGCAACCCAGCATTTTATTGGCCTTTGCAGCTGCTTTCCTACAGTGTGCCGAGTTGTTCATTGACCCTGTAATGAGCATACCCAGATCCTTCTCCTCCTCTGTCTGGGCTAGCTGCACTCCCCCTAGCTGGTAACTCTTCCTTGGGTATTTCATCCCAAAATGCAGCACCTTGCACTTTTTGGCATTCAACCCCAGTTGCCAGGTGTCTGACCAGGTTTCAAGCTTTGCCAGATCCTCCTGCAACCCCTGCCATCCCCTTAGGTCATCCACCACCGCACCACCTTGGTATCATCAGCAAACAGATTGATCTTGCTCTTGATGTCCCATGATATGTCTGCAATGAATATCCCAAACAACACTGGTCCCAACACCGAGCCCTGTGGAACACCGCTTGTCACTGCCCTTGGGTGTGAGCTCCCCCACCCACCACCACCCTCTGTTGCCTTCCCTGCAGCCAGTTTCCTACCCATCTCACCAGCTTTGCACCCGCCCCTGTGCCTACTAACTTCCTTCCCAGCCTTCCATGTGGCACTGAGTCGAATGCCTTACTGAAGTCCAGATACAGGACCTTCACTGCACGGCCCCTGTCCAGTTGCCTAGTTACCCAGTCATAGAACTTGACCAGGTTGGTTTGGCAGGATCTGCCACATATGAAGCCATGCTGTCTGCTGTCCTGTAGTCCTTTGGCCTCTAGGAGGGCCACTAGCCTCTCCTTCAGGATAGTCTCCATTAGCTGACCCACGATGGATGTGAGGCTCACTGGTCTGTAGTTTCCCGGTTCATCCTTGGGGCCACTCTTGTGGAGGGGCACCACATGAGCCATCCTCCAGTCCTGAGGTACACACCCTGAATGTAGTGAGGCATTACATAGGTCTGCCAAAGGTCCTGCAAGGACATCTGCCAGCTCCTTCAGTACCCAGGGGTAGATGCCATCTGGGCCTGGTGCCTTGTCCACCCTCAGTGCCTTCAAACCCTCTCGAACTCTGTTTTCCATGATTTCCCCATCTGTCACCACTTCCCACCCTGCTTCTGTCATTTCTCCCACCTTGGGTGTCACCCCCCTCTTCTCTTTAGTAAATACTGAACAGAAGTACTAATTTAGTGCTTCGCCATGCTCGCATCTCATGCTTCCACCCAACCCCTCCTTCCTAATCCTTACTATGTGGTCCTTACAGCTCCTTTTCTCCTGATGTACTTAAAGAAGTCCTTCTCCCCTCTTAATGCCTTGTGCCAGCCTGAGTTCCGTAGATGCTTTGGCTCCCTTACTGCCCTTGTCACCTCCTTCGATTCTGTCAAGTACTCCTCCCTGTCCTCCCCTCCCTGCTTTCTTCTATCCTAAGGCAGCTCTTTTCCTCCTTACCTTTTCCATGACCTCTTTGCTCAACCAGATTGGTTTTAGCCCTAGCCTTCTTGCTCTGGGCTTGCAGCAGGTTTTGTTGCCTCCACTATCCCCAGCTTTATGAGCTCCCACCTCTGGTTAGTGTCCATACTAGATTGAATTCTGGCCAGGTACCCTTTTACCACTTCCCCCATCCTCCCAAAGTTGGCCCTCCTGAAGTCCAGCACTATTGTGCCAGATTCCATTCCTTCCTTGCCCATATCCAATGTGAGCCATACTGAGTGGTGGTCACTCCCTGACAGCGGTTCCTCCACTGTAAGTTCTCTCACAAAGTCATCATTTGCCAGCACAAGGTCAAGGGTATTCCCTAACCTGGTTGGTTCACTGACCATTTGCAGCAGGAAGCTGTCCTGGAAGGCATCCAGCAGTACCTGTTCCCTTCTGTTCCTGGTTGTTGGGGTGCTCCAGTCCACTCCTGACATGTTGAAGTCCCCCACAATCACCACACTACCCTTCTCGCAGGTCCTCCTGATCTGTCCCGCTAGTTCCCTGTCTAACTCCTCCATCTGAGATGGTGGCCTGTACACCACTCCCATTCTAAGAATCCTATTCTTGGAATCCTGGATTTGCATCCAAAGTGACTCTGTACTACCCTCCTCCCCTTCCACCCTTATACACTTCAGTCCTTCCTTCACATATAGTGCCATCCCCCCTCCTTTCCCAATCGCCCTGTCCCTAAGAAATAACCTGTACCCTGGTACAGACAGGTCCCAGTCATTGTATTGGGTGGCCCATGTTTCCATGATGGCTGCAATGTCCACCTCTCCCTCTGCCATGAGAACCTGTAACTCTGCAGTTTTCCTCCCAAGGCTCCTAGCATTAAGGATAACCACCTTCCACCCTCCCCCCCCCCATCCTGCCTCCTTTCCTAGCATCACCAACAGTACTTGCCATTTGTCCTTTGTCACTGTTATGGAGGGTAAGCTCTATGGTTTCCCAACCTGTGGTCTCTGCATATCTCTTCCCCAACTGCCACCCCCACTCCTAGTTTAAATTCCCAACTTCCTCTATGTACTCCTCCATCCTCTGTTTCAACACTTTCTTTCCCTCCTCACTCAAGTGTAGTCTGTCCTAGTATAGAGACTACTGTCCTCCCAGGTCCCTCCCCACCTCCCCAACGCCCATACCCTTTAGCACAACACCAGGTTCTTAGCCATCCGTTAATCCTCTATTCTCAGCTTTCTTGTTGTGCTTGCCTTTGGCACCAGAAGTATCTCTGAAAAAGTTACTGATCTTCCTGCCCCCTCACATAATTGTGCTAGTTCCTCAAACCTCCTCTGAACTGTATCTACTGTCTTGTCAGCCAGGTCGTTTGTCCCAAGATGTATAATTAAATGAGGCTTGTCCCTACCCCTTCTACCATATTTCAGAACAGACTGTCCCACCCTTTCCGCTGTCATTCCTGGCATGGCCTCCACCCAAATGTGACTATGCCTCTCCCCCCTGCTACCCCACCTAACTCCTCTTAGTATTGAGTCCCCCAGCACTAAGATTCCACCCCTCTTACTCCCTGCTTGCTTCCATTCATCTCCCTCTCTCATTTCCAGCTCCTCTTCTTCATCCTGCACATTATTTCCCTCTTTTACCCCTGTTGCAATTCTCCCAGCAGAACTTCTTCCCGCTCCAGTTCGGTCCAGGCATTTATCCATTACTCCTCTAATTTCATAATTTCCATCCTCCACCTTCTTCCTCTCTAGCAGTGCACAACTATTTTCTGAAGGCCCTTCACAAATGCCCGCTCCCTCTCTCTGCATAGTAACCTGTTCTCTCCTTTCCACTCCATGACTTTTGCCACTTCTTCGCCTCCCCTCACAAGTCCCTATCTCCTCCTTCCATTTGTCTTTTGTCTTCTGACCTGGTTTCCCCGGCAATTGTTCTTCCTGGCCTGGGCCCCTTTGTCTCTGCTTCCCTTCTTCTGACCCTCTCCTCACCACTGCTGGCTTAAACCACCCTCCCTCATCTCCCCTTCTTCCTCCCTCCAGTATTGGGCTAAACCCACCCCCAATCTGCCTTGCCTGTCTTAGTTCCCCCTGCAGACCCTCAATCTCCTTTCTAAGTTTTTCTATGTGGTTGCACGCTAAACATCCTCCCACACTACAGGCAATTTTTAGAAAGATTGGTGCACCACAGTTGTTGCAGCCTACCACCCTACCCATTGCTGTCATTGCCCACCAGTGACCCCCCACCCTTCCAGATGCAGGATACCAAACACTCCCCCAAGTCTCCCTCTCCCTTCCCTATCAGTGCAAAACATTTTCTTTATTTCCTTACCTCCTTTGTTGCACACGTTTAGATATATTGAGCAACTGCTTTTTATATTCCTATCCTTCCTATCCACACTCAAAAACAGACTTTAAGTAGCTATTGCACAACCTTCTTCAAACTCCTACTCTTCCTTTCCCCAATGCAATATCAATGCGAAGAAGTGACAATGAAAGCTCCTAGATTTGCAATTACTTCCCTTCCACTGAGAGAGCAGTCACTTCTTCACTTGCTGCTGTTCCTTTCCTGGTATGCCCCTCCTACTCCACACCCCTTACTATATCCAGTGTTTAGCTCCTGTCAATCAGATTTAACAGGGCATATAATCAAGAGCTGGGGGAAGGGGGGGCGAAAATTTGCAGCAACCAAAGACAGCAAAGAAATACACTACCACTACGTTTTGAATCCTCAACAGTCCAAAAACAATTCTAAGTAAAGACAACAAAGAAAGTACAGTGTCACCAAAAGCCCACAATCCAAGTCTAAAAGAAAAACAGCTATTACCAGTTACTGTAAAGCATTGAATTGAATATGCTTCCTTCCCATTCTGGCTTCTATAACATTCAAAAATACATAAATTTCTATCTCAGCTCTTTACCCTTACCATCAAAAGGTAACTACAATCACAATAATCTACCTTCTAATACAGATTCTATCACAGAACCAGAGCACAATGCAAAAGCAACAATGCTGCTTAGCAACAACAAACAGGTGACAACATACCAAGCTGATGTAGCTTTTTTAAAATAGAAAAAAAAATGTAATCTTTTAAACCAGTAGAAATCAGCAGTCCCAAAAGCACCTTGAACTACAAGAAAGAACACAGTACCACACATCTGCCACAATAACTAAACAGTTCTAAAACATTGGAGAAAGAAGAAAAAATCAGAGACTGCACAAAAAGATACAATGCACTATAAAGTATTAGGCAATAGTATACTCAGTAGTTTAACAAAGAAAATAAAGTACCCACCAAAACAGACAGAATACCCACAAATGACACTTAGGTTCTCAATATCAGACACCACCAAAGGCACGCACAGAAAGGGTTTAAACTATAGTATTAAAATTAACCACATCAGAGTAGAAAGATCACACTAAATAAATGTGTTGATCCTTCTGACTTCCAACGAATATCTACCACACAAATTTTATGTCTTCCTGGAGCCTACAGGGTTGTCTTTCACAATCACCTAAATTTACATAAAACAAAACCATTTTTAAACTGAAAATTATAGCAAAAGCACTTAGCTTTGGGAGCTCTTCTCAAACACAGCCACTCATATTTATTTCTAGGGTGTTAGATTGGGCAGGAGATTTTAATTGTATTTTGTCAGCATGGGATAAAGGAGCTAGACAATCTAAAGTCTATTGTGATTCAGGGGCTTTGGAGCGAGTGGTACATCAAGTGGGATTAGTGGATGCTTATAGACGAGTGCACAATACTAGAGGCTATGCTTACTATAGGGCAACTTTAGCCACCAGAATTGATTATGTCTTTGTTTCAACCAATATTAATGTACCGCATGCATTTACAGTTCCTGTTGAAACTTCTTATCATTTAATGATAAAAGTAACGCTGTCCATGGGAGCTGAGCTCAGACAAGGGAAAAGGTTGTGGAAATTGAATAACATGTTGCTCTGTGATCAGGGGTGTGTGGATCAGGTAGTGGATCTGTTACAAGCTAGAAAATCAGTACTGTGTTTGGCAGATAACAGTAGTAGGTGGTGGATTCAAACCAAGCTGGATATGACAGTACTGCTCCAGTCTCTTTCTTTTAAAAAACAAATGGAGAAATATATACGATATTTGACTTTGAGAAAGCAATATATGAATGTTGTGTTTTGTTTGAACGGAGGGTTTGGGGAATATGCTGAACAGATTTATTGTCTTAAACAGCAAATGGTGGCTCTCCAATATGATAGAGCATCATCCCTCTTATATGAACATAGAATATGTACCCCCAGGAAAGGGGATGGCAGGAGATATTTTTGAAAGTTGCCGATTACGAGTGCATCAAAGAACAATGGATTCTTTGTATACATGACAAAGACAACAAGTGACTTCCATGGTAGATATTTTGGAGGAGGTGGCCAGCTATATGGAACGGATGTATTCCGCCTCACCTATCACTGACTCCATTATTGATGAGTTGTTAGCTCCATGTCATATTCCAAAAATTCCACAAACAGATCTGGACCATTTAATTGTACCTATAACTGCACTGGAAATTATAGATGCAATTAGGTCTTTGAATAATAATACAACCCCTGGACCGGATGGACTGACTACAGAATTTTGTAAAACATTTGTGAATGCATTGGTGCATGTCTTGATGATCGTTTTTAATCAACTTTTGGATGGTCACAATATTGCTCCTCAATTTGGACAGACAATACAATTGTTTATTTATAAGGCGGGAGACAGACAGAAGCTCCAGAATTGGAGGCCTTTGAGTCTTATGAATACGGATGCTAAAAGGCTTATGAAAATCTTGGCTAAACGACTGGGGACAGTGGATCTCTTGGTGATAGAAAAAAGCCAGGTTTGTACAGTTAAGGAGCGGAATATAACAGATAATTTACTGCTGCTTCATGAGGTTGTATCCCTGGGACATCAAAATGCTGTGAAAGGTTATTTAGTGAGTCTGGATCAAGAAAAAGCATTTGATAAGGTGTCTTATCTCTATTTACGGTGGGTACTGGAAGCATATGGTATCCCTAAGATCTTTACTGGTTGGATTCAGAAATTATATAGGATTGCCTCAACTTTCCTTATTATCAATGGGCATAAGGGGAGGGTGGTGCATGTTTCACACAGTGTGAGACAGGGGTGCCCCATGAACCCTTTATTGTATTTTTTTTGCCTGGATCCGTTGCTAAAACATATTCAGTAAAACCAAACAATACAGAGTGTAGACGTTCGAGGAGTGCAAAATTTGACAAAAGCATTGACGTACGCGGATGATGTGTGCCTTTTGGTGGGGGACATCAGGTCGGTAGAATGGGCCTTGGATACTGTTCAGCATTATTCTTGTCTTACGGGTTCTTCATTGAATACACACAAATGTGGTGGGTATGTCTTGAGCACAGATACTGAACACATTGATACAATTCGCAATATTTGTACGACTAATAAGGAATTAAAAATCTTAGGGGTTAACTTTGGGGATTCGGATATGGTAAAATCTAATTGGATGTTAAAGCTGGAGCAGCATAATCAGAAAGCTCAGGTGTGGAAAACTTGGCAGCAATCAAAAAAGAAAAAGGTTTCTCAGGTGCATACATTCTTTTTGCCTCAGATTTCTTATTTGAGTGATGTTTTTTCCTCCCCCTAGCTCATGTGACGTGTCTATTTTAAGTATGACCTTTCAATTAGTCTGGGGGAGTAGACTGAATCCAAATAAGAGGAAAGTGCTGTATAGAGAGCTTAAATATGGTGACCTATGATTAATCAACCCCATCAGCTATTGCCATAGTATTTTTATCTTTAATACATTTTCAGCCTTTACGAGACCTGGTCAGGCTGAATGGAAAAGGGTAGCAGCGCTTTGGATTCTCCCATTGCTGGAAAGATGGGAACAGGGGCCCTTGATGGGCAGGATAAGAACTGATTGGCCAAGTTTTGTGACTCCTTCAGTAGAAAAACTTAAGAAATGGTCTTTGACCAAGACACAGGTTTGTGTTGTGGATAGGAAGGTGTTATATAGGACAATACAGGATAATTGCTTTCAGGTACCTATTGAGCATAAAAATGTACATCCTCCGTTATATCCAGACATAGAGGCTTATCTTATTGATACTCGGACCCCATCTAGGATGTGGGATGTGCTATGATTGTGTGCTCACGGTAGATTGGGAGTAAAGGGTCATGCTAAACACAAGAGGGTAGAAGAACGAATGTGCCCTAGTAGTCAAACTGTTGAAACTCAGGAGCATTTTCTTATCCACTGTCCATATGCACAGGATGTGTGGAAGATTATAGCGAATCGATGGCAGGACCAAGGTTGGCAAGCTGTTACATGAGAGAATGCAATTACAGGGAAGGTGAAACTGGTACAGAGTATGGATCCCAGCACTGCTCATTTGATTTTTACATGTATCACATTTTTTATGTGGCAGATGAGATGTAAGTTTGTTCTTCAACAAAAAACTATTTCCCCACAAGTACAGGTTGAAATGATTGTGAAGGAGATTAAATCTCAAGCACAATTTGATAAGGAGCGCCTATCCTGGGAACAATGGAAAAAAGAAGGAAGGGAAGTATATTATGAATTCTGGGACGAAGGTCAGGTGGTTGTTTTGTGTTTCTTCCCCCTTTTATCTTTTTTTGTCACTATGGAGAGTGGTAGCTTAATAATATGTGGTGGGGTTCAGGGTATTTAGACACATTCTTTTGTTATTTATGTACACTATAAATAAGTGATATGATTTTGTTTTTCCTTTTCCTGATGTGTCTGTATTTTATTTCTTCTGCATTATTGGTTGTTTTTTTCTGTTGTTTTATGCTTTCTGTAAAATACAGTATATGTTTATTTTCCTTTTGCAATAAAAATTCCCCTGCTCTTTTCTAGAAGTGCCATGGGCTCTTTAACATCCACCTGAACTACCAGTAGAACAGGCAGATGGTACCTTGGTTTAATGTCTCATCCAAAAGATGGCACCTCAGGAGTGCAGCACCCCATGCTGCACTACAGTGTCAGTATTGGGATATTAATCGAAGTGCCCAGTGTGGGGATAGAACCGACAGCCTTGTGATCTCCTAGCCTCAGAGGCGAGTGTGCTACCTGCTGAGACACTGATATTGATGATTTTCCTTCCACCATGATTTTGCATAATTGTGTTTTTTGTATGTACCATTCAGAAATTGTGGCTATTTTATTTTTCAATCTCTTTTTTGATATGATTATGCTATTCTCCCATGAATCCAGCCCACTCCTTCCATGCGTACATGCTCCTGAAAAGTCCAGCCTTGGCAAACCAGTCATCTGAAGTCCAGTTCATGCTGAGTGGAAATACAAAGGTCAGTTCTCCAACCAGCATGCAACAGCGGTTTGCTGTATTGAGTAGCCATGTCAGTCTCACCCTCTCTCTGCCATTACTGCACATGCTTGGCATACTGAACAGTGAAGACTAAAGGGAGAAGATAATCCCCCTCCCCGGTTGAGAGGCAGGCCTGTGCTGCCACAAGCCATGACTGGCAGGCCATATGGGGCAATGCCCTGTGTTAACGCTCTTGCATGATCCCATCAATGGACACCACTGTAGCCCTGACACCTGCCCCTGAGGGATCACATCATGGCAAGCCAGTCCACCAAGGTCCCGTTCATGCTGAGCAGTAATGCACAAGCCAGCTCCCTGACCAGAACACAACAGAGGTACACTGTACTGAGCACCCTTACCAGTCTCAGCCTGTCTCTGCAATTACCACACTCACTTGGCACATTGAATAGCACACATCAGGGGGGGGGCTAAATCCTTCTGGTTGAGAGGTTGTGACTGTTACTGTAGTGGGCTTGTTCTGAATAGCCATGACTGGGCAGACCATTTGGGATAGGGCATGGTGTTGGTGCCTCTACACCCTACCACTAATAGATACCCTTGCAGCTGACATGTCCCAAGTGAAGGCAGAACCGAGCCTGGTTCCACATGGAACAGCTCTCCAGCCCCCTGGACCACTAGGGTGCAGCTGTTCCAGAGGAATGATAGGAGCCTCTGCCCAGAGAGGCACAAGTATTCATCAGCAGTCCTCTCCTGCCTCTCCCATTGGAACAGGGGCTCAGGATTCAACCCATTGCCCTCCGAGTGGAAGGCAAGCACCTTAACCACTTGGCCATCAGGGTGGCCCAATGGTAGCAGTCTTGTTGTACTGTGACTTCCACTGGTGCATTGTATTTCATATGTTTTGCTGTTTAGTAATGGAATCTTTTTAGATGTTTAATGTATATATTTACTGTATTATATCCCTTTCCCCCATTAACCCTGAAATGAACTGGTCACAAATCAATGTGTTTTTCCTGGTGGAAAACATTTAGACTAATAAACAAATGTGACATCCCCTTCACATCCATTAGGCAGTAGGAGTGTTACTATGCCACCCAGTTCTCCCCTGGGAGGTCCATGCCTGGCAGGAAGGGTTAAGGCTGCCAGGCTCAAGTTGCAGTGGGAGGAGCCCTGAAGATAAGAGGTCCTTTAAGAGCCTTTCTCTGGGTATTGGGAAGATGTAGCTCCACAGGAAGGTTGGACTGTGGGGCTACATTTGTAGGGCTACAGTCCAACCTTACTGTAGGGCTACATGAAGGTTGAACCATGGGATTTCCCCCTCAAGGGAGGCATCCTGTTGCCTTTTGGACTTGGAATGCAGTCCTGAGTTAAGGAACAGCAATGGGACCCCAAGGATCCAGCTGACTTCAATATGTAACTCTGCCATATGGTAGAAGGGAGGGATAGTTTCTGTCTGCTTAATTGTGCTGTTAGGGGTTTAGGGCACAGATGAAAAGCTCCAAGATGACTTTCAGGCTGGGACATTAAATGGGGACAGGATTCCCAGATGGGATGGTCTGAGGAAGCTATGGCCAGGCGACAAGGCAGGGGAGCTCTGAAGCCTCATGGTTCATTTGTACATCCAAGGCACCCTGGTTTGTGCCATGGCAAAGGCTGTGAAAACTGTCACCTCAGAGTTTGCATAGGATTCCCAGTGTGTAACTGCCAGTGGTGCAGAGGCCATGCATCAGGAAATGAAATGTAATGTTTGAAGTCCATACAAATGCATCTAGAGCAGTAAAGAATATTCTGTGCACTAGCTAGGACACTGTGGTGTTTCTGCAAAGCTAAGAGTAGCTGTGTGCATACCCCACTTCACTACTTAACTCAATAACCCAGGCTGTCCCCCACACATTAAGGGTGAGTACTCCCAAGGGCCCAGGGTGCTTAAACAAAGCAGTCACAGCAGAAGAACCATGCACAAGGTAATGGTGGTGCTTTCAGCAAAATAGAACACTTCTCGAAAAAGCTGAAGCACACACTTATCCCAATAATGGAACAGACCCAGAGCTAGAATTAAATATTTATTGCACCAAAAAAGCAAACCGCTTGACGCGTTTCGGACAACAGGTCCTTTATCAAAAGCTTAAACAAAGGAACACTATAGTCTGTTTGTTAGAACACTAAAACGTGAAACATGAGATTATGGGCAGGGTTTTAAAATCCTTTTTTTGACACAAGTCTTCATTCTTTCAGTAATTTGATCCACAAAGCTTGCATCAGACACTGGGATTTTCCATCCCTGCATCAAAAGTACACCCACTAGAACACAACTCCACGGTCCGACATGCATCGGTGTTGGGGTTGCTTGCATGTATCTTGGGGCCACTTGCACCTGTACTCAGATGCAAGCTGTCACAAAGCATGTTCAAGTGCTGCAAATATCCCCACTATTGCAGAATGAGGTACAGGCACATCAAATGGACTAAGCATACCCCATGGCTGCACCTGCATCCGTGACTCTTATGCCCACATTTAAAAATCCTGCCACACTGGTTTGAATCCCACCACAGCCATTGACTCTCTGTGTGAACCTGCATGCCACTGGACCCCCACACATACCAACCCATGTCTCAGCCAGAAGAAGAAACCTCTCCAAAAATGATGCATCTCAGCTGGGCTATTCTTCGTCAATAAACTGAAGAAACAAACCTGGAAAACAATGCAGGAAATCCTTGTATTGAGGTATTTTGTCTTCTATAGAGTGCAGCTTGTGCATTATATGTATGAGTATTTGTACAGCAAGTTTCTGTGTGTTTGCTGTCTCGCAGGTTAGTCCTGAGCTGCCAATGCAAGTTGTTGAGAGAATACTAACACCCAGACTATCAAACACTCAACACCTCAATATCTGCACTTCGATGTTTGTAGTCAAGTTCAACTTGGCTGCAGACTAAGCCTGCTCGCCAGTGCTTAGCCTTCGTGCTCTTAAAATAAATGTTTCCAGAAGGATTTAAAAAGAGAATTAATCCACAGGACAGGGGTGTGTGCCAGACTGCAAATGCCTAGCTTTAGATATGGTTGTGTTGTGAGCTGTCAGGATTTTATACAGAAATGGTAAGTCAACGCTGTTACCATCAATGAGGTTGTTTGTTTTTTATTATTATGGGCTCTCTTTGCTTGTTAAAGGTTAGAATAAGCCTGACAGGTTACGTGGGAAATAGTAAGTCACTCCAAACTTGAGAGGACTTGGAATGCCTAGTTTGAAAGCCTACTTTAACATGGTACAGATGCAAGCTTTGACACTTCTTGCCAAAAAGGGAGAAGAAATAGGATGGCTCAAAATGGAACTGTCCAGTTTAGGGGACACCAATATGGGTGCCCTGCTTTATGGCAAAACTCGATA
Source organism: Neoceratodus forsteri (assembly GCA_016271365.2). Taxonomy (NCBI): domain Eukaryota; kingdom Metazoa; phylum Chordata; order Ceratodontiformes; family Ceratodontidae; genus Neoceratodus; species Neoceratodus forsteri. The sequence goes on from JADMNL010000028.1 coordinate 87,625,987, forward strand.
GGGAAACATTAATCAGTGTGTCAAACAAATGATTAAAGAGCTGCTGATGCCTCAAAGAAAACTTTGAAAAACACAATGCTTAGGTACAATTCAGATTACATTCCATATATAATCTATAGATTTCTCCTCCCCATTATTTATTACAGAGAATATTAATATAAATACATGACATTTATCCCCTGGAGTTCATTTGCCTCAATAGCTTACTCCCTACTTCAAGTCATAATCTTCTGTTGTGACATCACACTCTGTTGCCATGAGAGTAACTGTGATGTCACAAGCAGTGCATTATGACCTCAGGTACGGAGAAAGCAACAGGAATAGTTGAACACTTCAGGAGCAAAGATCCTGTTTTCATGCAAATGACCTCAGTGATATATATATAATGGGGAGGAGGAGAAATACAGAACTAACGTTAAATATAAGCTGAACTATGTCTAAATATTATGTTTTGTTAAAGTTCTCCTGAAGACATCAGCTGTTCTTTAAGAACTACCTTAGAAATTTGGCACAGTACCCTAACTAGACTGAACTTCCAGATAAAGATGAGTAAATATATGCTGAGTCAGCATTGTCCAGGGTTCCAGCCAAACACCTTTGGATGAGTCATTCATGAGATGGGCAGGGCTGGGAATTATAACATTAGGGAATCTAATGGTGGGGACACAGATTCGATCCTTTGCAATCCTCAGAGCTGAGTTTAAGTCAGAGCACAAAGAACTTTCTTAAGGAGGAGGAGATATGAACCGAGCATTATAGGAAAATTGATCCATTTTCATCCTCTTTGGGTGGCACAGGGGTCAGAGAACAAGGGGCATATCTCTAAATTTTGTAAGGGGCATCAAGAATGCCTATAGGACCTCCTGAGCAAAGTCACAGACAGACTAGGGGAACTGGTATCCGAGTTAAATCCCAAGAGGTTGAAACAGATTTGGGATGGAATTCACTCCACATGAATTCCTTGACATAAAGTGGAAATGTGCCATAAATTACATTCACACTCCCTCAATAAGCCACCACTTCAAAATTACATTTATGGACAAATGCTGGAGAAAGTGTTGGAACCGAGGGGATCACTTCCACATATTGTGGCTCTGCCCCAAGTTAGAGTACTATAGGACAGAGGTGAAAAAGGTGATACATAAAATACTACAGTTCAACTCACTTCTACATATAGGCCACGTGCTGCTGGGTATATACTCCAGAGTAATACAAAGTAAGCAGAGAAAATATCTCTATACAGTTCTCATCGTAGAAGCGGTTAAAGTCATCACTAACCACTGGTTAGAGGCTGAGACATCTAGTATATGGAAATGGATTTACACCTGCAAACAGGTGAAGCAAATGGAATGCATTACTCCTCAGCTGAGGTTGAGGATAGATAAACATATCTCAGAGTGTCATCAGTAGGCCACACTTTTCCTTTCTCATTTCCATCCTTGATTTAAAAATATGTATACCTTGCAGAGGTTAAACTGCACTGAGAGAAGTGGTGTTTCTAAATTGGTTCCTAGTTGCATAATTGCGCAACACTAGAGAAAGGAGTGTGTGGCTGTAAAGGAAATTCCTCAGCCACTTTGACCAGTGAGCCTGTAGCTTAATGGTTAGAGCGCTGGAATGGCATACCAGAGATCTGAGGTTCAAATCCCAGTAGGCCACACTTTTCCTTTCTCATTTCCATCCTTGATTTAAAAATATGTATACCTACCTTGCAGGGGTTAAACTGCACCGAGAGAAGTGGTATTTCTAAATTGGTTCCTAGTTGCATAATTGCACAACACTAGAGAAAGAAGTGTGTGGCTGTAAAGGAAATTCCTCAGACGCTTTGACCAGTGAGCCTGTAGCTTAATGGTTAGAGTGCTGGAATGGTATACCAGAGATCTGAGGTTCAAATCCCAGTAGGCCACACTTTTCCTTTCTCATTTCCATCCTTGATTAAAAAAATATGTATACCTTGCAGGGGTTAAACTGCACTGAGAGAAGTGGCTTTTCTAAACTGGTTCCTAGTTGCATAATTGCACAACACTAGAGAAAGGAGTGTGTGGCTGTAAAGGAAATTCCTCAGATGCTTTGACCAGTGAGCCTGTAGCCTAATGGTTAGAGCGCTGGAACAGCATACCAGAGATCTGAGGTTCAAATCCCAGTAGGCCACACTTTTCCTTTCTCATTTCCACCCTTGATCAAAAAGGAAGAAATTGCACTCAGGAGTCAAGCTGCCAAAATGCTAAACACTTTATTACTGCAGCACAGACCACCCATAGAATTGGCAATGCCCCCACCACAAGAAAGTTCAACATTTCACGCTTGCATGCTTTAACCTGAGGCTTCTGGTTAAAACGCACAAGCACAAAACATTGAAGTTTCTTGTGGTGGGGGCATTGCCAATTCTATGGGTGATCTGTGTTGCAGTAATAAATGTTTAGCATTTTGGCAACTTTACTCCCGAGTGCAGTTTCTTCCTTTTTTATGATAAGTTACAGTTTTGATACTACACACCAGTGCTGCTTATGTTGCCCTGTTCTTATTATTTGACTACCTCAGAGTGGTTGCCTCTCCTGAAATATCTAGAAGCGGAAGAGGGTACCAATTTTCTTGACCCAACAGCAGGTGTAGAAGAACAAAAGGTAAAGAGGTTGAAAGGGAAAGAGTCAGCCCACAGGCTCCAGGCAAATGGCCACTTCTCAGAAAGTTAGGGTCCAGCACTACATGGAATAATGAAATGCATCCAGGTATAAATGTGGCCATGGAATCGCAGTACATAAGGAAGCTATGTAGAAGTTTCTCCCTGTATCTTTCCCTTTCTCAAGTTTATGTAAATAGTTGCATACTGCTTTGTAGCTTCCCCCCAATTCTAATCAAATTTTGGGGTAAACAGATTGCTATCCTGTCTCCCTGCCTACAAATTCCAGTGAGAATAGTAGCAACAACTCTAGGTGCAGACTTACTGTACATGTGGGTGCTGTTCCTCTAGTCGGTGGATATTGCTGTGTAGCCAGCGGGATAATAGCCTCACCAGGTCCTGCAGCCAAAATGGCCTGGGGGGGGCTCTTCAGAAAGTAGTAAGGCGTTCAGTGTTAAAGATGAACTATGAAAGTGACTAGCTTAGGTTATCAAGTAATAGGACCCCAAGAAAATGTTAATTATTGTATGATGTAATGTTTATACAATGTTTTAATGCAGTTGTATCATGGACTTTGTTTATGTCTGATCCATATAAATAAAAGTTATAAGTGAAAAAAAGAACAAGCCTGACAGACTTGACAGTGTACCTCAGAACATTTCCCTCAGGTATGACCCAAGAGAATCACAAAACGGGAGGTAAACAGAAACATTATATAGGATACAGGGTCAACATACACAACTGCACATATGTAGGCATATAAATACCTAAAGGAACAAAATTCAGAATATAATAACCCAGAGACAACATACAAGGTATAGGTCAGTAATATCAACAGTACAACATAATAACCTCAATAGAGGTTATTTAAGCAATAGGGCATGACAGGGTGTGTGTTATTGTTTAATAACGTCACTCCTGGGGTGGGTTGAAGCACGAGGCACAGCTAAGTGCTTCCACCACCCCAGGAGTGACATTATTAGACAATAACACGCACCCTGGAGTTCCTTATTGCTGTTATACAATGGCTCATTTTAAAAATAATAATAAAAAGCTTAAACAATTTTTGCAGCATTTTTATTTTTATTCTTTTTTTGTATGGGAGCCATGTTTTGTTAATATAAGAAAAAGTAGTCCAGTAGGTGATGCTGCTGCTTATACTATGGGTTTCTTGTACATTGTCACCCCCCACCCCACCCCCCAACACACTCATTATGTGGTGACTTTTGCTCTATCATGAGATTTAATCAGTGTGGTCCCTCTTCTTGTCCTGGGACCTGGTGAAGATGTTTTTTTTTTCTCCCCTGTGTAAACTATAGACTAAAAATGATGATAGCAGAGCTGTGCGGACACTTAAGCAATAAGGCATGACCAGGAGTTAGATTAACAATCTGTTAATCACCCCCTAGGGATGTAATTTGGCACGAGGCACAGCCGAGTGCCATATTGCCCCAAGGGGGTGACTGACTGTTAAGCTAACTCCTGGGAGTGCCTTATTGCTGTTATAAAAAATGGTTCCAAAAGAAATGTGTTAAAAGTATACTTTTTTAATGTTTTCCTCATTTAGAGGGGAGATTTTTAATAAAATAGTTCTTCCACCAACAGTTTAAGAATGCTGGTTCAAAATCAGGATGCATCATTCCACACATTCAGCAGTGCTAGAAGATGGAATGCTGACAGGAAGAATCCATGTGCCATGGTGATCAGGCTGTACATGACAGTATAACACGGATTAATGTAAGGCTGTTGGAATCCTAACAGCCAATCAGATTGCAGCATTTCTGAGAGCCTTTTTATAATTCTGGTTTCCCGTGTTCGCTCAGTAACTGGACATCATCAGAATATGTGAGTTACAGAACTGTTCTGTTTTTTATTTTAATTGGAAAATCATGAGTAATTGGGAAATCACGGTTTAGTAGTGATACCATTCATCTTAAATTACTCCACCTCATCCTTGATGTAGTCCTGTTACCTCTCACCAAGATACTCAACCTATCCCTCCAGCTAGGCCAATTCCCCACACTCTGGAAAGCTGCTCTTGGGATGCCTGTTCACAAGTCTGGTGACAGGACTACACACGCTAACTACCGCCCAATCTCCATCTTGCCACCCCTCTCCAAAGCGCTTGAGCACATTGTTGCTGACCAGCTCACTGACTATCTTGCCACCTATAACCTACAATGTACCCAACAACACAGTTTTCGTAAGGGGCATAGTACCACAACTGCCCTACTGGAGTACACTGACTTCATTTATAAGTCCCTAGACTGTGGACACCTTGTGAGGGCAACATACATTGACCTCACAAAGGCGTTTGACACTGTTAATCACACCCTGCTACTTAAGTCCATACCTACCATCGGGCTGTCACAAGATGTTATAGCATGGTTCAAAAACTACCTTGAGGACAGAACCCAGAGGGTGAAAATACTTGACACCCTCTCCACCAGTCATCCTGTACAATCGGGTGTACCTCAAGGATCAATCTTGGGTCCCCTCCTTTTTAGCCTATTCCTCAACACCCTTCCCCAAATCTGCCCCACCAACATGCTGTTATGTGCTGATGATGCAGTTCTTTTTACCAACCAGCCTTGTCCAACAACCCTCGTCACCAGCCTGCAACACAGCTTCACTGCAGCTGAGACCTGGTTCTCTGAATATAAATTAATTATAAATTACAAAAAAAGGTGAAGCTCTCTGCTAGCCCACACAGTAAGTGCAAAAATGCCCAATTAATGATTTTGAACAATCTTAGCACACCTCTCAAACAAGCTTATAGTTTAAATATCTGGGTATCACACTTAATAGCTACCTAACCTTCAATGAACATGTTAACCTCTTATCTAGAGCTGTCTGCATTAGGCTATGGTTGCTATATAGGCACAGATGCAGCATGTCCCCTTAAGCGCTCCACCTAGCCATCAATAGTTCCATCCTCTCGATTACTTTCTTTGGGCTTATTATTTATGGATCCGCCACCAACACCACACTCCATAGTTTAAATGTTGCTCTAAACAAAGCATGCCAACTTTTAATTTTTATTTGTTTATTGTTATTCAGATTAATACCTCTGAGCCAGTGGCTCTTTTACAAAGGTTCCTCGTCAAAATATCAAGGTTAAATAAAAATATGGATCAGTAAGCACAGGGGCACACAAACGCAGCCACGCCTGTAACATGTATGCCTCAACAAACCAACTTGAACCTCCAGGCCAGGACTTCCTGTCAAACCTGTCTGTTTGCACAGAAGATTAGTCTGGGGTTGGTCCCCCCTCACTTCTCCAGCTCCTAATTAGGACACAAAACCAACATCGTACGAGAAGCACATCCATCCACATCTTCCAGGTCTCATTCTGCTGCACTACTCATGCCCATCGGGCCTTCATGTACAGGACTCCCAGCAGACTAAACAACCTTCCTCCCAACCTCCGAGCTTGCTCAAAATTTGGGCCACTGAACTCAACAGCTGCGACTGTCCCACTTAACTCAAGTCTGTAGCCTTTCCCTCTCCCACCCACATCCCTCTGCTCTCAAATTCTTCCTCCACTTAAGCACCTTATGGCACGGTCATCCTTTCTGACCGTGACAGCTCATGTTTGAAAATCCTTTGTCATACTGTACCACATATCCCCGAGCTAGCACTTACTAGGTACTACATGTACACCTTGTACTTTCTGTATACTTATTAACCTTTGTATTATGTTTAGTGTGTAAACAATGTATTTTCATATACACACACAACCTTTGTATTATGTTACATGTTAACTTGTCCCAATGTTTGCATATGACGTGGAGCCTTTGTAAATGAGCCTCTGGCTCAAAGGTTTTGTAATTCCGAGACTTAAATAAATAAATAAATAAAAACTGGTTTCTTTGAATAGGCAGTGTATGTGGATTTGGTGAGAAACTGTCATAAATTTCAAAAGAAATAGGCATTACATTTTGTTTTTTTGTGGAAACAGCTGAGCACACGCATTTTACCAGCCTGAGACAGCATCTGTGAAGTGAAAGAGAGATGGCTGCAGTTTTTTTAGTGAAGCTGAATATGACAGCTTTTATTTCAATTAGGTGAAGGAGCTTCTCTCTGAACTGGCTGAAGGTGCAAGACACCCCGGCACTCAACTTTGTATGTGGGGGGAGGGGAAGGGGACAGGCGGCTAAGCTGTGCCAGCTTCAGTGCATCGTCGGCTTTATGATGACTTGCATCAGGAGGGAGGAATTTCTTTAAGTGTTCTCTGGTCACTTGTGTGCCTGTACTTAATACAGTGATGTTGTTCAATAACATCACTGTGCCAGGCACACACTGACCAATCAGGATAGGAGAAATTTCTTTGTCATTGTATAATAATGCACAGTGAGGTGAGCAACTTGTTGTGCACTGTGTTTTTCTGGTTACTCTCTTAAATAAATAAATAAAAACTCAGAAAGTTATAAACTGGGAGTACATGATACAACAGCTCAGAGATGTATTGATTTTTCAAGGCAGGCTATGGACAGTTATAGATGGCGGCCTTGAAAAGGAGAGAGCAATACCCACACTTAAAAGACCAGAGGAATTCACCTGGACTGAGGCCGGGTTCGAATTCTACAGTTTTGTGGCAGAGTAAGAGAAAGATAATTCGCCAAGTTTGAATTTAGTCTTGGAGATAGTTTAAGAACCCAGGGCATGGGACCTTAATGGATAGAGAATGCAGTTGGGAATTAGAAGTGAATGACAGGACCAGTTTGGTCACCACATTAAAAACTACACCACCCACATATATGAGACTATTTGAACAATGAGAAGAAGTCTTAAACAGAATACTACATTTCATATATGTATATAATTTATATTCATTGCAAAAAACTGTTAATGCATCATTTAGGGTTGCAGCACCAAAAGTAAGGAAATTAGGTGTTAGGGTTTCGAACCCTAACACCACTCCACCCCACCACCCCACTAAACCCTCTTCATTCCAACAGGCGTTGGGTGTGGGTTGGAGTCATCAGCCCGTACTCTCACCCCATTCCATGTCTAAGTAAGCTGAGATGGTACAGTATCGGAGAATGGGTTGAGAGTTAGGACCAATGACCCCAACACACATCCTGACACCTCTTGGTTTGTGGAGGGTGTGGGTGGGGTGGTAGGGGTTGGGGGGTGTTAGAGTTCGAAACCCTAATGCCTAATTTCCCTACTTTTGGTGCCTAATGCCTCATTTCCCTACTTTTGGTGCTTCAACCCTAACTGATGCATTAATGAAGTTTTTTGCAATGGATTTCCTTACTTTTTGAAAAAAAAAGTATAATCTTACCCTTATATGTTTGTTGAAGCAGCTCCCATCAGTCTATATTGTTTTGTGGTTGCACAGGGCCCTCTGAGACCTGCGCTCTTATGTATCCATAAGTGTATAGACATTGTAATTAACCCTCATCTCCCTGTGGGTCCCCAGGGCCCTGTGGGCCCTCCACTTCCACCCCCACTCCCATCACTTCATAATGGTATCAATTTTGGGGAGCGCAGGGTCCAGGTATGGGCCCTGTGCTCCCATCTATCCATAAGTGCACAGGCATTGTGATGAACTGTCATCTCTCAATATTGCATAATGGAGGGCCCTGCAGTCCCATTACTGCATAATGGTATTCATATGTGGGAGTTGGGCCCTGTGCTTTCATACACCTATAACTGTGGAGATGCAGCACAGGCCTAGAGAGATTCCAAGTAACCCTTGTGCTGCAAATGGTACAATATCTCAGTAACCATATAAACATTAGAAAAAATTGCACTGCAGTTGTAATCATGGACTGGCAACCTGCATCACTGCATTGTAAAGCTGTACCAAGCTGCATTTAGTGAAAAATCTGTATCTTGAATCATTTTTCATATATCGGCGCCGAAAGGTACTGTATCCACCACAATGTTATCCTATGGGAAATTTTCAAACTTCAGAATGTTATAAAAATGGAAGCAATGGAAATTTTATCACCAAACTAGCAAAAGTCACATCTCTGGGGCAAGTCCTTTGTCCCCTGAAAATTTCAGCCCAAAAGTCCTAACTATTTCTTTGCAGTGAAGTGACAGAGAAACAGTGAACTTTAAAAATCCTTTTTAGTGAGATGTCAAAATCCCTTTTCGTAAGCTGATTCCCTTTTCACGAAGTATCAAAATCCCTTTTTGTGAGGTTTAAATCCCTTTTCATACCATGCAGCTATCCAAAAGACTGAACTGAGCATGCTCAGGACTCAAAATTGCAAAACTGAATACCTTTGGAACTGATTCATATTTTTTCACCAAACCAATGCTGGCTTGTTCTTTGGGGCATGCTCTTTCTCCTCTGAAAATTTCAGACAATTCCAAATGGTGAGGCTGCAGTACGATGAGGAAAAAGCAGCCAAAAAAAGGTGAAAAAAATACAGGTTACTCACCTGTAACAGGAGTTCTAGGAGTGGTATATGTTGTTCATCCACACTTTGCGGCAGGTTCCTTGCAGCTTTAAATCTTGCCAGCAGGTCTTCAAGCTGGCTCCTCCCACCCACATGGGTGGTAAAACCCTCGGCTCTGTCCCAGGATGCCAGATCTAGCCCGCTGGAAGCCAGGTTGGCATCAAAGCCAGAGAGGGTGGGTCAGTGGATGAACAATATATACCACCCTAGAACTCCTGTTACAGGTGAGTAACCTGTATTTCTAGGGACGGATGGTTGTTGTTCAATCCACACTGTCTGGCAGACTCTAGCAGTTCTCCAGGAGGAGGGAGGCAAAGTGCGCACCCCCTACTTGGGAAATAAGGACTGGAGAACTAAGGTCCCAAAACCAGCATCCCGGTGTGACTCTAGGTCAATGTGGTAATGGGAAATAAAGGTGTGTGCTGACTTCCAGGTAGCAGCCCTGCAGATTTCCTGGATAGGGACATCCCTAGAAGCAGCCACCGAAGCGGCAGTACGGCGGGTAGAATGAGCTCTTATCCCTTTTGGAGGCTCCATGCACACCAACCTATAGCAGAGATCTATGCAGGAGGTGACCCACCTGCTTATCGTCCGCTTGGCTGCAGGTCTGCCAGGTGCGGCTTCAGCGTAGGTGACAAACAGCTGGTGAACCTCTCCCCGAACTTCAGCCATACACTTTCTATAATAAGTGAGCGCCCTTCTAGGGTCCAAGGAATGGAGCCTATATTTGGCATCCGAGGTGTGATTGGGGTAGAACACCGGAAGAGTCAACACCTGGTTAAGGTGAAACTCCGACACCACCTTCGGAAGAAACTTCAGGTGGGGGCGAAGGATAACCTTGTCCCTGTGGAAGACCAGGTAGGGAGGCTTGATGGAAAGTGCCTGAAGCTCTCCCATCCTTCTGGCTGATGTAATAGCCACCAAAAAGGCGGTCTTCCACGACAGGTGAGAGATGTTACACCTGTACATTGGTTTGAATGGCTTGCCCATGAGCTTAGCCAATACCAGCAGAAGATCCCACTGAGGTGGAGGTTCTCACACCAGAGGGGATATGTGGTCTAGGCCTTTGAAAAAGCACCCAACCACATTCTCCTGTGACACCGACTGCTTGCCGGCCCACGCCTGGTAAGCAGAGATGGCTGCCAGGTGCACCTTAAGGGTCATCGACTGAAGCCCTAGCTGAGAAAAGGACCACAGGTAGTCCAAAATACTAGCCAATGGACAGGAAGAGGGGTCCAACCCCTTGTCCTGACACCACATGGAGAATCTCTTCCATTTGAAAGCGTAGCATTTTCTGGTTGACTCCTTATGGGACGCCTCAACGACGTTGAGGACCTCGTCGGAAAGACCCAGGGCCTGGAACTCTAGCCACTCAGGAACCAGGCCATCAGGTGCAGGGATTAAAGGTCTGGGTGGAGAACCTTCCCCTTCTTGACTGAGATCAGGTCCTGGCGGGCCGGAAGCCGCCTCGGGAGCCTGGAGCTGAGGCTGAGGAGATCTGGGTACCAGAACTGGCGGGGCCAGTCTGGGGCTACCAGAATCACCTGTGCCTTGTCCCTCTTTACCTTGAGAAGCACTTTGTGGATCAAGGGAAATGGAGGGAAGGCGTAGAAGAGGCCCGGGGTCCACAGCCTTGAAAAGGCATCCCCCTGCAGCAAGCCCTGCTGAGGGGGGCATGAAACAGCCTCAGCTTCACATTCTCTCTGGAGGCAAACAAGTCCACCTGAGGGGTGCCCCAATGGGAGAACAGGTCTTGCACTACCTCTGGCAGGAGAGACCACTCATGAGATGCAGTGCCTATCCGGCTGAGGGCATCAGCCAGACTGTTGGAGACTCCTGCCACATGGATGGCTAGGAGATCCGCCTCCAGGTTGATCACGAGAGACCAAATGCGGAGAGCTTCCTTGCACAGAGGCAATGAGTGCATCCTGTCCTGACGGTTGAGATAGTACATGGTCGTGGTGTTGTCCATCTGGACCTGAACCACCTGACCCCATACAAACGGAGCAAAGGTGGTGAGGACTAGCTGAACCACTGGAAGCTCCAATAGGTTGATGTGGCATCGAGACTCCTGAGGGGACCAGAGACCGTGGGCCCGGAGATCCCCCAGACGGGCACCCCAACCCATCCGAGAGGCGTCGGTCGATAGAGTGACCGTCAGCTCGGGGTGGACAAATGGGATACCTCCTGTAGATGAGCTGGGATGAGCCACCACTGCAGGCCATCCCACATCTTCTGGGTCACGGTCACCGGCTGGTCAAAAGGACCGGAGCACTGTGACCACTGGCTGGCCAGCCCCCATTGCAGGGGGCACGTATGCCAGTGGGCCCAATGGACCATGCTGTTGCAGGCCACCATAAGGCCCAGAAGGTGCAGGAAGTCCCAGGCAGGGCACAATTTCCCAACCAGAAATGATTGGGCAAAGGAGGAAAGGACCTCGGCCCTGTCCGCCAGGAGCCGGGCTCTGGCTCAAAGAGAGTCGAGCTCTGCCCCAATGAACTGAATCACCTGTGATGGCATGAGTTCTGATTTGGCCTTGTTGACCAGAAGGCCAATTTGAGAGCAGACCTGGAGGGCCAGATCCCTGGACCGCTCCACCTCCAACCTGGAGGGGGCTGCAATCAGCCAGTCATCCAGGTAAGGGCACACCTGGACCCCTCGGCCCCGCTGGAATGCTGTCACCACTGCCATGCATTTGGTGAAGACCCTGGGAGCTGGAGAAAAGCCAAAGGGCATGGCCCGGAACTCGTAAAGAGATGCCTCTGCTCTGAAGTGGAGTAATTGTTGATGAGACGGATGGATTGGGACGTGAAAGAACACGTCCTGGAGATCCACCACATGCCTAGTTCCAAGGATGGAATTATCTTAGCCAGAGGGACCATCCTGAAGGTGCGCGACCTTAGGAACTTGTTCAGGTCATGCAGGTCGAGAATGGGGCACCAGCCCCCCATCCGCTTTGGGACCAGGAAGTACCTAGACACAAACCCCGGGTTTGGAGAAGTATCCGCCACCTCACTGATCACCTCCTTCTGGAGGAGCAGAGCAATGTTGGCTCAACGAGCCGAAAGAGAGGCTGCGGAGCCCATAGCCCCCTGTGGGGTGACGGCTCAATAGGGAGGGGACTGCTTGAATTCCAGAGGCAGCACTCAGTGGTCCATAGTGCTAGTGAACCAGGCAGAAAGGAAGTGGCAGAGCCGTCCCCCACAGGGGGAACCAGGGGTGGAGTGACAAGGTTGGGGGTGACACCCCTCAACCCATCACTGGGCAGGCTTGGAGGAAGGGCTGGCTGAGGGGCTACCTGGACCCTTCCCTCCAGGCTTCATACTGGAGAAAGCGACAGACTTGGCCTTGGAGTGCCAAGTGTGAGCCTGCTGGCCCTGTTGCTGGTGCTGCTGGACTGGACATGCCGCAGGGGTGGTAGGGCGAAAGGGCTTAAACTGCTGCTGGTGGCCTTTGTCCTTCTGGGCAGATGTGACCGAGTCCAAGGTGGCACTGGACTTCTCAATCCTCTGGAGATGGCCTTCCACCCCCAGCCCAAACAAGTCAGTGCCCAGGAAGGGAAGTCTGCCAGCTTGTGCTGGGTGTCCACCATGAAGGTGGAGATCCACAGCCAAGCTCTGTGGTGCATGGCTACTGCGGCCGCTACTGACCAGGCACAAGAGTCACCAATATCCAAGGAAGTTTGGAGTTGTTGTTTGGCCACCGCCCTTCCCTGATCCTGCGCCTGCTTGACCGTCACCTGAAGATCAGCTGGCAGATGAGGAATCACCTCATCCAGGGAACCCATAAGGGCGTGTGAAAAATGTTCCATCGGTACAGCCGAGCTAGCCTGTCGAAGGCCTAGGAAGGAAACAGCGTAAACCTTCTGCCTCGAGTAGTCCAGCTTTTTGGACTCTTTATCGGGCGGTTTGTCCACGTCCCTAGTGTTCCCGGAACACTGGAAAACGCTATCGATCAGCAGCCCCTCCGCAGAGGGGTGCTCTGAGAAACCAGAGAGTGAACCGGTGGCGACTGTGTACTTGCAAGCCATCCTGGCCAAAGGCTCAGGACAAGATGCAGGCTGCTCCACAACTCCAGGACCGGGCCAACAATGGCTTTGGCCACAGGGAAGGCCTCCATAGGAGAGTCTCCTCGGTCCAGAATCTCCATGAGGGGATACCTGGCCCATTTTTGTATGGGTTCGAGCTGCATCCCAGTGGACTCTGAGATGAGCTGAAGGATACTCAAGAACGCGGATGGGCTCTCGTCCACCGACTGACCCCCTGCAGATTCCAGGTCAAGAGGCCTGGAATACAAGGAGTTGTCGTCAGACTCTGAGGAGTCCGCGAACAGCTGCCAAGTGCCTGAGCCACCCTCCACCTGCCGAGGGAGGCTGATCGGGAGTCAGGGTGACTGACAACCTGTGGGGCAAGCCCTGACCCGACTAAGAATCCTTGGTCGGGGCCCCAGTCTTAGGTTGAGGAGGCAGTGGTTCCACCACAATGGGCAGAACAGCCAGTTTTGGTCGAACAACCGGTGCCGAGGTCGGCTCCTCGACTACCATGAGGGGTTGCTTCCGTTGTTTGGGCAACAACCACTTAATGGCTGGAGAAGGTGACGGGGTCAGCTTATTACCAGTCAACAAGAATTGTTGCCACATCATGTCCTCATAGCACCGACGTAACTTGCGTCTGAGCCCATCCTCAGAAGAGGATGAGCAGCGATGCCGCTTTCCATGATGCCAAGACCGAGACAGCCGATGTTGGCGGGATCTACCCGACATGGAAGAGGACTGAGACCGAGACCTTCAGGGTCGCTGTTGGTGGGTCAAAGAGGGGGTTGGGAAAACCCACTCATCCCTTGGTTCAGGGTCCTTGACCGGGGACTTCGGCACAGAAGGCATGGGCAAGTCCTCGGTTACCACCAGGGGAACCGGGGGAAGAAGGGTTGTCGGCTTCTCCAGTCGACAACCCGTCCAATGGGTCGAGAACAATCTCAACCGTGTAGATAGGTGTCTCAGCCGGCTGACCTGATGGGGACACTGTGAAGTCAGCGGCCTTAGCTGCAACCTCAACTGAAACTGAGAGCCAACGGCCCAGTGAAGAGGATCTCTCCCGCTCTCACGAACGTCAACAGTGGGACTTACCTTTTATTTCTTTTTTCTTCGACCAGCGTAAACCTTCCCGAGTGTCCCGAGGGTCCTTCTCCCTTGGTGGAGAGGGACTGACAAAGCTCCTTGAAAGAAGCAGTGTAGGAGGAGCCCAAGGAGAGCGGGATAAATGCCGAGGCTGAGGAGAAAGATGATGCAGCCTGAGCCGCCTCCTCCTCAAGGGCGATCAACTGCTCCAGCTGCTCCGTGGAGCCCACAGCCACGGACACCACCCAATGGGCCTCCTTCGACTTCACTGGTTGGTACCATTTCTCGGGGCGCCCCAGTTGGAGTCAGGCAGCGTGGTCTTCCAGAACCGAAGCCGTGAAAGACTTGCAAATATCGCAGGCCTGCGGATCATGAGCAAGAGCCAGGCAATAAATGCACGTGGAGTGCGGGTTGGTCCGGGACATTTTCTGCCTACAAAGACACTGACGGAAGCCGGGAGTGGATTTGTCCATCGCAGCCACAAGGGAAGATGAAGACATGAGTCTTGAGAATTTTAAAATGATTTTCGGAACTTCCGAATTAGGATCCAGGCCTAAAACGCAGAGCGCTAAGGAAGGAACCTGAGCTTCCCAGCAGTAAGGAAGATCTGGCATCATAGGGCAGAGCCGAGGGTTTTACCACCCGGGTGGGTGGGAGGAACCAGCTTGAAGACCTTCTGGCAAGATTTAAAGCGGCAAGGAATCTGCCGCAAAGTGTGGATTGAACAACATATCCACGTCCCTAGAAAGTGACTTTTACAGTTTTTTCACTATATGCAACACGAAATCTGCAAATCTGATCAAAACAAAACTTGGTACATCAAGAGATCTGCCCTACAGTGCAGTGCATATCACATTTTGTGCAAATCTGTTGAACGGTTGCAAAGTTATTAAAGTGCAAAATTTGAGGTTTAACATTAAACTGCCTACTCAGCCCTAACTATAGTGGAGCTACCACACCACTAATATATTTGTTTACACAGGGTAGACATTTTCCCCACAGAAAAAGAACAAATTTCCCTAGCCTTAAAGCCACCATAATTAATCATCACTACTAATGAATTGTGATATTGCTCAATAACAGCCTCCTAATTAAAATTAATAAACCACACTAATTAATCAAATAAAGCATGAATCTGCAATACCCATAATTAGTATTACATATAGTAGCAAGTTCATCTAATTAACTAATTAGCACCAATTACATTACTAAAGCAACAGCTGCCACACCACAAGCATCTATCTAAAAAGGTTAAAATACTACTTTCTTAAATTTCTTTGCTCAGCCCCAAAGTCTAAACTTTCATAAAAAGAGGCTTTCATAACATGTTGGGTTAAATCACTCCACAGCAGAAAACCCAGAGATCATATTAAAAAACATCAAATTTTAGACCCTGCAATAAACACACACAATGTCATAAGTTTCTACCATTTAATGTCTGACAAAACCTATTGAAAACTCCAAGCCAGCATTTTACAATACAATAGACCTTTGAACAATTTGGCTTACCAAGGTGTCATGCACTCCTCTCAAAGCCCTGCAGTGAAACCACTTGCTATATGTGCTGTGAGTCGTACACACATACACACACGCACGCAATTACATACACCTGCTATGACCTGATTGATTTTCCAGTCAATTAATCCCTTTGAACTTCACACAGTCATTAGAAAAGTTAAACCCTGCACTGTTGTGTATTTTTAAAAATCCCAAACTAAGTTGAAAACAAAGCAATTCCTTGACTACCCAAATGCATTATATAAAACAGATGAAAGAAACGTGCTATACAGTCAAAAATTAATTCCATCTTGGTTGTCTAGTGAGTTAATAAATCACCAACTCTTCCTGGATGAAATTATTTTTTTGTATGCTACACTTTTCTATCATTTATTGTAAGAAAATAAATGACAGCAAAGTGTGGTGTACAAGGAAATAATACAATTGAAGGACTAACAAGATCATAAAGCCATGAGCCTGAATGGCAAGTGACCTTTATAAGCTCATTGAGCCCCAAGATGGTATTATTTCATGAGTACACCAGACTTTGCAATCATTTGTTTTATATACTGCATTTTCACTGATACTATTTTGCAGCCAGCAGATTTTGTCACAGTTCCAGTCTTTGGAATTGCATGCATGCACAAAGTTGGTGACATCCACATGCAGGCATCACACATGCTGCTATGGGCGTTTTTGCAAATGCACTTGTGGATGCATGCAAACATATCTGCATGTGCACATGCATATGTGTGTGCTGGCTACTGTGCATGTGATGCTGTTCAGAATGCTAGGAACTTTAGTTCAAAGGAGGAAGAAAAGGAGTCGTAGGCAGTCCTTTAGAAACAGTGTTGGTGTTGTCATCAAAACAGTATGGGCACAGTTATGGTTTGCAAGTATGTTTAATGGATTTTGTTGGGGTGCAGACCTTTACGATTTTCTTCTTTAGGTACTAAGCTTTCTGTGTGCTGCTGTGTAAAGGGTGTCCTGATCTGTTAGTGTGCAGTTTGTGGGTTTACTGCTTGTGGTGTTTTATGGCTTCTCTAAGTTGTTTACGTAGAATTTGTATGTGGCGCAATATGTTTGGGCCAAATGGAAGTAAGTGGTTTTAGATTGGAGCAGTGCAGGTGTTGACATGGTTGATTTTAGAGGGGTGTGTGTGTGTGTGTGTGTGTGTGTTGTTCGTTTGTAATCTTTTTATTTTGTGTAAGGCTTATGGTTCATGAGGTGTTTTTAATTGGTTGATTATTAATGTTGTTCATGTGTTATTAAGGTTCTTGTTACATATGGGATACACAATGGCCAGACCCAGAATATAACTTTTATCACCATGGGTGAGAGGACAGGACCATAACTCATGAGTGGTAGAGTCACAAGTGAGTTATGAAAGTCCTGCCCTGTCACAAGGGATGATAAATGTCATATTCTGAGTGAGGCTATTGTGTGTCCAGTTTATACAATGTATTTGAAATTGAAAAGCTTTCAGATTAGTTCTTTTAATGAAGAATAAATAGAATAGTGGATGGCGAGCTATGTACAACAAAGCCCAGGATTCCATCAAGGGCTCCTGATGCAATATATGACCACAACAGCGCAGCTTGAGTGGTCTCTGATTGCACTGGGAGCCCGAGATGGAGTCCTGAGCTTTTTGTACAAGGCTCGTCATCTATTATTTTCTATAGTAGAAAAGCAGCCTCTGTTCTGTGCCACATTACAAAGAAAATATAAAAAACAATGTACTTACACACTGGAGAGAGTCGAGAAGGCTTCAGAAGGCGGACAACAAAATGAGGAAGAAATATTAGGGCTCAAAAACATGAAAACAGTCACTAATGGAAAGTCACAACACAAACTCAAATGGCAGGAAATAACGTTTTTTATGACAGTTGCCAGTGCTGATGGTTGATTTTTTTCTTTGACCTTGGGCACGTGCTGCTGGAGACAGCTTGCTGTTGTACCATTGACCTGACATCAGATCAATGGTGCAACAGCAGTGTGACATCAGATCGATTGTACAACAGCATTCCTTCCCTCACTGAACTCCATAAGTAACAGAGGCTGATCATATACTATAAACTATTTCTGTTTGATTTTATTGCTCTGCTTTGAGTACAGCAGAGGTCACTGATGTTATCAGGCATTGCGCCACTAGTGACTATAAAGGACTTAATACTCCAGGTCCTACTGACAAGTAAATACTTCAGTTATCTGTACATTTTTGTCTCACCCCCATTGTGTTATAAATATGTTTTGTATGGTGTTATTGAGGTGTTTGCTACATGTGTTAATAAGGCATTAATAAGGTGTTTGTTGCCTGTGTTAGTGCTTGTAGTGTGATAATTAGTGTTGAAACTGTGCTATTCAAATAGGCTGTTAGGGGTCAGAGGTTAATTGGTTACATACATGGCACTTAAGAACCATCATACCTTGGAAAATATGATGGCTTTTTCTGTAGGGAAAAGGGTCCAGCTGTGTAACATAAATGTAGTGATACACTACCGGGTGTGCAGTTGTAAAGAAAGATATGTACTTCATCGGGGGTTAGGCACATGGCACAGTTAAGTGCCTACAGACCCCTTAGAAGTACATATATCTCTTTATGATTGTATGCCCTGATGTGTTGTATTGCTTTTCTAAAATGGGTGATCAACTCTGTTAACAAGGAGGAGGCAAAAAAGTGTGAAATTGAAAGAAAGTACTGTAATCCATAGTCAGGTGATGTCTTATGGCCAGTGATATTACAAGACTTTTTAGAGCCATTAGTTAGACAGACTGATAAATATATTTGGAAGAGACAATAATGATTGAATAATATGATTATTTTGCTAAAATAGAACCACTGGCTTACCTGTAGAAGTCAATACAGAGGAGAGTGGAGCTTCAGTAACCAGATTGCCTGTACAGGTGTATGTATGTCCAAATGGAACCTTCAACAAAGCCACGGATAGACATCCAGCAGGCAAACATTTCATGCTGTGCCTCTGCCCACTCCCAAGATCATGCTGAACGAGGGTGGTAATACTGTGATATGATGATACGCAATTGTCTTTTCCTGTATAGTGCCCTACATACAGAGATTTGACATGCTCTATATTTCCTATTCCAAGCTGTATCTGCGAAGACTAAGACCAAGTTTGATCATTCTTCCCTCCACCACCCCAGCTCATTCCCAAACCCGCAATGCCAGGGTGCAAGCAGCAATGGTGCCACTGCACTGATGGTCCAGTTCACCTTCTAGTTTCCAAGATATTACGCATTTGTAATACATGGATGGGACTTTTTGACCATAGAAATGGTTAGCAGTTATTTCTCTGCAGACCTTTTTCCTGTATACACAACTGTGATCAAAACTAACAGTACCCATCCAAATGTATTGTATAAAATAAAGGATGGGTATGTCCACTATACTCAGAAATAAACCCATTAAATGGGCTAACCAGATAATAAAACCACTGGCCCATCGGACTTGTGTCTTTATAATCTGGCTAGCCACCTCAATGGGTTTATTTCCCTGCATATCACACTTACCCACCATTTTACGTAATACATGGATGGGAACTTTCACCATAGAAAAGGTCATCATTTATTTCCATGTATACCAGTCACTAATCTATGAATCAAAGCTATATACCTGCACTAATCAATCAGCTACAGTTATATATCTGCACTAATCAATCACAGCTATATACCTGCTCTAATTAAAGCTATATACCTACACTAATCAAACAATTACAGTTATATATCTGCACTAAATCACAGTTATATACCTGCACTAATTAAGCTATATACCTACACTAATCAAACAATTACAGTTATATATCTGCACTAATCAATCGCAGCTATATATCTGCACTAATTAAAGCTATATACCCGCACTAATCAATCAATTAAAAGTATATACCTGCACTAATAAAAAGGACACAGCTGCACTACATTAAACCCTATGGGATACCACTAATAACACAATTACCACAGCACTAGGAAGCTAGCCAAACCAATTAACAAGCTGCAAAAGAACCTGGAAAATAGACACTTACACAAAACCCTCCCAAACCCATGAATCTTCCAAACTCCTACCTGCACTCACTACACACCATTCTGTCCTTGCTACAAGAGACCATTAGGTGCCATAACATTATTGCAAATGCAGTCTTCATAACAATAACCATCCTAATGTATTATATTCAAGCCGAGACCAAATTAGGCCCTTTCAAATTCAAGCTCCGTTCCTACCTCACTAGTCATATGATTTGCCACTGCTTCACGCATTCAGACATAACATCCTAGGCCTCACCCTTGGCTGAGCTCTATCCTCCCTGGCCTGTTCTTGATATCATCCTTGCACTTATTTCCCCCCAACCTGCCTCCGTTATCACTCCTCCCATGTTCTCCCTCCTCCATCCCCCATGTCCCCCTGCTCTGACCTCCCTCCTCCACATTCTACCCTCCACCTCCCCTCCTCTTCTCCACACCCCCACCCTCAACTATCCTCTCTCTCTCCCTGCCCCTCCCACTCTTCAACTACTCCTCAGGTCTCCTACCCCTTCCTCACCCCACCTACCCCCTTGACAAAGGGAATCTTTGGAGTCTCAGTTCCCTGCTCAGAACCGTCTTACTTTTCTCCTCTATCTCATTACTTAAAGTCTCTTCTTTATAGACTCAACTCACAGTTATCCCCCTCCTAATCTCATATTATTTTAGGTATTGTAATCCTGACGTTGTAAACCAATGATGTATTGCTGCTGTTGTGCTTGTTCTCTCATTCATTGTTTTATAAAATCAAAGTGTACTTATTGTAATTGTGATGTTCAAACCCAATGATGGCGCATGCAAAATTTCATGCAAATCCTTTGAGCGGCTGCGAAGTTATTAAAGTGCAAAATTTGAGCCAGCTCCATGGCACTTGGTGACATGGGATCACCCAGCATGCTGGCAACCCAGTTTTGTGACTGAGCTCGGGACATCAGACATGGAGGCTGGCAGGGAGGGTTCTGGATCCTGTGCCATGGAGGGCAAGCCCTGGTGGTAACTGGTGTGTTACTGGGGCCAGAGGGGATCAAAGGATGCAGACCTGAACAGGGTATGCATCCTTTAAGGATGAATGTGTTCAGGGAAAACAAACTCTATGGAAAAAGAAAATGTTATTGAATTTTAGTTAATTTAACCAAAAATTGGCTACATCCTTTCCATTCACACTATGGACAACCTTTCTCTCAAGCAGGTCCTGCCATTCATGTACCTAGGAGTGGGGCTGGACCCCCAGCTCACCTACCAGAAGCATGCAGATCACATCACTGCATCAGTGGGTCCCAGGCTTGGAGCTCTCAACAGGGCCAAGGAAATGCCTCAACTCTGCTCTGAGAATGCAAGTAATGAGACAATTCCTAGTCCTCCTGCTGGCCTATGGATATGTGGTATACAACTCAGCCCCTAATGTTGTAAGTTGGAAGTCTTGTACTGTGTGACGGGGTTGGCAGACTGGCCCTTGACAGTGGCTCAGTGACCCACCCGCTATATGTTATACAGCTTAACACAGTTGGCAAAGCCACACCACCCACAGAGACTACCCCTGAAGCACACTCCTCAGTAAGAGCATCTACTCTCCAGCCCCCACATACCTTCCACATCCATCTTCACCCCAGTCCCCACCCCATTCTCTAACTTAGACCAAGGCAGCTAACTAAATAGCACCTAAATTCTGAAACGGCATCAGCACAGAAAACCAGCATTCCTCTTCTCATGCCCAGCAAAATGGAACAAACTACCAGCTAGGGATGGGAGGACTAGCTCTGTCAGATCATAAGCCACCCCTCCCCCCCAAATGGCCTGTCTTAACCAGACTTTGGAAGTCAGTCTTTTGTGACTCAACTCCAGTTTGACCCAGTTCAGTTTATGACCAGGTTCGGATTTTTATTGACCCAGGTTTGACCTGGTCCAGATAATGCAAGTAATTTCCAACCTTCAATCTTATAATAAATGAGAACTCAGTAAAAAAAAAGCATAAAATAACTATTTTAGATATTAAATGAGGATGAGGGTCCTGGTCTTTAGAAGGGTGGATTTTAAAGAAATGAGAGACTGTCTAAAAAACTGCCTCATAGGGGAATGAACTGCTAGGGAGGGGTAGACACACTGGGGGAAAATAAGGGAAGACATAATTAAGGCAGTCAGCCTATGTGTGAAGGAAGTGAGTAAAATCAGAAAGAAAGAAAGACTATTATGGGTCTCTAGGGAAGTGGCCAAGATGGTGAAGGGAAAAATGGGTGGCTTTTGGGAGCTATAAGGAAACACAGAGGGAGGAGGACATGGAAGTATACCAAGCAAAAAGGGTCAAATCAAAAGAGTGCAAGTTCAAGAGTGGGGTGCCACAGGGATCTGTCCTTGGTCCTGTCCTCTTCAATATGTTCATCCGTGACATTGGAGAGGGCATCCGGGACAAGCTCTGTCTCTTCGCAGATGACACGAAGCTCTGTGGTAAGGTAGATAGCGACTAAGTGATTAAGAAGATGCAGAGGGCTCTACAAAGGCTAGAGAGGTGGTTTAAAGTTTGGCAGTTCAAATTCAGTGACAAAAAAATTCAAGATTAGGCATCTAGGGAAAAATACAGGACAGAGTACTGTAAAGGAGGGGTTAAACTGAGCACTACGGCAGAGGAAAGGGATCTGGGAGTCATTCATTAGTGATTCCCTCAAACAATCAAACCAGTGTAACAAGGCCTTTAGTAAAGCTAAAAGGTTGCTCGGATGTCTCGGAAGGAGTATTGGCGGGAGGAAAAAGAAGATACTACTACCTCTATATTGATCACTGGTGAGGCTGCACTTGAAATTCTGTGCTTAGTTCTGGAGTCTTCACCTAAGGAGGGACAGGGACAGGCTGAAGATGGTGTAGTGCTGGGTGACAAAGATGATTCAGGCCAACAGGGCAGATCTTACGAAGACTGTCTCAAGGCAATGAACATATACTCACTGGAGACTAAGCAAGAGGGGGAATATGACAGACAACTTCAAGTTCCTGAAGGGAATAAACAAGGTGAACTGTGAGGAACTATTTAGCAGGACTGCAGAATCAAGAACTTGATATCATGAGTGGAAACTGGCTGTAAGAATGTTTACAAGGGATGTGAGGAAGTTGTATTGTACAGAAATGGTAGCCGAGCTGTGTACACTTTTTTCATGGCAAAGTCCATGGACCTTTTTCTGCCATCATTGTCTCTAAAACGGGGAGGTAAGAAAGGCTGAAACAGGAGCAAAGGCACAGACAGAGGAAAGGACAGCGAAAGGGATAGCTAAAGGGATAAGTCTTTCTTCAGATATAGAAGTGAGAAAAGGAAAGCAAGGTGAGGGATAGTGAAGATTAGGAGAGTGGAAGGGGGAGACTGTGCAGAAGAGGACCACGAAAAAGCTGCCATCCTGAACCAGTACTTCTGCTCAGTCTTCACAATGGAGGAAGGGGGGATGGGACACAAGGGAGTAGCAGGAATGGGGGAAGGGAGAGGTGAACACAAGTCCTGTTTTAGATGAGGATCCTGAAGGGACTTGAAGCTCTGTAAGTGGACAAAGCTATGGGTCTGGATGAGATACACCCAACAGTACTAAAGAAACTCAGGGACATGCTAGCTGCCCCACTGACAGCTTTATTTAACATTTTACTTATAACAGGTGGGGGTCTGGAGAAATGACATATTGCCTCTACATAACAGCGACAGAAGGGAGGCGACTAGCAGCTATAGGCCAGTCAGTCTCATTTCAGTGGCGAGGAAACTAATGGAAACCAGGATAAAGGAAAGACTGGTAGAGTATCTTGAATCCAGTGGGCTGCAAGACCAAAGGCAGTTATGGATTTCCAGAGGGTGGGGGAGGTCATGGCAGATGACTGATTGATTTCTTTGACTGTGTGACCAGGTAAACAGATTAGGGAGGGCAGTGGATGTGGCCTATCTGGACTTTGTGAAGGACTTTGACACTGGTCTGCACAGGAGACTGATTAAGACACTGAACAGCCTAGGGTGGGATCCAAAGTGGTAAACTGGGTTAGAAACTGGTTAATGGATAGGTGATGGAGGGTGGTGGTTAAATGCACTTACTCCAATGATGGGAGAGTAACCAGCGGGGTGCCCCAGAGCTCAGTAGTGAGACTCATCCTTTTCAATGTCTTCATAAGTGATACTGTAGATGACCTGCAGTGGAAGATATGCCTTTTTGCAGATGATACCAAAATATTAAATAGGGTGGACACTCAGGAGGGGGCAGAGAGAATGCCCAGGGATCTTGAGAAACTCGAGGAGTGATCAAAAGTATGGCAATTGGGTTTTGATGCCAAAAAGGGCAAAATCATGCTCCTGCAGCATAGGAATCTAGGAGCTGAGTACAGGATGGGGGGAGGTACTGACAGCAACTAAGCAGGAAAGGGACCTCGAGGTTATCAATTAATGGCCTCATAGTGGCAGAGCAGTGTGGCAAATGGAGGCAGTAAAGTCTAGTGGTTAAGAGCATTGAGCTGCAAACCTGGAGAATGAGCAAATCACTTAACTTCCCTGTGCTCCCAGGATGCACCTGGAAACAAGCCTTGGCTTAGTGTGTCTTTCCTGGCCAGTAATTGTAAAATTTAGAAATGTGTAAAACAAAGCAGTGAGTAGCACTAGTGGGATGCTGGAGAGCATAGGGGAGGGCATCTCTAGCATGAAGAGGAAGATATTGCCACTGTATCTCTTGCTGGTGAGACCCCACCTGAAGTACTGTACCCCAGTGTTGGAGGCCATACCGCAGAGAGGAGATAGACAGGGCGGAGGAGGCAGTACAAAGGAGGGCAGCCAACACAGTGCATCAGTTGCACAAGAAGCCCAGTGAGAAGAGACTAAAGGATCTCAACATGTACACCCAGGGAGAGAGGACAGCGAGAGGGGACATGATGTAGACCTACAAGTACCTTACGGGGGAGAACAAGGTGCATGAGGGTGGTCTCTTTCAAGGGAGAAAGAGTACCAGGGGGCATGTGATGAAGCTGGGAGATGTGAGAAAGTACTGCTTTACTGAAAGTGTGTCAGACACCTGGAACAGACAGCCAACTAAAGTGCTGGAGGTGAAAACAGTGGGTGCTTATAGGATAGACACTAGGGGAAGATTAGTAAATAGGCAGGGAGGAGGGAGGGTCACCAGAGACCAGTTAAGATATGTGGAGATAGATTAGGCAAGAAAAATCTGGGCAGACTGGGTGGGCCAAGAAGAACTTTTCTGCTCACAAATTTTATGTTTTTATAAACGACATAAAAAAAAGCTGATGAAGAGCGTGAAGGGGTGACCTAATTCTGTCATTTAACCTGGCCCGGATCTACCTCTGATCCAGTTCTGGACAAGTCTGCAAAATGTACCTATTTTGGCAAACCAGAGTAAATTGTCCTGCACAGTGGCATGGCGGGCTGAGGCACTGGGTGCCTCACTTCCTGCCACGCTACAGACCCGTGTTTGGAAACTAATGCGGGGCACTAAGAGGTTGGCCAGGGAGGAAGGATAGTGCATCCCTAGGACTGCTCTCTTCCTCGGTGGTGGTGGAACTGTTGTGGTTCATTGCTTGGCTGCTACTTGGAACCATGCATGCAAGGGATGGGATGCCATGTTTAGGGCACCGGGAGCATCTCCATGGTGGTGGAGCACACACATCACGCCCCTTGCACATCATGCCCATTGCCAGGCCCAGGTAGAAAATTGGATGAAAAACACCTCTGCTTGCACAATAATGACTGACCCTTCACAGGTCCTGCACTGGTGACCAGGCCCCCCCCCCACAGTCCTGTGGCAGAGGACGATGGAAGAAGGTAAGCCCAATCTGGGTGACAGGGCGGGGGAATCGGCCGGGAGGGCAGCAGGAATATACAGCCTCTATAGAAAAAAAAACAAACAGGAAATCGGAGTAAATCAGAACTTTTTGGAAACAGATCAGTGTCAGAATCAGAACCCGGTCTCGGCTGACCCTCCCATCCCCCACTACCATCCTGCCTTTGACAAACCCATAACCTTTCCACTTTCCAAAGGTTGCTGCTTGAGCAGCTCAAAGATCCATGTAGATGTCCTCCCACCTGACCCCCCTTCTTATCAACCCCCCAATGTCTACGGACTTAGATGAAATAGTAGCACCTACCTCTCTTTCAACTTTCAGTCGAGATTGTGTGTATAAAGGGGCAACCCTCAACACCGGTGACCCTCACTTACTTGTATCAGTAATTACAAACTTAAAAGAAAACAAGACTTGCGATTTGTCAGATGTGATCACATGACCATGCATTATTCCAGCACAATGATTTTGCAGTTATGTACCCTTCGAAACTACATTAACTCCTGTGTATTCTATTGCATTACACTATAAAGTAAGCACTCCATGTATCTTGCTGTACCACAGGATCCCCTAGAAAATGAGATGCTATGCTGGCCCATCAGCACAGTGGTAGGATTACAACTAATTACGACAGTGACCCAGCTTGGAAACAAGCCTAGGTCATAAGTGGCCTGCCAGTGGAAAGAAGGCTTGAGCAGCCCAGAAGCTGCACCTAGGGAAAAGGAACCCCAAGACGGAGAACTGGATGGGTGGGGTGAGACTTAGCTCTACAGAAGAGGAACAGGATAGAGGAGTTATCAGCAACTCCCTTAAGCAAACAAGCCAGTGCAACAAGGCCTATAGCGAGGCTAACAGGATGCTGGGATGTATCGGGAGAGGTATTGGTAGCACAAGAAAAGAGGTAATACTTCTCCTCTACAGATCCCTGGTGAAGGCTCACCTAGAGTACTGCACCCAGTTCTGGAGTCCTCACCTCACAAAGGATAAGGATAGACTGGAGACAGTGCAGCGCAGAGTAACAAAAATGATTCAGAGCCAGCAGGGCAGATCCTATGAGGAGCACCTCATGGCACTAAATATGTACTCACTGGAGATCAGAAGGGAGAGGGAAGATATAATAGAGACCTTCAAGTTCCTTAAAGGAATTAAGGTAAACTGCAGTGAATTATTTACCCTGAATACCAACTTATTCAAGGTCACTTGGTAACGAGTGGAAATTAACAGGAGGGAGGTTCGGGAGGGACATGAGGAAGTACTACTTTACAGAAAGGGTAGCAGAACCTTGGAACATTCTGTCAGCCGAGGTGGTGGGTGCAAACACAGTCAGGGGATTCAAGCAGACACAAGATATAATGAAAGGAATAGCGGTCACCTGGGGCGACAAGACCAGGGAGGTTAATGGGGATAGGACAGGGAGGGTTAGTACCCTAGAAGAACAACAGATTCCAGGGAAGGTTCTAGGGATTATAAGGAATATGGGCAGACTGGATGGATCTCTGTTGTCTTTTTCCTGCTGTCATGGTGTAAGTTTCTATGTTACTCCAGGGAAGGACTGTTCTGTCCCCTGCTATAATACTGCCGCCTGGTGACTGAAAGTGTCAGTGTGGCTGGAGGGCTGGCAGAAGGGTAGCATGTTGCTGATCTTGGGGTGCCACCGTGCACTGCATGCACAGCCCCTTGATATCCTAGCTATATTGACAGTGGAGTAAACTAGAGAATGGCTTTGGTTCTTGCGACTAAGGACCCCGGTATATCCATGACTTGCCCTGCCTACTCAGTATCACCTCCTGATGATATAAAATCTCGAAAGTATAGCCCCTCTGCCCCGTCTCCACAACCACAGCTCCATGGAGGATAGTGACAGACAGGTAAGTGACCGGATAGTGCCATGGGAGCTTCGGAGGGAATTGGGCATTAAAAACAGGATGGGGGCCATACAGAATAAGTAACAAAAAAAAAAAGGTGCTGTATCTCTAGGAGCCATACTGCCATCTAAGTGGTGCAAATTCTACATAAAGAATTAATTAAATCTTAAAACTGACAATTTACTTTCATATAAGTTCCCTCCTGCTCATCAGATCCATTTTTTCCCAAAGACTCTGATGTTTTATAGATCCTCTGATCTGTTGAAAAGCTTGAGGTTTTTTCTTCTCCACCCTGTAGAGAGAGGCCCTCACTTCTCACAGTGCCCCGGGCTGCTGAATTTACTGTGATCTCCTCCAACTTCTCTACCATTTTCTGGACCAGTTTTTCAAGATAATCCACCTGCTGACTCTGCAACTCGTAAATCCGTGAAATGGAGGAGAGCATTTCTGACATTTCTTGGTGAATCTGTTTACAGCCACAGCTGTCGCTCCATTTTTGTGCCTCTGGCCCAGAGACCCTGCATTTCATAGTGGCTGGGCCCTTCTCCAAAGGCCCAGCATCCTGGTTACGAGCTTCCATCCATTTTAGAATTTGTTCCTGTCCCCGGGCAAGCTTGTCCACCTTCCTGCTGAGGTAGTCCAACTTGACATCCACTGTGTTGAGACTGGTCATCAAATTGTCCTGAGTAAGAGCCAATAATTTATTCCTAACAGTACCCATTGGTAACACAAATGTTTTGGCCTGTGTTTTAAAGCAGCAGCACTTTCAGCTATGAATATAATGATGGGAAACTCAAGTAAAGCATTTGCAGAGCAATTCATGGCCCGGGGGTTCCAGCAGCTTGGGAACATGGTCTCCCTGTCAGTTGCGTCAGGGAACAGAAGTGAAAATAGGTGCAGAGATTCCATCCCTATCATCCCCTGGAATCCATATATAGGAAAGAAAGCCTTTATTTCCTCTGATAAGTGCTTTCGTGCTGGCCAAGGCTGAATTCTTTCCAGCATTCAAAAGTTCACAGCCGATAA
This sequence comes from Neoceratodus forsteri, assembly GCA_016271365.2. NCBI lineage: Eukaryota > Metazoa > Chordata > Ceratodontiformes > Ceratodontidae > Neoceratodus > Neoceratodus forsteri. The sequence goes on from JADMNL010000028.1 coordinate 87,654,358, forward strand.
AGGGCTGTCATTCACTGCAACTTGTTTGTGTCTGTTTATGGCTTTGCACTTGTGCTACAGCACAGCAGTGACTGCCTGGCAGCAAATCAGTCCCTAAACAGTTCTATGCTGTGGCCACTATTTCTTTGCATGTTTATGTGACTGGTAAATTCTAGGTGTTTTACATTGCAAGTTGTTTTCTTTTTCATAAAACAATTCTTTTCAATTGAGTTTGGCCTAGTTATTGGAGCACAGTCAGATCTGTGAACCTGGAGACCCAAGTCAGATTCCCATAACTGCCACTTAATCAATGTCACCTTGAGCAAGTTAATTCACCTCCCTGTACCTTACCTTCAAAAAATACAAAAGCTGGGCACACACCACCTTTGCCAAACAGGACACCGAGCATCAAGTACATAAGGTATGTTGTCTTTATATAGCAAGACAATCCATTATTGTACAGACGTAGACAAATGCTGTACCTGCCTGACATATTTCGGACAGTTAAGTCCTTTATCAAGGACTCACCTGCCTGATGCGTTTCGGGCAGTTAAGTGCTTTATCAAGGACTCATCTGCCTGAGGCATTTCGGATAGTTAAGTCCTTTATCAAGGGCTCACCTGCCTGATGCGTTTTGGACAGTTAAGTGCTTTATCAAGGACTCACCTGCCTGAGGCGTTTCGGACAGTTAAGTGCTTTATCAAGGACTCACCTGCCTGAGGCGTTTCGGACAGTTAAGTCCTTTATCAAGGACTCACCTGCCTGAGGCGTTTCGGACAGTTAAGTCCTTTATCAAGGATAAAGGACTTAACTGTCCGAAATGCATCAGGCAGGTACAGCAGTTGCCTGTGTCTGTACAATAATGGATTGTCTTGTTATATAAAGACAACATACCTTATGCTCGGTGTCCTATTTGGTAAAGGTGGCGTGTGCTAGACTTGTATTTTTCAGTTTGAGTCCTTGTCTTGGAGCAGCACTGTCCCAGTGTGAATTTTTTTTGTTTTAATTGTGCTTTACCTTTTGAATCTTTCTCTAGTTTGGTAAACATATTTGCTTTTCATGCATCTATATCCCTCTTAAATAAACCTGGCGTGAGCTTGAAATATCGAATAAATGAATGTGTGTAAATCCCAAGGGAAAGAAAACATTATAACAGGAGATTTCTCATCTGGGCTGAAATAAAGAAGAAATTTCTTTGTACTTACCATAATTTCTTTTTCTGTTAGCTCCACTGCTGTCAATGGGGAATTCAAACATATGGATAATGAGCTCCTCCTCTGGGGTAGTGGTACAGCCCAGAGGTTGTCAGTCATATGTAACCCCAGTGCCATTCAGGGGTTACTAATTAGGATTCCCAGTTGGCATCGCAGGAGGTGTGCGCACACGTGTTGCTGAGCTCTGCTCAGGTGCGCATCTTATCTAAAAAAGTGCCATTTGGCGCGAATAGGGAGACTCGCGTAGAGTGCAAGGAGGAGGCGAGACTGTGAGAGGAAGAGCGGGCTCCTGCTTGCAGGCCTGGGTAGGGGTGTCCTACAGTCGGGGCTGGAGAGGCCAGGGACCAGGGAAGTGAGATTACCCCCTGGTTCTCAAAGTGGAAGAGGGAGTCCCCCAAAGTGGTAGATGGGGGAACAGCTTGCAGCAGGATGAGGCAGCAATGACTGAGGGATCGTGAGGAGCCTGCTAAGCTCGAGAGAGTGGCTGCCATGGAGGGCCCGTTTGAAGACTGAGGAGGCAGTGATGTCTCCAGTGGGGTAGGTGACACATAACCCTTTGCCTAACATGTCCACTTAAAGGTACTGTGCTGCTTATGTTTTGGGACTGCTGTAAGGGAAGAGTTAGGGCCCTGCTTTGGAGAGAACCCTGCCCACGGATCTTCCGTGTGGATGGCCACTAGTGGAAAGGACTGGAAGTGCCTGTAATGTGTACCATCGTACTCCCCTCCCTCCCTGGAGAGGAAAGTGTATCTGCATCTAAAGTAATTGCACCTCCACTCCCACAGGTGGGGTATCAATAGTAATGTGATGGGTTAAGGGAATGAAGGTGTTTCTGAGAGGAATCTGAGCCCATTTTGGCTCGAAATGGAAGGATAAATAGTTGCTAGGTCCCAGGTTCAAATCCTGAGTCCCCCAAGTCTGTGCCATGGCTGAGTGCCATAGAAAATAAGGAACTGTGCTAGAAATCAATTGAGGAGCCTCAAAAAATATTGTTTCTGCTTGAGCATTTCTTGTGAAGAGAAATAAATGCTGCTTGTTGCATTTTAAATAGTTTGGAACTGAATCATTTAAAAAGCTGTGATGAAAATTGTGTTGCTTTGCTGCTTGCCTAACCAACTATTTTGCAGCCTGTTTTATGGAGCCTGTGACCACCCAAGGTGCTGGGGAGGAGAAAGTCAACAGTGAGTCAGTGCTTCGACGGAGCTCGAACCGTCACCAGGAGGAACCCGAACTTACAATTTAAAGGTACTGCGTTTTGTACCCCCTCCCGTATGTACTTACAGTCAAGATGGTACCCCTTCCCTTTCCCAGAGACAGACATACCATCCAAAACCCCTAGACAGGGAGGAGAGTGGGGTAGTTTTCTGGAATCTGCTATCTGTGCCCGGATTGAAACTACTGTGTGCTCGAAGGAAGCCCCTGTAGTGCTCCAGCTGGAGTGAGTGAAATTTAAAGTATTTATGCTGCTTAAGTATTTAAAGTGCCATCGGTAAAGTTAAGTGGGAGGGAGGTTATACATACATGGAACTTTGGAGGCATGAGGATTCCAAAAACCAGCAGTCAGTCACCTTTGTCCATGCAGTAGCTATATACACCTATGTTATTACCTATCTCCATGTCTCTAAGACACAAAAAACAACTGTCTCTATAACCAAAATCTGTTGGCTACTGACTTGATTTATCCACGATAAAGAAAAGAAAACATACCTCACTTGAAGTGATGCCTAAAGCAAAAGTGCTGGATGACTGTCGTCATGTTTCTTGAACGTCAGGCCACTGATCTTGTTACCTCATCAGCTCGCTAACAACACTTACCACATGAAAACAGTACTCGCCATTGTAATCTTGTTTCTTCCAAGGGATCACTCATGATTAAACAAATGCAGTCAGCCTTTAGTGTTGTACTGCCACGGAGAGATGGAATGTATGCAAATGATGGAACTCTAATTGGCTCATGCTAATTTCAAACTGCTGCCCCAAGTAACTGCTGCACTCTTGAGTGCTTCAGAGTCTTACATAGCATAACAGGGTAAAGACCCTCTAGCTATCTAATTTTATGGATTAGACCCACCCCTTTTAATCACATCCTATTAAAATTCAAAAATCCCTCAGGCAGGGACAATGATAAACACCAACTGGTTAAAGAACTGAAACATCAGCTGTGGACAATATGTCCATAAAGCCAGCGAGGATGCAGAAATTAGATTGCTCCCTTTCAGTAGGTTCAGGTAGGGAGGGCAGGGTGGGAGCTTTAATCATAATGAGTGATACCCTAGAAGAAACAAGATTACTATGTTGAGTAATTTGTTCTTCTAACCCCAGGAATCACTCATTATGATTAAACAAATGCAGACTATCAAGCAGTACACCTTTGGAGGCGGGCAGAGAACCTGTTTAGGGAATAGGTTCTGCAGAACTGCTGTGCCTAATCTGGCATCACTTGTGGACTGTATATCCAAACTATAGTGCTTGGTAAAAGCGTGTACAGTTTTCCATGTAGCTGCTTTGCAGATTTCCAACAGTGGAATGTCTCTTGCAGCTGCACTGATGCAACTGTATCCCTGGTAGAATGTGCCCTGTGGCCCAGGGGAGCTTGTTTAACCACTTTACTGTAACAGAACTGTATACAAGCTACAATCCAGCATACAATGGTTCATTTTGATGCACATTTGCCTTTGTCCACTTCCCCATAAGTGAGGAACAGTTGGGTATACTCAGGCCTATGTGCCTTGGTCCTGTCAAGGTAGTGGTAAGAGTCCTCTCGACATCCAGGCTATGTAGTCTCCATTCAGATAAGCTGGAATTCTCAGTGAAGAATACAGGTAAAGTGATAAACTGGTTTAAATGAAAATCTGAGACCACTTTAGGAAGGAATTTCCAGTTGGTCCTGAGCACGACTTTGTCCCTGTGGACTGATATGTAGTATTAGTCTGTGCACAGGGCCTGCAATTCATTTATTCTTCTAGCTGAAGAGATGACAACTAGGAAGATGGTTTTCCATGTGATATACTTCAAGTCTGCAGTTGCCATAGGCTTGAAAGGGCTCCATGAGCTTGGCAATACAAATAATGGGTGCAATGCATGAAGCAGGCAGGGGTATGTGGAAAAGTCGTGTACCCCACCCACGACCCTGCACTCCATGGACTGGTGCGCTCATACTAGCATTCACCAACACCAGCCACCTATCCACAGCCCTTCTCCCTAGCGTGCAGGACTCCATAGGGTTGCCAAGGCAGAGTCGTGAACCCAGGCGGGCATTCAATGGGATGCCCATTCCAGGTCCAATACTGGATCCCTCATGCTGTGATGCATGGGTCCAGGGTTGTGCATGCTGCCTAGGCACCTGGACCCACATGGCAAGGCACCTGGACCCACATGGCAAGGCCCCTACGGCTGGTTGATTCAACAGCCCAGCCTCAGTGAATGGCACCCTCCCAGCACACTGCAGGACCCTGGCATCGGAACCCACTTTCGGCCTGCACGCCCGCAACAGCAGCTGTGCCCCAACACCACTGTGGCTGTTCCCCCATACCCCTGAACCCCCATGGGGGCATATGCCATGGTCCATCCCCCCCAACATCCCGGTGCTGCCGCTAGTCTGGCATTATGAGCACTTGCCTATCCCACTCCCCTGCCCTCACCAGCTGCCTAATGGGCAGAGGCAGTACAGAGAGCACTGACCAGGTTCCCCAGCATCCAGAGGATGGAGACCGTGGGGGTGCAGAGGGTTATGGCAGGGTCTACCCTGGTGTACCCTGCACCACCCTCTCTGTACCCATGCGGCCAGCACTACCTGGTTTAGTGCATGCTGCATAGAGCTGGCATACCCCCAGAACGTCCCCAGTGCAGTGCAGTTCACGGCCATGGGGGATGAGGTGCAGTGGGTCTGCACCACCCCCTTTTGTGCATGCTGCACAGGGGGGGCACTGGGTGTGGGGTGGCTATGTGCCCATGTTACATGGCGTATAGCCACTCCACAACTTCATGCATAGCACCCAACAAGATTCTAGGCTGAGACTGGCTCCCTGAGAGAAGGGTGAAGGTGGCTGAGGCCCCTGAAAAATTTCTTAGAGACAGGTTAAGAGGCCATAGACCTATCCTTGCCAGCTGATACATATGCTAAGACTGCAGTCAAATTATTTTTTAGTTTTAGTTGACCGGGAAAGGAAGACTAGACAATTCTGCCTATTTTCAGCCTCGTCCCGAGGGAGGGGGATCCAGATGGATGCCAACTGACACTGAACCAGATTAAGCTGTTGGTGGTATTTCTTTAGTGAATGGGGGAAATTTGGCCAGGACACCGGGGATATTCACCTGCTCATTTTAAGAAGTGCCATGGGATCTTTAACATCCACCTGAACTACCACCAGAACAGGCAGATGGGACCTCAGTTTAACGTCAAATCAGAAAGATAGCATCTCAGCAGTGCAGCACTCGCTTCATGCTGCACTACATTGTCAGTATTGGGATTTAACCCAAGTGCCTGGTGTGGGGATAGAACCCACAGGCTTCTGATCTTCTGGATCCGAATGGACCTTCAATGTGGAAGGCCTAAAGCCCAAGGAGTGTAGGCAAGTTAGATAATCCAGCAGGACAGACAGACTGGCACCAGAAGGATCCTCATCTCTTCCCTTATACCAAATGGAAAATCTTTTCCACTTTGAGGAGTAAGTTTTCTTGGTAGACGGCTTTCTGGAACCCTTGGGCACAGTCAAAACTTTTTCAGAGAGGTTTAAGTTGGCAAACTAAGTCTTCAAGAGCCATGCCTTCAGTCATAGGGCTCTGAGATTGGGATACAGGATCCTGCCCCGAGAGAATGTCAGGAGAGTGTGCATCTGGGGCAGGTGGATTGGCTGTGAGGCAGATGGAGTCAGCAGTAGTGAGTACCATGGCTGCCTTGCCCAATCTGGTGCCACTAAGATCATTGTTACTGGTTGTGACCAGAGTCCTGATCAACAGGGAAAAGGGAGGGAAGACATACAGAAATCTGCCTGACCAATCCAGTGTTAAGGCATCCTCTGGGACTGTGCCCCTGCTGGAGGGTTTGCAACAGAATTGTGGCAGCTGGTGATTGTCTGTGGAGGTGAAGAGATCTCTCTCTCTCTCTCTCTGGTGTGCCCCATCTCTTGAACACCGACTGGAGCACTTGTGCATTCAGGGACCATTCGTGAGGGTTCTGGCTGATTCTGCTGAGAGAGTCTGCCAGGATATTGTCCTTTCCTAGGAGGTGAACAACTGATAGGGACACCTGTAGTGAACAGGCCAGGCCCCACACTCTCATGGCATCTATGCACAGTGAGGTGGACCTGGTTCCCCCCAGGTTTGTTTATGTAGTACATGGTAGTGGTATTGTCTGTCCTGACCTGTACCACTTTTCCTTTTAAGTGAGGAGCAAACTCCTGCAGAGCTATGTATACTGCCCTGAGCTCCAAGAGATTTATGTGTAGGAGAGATTCCTGAGGTGACCATGTTCAGCAGGTAGTTAGGTCCAGCATGTGTGCTCCTCCACCCTAGTAGAGAGGTATCTGTGGTGAGCACCACTGATGGATGCTCCTTTTGGAAGGGGGTCCCTTCCCTGAGGTTTTCTGGATCCAGCCACCGCTGCAAGGCCTGCAGGACTGTGTCTGAGACTAGTACCAATTTGGCCAGGGAATCTTCTCTGGGACCAGTGAGCCCTTATGTCCCTCATCTGAAACCTGGGACCACTGCTGTGGAAGCTGCCATGTTGCCCAGTAGTCGTAAGAACTCTCTTGCTGTCCTTGGTCTGTTCAGCTGAAATGACCCTGCTAACTGCAAGATGCTGTGCACCCTCTCCTGTGGGAGGAAGGCCCTTCCCTGGCAGGTGTCCAATTCTACACCAGTGAAGTCCAGTAGTTGTACTGGCTCCATTGTGGACTTCTGATCAGAAATCCCAGCGACTCTAGTGTGTGCCTTGTTAAGGCCAGAGTCTCCTTGGCATGTTGCAGGGACTGACTCACTTGGGAACATAAGCAGGAGGCTGGTAAGGACAGAGGTCTGGAGTTATATTCTGTTTTAACTGAACTATTTGAATCGTTTTGTACGTGAAATTAGTTCTATGTGTTAAAAATTACTACCTTGAGTTAGAACTGTTATTTGGGCTGTGATATTGTAAATTTTGAGGCTTGGGAACACTTGTTTAGCAGTGATAATTAGAGTGAAATTTAAATGTGTTGTTTGCCTGGTGTTAGGGGGAAGGGACATTAACAGGAATTACCTTGTCTTTCATTGTTCACTTGGGAACATAAGCAGGAGGCTGGTAAGGACAGAGGTCTGGGGTTATATTCTGTTTTAACTGAAATATTTGAATAGTTTTGCACGTGAAATTATTTCTATCTGTTAAAAATTACTACCTTGAGTTAGAACTGTTATTTGGGCTGTGATATTGTAACTTTTGAGGCTTGGGAACACTTGTTTGGCAGTGATAATTAGAGTGAAATTTAAATGTGTTGTTTGCCTGGTGTTATCCCACCCACCCTGTTTTGTAGGCTTTCTTAAATACTGACAAGCCACTGTGGGGTTGGAATTGAAGGGCTGAGTATTTCTGTTTGGGACTGAAATTCGAAGCAACAGGAACTGGTGGGCCTGTAACATCATACGGTACCTGATGTCTGCATACACACACTGTTAGTGGGACTGGACACACACTGGACTGTATGTGTTTGTGAGACTTAGGAACTTTATTGGTGGGGTTGAAATTGGGTTTGTAAATAACTGCAGTCAGTATAGAGAGAAACTGTATTCAGGGAAAGGGACTGAGAAAGGGGTGTGCCATTATAAACAGAGGGATAAACAGGGTGGCCATATTCCACCATGGCAGGCATCTTCGGAAGGGTTGTAGGCTGCACAGGCTGTGGGATGGCAATAATTCTCAATGGGCCTGGAGGAGGCTGCCCACTCTGTAGACAGCTATCTTGTATCAGGAGTGAGGTATATTGGTTAAGGAGTAAGCGGGGGGTGTCCAGGATAGGGGTGTGGATATGGGCAGCAGAGGTGTGGGGCTGTGAGGAGGCTGGGGCAACGCTCTGAAATTACAGGAGCGTTATGTTACAGCAAGCAGGAGGGGGATAATAGGGACAGAGGACCCTTAGATAGCGATGTTGACGCTAAGGGGAAAGCGTACGGGGTGAACATTCTGAATACAAAGAGAGTGGAGGGGGAAGAGTCAGGAGGGAATGTTGTGGGGAAGCCTAAAACAGCAGACTGTGGGAAGGGAGCTCCTAAGGTGAACAGAGCAAGAGGGGAAAAAGAGGGGCAGTTTAGAGGTGCAGTCAAGGGAAACTCGGGTTACTTGATGGAGGCTGATACAGAGTGTCACAATAAATTTGAGCTACTAAGCAACCTAGAGGGGGAGGAAGGGGTTGGTGGAAATGAGGAAACTGACACAGAGGCCGGGGGGAAGGAGTCTGATACCCATAGGGCATCACAGACTGGCAATGGAAAGGATAGAAATAGTCCCAGAGGCAGAGGGAAACATAAATGTTAAGCAAATGGGAGATGCAACATATTGCAGACATGAGGAGAAAGAGCATGACTGGAGAGAAACTGGGAGACAAGGAGGTGGGAGAGGGCCCCCCTTCAGCAGGGGTCAGTACCAAGGATGGGGTCTAGCTAAAGGGACCACAGAGAGCCTCTGGAGGCAGGGTACTATTACAAGGGGAGGATAGCAGTGTGGGGGAGGGAAACCATCAGGGCCAGGATAAATGGTTTGGATAAGAGAGGGTTAAAGGGACACCTATTCAGAGGGGTTTGAGTTAAGTGGGCAAAATAGCGGGAGGCAGAAAGGGGAGGGTGACAAGGGGGTCTCTAATAAGGCAGTAAGACTCCCGTGGAAGTGAGATCACGAATAAAGGAGGGGATGGGGGCTGAGAGGGCATAGTGGAGGTAACCATAAGGGTGATGGCGGTGTTAAGATTCTGTTATTGGGAGACTCGATGATTAGGGGTATCCAGTGGGAGGGACAGGGAGGTAGATGCCATAGCCAGGTGAAGGTAGTGAGTATCTCTGGGCTGACAGTGCACAGAGCAAAGTTCATGGTGTATGAAATGGTTAGGGATTGTAGAGGGAAACCGGATTTCCTGGTGCATTTGGGAACTAACTATCTAGAGGGAAATAGCGTTTTGGAAATCCAAGCAAGGTTCCAAGAACTTGCCAGAGTCTGTTGGGATAATGGATGCAATATTTCCTTTTCAGAGATATTGCCAGTACCAAAGGCCTCAGTGGAGAAAAAAATGAAGCTCACAGAGGTTAATGACTGGCTCAGGAAGTGGGGTGAAGAGAGTGGGTTGGGGGTGTTAGGGAACTGGAAAGGAGTTTGGAAGGATAAGGGACTGTATGCCAAGGACAGGCTTCATCTTGCCCCATTAGGGAAGGAAGTCCTTAAACAGGGGATGGCTGACTATATTCAAGAAAGGTGGGGTTTAAAACTTGTGAGAGGGGGAAGGGATAAGGGAGGGGCTGACCAGAAGCCCTCTCCTCCAGATGAGGGGAGTAGCCTTCAAGCCCAAGGTGGGGAGGGGGAAACAGACTGGGGGTGGAGGTTTCAGGAGGAGCAGAGGGAAGATGGAAGTATAAGGAATCTGGGTGGGGTCCGACAAAGAGAATCAGGGATAAGGGGTGGGGGTTGGTGTTAGTAAATGCCAGGAGCTTGGGAAACAAGTTGCCAGAGTTCCAGAGCCATGCTGTTAGGGGGTGGATGTGGTGGCAGTCACGGAGATGTGGGCCAACAAAAATCATGACTGGGACATAAACGTGCGGGGGTACACTATGCTTAGGAAGGATAGAAAGGAGGGCAGAGGGGGTGGAGTGGCTATGTTCATTAGAGATGACATAGAAATTGCTAGGGTAGAAGAGGCAGAGGGAAACGTGGAGGCCTTATGGGTCACCCTACGATCCCCAGGAGGAGATAAGGTCAAGCTGAGTATAGTATATAGGCCCCCCGGGATGAGTGATGTTTTAGAGGATGGTTTGCTGGACAACATCATTGCCCAGTGTGGACCAAAAGGGAAGGAGTGGTGTTGATGGGGACATAATATCCAGGTACAAACTGGGAACCATGTCCTCTAAGGTGGCCAAGGAGCAGAGGCTGCTGGATGGCTTCCAGGATGTGTTCTTAACACAGCATGTGATGGAGCCCACAAGGGAGGGGCATGTCCTGGACGTGGTTCTGGCAGATGGGGATCTGGTAAGGGACCTGGTTGTAGAGGATCCCCTGACTGGGAGCGACCACAATACTGTCTGGTTTCAAATAAGCATGGGGAGAGGGGGAGATCTAGGACACTGGCAGTGGACTTCAGGGGGACAGACTTTGTGGGCATGGGAAATATTCTCAAGGATCACTTGAAGGGGATTACATCAATGACAAGTGTAGAAAGGAGATGGAAGGTCATAAAACGGGGACTTCATGAGGCAGTCAGAATCTGCGCTAAGTTGAAGCGGAGAAGCAAGGTCACATAAACCATGATGGTGGTCAGTGAGGTACAGGTAGCGGTCAGAGAAAAGAAGCGGCCTACAAAAATATAAAACAACAAGAGGGATAGGGATAAGAAATGTACCATCTTGCATCTAGAAAAGTCACCGGATGGTGAGGGCGCAAAGTCAGTAAAGAGCAGCAGCTGGCACAGGGGATAAATGGAGGGGAAAAGGGTTCTTCTGGTACATTGGGGAGCGGAGAAAAACTAAGGGCCATCTCAGCAGATTGAGATCAGAAGGAGGGTGGGTGGAAGAGGCGAGGACCAGGCAGAGATATTTAATGAGTACTTTGCCTCTGTGTTCACTAGGAAGGGGATGGGATATCTACAAAGCAAGGCATGAAGGGATAGAAGCGGCAGTGAGTGGGATCAGGGAGCAACAGAAATGGAGCAAGAGGGAGGAGAGGTACCCCAGGGGTGTCACATCTGGATAAGGATAAAAAGGCCAGTAAGGTGGAGGGGACGGATGATGCCATCTCCACCAAAAGGGTGTGGTTAGCCCTCAAGGCCCTAAAGAAAGACAAATCTCCTGGATCAGATTACATTCATCCGAGAGTACTATGGTAATTGGCAGACATACTGGCTGCACCCCTGGCGGAGCTCTTCAACAGGTCACTTGAGACAGGGAGGGTACCTAGGGATTGGCAAGAGGCACATGTGGTGCCAATCCATAAGAGGGTTGAGGAAGTACCAGGTAACTATAGACCCATCAGTTTGACCTCGGTGGTGGGAAAATTGGAGAGTACACTAAAGGAGCGATTGGGGTGTACTTGGAGGAGGTGGGAGGTCTGGATAGTCGGCAACATGGGTTTGTGCCAGGTAGATCATGTCAAACCAATCTTGTGGAGTTCTACGAATGGGTAACATCAGAACTGGACAGGGAAAGCCTGTAGATGTATTATTCTTGGACTTCAGCAAGTTTGACTCTGTCCCCACAATGGACTGGTGGAGAAACTGATGGGGTTAGGAGTAGGCCTTTGATGGTCAGATGGTTGAAAACTGGCTAGCTGGGCGCACCCAGAGAGTAGTGGTCTGTGGGGGGCTCTTGAACCCTAGAGAGGTTGGTAGTGGGGTACCGCAGGAGCTTGATCCTAGGTCCGATCCTGTTTAATGCATACATATCGGACATCAGGGAGGGTATAGGGTGTGAAATGAGTCTCTTCGCAGATGACTCCAAGATGGGAGCAGTAGCTGAGGAGAAGAGGGAGGTTGGCCCTGCAGGGACCTGGACACCCTGAAAGCTGGGCTCACACATGGAAATTAATTTAATATCACCAAGTGCAAGGTGTTGCATCTTGGTCGTGGAAACCCTAAACACAGGTAGACCCTGGGAGGGAGGCGCTGGAGGCCTCAATAGGGAAAAAGACCTAGGGTCATGGTGGATGCATGTATGAATAACTCTGAGCAGTGCAGGAGGCAGCTAGCAAGGCAAACAGGATGTTGGGATGCATCATAAGGGATCACCTCTAGGAGCAAGAAGTGATTCTGCCACTGTACAATGGACTGGTTAGACCACACCTTGAGTACTGTGTACAGTGCTGGAGACCACACTGGAGAGGGTACAGAGGAGGGCAACTAAGATGATCAGAGGGCTAGGGAATTTGGCGTATGAGGACAGACTTGAGGATCTCTGCCTGTTTTCATTGGAGGGAGAGGAGAGGCAGGGGACATGATTGAGGTCTTCAAGTACCTCAAGGGAATAAATAGGGTAAACATGGAGGGGATCTTTAGACTAAAGCAGGGAGGTATCACCAGAGGGCATGGTTTGAAGTTGGAAGATGGAAGGGTGAGGGGGAAGAGAGGAAGAGGTTTTTCACTGAGAGGGTGGTGGACCCTTGGAATGCACTGCCTGGCAAGCTGGTTCAGAGATCCACAGTGGTGGGCTTCAAGAGAGGGTGGGACAGACACAGAAAGTGGATGTATCAGATGATGGCCTGTCCCAGGGGGGTGGGGATGGATGATAGGGGTTTCTGGAGCACAAGGGATGGGAGGGCCTCGGCACCCAACTAAGGATCTGAGGTTCAAGCAGACTCGATAGACCATAAGGCCTAATCTGCTGACAAATAGTATGTTAGTATGTTAGCCAGTCATCCAGGTATGGGAATACTGTCACTCCCTGCCTTCTCAAGTGTGCCACCGCTACAGCCAAACATTTTGTACATGCCCTGGGGGTTGAAGTTAGGCTGAAGAGCTTGGCTATGAATTGGTAGTGACCTGAGGGGAGTCTGAACCTCAGGTACTTTCTGTGGCTTGGCCTTATTGATATGTGGAAGTAAGCAGCCTTGAGGTCTAAGGATGCCAGCTAATCCTCTTTTTGCAGTGTGGGGATAATCATGTCCAAAGTGACCATTTTGAACTTTAGTTTTGCAACATGTTTGTTTAGAAGTCACAGAACCAGAATGGATCACCAGTCCTCATGTTTCTTCCGAGTGCGAAAGTACCTTGAGTAGAAACCCTTTCCCCTCTGTGGCCGGGGCACGGGCTCTACTGCTCTGATGGTTAACAGATTTGTCACTTCTGCCTCCAGGAGAATTTTGTCTGCAGAGGTTGTGGGGGCAAAGTTTCTGGATCCGAGTTTGGGGAAGGATTTGAAACTTAGAGACAGCCCTTGGTTCACTACCTCCGAGACCCACCTGTCTGTGGTGATGGCATGCCAGGTTTGGAGGAAGTCAGCCAATCTGCCTCCTACTGTTAGGGGGTAGGCGTCCTGTGCTAGTCTGTCAGGGATTCTTCTTTGGCTAAGCCTGAGGCACTTGTGCTGGTCCCCTCATGGCCCTTCTGCTTCTACCCCTAAGATAGCCCCTGAGTAGCTGGTAGTCCATTGTTGCTTAGGCCTGAAAGAATGATCTGGAGTAGGATCCCCTAACCATGCCTCCCCTGTATTGGGACCTGTAAGAGGTGGAGGGTCTCTCTTTGGCTTAATTACTTCTGTAAATCATTTTATACTCCTCCACTTTTTACATGTAATAATAATAATAATAATAAAATTTATTTAGTTAAGCGCCTTTCAAATATTTCAAGGCGCTATACAAAACATCATAGCATCAACACATCAATACATACACTGACAATACAGCCAATAAAATATCTAAAATAATTACAGTACAACAGGGAATGCCTGATTCCATAAAAATGACTTTAAAGCCTTTTTAAAACTATCCACCGTTGTACTTTCTCGGAGCTGGTGGGGCAGAGAATTCCAGAGGGTGGGAGCCGCAAATCCAAAAGCACAGGCTCCAGAAGACTTGAAATTCACCCTCGGTATCTCCAGCAACCCCTCGTCAGCTGAGCGAAGCTGTCTCAGAGGGGTGTAAAGCACCTGAAGTTCTTTCAGGTTAGTCGGGACCTAACCCATGTAGGGCTTTGTAGGTCAATAGACCCACTTTAAAGGTGATCCACCACTGTATTGGCAGCCAGTGCAGAGTGCGCAGCACTGGGGTAATATGGGACCTTCTAGACACCCCAGTCAACAAATGTGCTGCTGCATTCTGCACAAGCTGCAAGCGGCGGATATCAACCCCAGCAAGCCCTAGGTACAGGGAGTTACAGTAATCAAGACGAGATGTCACAAAGGCGTGGACCAAAACCGGCAAATCGCCCGGTGGAACCAGGTGCCTAATCCTGGAGATGTTTCTAAGATGAAAAAATGAAGTCTTGATGACTGCAAACACCTGATAACGAAGGGTCAAGCCAGTGTCAAGCTCCACACCCCTGTCTTGTCCTCAAAGAAGGAATCATCTTCACAGGGGAAATCCATAGCCTTTGTCTGCGTATCCTGGGTTAGGTTTGTTGTCCTAAGCCAAGCAAACTGCCTCATGGAGACAGTAAGGGCCATAAGTCTGGCTGAGGTGTCATTAGTGTCCACAGCTATGTGGAACTAGTACTTAGTGGCATCTAAGGCTGTCCTGACAGTCTCTGCCAGGTCCACTGCCACTTTGTCTGAGATGCTATCTGTTAGTGCCAGCACAGTGTTCCACAAGGACCTCTGGTATTGTGCTGTGTATGCCATATAATTGGCCTGCCTCACTAGCAGTGAAGCTACCTGGTACCCCTTCTTCCCCATAGTAACCAGTTTTCATGAATCCTTATCAACAGGGTGGGAAGAGCAAAATTCTGGCCTTATCACAAACAACTGCCTGTACCACCCCTTCATGGTTTGGGTGGTTGAATAAAAAGGCAGCACTGAACCTGCCCAATCGGTACTTTTTATCAATCTTTTCAACCCCTGGAATGGTGGTAGGGGATTTGAGGATTTTTAGTACCTGTTTCCTCAGAGACTGGTGCATAGGTAGCAGCAGTCTCTCTGGGGGCCTAACCCCATTGTCTCTAGGAAATCTGCCTCTTCCTTCTCTTCTTCAGTTTCTTGAATAGGCAGATTCAGGGTGTCCACCATTTGCTTCACAAAAGAACAGTGTGACGTGTAATCATCTGGACCCCTCGGTGGGGAACCAAACTCCTGTTCAGGTGACACCTCAGGCTCATTGAGCTCACCCTCCTCCTCCTCCACCACTTCCCCTTCTTGTATCTCATACATGTAGGCAGGTTCCTGAACAGTTTGTACCTGGGCAGGAACTGGTGGGGTCAGTGTGGGAACCGGTACCACTGCATTAAGTGCCTGTAAAATCTGCAAAGCCCTAGCAATCTCCTCTGATGTGGGCATAGCAGGCTTGTCTGCTGAGAGCTCCTTAGCCTTCTTGGCCAGAGGTGCAGCAACATGTATCTCTGTTTTTTCTTGGCTGGAACAAACTCACCGACTGGTTCCACAGGTCTTTTAGATTTAGCAGCGTCAACGTTATCCGTGGATTTTGGATAAGGCCACTGACTCTTTAGACCTTTCCTTATTTTTTGAAGAAGCAGGAGAAGAGGTAGTGGGAGTTACCTTTTCAGAGGTTTTAGAAGGAGGAGCAGATGTAGTCATTTGTTCTAGTTTTTCAGCCATTCACTTAATGGTTTTAGGGCCAAAGGTTTTACACACAGCACAATTTGCAAACATGTGACTGGGACCCAAGCAAAAAAAAACAAAACAGAGGTTATATGTCTATCAGCTTTAGCAACCAGGTGACCACAGCTAGTACAATTCTTAAAACCAGTAGGTCCTGTCTTTTTCTTTGGTCTCTGAGCCTCTGACATTGGTGTCAGAATCTACTTTTGAATGCTGAAAAACCAAACGGTTGGTTCCCTGGAACCGTTAAAAGTTAAATATAACCACAATCGGTTCCTGAATGCAAAGAGGGAACCAACAACTGCTCGGTTCCTGACAGGAAAAGGAACCACAAATAAGTAAAAATTAAAAACTATTGAAGAAAGTTACGGAACCCAAGGGAACCATTCAAAAGTAAAATTAAATATAATTTTAAAGTGAAAAACCACTAAACCCCATTGTTCCACGGAACCGATGAGAAACCAAAAAACACAAGTAAAATAACCAAATAAATTAACACTACTATAGGGGCAGCAAAATGAAATATACTAGTACATAAATGGTACTTATCGACCAATTAAAGTTCTGACAGAAAAGTCGAGGGGAGCTCTCTGAGGCATTGTCACTGGCAGGCAGAGTAAAGAATCTGAAGTACTCAGAGTGCAGCAGTTACTAGGGGCAGCAGTTTGAAATAGAGTTCCAGCATTTGCATACATTCCATCTCTCCATGGCAGTACAACACTAAAGGCTGACTGCATTTGTTTAATCATGAGTGATTCCCTTGGTTAGAAAGGTATGTTTAAGCATGAAGGAATCAACATTTCACAATAATTGTAGAGAACAAGTAATGGACTAACTTGGAACAGTGAAGCACCGAACAATACTTGAAAATTATAACCTGTCAACCTGTAAAATCCAATATTTTATAGAGACGTCCACGGATAGCAGATAATTCCTGAAAGCTAACTGCAGTTGCAGAGAATGTATCTTGACTGAAATTAATGTTCCGTATGTAACCCCCCCTACAAATGGAGGTTCCCGAAAAGTCTTCCTTGAGCTTGCCTAAATGCTCACTGCCAGGCTGGTGTCCTGCGTTTTAGCAGTTTAAATGTGATTGCCAGAGAGTGCCTGTATAGCCTCTGTGTACTGTCTCTTTAAGAGCTGCCTGGATTGCAGTCATAAGTAATCTGAGATGGAGCTCTTTTGAAAGACATAACTATTTGCTGAAAATCATTTATAGTGATAATGATAATGTAGTTTGTCTAACCTGCCTTCTTTGCAGCAAGGACTGTTTTGTTTATCTCCACTATCTTGCCCCGGGACTGCCAAATTAGGCCAGTCAGTACTGGTGGGACCTAAAATGGAGCCGGACTACAGGAGCTGTCTGGAGTCAGAATCTGTAGGAATTGTAGTTTTGGGCTTTTAGCGCCTTTTTGCACCTGAAGGGGGCGCTCCTGTTGTGACTGACAAATGAATCAGCCAACCGAACCTTTTGGATCTTGGGGAAATTCCCTGGCTTGCTGGCAGTTGAGTCAGATCTAAGTTGGGAGCTGAAGAAGCAACATGCTTGACACAGTCAAGAAGTCGTCTGAGTAGTTTCGAGCAGGAGAACTGTGGAAAGGCCTGAATTGTGGCCTGCATGTCTGCCTGCTGCCCCTGAGAGGGAGAGAAGAGAATTATTTCGGACTAAATCCAAGTTTGTGAGAACAAAGTAAGCCACTGATTTTTCACCAGGCTCATACCCAAAGAAGACCAAAGATTTTGTTGAATGCAATCAGCCTGTCAGGATTTCCAGCTGCTTCTGAATCCCCGGTTTGTGCAGAGATTTTGCGATTGTGACCAGAGAGCGGTTTGCCTGGTACAATAGAATTTCCTTACATGTAAATGTGCTGTGTATTTAAAGTGGGTCGTGATTTGGTTCCCCACTGTGTGAACTGTCTTCTGCTTGCTGGTACCATAGAATCCTTTACACGTAAATGTGCTGTGTAGTATAAGTGGGTCATGATTTGGTTCCCCATCGTGTGAACTGTGTTCTGTTTGCTGGAAGCTTTATCCAACCTAATCAGCCTGAATCCATGTTCATCTCCATTTGGCCTGGGCCATGCCACGCTGGCCCTGCCAGACTACCGCACTGCACAGAGAAAGCCACTGACGAGAGATCTGCCTGGGGATCAACCCCCTGCTCCACGCTTGAACAGGAACAATGCCTCACTGAATCGTGTGGGCCCTGCTTCTCCTGGCACTCCAGATTAATCACCTGCTGTCTCGATTTTTGTCCAGTCTGTGTCCAGTCTTGGGTATAGTGAGTAATCATCAGGGTAAGCTCCCTGCAACAACAGCCTAATCTAAATGTGTGTCATCTGATTGTCTTGTTTTCTTTTCACGAACTGAGCCCTCCAGCTCCAGATTACAAATAGTGTGTGTTGTGCATGTTGTTTTCTTCTATCACAGGGCCCCAACCAGCTACAATGTTCCTGGCTAGCCCTCCATTCTCCATCTGGGTACCCAGAGTGTGTGACTGTTTATGGACCCTGAAGTGCATGCATAACTGTTTGACTGATAGAGCCTTTAAGCAAATTAACCTGATTACACCCCTCCCTTGTTCAAGTCTCTTAAATAAATCAGATCTAACTCTTTTTTGCATTTACTCTGACTGTGGTTCCAGTTTGTGCAAGGGTACTGTACTGCTGTTATTTGTTGTGTACAAACCTTGTTTTACAGGGGGTCCCCAGGGCCAAGCCAGAGGAAAGCCCTGGTGGTAAGTGCAAACAGTGTGGGTACTTTTGTGGTGTACCAGGGGTATTGTGAAAGTGATTGTTGTGTATTGTTCTGGCCACTAGTAAAGAAAGAGGGGGTTATAGTGTCCCGGAGGGCTGTGCCCAGGTTAGCTGGACCACTACCAACCCTGACCTCCAGGTGGAGGCACCCATTTCAGAACTCAGGCCCCTTAACCTGCTACTAGCCAAGCAGGCAGGGGTAGTAGCCCTTGGGATAGCGCCACCTAGGGGTTACACATAGATATACTGGATAATATTCTCTGACTGGAGCCAGAGGCTCACAGGAGAGGCCCGATTGACAACATTGGAGGGAACAGAAAAGGCAAGTATGAAGGGACTTTTCCTTTCTCTATCACTCCATGTTGTCAATAGGGAATTCATACAAATGGGTTGTAAAAAGCAGTACCCATTACAAACCGAGTGGGGCAGAATATTGCCCCATATGTAACCCAAAAGCAGCCGCTGCAAGACTAGTCTGCTAATCACCATCTCAAACTCTGTCCAAAGACAGCACTGGTGGAGCTCTGGACATCCAGTCTGTAGTGCTTAGTGAATGTGTGACTGAAAGTTCCTGTTGTTGCTTTGCAGAGTTTCAATACAAAAGCCTCTCCTCTCTTCACCCAGGTCAAAGTGATGCCCTGGTAGAGTGGGCCCTGATCAGAGCAAGTGCTTATGTCTGCTCTGCCACATATGCTTTGGCGATTACCCATCTAGCTAAGGCGGCCTTGGAAGCCTGTTGAGCCGCCTTTGCCACTCCAAACAAGATAAACTCACAGACTTTCTGAACTCCTCCGTCTTCTTCAGATAAGTCTTAATTGTCCTGCGTAAATCCAGTTTATGAAATTCCTTTTCTTTAGGATTTGTCATCTTTGGACAAAATGACAGCAAGCAAACTTCCTGGTTTACATGGAAAGCTGCTTGAACCTTGGATAAAGGACACAACTGCCCTCATTACCACTTTATCCTTATCCACTGTAGGACAGAAAGTCCAACAGTAATGACAAAAGTGGCTCGAAAGGTGCTCTACACAGAGTATGTAAAATCTAGATCAAATCCCACAGTAGAACTGGGGACTGAAATGACGGCCAACTCCCGCTAACTACCCTGAGGAAGTGGATAACATCAGAGTTGGTTCCAGAGACGAGCCCATAGATGTTCCTAACACTGCTCCAAATGTGGACTCCTGCCCATGCAGGGTACTTAACACTAGACCCTTGTCTGCTCCTGAACACAAAAAATCCAATATCTGTGGGACCGTAGCCTTGGACAGTCTGATACCTGTGTCTCTGGTCCAAATGGAGAAAGTGTTCCACACTTGATCATAGGCTGCTGAGGTGGAAACTTTCCTGGAAGCCATCAGGTTGTCTACCACTTTCTCGGAGAAACACTGCCTTTTTGTAAAACGTGTGTACTGAAGAATAAATTCGATGTACAAAGACAAAAAGAAGTACAGTTGAGAGATACAGATAATAAAACACATTTTAAAACTGATCAGAATCCATTAATTAATCAGCAAAATGAAAAAAAAATACTTACCATAGTACCTATCTTCTTTCAAGGTATCCTTCAATATGCTTAACTAATGCAGTTAGACTGCTGCGTTAAATTGCCCCAAAAAGAAATGAAATGCATGCTAATGATGAAACGATCATTGGCTCATGTCAATTTCAATCTGCTTCCCCTAGTAACTGCTATGCTCTAAGGTGCTCAGATCTATTAAGGGGCCTGACAGGGTGACGGCACCCTAGCTAGCCTATAAACACTTAAAATAAAATAAAAAATGTGTGGCCCCTATAAGAAGGGGCAAGAAAAAGGGTCAGAGCAAACTGGTTTGTAAGATTCTACCATAACAGTGGTTCAAACCCCAAATAGAGAGCCCAGTATGGATGCAGAATAGGGGGATCCCTGTTTTCTGATTCTGGAAGGGGAGGCAGGGTGGGAGCTTTAAGCATATTGAAGGATATCTTGGAAGAAACAAGATTACTATGGGGAGTAATTTTTTCTTCTAACCCCAGGAATCCTTCAATATGCTTCACTGATGTAGATTGCCAAGCAGTACCTTTGGAGACAGGGTACAGAACCTATTTAGGAAACAGATTCTGCAGGACTGCTGTGCCAAACCTGGCATCACTCCTGGACTGAAGGTCCAGGCCATAGTGCCTAGTAAATGTATGAACAGTTTTCCAGGTAGCTGGTCTACAAATATCCAGTAGGGGGACATCCTTTGCTGCAGCAACTGATGCAGCCATACCCCTAGTAGTGTGTCCCCTGAGGCCCACAGGAGGTTATTTCCCAACCTTATTGTAACAGAATTGTATGCAGGCCACTATCCAGCATGCAATAGTTCTCTTTGAAGCTGGACACCCCTGCCCACCGCACCATAGGTAAGGAACAGCTGGGTATGCTTCGGCCTATGGCCCCTAGTCCTGTCCAGGTAATGGCTAAGTGCTCTTTTTTGCTCACCAGAGCTTGACTTGTCTGATAGGAAGACTGACAGTGTAATGGACTGGTTCAGGCAAAAATCTGACACTACTTTGAGAAGAAACTTCCTATTGGTTCTGTGCATCACCTTGTCCCTGCGGAAGGAGATGTAGTTTGGATTTGTACACAGTGCCTATAACTCACTTGCTCGTCTTGCTGGAGTAATAGCGACTAAAAAGACCTCCTTCCTGGTCACATACTTTATTTCCGCAGTTGCCATAGGCTCAAATGTTGGCTCCATGAGCCTGGCAATACAAATGATTAAGTTCCATAAAGGAACTGGTTCCCTCAATGGGGTGGGGGTGAATGTGAAGTAGTCCTTTGAAGAACTTTCTGAACACTGGGTGGGATGCCATGGATTTATCCCTTCCTGCAGAGATATAAGCTGAAACAGCAGCCAAATGCACTTTTAGGGTAGTAGACCTGAGGCCTAAGTCCTCAAGAGTCAAGAATTTAGGCGAAGGGATCTGAAGCTGGGATACAGTAGCCTGCCTTGTGAGGATGTGAACAGACTGTGCCTCTGGGGAGGCATATCGGTTGCACCAACAGGGACAACAGGAGGGAATACCATGGCTGTCTTGTCCAGCCTGGTGCCAGCAGTATCACTGCTGCTGGCTGGGACCCGAGCTTCACCAGAACTCTGAGCAGAAAGGGAAAAGGAGGAAAGGTATAAAGGAATTTGCCTGTCCAATCTAATGCCAGGGCATCCAGTGGCACTGTCCCTTGGGCTGGAAGCCTGCAACAGAACAGTGGGAGCTGGTGGTTGTCTGTGGAGGCAAACAGGTCTAAGTCCGGAGTGTCCCACATTCTGAACAGTAATATCTGTGCATTGAGTATCCAGTTGCAGTGGTTCTGACTGATTCTGCGAAGGGCGTCTGACAGAACATTGTCTTTCCCTCAAAGGTGGATAGTGTAGAGGGACACCTGAAGGGAGTAGGCCTGGGTCCAGATCCTCATGGCCTCTGTGCACGGTGGGGTTGACCTGGTATCTCCCTGTTTGTTTATGTAGTACATGGTGGTAGTGTTATCTACTCTAACCTGAACAACCTTGCCTCTGAGTTGAGGAGCAAATGACTGTAGTGCCAGATACACTGCTCTGAGCTACAACAGGTTGATGTGTTGAAGTGATTCTTGAGGGGACGATGTCCCGCTTGCTGTAAGGTCTAGCATGTGTGTCCCCCACCACAGGGGAGAAGCATCTGTAGTCAGAATCATCTATGGGTTTTCTGCCTGGAAGGGCACACCTTCTCTGAGGTTGACCCTGTCCTGCCACCATTGCAGGGCCTGTATTAGAGTCTTTGTGATGGTCACCAGTTTGGACAGAGAGTCTTGCCTTTGGGACCAGTGAGACCTCAAGTGGAACCGAATGTCCCTCATCTGGAACCTGGATCCTGGAACCACTGCTGTGGCTGCTGCCATGTGGCCCAGTATTTGCAGAAAATGCCTTGCTGGCCTGGGCCTGTTTAACTGAAAGGACCCTGCCTGCTCCAGAGTAGGGTCTACCCAGTCCTGAGGGAGGAAGACCCTGCCTTGCATGGTGTTTAGCTCTGCCCCAATGAAGTCCAGGACCTAGACTGGTTCTGGCTGAGACTTGTAGACATTTATTAGGAAAGTACAGTTATGTAAGAACTTACTGTAACAGTAGATCTTCGAGAAGAGGTCTTGCAGCAGGCTATAACCATAAGGACTAAGCCATCAGGTGTCAGGACTCCATGGAAAACTTCTAGCTAGCAGTCTCCAGCAGGGGACTGCCCCCTAACGTCGGCCCACCCCAACGTCAGCCAATGGTATAAAGTGGGCAGTCTCCCAGCACCACCTCAGTTCTCCTGCTGGAGACAGCCCAAGGATGAACGGAGAACCAAGGAAGTTCAAGGTTCAGGAATAGAAAAAAACAGAAGGAATACCAGGGGGAAGGTAAGATGGAAAGCAGCGCCTGCTGCAAGAGCTCTTCTCAAAAATCTACTGTTATGGTAAGTTCTTACATAACTGTACTATCTTACTTCAAGTTGGAGCTCTTGCAGCAGGTTATAATCATAAGGACTGAGTCCCAAGCAGTCAAGGAAGAGAGACTGACAAGACACGGGAGGTGGCTAAAGCATCCCAAAAAAACACTTCAGGACAGCAGGCCTTGGGGAACAGCCAGGTCAAGTCCAGTCCTACATTTGGAGGCAACATCTAAACTGTGCTGTTTGATAAAGGTGTGGCCAGAACTTCAAGTAGCAGCTGCGCAAATGTCTGCTGTGGACACATTTCTCATCGAGGCAAATGAGGTAGAAATGGGTGCATGAGCTGGCGCCAAGTATAATAGCAGCTTGAGTACGTAGCTCCTCAACTTTGGGCTCTTATTTATAATTTTCTATAAAATTACCGATTAGTTAGCATTAATTTTTGATTAAATAGTTGCGGTATACATTCCGGTCGTATCCTTAAAAATGACAACACCCCGACTTTAAAAACTAATCTTTTTTTACAATTTAAAAATACCTGACAGACCCGCGATGTCATCGGGACAAAGACGTGCTGTTACCCCGGTACCTGAACAATCTTCAGTCACAGATAAAACAGATATTCAATCCCTGATGAAAAAGCTTAACGATATAAAATTGGAGATTGTATCAGTTAAACAAACAGTAACGGATTTAAAGAGCGACTTCATCATAATAAATAAATGTTTGGATTACTCTGAAGACCAACTGAAAACTTTAAAGACACCATAGCCAGCTTAGAGGATGAAATATATGCACAAGGTAAACAACTCCACCAATTAACTGAAAAGATGGATGATCTTGAAAACTGTGGGAGAACAAATAATCTGAAGGTCCAGGGGGTGCCTGAGGGACTTGAAGGGAACAATATCGTTGAGTTTCTACAGCAGTTTTTAACCAGTATATTAGACTTTCAATGGCCCTGGGCACTGGAAATAGAGAGAGCAATCATGCTTTGGGTCCGCGTCCACAGGCAGTTCAGAGACTCAGACCCATACTGATATATTTTCTATGGTTTTCTGTTAAAGAGTAGTTCCTAAGACTCTCAAGGGACAAAAAACAGTTGGTATGGAGGGGCAACAGAATACTAGTTTTCCAGGACTTTCCTTCATTGGTGATGGAAAAAAGAAAGAATTTTATTGATGTTAAACAGAGGCTTGCAAAACTGGGATTGTTGTATTACATTAAATACCCTGCTAGTCTAAATATAGTAGAACCTAATGGTAACGTGCTTGTATTTACAAATGCCAAGCTATGGCCTATATGGTTAATTGTGAACGTTCAACCAGACGTACCCAAAGTAAGAACTCCAACGGCTTTCACCTTTCAAAAAACTGCATGTAGCTATAAATACACATTCTTCTCAGACACCTCTTCACCTCAAGACCAACATTCTGACTTGAGTCTCCCTGCCATGGTAACACCAAGAGCTCAATCAAATGGAAGCCCCAATGTTGAGGCCCCAAAAGAAATGACTCCTCACCTCTGTTCCCTCATAGCACTGAAAGGGCCTATTAAGGAAGTTTGTCATACCTCAAATATCTCCCGAAAGACAAATGCATCAAGTAAAAAAAGTAATTTACCAATTCCGAGGGCTATCAACAGGAGAGCGAGGAGTAGATCGAGGAGCAGAAGCAGTGCAAGATCATCTGGTTCCTTATCCATTACTCCTCCACCAGCAGAAAGAAACTCCCAAAGACATCTACATGCATGCTCTCTGATGGTGGTTGTGCAAGAGAAAACCTGAGATATCCTCTGATCTGACCCCTTGAGAGTTTTACTGTGATTGGTCTCTATAGTTGGTGGGGTCAAATGGAAGTTATTTGCGCTTCACTTCCATTACCTCGTCATTTTTCTTTTTCAGATTTGGCATCTTCCAAATCTGGTAAACATTGCACTGTCTGTCCTCTCTATATGTCGAAGGTGAGAGACAAACTTGCTTGATTTTGATGAAAGACACTTCGTGGCAGTATATGGAATATAATGCGGGGAGGGTAATAAAAAAAAGGGCATTAGCATTCCTGCACTTGCTGCTCTGACATTCTACTGGGGCTGGCAATCAATATCTGCAGAAACATTTCAAGGAAATTAAGTCAACCTGATGCTTTTTATAGTGAAAGCGCTATCATATTACAGTCACAATTTTTATTTTAATGCTAATATAACTCACATGCTGCGCAATAAGTTGGTAGAATTCATTATGTTGCTCCATGCATTGTCAGATCACTTTATGTACAACATTTAAATTACTATTAATTGGGCAACCAGAGTGTTCATATTCTTAGATTTACATATTCATTATAATAAGTCTTAAGCATTTTGTGGATTTTTATCCTTTTGAAATATTTTAGTCTATTAAAACAAAGGGTTATTTTGCATAGACTTAAACATATTGTTATGGTAGAGCTTTGTTGAAATGAAAGTCTAAAGGTTTAAAGCACATGGAAATATACATTTGCAGCAATTCTATGCATTACCTAACCTGTAACCTCACCTTTCTATTAATGTCAAATGGGCTGTTAGACTGAAATAGAGAAACCGGTAGTGTGGCTGCACAGATAAGTTGGCAACCGGGTCGCTATTCCTGTGCTAAACGGAACTTCCAGTGCCCAACCATCTTCTACTAAATTTATGTACTCTTCTTTCAGTTTTAATTTAACAAAATGTTGAATATAATCTTGGAAGTTATTAGGGTTACAGAGTAGAAGGTTGTGGTGACATAGGAAGCAGAACGGAGTGACCTGGTAAAATAAAGGCCATCAAGATTGAACTACCTCCGTATAATGGCTTATACTTCTCTTTTCTATCTCTCATATTTTTCTACTCATTTCTTACATTTGACTCACTATTTTGCTGTTGTGTATATGCATGTTCTATGTGGGTATGATTAATAACTACTGTGACAGACTGACTTATCATTTGATAAATGCACTGTAGAAGTAACAATATGCTTATTTATGCCAAAGTTGAGGGATGCTCACCCTGGCTCCACGTACACCACAACATACCCCAGTGCCTTAGATTACTATCCAGCACATGCTGGGCAGCAACAAGTAGAATTACAGCCTACTTTGAGTTTTTAAAGAAACACTGATCTCTTTTTTTTTTTGGGGGGGGGGGTCATTCTGGCCATTTTGTCTTTTTTTTTTTTTACCTGTTTAAACATTCAGTTGTTAACTGTGTTAATATTTAACTTTAATCGTGTTTAATCGGCACAGTTGTATTAAACTTCTACTTAAATATATTGCTTGGATCTTAAGGGACTAGAGGAATACAATTCTGTGTTTTTTTAAACAAGGTTTTATTTAGGCTCTAGGATGTCACATTATAGGATTGTATCCTGGAATGTTAATGGTTTGGGGTCCCCAGTTAAAAGGAAAAAAGTTCTTATTTAAACAGGAAAAAAAGCTGATATTGCTCTTATTCAGAAGTCTCACTTGACACAGGAAGAGGCACTTAAATTGCAAAGAACCTGGGTGGGTATTGCGAGAGTGCATGTTTCTCCTCAAAGAAACGTGGCACTTCCATGTTAATCAGAAAAGTAATACATTTCAGTAAACAATCATTTTTCTGATCCCAAGGGGCAACATCAAATTTTAACAGGTTTATTGGATGGGCAAAATATAGCAATCTGTAATGTATACACCCCTAACTCTGGGCGATGTGAGTTTTTTAACTCTAACTGTAACTCTTAGCACATTCACTGACTGTGAAATTATTATTGGTGGGGATTTCAATGAGCTAATGGATCCTGTTCTAGACAGATCCTCCACTAGCAGAATACAGCTGTCCACTAAGTCAAGGGACTCCTTTAAAAAACTATCAACTGATTTAGGACTCTCAGATTCATGGAGAATTGTTAATCCAACTAAAAGAGATTATTTCTTCTATTCAAATGGACACTTAACATATAGTAGAATAGATTATATCTTAACACCTAATTCTAAAATAACAGATATTCTAGAGGCAAAAATAGATAATATTATAAAATCTGACCATGCCATGCTAAGTCCTGATTTGGTACTTGGGGATACTAGAGAAAAATCACATAGGTGGAGGCTCAATGCTAGCCTCTTAAAGGACAAGGAACTCCTGACTTGGGTTACAAAACAAACATCTGAGTATTTTGAAATAAACAATAATGGTGAAACATCGCATTTATCCATCTGGGAAGCATATAAAGCATTTATTAGGAGTAAAATTATTAGCTATTCAGCAAACAAAAAAGGGAAAGAACTAGAATTCTTGAAGAAAAAGAAAAGGAGTTGACAAACTTTTCTTTTTTATCACAAAATTCTCTGACACCAAAAGGGGAAATCTTACACAAAATGTCAGTGTTGAAAGGGGAAATTAATACAATGCTTTTGCAGAAAGCAGAATATGCACTTTTTAGAACAAAGCAAAAATACTGGGAAGCTGGAGAAAAGGCAAGAAGACTCCTTGCCCTAAGGCTGAGACGACTTCAACAACAAACCATTATAACAGGCATTCAAAATAAAAATGGGAGAACACTTACTAAAAAGAAATAAATATTGAGTTTTATGAATACTTTCAAAACATTTATTCAGATAAAGGAAGTTAGTCACATGATAATCTAGACACTTTCTTTACTGCCAACTTTATCACAAAAGGAGAGAGAAACGTTGGGCAAGAGTATTTCCCTTGAGTAAATATGTTTAGCCATGCAGGACTTGCCTTCAGGCAAAACACCTGGTCTTGATGGATTCCCTGGGGAGTATTATAAAAAGCTGCACCCTCAAAACTACCTCATTTGCATATGACTTTGTTGGAAGCCTGGGGAAGTAAATCGCTCCCTTTCTCTATGAGACAGGCCTTCTTAACCCTGATACCCAAAAAGAATAAGGACAATCTGAGTTCCTCTAACTACAGGCCAATTTCTTTAACAAACACTGATTATAAAATCCTTGTGAACATTTTAGCCAAGCGTATACAGAATGTTACAACTAAACTAGTAGCTCAAGAGCAGGTGGGATTCATAAAGAATAGATCAGGGGCCGATGGTATTCGTAGACTATTTAATTTGATATGGTCAGCCAACAAATACAAAATTCCCTACATCATACTGTCATTGGATATACTTAAAGCATTTGATTCAGTTAACTGGACCTTTATGTCAAGGGAATTTGGCTGCGGATAAGATTTTTCCAAATGGGTAACTATGCTTTATGACACACCTGAGACACAAGTGTTGACTAATGGTATGTTGTCTCCCAAAATCGAATTGTCTTGTGGGACAAGACAAGGATGTCCACTCTCCCCATACCTTTTTTATTCTGGCATTTGAACCCCTGATACAAACAATTAATAATCATAATGGGATCAAAGACATAAAGTTTGGGAAAAAAGAACATAAATCTTTTGCCTTTGCGGATGATCTTCTGTTATCACTTGGAAACCCAGTACATTCATGTCAATGCTTAAAAGCAACTCTAGCAGCCTTTGAAAGCATCTCAGGACTCAAATTAAATTGGGATAAAACTCAGGTGTTACACAATGGCTTGACATACAAAACAAAAATTAATTTGGAAAATATTCTTGACAAGAATTGGTTTAAACCAAGCATTACGTATTTAGGACTACAGATCTCCACTAATTTAAGAGAGCTTACAGGACTCAATTATGACCCCTTAATAAAATATATAGAATTGGATCTGCCTAGATGGGGGAAACAATTTATCACTTTGGGGAAAATAAATACAATTAAAATGAATATTGCTCCCAGACTTTCTTTTATCTATTCCAGAATTTGACTATCCTGGTGGGGGGGGGGCTGCAATTTTTAAATGGCTTGATAGGATTATAAGGACTTTTCTATGGCAAGCGAAACCACCTAGCTTGGGAATCTCTAAATTGAGAGCACCATGCATATCTGGGGGTTTTGCTTTGCCTTGGTGGGAACGATATCAGTTAGTCTTCATTTTTAAACATGCTTTAAAGCACTTTGAAAACCCAAACAGAGAATTTCAACTGCTATGGTTACCTATGGAAAGAGACATTCTCGCACCCAACTCTCTTTTTGATTTTCTATACATCCCACAACAGCCTTGCTTGTCAGAAAATTGTTGTATTCTAGGCTCTGTGCTGATGATCAGAAAAATCAATAGTATTATCAATTCCAAGGGGACTCCCTTAGATTTAATGCCATTATGGGGTAATATGAAATTAGTTGGAGGAAAAAAAGGATACTCAAATATAGAATGGTCCAAACGAGGCATTACCAGATTGGATCATTTAGTTAACACAAAGACCAGAGTTTTATATTCATTTCAAGAGCTCAGAGAGCAATACAAAATTCAGAGTTACCACTTCTATTACTATTTGCAGTTAAGGGAAGCCCTTAATAGATCTAATATACTAAATAAGGATTTCTATTTGCCAATATCGGAAGAATGGGACCAGTTGATAAGCACTTCATTACTAAAAAAGGGGGCAGGAATCATATACAAAATACTGACTAGTTGTTTAACCTCTACTTGTTTGACCATTAAGGCCAAAAGGAAATGAGAAGAGGAACTAGGCCTCAACATATCTGAGGAGTAGGACATGGCATGAGAATTAGCCAACAAGA
The DNA here is from genome assembly GCA_016271365.2 of Neoceratodus forsteri. Lineage (NCBI taxonomy): Eukaryota > Metazoa > Chordata > Ceratodontiformes > Ceratodontidae > Neoceratodus > Neoceratodus forsteri. The sequence continues at coordinate 87,683,792 of JADMNL010000028.1, forward strand.
ACTGCAAAGAACTTCAAGGTAGGTTAATTCAATTTAAAATTCTGCATAGATATTATCATAGTCCAGACAAACTGCATGCTATGGGATACTTAAAAAGCTCTGATTGTTGGAGACGTAAATGATCCAACGCAGGGCTTACACACGATTTGGGACTGTTCAATACTTTTAAATGCATGGAAAGATTTTCAAACCATTTGTACTAATGTAACAAAGTGAGCTATTCCTTTTTCACCACTAATTTTTATCCTGGGAATATTCCCGTATTTGTTGAATCTAGATAGAGTTGAGGAAACTTGGGCATTTTATGCAACGCTCAGTATTAAGCGTTTAATACTGCAGAAATGGAGTAGTGCTCTATCCCCCTTTATTAGTGAATGGTATGGTCAGATGATATATTTATATAATAATGAAAGAGTTTGCTACTCCCTGGTGGATAAGTTGGATATTTTTGATAAAATGTGGTCACCCTTTTGGTCTCTGTACTAGGTGAGAACACACTTAGCATTCACAGCAATATATAAGACCCAACAAACATTTTTATTGTATTTTAGGTTTAATCTAGGAAATCTTGACAGTTCTGGGTAACCTCTTGGACCCTAGATGGAAGATGAATTCATTTTTATTTTGTGTTTATTAAGGTAGCTGTTTGACATGACAAAGATATTACTTTCAATAGTTGTCTGTTTGTTGTCATCACTCTGTACTTTTCATAAATGTAAAATGTTTTATGAATGTGTTCAAAAAATCAATAAAAAATATTATGGAAAAAAATTAGGTAGAAAAACACCCCTGATGGAATGACCTTTTACTGGGCATGGTAAAGGTTTGTCGTACTTAACAGTAAACAATGCAGTTAACTAACCACTTAGCATCTGTTTACTAACTGGTGCTTCCAGAGTTCTGGGGGCAAAAGAATCAAACAGCTGGTCGGCCATCCTAGAAGGACCAGGTCCATGTAGGGTAGTAATGAAGTGTCCTGTGGACATCCAGAGTATGCAGTAATGCCGCCCCCCTGTTGGAATACTCTGGGTAATAAGCAGGTGGATGTCCTGGTTCAGGGTAAATTCAGACACCACCTTAGGCTAAAACGTAGGATTTGTCCTCAAGGACACCCTGTCCTTGTGAAAGACTAAGTAGGACTCTTTACATATCAGAGCCTGTAGCTCAGGAATCCTTCAAGCAGTAGCAACTAAAAAAATGCTTTCCATGACAGAAAGCTTAGCTCACAATCTGAAGCTGGTTTGAAGGGAGGCAAAGTAAGCTTCTCTAACATAAAAAGGAGGTCCCATGGAGGGACTGGATCCCAAATGGGAGGTTTCAGATGCAGTACATCCCGCAAAAAGAGTGCGGGACAAATCCAATTGAGCAAGGGTCTTGCCCTCTATAGGTGCATGGTATGCAGAGATGGCGGACAGGTACACCTTAATAGAGAAGTAACTCCATCCGGAATCAGAGAGATAGAGGAGATATTCTAGAATGGAGTTCACTGGGCAAGAGAAGGGGCCAAGGTGTCGAGCGGAGACCCAGAGGCAGAACTGCTTCCACTTCAAAGCATAAGTGGACCTAGTGGAGGATTTTCTTGTGGCCACTAGAACATCTACCCTACAGGAAACCCCAAATCTGGCAACTGCTAAGTCTGAAGGAGCCATGCATGCAGGTGCAGAAACTTGAGGTCGGGATGGACTAGAGTGCCCTGGGAGAGCAAGTGCGAGCTCAGGGGTAAGGGGATCAGAGGTTCTACAGCTAATTGTTGAAGCAGAGGGAACCATATGTAACCCCTTGTTACCCAGGGTTACTAGAATCCCAGTAAGACCTAGTGGTAGGCAGGGAAGGCAGCTTGTGAAACTCCAGTTAAATGGGTTTCACACTGTCTCACTCTGTTCTCAGTCTCAGCTGAGACTGAGAGATGACATCACCAATAGAACTGTCGCAGCTGCATAAGCCATATTGGAATCTGCAGCAGAGGGAGTGAGATAGAACATTGGGAGTTTTCAAAGTCAGTTCCTGTTTACCTTCTGTAAGGGAAGGAGGTCACAGTCTCCTGCTTGCCTTCAAGCAGGAAGGGAGTTCTTGTTTACCTTCTGAAGAGAAGGAGTGAGTGTCCAGTGTTCAAGTGGTGGAGACCGCTGTCTGGGTCTCAGTGCCCCCCTCCCTCCGGGGGGGGAGTGGAGATCCCCATGTAGATTCCAAGGGCAATCCCCTCATTTCTGCTGAAGAAAGAAAGCTGCCTATTACAGTTTCAGTTTGCGTTTGAAAAGTAGAAAGAGTTGTACTTCGCCTGTGGGGCACCTGCAACAAAAAGGTGAGTGTTTGCTCTAATTTGAGAGGGCAAAAAATGTGTTTCTTCAGCCTGGGAAATGTGAAGAAATCTGGGATTTGAACTACTATTTGGGAGGCCTATAGTACTAGGACAAGCAAATGGAGTAGTGTCAAAAGCTAAAGTGCTGTGTGAAGTCAAGTAATATTGTAGAGGGGGTGCAACAGTTCATCCACCGTTTAATCTACATTTCGAAGTTTCAGTTTGTCCAGAGAAATGGCCAGGTATGGGCTATGGGAGCTGGAGGTGGGAACACCCCCCATCTTTAGTAACCAGGTCCACCTCTACGGATTTCTGCTGTGATTGCTACTTGGCTCATGCGCTAATAGTGATGAGGGAAGTACCCAGACGTGGGTCGCAAATGGGAAAATATCTCTAGGAGTCGCAGACACTAAGTGGTGTGGGGAGCCACAACAAGTAAAATGGGTTCATTCTTCCAGTGGACCGTCAGTCAAGTGGCCGGCAGGGGAGCCGGGCCAGTTGGGCTGTGTACCCAAAGCGCGTGCAAGTCCGGAGCCTGAAAACAGTAGAAATGGTTCATTCTTCCAGTGGACCACTTTGTAGTCTCTAATCTGCATTATCAGTAAACGTAGCCCCATGGGGGTCCATCTATGCTTTGTCGTGTTCAGCTAGTTATGAATAAAAGCCACACTGAAAAATCCCATTCCTGGTTCTGGACATTACAGTTATTGCTTCCTGTGTTCAGATTTACTTGGGTGCCCCTGTGCAGAGTAGCCAAACCTAGGTCCCCTTGTGCCAGGTAACCTCATCCTCCCCGAACCCAGGTCCCCACCTGGTATTGCTGCCAGCACCAACAGCATACCACCTGTCGTTTTAGTAAAAAGGCAGGGGTTGGGGTTACACATATCTGACAAGGCCAGAAGGGAGCAAAGAGGATCATCTCTGCTCCTTCCACATGCAGCTCGAGAAGTACCCTCTGATGAAGAGGAAAGGGAGGGAAAGCATACAGAAACCTCCCTGTCCAACAGAGGAACAATGTGCCTTGCCAGAAAACTCCAGGCCCTGGATCTAGTGAGCAGAAACTGGGCAGTTTGGCATTGAATGGGGGCTCAAAAAGGTCCAACTCTGGCCATCCCCATCTGTTGAACACTTGCTCTGCAACTGACTGGAGTAGTTCCCTTCGTGGGCTTGGGACAGAGATCTGCTTAGGCTGTCAGCCACAACGATTTGTGTGCCTGGAACATGCATGGTGCTGAGTTCCAGGCGGTGCTCGATTGCCCAATACCAGACCCTCATGGCCTCCCTGAAGAGGGGATATGAATGGGTGCGCCCCCCCACTTGTTGATGTAAAAGACCACAGACATATTGTCCATCTGGATCAGGAGAGGGCCCAGAAGAAGGTCCGTCTGAAATGCTCGTACAGCATATACTGTAGGACCGCCCTCTTCTCTAGGACATTGATGTGCAGAGTCTGCTCCAAAGGGTACCAAGACCCCCGAGTCTGCCTGTCTGCTAAGTGGACACCCCAGCCCCCTTCTGAGGTGTCTGTAGTTAGCACTTGCCTCAGAGACTCCTGTCAGGAGACCCCTTTTGCCAGGTTGACAGTCTCCATCCACCAACTCAGTCTGCCAAACTGACTCAGAGACTGACAGGCAGTTCCAGATCATCCAAACATTGGTCCCACTGTACCCTGAGTGTCCATTGGGGGACCGTCATATATAATTGAGCCAGAGGGATGGTCAGAATGGCAGCCGCCATGTGACCCAACATCCGAAGGAAGGACCTGGCTGAGGTTTGACGGGATGATGATATCGTCTGAGCATGGGATACGAGGCGATCTGCTCTGTCTGGCAGCAAAAAAGCCTTGCCCTGTACTTTGTCCAATATCACTCCGATGTATTGGAGCCTTTGGTTGGGTCAGGGGGACGACTTTGGCAAGTTCAGGGTGACCCCCAGTTCTTGGAAAAGAGTAAAGGTGTCTTCTAGTGTTCTTAGCAGTGCTCTACTTGGTGCTGTTAGAATCCAGTCATCAAGGCAGGGAAAGACATAATGGCCTTGTCTTCTGAGGGCCACCGCCACCACCGCTAGGCACTTGAAGATGCTGGGTGCTGAGGACAGGCTGAATGGTAGAGCTAGGAACTGATAATGATGCCCTTGGAAGAGGAAGCACAGAAATCTTCTGTGGGGCTGAAACACGAGGATATGAAGGTACGCATCCTGCATGTCCAGAGAGCAGAGGCAGTTTCCTTGGTGAAGTAGGGGGATTAGGCCTGGAAGAGTGACCATTCTGAACCTTTTGTACTCCACATACTTGTTTGGATAACTGAGGTCCAGAATGGGGTGAAGATCCGGGTCTTTTTTGGTACGTGGAAGAAATGGGAATAAAATCCCTTTCCTCTCTGACCTAGAGGGACTGGCTCTATGGCCTGCTTTTGAAGAGCCTGAGTTTCCCCTTCAGTCAGGGTGACGTGAGATGTAGGGTAGTGGGAGGGCACCAGTGGATTGTCCAGTGGCTTCTCCAGGAACTACAATGTATGTCCTCCTCACTCTATGATCTGAAGGACCCATTGGTCAGCTGTTATTTTCCTCCAGCCCTCCAGATGGAGAGAGAAGCAACTTCCTACCGCCTCTCCCACAGTCTCTGCTGGAAGAGGGGAGGTCTGGCAAGGTGTCAGGCAGTAGCTCCTGGAGTAGACAGAGTGGCCTGGGAGTACTTGGCAGCTCTGGACATGGAACCGCCAGGAGTCTGGGAGGGGGCTTTATGCTTAAAGCCACCTCTCTGCTGTAGCTGGTTTCGGGACTGCTGTCTGGAGGATTTTCGAAAGGACTGCTTCCGAAAAGGTTTCTGGTTGGTCTTATACATTTTCTGGACGTACCAGATAGCTTTCCCTGAATCTTGGAGGAGCAAAATTGTTAACACCGCATCTTTTTCTACATAATATGGAGTATTAATAAAAGGCCCTAACCAATATAATCTCTCTTTCCTATACCAGATGCAAGACCACATTACGTGTAATAAATCCTTCATGGCCACCTTCTGAACAGTCACAGACCTCTAATAGTACATTCTCTTTATCATATATCTGTGTGAAAGTACGTTGCTCAGAAATTATTCAAACTTGTATATCAAGAGGATATTTCGAAGTTTCTGATCAGTCAAAATATCTAAGTATGGTTTATACCCAAAAAGAAAAAATTACTCACCGCAGTAATCTTCTTTCTTCCATGGGGTACTTTAGCATCAGTAACGTTTTGCACTTAGTTGGCTAGGTGCAATTGCCCCAGAGGAGTGCCTTTAAGAGATTTTTCTAATGAGCGTAGGGCCACCCAATCAAAAGACAGGAGGGGGTGTGAACTGAGTGAGAGCTGTTGACTGCTTCAGAATTTTTTCAAGGAAAAACGAGGGAAAATGCCCCAAAAAAGTATAAACAGGATTCAAAAAACATGCAAATGTCCAAAAGTGGAAATAGAAACAGCAACATGAGGTAAAAACTCATTAATAACAAATGCCAAATTTGGTAAAAGGTGATGTAAGAGCCCTTCTCCGACAGGTGAACCAGGGAGGAAGGGTGGGAGCTTACTGATGCTAAAGGTCCCCATGGAAGAAAGAAGATTACTGCGGTAATTTTTTCTTCTTACCCCAGAAGTCCTTTAGCATCAGTAACTTTTTGCAGACTACCAAGCAGTACCAAGTGGGAGGCGGGCAGAGAACCTACTTAGGAAAGAGGCTCTGCTGAACTGCCCTGCCAAATTTGGCATCAGATCTGGTCTGCACATCCAAACTATAGTGTTTCACAAAGGTGTGCACAGATTTCCAGGTAGCTGCTTTGCAGACATCCAGTAGAGGAATGTCCCTTGCTGCTGCAAGCGAGACTGCAGTGCCCCTGGTGGAATAGGCCCTGAGCCCCACTGGAGGTTGTTGACCAGATTTCTCATAGCAGAATCTAATACAAGAGACCAACCAATAAGAAACAGTTCTCTTGGTAGCTGATCTTTCTCTGCCTACATCCCCGTAGGTGAGGAACAACTGAGTGGAAGAGCCTCTGGACTGTCTAGTATGTTCTAGGTAGTGAAAGGTAGCTCTTTTGACATCCAAGCTGTGGAGCTTTTGCTCGACAGGAGTGGATGGCTCAGTAAAGAAGACAGGCAGAGTAATGGACTGGTTCAAGTGAAACTCTGAAACCATCTTTGGCAGAAATTTCCTATTTGTCCTAAGCTCAACTTTATCATTGTGAGGGATGATGTAATTCGGCTCAGTGCACAGGGCCTGTAGCTCTGAAATCCTCCTGGCAGACATAATGGCTACCAGGAAGATGGTCTTCCAAGTTACAAACTTGATGTGGGCCGTGGACATAGGCTCAAAAGGTGGATTCATGAGCCCATCTATGCAAAGGTTCAGGCTCCCTGGTTGGAGGCTGGAGGTGCAAGAGGCCTTTGAAAAACTGTTTAAAAATGTAATGGGAAAAAACTGATTTCTTTCCCACTGAAATGTAGGCTGAAATTGCCGCCAGGTGTAGCTTGAGTGAAGATGGTTTCAAGCCTGATGCCTATAGGTGTACCAGGTAGTCTAGCAGCTGAGGGTCTGAAGCTGATAGGGGTTCGACCTTTTTTGCTTCTGCACCAGAGGGAAAACCTTTTCTATTTGGCTGCATAAGTCTTCTTAGTGTTCATTTTTTTAGCCATCCTCAGTATCTTAAGGACCTGTTCAGAGTACTGTGAGGATGGAAACTAACTACTCAAGAACCAGGCTTTGAGGTGAAGAGAGTGTACGTCTGGGTACTGCACTCCCGTCTGAGGAAGGGTCAGCAGGAAGCGAGTTGGAGGCAGGCGAATGGGCCTGTTGCAGGACATTGAGAGAAGGAGAGGGTACCAGGCTTGCCTGGGCCACTCCGGAGCCACTAGGATCATGGATACAGGCTACTGCCTGAGTTTCAGCAAAACCCTGAATATCAGGAGAAAGGGAGGAAATGTGTATAGGAACCTCCCTGACCAGTCCAGGATCAGGGTATCCAGAGGAAGTGTTCCCAGAACTGGGGGTCTGCAACAGTACTGAGGAAGCTGAAAATTGAGAGGTGAGGCAAACAGATCCACGTCTGGTGTGCCCCACTGCCTGAACACTGCGGCTAGTACTCGCTTGTTCAATGTCCATTCACTCTGACCTTGACTGATCTGGCTTAGAGCATCCGCCAGAGTATTGAGTTTGCCTGGGAGGTGACTAGCTGAGAGGCTGACTCCCAAGGAGAATGCTAGAGACCAGAGCTTCAGAGCTTCCAAACAGAGTATTCCTGATCTGGTACCACCCTGCTTGTTTATGTATAACATTGCAGTGGTGCTGTCCGTTCAAATTTGAATCGCCTGCCCTTCTATGCTGGGAGTGAAAGCTTTGAGAGCTAGTAAGACTGCTCTGAGTTCCAAAAGATTTATGTGCAACTGTGACTCTTTGGGAGTCCAGCTGCCACTTAGTGAGGCACAGTCTAGATGAGCCCCCCCCCAGCCCAACAGGGAGGTATCTGTGGTGATCACCTTGAAATGGAACCCCTGCCTGCAAATTTGCAGGGTCCTTCCACCACAGCAAATTTTGGAGGAACTGCTCTGACACCGGTACTAACTTTGAAAATTTGTTGCTTCTCTGAGACCAGCGAGCTCTGAGGTAAGCTTGCAGTCTCATCCTGTACCTGACCCCTGGGACTATTGCAGTCAGAGAGGCCATACGTCCCAGAAGTTTGAGGAAATGTCTGGCTGGCCTTGGCTTGCCCTGGGTGAAAGAATCTGCCACTGAAAGGAAACTCTGAATTATTTCCTGTGGGAGGAAAGCATATCCCTTCCGAGTGTCCAGCTGGGTCCCTATGAAGGTGAGCAGCTGGGTGGGTTCTGGGTGAGACTTCTTGAGATTTACCAGGAAACCTAGAGACTCCAGAGTGCGTTCTGTGAGGGAAAGAGATTCCTAGACTTGGCAAGACTTTGCTACTATGAGCCAGTCATCCAGATAGGGGTAAAGAGCGACATCCAGTCTCCTGAGATGTGCTGCTACCACTGTGAGACACTTGGTAAAGACTCTTGGGGCCGAGGACAGACCGAAGGGCATTGCGGTGAACTGATAGTGACCCGAAGGAAGTTTGAACCTGAGAAACTTCCTGTGAGATCTCCTTATGTGTATGTGGAAGTAGGCGTCCTTTAAGTCGAGGGAGGCTAGCCAGTCACCCTGCTGTAAGGACTGTATGACCAGTGACAGTGACCATTTTGAATTTGTTTTTTTTCAGATGTTTGTTTACATATCTGAGATCTAAGATAGGTCGCCACTCCCCAATTTTCTTTTGTGTCAGAAAATACCTGGAGTAGAGGTCCTTGCCCTTCTCGTGGGTGGGGACCCTCTCCACTGCTCGTAAAGCCAGAAGGTTTTGTACCTCCATTTCCAACAGCGGTATCTGTGATGATGACAGAGGTCTTGACACCTGGGTACGCTTGAGGTCTGGCAGCTGCTTGAACTGTAATGACAGACCCTTCTCCACTATCTCCAGCACCCACTTGTCCGACGTGATGAGGGACCAGTGCTGAAGATAGTGAGAGAGTCTGCCTCCAACTGGAAATGGGGAGGTGACCTGGACAGTCACATCAGGACTTAGACTGAGAGGTAGATGGCTGGGTAGAGGTGGATCTTCTTTGGCACCTTCTGCCCCTGCCTCTGAAAGACCCCCGTACTGGCTAAAGTTAGATTGGGGATAAGGACTGTAAGGCCTGGGGACAAAACTCTGCCCCTACCGCCCCTGGGACGGGATCTCTGAAGGGCGGCGGGTTTAGGCTTGGATGAATGGCTCTGCCAGGAGGCCTTGTACTCATCAACCTTTTTCATGTAGTCAGTGGTTCTGTAATCAAACGACATATTTTGATCACAGGGAAAATCTATGGCCTTGTTCTGAGTGTCTGTGGTCAGACTGGTTGTTCTAAGCCAGGCGAAGCATCTCAGAGATATGGTATGGGCCATCGCCTTAGAGGCTGCATCATTATTGTCATCTGCCATGTGGAATTGGTACACAGTAGCTTCCAAGGCAGTTTTTGACGTATCCACCAGCTCCTGTACCATAGAATCTGATCCATTGTGGGCGATAGCCTGGACAGATTTCCAAAGGGCTTTCTGATATTTGGCTGTGAATGTCATGTAAGAAGAAAGCCTGAGAAGCAGGGAAGCTGTGGCATACATTTTCTTTGCTATAAAGTCAATTTTCTTGGAATCCATGTCAGGGGGAGAGGGTGACAAGGAGACTCCAGCTTTCTCACAAGCTGCCTGCTGCACTATACTCTCATGGCTAGGGTGTGCTGACAGGAACTCGGTACCATTTTCAGACAATTTATATTTTCTCTCAAGCCGCTTATCAACCCCAAGTACTGAAGTCGGGTGTTGAAGCACCTTCATGGTATTTTTTCTAAATGCATTATAGATAGGGATGACCAGGGTCTTTGAGGATGAAAGACCCTTCATCTCCCTATAATCTTTGTCTTTATCGACATCCTGGTTGGGCTCCTGTGTAGGGAGGTCCAGGGTATCCAGCATATTTTGTATCGATGAAAACATAGAGGAAGGATCCCTGTGGTCACCCGGGGGATCCCCAAGGCGAGGGTCCAGGGACTCCTGGGGCTCAAGGCCCTCAAAATCCATATCAGGGGCATCATAGAATTGATCATCATCTGCGTCACCCTCACAGTCTACAGAACAGAGAACTGTGGAAGAGTGCTTGCCAGCCCCAGTAAAGAGAGGACCCATCTTTTGAAGGGTCTGAAACAGTTGCCATGCTTTTTCCATATCTTGCACTGACGGAAGAACCTACGCAGTTTGTAAGTGCTTTGTTTTTTCTGACTGCTTTAAGCTGCCTGCTGTCTCACTATTGGCTTTCCCAGGAGCAATGGCAGCATATCTGTCTTGACAGAGTTTCTTTTTAGCCACTTCATCAGAGGCTTGATCAAGCTTCCTTTTTTCATCACTCATCATACCTCTCAACTGTCCCTGATTTTCAGGGATGTCCCTGATTTTGCCTCGGAAATTTCTTCTGTCCCTCCTAAATTTGGCATTTTTGTCACTGAAGAGTAAGGATTTGAATCACAAAATAATGCCAACCATTGGTGTTACAGTCTAGTTCTCATTAAGAAAATGCTATTCACACCAAGAAGCATGTTGTACAAAGCTTCTGGAACTAATATTCCTATTTTTTCAGATGTGTCCCTGATTTTGGTCATTTGTCCCTGATCATTTTAAGCCTTGTCCCTGATTTGTGAAGAGGGAGGTTGAGAGGTATGTCACTCATTATTTTTCAATTTGTGAGGAACTTCATCTTTGGAAGCTTTATTTTTTGACTGGGATCTGGAGGGTTCCTCAGCACCTCTGCTTTTGGTATTAGTATTTTTGAATGGCCCCTCATCTGAAACCTTTGATTTATCCTCAGCCATAATTATCAAAGGTTTGTCTGCTATGTTCACCAATTTAAGCAAAGCAAACCAGTTCTGGACCTATGAACTGGGTGCAGGTTTCTGTGAAAATGCCACCAGCCAGTCCTGCTCCAGTTAATAAACTCTATTACCAGTGCCTTTCTTTTTTTTTGGTTGTAAAACTGGGATCTATACCAGTGCCAATCTTAATAGAAAACCAGCAATACTCAACTGCACACAGGTGGCTGCTGGACCCTTACGGACAGTCCTGACACAGATGATACCAAGGTCCAGTAATATAACTAAAAAGGTTTCCTCATAATTGCCAATCTAGAGAGAAACCCCCCAGGCACTGTTTAAGTTTGAAATCTACTGCAGGTGCCTTGCAGTAAACCCCGTGAGGTCTGAGATAAAAAAAACAAGGCAACTGTCCCCAATTTGACGGTTCCCACAAGAAATTAGTCAAAAATGAAGGAAACCATCGAAAATAAACACCCGCGATAAAACTAGGCTTTAGAGTAAATAGTCGCGACAAAAATAAAGTCTAAATAGTACCATCGCACCAAAAATAAAAAATTTGCGAAGCGCTAATGAAAAAGTAAAAGTTGTCACTCAGCACACTAAAGGAAATGATTTATGAGGAAAACTTTACCCAGATAAGCACTAGGAGGCTGTCAACAAGGAAAGTTGGGAGACACCTCAGAGGCAATATGCTCAGTCCAGCACAGAAAAAATTCTGAAGCAGTCAACAGCTCTCACTCAGTTCACTCCCCCTCCTGTCTTTTGATTGGCTGGCCCTACACTCATTAAAAAATCTCTTAAAGGCACACCTCAGGGGCAATTGCACCTAGCCAGCTAAGTGCAAAACGTTACTGATGCTAAAGGACTCCTGGGGTAAGAAAGAAATTATTTTTGGCAAACCATTTCGAATAGCGAGATTAAGAAATGGATTTTAAGTCCTCACTGTTCCAATTATTTATAATCTTAGAGATGTATTTCTTGTAGTGGGTACTTAATGTGATACCTCTATCTACCACATTTAAGTTTATTAGATTGTGTCTGTTCAGAAGTAAAATGAGCATAGGATACCAGAAAGAAACTCCCCTATAACCGAGGGAGTACCAGAAATCTTTTTCTCTCAGACATTGCTTCACAAGCATACCATCTAGCAATTTGGTCATTTTAACCCAGTAATTTATTTTTCCAGTCTCAATCTTTGCTCTTATATAAGGGGCTGGACAGGAATGTCCTACTCTCATAACCTTCTTTAGGGCTTTATATAAAGGGGACATTAACTTAGTATTATTAGATTGCCATACCTCTGCACCATATAGTATGAGAGTTTCTAGTTTTACTTCCATTACTCATAGAAGTGGTTTAATTGTTGCTCCTCCATATTTACGGTTGAATCTTATTAGCCCCAAAATTGTTTTCTTAAATTTTTCAGTAATCATGGATAGATGTGTATACCATTTGCAGTTGGCATGGTACGCTATTCCTAAATATGTGTAACTCTGGGCAACTTCTATCTTCTCGCCCCCTATTCTCCAAATGCCGTTAGTGCTTCTCTCTCTCCAAAGATTACAAGTTTAGTTTTTTTTTTTAAGATTCACTTTCAGTTTTAATTCCAAAGATTTAGAATTGATGTAGTTTATTTTTTCTTGTAAGCCCTTTTTTGATAAGGAGAAGAGTACTGTATCGTCAGCATAGGTCAATAGACGGCAGAGGTTATTTACAATTTTAGGTAAATCTGAGACAAAGAATTGTGAGCATCTTGTCTATATACAGCGAGAACAAGAGGGGTGCCAAAACGCATCCTTGTCTGATGCCTTTATTTATCTGAAACGGGGTCGACAGACATCCATTTGCCCCAGTCTTATCTTTGCCCATGTGTTGTGATATAAATTTTGTATTGTGTGTACTAAATTCCTATCAATGCCTCTATCAATTAAAATACTCCATAATAAATTTCTAGAGATGGAGTTGAAAGCTGAGGAATAATCAGTAAATACTGAGTAAAGCTTTTGTTTACGCAGTAATACGTACTTCTCAATGAGGTGTCTCATAAAAATAATATCAGTAGTCAAATAAACTGGTCTGAAGCCTGCCTGAAATTTTGAAATACCCCATGTACTGTTTATTTGTGTCCTCAGTCTATCCAAAATAATTTTTGAAAATATTTTGAAGCCGACGTCTAAAAGACAGATGGGCCAGTACATGGCTGGATCAGTACAGCAGTTTTTTTGTTTTTTTTTAATTTTATGGACCAGTATTAGATTTGCTCCTTTCCAAGAGGCAGGAAAATTGCTTGCCTTGATACATTTGTTAAAGTAAACGGTTAACGTCCTGGACCAATATGCTGGATGAGTTAAATAAACTTCGGCTGGTATGCCATCTGGTCCAATGGCTTTATTCCTCTTTAAGGTCAAGAGGGATGTGTATACTTCACCTATAGAAATGGGTTTAATTTTATCTCTAGGTGTCTCAGCCAAGGATAGTGTTCTTTCTTCTGAAGGATCAAAAAAAGATATTAATGAAAAAATCCAACTATTTTTGTTCAGAGATATATATATATATCTATTACATCTTTGTAATTATTGGTGCCTTTGGAGACTAATACCCAGAACTTTTTATTATTAGCAGCAGTGACTGCATCTAACATATTTCTCCACTGGGTATTAAGGAAAAAAGCATTTTTTCTTAATAACCAATTTATAGTTTTTTGGAGCTTGGTTAAGATTTTTTAAAATTTGTTTACATGGGTGTTGTCTATAACTCCTGGATGATTTTAACTTTTTACATTTCAGATTGTACAGTACCATCCAGAATTTATAGGTTTACCAGGGGGATCTTAAAGGGTGATCCAACTTAGATTTAATATCTTGGTATAACTTATCTATAATTATATTAAACTGAGTTAGGGATATTTTGTCAATTTCTCTGGGGTGCCATGATTAAAAAAAAAATTTAAAATTATTGGAGTGACCTCACCCCTCCACATTATACCACCATTTAACCTTTTTGGTTGCTCTAATTTCTGAAAATTGAATAGCATCAGTACTTGGGTATATTTTTAATTCAGTCTGATGGTTGTACTTGAAAACTATCAGGAAATGGTCACGCTCTCTGGGCACAAGTCCACATGCATATTACACCATGTTTCAATTGGACCTGACCAAAGTGCTAAGTCTACAGTAGAGGCACCCTTGGAGGAAATATATGTAAATTCACCTCCTTTATCACCTATTATTCTTCCATTAAGGGGATAAAAATCATATTCATTCAACATATTTATTAATCTTCTACCTGCAAAGTTTATCTTAACAACTTTAGCTTTTCTGGCAACTAAGTTATCCTATGTGCAGGTAAAATAGAAAACTGATTTGTCAACCAATCCCTCATAGTTTCCTATTTGAGCATTTAAGTCCCCCATGAGGAGAATATCTAAGTCTGGAAACAGTTGCATGGCTTCAGTAATGAGATGATTAAGTTCTTCCCATATAGTGGGAGAATAAAAATTGGAATTCTTGGGGGGGGGGGATATAGCAGTTTGTAATCATAAGGTTCATTTTGTCTGTTGCGAGATACACAGTTGTGAAATTAGTGCATTTCTTTCAACATTGTACCTTGGTAAAAATCCCAATCTTGACAAGAAAAATGACCCCAGAGTGTCTCCCCAAATTATGGATTTTCCCCAAGTGAGTGAAAACGTTCACAACTATTCAAGTTAATACTGTCCTTTCTCCATGCCATGTCTCCTGTAAGTTTAATACATCAAACCCTAGCAATATTCCAAGACAATAACATTATCCCTCTTTGTTGTATAGTGATCTCAGCTAAAGAAGTTATGGGATTTGAGAGTCAGCAGTCATTATATCCTGCAGGGACCATAAACCTATTAATCAGTGGTACATTTGTCAGACAGCCCTCCACTGGCAGAGGGTTTCTCTTGACCTCAGAGTTAAATACCCTTTCATCAAACAAACTGATGCCTAAGTGATCTAAAAAGGTAGTTTTTCCCAAATATGAGATCAGCCAAGCTTCTGCTAGAAATTAGGATATTGACTTGCACGTCACTCCCACTTCTATAAGCTGTTATTTTATCATTATTAGTAAAGGGGATCTTTAGAAAGTTTTTCATTAGGTCCTTAATCACAGAAGATAATCTACACTCATTTTCATTTTCCATACTAAACATGCAGAGACAAACTTCTTGTTGTGGCTCCTCATTCTTTGTTTGCTTGGTATTAAACAGATTCCTGTTAGGGTAGGTCACTGAAAAATCTCTACCCTGTAGAGGCCCGCTGTTTATTCAAGCATAATTTGCCATGCGTGGGGACACAAATGTTACATCAATCATTGTTGCAGCCTCAAGTGGAATATGTCTAATTTCTATAATAACTTCTATGTCCAACACTATTTCTAATTCATTCTGTAGAAAGTTAAGTAGCTGTTCTTTAGAGTTAGGTGAAACAAAATTAACAGGTCCCAACAATCTGAGTAGGGGCGGACACTCCAACACCATATTAGAAACATAGAATTTGACGGCAGATAAGGACCGCTTGGCCCACCCAGTCTGCCCATTTCCCTACCTACTGGATAAGCTGCAGATCCTAGTTAACCAGCAGCCTACTTCTTCCTACCCCCACCCCCTAGAATTGCCTTATGACTGTCCCATGCATGCTTGAATTCCACCACTGATTTTGACTCCACAACCTCCTCCGGAAGGCCGTTCCAGCCATCCACAACCGTCTCTGTGAAAAATCGTCCTTAAATTACCTCTGAGCCGCCCCCGTTCTTGCACACCTCTTTTTGTAAAGATGCTACCCTCTTGGACTTTGTTGATTCCCTTGAGTGCTTGAATGTTTCTATCATGTCCCCCTCTCCCTCCTTTCCTCGAGGCTATACATATTAAGCTCCTTTCGTCTCTCTTCATATGTCTTCCGGTGCAGACCCTGCACCATTTGGTGCCCTCCTCTGGACAGCTTCCATCCTGTCTATGTCTTTGCAGAGATTGGGCCTCAGAACTGCACACAGTACTCCAGATGGGGTCTCACCAGCTGTCTGTACAGAGGGATAACAACTTCCTGTTTTCTACTGGTGATGCCTCTCCCTATGCATCCCAGTATACCCCCAGCCCTCCTTGCTGCCCTCTCACATTGCTTGCCCACCTTTAGGTCATCTGATATGACTACCCCCAGGTCCCTTTCCATTTTTGTTGTTGTTAGTATCTCACCTCCCCATTGTGTACTCTTCCCCTGGGTTTTTGTTTCCCAGGTGCATTACCTTGCACTTCTTAGCATTGAATCTCAGCTGCCATACATTTGACCATTCCTCTAACCTTGCCAAGTCCCTTCTCATCCTTTCCACCCCATCCTGTGCATCAACTCTGTTGCAGATTTTTGTGTCATCTGCAAAGAGACATACTTTTCCTTCCAGTCCTTCTGCAATGTTGTTTATAAAGACATTGAAGAGGACCGATCCTAATACTGAACCCTGCGGTACCCCACTAGTAACCCTCCTTTCTTTCTAGTGGACTCCATTTACTATTACTCTCTGTGTCCTATTCTCCAGCCAATTCTTTACCCAGGCTGTCATCTTGGGACCCACTCCCAGGCTGGCTAACTTGTATATTAATCTTTTGTGTGGGACTGTGTCAAATGCCTTGCTAAAGTCTAGGTAGGCCATGTCCACAGCCCCTCCCTGATCTACTACTTTGGTCACCCAGTCAAAGAAATCTATCAGATTCGTCTGGCATGACTTTCCGCTGTGAATCCATGCTGCCTAGGGTCCTGTTCCCCTCTGGCCTCTAGATACTCGACAATTCTTTCCTTCAGAAGTGATTCCATAATTTTCCCCATCACTGAGGTTAAACTAACAGGTCTGTAGTTTCCTGCTTCTGCCTTGCTCCCACTTTTGTGAAGGGGAATCACATCTGCACTCCTCCAGTCCTCGGGTACCACCCCATCCTCCCATGATTTGTTAAAAAGGGTAGTCAGTGGTGTCACTAGTTCTACCCTTAGTTCTTTAGAATTCTGGGATGAATCCCATCAGGCCCCATTGCTTTGTCCACCTTCAGTTTTAAGAGTTCTTTCAGAACCCTTTCTTCTGTAAATGGGCTGGTATCAACTTCTGTATCCAGAGTGTTTCTACTGTTTGTTTTATGTACATCCCCTCTTCATTTGTAAATACTGAGCAAAATATTTGTTTAGTATCTCTTCCTTTCACAGTCTCCTTCTGCCTACCCTCCTCCCTCCCTTTATTAAGCCTCACTATCCTCCCTTGGTCTTCCTTCGCTCCCTGATGTACCTATAAAAGGTTTTATCCCCCTTCTTAACTGAGTTGGCTATCTTTTCCTCGGTTTGGGCCTTTGCTGTTCTGACTGCCTTCCCAGCCTCCTTTTGCTTTAACTGATACAGTTCTCTGTCCTGCTCCTTCTGCGATTCCTTGTACTTCCTGAATGCTTTCTTTTTCTCTTGAACCTTCACTGCCACTTCCTTTGAGAACCATAGTGGTTTCTTACCTCGTCTTGTTTTGTTTATTTGCTTCACACAAAGACTAGTTACCTCTGTGATGTCATTTATGTTAGTCTTAATTATCTATTTCTGAGTTGTGAAATTTGTTGGATTGCTTTGGAGGAATTAATGTTCCCAGCTGCTGGGATAATAACTTTAACTCGTTCTCCATCAGTCCTAAGTTTGTTACTATATCCCCTTTATCTGAGCCAGCATTTTGTTCATCTTCTCCCCTTTCTTGATCTTGTTTTTGTATTTCTTTCAGGTCATTTATACTAGGATCATCCTTACTGTGACTTAAGGTCTGTGAAGCCGGGTGGGCATTTTATGCTCTCCTTTACCCCTTCCTCATGCCTTTTTTTACTTTGATTTTCTAACCTTTTTTTTTTTTTTTAGTGCTTCTTTTGATTTAGGAAGCGGACTGTCTGGTATACAGATAATGCTAAAATCTGGTTTTAGCTGTACTGTAGAATTTTCTTGTTCTATGTCTACGTCAGCATGATTGTTGTAGAGCTCATTATGTGATAATCTAGCAAGTACCTCATCTAATTTGGCCCTGTTAATAGCTATTTTGACTCTCAGATTCTCTATGAGATCTTTATTTATAATTAGTTGGTCCATGAGAATAAGGTTTGCATAGTAGGGATTCTTCAATAATAATACTGTTTCCTCATTCAGATGATTAGAAGTATAGGTGACTTTCTCTTTAATGTCTCTAGCCTTAGCGTTATTTGACTGAATACTGAGGCTAACCTGATATTGTGCGCAAATAAGAGGAGCACTGAGTTTTTTCTCACAGAATCTGAGGCCATCAACAGTGGCCTGCAACTCTTCAATAATACTTCCCAGTTTGTTTCTTTTCTTTGAGAAATTCTCCCCATAACTCTCCTCTGAGTTCCATAATATAGGTGTAGCCGCTAAGTCCTGAGTCTATAAACTTACTCTCTTCAGGGGAACCTGAATTGTAATTCGTTCCTGTTGCATCAGGCCCTGATGGGTTAATAGTCCAATTGATGTCAGTTTCATTGTTTAGGCTGATCTCCTTTACAGAATCTATAGTGACAATAATTGGTTTAGGTGTAGAAGTCTTGCGCTTTTTTTTTTATATCATTAATTATGGTCATGTGATCTGCTATTTTGGTCTGTTTTTTTACTCATGAGGTCCTTTTTTATACGGTTATCTAGAAAAAGATGTGTTAACAATTTTGCTCCATATGCAGGATTCTTGGTCTGTTGAAAGAGTAGTTAAATTCTTTCTAGCAATCAATAAAGTTAAAAACAGGTTGATGCAAAATGAACATTGATGGAAACCAACAGAATCAGTGAGGAAATGTGCAGTATTTATTTATTTTTTTTAGGTAGGCAGGTTCATTGTGCAGTATTTAATCTATTAAGATAGCAAGATTACTGTATTTAGAGCAATGACAATGGTGTATTCTATTTTCTATTTATTATATAATGTGCTATGACCTGCTTATATCTTTGTATATATTGTTATGCTGTATTATTTTATGTTTGTGACAGCTATTTAGCCACACAATAAACTTGATACATAATTACTAGAATCTTGGAGGCAGGTGATCAATTTCTCAGCCTCATCTCTGAAAAGGACAGAGCCCTTGTAAGGGAGGTCCATAATTCCAGCCTGGAGGTCCTAGGTCAAACCAGAGACTCGAAGCCACGAGTGGAATTGGATGCAGCTGCCCCGGTGGCTGTATCAGCAGTGTCATACGAGGTACGCAAAACATTTGTGCCAATGTCTGATCCTGACTTCAATAAATCAAGCAGCTCCACCTTCTGTGGCACATCCAGCAGAGCCTGGGCCAACTTAGGCTCTTTTCCCATAGGTCATTTTGATACTGCACCATGTGGGTGAGAACGTTCAGGGATTCAATAGTGCCAGTAGCTGAGGCATAAACCTTTTTGCCCAGCTGGTCCAGATGCTTGGACTCCTGGTTGGACGGCTGATTGCTCAGATGCTTGGGCCTTTTAGACCTGTCATGGGCCACTGTAATGACCAATGAGTTGGCCACTGAGTGTTCCGCAAGGAAGGGCTCATCCCTGGGTGCCCTGTAGCGCCTATCCAATTTCTTGGACATGGCTGAGGAGGAAGAGGGGTGCTTCCAGGTGATTGTAGTAAGGTCCTGGAAGGTATCCACCAGTTGGGGCACCACTAAAGATTTGGGTTCCTTCTGGCATAGGTACTTGGCCAGTGTATGCCTTTCTGAGTCCAAGTCCTCCGTCTCACAGCCATAAATGATAGATCATCAGGAGGAGACCTAGGAGTATCCTTAGTGTCCAGCATGGGAGGACGCCCTATGGGTTGAGAGTCCCTTGAGGAGGAGGAAGATGAGCCATGACTTGAGTCCTCTGAACTCAAGGAGGAAGATGAAGTATCATGCCAGGGTCTGCCTGACGAACAGTGCCGATGGAGACCTGATGACAGGAAAGAAGAGTGCCTGTGTTTTCTCTGACCACTGTGCTTGGATCTGTCCCGGTGACCGTGGTCAGGGAAGGGGTTCTTGGTCACAGGGTTGGCTCCCCTAGGTTCTGGCATGGGTTCCACTGGCTTGGAAGGGATAAGGTCTTCTTTAATCTCATTCTTCCAGAAGCGGACGAGGTCCTTTACCTCACTCAGAGGAATCAGATGACCAGATGGGCCTGCCAGCACCTAAGGTTGAGGATCAACTGGTATCGGGCATCCAGGATTGTAGGAGCCGGAGTCCCTGACATCAGGCCCTCTGTCGGTGTAGGGGAGAGACAGACAGACATGTCCACCAGTGTTAAAGGAGAGTCTGGTAACAACTGGGGCACTGTCAGATTGCGCAATAGAGTACCCGGCGTCAGACAGACAGGCATGTGCTGGTGATGGTCCAGGGATCCAGCTGATGTCGACTGAGCAGGAACCCGTGGTGAGGACACAGTAGAGCGGGACAGAGGTGATGCTGGAGCCACAGGGGTACACACTTACTCCTGATGTTGGGGGGGCCTTGTCTGAAGACTTAGAGTCCATTGTTGGAGCCAGGAGGACAACGGGTGCCGACCTGCTGCCCAACTTAATACCAGCCCTGCCACCTGAAGAAGTCGAGGACTTAGGTATTGCCTGGACCTTCAGGGGCTGCAGGGCTGGGACTGAAGCCCCAGACCCTGAAGAACCTCCATCTGTCACCAGCACCAAGGTGGGAGGTTTATCCACTGACTGACTGGAGGGAGTGAGGGCAGTCTCGGGAGAGAGGTCCAACCCTCCATGGGAGGAGGAACCTGAAGAGGTCTTCTTCTGGTGAGGAGACTTAGAGTGGGAGTGAGTCTGGGTCTTCTCCTTGTTCTTGTGCTTCCCTGAAGACTTCTCCTAGTGCGTCACTGACAAGGAGGAAGAAGAAGAGGAGGGGCTCTTCCTGAGGATTGCTTCTGCATGACACCTAGTTTTTTGAGAAGGTAGGCTTTTAGAGCTTTCTGGCGAAAATCCTAGTCCACTGGTTTAAGCTCTGACAGTGCTGGCAGGCCTCCGTATCGTGGTCTGGGCCCAAACAGAGGAGGCAGGCCACATGACCATCCTTCAACAGGAGCCATTTGCCACACATACACTTGTACTTTTGGCCCTCAATTGAGGATGTCATAGAAGACAACATGCAGAGTAAAAGTAAAGAAAAACACTTTTTGAGGAAAAATAAAGAAAAGTGGGTAAACATGAAAAAAAGTGGTTGACTGTAGCAGGAGATGTCTGTGGAGCTGATGCAAACGGGTCAACGGCAGGAAAAGAACTGAGGTGGTGCTCGGAGGCCACCCCTTTATACAACTGGCTGTCGTTGAGGCGGGCCGATGTCAGGAGCGGTCAGCCACTGGAGACTGCTATCTAGAAGTTTTCTGTGGGGTCCTGGTGCCTTAGTCCTTATGATTATAGCCTGCTGCAAGGGCTCCAACTCAAAGTAAGATCCCCAGTGACTCCAGGGCACTCTGTACTAGGACCAGGGAGTCACTGGTCTGTTGAGTAGACAGTCCTATGACCAGCCAGTCATCCAGGTAGGGAAAAACCATGATCCCCAGTCTCCTCAGTTGTGCTACAGCTAGGCACTTTGTGAAGGCCCTTGGGGCTGAAGTCATGTCAAAGGGCATGGCTGCAAACTGGTAATGTCCTGCGGGCAATCTGAACCTCAGGTACTTTCTGCGACCAGGATTGGTATATGGAAATAAGCATCCTTGAAGTCTAAGGAAGCTAGCCAGTCTCCTTGCTGAAGGGTAGGAATTATCCTGGCCAAAGTGACCATCTTGAATTTTGGTTTTCTTATGTGTTTGTTCAGAAGTCTGAGATCTAAAATGGGTTACCAGTCCCCATTTTACTTGTGTCAGGAAGTATCTTGAATAGAAACCTTTGCCCCCAGGATAGAGAAACAGGTTCCACTGCTTTTATAAGCAGTAGATTTCTTACCTCTGCTTCCAGCAAGCTCCTTTCTACTGGTGTTGCTGGGGCAAAAAAAAAAAAAACATTTCTCAATTTGGGAAAGTTTTTGAAACTTAATGACAGACCCTGGCTCACTTCCTCCAAGACCCACTTGCCTGTGGTGATGGAGAGCCACTAATGGAGAAAGTGAGCCAGCCTGACACCTACTAGCAGGGGGGAGGCAGCCCGTGGAAGCACGTCAGGGAGTTTATTTTGGCTGGGCCATATCCTGGGCTGCTTGTCCAGTCCTCCTCATGGCTCTTCTGCCCCTACCTCTAAAGTACCCTCTGGGCTGCTGGTAGTCTGGGAGTGCCTGAGTCTGATAGAAGGGTCTGGAGTATGACTCCCCCACCCCTGCCTCCCCTAGTATGGGCTCTGTGGGATGTGGAAGGCCCATCTCTTGCAGTGTTGATTCTGTAAGTGGCCTTATATTCTTCCACTTTTTTCCTATAAGCCTCAGTCTTATCCCCAAAAGGGAAATATTTTCACAGGGGAAATCCATGGCTTTTGTCTGGGTATCCTGTGTTAGGTTTGTGGTTCTTAGCCATGCAAACCACCTCAGGGGCACAGGCAGTGCCATGAGTCTAGCTGCTGTGTAACTGGCCTTGACATCCATGTGAAACTGGTATTTAGTAGCATCTATGGCTGTCCTGGCTATCTTAGCCAGATCTATCCCTACTTCACCAGCCATCTTGTCCACTAATGCCAGTACTGTGGACCAAAGGGCCTTTTGATACTGGGCTGCATAGGCCATGTAATTGGCCTGTCTAACCAGTAGGGATGCTGCTAGTTGCCCCTTCTTCCCCATAGCATCAATATTCCTTGATGCCTAGTCAAGAGGATGGGAAACCAGGGGTACTCTAGCCTTCTCACACACAGCCACCTGGACCACCCCCTCATGATCTGTATGTGTATATCTAGCAGATACTTCTTGTCCACCTTTATTCTCCTCCACGGCCATGCATCCTTCAGGGGTGCTCTCTCGACAGGACTTCTACTCCCTGCCTGACCCCAATCTCGGAGAGACTCCCCCAGCTACCCAGGCAGACCTAGCCTCCCGGCACCCCCTGGAATGGGTCCATTCTCCCCTAACGACCTATCTGTAAATTAGAGAGGCTTTACCTGGGTGCCAGGTTGGGCCTGGAGTCCTCCAAGTAGATGGGCCGGTGATGGGATGAGAGTCCTGCCCCTGGAGACCCCATTATCTCCATGATCCATGATGGGGGGTTTTCTCTTAAGTTCCCCTAGGAGAGTGGCATGCAATGACATCTGTGGACGGCTGCCCTGCTGACGTCTATCGCACTCCTCCCCCTTGCATTGGCTGGTGTGCCTGTGCTACGCCCCGATCTCCATCAGGGGTCGCTAGGACACTGAGTGGCCCCGGAACCTTCCCCAGGGAGACGAGAGCTGTCCTCTGGATGCTCCATCCTCCCCCTTCCCCTACTAACCCCTGACCACCAGAGTTTGTTCCCGAACCTGGGTCGCTAGCATGTCACAAGGTGTGGCATCCAGCGCCTCAACCCTCAGTGCCACTGGGCCAGCTTGTCCACCTTCTTATCTACTGCTGAGACTGAAGTAGGAGTTTTCAGGATTCTCAGGACTGCTTTCTTTAGGGACTTATGAATAGGGAACATAAGTCTCTGTCGGGGTGAGACCCAGCAAGTCGAGAAAGTCAGCTTCCTCTTCCTCCTCCACTGTCTCTTGCAAAGTCAGATTGAGGGTGTCCACCATTTGCCTTATAAAGGCATTGTGTGATGAGAAGTCCTCCGGTCCCCAGGGAGGGGAACTGCAGTCTTGCTCTGGGGAAACCTCAGGTTCTGTAGGTTCCCCCACATCCTCCTCCTCCTCCTCCCCATATTCTTCATATAAATATTCCGGTTCCATGGCCAATGAAGCAGCGGTAGGAGCAGAGGCAGGAACCACTAATAAAACCAATTGAGACACAAGAGAAACCAGTAGAGGAGCTATGTTGCCAACAGTCTAAAGGCCTGCAAAGTTTGTAGGGTCTTATCAATGTACTCAGCCCGAGGGCATGGTCAGTCTTTCCACAGAGAGCTCCTTTGCTTTTTTGGCACGAGGTGCAGTGGTATGCTTTTCTTTATGTTTACACTGTTGATACCTTCTTATATTTATATATATAAATTACTTTTTTAAACTCATTTAGCTTTCCTTATTTAATTCCACATGGAATTGACTCCACATTTAAAAAAACTGTGTTCTGTTACCTTTTTGTACATACCAAATATATTCCAAGATAAATATAACTATAACTAAATTCAGCCATTGATTGAAAACCGGTGGGTCAGTATCCTTCCATTTTTGAAGTATGCATTTCTTTGCCACTATAAGGAACAATGGTAATAATTTACATTACTGTGGTTCCAATTACTTTTTTTCGCAGTAAAATTGCTAATAACTTTACCATTGAAGAGAAATTAAATTTGTTTCTTAAAAACATGTTGAGAAAATTTCTCAGTCTCATGCCAGAAGTTAGACAGACATGGGCAAGATGCAATCAAATGAATTGGGGTGCCTGTTGTGTTGGGGCATCTTGGACATGTATCCGATATATTCAGGTTTATCAGATTCAATTTTTTAGGGGTGAAGTAAATTCAATGTGTCGTATTCATTTGTATCTGTTGCAGTTTCACTGAAAATACATTTTCTAAGTATATTTTTATAATGTCCTGCCACAATGACTCTGAAATATGGATACCCAGCTCAATGTCCCATTTTCTTCTGACTTTATCAATACTATGATCCAATGTCTCGACGCATATTATATATCTGTGAAATTAATTTTTTCCAAGATTTATTGTCCTGAAGATTTTTTTTTATCATGATTGGGGGGGGATCTCAACTTCATATGCATCTTATTTTTTATTAAGAAACGATTTAAGTTGGTTATAATAAAAAAGATGAAAAGGATTAAAATTATATTTATTAATCAGCTGATTATATGTATATATTTCATTATTATAAGAGATATCCCCTAGTTGTATAATCCGTCTTTCTTCCCAAATTTTAAAAATGTGCGATGATATTGATGGGATGAAATTATAATTTTTAGAAATCGGGTATATTTAGATATCTCCTAAATTATTCATTCTTTTTTTTTGTTTGTTTGTTTTTTAATTTATTTCCCTCCAGTCACAGCCCCGTGGAACCTCTTTTGGGCATCCTGGTCCATGTCCTGCCCGCCTGAGGGCCCCCGCCGGTCTATGCCTCGTCTCCCACCCCTCCCGCAGCCAGTGCCCCCTGGTTTAACCTGCCCAGGGTGGGTTGCCCCCTCCTCTTGGACACTCTTGTAAGTCAGACTCTGGCTGCAGGGTAGGGCTCACAGTGGAGGAACTGGAAGGCCAGTTAGGGTTGGCCTGGTGAAGGGCATAGGGGACAGGTGTCGTCACCTGTCCACGGTGATGGTATTTTCCTTTTCTCTGTGCACTGCCCCAGCCCCCCTTCCCCTTGCATGGTGCACATTGACACACTGGTGCACGGCAACCCTGCCAGTGTCAGCCACACTGATTACATGCTTGCTTGGCATGCGGCAGTGCCCACGGTCTCCACCAGGGGGGCTGCTGGCACGCCGGAGCAACCCACCCCTCCTATCCAGGGGAGGAGAGCACCATGAGGGCACTCATTCTCAATCCTTCCCCTGCCGACTCCCAATGCCTGAGTTCACTCCCAAAACCGGGTCGGTGGCGTAGTGCAAGATGTGCCGTCCAGCTCCTCAACCCTCAGTGCCACAGGGCCGGCTATTCATTCTGTTTTGAGCATAGAACAACACTGTTATGTGGTTTTAGTTGTTACTGCTGATTTTAGCTTTTAATTGGGATACCAGAGTAAAGCAAATTCACAAATGACTTATACGGTTGAGCCTTTCATTCTATGTGAGCCGAGGGAAAATTCAGTTTTTCTTTATGAAGCCAATGCAAAATCTGTGCTAATTGTGATGAAATGTAATATAAATAAAAATCCGGTAGTGCCTGGCCTCCCTTTTCTAGGAAGAGTTAATGTTTTCCATAAAAAATTCATAATCAAATTTTAAGTTTTGCAAAAAAAACTAGTTGGGATTGAAATTGCCAGAGCTTGAAACAAAAAAAAGTCCATAGGTAAAAATACAAGTTACTCACCTGTAACAGGAGTTCTAGGAATGGTATATGTTGTTCATCCACACTTTCTGGCAGGTTCCTTGCCGCTTTAAATCTTGCCGGAAGGTCTTCAAGCTGGCTCCTTCCACCCACCCGGGTGGTAAAACTCTCGGCTCCGCCCCATGATGCCAGATCTAGTCTGCTGGAAGCCAGGTTGCGCGTTGAAGCCGGGGAGGCTGGGTGGGTCGTGTGGATGAACAACATATACCATTCCTATAACTCTTGTTACAGGTGAGTAACCTGTATTTCTAGGGACATGGATATGTTGTTCATCCACACTTTCTGGCAGACTCCTAGCAGTTCTCCGGGAGGAGGGAGGCAAGGCGCACACCCCCTACTTAAGGATAAAGACTGGAGAACTAAGGCCCCGACCAACATCCCGGCGTGACCTGAGGTCGATGTGGAAGGAGAAGGCCGGTATATGCCTGCTTCCAGGCAGGAGCCCTATGGATATCCCGGACAGGGGTATCCTCGGAAGCAGCCACCGGTGCAGCGGAAGGGTGGGTAAAATGAGCACTTATCCCTCTGGGAGGCTCCATGCCCGCCCGCCTATAGTGGAGATCTATGCAGAAGGTGACCCACCCGCTCGTCGTCCGCTTGGCTGCAGGTCTGCCAGGTGCGGATTCAGCGTAGATGACAAACAGCTGGCGAACCTCTCCCAAACTTCAGCCCTACGCTCCCTGGGAAGGCGAGTGCTAAATTAGGGTCCCAATGGATCCTAAATGCGGCCTCCGAGGTGTGAATGGGGTTGAACCCCGGCAGAGACAATACCCGGTTAGAGAAAGACTCCGCCACCGCCTATGGAAGGAACTTCGGGTGGGGCGCGGGACAACCTTGTCCCTGTGGAAGACCAGATAGGGAGATTCAAATGAGCGCCTGGAACTCTCCCGGCCTTCTGGTTGGCATGGTAGCCCCCAAGAAGGTGGTCTTCCACAACAGGTGGGGAACTCACACCTGTGCAAAGGTTCGAACGGCTTGCCCGTGAGCTAAGCCCATACCAGCAAAAGATCCCACAGAGATGGGGATACTCTCCCTGGAGGGAAGGTGTGATCAAGGCCATGGAAAGCACCTGACCACCTTCCCTGCACCACCGACTACCTTCCGGCCCACACCCGGAAGACAGGAGTGGCTAACAGGGGCACCCAGAGGGTCGTTGACCGAAGCCCTTGTTCAAGAAAAGAACAGACCACAGGTAGTCTGGAATGCTCGCCGAGGCACAGGAGAGGGGACCAGGCCCTATCCTAATGCCAAATGGAGAACTCCTCCATTTGAAGTCGAGCATATCTGGTCGACTCCTGGCAGGACGCCTCACAAACGTCGAGGACCTTGCCGGAAGACCCAAGGCCTGGCCACTAGCCGCACAGGGACCAGGCCGACAGCTGCAGGGATTAAAGGTCCAGATGGAGTACCTTCCCCTAACAACAGAGATCAGGACCGGGCGGGCTGGAAGCTGCCTCGGGAGCCTGGGGCTGAGACTGAGGAGAGCTGGATACCACAGCTGGCAAAGCCAGTCTGGGGCTACCAGAATCACCTGCGCCTAGTCCCTCCTTGCCTTGCCTGTGGGTCAAGGGAAATGGGGGTGAGGCGTAGAAGAGGCCCGGGGTCCATGGCCTCAAAGGCATCCCCTACAGCGAACCGTGCTGAGGGGGCGGGCAGGAGACAGTCTCGGCCTCGAATTCTCCCTGGAGGGAAAAACAAAGGTCCACCCGAGGTGTGACCTAGAGGGAGAAGATCTTGTGCTACCTCCGGCAGGGAGACCACTCATGAGGCGCAGCCCTTATCCGGCTTAGGGCATCGGCCAGGAAGCTGGAGGCTCCTGCCATCAAAATGGTTAGGAAACTGCCTCCCGGCTGCGCAAAAAGACCCAATGCGGAGAACCTCCTTACGCAGAGGCAAGGAGCTCATCCGACCCTGGTGGGTTAGGTAGCACATGGTCGTGGTATTGTCTGCCTGGACCTAAACCACTAGACCCCGTACGGACGGAGTGAGCGGTGCGAGCTAGGCGGACCGCCTGGAGCTCCAGCAGGTAGGAAAGACATTGGGACTCCCGAGAGGACCAGAGGCGGTGCACTCTGTATTCCCCTTGATGGGCACCCTAACCCATCCGAGATGCATCGGTCGGAGAAGACCGTCGACTCGGGGCGGACGAACGGGATGTTCTCCTGCAAATGAGCTGGAACGGTCCGAAGGAGAGCATTCCCTAACCCCTGGGCTGTTGTCACGGACTGGTCCAAAGGAACGCAGCGTTGTGACCACTGGCTGGCCAGCCCCCATTAAGGGGATGCATGAACCGGCGGATCCAAACAGACCACGCTGGTGCAGGCCACCGCAAGGCCCAGGAGGTGCAGGAAGTCCCGGGCAGGGCACAATTGCCCAGTCAGACCTGACTAGGTGAGGGAGGAAAAATCTCGGCCCTGTCCGCTGGAAGCTGAGCTGACTCAAGAGTCGAGCTTCGTCCTGAAGAAAGGATCACCCGCTTTAGACACGAGTTCCAACATGGCTCCAATAAAAAGGAAACCAGTCTGAGAACAACCTACAGGGCCAGAACTCTGGACCATCCCCCTCTGCCCTGGAGGGGTTGCAGTCAGGCCGCCATCCAGGTGGGGTTACACCCGGACCCCTCAGTGCCGGAGGAAGCAGAGACCGAAGGGCATGGCCTGGAACTTGTAAACAGATCCCCCGCTTAAGAAACGGAGGAGTCTCCCAAGAAATGGACAGATCGCAGTGTAAGTACGTCCTGGAGGTCCAGGAAATAGAGCCACACGCCATGTTCTAAGGATGGGATATCTGAGTCAGAGTGACCATCCCGTCGTGCAGGTCAAGAATGAGGCGCAAGCCCCCCGTCCGTTAGGGACCAGGAATACCTGAACATGAACCCAAGGTCTGGGGGAGGATCCACCACCTTCCTGATCACCTCTCTCTCTCTCTCTCGAGGGGCCAGGCAAGTCGGCTCAGCGGGCCAACAACCAAGACTAGGACCCCATAGCCCCAGTGTAGCAGCTTGAAAAGGTGGGGCCTGCTTGCAATCCGGAGGCAGGACCTTTCCTTAGCACCTCTGACACCCAGAGGTCCGGGAAAGCGGACCAGGTGGAGGGGGAGGCGGAGCCGTCTCCCCACAGGGGAATCCGGGTAGGGGTGATGGGGCCAGGGGCAGCGCCCCTCAGCCCGTCACTGAGCAGGCTTTGAGGAGGGACTGGTTGAGGGAGCTCCTGGGCCTTTACCTCCCTGTTTCCCTTTACAGGAAGCTGCTGGCTTGGGGTCAGGACGCCCAGCACAAGCCTGCTGGCCCTCATGCTGGGCCGGTCGAGCCGCAGGGGTCGAGGGACAAAGGGGCTTACGCAAAGGCTGCCGGTGGCCCTTGTCCCTCCGGGTGGGAGTGACCGAGTCCGGAGTGGCATC
The DNA here is from genome assembly GCA_016271365.2 of Neoceratodus forsteri. Classification (NCBI taxonomy): domain Eukaryota; kingdom Metazoa; phylum Chordata; order Ceratodontiformes; family Ceratodontidae; genus Neoceratodus; species Neoceratodus forsteri. The sequence goes on from JADMNL010000028.1 coordinate 87,712,991, forward strand.
GGACTTCTGGGTCACCTGGAGGTGTCCCTCCACTCCAGGGCCAAAGAGGTCAGTCCCCAACAAGGGGATGTCCACCAACTTGTGCTGGGTATCCGTTGAGAAAGAGGATAACCTCAGCCATGCCCTGCGGCGCATGGCCGCTGCGGCTGCTACCAACCTGGCACGGGAATCACCTAAGTCCAGAGCAGTCTGAAGCTGCTGCTTCGCCACCACCCTACCCTGGTCCCACACCCACTGGAACGTGGTCTGCAGGTCAGCCGGGAGATGAGGGAGTACCTCATCCAGGGAGCCCAAAAGGGCGTGGGAAAAATGTGCCATCAGTGCGGCCGAGCTGGCCTGTCGGAGGCCTAGGGAGGACGTAGCGTAAACCTTACACCCGACATAGTCCATCCTTTTGGACTCTTTGTCGGAGGGCCTATCTACATCCCGAGCATTCACAGAACACTGGAAGACATTATCGGTAACCAACCCCTCAGTGGAGGGGTGCTCCGAGAAACCGGGCAAAGAACCGACAGGGACAGAGTACTTCCTGGCCATCCTGGCTGAGGGCGCAGGGCAGGAAGTAGGCCACCGCCAGAGCTCCAAGGCCGGGCCGACAATGGCCTCGGCCACCAGGAAGGCCTCCGAGGGTGAACCCCCTTGGTCTAGAATCTCCGTCAGGGGATAAGAGACCCGCTTGGACACGGGTTCAAGCTGCATTCCGGTGAACTCCGAGATGAGCTGAAGCAGACCCACAAAGGGCGATGGGCTGTCATCCACAGAATGTTCCGGAGAGGACCCCAGGTCCTCCCGACTGAGAACATTGGAGGAGTCGGCGTCGGACTCGAAGGGTCTGCAAAACTGCTCTCAGCCTGAGTCACTCTTCACCACCGAGGCGAGGCGGGAGTGAGGGGAACAGACAACCTGCGAGACAGGTCGTGACCCGACCTAGGTTCCACCGAAGACGGTGGGGCAGCAAGGTTCAGACCAACAACCGGCCCTGAAGTGGGCACCTCGACTGCAGCGAGCAGTTGAGTCGGCCGTTCGGGAGGCAGCTGCTTGCTGGACGGGGAATGAATCTGAGTCAATTGATTCCCGGACAATAGCAACTGCTGCCCCATGAACTCCTCGTAACGTCGACATCTGCATCGAAGCTACTCCTCATCCGAGGAGGGAGACGAGGAGGAACAGTAATGCCACTTAACTCGGTGCCCCGACCGAGATCGCCGAGGTTGGCAGGAGCAGCTTGACCAAGAAGAGGACCGAGACCGAGGCCCAGATCCTCAGGGAAACCGAGGGTGGTCCTGGGAAGGAGCAGGGGACGCCCGCTCCTCCCTCGGCTTGGACGAAAAGACCGAGGCCTGTTGCCCTGAAGGTGCAGGCAGAACCTCGGCCTCCGCCAGAACCAGCGAAGGTTGTGGCTCTGCAGTAGACTGCCGGGTGGCGGGTCGAGAGACTCGACGACGTCAATGGGAGTCATGGCCGGCTGACCTGATGGGGACACCATGAAGCCAGCGGCCTGAGGCGCACCCTCGACCGAAGTCGAAAGTCGGCTGACAGGGGAAGGGGAACTCTCCCGCTCCTGCCAGCGCCGACGATGGGACTTAGCCTGCAACTCCTTTGACCTGGGCCGAGAGGCAGGTCCCGAAGGTCCCTCTCCCTTCGAAGAAAGGGACTGGCGAAGCTCCTTGAAGGAAGCTGAATGAGGAGAACTCAAAGAGCGGGATAAGCACAGCGACTGAAGAGAGGGGAACAGGCTTAGTGTACGCCTCCTCCAAGGAGGAAAAGAGATCGAGCTGCTCAGCCGAGACAACCGGCCGCATGAATACCAGCCGAGCCTCCAAGTTTTTCCAGTGCAGGAAAAGTTTCAGGCCCGAGCCCCAAATGGGCGTCACGATCCTCCAGGGCAATGGTGAAAGGGCACAGCAAAAATCGCAAACTTGCGGATCATGGTCCAAGTCGAGGCAGTAAACGCACGTGGAGTGCGGGTCCTTCCTGGAGGTATTACCCGGGCACCTCCGGGAGCCGGGAAATGAAGGATCCATCGCAGCAGCGAGGGAAGAAGACCGAAGTTTTAGAAAACTTTCAACTAAATTCGGAGAAACCGAAAAATCAGGAACCAGTCGAAAACGCAGAGCGCTAAGGAGGGAACCTGAGCTTCCAAGTGATAAGGAAGATCTGGCGTCATGGGGTGGAGCCGAGAGTTTTACCACCCGGGTGGGTGGGAGGAGCCAGCTTGAAGACCTTCCGGCAAGATTTAAAGCGGCAAGGAACCTGCCACGAAAGTGTGGATGAACAACATATCCATGTCCCTAGAATGTGCATTTTAATTAGATTAACCCTGCTGATCAATGTTAGATACAATGAGTTCCATTTTTTAAGATCCAGCTCAATATGCATTAATAGGTCTTCATAATTTAATTTTTAGAGTTCTTCAATTAGGGGGCTTACTTTTACTCCCAAATATCTAATATTATCATCTACACTTTTCAGTTGTACTCCTGGTATCCCCTGAAATAAATAATCTTTATTTAATTTTAACAAGGCTGTTTTAGTTCAATTTATTCTATAGCCTGAGAACTGACCAAATTTATTTATTACTTGAATTATATGCAAAACTGATGTAGCTGGTTTGGTAATGTAAAGTAAAATATCATCAGCATATAATCCTATTTTTTCTTTGAGTTAAGTATTATACCAAATATTTCTTTATTTTCTCCAATTTTGATAACTAGGGGCTCAATAATAAGTGCAAAAATTAAAGGGGATAAAGGACATCCCTGCCTAGTTCCTCTCTTCAGAGGTATCTTTGCTGAGTTTATATTATTGACTTTTCCTTTGTATTATCTTGTTTATTCCTCCTGTTATGCTCTAGTAACCCCCACTCCTTCAGGCTCTGCAATTCTCTCCCAGCCCTACTGAACTTACCCAAGCCTCCTCAACTCCTCACATCGCAGCCAGTCCCCGGGATATCCCAGACATAACCCTTCACCGGGCAGATCCCTCTCCTCTGAGAGGGAAGGCACCAGGGGGAGGACAGCCCAGTGCACCCTCATAGGTCCCAGGGACACTGCTGAAGAGAAGGAGGCCCTCAAAAGGCACTGAAGGTGTCAGGGGACAGAGCGCCATCATCAGGCGGCCACCGAGTGGTATTTCCACTTTTCTAGGTTCCCCCTGCATGCCGCTAGTGTAGTGCCTCCAGTATCCACTGGGAGCCACTGCCGAGCGAGGCCATCCCCAAACCCAACCCAGGATAGGAGAGCAGTCCTATGGATGCTCAATCCTATCCTCCCTCTGCTGACAGCCAGCGAACCAAGTCCATTCCTGAAAGTACAGTTACGTAAGAACTTACCATAACAGTAGATCTTTGAGAGGAGCTCGTGCAGCAGGCGTTACAATTAGGACTATGACGCAGGCACTAGGACCCTCTGGAAAACTTCTCAGCCAGCAATACCCAGCAGGGACCGCCCCCGATGTCAGTTCCACGATGTCAGCTCTGGTACAAAAGGGGGCGGACCCAGCTCCACCCAAGTTCCCCCGCCAAGTCCCGCAAATGAGCCCTGACAGGAGAATGGAATGAAGCACAAAGATGGAACTCTGTACACCTCAGAGGGAGAAGGAGGGTGGGAAAGTAACACCTGCTGCACAAGCTCCTCTCGATGATCTACTGTTATGGTAAGGTCTTAGGTAACTGTACTATCTTACCTCGAGTGGGAGCTTTCGCAGCAGGCTATTACAATTAGGACTGAATCCAAAGCAGTCCCTCACCAAGGAAGTAATCAACCCTGGGAGGTGGAGATAAAGCTGAACATAGAAGCTCAGGACAGTAGTCCCTGAAGGACTGCTAGGCCGAAGCCTGCATGGCGTCTAGAGGCAATGTACAAGCTGTAGTGCTTTACCAAAGTATGCACCGAATTCCATGTAGTGGCTGCGCAAATATCCTTACTGGATACATTCCACAGCGCGGCATAGGAAGCAGACACTCCACTGGTGGAGTGACCCTTAACCGGGCCCCGAAGGGGCTTGTTGTGCTTTTCACACACTGGACAATCCATTTAGAAATGGTCTGCCTGGACACCGGTCTACCCAAGTGTTGTGGCATAAAGGCCACAAACAGTTGCTCCAATTTATGGTGATTAGCTATTCGCTTAAGGTAATACCTAAGTGTCCTTTGAATGTCCAAGGTGTGAAGAGCAGCTTTCCCTCTGTTAGGCTGGTTGAGGGTCAACTCCGAGACCACTTTCGGAAGAAACTTAGGGTTCCTCCTCAGGGAAACCCTTTCCCTGTGGAAAATTAAGTACGACTCTTTACACATCAGAGCCTGAAGCTCGGAAACCCTTTGAGCTGAAGTAATGGCAACTAAAAAAGTAATGGCAACTAAAAAAACAAACCTTCCAAGAAAGATATCGCAGCTCACAATTCGCTGCAGGTTCAAACGGGGGAAGAGTAAACTTCTCCAACACAAAAAGGAGGTCCCAGGGTGGGATAGGATCCCGAATGGGAGGTCTCATGTGAAGAATCCCCCGTAAAAAGGTGTGGGCCATGTCCAGTTGGGCTAAGGTTCTGTCCACTTACGCTATGAAATGGAAGCTGTCACCTGAAAGGGCATGATAAGCCGAGATGGCCCACATGTGCACCTTTATGGAGGAGTAGCTCAAGCCTTGCTGATATAAGGAGAGGAGATACTCAAGATCCAAGTTCACTGGACAGGTAACGGGATCCAGATGGTGAGATGAGGCCCACAAATAAAACCGCTTCCATTTCATAGCGTACGTGGAGCGCGTGGAGGGCTTCCTCGCCGACACAAGAACATCTGGCGATACCCCGTACCTAAATTTTGCTATGTCCAAAGGAGTCAAGCATGAAGGTACAATGATCGGAGATTGGGATGGACCAGTGAGCCCTGATCCTGGGACAGCAACTGCAAGCATATCGGCAGTGGAATTGGAGGTTCCATAGAAAGCTGTTGAAGTAGTGGGAACCAAATCTGCCGAGGCCACAGCGGGGCAATCAATCATTCGCACCCCCTCAGCCTGTAACTTCAACAGAACCCTCTGGACGAAAGGAAAGGGAGGGAAGGCATAAAGAAATCTCCCTACCCAACATAGGGACAATGCGTCTGGGCAGAAAACACCAGGTGCGGGCTCTCATGAGCAGAAAACTGGCAGTTTGGCATAGCGTGGTGACACAAACAGGTCCAGATCTGGATGATCCCATCTGTCGAACAGCTGGTCTGCTACCGACTGCAGTAGCTCCCACTTGTGTGTCCTGGACCGAGATCTGCTGAGACTGTCGGCCAAGTCATTGAGGACACCTGGGATGTGCACCGAGGAAAGTGTGATGTGCCATTCCAGTGCCCAATACCAGACTCTCATCGCCTCCTGGCACAGGGGGTAAGAATGAGCTCACCTTGCTTGTTGATATAGAAGACAACCGCCATATTGTCCATCTGAATCAGAAGAGAGCCTGGCATGAGGTCCTCTTGAAAGGTGCGTAGCGCATCGAGGACCGCTCGCATTTCCAGGACATTGATGTGAAGTTCACGCTCCTTGGGGGTCTAAACACCTTCTGTTTGGTGGGCCCCTAGGTGCGCCCCCACCCCAAATCTGAGGCATCCATCGTAAGGGTCTGATTTAGGGGCTCCGGACGGAAGGGGACCCCTCTTTCCAAATTGAGTGGATCCATCCACCAAAGAAGTGTTCTCTTTACTGGCTCTGTGACTCTGACCGTGTGGTCAAGGTTGTCTGAGCACTGATCCCACTGCACCCTGAGCATCCATTGTGGGATTCTCATGTGGGGGTGGGCCAGAGGAGTACCTGGAATGGCCACCACCATGTGCCCCAGAAGTCTGAGGAAGGTCCCTGCTGAGACTTAAGGAGTTACTAAAACCAATCCGACTATCTCCTGTAGGCGATCGCCCCTCTCCGGGGGTAGAAAACGCCATGCCCTGGACCGAATCCAGGACTGCTCCGATAAAGACGAGTCTTTGGCTGGGTTCTGGGGAAGACTTTGGAAGGTTCAGGGTGATCCTCAAGTCTTGGAAGAGAGTATAGGTATCTTTGAGAGCATGAAGCAGGTGTGACCTTGACAGGGCTGCTAGCAGCCAATCGTCCAGGTAAGGGAAGACATAATGCCCCTGATGCCTTAGAGCCGCAGCCACTACTGCCAAACACTTTGTGAAGACTTGAGGAGTGGAAGAGAAGCCAAACGGAAGAATTTGAAACTGATAATGCTCCCCCTGGAAGTGGAACTTCCTGTGAGGGGGAAAGACCCCAATATGCATATACGCATCTTGCATGTCCAGGGAACAGAGCCATTCCCCTTGATGCAGCAGTGGAAGGAGACCTGGAAGGGTCACCATCCAGAACCTTTTGTACTCTATATAAAGATTTAGTGAGCTTAGGTTCAGAATGGGATGAAGGTCCTGAGTCTTTTTTGGGACCAGAAAGAAGTAGGAGTAATACCCTTTTACCCACTGACTTAGAGGGACTGGTTCTATCGCCCTTTTTTGCAAGAGGGCCTGTATCTCTCCTTCTGTGAGAGGAATATGAGAAGGTGGATATCTGGAGAACCTTGGTGGAGTGTCTGGAGGAATCTCTGTGAACTCTAAAGTGTGTCCTCCCCTTATGATGTCTAGGACCCATTTGTCTGCAGTTATTGAGCTCCATCCCTGAAAGTACAGGGAGAAGCGACCCCCTACCACCTCCCCTAGTACCTCCACTGGAGGAGGGGGGTCGGAAGGGAGTTATTGGGCAGAGCCAGGGGTGGGCAGAGAGGCCTGGGAGGACTTAGGCCCACGGAGAGGAGCGCCTCCAGGCTTCAGGTTGCCGGCTATCCTCCAAAAGCCTCCTCTCTGGCCCTGTTGATCATCATGGGCTTGACCACCTGAGGGCTTCCGAAATGCCCATGTAACCCATATGCTCCATTTTTGTAACATGGATACACATATGTGTATCTACGGGTTCAGGGAAGGATGAGGTTACCTGGCACAAGAGACCTAGGTTTGGCTACTCTGCACAGGGGCACCCAAGTAAATCCAACTACCAGAAGCAATAACTGTAATGTCCAGAACCAGAATTGGGATTTTTCAGTGTGGCTTTGTTTATTAACTCACTGAACATAAACAAAGCACTGCATGGTCCCCCAAAGGGCTACGTTACTGTATGTGCAGATTAGACTTTAAAACACAGCGGTCCATTTGAGGAATGAACACATTACAACAGTTGTCTGGCTTTGGACCCACCAGGCACTCAGCCTGGACTTTGCATGCGCATTGGATACACAGCCCGACTGGCCCGGCTCCCCTGCCGGCCACTCGACTGATGGTCCACTTGGCGAATGAACCCAAACTTTACTTGGAAAGACATCCCATCAAACAAGGAGGCTCCCAAACTGTGGCTCCCCACACCACTTGAAGTCTGCGACTCCTGGAGAGATTTGTTTTCGTACTTCCAATCGAAACTCCCATCAAACAAGGAGACTCCCATCCAACAAGGAGTAATTTTCCCATCCTGTGGCTCCCCACACCACTTAGAGTCTGCGACTCCTGGAGAGATTTGTTTTCGTACTTCCAATCGAAACTCCCATCAAACAAGGAGACTCCCATCCAACAAGGAGTATTTTCCCATCCTGTGGCTCCCCACACCACTTAGAGTCTGCGACTCTAGAGAGATTTTCGAGTTGGGCCCATGTCTGGGAACCCACCCCATCACTGGCCAAGCGCATGAGGCAAGTAGCAAAAACACAGAAGAAATCCGTAGAGGTGGACCTGGTTACTAAAGATGGGGGGTTTTCCCACCTCCAGCTCCCACAGCCCATACCCGGCCATTTCTCTGGACATACAGAAAACTTTAGACTTTAAAATGTAGATTGAACAGTGGATGACCTGAAGCACCGCCTCTACAGTGAACTTTAAATCTATTAACACTTTAAACAGATGACTGCTCTATTTGTTTGTCCTAGTTGACATAGTCCTCCCAAATAGCAGTCCACATTTACTTGAAATCCAACTGAAGAAAAGAAGTTGTTTGCCCCTTCAATGGAGCCAAACACTCACCCATTCATTGCAGGTGCCCCACAGCGAAGTACTGTAACCTTTACTGTTATACATGAACAGACTGAACTTAAATTAAAACAGGCAGCTTTCTTCCCAGGGTGGGAGAAGGGATTGCCCCTGGAACCCACAGAGACTTCCTCCCCAGAGGGAGGGGGCACTGAGACCATGGGAGCAGTCTCACCACTTTAAAAGGTGAAACTCAGGAACACTTCCTTCTGTGTGGAGGCAAACAGACAACTCACTGATTTCCTCACTGTCTGCTAAGGACAAACTGAAGACTGACTTTGAAATTCCCAAAGTTCTAAACTTCACTCTCTGAGCTAAAGATTCCAAATGTGGCTCATGCAGTTAGAAACAATTCTAAAGTGATGTCATCTCTCAATTCTCAGCTGTGAATGAGGACAGAGTGAGACAGTGTGAAATCCATTTAACTGGAGTTTCACAAGCTGCCTTCCCTGCCTACTACTAGGTCTTACTGGGATTCTAGTAACCCCGGGTAACAAAGGGGTTACACTCGCCCTTGACCAGGAAAATGACTGTCCCCAGTCATTATGCACCCGGCCTTAGGCCATCCCACCCTATGTGCTACCTGCGGAGGGGGGTGATCAGGCCCCCTCCTACCATGTGCGAGCACAGGTAGGCAACACTAAGGGCCTAGAGGCCTATAGCTGACATATCAGCCTCTACTCTATCCACTTACTATGGACACCTAGTGGCTCTGGTAGAACCATCCAGAGCATAGCCCTGATAGATCAGCACTGTGGCCCCTACTGCAGGTCAGGGCCATAGCCTGTCCATCCCCCCTAACCCTCTAGGGAAAACCTATCTGTCTCTAACATAACATCCCAAACAAAAACAAAACCCGGGGACCTCCCCGACCTTGGGCAACCTGCAACTACAACCATTAGCAATAATAACACGGTACATTTAAATTCTACACCATAAGCACTAACGAGGGACTCCGATGAGCCCCTCCTCTCTCTTCTTGTCTTCTCTTTTGTCTTCCAGGAACACCTGTAAGAAAAGACAAAAACAAAAAAAACACATCCTAATCTGCATGTACAGTCTATCTAAACAACAACGACAACAGCAACAGCAACCCTTACCATACAGAAAAAGCACTGAACAATCCCAAAAAAGAAAAAGATTTTTTTTTTTTTTTAGAAAAAGGGTAGAAAACAGTATTTACATTAAAGTACAATGACATTGGTAGCAATACACCTTTGGGGGGGATGGAATGCCCTAAATGTCCCACTAGTGACTACAAGGCCAGAAGGCCAGTCCATTAGAGAGTCTCTCCTGGGCCGGAGCCCCGTGAAGCATAGTTCTTTAAGGCAATAATCCGAGAGGAAGAGTCTTGAGACAGTTCACACTGTTTGAAGTCTGTAGTGTAGGGTGTGTATTGCAATGTCATAAAGATAGAATAAAGGGTTTGTGGACTTACCAGCCTCTTGAAGTATTCGGAATTCACAAACCTGGTCCCTTTTGAAGACTCTCCCTGGCAGCATTTCTTCTGATACAGCTGGGCGGACATCTTCCGGGAACCCACAGGAGTGCACATCTGGAAACAGCTGGGCTGATGTCATAACTGGAGAAGGAACCTTAGAACAGGAACAAAAAGAGAAACAGCTGGTTCGGCATCATCCAATGAACAGGAAAACAGCTGGGCTGGTGTCCTCTCTGGATCTGAAGTCATCTGGTGGTACCAGTAGATGGTTGCTGAATAGGGCAGTACACGGTGGACTGAAGAATATGGGGCACCTGATTTCTTGTTTATTCATATTGGCAGTTCAATAAGGGCACTTCACAGTCTAGATGTGGCGGTATTGACTACCACTGCTCGGCTCTCCATTTTGTAGGCACGTGTAATTACTGGGAGGTCCTTGCACTGAGGCCAATAGTAGAGGGGGTCAGGGCTTAATATCTCCATCTGGCGACATAATTCACACAGTGGGAGACTCACATCCCTCTCCGTCCACTATTCTCACTCTGTCCATAAACAGTGTCCTGCCTCTCTTCCACTGTGTATACTTTTCGTGGAACAGTCTATTCTTTACATGCTGGTTAGCCCCAGGATGCACGTTCATTGCTTCATCCCAGATCCAGGATTTCCTGCAGTTCTCAATCTCCTCCCAGACTCTCCGAGGAAAGGTAGGAAAGGTCATACCAAAGATTTCATTGGCCTTTCTACGAACCAGTCTCTCCTCTTTACTTGCTTTGGTCAATCTGAGACTGCTGGCCTGGCTTGGGGGTGGCCAGTTCTGGTTCTGCCAGCTTCGCATCCTCAATGAAATTAAAAACGGATCCCTGACTACTACTTCTTCTGGTGAAGCCAGGGCAGTGGCATCACCACCTTCTTGAACACATTCCTCCGAGGCGAGATCTTGAGGCTGTGTACCCGTTCCTTTCTCACAAGGCCACATAGGTTCCCCCCTCATCTTCCTCTTCACTGAGGATCTGAGCCCAGGAGTGAGCAGTAGTTCTCACCCCCGAGACTATCCATTCATCACTGGGAGCGGAGGTCGACACCTCATTCCAAGGCCTCCCGCATCTCATCTTCACCTTGAGACTTGAGCTAGGCCCCCCACCCCCAGGGGACTATTGATGCTTTATCTGAACTTGCCTTCTGAGATCCAGCATCCAATGCTTCAATTTCAGATTCAGTCTCTAATTCTGCACTCTCTAACTTTGTGCCACACTCCCCGGGACCTTCCTCCACAGGCTCCGCTGATGCTGTGTACTACCAACTCGCGAGATTCTTGAAGTGTGTGTCCATGTGGAGCCAAACGAATTTGAGGCACTTTATACAAGCCATATTTTGTAGACATCCAGCACAGTGAGGAATCATGAAGACATCCCTTCCAGCACTCAAGCACAACTGGCATACACGCACTGGATAATTAGAATTGCCACATCAGGAGGGTTGCCCTCTATAGCACAATTTTCAATATCTCTCAATCTATTTACTGCTGCTGTTACTGCAACCCGGGCATGATCCGGATGTGAGCTGGCCCTGAGGCCATAACTGCAGAAAAACAAACAAAGTTCACTGTAACTGAAAGTCCCACTTTAATAGAACACACTCTGTAGCTTTAAAATGGCTCCTCTGCTGCGTGTGCTGCTACCCCACCCTGTAATGGCGACAGCACTCCTGTGCATCAACATTCAGACTCTGGGTCAACCACTACTTTACTGATTTACATCAGCTACAATATAACTTTACTTCAAACTGCACAACTTGCTCTGTTCTGGCTGTTCACACATTTACAGGATTTTCCTTGGACTTTTCACTTGCTGGCAACATTCATTTAAATACAGTCCCTTCTAAAACTTCAGGTTTCAGCACAGGATTGCCTGCTTCTACTAGTGTTGCGCTTATTTTACAACCCACAGTCTCTCTCTGGCTGCAGACTTTAAACTGAGGCTACTTTCATTGCTATGCACACATTTAATGGCGTTACAGACTTGCACTTGGCAGCAGGACATCACACAATCGCTACTTGCAAAGCGATTACACAGCTGCACACACATTTTATATGGCATTCTCTGAAAATCACTGAATTTGAGCAGTTTTAATTCGGTTACTCACTGTTATTGAAGCAGATTGCTGCGATGGGGTAAAACGGCCTGCAGCCAGATTTTGAAGGCCTCAGATTGCAAACGGGCGGGCAGTCTCCGCGATCGTAGTATTAACCACACAATTCACTGATCCCACGATCGATAAGCCGGATTGAGCCCGATTTTAACTGGAAAGTCACTTTTTACTGTTTACAGCGCTTGAACACTTCGCAAACGCCCTCCACTGCCAGTACACGCTACTTGTCTCCCTCTCGAATGCTGGAAGCAGACTTGAAGAGCTGGCTGAGGGGCGGGACTAATGGCAAACTGACCAACCACACGACGCCATGCAAATGAGCCTCTTCTTCCTCACGTGGGCTCCTCTCCTCACGGCGATCGTCGAGCAGGCAAATTTAAACTGAAAAGATGCACTTTTTTTTTCTCCCAACTGACTCCACGGTGGGAGCCCATTTCAACCATGTAACATTGCCATTAACTCTGCAGTCTCTAGCATTGCACAGAAAGCATTTCCAACATCCAGGGCATAATTTCTCTGTTGCTACCCCTAGTTTTCCACACTTTCCTTCACAGAACTTTATTTTAAAACTGACAAACGCTGTAAACTATGTTGATGCAGGACAAGGACACACACTTTGGCTTTACAGCTCCTTGGCAAACAGTTGGCATTTTTTAAACAGCAGCACAAGATTCACAGCACACAGCACACACTAGGGAAATTGCTTCAACTTTTTTGGGCTACCAACTGCCAGATAGCCAAAACGCTAGCCTACTTGCCCAAGCACCTTCCTTCCTTCCCAAACAAATCCAAAGTGGTGCCTCCATTTTTGTAACCCATATGCTCCATTTTTGCAACATGGATATACATATGTGTATCTACGGGTTCGGGGAAGGATGAGGTTACCTGGCATAAGAGACCTAGGTTTGGCTACTCTGCACAGGGGCACCCAAGTAAATCCAACTACCGGAAGCAATAACTGTAATGTCCAGAACCAGAATTGGGAATTTTCAGTGTGGCTTTATTTATTAACTCACTGAATATAAACAAAGCACTGCATGGTCCCCCAAAGGGCTACGTTACTATATGTGCAGATTAGACTTTAAAACACAGAGGTCCATTTGAGGAATGAACACATTACAACAGTTGTCTGGCTTTGGACCCACCTGGCACTCAGCCTGGACTTTGCATGCGCATTGGATACACAGCCCGACTGGCCCGGCTCCCCTGCTGGCCACTCGACTGACGGTCCACTTGGCGAATGAACCCAAACTTTACTTGGAAAGACATCCCATCAAACAAGGAGGCTCTCAAACTGTGGCTCCCCACACCACTTGAAGTCTGCGACTCCTAGAGAGATTTTGTTTTCGTACTTCCAATCGAAACTCCCATCCAACAAGGAGACTCCCATCCAACAAGAAGTAATTTTCCCATCCTGTGGCTCCCTGACACCACTTAGAGTCTGCGACTCCTAGAGAGATATCTGAGTTATGATCCACGTCTGGTACCCACCCCATCACTGGCCAAGCGCATGATGCAAGTAGCAAAACACAGAAGAAATCCAGAGGTGGACCTGGCATTAAAGATAGGGGGTTTTCCCACCTCCAGCTCCCATAGCCCATACCCGGCCATTTCTCTGGACACACAGAAAACTTTAGACTTTAAAATGTAGATTGAACGGTGGATGACCTGAAGCACCCCCTCTACAATGAACTTTAAATCCATTAACACTTTAAACAGATGACTGCTCTATTCGTTTGTCCTAGTTGACATAGTCTTCCCAAATAGCAGTCCACATTTACTTGAAATCCAACTGAAGAAAAGAAGTTGTTTGCCCCTTCCAATGGAGCCAAACACTCACCCATTCGTTGCAGGTGCCCCACAGGCGAAGTACTGTAACCTTTGCTGTTATACATGAACAGACTGAACTTAAATTAAAACAGGCAGCTTTCTTCCCAGGGTGGGAGAAGTGGATTGCCCCTGGAACCAACAAAGAACCCCCCCCAGAAGGAGGGGGGCACTGAGACCGGGGGAGCAGTCTCCACCACTTTAAAAAGGTGAAACTCAGGAACACTTCCTTCTGTGTGAAGGCAAACAGACAACTCACTGATTTCCTCACTGTTTGCTTAAGGACAAACTGAAGACTGACTTTGAAATTCCCAAAGTTCTAAACTTCACTCTCTGAGCTGAAGATTCCAAATGTGGCTCATGCAGCTGCGACAATTCTAAAGTGATGTCATCTCTCAATTCTCAGCTGTGACTGAGGACAGAGTGAGACAGTGTGAAACCCATTTAACTGGAGTTTCACAAGCTGCCTTCCCTGCCTACCACTAGGTCTTACTGGGATTCTAGTAACCCCGGGTAACAAAGGGGTTACACCCACTTTCGCTGTCTCCACGGTACATTTGGCGGACAGACCAGATGGATTTGCCTGACTCTTGGAGGCAACAGATCAAAGACTCCATCTCTCTGCCCAAACAAAATGGTACACTGGAACGGCAAATCCCAGATGCCAGACTGCAGATCATGATGAAAGCCAGAGACCCTAAACCAGGATTGGCGCCTGAGGCAGACACCTGACACTGCTGCTCTGGCTGCCGTATCTACAGTGTCATACGAGGCATGCAAAACATGTGTGCCTACATCCGAGCCCGATTTGAGAACATCCAGAATCTCTGTTTTCTTCTTGGAGTCTGGCAAGGCATTAACCAGCTCTTGTCCCCACTCCCATAATGCATTCTGGTACTGGACCTTGTGCGTAAGGAAATTCAGGGACATAATTGAACAAGTGGAGGCAGAATACACCTTCTTGCCCACCTGGTCCAAATAGTGGTACTCCGGGGTTGGGAGGCTGTGAGCTGAGGTGTTTAGGCTGCTTAGATTTGTTGTGAGCAGCCAGAATAACTGAAGAGTCCACCTGAGGGTGTTCAGCCAAAAATGGTTCGTGCCTCGGGGCTCTATACAGCCTGTCCGATTTCTTCGGAACTGCAGGGACTGAAGACAGACACTTCCAGGTCACTCTGGTGAGATCTTGGAATGTGTCCACCTAAGGAGGTACCACCAAGGGTTTAGGCTCCTTTTGCCTCAGGTACTTAGCCAAATGTCGACATTCCGGATCCAGGTCCTCCGTGTCCTACTCATTGGAGGCCTGGATGTGCCTCATGACATCCATGAAAGTGGGATCCTCAGGAGGTGAGCGGGGCTGGTGCTTCTCTTCTGGGGAATTCCCAATTCCTGAAAAGGAAGAGGTAGAAGATGAAGAGAAGAGGAGGAATGGCTACTGGGTGATTAGTAGCCAGACCTATCCTTATGGCTAGCCCCACTCAAGTGTCGGAGGCTCACCGGCTGATGTCAGTCAGGGGACTGACGTCGGGAACGGTCCTGTCTAGCAGAATGGGAACGGCTCCTGGTGTAAGACCTGACCCGGTGTTGGCTACCCGATCTGGTAGAGCGCCGATGTCAGTCTATGGACCATGTTCAGGAACGAGCCTTGGGAGGAGGAGGTGTAGGCCCCTCTTGGGGGTCTTCCTCAGAGAAGGATCACCTACTGGCTGTGGTTCACCCGAAGGGTCCAGGACTGGTGACGGGGCCGGCTTCGGGGGGGGGGTCCGCTTCTGGACCTGCCCCACCAGAAGGAAAACAGATCCTGAAGCTCGTCCTCTGAAAAAACAGAGGCCACTTTCCCTGGAAATGGTACCTCCAGAATGTCGACCTTAGAAGGAGATCCCCCTTCTGAGCCCCAGGGGGAGGAGGACTTAGGAGGACTTTGGGGATGGCAACGCAGCCCCTTTTCTGGCTGCATCCAGATCCGTTGCCCCATCACCCAGCGTCGGTAAGGGGACCGATGACGGAGTCTTGACCAGGGGTGCAGGAGTGTCCTTGGACTCCGAGGGTGCGCTCCTGACTGGTGGCGCCGGGGCCTTGGAAAGTGAGGCCGAAGCTTGCACCTCTGAGAACTTCACAGTGACCCTTAGCAGAGTCACCTTAGGCTTCTTTGTCCTCTCCCCTGAAGGCCCAGCCTTAGTCTGGTCTTTAGACTTTGGATGCTCACCTGAGCCTGTCGACCCACTGGCTGTCTTGGGAGAAGGCCGCGAATGGGAGCAGGACCGGGACCTGGATCGGTGCCGGGACCGACTACGGTCATTTTCGTGGGGCCACTTGGATTTATCCTTTTTCTTCTGCTTCTCCCCCGAGGTGTGCAGATCCATTTTCCATTCCAGCAGGTACGCTTTCAGGGCCTTCAAGCAGCGGATCCAAGTTTGGCTGGTGAACTTCTTACAGGCCGAACAGGCTGCGGTGTCGTACTCAGGCCCCAGGCAAAAAATGCACTGCCTATGGCAGTCTTTAGATGGAATTTGGCAGCCGCAACTGCACTTATTGATGAGGAGACCGATGACAGCGAAGACATTCGTTGGCAGGCGATGAAAACTGTCGAAACTGTGGAGAAATACGAATAATTTAGCAAAACAACTGAGGTTCTTAGCTGGGCTGGCAAGCCAGATGAGCAGGAACTCTTCACGGCATGGGACACGGTGGGAAAAGAACTGGGGTGGAGCTGGGTCCACCCCCCTTTTGTATCAGAGCTGACGTCGGGGTGGAGCTGACGTTGGGGGCAGTCCCTGTTGGGTACTGCAGGCTGAGAAGTTTTCTGGAGAGTTCTAGTGCCTGCGGCATAGTCCTAATTGTAATAGCCTGCTGCAAGAACTCCCACTAGAAGTAAGATCCCAGGTTGCTGGCATGGTTTGAGGTAAGGCGCCAGCATCTCAGCCCTCTATGCCACCTCATATTATAGACTTTAATTATTGCAGTGGGTGTGTCATAAATCAGTTTTAACCATCTCCTGTGCCACTGCAAAAATGTAAGGCCATTCAACTCTATCAAATGCCTTTTTGGCATCAATAGCTAATAAGGGCATCTGATCGTACATTTAAATCTAAATTTAACGTGTATTATATTTTCTGAAGATGTCCATTTTTTAATAAATCCATTTTGATCTTTATGTATTAGAGTTAGTAAGATGTTTTCTAAGCGTTTAGCATGATTTTTTAATATTTTATAATCTGTGTTTAGCAAGGAGAAGGGCCAATAGGATGCACAACTCAGTGGATCCTTGAATCACTGCTTCTTTAAAAGAATTTGGAATTGTGTTTGTTTCCAAAAATGAATTAAATAAATGGATCAAGCAAGAATTGTTTCTGAGTTTTGTATAATTCAGCTCCCAGTCCATCTGGACCTGGAGCTTTGTTATTTGAAAGGTCTTCTATAGCTTCTTCGATTTCCGTCTTTGAAATAGGCATATCTAAAATTTTTGTTATATGATCTGGTATTTTTGGCAATTTTATTGTTCATAAATATTGCAGAACTTCTTCCATATTGCCATCAAATTCGAAGGTATAACGTGTTTTATAGAAATGCTCAAATCATTTTACTATTTCTATTAGATGGCTTTTAATAGTTCCCATTTCATCATTGATATTTATTGTGTTTCTGATTTGTGCTTGTTTAATTTGCCAGGACAGTAATTTAAGTGGGTTGTAGCCGCAGGCTCTGGCTGTTCGTTATACTGCCAATTGTGGTTTTTTGTATTTATTTTTGACTTGAGAGTGATGTTTTCTTTGTGTTTTGTTAGTAATTTAAGTGGCATATCGGTATTAAAGAAATAATTTTATCTAGCATTATAAATTTGCTTTTCTGCCAGTTCATTTGATCCTTTTTGCTATAATTGTTTAAATACAGCTAGATCTAAAGTACAGCTATGTGTTTGTGTTAAATTATTTTCTTGTTCTAATTGTCTAAGAGAACTAAAACATTTCTTCTTCTTCTGATAGATCATCCTAGACATTACATGACATCTTATAAATACCTTATACACCTCCCATATGTTATTTATTGAAACATTCTGATTTAAATTAAATCTGAAAAATTCTTCAGTCAATTTTACAATTGATCCTCTTTCTGTATCACGTAATAATAAAGCATTGTCCATTTGCCATAGACATGCAGGTGTGTCCTACTTTGATCCATTTTTTAGAGACAATAAACGTGGAGGGTGGTCCGATAAAACAGTCGTTGAATATTGAATATTTTGTACATTAAGAGACAGGGATTTTGAAATTAGAAAAAAAATGCATGCGTGAATAAACATGGTGAACAGAGGTAAATAAAGAATACACCCTCTTTTCCCCACTGACTTCCCGCCAAGGATCCACTAATCCTAAATCAAACATTTTTAATAACCATCCTAGAGGAGGTCCATGACCTATCCAAAGTTGATGTTTTATCAAGATGCTGCAATGCAAAGTGCATCAAAAGTAGTCCGTCAGGAAAAAATCTGAAAAGAATCTGGTAGAATATTGGTTTGGTGCATAAATCACCGCAGATCTAAATTTCAGATTGTATAACTGAATGGATAGAATAACATATCGACCTTGATCATCTGAAAAAAAAATCTAGTTATATTTGGCATAGCTCTTTTTTTTTTTTATTAAAGACAACCAGAACACCCCTAGAATTTGACATATAGTTTGATGAATTAATCCTTCCCCACCAATGTTCCAGCCAGATCATATCCAGCTGTATTATGTGTGTCTCCTGGAGCAGCAGCATATCCACTTTCTTCTCCATGTGTTTCAGTACTTTAACAGTTTTTCTCCTATCTTGTAAGCCCTTTATGTTCCAAATAGCTATATATTCAGACTATCTAACATTTACCTCTTTATTTTATGACTTTAAATTCAGCCAATTTTTATATATCAAATTTTCTTTAACAAGAGTGAGACGTAACCATCTATGTTTCAGATAAATACAGGTTACTCACCTGTAACAGGAGTTCTAGGAATGGTATATGTTGTTCATCCACACTGTCTGGCATATTCCTTGCCACTTTAAATCTTGCCAGAAGGTCTTCAAGCTGGCTTCTCCCACCCACCCGGGTGGTAAAACTCTCAGCTCCACCCGCTGGCGCCAGATCTAGCCCGCTGGAAGCCAGGTTGTGCGTCAAAGCCGGGGAGGTCGGGTGGGTCTGTGGATGAACAACATACCATTCCTAAAACACCTGTTACAGGTGAGTAACCAGTATTTCTAGGGACATGGATATGTTGTTCATCCACACTGTCTGGCAGACTCCTAGCAGTTCTCCGGGAGGAGGGAGGCAAGGCGCACACACCCTACTTGGGAAATAGAGACTAGAGAACCGAGGCCCCAAAACCAGCATCCTGGCATGACTCAAGTTCGATGTGGTAGTGGGTGATGAAGGTGTGTGCTGACTTCCAGGTAGCAGCCCTGCAGATTTTCTGGATAGGGACATCCCTGAAAGCAGACACCGATACAGCGGTATGGCGGGTAGAATGAGCTCTTATCCTTTTGGGAGGCTCCATGCCCACCAACCTATAGCAGAGATCTGTGCAGTAGGTGACCCACCTGCCTGTCGTCCGCTTGGCTGCAGGTCTGCCAGGTGCGCCTTCAGTGTAGGTGACAAACAGCTGGCGAAACTCTCCCCAAACTTCAGCTGTCCGCTCCTTATAATAAGCGAGCACTCTTCTAGGGTCCAAAGTATGGATCCTATATTCGGCCTCCGAGGTGTGATTGGGGTAGAACACTGGCAGAGTCAACACCTGGTTAAGGTGAAACTCCGACACCACCTTCGGAAGGAATTTCGGGTGGGGGCGCAGGGCAACCTTGTCCCTGTGGAAGACCAGATAAGGAGACTCTATGGAAAGTGCCTGGAGCTCTCCCATCCTTCTGGTTGACGCGATAGCCACCAAGAAGGCGGTCTTCCACGACAGGTGAAAGATGTCACACCTGTGCATCGGTTCAAATGGCTTGCCCATGAGCTTAGCCAATACCAGCAGTAGGTCCCACGGAGGTGGAGGTTCTCGCACCAGAGGGTATATGTGATCAAGGCCTTTGAAAAAGCACCCGAACACCACCTCCTGCACTACCGACTGCTTCCTGGCCCGCGCCCGGTAAGCAGAGATGGCTGCCAGGTGCACCTTAAAGGGCGTCGACCAAAGCCCTAGCTGAGAAGGGGACCAGAGGTAGTCCAGCATGCTTGCCAAGGAACAGGAGGAAGGGTCCAGGCCCTTGCCCTGACACCAAATGGAGAATCTCTTCCATTTGAAGGCATAGCATTTTCTGGTTGACTCCTTACGGGACGCCTCAACAACGTTGAGGACCTCGTTGGAAAGACCCAAGGCCTGGAACTCTAGCCACTCAGGAACCAGGCCGTCAGGTGCAGGGATTGAAGGTCTGGATGGAATACCTTCCCCTGATTGACTGAGTTCAGGTCCGGCAGGCTGAAAGCCGCCTCGGGAGCCTGGAGCTGAGGCTGAGGAGATCTGGATACCAGAACTGGCGGGGCCAGTCTGGGGCTACCAGAATCACCTGCGCCTTGTCCCTCCTCGCCTTGAGAAGCACCTTGTGGAACAAGGGAAATGGGGGAAAGGCGTAGAAGAGGCCCGGGGTCCACGGCCTCGAGAAGGCATCCCCCTGCAGCGAGCCCTGCTGAGGGGGGCGGGCATGAAAGTGTCTCAGCTTCGCATTCTCCCCGGAGGCAAACAGGTCCACCTGAGGCATGCCCCAGTGGGAGAAGAGATCTTGTACTACCTCGGCAAGAGAGACCACTCGTGAGACGCAGCCCCTATCTGGCTTAGGGCATCGGCCAGGGTGTTGGAGGCTCCTGCCACGTGAATGGCAAAGAGATCCGCCTCCCTAGGCTGCTTGCGAGACCAAATGTGAGAGCTTCCCGCACAAAGGCATGGGAGGCCCTGCCCTGGTGGTTTAGGTAGTACACATGGTCGCGGGTGTTGTCCTGCCTGACCTGAACCACTTGACCCCAGAAACGAGGAAGGCGCAAGCGAGGTCTAGGTGAACCGCTTGAAGCTCCAGCAGGTTGATGTGGCATTGGGACTCCCGAGGGGACCAGAGGCCATGCACTCTGTGCTCCCCCAGATGGGCACCCCAACCCAGAGAGGCATCGGTCGCTAGAGAGACCGTCAGCTCGGGGCAGACAAACGGGATGCCCTCCTGCAGATGTGCCGGAACGGTCCACCACTGGAGAGCGTTCTACATCCCCTGGGTCACTGTCACTAGCTGATCCAGCGAATCGAAGTGCTGTGACCTTTGGCTGGCCAGCCCCCATTGAAGGGGACGCATGTACCAGCAGGCCCAACAGACCACGCTGGTGCAGGCCGCCATGAGGCCCAGGAGGCGCAAGAAGTCCCGGTCAGGGCGCGATTGCCCAACCTGAAATGATTGGGCAAAGGAGGAAAGAACCTCGGCCCTGTCCGCCGGGAGCCATGCTCTGGCTCGAAGAGAGTCGAGTTCTGCCTGCGATGAAATGTATCACGCTTTAGCACAAGTTCCGACTTGACCTCGTTGATGAGGAAGCCAACCTGAGAGCAAACCTGGAGGGCCATATCTCTGGACCGCTCCACCTCAGCTCTGGAGGGGGCTGCAATCAGCCAGTTGTCCAGGTAGGGGTACACCCAGACCCTTCGGCACCGCAGGAATGCTGTCACCACTGCCATGCATTTGGTGAAGACCCTGCAAGCTAGAGAGAAGCCGAAGGGCATGGCCCGGAACTCGAAAAGGGATCCCTCTGCTCTGAAGTGGAGGAATCTCTGATGGGACGGACGGATTGGGATGTGAAAGAACATGTCTTGAAGGTCCAGGGAACAGAACCACATGCCTATTTCCAAGGATGGGATTATCTGAGCCAGAGTGACCATCCTGAAGGTCCAAGACCTTAGGAACCTGTTCAGGTCATGCAGGTCGAGAATGGGGCGCCAGCCCCCCGTCCGTTTTGGGACCAGGAGATACCTGGACACAAACCCCGGGTCTGGAGGAGGATCCACCACCTTCCTGATCACCTCTTTTTCAAGGAGCAGGGCAATATCGGCTCAGCGGGCCGACAGAGAGGCTGCGGAACCCTGTGGCCCCCCAAGGGGCGATGGCTCGGAAGGGCGGGGCCTGCTCGAACTCCAGAGGCAGGTCCTTTCCTACCACCTCCAACACACAGTGGTCGGTGGTGATAGCGGACCAAGCGGAAAGGAAGTGGCAGAGCCGTCCCCCCACGGGGGGAACCCGGGGGGGAGTGACGAGGCTGGGGGCGACACCCCTCAACCCGTCACTGGGCAGGCTTGGAGGAGGGGCCAGCCGAGAGACCTCCTGGGCCTTCATCTCCCTGCTTCCTACTAGAGGAAGCCACGGGCTTGGGTTTGGGATGCCAAGCACGAGCCTGCTGGCCCTGGTGCTGGTGCTGTTGGGCCGGACGTGCTGCAGACACAGGAGGACGAAAGGGCTTGTGCTGCTGTTGTCGGCGGCCTTTGTCCTTCTGGGCGGAGGTGCCCGAGTCCAGAGTGGCACTGGACTTCTCGATCCACTGGAGGTTAACTTCCACTCCAGGGTCGAAGAGGTCGGTCCCCAAGAAGGGGACGTCCACCAATTTGTGCTGGGTATCCGCCGTGAAGGTGGATATCCTCAGCCGTGCTCTGTGGCACATGGCCACTGCGTCCGCAACTGATCTGGCACAGGAGTCTCCAATGTCCAGAGCTGTTTGGAGCTGCTGCTTCGCCACTGCCCTACCCTGGTCCCGAACTTGCCAGACCATGGTCTGCAGGTCTGCTGGGAGATGAAGGATCACCTCATCCAGGGAGCCCATGAGGGCGTGGGAGAAGTGTGCCATCAGCACGGCCGAGCTGGCCTGGTGGAGGCCAAGGGAGGACACAGCGTACACCTTGCGCCCGGCGTAGTCCAGCTTTTTGGACTCCTTGTCGGGGGGCTTGTCCATGTTCCTAGCATTCCCAGAACGCTGGAAAATGCTGTCGGTGACCAACCCCTCGGCAGAGGGGTGTTCCAAAAACCCGGGCAAAGAGCCGGTAGGGACCGAATACTTCCTGGCCATCCTGGCTGAGGGCGCAGGACAGGAAGCAGGCCACTGCCAAAGCTCCAAGGCTGGGCCTACAATGGCCTCAGCCACCGGAAAGGCCTCTGTGGGTGAATCCGCTCGGTCCAGTATCTCCGTCAGAGGATACTTGGCTCGTTTGGATACAGGCTCGAGCTGCATCCCGGTGGACTCCGAGATGAGCTGAAGCAAACCCATGAAGGACGATGGGCTTTCGTCCAGTGACTGGCCCCCGGAGTACTCCAGGTCAACCGGCCTGAAGAACAGGGAGGAGTTGTCGTCGGACTCCGAGGAGTCTGCGAAGAGCTGCCTAGGGCCTGAGCCACCCTCCACCCTCCACCTGCCAAGGACGGTCGGGAGTGAGGGTGACAGACAACCTGTGGGGCAGGCCGTGACCCGACCGAGAGTCCTTGGTTGGCGCCCCCGATTTCGGTTGTGGAGGCGGAGGTTCCACCACAATCGATGGGGCAGAAGGTTTTGGCCGAACAACCTGCCCAGGTTTGGGCATCTTGACTGTAGCGAGGGGTTGTTTTGGCCGCTCGGGTGACAGCCACTTGATGGCTGGGGAAGGTGTCAGCGTCGACTTGCTCCCAGACAAAAGTAACTGCTGCCACATCAGGTCCTCGTAGCATTGACGCAATTTGCGCCGAAGCCTCTCCTCTTCCGAGGAGGAAGACGAGGATGAGCGGCGTCGCCACTTACCTCAGTGCCGAGACTGAGAAGAAGTCCGAGACAGAGATCCTCGGGGTTTCCGAGGACAGGCCTGGGAAGGAGTGGGGGACAACCGCTCCTCCCTCGGCTCGGACACCTTAACCGGGGACTGCTGCACCGGGGGCGCAGGCAGATCCTCGGTCTCCGCCAGGAGAACCGGCGAAGAAGGGTTGTCGGCTTCACCAGTCGACAACCCGTCAGACGGGTCGAGAAAAATCTCGACCGCGTCGACGGGAGTCTCAGCCGGCTGGCCTGACGGGGACACCATGAAGCCAGCGGCCTTAGCCGCAACCTCGACCGAAGTCGACAGTCAGCTGTCTGGGGAAGGGGAACTCTCCCGCTCCCACGAACGCAGACAATAGGACTTACCCTTAGAATCCTTCTTTTTGGACCGAGAGGAATGTCCGGATGGCCCCTCTCCCTTCGTGGAAAGGGATTGGCAAAGCTCCTTTAACTAAGCTGAATACGAGGTACCCAAAGAGAGCGGAATAAATTCCACGACCGAGGAGGAGGAAGATGCGGCCTGGGCCACCTCCTCCTCAAGGGCGATCATCTGCTCGAGTTGCTCAGCTGACCAGCAGGCCCTCTTTAAACTTTACCCGGTGCAGCACTTCTGGGGCACCCTAGCTTAACCGGGCAGCTGTCCTCCAGGACGCTGGTCGAGAACGAACAGCATGACTCGCAGGCTCGGCGGGTCGTGTTTCAGGCCTAGGCAGTAGAAGCACATGGAGTGTGGGTCTGTCCTGAACATCTTCTGCCCACAAGGGCACCGCTGAAAACCGGGAGTCGATTTGTCCATTGCAGCCGCGAGGGAAAAGGATGACCGAAGTCTTGAAAATTTTAAAATGAGTTTCGGGTGAACCGAAGAATTATGATCCAGTCTATCATGCAGAGCGTTAAGGAGGGAACCTGAGCTTCCAAGCGGTAAGGAAGATCTAGCGTTATGGGGTGGAGCCGAGAGTTTTACCACCCGGGTGGGTGGGAGGAGCCAGCTTGAAGACCTTCCGGCAAGATTTAAAGTGGCAAGGAATCTGCCAGACAGTGTGGATGAACAACATATCCATGTCCCTAGAAATATATTTAAATCCTTTTCCCAAGCTAACCCCCTCCTACCCTGACCCCACCCTAAAATACGAGATGAAAACCTTATCCCAAGATACCAAATGGCCAACTGAGAATGGGTGTGGTCATGCCCCCCCCCTTCCACCATTATCTTGAATAGTAAACTTTCTGTTGGTTTCATTAATTTCCATACTCTGATATATCCGATACCTGCCTCTATAACATCTCAATTTTTATCTTTTAGTGTTTCAAAGACCCCCTCTTAAAACATTTACACAGCAACAAAAACATGAAAAGAAAGGGGGGGAACCAATCTGGTTACACTGCTTCATATGCCAGTTTATAAGCCTCCATGGCTTCTTCAGCAGTGTCAAAGGTATGTAACCGGACATTTATAACAAATCTGATTCGAGAAGGATAAAGAATTGATGACCACATCTCTTTTAGGGCTGTGGGTGGAGCCTACAGCAGTATTGGGATCAGAGTACCTCTAAAACGGCTGATCATGAACTCCCTTTTTGGATATTTGGAAGTATTCCTCCACAGCAGCAAAACAGTGCACTCCTCTGATTGTTGCTATTTGCTGCTCTCTGTTAAAGGCATCTGAAGGGAGGGGGGATGCTACTGTATTGTACCTCAGAACTTCTCAGGATATTAATAAAAAAAAAACCCACCTTTTTAAACTGCTGTTTCTATCATCTGCCCAGCTTAGTCTAATAGATGTATTCAATTTCTTTCAGCAACCTAGGGGTTAACTAATTATGCCATCTGGAATATACCGAACTGCTGAAAGTCAGACTAGTGTCAGATTACAGACAGTGGAGCTGCAGTCTGTGTTAGTTATCACATTCCTATGGATGGACACACACACACAGCAGCAGCATGTACTCTACTAAATAGATTTAAGAGGACTGAATTAGCAGCATACCAATTTTTGATGACTGTGACTACATAGCACTATATAGCACCAACAAGAAAACAACTTTGGTCATTTGGTAGCTTTTCACAGCCCTATCAGCTCTGGTTAGAACTTGTTTATAGAACAACTGCTTTAGTTGATTGTATTGCCTCCTTTTTTCAGATGTTTCAAAAGAAAGGTATGGGGATGCGTTAAACTGCATATTTTCATATTTTAAGCCTCTGGAAATTCTGGCTTTCTGGAGCATTGCCTCCCAGTCCTGAAATGTTAAAGTTTTAATGAAAACTGTTCTAGAGAAATCCGAGTTTCCTGCTTCTCTTGCCCCCGCTCGGTGTGCACAGTCTAGCACCACTTGTCTTCTGGGTATTGTCTACCCAAAGTGACAGTAAGACTCTTCGAAATAGGCCACCAGATTTTCAGTTCCTTCTACTCCCTCCTGGGGTTTACATAGTCTAATATTCGCTCTTCTTGCCCGATCTTGTTCTGTAACTTTCAGTCTCAGGGACTGCATCTGTTTTTCTAATTGCTGTATCTTCTGTGGAGCCCCTCACGTGGAGTCTACTGTCTGGGAAACTTTTTCCTCCAAGTGTTCCGTTCTAGAGGTCAGTCCTTGAAATTTAGTATTCATATCTGAAAGAGCAGTGGTAACCGATTACAGAGAACCTTTTATATCCTCCAATACTTCCATCATTTCCTTTTTTAATGAGTATACAGCCTCGAAAAATTCTGTTTTGAAATATGAGCTGTCCCCCCTTTTTTCCTGTAGGCTTTGAAGGCCTTCCAATTGTGATTCAGCCAAAGCTGCATTGTTACCAGAATGACTAGCTAAATGTAATTCCTCAGGTGGGGCCTGGGGATCAGCTAATGGGCCTGTTTATCCAACACAATGCTTCAAAATGGGTAACATTTCATGTGAAGGGCCAGCAGAAATACCTGCCGCTTGTAAATCTCCTTTTTAAGTCAACCCCGCTTTGTTGCTGTGCTTGTCCATTTTCTATTAGAGCTAATACAAAACATGATCCCAACGCACTGTGTGCAGCCGTTTTCTTTTTACACAAAAAAGATTCAATGTTACCTTGTCCATTTTTTCCTCTGACCGGGCTTACCAGTGGGGACAGTACTGCTGGTATTCTTTCAGAAAATGGACGAAAATCAGGTGTAGCTAACTAACTTTCTCATCTTTGAGTGCGTGGGTTGACCTTTCTTTTCTTCTCTGGATTCCACGATTTCTTTTATTCGCCGAACTGATTTGGACATGCTGAGTTAATGATTGGGATATTATATCATTTTTAATACAGCTGCCTCGAAAGAAGCATATGCATACGCATACACGTCCGAAATAGCCCTTTAATGTTATACATACTTGTCATAGTTATTGCCGTTTTGCAAACCAAACTAAGTTTTAACAACAAAATAGAACCTTTTCCTGGTGCATAATAAACATCTGCACATTATGAGCATTTCTTTTAACGTATAGTTAGGAACCAGGCTGTCAGGTGCAGGGATTGAAGGTCTGGATGGAATACCTTCCCCTGATTGACTGAGATCAGGTCCGGGCAGGCTGGAAGCCGCCTCGGAAGCCTGGAGCTGAGTCTGAGGAGATCTGGATACCAGAACTGGCGGGGCCAGTCTGGGGCTACCAGAATCACCTGCGCCTTGTCCCTCCTCGCCTTGAGAAGCACCTTGTGGAACAAGGGAAATGGGGAAAGGGCGTAGAAGAGGCCCGGGGTCCACGGCCTCGAGAAGGCATCCCCCTGCAGCGAGCCCTGCTGAGGGGGGCGGGCATGAAACAGTCTCAGCTTCGCATTCTCCCTGGAGGCAAACAGGTCCACCTGAGGCGTGCCCCAGTGGGAGAACAGATCTTGCACTACCACCGGCAGGAGAGACCACTTTCGTGAGGCAGCCCCTATCCGGCTCAGGGCATCAGCCCAGGGTGTTGGAGAGCTCCTGCCACATGAATGGCCAGGAGATCCGCCTCCAGGCTGCGCACAAGTGACCAAATGCGGAGAGCTTCCTTGCATAGAAGCATGGAGCGCGTCCTGTCCTGGCGGTCCAGGTAGTACATGGTCATGGTATTGTCCGTCTGGACTCGGACCACTTGACCCCAGAGAAACGGAGCAAAGGCGGTGAGAGCTAGGTGGACCGCTCGGAACTCCAGCAGGTTGATGTGGCATCGGGACTCCCGAGGGGACCAGAGGCCGTGCACTCGGTGTTCCCCCAGATGGGCACCCCAACCCATCAGAGAGGTGTCGGTCGACAGAGAGACCGTCGGCTCGGGGCGGACAAACTGGATGCCCTCCTGCAGATGAAATGGAATGGTCCACCACTGGAGAGCGTTCCACATCTCCCGGGTCACTATCACTAGCTGGTCCAAAGGATCGCAGTGTTGTGACCACTGGCTGGCCAGTCCCCACTGAAGGGGGCGCATGTGCCAGCGGGCCCAACAGACCACGCTGGTACAGGCCGCCATGAGACCCAGAAGGCGCAGGAAGTCCCGGGCAGGGTGCGATTGCCAACCAGAAATGATCAGGCAAAGGAGAGTAGAACCTCGGCCCTATCCATGGGAGCCGATGCTCTGGCTCGAAGAGTCGAGCTCTGCCCGATGAACAGGATCACCTGCTTCACTCGAGTTCCGACTTGGCCTCGCTGATGAGAAGGCCGACTTGAGAGCAAACCTGAGGGCCAGATCTCTGGACCGCTCCACCTCCCATCTGGAGGGGGCTGCTATCAGCCAATCGTCCAGGTAAGGGTACACCCAGACCCCTTGGCACCGCAGGAATGCTGTCACCACTGCCATGCATTTGGTGAAGACCCTGGGAGCCGGAGATAAGCCGAAGGGCATGGCTCGGAACTCGAAGAGGGATCCCGATGTGACGGATGGATAGGGACATGAAAGAACGCGTCCTGTAGGCCCAGAGAGCAGAACCACACGCCGTGTTCCAGAGATGGTATTATCTGTGCCAGAGTGACCATCCTGAAGGTTCGAGACCTTAGGAACTTGTTCAGGTCGTGTAGGTCGAGAATGGGGCGCCAGCCCCCCGTCTGTTTCGGAACCAGGAAATACCTGGACACGAACCCCGGGTCTGAAGGGGGGTCCTCTACCTCTGTGATCACCTCCTTTTGGAGGAGGAGAGCGATGTCGTCGGGCGAGCCGCCAGTGAGGCTGCGGACTTCGAGGTTCCCCGAGGTGCGACGGCTCTGAAGGGCGGGGCCTGCTCGAATTCCAGAGGTAGGCCTTTTTCCACCACCTCCAGTACCCACCTGTCCGTGGTAACAGCGGACCAGGCGGAAAGGAAGTGTCTGAGCCGTCCCCCCATGGGGAGAACCAGGGATGAGGTGACAGGGATGGGGGCGACACCCCTCAGCCCGTCACTGGGCAGGCTTGGAGGAGGGACCGGCCGAGGGACCTCCTGGGCCTTTACACCCCTTGGGCTTGGGATACCAAGGTCAAGCCTGCTGGCCCTGACGTTGCTGGGCCGGGCGCGCCGCAGGTGCAGAAGGACGAAAGGGCTTAGGCTGTGGCTTGCAGCCTTTGTCCTTCTGAGCGGAAGAGACCGACTCCAAGGTAGCATTGGACTTCTCGATCCTCTGCAGGTGACCTTCCACCCCAGGGCCAAAGAGGTCAGTCCCCAAAAAGGGAACATCCGCCAACTTGTGCTGGGTATCCGAGGTAAAGGAGGATATCCTCAGCCAAGCCCGACGACATGGCCACTGCGGCCGCCACAGACCTGGCACATGAGTCCCCAATGTCTAACGCAGTCTGGAGCTGCTGTTTAGCCACTGCCCTGGTCCCGCACCTGCCTGACCGTAGTCTGCAGATCTGCGGGAAGATGAGGGACAACCTCATCCAGGGAGCCCAACAGGGCGTGAGAAAAATGTGCCATGAGGACGGGCCGAACTGGCCTGATGGCGTCGAGAGAGGACGAGCGAGACTCTTCACCGCATAATCCAATTTCTGGATTCCTTGTCGGGAGGTTTGTCCATCCTCATGCTTTCGCACGCCGGAAAACGCTGTCGGTAACCAACCCCTCGGCCGAGGGGTGTTCAAAACCGGACAGGAACCGTAGGGACCGATACTTCCTGGCCAACCTGGTCAAGGCGCAGGGCAGGAAGCAGGACGCGCCAAAGTTCCAAGACCAGACCTACTCTGCTATGGCTTCGCCACCGGAAAGGCCTCCGTAGGGAGAATCCCCCCGGTCCAGAATCTCCGTGAGGGATACCTGGCCCATTTAGAAATGGGTTCGAAGCCATCCCAGTGGACCCGAGATGAGCCAAGCAACCCTAAGAAGGACGAAGGGTTGTCCATTGACTGCCCTCCCGAGGACCCAAGTCCATGCGTTTGGAGAAGAGGGAGGAACCATCATCGACTCAGAAGAGTCCTCAAAGAGCTGCCTCGGCTCTGAGCCACCCTCCACCTGCCAAGGTTTATCGGGAGTGAGGGTGACAGAGAGCCTATGGGCAAACCCAAAGCCAACCGAGAATTTTGGTCGAGCCCCAACCAATGGCTGTGGAGGCAGAGGTTCCACCAGAATCGGTGGGGCAGCTGAATTGGCTCAACAACCGCCTGAGAACAGGCTCCTCGACTACAACGAGGTTGTTTCGCTGACCCGGTGACAGCCACTTAATGGCCGGGAAGATGACTGGGTCGGCTTATTCGGGTCAAAAGGAGCTGTTGCCACATAAGTTTCTCGTCATCCAACACAACTTGGCGCAAGCCTCTCATCCGAGGGAAGAGCGGGTGGCGCAACTTGCCGCGTGCCGAGATCGAGACCGCCTAAGGCGGCGGATCGGTTGGACCTCACGAGGATGTCCGAGATCGAGAGTCTCGACTAGGCCGAGGGAGGCGAGGAGAAGTGTCTGAAATCGGCCCTGCTCGGATTTATCCCCATCAAGGCTCCAGGAACCGGAGGCACAGACGAGCCGACAGGGTCCTCAACTCCACCCGGGGAACTGGGAGAGGGATTCTCAGCTTCTCCAGCCGGACAATTCCGCTTCTAACGGGTCGAGAAAAATCTCGCGACTGGCCGACAGACCTGATGGGGACACCGTGGAAGCCAGTGGTCAAGCTGAGGGGTTGGACCGAAGTCGGATTGTCAACAAGGGAGGGGGATCTTCCCGCTCCCAAGATCGGCCGATGGAGAGACTTACTTTAGCTCTTTTGGACCTGGAAAAGGTCCCGATAGTTGGACCCTCACCTTGGTCGAGGGGTCAGACAAAGCTCCTTAAAAGAAGCCAGCACAGGCACCGAGAGAGAGCGGACAAATGTTGCAGCCGAGGTAGAAGTTGCCCGCGTCACTTCTCTTCGAGGGCTTATCATCTGCTCTAGTTGATCCGCCGAACCCACCGCCATGGACACTCACCAATCGGACCTCTTTAGATTTCACCGTGAATTTTTTCTCGGGCGCCCAGTTGTAATTGGGCAGCACGGACTTCAAGGACGTAGGCCGAGCAAGGAAGAGCACAAGTCACAGGCCTGCAGGTCGTGGCTCAAGGCCCAGGCAGTAGACACATGGAGTGCGGATCCGTCCCTAGACATCTTCTGGCTCGCAAGGCACCTCCGAAACTGGAGTCGATTTGTCCATTCGAGTCATGAGGGAGAAGACGATCGTCTTTAGCAAAAACTTTTTAATTTCAACTTTCAAGAATTAGGAACCAGTCTTAATCGCAACGCTGCTATGAGGGAACCTGAGCTCCAAGCGGTAGAAGATCTAGGCCATGGGGCGGAGCCGAGTTTTACCACCCGGTGGGTGGGAGGAGCCAGCTTGAAGACCTTCCAGCAAGATTTAAAGCGGCAAGGAACCTGCCAATAAGTGTGGATGAACAACATATCCATGTCCCTAGAACCAGCTTTTTGGGACAGTCTAACGATGAGAAACCATGCGCTTGAGCCCACAAACAGAATCTATGCCATTTCATGGTGTATGCCAGTTTTCTGGCGGCAGATAGTACATCTGCCACTTCTTGCGAGACCCCGTATAGCATCATGGCTATGTCTCTAGGAGCCAAGCATGCAGGTTCAAGGATCGAAAGTCTGGATGGACCAATGAACCCGCCTCCTGAGACAATAGATGGGAGCTGATTGGCAAAGGAACTGGAAGTTCCCAGGATAGCTGATGCAGAAGAGGGAACCAAATTTGTCTGGGCCAGAAAGGCGTGATCAAAATGAGCGTCGCTTGCTCCCTGCGAAGTTTCAAGAGAACTCTCTGGATCAACGGGAAAGGAGGGAAGGCATAGAGGAATCTGCCCGCCCAGGAGAGGGACAACGCATCTCGCCAGAAAACACCAGGTCCTGGATCTAGTGAAGAAAAATTGGGCAGTTTTGCATTGGATGGAGACACAAAAAGGTCTCACTTTGGAGTGCCCCATCTGTGAAACAGATCCTCTGCCACCTCCTGTAGAAGTTCCCACTCATGGACTCTGGCCCGAGAGTGACTCAGACTGTCTGCAACGGTGTTGTCCACTCCCGGGACGTGTACTGCAATTAGGTTTGCGCCGTGTTGCAATACCCACTCCCACACTCTCATGGCCTCCCTGCAAAGTGGGTAGGAGTGAGTGCCTCTTTGTTTTTTGAGGTAATACATCACCGCGGTATTGTCTGTTTGCAACAGGAGTGTACCCGGTGGAATCTCCGACTGGAAGGCTTGCAGAGCTTAAAGGACTGCTCTCATTTCCAAAATGTTGATGTGGAGATGAGACTCCTGGGCTGTCCAAAGGCCCTGAGACCGAACACTGTCCAGGTGTGCTCCCCACCCGAGCCCTGAGGCATCTGTGGAGAGAGTCACAGTCGGAGACGGCGCTACGAAGGGAGCCCCCGTGGAGAGGTTCCCTTGATCTAGCCACCATTGCCAATCCCGAATCGCGGCATTCGTGATTCGAATTGGCTGCTGCAGATGGTCTTGCCTTTGGTCTCATTGTACCCTTAGCATCCACTGGGTTACCCGCATGTAGAGCTGTGCCATCGGGACTGTTGCAGTGGCCACAGCCATGTGTCCGAGCAGGCGAAGGACCAATCTGGCTGGGACGGTCTTCTTCACCGACAGATCCCTGATGAGGGATCTGATGTGTTCCACTCTGTCCAAGGGAAGAAAAGATTTCCCTCTGACGGTGTCCAGAACTGCTCCTATAAACTGCAGTTTCTGGGACAGCACCAGGAGACACTTCTCGGAGTCGATGAGGATACCCAGTGATTGAAAAAGGGACTGGGTGCAGTGAATGGCCGTCATCAGTGCCTCCCTGGAGGGTGCCATGAGAAGCCAGTCATCCAGGTATGGGAACATGTAGTGGTCTTGTCTCCTCAGAGATGCAGCTACCACCGCCATGCACTTCGTAGAAACATGAGGTGCTGATGACAGCCCGAAGGGAAGAGCTCGGAACTGATAATGGCGGCTCTGAAACTCTAAGCGCAGAAACTTCCGAAGCGCTTGAGCAACTGGAATGTGCAGGTAGGCATCCTGTATGCCCAAAGACACCAGAAAGGCATCTTGCTTCAACATGGGAATTAGGCCCGGAAGGGTCACCATTCGGAAGCGTTTGTAGGCGACCGACAGGTTGAGGTCGCTGAGGTCCAGTATTGGATGGAGGTCCCCTGTTTTCTTTGGAACCAGGAAGAAGTGAGAATAATACTCATGTCCTCTCTGGTTCTCTGGAACGTGCTCTAACGCTTCTTTCTCCAGAAGTGCGAGCATCTCCTGCTGTATGAGCAGGGCGTGCTGACCCGAGTAGTGGGAAAGCAGGGGAGGTCTTGTAGGTGGGCTGCCTACAAATTCTATATAGTGGCCTTTTTTGACCAGTTGCAGCACCCACCTGTCGGTGGTGATAGAGAGCCACCCTGGCAGGTGGCATGTAATGCGACCCCCAACCTTCTTTTCCCATTGATCCTGAGGAGGGGTTGGGGCCGGGAAGGAGTCATGCTGTGGCAGTGTTCGATCCAGCAGGCTGGGCCAACTTTGTAAATCATTGGCCTCTGCCTGGGAATGATTTGGCCTGGGCTTTTCGAGTGAAAGTGCCCCTCTGTTGTTGGCCGGAACGTGGCTGTTGTCTTTGTATCTGGCCACGAAAGCGGCTCTGGTTCCTATGAAAGGAACTGGGCCGAGACCTGTACATGGCCTGTACAGTTCTGACTGCCTTCCCTGTGTCCTGAAGTTTGGTGATCACCTTCGGAGGCTTCACCAAATAGGACTGCCCGCTGTAAGGGACATCTAAGATGTTCTTCGGGACGTCTCGGGGTAAAACCGGAGACACGGAGCCAAGAGGGTCTCTGGAGACACGCCTGAGGCTGCAGCTCTGGCTGAAGAGTCCGCCGAATCATATGCATCTCTGAGCACCTGGGTCCCCACATCTGAACCCATGCGGAGGAGGTTCAAGAGCTCCTCCTTTTGGTCGCCATTGGGCATCTTCTCTACCAGGTCCTGTCCCTGTTCCCATAGTGCATTCTGGAACTGAACTATGTGAGTGAGGTAATTCAGTGACCTGATGGCGCAAGTCGCAGCCGCGTACGTTTGCCTACCCAGTACATCCAATTGCTTTGATTTCGGGTCCGGTGGCTGTGTGCTCAAATGCTGAGGTCTTTGAGACCGGTCATGCGAGGCAGTGATGACCAGGGAGTCAGCCAGAGGATGGTTCACCAGATACTGGTCCTCCCTAGGGGCCTTGTATAGGTGATAAGCCTTCTTCGGCACTGCCGGAGTAGAATGCAGATGTTTCCAGGCAGCCTTGGTGATGTCTGCAAAAGTATCCACCAAGGGTGGCACTACCACAGGTTTTGGGTCTTTCTGCCGAAGGTAGGAGGCAAGGCGTTGTCTCTCGGGGTCGAGCTCTTCAGCATCCCACCCCATATTATCCTGGATGTGCCTCATGATCTCTACGAAAGAGGGATCATCCGGAGGAGACCTAGGTAGGTCATGTGGGTCCAAAGAGGGAATGCTGATGGGAGGAGGAGATCTGGAGCAGACCAGACAGGGTGTACCGGCATTGTCTGGGTCTCTTAGAACTGGGTGACCCTGAAGTGGATCTAGAGGGAGGTCTTCTCCTGAGGATCTTCCCCCGAGGACATGGTGTTCACTCCTTGGGGGTTGGTGACCGTCCTGCGGACCCCTTGGGCGGAGGAGGGGGCGTCGGCGGCGAAGGAGTGGGTGGAGGTGGAGCCAAAGTAGGAGGAGGATGTGTGGCGACCACATCTTTCCTGATGGTGTCCCACCAGAAGGTAAAGAGCTCCTTTACCTCTGACAAGTTTAAGCCAGACAACGGGCCGGGCGCTGGTGGCCTGTCGCCGGGGTCGGGTCCCCGGGGGTCTTCCGCTCCGGGGAAGGTTCCTGTGGGAGCCCAACATCTCCGGTGTTGCCCGCCTGGTCCTCGGGCTGAGTAATATCCTCCTCTGATAAGACCTTCCGACTGACGTCAGCCAGCGACGGTGGTGTGGTCCTCCTCTCTGGGGTAGCCGACGTCGGTCCCCTGACTGATGTCCTCGAAGGTGAACGCCTGGCCAGCGACAGGTGTCTCGCTGCCGCTGGCTCCTGGGAGCACCAGTGATGGTGGGCCGATGGGTCTGGCATTCGTTTGAGGGATGTCAGGTCCTTGGTCTTACAAGGGACCGGGTCCGACCCACGCGGAGGCTGGGAAACCGACCTGGCATCGGAGTCCCGACAGCCAGAGGAAGATTTGTGGTGCTCCCCAGACTTAGACGAGGCCTTAGATGGAGTGGATGAAGCTGACGGCCTGGAAGTCTTGAGGTGCTGCAGAGAGGAGGAGCCGCTGGAGGATCTGACCTGAATCGGGGGAGGCTGCGACTGATCCCTGGAGGGAAAGCGGTCTGACCGCGAGCCGGAGCTTCGGGAGTCTGAGGCCCTTGCCGGGGACCTGGTCCTGTCCTTCTCCTGTTGTTTCTCCCGGTGTTTGTGGGTCTTCCGACTACTCCCCCCTGGAGGAAGGTTCCTTATTCATGGTCTTCAGTTTCTCTTCTAAGAGAAACACTTGAAGGGCCTTCTGTCGGCGGATCCTGGTGTGACTATTGAAGCCCTGGCAGAAGGAGCAGACCTTGGTGTTGTGTTCTGGGCCTAGGCAGCGCACGCAGGCAGAGTGAGGATCCTTGAAGGGGATCTGTTTGCCGCAGGCACACTTTGATTGGTGACCTTCCTGAAAAAGGGTTTGGAGAGGACATCAGATGAATCCAATTCTGTGAAGAAAGAAGAGAACGTCATAGCTCTAAGTTCGTCGCATGCTAGAAAGGGACCGAGAGGTCGATGCTTGCGATGTCGATGGCTGGAAAAGAACTGAGGATTGTGGGGGGACCGCCTCCTTATGTACTACGCCTGACGTTGGGGGTGGGACGACGTCGGAGGCGGTCCCTGCTGAAGACTGCTAGCTAGAAAATTTCCGTGGGGTCCTGGCGCCTGATGGCTTCAGTCCTAATGGTGTAACCTGCTGCAAGAGCTGTATCTCTAAGTAAGATCAACCCCACACCACCTCCCCCAGGGCTTTGGTTGGGGGGGTCAGGTAAGGAGTTATGCAGAAGATCCAGGGACAGGCAAAGTGGTATGGGAAGTTCTGGGAGCTCTTGGGGGCTGAACCTCTAATGGTCTGGGTAGAGGCTTTTCATTTAAAGGCACCCCTGGGTTGTTGGCCACTGGGTTGCTGCTTGGCAGGGCAATGAAAAGACCACTGCTGGGAAGATTTAGGCTGCGACTGGTATAAGGTTTGAACCAAGAGCAGAATCTTGCCTGACTCTTGAAGGCAAGTAATATTCTATGAATCCTCATCAAAAAGAACATGACTCCTGAAAGGGCTGTCCAAGATTTTGGATTGCACATCCAGGGCAAACCCAGAAACTTTGAACCAGGAGTAGCGTCAGAGGCAAACTCCCATAGCCGCAGCTCTACTGGAAGAGTCCACCAAGTCATAGGAAGCTCGGAGAACATGGGTCCCAACATTCGAGCCAGATGTCAGAAGGTGCAACAGCTCAGATTTGCCCATCTGAGCTTGAGCCACCTCTATGGCTTTCTCCCCACAGGGCATTCTGGTACTGGGCCATCAAGTTCAATGGATGGTGCAGGTGGCAGAGGCATAGACCTTACCAAAGTGGTTTGTCTGGAGTCCTTGTCAGGAGGCTGGTGCTTAGGTGCCTGGGGCACTGCGAGTGGTCATGGGCAGCGTTCATTCCTACAGAGTGCGAGTCAGTCTCTGGTGTTCTCCATAAAAAGACTCCACTCATGGAGCATTATATAAATGCAGTCTGTCTTCTTGGAGGTCACCGAAGTGGAGGAAGGGTGTTTCCAAGCAGCCCTGTTGACAGAACGGCACCGACAACGACCCCGACCAAGTCACCGGCGCCATGAGAAGCGGAAGACTATGGCGGGGAAAGACAGTAACGAGGGTCCACCAGTGCCGGATCCCGCAGCCCGGGGCCGCGACACCAGAGGAGCCTGCACCTCCGTGGAGGTGACTGCTGGGATGGCGCCAACAGCGCGACCCCGGGTTGGATCACGCCGCTCCTCCAGCGCCGAAGAAGAAACCTCCTCTGTGGCAAGGCTGTAAGTGGAGGAGATTTCCTCCTCACCGGGCCATATAGACCCGGGAGAGGACCCGGAGGAAAGGTCAAGAGATCTGGCCTGGGAGGCCCTAGGGCGACGTCCTCCGAAAGCCAGCGGAGCTTTCCCGACTCGTAACGCGTGGAGTTCTAAAACACGGCGGTCC
Organism: Neoceratodus forsteri; assembly: GCA_016271365.2. Classification (NCBI taxonomy): domain Eukaryota; kingdom Metazoa; phylum Chordata; order Ceratodontiformes; family Ceratodontidae; genus Neoceratodus; species Neoceratodus forsteri. The sequence continues at coordinate 87,749,883 of JADMNL010000028.1, forward strand.
ATGGAGAAGCAGGCATTGCAATGGTCCATATCATGGTAGGGTCCCAGGCACCAGAGACAAACATCATGATAGTCCATGACAGAAAACTGCTGGTCACAAGGGCACGGACCGCCTTAGACTTACTCATTGCCCCTGAACCAGACATGATGCTAAACAATTAAGCAAAAAACACAGAAAAGGCTCGGCGTCGTCGAAAGAAAAAACAGTAATGGAAAGATCTTACCAATCGACGACGTCGAGAAAATACTGGGATGAAGGAGCGTCGAAATAAATTTCGAAAGGCCTATGACGCAGTAAACCATCGAAACCGCAACAGCAGGTGCAGCCTCGACGGGCGGAGAAACAGAATTGATGGAGGAGGAGTCTCGCGGTACCAACGGACGCCGGCACTTCACGCAGAGCGCCACCAGGGGCGCGCCTACGATGCAGTCTCCCTCTATAAAAAAACAAACAAAAACCTGTGGCAGGTGCGCGCCTCCCGGCTGACATCCAATAGTAATGAATGGTGAAGATTGACAAGGGAAGATCAAAATGTTTCAAGAAAAATACAGCCAGTGAAAAAGAGGGAGGACACTGTTTATTGACACTGTTCGAATTGTGGATGGAGAGGAACATGAAACCTTTCACAGTGTGGATCATGAGCACCCAGATGGGGTAATAATTCCAGCACCTGACCCGTTGTGCTATTGGCCACAATGCAAAGACCTCCCTGCGAATGTGCCCATGCCTACCAAGTGGAAAGCAGAGCAGTGGTAGCCAGTGCTGCCATACCTATGTTGTTCCACCAGACTGGCATTCCAGGACTCGGGTGCCCCACATTCATCAGTTGTACAATGCACTGGCCTTCCAGAATCCATCAACATGCCCACCGGATGACTTCAGATACAGAGAGGACACCAGCCCAGCTGTATGCTGACTCATCGCCTGGGTATCAGATGACTTCAGACCAGCTGTTTTCCTTTTTGTTCCTGTTCCAAGGTTTCATCTCCAGAGATGACATCCCAGCAGTTTCCAGATGTGCCCTCCTGTCATATTCTGGAAGATGTCCACCCAGCTGTATTAGAAGAATTCTGGCAGGGAGAGTCTTCAGCTGAGGACCAGGTGTGATAACATTTTCGTTCTACAAGGGACTGGTAAGTCCAGACTTTTTCTGTTTTTATGACATTGCAGTACACATCCTACACTAGCAGACTCCAGATGTTTGAACTGTCCTCAAAGACTCTCCCCTTCGGGACTCTGGCCTGCTAGAACTGTGCTTCACCAAGTTCCAGTCCAGGAAAGACTCTTTAATGGATTTGCCTTTGGGCACTGTGGTCACTAGATGGGACTTTTAGGGCACTCCATCCCCCAAACATTGTGTATTGTAAATAAATACAGGTTACTCACCTGTAACAGGAGTTCTAGGAATGGTATATGTTGTTCATCCACACTGTCTGGCAGGTTCCTTGCTGCTTTAAATCTTGCCGGAAGGTCTTCAAGCTGGCTCCTCCCACCCACCCGGGTGGTAAAACTCTTGGCTCCGCCCCATGACGCCAGATCTAGCCTGCTGGAAGCCAGGTTGTGTGTCAAAGCTGGGGAGGTCGGGTGAGTTGTGTGGAAGAACAACATATACCATTCCTAGAACTCCTGTTGCAGGTGAATAACCTGCATTTCTAGGGACATGGATATGTTGTTCATCCACACTGTCTGGCAGACTCCTAGCAGTTCTCCAGGAGGAGGGAGGCAAGGCAGACACCCCCTACTTAGGGAATAAAGACTGGAGAACAGAGGCCCCCAAACCAGCATTCCGGCGTGACTCAAGGTCGATGTGGTAGTGGGTTATAAAGGTATGTGCCGACTTCCAAATAGCAGCCCTGCAGATTTCCTGGATAGGGACATCCCTGGAAGCAGCCACCGATGCAGCAGTATGGCGCGTAGAATGAGCTCTTATCCCTCTGGGAGGCTGCATGCCCACCAACCTATAGCAGAGATCTATGCAGGAGGTGACCCACCTGCCTATCATCCGCTTGGCTGCAGGTCTGCCAGGTGCGGTTTCAGTGTAGGTGACAAACAGCTGGCGAACCTCTCACCGAACTTCAGCCGTCCGCTCCTTGTAATAAGGAGCGCTCTCCTAGAGTCCAAAGTATGGAGCCCATATTCGGCCTCCGAGGTGTGATTGGGGTAGAACACCGGCAGAGTCAACACCTGGTTAAGGTGAAACTCCGACACCACCTTCGTAAGAAACTTCGGGTGGGGGCACAGGACAACCTTGTCCCTGTGGAAGACTAGATAAGGAGACTCGATGGAAAGCGCCTGGAGCTCTCCCATCCTTCTGATTGACGCGATGGCCACCAAGAAGGCAGTCTATGACAGGTGAGAGATGTCACACCTGTGCATCGGTTCAAATGGCTTGCCCATGAGCTTAGCCAATACCAGCAGTAGATCCCACGGAGGTGGAGGTTCTCGCACCGGAGGGGATATGTGATCAAGGTCTTTGAAAAAGCGCCTGACCACCTTCTCCTGCACCAACGACTGCTTCCCGGCCCGCGCCCGGTAAGCAGAGATGGCTGCCAGGTGCACCTTAAGGGTCGTCGACCGAAGCCCTAGCTGAGAAAGGGACTACAGGTAGTCCAGTATGCTTGCCAAGGAACAGGAGGAAGGGTCCAGGCCCTTGCCCTGATACCAAATGGAGAATCTCTTCCATTTGAAGGCGTAGCATTTTCTGGTCAACTCCTTACGGGACACCTCAACGACGCTGAGAACCTCGTTGGAAATACCCAAGGCTTGGAACTCTAGCCGCTCAGGAACCAGGCCGTCAGGTGCAGGGATTGAAGGGCCGGATGGAATACCTTCCCCTGATTGACTGAGATCAGGTCCGGGCGGGCTGGAAGCCACCTCGGGAGCCTGGAGCTGAGACAGAGGAGATCTGGATACTAGAACTGGCGGGGCCAGTCTGGGGCTACCAGAATCACCTGCGCCTTGTCCCTCCTCACCTTGAGAAGCACCTTGTGGATCAATGGAAATGGGGGAAAGGCACAGAAGAGGCCTGGGGTCCATGGCCTCAAGAAGGCATCCCTCTGCAGCGAGCCCTGCTGAGGGGGGCAGGCATGAAACAGTCTCAGCTTCGCATTCTCCCTGGAGGCAAACAGGTCTACCTGAGGCGTGCCCCAGTGGAAGAAGAGATCTTGTACTACCTCCAGCAGGAGAGATCACTCGTGAGACGCAGCCCCTATCCGGCTTAGGGCATCGGCCAGGGTGTTGGAGGCTCCTGCCACGTGAATGGCTAGGAGATCCGCCTCCAGGCTGTGCACGAGACACCAAATGTGGAGAGCTTCCCTGCACAAAGGCATGGAGCGCGTCCCGCCCTGGCGGTTTAGGTAGTACATGGTCGTGATATTGTCCGTCTGGACCTGAACCACTTGACCCCGTAGAAACAGAACAAAGGCGGTGAGGGCTAGACGAACCGCTCGCAGCTCCAGCAGGTTGATGTGGCATCGGGGCTCCCGAGGGGACCAGAGGCCATGCACTCTGTGCTCCCCCAGATGGGCACCCCAATCCATCAGAGGCGCATTGGTCGACAGACCGTCGGCTCGGGGCGGACAAACGGGATGCCCTCCTACAGATGTGCCGGAATGATCCACCACTGGAGAGCGTTCCACATCCCCCTGGGTCACTGTCACTAGCTGATCCAGCGGATCGAAGTGCTGTGACCACTGGCTGGTCAGTCCCCGTTGAAGGGGACGCATGTACCGGCAGGCCCAACGGACCACGCTGGTGCAGGCTGCCAGGAGGCACAGAAAGTCCTGGGCAGGGTGCGATTGCCCAACCTGAAATGATTGGGCAAAGGAGGAAAGAATCTCGGCCCTGTCCGCCAGGAGCCGTGCTCTGGCTCAAAGAGAGTCGAGCTCTGCCCCGATGAAATGCATCACCTGCTTTGGCACGAGTTCCGACTTAGCCTCGTTGACGAGGAGGCCAATCTGAGAGCAAACCTGGAGGGCCAGATCTCTGGTCCACTCCACCTCCACTCTGGAGGGGCTGCAATCAGCCAGTCATCCAGGTAGGGGTACACCCGGACCCTCTGGTGCTGCAGGAAAGCTGTCACCACTGCCATGCATTTGGTGAAGACCCTGGGAGCTAGGGAGAGGCCGAAGGGCATGGCCTGGAACTCATAGAGGGATCCCTCCGCTCTGAAGCGGAGGAATCTCTGATGTGATGGATGGATTGGGACGTGAAAGAATGCATCCTGAAGGTCTAGGGAACAGAACCACATGCCTCGTTCCAAGGATGGGATAATCTGAGCCAGAGTGAGCATCCTGAAGGTCCGAGACCTTAGGAACCTGTTCAGATTGTGCAGGTCGAGAATGGAGCACCAGCTCCCCATCCGTTTTGGGACCAGGAAATACATGGACACAAACCCCAGGTTTGGAGGGGGATCTGCCACCTTCCTTATTACCTCTTTTTTGAGGAGCAGGGCAATATCAGCTTGGCGGGCCGACAGCCAGGCTGCGGACCCCGTGGCCCCCCCGAGGGGCGACAGCTCGAAGGGAAGGGTGGAGCCTGCTCGAACTCCAGAGGCAGGCCTTTCCTACCACCCACACCCAGCGGTCCATGGCGAGAAGGACCAGGTGGAAAGGAAGGGCAGATTGCCCCCACGGGATGGGACCCAGGGGAGGACAAGGCTGGGGGCAACACCCCTCAACCTGTCACTGGGCAGGCTTGGAGGAGGGACTGGCCGAGGGACCTCCTGGACCTTTACCTCCCTGCTTCCTGTTGGAGGAAGCCGCAGGCTTGGGTTTGGGATGCCAAGCGCGAGCCTGCTTGCCTTGGTGCTGTTGGGCCGGATGTACCGCAGGCGCAGAAGGGCGAAAGGACTTGTGCTGCTACTGTCGGCGGCCTTTGTCCTTCTGGGCGGAGATGACTGAGTCCAGAGTGGCATTGGACTTCACAATCCGCTGGAGGAGACCTTCCACTCCAGGGCCGAAGAGATCAGTCCCCAAGAAGAAAAAATTACTCGCCTTAATAATGTTGTTTCTTCTGATGGAGTCTTGCTGTATTCTGACATACGCAGTGATGTCCAACCCTTGAACTGCCCGGACAGGAAAGAGTTAACTTTCCATGCCAGGCATGGAACACTGAGCTCAAGCTCGGTTGAGACTCTGTCTGTTGCTGTTTGAACTCTAACCATCAGATCTTTATGAGCTATACTCACTGGGTGTCCTGTGTGGAAACTGTAAACTCACACGAGCCAAATGGCAACTTAAATTTAATAAAAGGTTTTTTGGTTCCAAAGCAAATACTCAGGTCAGGAAACCCACAAAACACAACAGACACCCAAAAATAAGAGCGTGAGAAAAAAGGGGGCACCTCCCGAGTGCCAACACTGTTGCTGCCCACCCACATCCCAAAAACCCAGGTTCTGAGAGGGGAGGCAGGGGGGAGGTCAGAATACAGCAAGACTCCATTAGAAAAAACAACATTACTAACGTGAGTAATTTTTTCTTCAAACAACATGAAGTATTGCTGTATTCTGACATATACAGACTACCAAGCAGTACCTTCATGGAGAAGGGACAGAACTTACTTTGGGAATAGACTCTGAAGCACTGCTGTGCCAAACCGAGCATCACTCCTAGCCTGGATATCCAGAGAGTAATGTTTGGTAAAAGTATGTACTGTTTTCCAGGTGGCTGCTTGACAAATCTCTAAGATACTAATATCCCAGGCAGCAGCCAGGGAAGCAGTGGTACCTCTGGTAGAGAGCCCTCAGGACTGAGGGAGGGATCCTACATAATTTTTCATAGCAAAATTGTATGCAAGAGACAATCCATCTGGCAATAGATCTCTTAGTGGCAGGTTTTCCCTTACCAACCTCAACATAAGTGAGGAACAGTTGGAGGGAGTCGAACCTGTGACCCTTGGTGCGTTCTATGTAGTAGCTAAGGGCCCTTTTCACATCCAAGCTGTGCAGCCTCCTTTCCCCAGAGGAGGAATGGTCAGTGAAGAAAACAGGAAAAGAGAGACTAGTTAAGGTGGAAATCTGAAAACACCTTAGACAAAAATGAAAATTACGTACCTACCGTGTTATGAGCTTTTTTGTTTAGAGGGAGCCGACACACCATCAGGCCACCCTCGAGGCTGACGCACTGCGTGGCGCTCGCGGGTTGGCCGTTAGGCTGTGTCGACTCCACCTGCCTGCCAGTTCTGAGTAGCCGGAGAGGTAAGAGGAAGGGATTGGAGAGTGGGACAAGAGAGTCCAAGGGACAGAAAAAGGAAAATATGTATGAACTAAAAGGAGAAATAATGACTGAGAGGACAGAAAAGAAAGAGGTTAGAAACTAAAGGGGACTGGGAGGGGCCCCAATCTCTGGAAGCAGAAGAAAAGGGGGGGTAGGGTGGATAAAGAATTTAGGAGAGAGGGGAGAAAGATAAGATATCCCGGACCCTGGTCCATCTCCAGATTATATAGGAACTGCAAGGAATAGCAAAGCTTTCTGCCAGAATTCAAGGCACGGAATAACTGGCAAGCACTCCAGATAAGCAGAGTCGGCTATTCTGGAGAAGGACAGGATACAGGGAGTCAGCACCCTCTCAAGAAAAGATTTTTTGTGAAAAAAAGGTTTTTTTTTTAGGAGAAATAGGTTGGATGGAAACAGGGAGGAGGAGAGAAGGAGGGCAACTACCAACTCCCACCCCACAGGGGTGGAGACAAGGTACTAGAGAAGGAGTGCCACTCGAGCTATCCAATCTTCCTGGAAAAATATTCCCCTGTGTGTCCCTATTTTGCCCCACTCCTAAGGAGGAGAGGCGTAGTCACAGAGAGGGAAGGGGACCCAGAGACTGAGGCCCCAGGGGGATGGAGGGTGGGGTTGTGATGAATGGTGAAGATACACAGAAAGATCATAATTACGTAAGTTACGTAATTTTCATATCTTATCTGTGTCAGTCTTCACCACTCATCACAGATGGGTGAGTACCGAGCCCCCCCGAAGGGGGTTTTCTTTTACACCCTAAGGGACAAAGTACCTTAGCCCTCAGTGGGTGACACACTAAGGGGGGGAACCTTCAGGGCCTGAAGAGGCCCAAGAGTGGGGGGAGAGAGACGGAGTGCCCCCAGAGGGGGAAGGAAGTTGCCCCAACAAGCGCCGTCTCACTCTGCGGGAGAAAAGGTAGGTTCCCTGGTGGGCAGAGTTAATCACCCTACGCCGGGCCAAGGGTGACAACCGGGAAAGACGTAGCCATGCCGTCCGCCTAGTGCAGATCGCTGAACCTACGACCCTGGTAGCTACCTCGTTGGCATTGTAAGATGCCCTCGCTTCGTGCCTTGCTAGCTCCAGGCCACGCGCAGAGTGTGTAATGGCTTGTCTGGTTTGCTACGTGTCAGGCAATGAGGCTAGGAGATGACCTAGCCTGGACCACAAGAACCTGTCGTAGGCTGTGTAGTGGGCCTGATGTGCAGAGATAGAGAGAAGTAACCATGCTGAATAGAAAGTCCTTCTACCCCAGAAATCAAAATCCAAGGAGTCTTGATCTGCGGGCCGGTCACGGTGAAGGGCGCGAAGCCCATCAGGAGTATCCAACTGCGTCAATCCAGACTGTGGATGAGGCATGGAACCTGCAGACTCCTGGGGTGCGCAATACCTCTGGCTGAGATCCCTTGGGGCAGGAACTCCGGAGAAGGGTCTCTGCTAGGAACACAACGATGCCTCCCGAAAGGGAGCCGGCCAGGGCAGCACCACAAGGGTGGCCTCACCAAAATCGCCTAGAAAGGCGTGCGCCGAGTGTTCAGGATTGCTAATAGTGGAAGGAGAAAGGTGCAAATCCTCCAACGTCCTCACGAGGAATCGCTGATACTCAGACATCAGCAGCTGGAGAGATGTGGACAGAGGGTTCCTCTCCCCCTGAAGAGGGGGATGAGGAGCTGGAGGTCACCATCTGTTCAGTGGGTGGCTGCACGGGGTGAGGTTGAAAAACCTGGCTGTCCATTGCCCTAATGTAAGCAGGGAACCGAGCAGCCACCGCTCTGAACTGTTCCCAGGTGAGAGGGCCGCTAGGACTGAGGATGCCTGGGAGCGCAGGAGAGTGTGGCACAGGGATGGGGACAGAGCCGAGAAGAGATGTCGGCTGACCTCCACCTGGGCTAAGGAGTGAACCGTGGACACCCACGGAGGAAGGTGCCCCGGAAGACCCCACAGCCGACAGCTGAACAACCACATCGGTACTGCCTTGGCTGCGCCCAGAAGAATCCCCTCAGCGAGGTGACCGGGGCCATATAGGTCCAGAAGGATGGTCCCCTGCCTCAAAAGAACGGGACTCTCTCAAAGAGACAGCGGAGAAAGAGCAGAAATCTGCACTATGGCTTCTTCCAGGGCCCGGGTGGATGCCAGAAAAAGGTTGGCGTGCCGACTCCACACCCCTCGGAGTCTGAAAGATTCCTCCTCCTCGAGAGGGCCAGCCTAGGTAGCTGGCATCTCTGGGCAGCCCCCGAAGGGGCTATCCAGGGTGCAGTACCCCCCCCCGCAGGTGCTCCGATGGGCCCCAAAGTTGGGTGATCAAGGCACACCACCGGAAGGGGTACCACAACTGAGGGATCAGTGAAACCGCCAACACCAGGCTGCAGAGCTATGGTGGCCCGCACCACTGCCTGCTGGTCAGCACCACTGACCCTAGTCTCGGTAGCCACCGACCTCACCTCAGAAGGGGGCTGACTCCGACTGGTCGAAGAGACCACCGTGCTGCCCACCTCAACAGCCAACCCAAGGGGTCAGACTGCACGTCCGACCCACAGCTCGACTCAGTCTCCGAGGAGGTAGAGTCCGAGGCCCTGTGCCAAACCGTGGGAAGGCGGGCAGAACCATCCTTACCACCAGGCCCAGAGACCACAGCTGTGCCCGAGTCGGTGCCAGCGCCTCCCGCAACCCCGCGAGCGGAAACCGAGGGAGGCACAGTCCCAGCCCGAGATCCAGAGCCGGGACCAGTCACGGTACCATCCGATCCCACGGCACCGCGAGCGGCACCAAGGACGGGGACGGCATTGACGACAGTCCCAGCGGCACCCTCAGCACCGCCCAGCTCCGCGGGCTGGGGTGGCGCCATGGACAGCCCCAAAGGTGGACACGGCGCCGAGCCTGGCACAGACTGAGGGAACCAAAGGCCCCATGGTGCTGAGGCGAGACGTGGCAAAGGACGACATGGCAGAAGATCCCATGGTGCCGATAACAGTGCCGGCGCCGTGAACAGCTTCGACAGAGCCCATGGTGCCACATGACAAGTCGGCGCCGACGACGGCCCCGTCAGGGCCCACGGCGCCGAAGACTGATGGCATCGAGGAGGGCGCCAAATCAGGCCTTCCGAGCCGCAGGAGCGACACCAGGGGAGCATTCAGCCCCGAAGGGGCGATTTCCATGGCGGCGCCTCCCGCCCGCTCCCGGGAAGGAGCAGGATGGGCCTCCTGCGCCGTGGAAGAAGCCTCGGCAATGGCTAGGCTACAAGTAGCCGAGGCTCCCTCCTCCTCAGTCCGTATAGAACTGGGAGGGGACCTGGAGGAAAGGCCGAGAGAGCGTGGCTTGGCCCGAGTGCGTAGCCGACCCCCGAAAGTCGGCAGAGCTCGCCCCACTTTCCACGCGTGTTGTTCAAGGACCCGGTGGTCCATGGAGAAGCAGGCGTCACACGAATCCATGTCGTGAAGCAGGCCAAGACACGAGAAACACCGGTCGTGCTGGTCGGTGACGGAGAAATTTCGGCCGCATGGGCACTGTCGCATGGGGGGCCGACCCGTTTTGGAAAATTTCTTGCCCTCCGACCGAGACATGCCCTACGGGAAAAAAAAACACCAAAAACAGACTCGACGTCGCAAAATATAAAGATAAGGAAAGATCTTACCAGGCGACGTCGAGTAGAGGCAAAAACAGAACCGGCAGAAGTACCGACGGACTTTGACGCCGAAGGATTGGATTTCGAAAACTAGCAGGCCTAGGATTTTCTTCAGAGCTTCCCATGAGGTGACCTCTACGGCGGGAGATGAAGAACTGGCAGGCAGGTGGAGTCGACACAGCCTAACGGCAAAACCCATGAGCGCCACGCAGTGCATCGGCCTCGAGGGCGCCGCCGATGGTGTGTCGGCTCCGCCTACCTTAAAAAAAAAAGCTCCCGCAGGGTCCTGACCTCCGGCCAGATACCCATCTGTGATGAATGGTGAAGACTGACACAGATAAGAACTTCCTATTAGTCCTGAGGACCACCTTATCTCTATGGAAGGAGATAAAATCAGGCTCCACTGACAGGGCCTGTAACTCATTTATGTGTCTGGCAGAAGTGATGGCCACCAAGAAAACAGTTTTCCAAGTCAAGTACTTAAGCTCTGCTGAGGACAAAGGCTCAAAAGGGGATTACATAAGCTGAGCAATGCAAACATTAAGGTCCCAAGCAGGGGCAGGGTCCCTGAAGGGAGGATTGGTATGCAGCAATCCCTTGAAAAATTTACAGAATACAGGATGAGCTGAAAGGGAAGAATGCTTGCCTGCTGACAGGAATGCAGAGACAGCTGCCAGATGCACTCAGTGTAGCTGGCCTGAGTCCCAAGCTATTGAGATGAACCATATAGTCCAGAACTGTGGGCAGGCTAGCAGACTCTGGAGAAATATGCTTCCCAGAGCATCATATAGTAAATCTTTTCCACTTGAAATTGTTAAGTGTTTCTGGTGGAAGGCTTTCGAGAAGCCTTTAAAATATCCAGAACACCTTGAGAGAGGTGTAAATCAGCAAACTCTAACTCTTCAAGAGCCAGTCCTTGAGATTGAGATTTGAGATTCGGATACCAAACCCTCCCCTGAGCACATGTTAACAAGTTGTAATTCCTGGGAAGAGACAGGGGAAGGTGGACTGCTAAGGACAACAAGAGAGGGTACCAGGGCTGTCTGGCCCAGTCTGGAGCAATCAGAATCACTTTGCAGGGTTGAGACCTGATTTTGACTAACACCTTGAACACGAGAGGGAAGGGGGCAAAGCATACAGGAAATACAGGCTACTCACCTGTAACAGGAGTTCTAGGAATGGTATATGTTGTTCACCCACACTCTCTGGCAGGTATCCTTGCCGCTTTAATTCTTGCCGGAAGGTCTTCAAGCTGGCTCCTCCCACCCACCCGGGTGGTAAAACTCTCGGCTCCGCCCATGACACCAGATCTGGCCCGCTGGAAGCTCAGGTTGTGCGTCGAAGCCGGGGAGGTCGGGTGGGTCGTGTGGATGAACAACATATACCATTCCTAGAACTCTTGTTACAGGTGAGTAACCTGTATTTCTAGGGACATGGATATGTTGTTCATCCACACACTCTGGCAGACTCCTAGCAGTTCTCTGGGAGGAGGGAGGCAAGGCGCACACCCCCAATACTTGGGAAAGAGAGATTGGAGAACTGAGGCCCCAAAACCAGCATCCCGGCGTGACTCGAGGTCGATGTGGTAGTGGGTAATAAAGGTATGTGCCGACTTCCAGGTAGCAACCCTGCAGATATCTTGGATAGGGACGTCCCTGGAAGCAGCTACCGATGCAGCGGTATGGCGGGTAGAATGAGCTCTTATCCCTCTGGGAGGCTCCATGCCCGCCAACCTGTAGTGCAGCTCTATGCAGGAGGTGATCCACCTGCCTATCGTCCGCTTTGCTTTAGGTCTGCCAGGTGTGGCTTCAGCGTAGATGACAAACAGCTGGCGAACCGCTCCCCGAACTTCATCCGTCCGCTCCTTATAATAAGCGAGTGCTCATCTAGGGTCCAAAGTATGGAGCCTATACTCTGCCTCCGAGGTCTGATTGGGGTAGAACACTGGCAGAGTCAACACCTGGTTAAGGTGAAACTCCGACACCACCTTCAGAAGGAATTTCGGGTGGGGCGCAGGACAACCTTGTCCCTGTGGAAGACTAGGTAGGGAGGCTCGATGGAAAGCGCCTGGAGCTCTCCCATCCTTCTGGCTGATGTGATAGCCACCAAGAAGGTGGTCTTCCACGACAGGTGAGAAAGATCACACCTGTGCATTGGTTCGAATGGCTTGCCCATGAGCTTGGCCAATACCAGCAGTAGATCCCACAGAGGTGGAGGTTCTCGCACCGGAGGGGAAATGTGATCAAGGCCTTTGGAAAAGCACCCGACCACCTTCTCCTGTGCCACTGACTGCTTGCTGGCCCATGCCCGGTAAGCAGAGATGGCTGCCAGGTGCATGTTAAGGGTCGTCGACTGAAGCCCTTGCTGAGAAAGAGACCACAGGTAGTCCAGAATGCTTGCCAAGGGGCAGTCGGAAGGGTCTAAGCCCTTCCCCCGACACCAAATGGAAAACCTCTTCCATTTGAAGGCAAAGCATTTCCTGGTCGACTCCTTACGGGACGCCTCAACGACGTTGAGGACCTCGTCGGAAAGACCCAGAGCCTGGAACTCTAGCCGCTCAGGAACCAGGCCGTCAGGTGCAGGGATTGAAGGTCCGGATAGAATACCTTCCCCTGAATGACTGAGATCAGGCCCGGGTGGGCTGGAAGCCGTCTCAGGAGCCTGGAGCTGAGGCTGAGAAGATCTGGATACCAGAACTAGCAGGGTCAGTCTGGGGCTACCAGAATCACCTGCGCCTTGTCCCTCCTCGCCTTGAGAAGCACCTTGTGGATCAAGGGAGATGAGAGAAAAGGCGTAGAAGAGGCCTTGGGTCCACAGTCTCGAGAAGGCATCCCCCTGCAGCGAGCCCTGCTGAGGGGAGCGGGCATGGAACAGACTGAGCTTCGCATTCTCCCTGGAGGCAAACGGGTCCACCTGAGGCGTGCCCCAGTGGGAGAAGAGATCTTGTACTACCTCCGGCAGGAGAGACCACTCGTGAGACGCAGCCCCTATCCGGCTTAGGGCATCAGCTAGGGTGTTGGAGGCTCCTGCCACATGAATGGCTAGGAGATCCGCCTCCAGGCTGCGCACTAGGGACCAAATGCGGAGAGCTTCTTTGCATAACAGCAAGGGGCACGTCCTGCCCTGGCGGTTCAGATAGTACATGGTCGTGGTGTTGTCCGTCTGCACCTGAACCACTTGACCCCGTAGAAACAGAGCGAAGGCAGCGAGAGTTAGATGGACCGCTCGGAGCTCCAGCTGGTTGATGTGGCATCGGGACTCCCAAGGGGACCAGAGGCCGTGCGCTCAGTGTTCCCCCAGATGGGCATCCCAACCCATTAGAGAAGTGTTGAGAGAGAGAGAGAGAGAGAGAGAGAGAGAGAGAGGACCATCGGCTCGGGGTGGACAAACGGGATACCCTCCTGCAGATGTGCTGGAATGATCCACCATTGGAGAGCGTTCCACATCTCCTGGGTCACTGTCATGGGCCGGTCCAATGGATCGCAGCGTTGTGACCATTGGCTGGCCAGTCCCCATTGAAGGGGATGCATGTACCAACGGGCCCAACGGACCACGCTGGTACAGGCCGCCATGAGGCCCAGGAAGTCCCAGGCAGGGTGCAATTTCCCAACCAGAAATGATTGGGCAAAGGAGGAAAGAACCTCGGCCCTGTCCACCGGGAGCCGTGCTCTGGCTCGCTGAGAGTCGAGCTCTGCCCCGATGAACAGAATCACCTGCTTTGGCACAAGTTCAGACTTGGCCTCGTTGATGAGGAGGCCAAACTGAGAGCAAACCTGGAGGGCCAGATCTCTGGACCGCTCTGCCTCCAGTCTGGAGGGGGCTGCTATCAGCCAATTGTCCAGGTAAGGGTACACCCGGACCCCTTGGCACCGCAGGAAAGCTGTCACCACTGCCATGCATTTGGTGAAGACGTTGGGAGCTAGGGAGAGGCCGAAGGGCATGGCCCGGAACTCGTATAGGGATCCCTCCGCTCTGAAAGGAGGAACCTCTGATTGGACGGATGGATTGGGACGTGAAAGAACACGTCCTGGAGGTCCAGGGAGCAGAACCACATGCCTCATTCCAAGGATGGGATTATCTGGGCCAGAGTGACCATCCTGAAGGTCCGAGACCTTAGGAACTTGTTCAGGTCGTGCAAGTCGAGAATGAGGCGCCAGTCCCCCGTCCGTTTTGGGACCAGGAAGTACATGGACACAAACCCCAAGTCTGGAGGAGGATCCGCCACCTACCTGATTACCTCTTTTTCGAGGAGCAGGGCAATATTGGCCCGGCGGGCCGACAGCGAGGCTGCGGACCCCGTGGCCCCCGGGTGATGGCTGGAAAAGGCGGAACCTGCTCGAACTCCGAGGCAGGCCTTTCCTACCACCTCCAACACCCAGCGGTCCGTGGTGATTGCGGACCAGTGACCCGGAAGGAAGTGGGCGGGCCGTCCCCAGGCGGGGCACTCGGAGTGAGGATGAGGTTGGGTGGCACCTCAACCTGTCCACTGAGCAGGCTTGGAGGAAGAACCGCCAGGAACCTCCTCGGCCTTTACCTCCTTGCTTCCTGTTGAGGAAGTCACTTGGGCTTGGGACGCTGCTGCGAGCCTGCTGGCCCTGTTGCTGTGCTGGGCCAGGTGAGCAGGGACCGAAGGACGAAAGGACTTCTGCTGCTGACGGCAGCCTTTGTCCCTCTAGGTGGAGGTGACTGAGTCCAGAGTGGCATTGGACTTCTCGATCCGCTGGAGGTGGCCCTCCACTCCAGGGCCGAAGAGTTCAGTCCCCAAGAAAGGACTCCCGCCAGCTTGTGCTGGGTATCCGCCGTGAAGGTGGATATCCTCAGCCACACCCTGTGTCACATTGCCACCGCAGCAGCTACTGACCTGGCACAGGAATCACCTATGTCCAGAGCAGTCTGGAGCTGCTGCTTCGCCACCGCCCTACCCTGGTGCCGCACCTGGCTGATCGTGGTCTGCAGGTCAGGCGGGAGATGAGGAACAACCTCATCCAGGGAGCCCATGAGGGCATGGGAGAAGTGTGCCATCAGCACGACTGAGGTGGCCTGTCGGAGGCTGAGGGAGGACGCAGCATATAGCTTGCTCCCGGCAAAGTCCAGCGTTTTGGACTCTGTCGGGGGGCTTGTCCACTATCCCGAGCGCTACCAGAACGCCGAAAACGCTGTCAGTGACTAACCCTCAGCAGAGGGGTGTTCTGAGAAACCGCAAAGAGCCAGTAGGGACCGTGATACCTCCTGGCCATCCTGGCCGAGGGCACAGGACAGGAAGCAGGTCACGTTAAAGCTCCAAGGCTGGGCCTACAATGGCCTCAGCCACCGGAGAGGCTCCGTGGGAAATCCCTCAGTCCAGAATCTCCATCAGGGATACTTGGGTCTGTTTGGACAAGGGCTTGAACTGCATCCCGTGACTCGATGAGTGCAAGCAGACCCAAGAAGGACGATGGGCTATCGCCCACCTGACTGGCCCTCGGAGGACTCCAGATCGCACTGCCTGGAGAACAGGGAGGAATCACCATCGATTCTGAAAGAGTCTGCGGGAGCCGCTGCCCTGAGCCACCCCTCTCCACCTGCCGAGGATGGTCGGGAGTGAGGGTGACCAATAACCTGTGGGGCAGGCCATGACCCGACCGAGAATTCTTGGTCGGTGCCCCCGACTTTGGTTGTGGAGGCGGAGGTTCCACCACAATCGGTGGACCAGCTGGTTTCGGCTCAGCAACCAGCCCTGGGACGGGCAACTTGACTGGAACGAGTGGTTGCTTCGGCCATTCAGGCGACAGCCACTTGATGGCTGGGATCTTGGCCGGGGTCGGCTTAGGCCCAGATAACAGCAACTGCTGCTACATAAGATCCTCGTAGTGCCGGCGCAACTTGCGCCGTAGCCTCTCCTCACCCGAGGAGGAGGACGAGGAAGAACGGTGTCGCCATCTACTGATAATCTAACTGATCACCGATGTCGGCGGAATGGCTGGATCGAGAAGAGGTCCGAGACCCGGACTTCCCGGGACCGAGGGTGGTCTGGGAAGCGGGGTACCCGCCTTCCCTCAGCTGAACTTTAACCTGGACCGCGTCCCGAAGGAGCAGGCAGATCCTCGGTATCCACCGGGGAACCGTGAAGTAGGTTGTCGGCTTCCAATCGACAGCCTGTCTAACGGATCAAGAAAAATCTCGATTGGCCGACAGGAGTCTCGGCAGGCTGGCCTGACGGGGCAGTGAGCCAGCAGCCTCAGCTGCAGCCTCGACCAGTGTTGATCGGCTGCCCGGGGAGGGACATCTCGCTCCCATGAACGCCCGACTATGGGACTTACATTTCGATTCCCTTTTCTTGGGCCGAGAAGAATGTCCCGAAGGCCCCTCTCCTTTCATGGAAAGGGACTGGCAAAGCTCCTTGAACGAAGTTGTAAACGAGGAACTCAGAGAGCGGGATAAATGCCACGGCCGAGGAGGAAGAAGATGCGGCCTGGGCCGCTCCTCCTCGAGGGCGATCATCTGCTTGAGCTGCTCAGCCGAGCCAGCCGCCGCTGACACCGCCCAACGAGCCTCTTTGGATTTTACCGGCAGAAGATGTTTCTCGGGGCCCCAGAGCTTCAAACGGGCAGCACGATCATCCAGAACATTGGCCAAGAAAGAACGGCACAACTCGCAAGCCTGCGGTGGTCGACTAGGCCTAGAGTAGACGCACGTGAGTGGAGTGGATCCGTCCTGACATTTTCTGCCCACAAGGCACCTCAAGCCAGGAACAGATTTGTCGTATCGAGCTTAGGAAGATGAAGACCGAGTTTAGAAAACTTCAAAATCAATTTCGGACTAACCGAAGAATTAGGATCCAGTCTAAAACGCAGAGCGCTAAGGAGGGAACCTGAGCTTCCAAGCGGTAAGGAAGATCTGATGTCATTGGGCGGAGCCGAGAGTTTTAGCACCCGGGTGGGTGGGAGGAGCCAGCTTGAAGACCTTCTGGCAAGAATTAAAGCGGCAAGGATACCTGCCAGAGAGTGTGGATGAATAAACATATCCATGTCCCTAGAAAGTACAGTTATGTAAGAACTTACCGTAACAGTAGATCTTCGAGAGAGGCTCCTGCAGTAGGTAATTACATATAGGACTGACATCGGCAGGCTGCAGGACCCACGGAAAAGTTCTAGCTAGCAGTCCCTGGCATGGACCGCCCCTCACATCAGGTGACCGCGCCAGACCACGCCTGATAAAGGTGTTGTCCCGGACGCCTGCCTTCCAGCTCTTTCCACCACAGGTCCGGACAGGAGAGCAGATATTTCCTTCAATGGAAAAGGAGCTGAAAAAGCCTAGGGGGATGGAAGGGAAGAGTTATTTATCGGAAGAGCCCTCGAAGATCTCACTGTTACGTAAGTTTCACGCATCCGTACCATCTTACCCGAGAGGGCTCTTGCAGTAAGTAATTACACATAGGACAGAATTCAAGCAGTCTGGAACAAATGAAAGGCACCGGGAGGAGGAACTACTCCAAGAAGTAGAAAACAACCTTGCAAACCTCAAGATAGGAGGCCTTGCAAGACAGCTAACCCAAGCCTGCTCACGGCGAGGCAATGTCCAAAACTGTAACAGCCAGAAAGGTATGGACGTGAAGTCCAAGTGGCGGCAGCACAGATGCTCCTGCAGACATGCTTGAACAAGCTGCAGAGGCTGCTACTCCACGAGTGGAGTGGCTCTGACTTGACCTGGTAGGTCTTGTTGTACTTGTCATAACAGAAAGTGATGCAATGAGTCAACCACTTTGATAGGCATTGCTTGGAGACAGCGACTGCCTTCTTTTGTGAGCAAAAGAGACGAACAACTGATCAGTCTTTCTGAGATCCTTCGTCCTATCGGTGTAGTATCTCAGAATCCTGTGGACATCCATGCAGCGGGAGTAAGTATTCTCTCGTTAGAGTACCGCGTGAAAGCAGGTAATTCAATAGATTCGATTTAAGGTAGACTCGCTACCACCTTTAGAAGAAACTTAGATTCATGCGAAGAGCTACTCGTTTTGTGAAAATCAGACAAGGCATTTTGCACATAAGGGCCTGAGTTCGAAATTTCAAGTAGCAGAATAACGGCCACCAAGATAGCTGCCTTCCATGATAAAACTTCAAGTTCAGTGGAAGCCGAGGATCAAAAGGAGGAAGGGTAAGTTTTCGAGGACAAAGTTCAAGTCCCAAGGGGAGCTGGCGTCCTGAACAGGAGACCTGAGATGAAGGCCCTCTGAGAAAGGTCTTGATAATTTAATTGGGCAAATGCTTTATCAGCGAGGAACATGGTAGGCTGAAATAGCAGCCATGTGAACCTTCAAAGAGGAGTGACTGAGACCCAGGTCAAAAGATGACACAAATAATCAAGCAGAACGGCACACAGGACAGGAGAAAGGCCCCACGCTCTGGAGGCAGCCCAAATGGAAAATCTTTAGGATTTATAGCTGAGGGACCTAGTGGAGGGTTTTCAGCCCACCAGAATCTCTACACCTAGGAGAGACGCCCAAATGGGATTGGGCTAGGTCTGCGTGAGCCATGCATGAAGTTGAAGAGACTTGAGTCCTGGATGGACCAGGGTCCCCTGATCCTGAGTCAGCAATCCTCAAGATAAAGGAAGAGGAACCACCTCTGAGTATTGTTGTAGAAGAGAGAACCAGATTTGCCTGGGCCAGAAAGGAGCGATCAGAATCATTCTCGCTCCTTCCAATGCCAGTTTCTGCAGCACACGAGGGACCAGAGGAATTGAGGGAAAAGCATAAACGAATCTGTCTTTCCAGCTTAGAGATACAGCGTCGCTCCAGAAAGCGCCTCACTGTGAGTGAGCGAGCAGAAGGTGGGAAGCCATGCTTTGGGAAGAGGCCAACAGTTCATCTGTGGAGTCCCCCAAATCTGAAGATGCCTTTAGAACTTTTTGGTCTAGTCTCACTCATGTGGCAGAGCCGAAGAACGACTTAGTCTGTCTGCCAGGACATTGTCGATTCCTGCAACATGGATCGCCGTGAGGTGAAGGTTGTGAAGAGCTGCCCATTCCCAAACCCTCATCGCTTCCCTGCACAGCGGGTAGGATTGAGTTCCTCCCTGCTTGTTGATGTACCACACCATGCACATGTCTGTTTGGACAGCTAGGTGACTGGGAAGGATGTATTGGTGAAGGGCCTGGAGAGCATACAGCACTGCTCGAAGCTCGAGCACATTGATGTGGAGAGTTAACTCCAATCTGGACCAATACCCCTGGGTTCGGTGAGGACCCAGATGGGCTCCCCAACCTTCACCTGATGAGTCCGTGGTCAGAGTCTGGGGGAGGATGAAAGAAGGGACACCCTGAACAGGTTCTCTCAACCATCCACCATTGTAAGTCTCTTGTCATCGGGCGAGGAGATCAGCACCAGATGATCTTAGGTCATCTACAAGTTGATCCCATCTGAGAGTGGACAGTCCACTGAGATCCTCATGTGGAGGCGCGACGGAACCGGGCCGGGATGGCAGCCGCCATAAGATCCCAGAAGATGGAGCACCGACTCGCTGGAACCTTTCCTGCGTCTCAAATAAGGGAAATCTGGGACTGGAGGGAGGCCCTCCTGTCCGAAAGCAGGAAGGCCCTGCACACTGTCATATCAAGGATTGCCCCAATGAACTGGAGTCTCTGGGAAGGGTCCAGATGAGACTTGGAATCGTTGATGGTGATACCCAGACCAGTGAAAACCTGCTGTGTAAGGGAAAGAAAATGCAGGAGTTCCTCCATGGACGAGGCCACCAGGAGCCAGTCGTCCAGGTAGGGAAAAACCTGAACTCCCAAAGTACACAGGTGGGCCGCTACCACCGCCAGGCATTTGGCAAAAACTTGGGGAGCTGAGGAAAGACCAAAAGAGAGCCCGAATTGGTGATGATCCTGAATGCAAAACCGAGGTACTTTCAGTGCGAGGGGCGAATGGGGATGTGCAGGTATGCATCCTGCATATCCAGTGCACAAAGCCATTGGCCCGGCCGGAGAAGAGGCAAGAGGGTTTGAAGAGAGAGCATCCTGAACTTTTTGTATTCCACATAGAAGTCCAGGGAGCTGAGATCGAGAATGGGTCTGAGATCTCCCGTCTTCTTTGGTACAAGGAAGAAATGGGAATAGTAACCAGTCCCGTGAAGGTGAGGGGGGGACAGGTTCTATGGTCTGCTTCGATAGGAGAGCAGATATTTCTTCCCTGACCAAGGGAAGATGGTCCTTTGAGTAAGAGGAGTTCAGAGGGGGTGACATGGAGGTATCTGCAGACACTCTATGGAGTGCCCCTTCATACGATCTGAAGCACCCATGAATCTGATGTTATCCTCTCTCCAGCCTGGAAGGTGGAGGAGAACCTCCTCCTACCGGGTTCCTCTGGGAGTCCGGAGGCGGTGGGAGAGGGAAGGAGTCAGTGGTGTGAGGCAGCCGCAGCTGGGGCACTGTGGGGGCTGACGCTAGTGGCCCGCCTCCCTGGGGTTTCGCTTAGGCCGGCTGTGTCTGTGAAAGGACGGGCGTGCGGGATGGGGACGCTAATGGAATCGACAGATTTGAGGGCCGTCCCCTTCTCCTGCAAGTCGGTGATGATGTCCTTGACATCACCACTGAAAAGCACTGAACCTCTGAAAGGTGCTTCTTGAATTGCTGACTGCACCTCCGAGACCAGATCTGACACACAGAGCCATGCATGGCGCCGAAGACTTACAGCGAACGCGGAGCTCCGTCCTGCGATGTCCACTGCATCGAAGGTCATCCTCAGAATGTGACGACTGGCTGAACGAGCAGAACAGACAAGGTCAGCTAACTCCTGCTTGACTTGAGAGTCGGGCAAGGAGTCAATCTTAGATTCCGTCTGGGAAGGACAGCCTTCTGGTAATCCCCCATGTACTACATAATTTAGGGTCTGATCCCCGTGCATGGAAGAAGCATAGATCTTCCTTCCATACTGATCCAGAAGGCTAGATTCCTTATCCGGGGAGACGAGCTCAACAGTTGGTGTGCAGACTGGCCGTGAGCAGTGCTAATCACAACCGAGTCTGCACGGGGGTTGGAGTCTAGAAAGTCTACACCCTCTGGAGCCTGGTATAGCCTGTTGGACTTCCGAGGAAGTGGGGCTAGAGCCGACGGTTGTTTCCAAATGGTGGAAACAAGGTGGGCATGAGGCTTGATCCAGGGTGGCACTAGAGTAGGGGCAAGTCCAGATGTTCGGCGAGTTTAACCCACCGAGGATCTGGCTCTAAGGAACGCCACTGATGGACTTCCTGAGCAACTCCGTGAAGGAAGGATCCTCTGGAGGAGACTTCGGAGGAGTCCTGGGCCGGGGCTTGGACGGAGAGCAAGGCTTGTCGTCTTTCTCGGGACATCCATTGGAGGAATCCGAGGAGTCAGAGAGAAGAATAAGAAGAGTTTGAAGAAGAGTAAGACTCCCTAGCTCGTCTATGGGGAGGAACGGGTTCCTTGGGGGGATCCCTGGATGCGTGTCCTGCCCCTCTCTGGATCCTGAGGGGAGAGCTCGGGAATCTGGAGGTGGAGAGGGAGTGTGCCGCCTGGGGCGTACGGGAGCCGGAGGTGGCACCGTTGCCGGGAGGCGTGTTTCTATTTTATGAGCTGAGCCTTGGCCTCAGCCCACCAGGAGGCCAGAGTCTCTCGAAGATCCACCGTGACCTGGGGAGCGTGGAGGAGGAGGAGGGGGATAGTTGTATGGATGATATCCATAAGGTGAATATCCGTAACCCGGCTACGGGAAGACCGGAGCTGGGTATTGAGGCATCGGGTACTGCGGCGTCGGCGCCGGGTACTGCGGCGCAGGATACTGTGGACCGGTAGACCGGCATCGGATAGATACCCAGGTACTGGAGGAGCTGCCGAGCAGACAGCCCGATCAGGGAACTCCACCGGCGATCGACTCCATGATAGGCCCTGGGGTGGAGGCCCGGCGGGAAGGGAATATCCCTCCCAGCGCGGAGGGCCGGCATCGAACCAGCTGCAGCGGGGCCGGGCGCCAGATCCGCTTCTGTAGGGGATCTGACGCCGAAAAGCATCCCCAGCACGCCTGGGACGGAGAGAAGAAGTCCACGGGATCAGGTAGGGGGGACTCGGCCTCGGATGGCAGCAAAGGCTACGGAACTGGGAGCACAGACGGTGCAGGGTCTGTGAGCTCCGATGCTCGTGCACATCGAGGAGCCGACGCAGGACTTAGGGGGCCGGAATCTCGGCGGACGCCAGAGAAGACGGGCGGCCCGACTTGGGGTCCCTCGGAGGGTGGGTCGAGGGTGGGAAGAGGCCCGGTCCGACAGGGACACTGCCGCGGCGCACTCAAGGGTCGGGCCTTAGCGACTTCTCCGTGGACGCCGGAGAAGCAGACGCCTGGCTTATGGGAGGCGCCCGCACCAGTAGGCCGCAGCCCGCGGCAGTACTGGGGCAGAAGCCTCCTTTGCCTGGAGGCACCTGACGGGCGGGCCGACGCCTTCTCCAAAGCCTTGGAGGCTGCCGTCGGGCGATCCCCCGGAGGGGACATTACCTTAGCCGCGGCTCCAGCTGGAGTCACGGAAGAGGAGGCCTTCTCCCGGTGCCTTTCTTTGTCCCTCTTCTTGTGTCCTTCTGGGGAGGTCGACGCCTGCCTAAGCTTCTTCAACTCCTTCTCCATTGCGAACATCTTTTTGAGGAGATGGGCTTCCAAAGACTGCCGGTGTCGTCTGCGGGTGGCCGTGTTGAAATGCGGGCAATACGGGCACTTGTTGACCACGTGGTTGGGGCCTAAACAAAAAAGGCAGAGGGAGGACCGTCTTCTGTGAGGCAGTTAGCTGACCAGTCGCACTTTATTTTTTTGAAGGGGACCACATAAACCACGCTCACCTGACGTAATAAATGCAAAATACTGATACTTTCGGCAAAAAACCAACGAAGCAACAGGGCTGAGCACGAACTTCACCGCGAGGTGCTGCACAAGCTGACGGCGGGAAAGAACTGGAAGACGGGCGTCCGGGACTGCCCCTTTATACCGACGTCATCTGACACCAGTCACCTGACGTGGGGGGCGGTCACCGCAAGGGACTGCAAGCTAGAAATTTTTCCGTGGGGTCCTACCGACGTCAGTCCTATATGTAATTACCTACTGCAAGAGCCCTCTCGAAGTAAGATCTTCCCTTCCCAATTGAGAACTAGGGCATCCAGGGGGACTGAGCTCAACACTGGGGGCCTGCAGCAAAAGTAAGGAAGTTGGTGATTGTCTGGAGCTGCAAAAAGATCTATCTGTGGGGTGCCCCATCTGGAGAAGATCACCTTCAAAATCAGGGGATCCAGGGACCATTCGTGATGACCCTGAGATATCCTGCTGAGAGCATCTGCCAGGACATTGTCCTTCCCTGGGAGGTGCACTGCTGTAAGAAAAAATTACTCACCTTAGTAATGTTGTTTCTTCTAATGGAGTCTTGCTATATTATGACAATTGCAGTTTGTCCCACCATTAGGACTGCTCCGGAGGTGAAATAGTTAACTCCATTCCATGAATGGAACTTTGAGCACGAGCTCTAAAATAGAAGCTCTGTCTGTGGAGATTCAAACCTGAACTGTCAGATCTTTACGAGCAAAAACTCACTAAGGTCTGTGTGGAAGCTGTAACCTACACTAGCCAACTGGCTACCTGAATAATAACACCCATTGCTGGTCCCAACACCCAATACTCAAGTCAGGGACCAGAATTACTAATACAATTTTAACAAATGAGAATAAAACAAGAGGATAATAAAACACCACACCCCAAATCCCAAAAAGGGTGAAGCCGCTTAAAAGGGCATAAAATGGTACCCCACCCTACTCAAGTAGAGGTTCTGAGAGGGGCAGGCTGGGGAGGTCATAATATGGCAAGACTCCATTAGAAGAAACATTACTAAGGTGAGTAAATTTTTCTCAAACAACATGAAGTCTTGCTATATTATGACAATCCAGACTACACAGCAGTACCTCCATGGAGGAGGGCAGAACCTACTTAGGAATAGGCTCTGAAGAACAGTTGTGCCAAACCAGAGCATCTCTAGCCTGGACATCCAGGGAGTAATGCTTGGTGAAGTGTGTACCGTTTTCCAAGTAGCAGCCTGGCATATCTCCAATATAGGGATGTCTGGCAGCAGCTAGAGACGCGGCTGTACCTCTGGTAGAATGAGCCCTCAAGCCGGGGGGGGGGGGTCTCTGCCCAGTTTCTGATAACAAAATTGGATACAAGAGACAATCCACCTGGCAATTGATCTCTTAGTGGTAGGTTTCCCTTTCCCAACCTCACCAAAAGTGAGGAAAAGTTGGAGGGATTCGAACCTGTGACCCTTGGTACGTTCTATATAGTGACTAAGAGCCCTCAACATCCAGGCTGTGCAATCTCCTCTCACCAGAAGAGGAGTGTTCAGAGAAAATACTGGAAGGGAGATAGATTGGTTAAGATGGAAATCTGACACCACCTTAGGCAAAAACTTCCTGTTAGTCCCGAGGACTACCTTATCCCTGTGGAAAGAAATAAAGTCAGTTTCTACTGACAAGGCTTGCAACTCACCTATGCGTCTAGCAGAAGTGATAGCCACTAGGAAAACAGATTTTCCAAGTTAGATACTTCAGCTCTGCAGAAAACAGAGGTTCAAAAAGGGGGTTGCATTAACTGGGCAATGCAAACATTAAGGTCCCAGGCAGGGTCCCGATCCCGAAAAAGTGGATTAGTATAGAGTAATCCCTTAAAAACTTGGAAAACAAAGGGTGACGGAAAGAGAGGATGATTTTCCTGCTGAAACAAAAGCAAGAAACAGCTGCCAAATGAACTCTCAGGGTAGCTGGTCTGAGGCCCAAAGGAATTGAGATGGACCATGTAATCTAACACAATGGGCAAATCAGCAGATTCTGGGAAATATGCTTTCCCAGCACACCAAATGGAAAACCTTTTCCATTTAGAATTATAAGTAGCTCTAGTGGAAGGCTTCCTAGAAGCCTTTGGGATTTAAAGGACACCCTGAGAGAGGTGTGTAAGTAGCAACTCTAACTCCTCAAGAGCCAGGCCTTGAGGTTGAGGGATTTGAGGTTCGGATACCAAACTCTCCCCTGAGCACAGGTTAATAGGTTGTGATTCCTGGGGAGGGAAAGGGGAAGATGGACTGTCAGGGACAGAAGGAGTGGGTACCAGGGCTGCCTGGCCCAATCCGGGGCAATCAGAATCATCCTGCAAGGCTGAGATCTGATTTGACTAACACTTTGAATAGGAGAGGGAAGGGGGGAAAAGCATAAAGAAACTTCCCCTCCCAATCCAGGAGAAGGGCGTCCAGGGGGACTGAACCCAACACTGGAGGCCTGCAACAGAACAGTGGAAGTTGGTGATTGTCTGGGGCTGCAAAAGATCTATCTGAGAGTGTTTCATCTGGTGAAGACTATCCCTATTTTGTGGATCCAGGGACCGTTTCGTGATGGCCCTGGGAAATCCTGCTGAGAGCATCTGATAGGACATTGTCCTTCCTGAAAGGTGAACTGCTGTGAGGGAAGTGTTCAGGAATAGGCCAGAGACCACAACTTCATTGTCTCGGTGCACAAGGCCGAGAAGTGCCCCCCTGCTTGTTGATGTCCACATTGTTGTGGTGTTGTCTGTTCTGACTTGTACCACTTTGCTCTGAACAGATGCAGAAAAGCGAAGAGCTAAAAGACAGCTCTGAGTTCCAGCAAATTGATGTGGAGCAGAGATTCCTGGGGGACCACACTCCCTGAGATGAGAGGTGCGCCCATGTGGTCCTCCCCTTCTGTGAGGGAGGCATCTAGGAGAGTCAAAGTGTGAGCAGGAATGAAGGTGACCCCAATCTCAATTGCTCTGATCCTGTCACCACTGGAGGGCCTGGATCAAGGTTCCGTCACTGGGACCAACTTGAGGGGTCCTTCTCTGAGACCAATAGGCTCTCAAGGAAACTGAATGTCTCATCTGAAATCTTGCTCCCTGCACAGCAGCTGTGGATGCAGCCATGTGCCCCAGAGCTGCAAGTGTCTTGCTGGTCGAGAGACCTGCAGAGTGAAGGAGGAGGCCAGAGCCACTAAATTCCTTACCCTTTTCTAAGGGAAGAAAAGTTCTGGCTAGGTTTGTGTCCAATTCTGCCCCTATAAAGGTGTGAGTGACCTGGACTGGTTCCAGAACCCACTTTGGTAGATTTAGCAGAAAAGCCCAGGAGGTGAGAAGTTGCTGGTGACTTGCAGGTGAGATTTTACCTGTTCTGGGGACTGGCCTACAATGAGCCAGTCATTCAGATGAGGAAAACAGCAACCTTTGCCTCCTTCATTGAGCCACTGCTACTGCCAGACATTTTGTGAATACCCTTGGGGCAGAGGTAAGGCTCTATGGGCATTGCTCTGAACTGGAAATGACCTGAGGGCAGTTCAATCAGAGGTACTTTCGATGGGAGCTTTGATTGGGACGTGAAAATAGGGCATCCTTGAGGTCCAGGGAAGCTAACCAGTCCCCTGGCCTTAGAGAGGTAAAATCATTGCCAGAGTTACCATTTTGAACTTTTGCTCAAAAGATGCTTGTTCAGATATCTGAGGTCTAAGATGGGCCGCCATTCTCCTGTCTTTTGGGTAAGGAAGATCTGAATACAGACCCTGCCCTGGTGCAGGGAGGAACCCTTCTACTGCTCTGAGTACAACAGGGTTGAGACCTCTGCTTCTAGAGCAACGGTCTCTGAAGAACATGCAGGTAGAAAAACCTGGTTCTCATCTTGGGAAACTTTTGAAGCTGAGAATCAGACCCTGTTTCCTACTTCCAGAACCCACTTGTCTGAGGTTAAAGACGCCCAGTTCTGACTGGAAGGTGTCAACCTGCCCCCTACTGGTAAAGAGGGATCGGCCCTGGGCACTCCATCAGAGTGTAGCAACAGAGTGCTTTAGGCTGAGGGTAGGGCAGGCCCTGCCCTGTGAAAAGGCCTACCCCACCTGGGGTATGCCTCTGGGGAGTAGCTTACCGCTCCTTGGCTTAGGGCACTTTTGTAAGTAGTCCCATATTCATCCATCTTTTCATGTAATCTCTGTCTGCTCCCCAAACAGAGAATTTCCACCATTATGAAAATCCATAGCCTTGTCTGGGTATCCTGTGACAGGCTAGTACACTCTGAGCCAGGCCAACCTACTGAAAGCTACACGATGTGGTCGCTTGACTCTAGAGGAAACATAATTAACATCCACAGTATCGTAAACTGCACCCTTAGAAACCTCAATGCCATCGGTATCCACTGGCTACATGGGTCTTGTTTGGCTAATTCCATAACAGTATCCCATCTAGATTTCTGATACCTGCTACATAAGCCATATAATTTGCTTGCCTGAGTCCCCAGGAGGCTGCCATATACTGTTTTTTTGCCATGGCATCAGTATTCCTGGAATCCTTTGTCAGGAGGATGTGAAGTCAGGTAATATTAGTTTTTATCACAGGCAGCAGCCTGAACTACCCCAACATGACTGCATTGCTGAGAAAGGAATTCTGTATCAGGACCTGACAATGTACCTTCTGTCCATCTTTATCTACAGGAGGCACAGAATTGTGGAGTTTTAAAATTTTTTATTGTTTGTTTCCAAAAGACTTGTGCAAGGAATAGACAATCTCCTAGACCCTGGAATATCCATCATTTTACAAAATCAGGTTCCTCTTGCTCATCCACAGCTTCCCATGGGAGCTGGAGGATTCAGCAACCCTTTATAAAACAGAAAGAAAGGACTCAGAAAGCACAGGGAGATTGTAAGGGTCAGTCTGGGGAGATGTCCGGTTCAGTGGGCACTCCAGACTTTCTCAGTCACATTCACTTGATCATCTTCATGCCCCTCATGTTCTTGGTTCATAAAAATTCCAATATCATATTTGAACCGTAGGAACCGTCCGAACTCAACCTTTACCAGACAGTGGTGGTTCGGCGGAACCGGAGAAAATGACTGTACAATTTGTATAGCTTTGCTAGTTCTGCAGCAGTTGGAGAAGGAATTTTGGACTCCATACCTGCTGATTTTCTTTTTTTTTTTAGTTTTTTTGCCCGAGGAAGTCTCAGCCCTGGTCAGAGAGCACTTCCTCCAGTTCGGTTGGCACCGAACCGGGCTCCATCGGGTCCAGTGGACTTTTTGGCCTCTGCGTTCCCGAGCCTGCTTACTCTCTTATCAGGGTGGCTGCAGGAGTTTTTACACTCTGGCAGTCTGAAATGGGGTGGTCCAACCTTAGACATTAAACATTCTGTTGTGTGGTCAGCCTTGGCAAAGGCTTCCCCACAGACACTACAGTGTTGAAACCCAGTGGGCCTGGTTTTTCTTTGGGTTTCTCAGACATGATGCCAGTCTCAGCAAGAAACTTGCCCTTTAACGGGTAGAGCCAGGCAAGATACCCTTATCGGGTTCTCAACCGTGTTTACGTGGGTCATGGAAAAAAAACGAATGAAATCCATTTTTCTAGAACCGATAAGAACCGGAACCGCACTCTAAAAACTTTAAAATGCTTACTCTTTTGTTTTAATCAACCTGATCGGTTCGAATCCGAACCGATAAACATTTACAAGTTCCACACAGAATAAAACCTGTCTATTACTTACCATACCACAGACAGAGCTTGAACCGAGTGGTTTATGGGTTAAATAATTATACTGGTGGTTTAATTTAACCGAGAAAATACTGTTTAAACCGAGAAATGAACTAAAGCAGTAGGAGAAATTCCAGAGCGACTATTCAGTGAGGCGGAGAAAGAATTCTGACAGTTCAGGTTTGAATCTCACAGACAGAGTTTATTTTAGAGCTGTGTTTAAAGTTCCATTCATGGAATGGAGTTAACTATTTCACCTCCGGAGCAGTTCTAATGGTGGGACAAACTGCAACTGTCATAATATAGCAAGACTTCATGTTGTTTGAAGAGGTGTTCGGGGAATAGGCCAGAGACCACAACTTCATTGCCTCTGTGCACAAGGCCGTAGACCGAGTGCCCCCTTGCTTGTTGATGTACCACATTGTGGTGGCATTGTCTGCCCTGATCTGAACTACTTTGTTCTGAACAGACTTAGGACTGTAACTGAATTAAAGGCACAACTTGCAAAATTATTTAACAAATGCAAGCCCCAAAGGACAGTCAGTGGGAGCCATCTAAATGCCCCAGGGGTTCACTGGCAAGGCCATACCTGCAATTCACCTGCACTTCTGATGGTAGTCTGGACCTAATAAACTTTGGATATGCAGAATTCAAACAGCATGAAGTCTTGCTGTATTCTGACAATTTGCAGTTAGCTCCAGCTCTTGCACTGCCCCAGAGAGTGAAGGTTAAATTCTATGCCAGGCATAGAGCGTTGACTCGAGCTTCGATTGAAAACTCTGTCTGTGTCCTTTTGAAACCAAACCGCTCAGATTCTTTACTCCGCCTCACTGAACAGTCGCTCTGGAGATTTCTCCTTCTGCTCGCTTCAAGCGTGGTTAAAGTGTTGGTTTTAGTCCGATTTTTCGTTCCGTTTTTCGGTTCGAGACTCTGTGTGTGAGAATTTAAATTTGTTCGATCGGTTTGGCTGAACCGATCCTATAGTAAAATCCTTGCGTAAAAAAAAAAAAAAGTTCGTGTGTGGTTAGCGGTCCGTATCGGTTTTAAAAAAAACGTGATTTGAACGTTTTTCCATCACACGTGACAATGAGAAACCAATGGGAGTCTGCCCATGTGTTGCCATATAAAGGGTGTTATTAGGTTGGCCATGTCTGAGAAACCCAAGAAAAACTGCCCACTGGGTTTCAACACTGCAGTGTGTGGGGAGGTCTTTGCTAAGGCGATCCCACCACCTGTTTACAGTCTGGGGTTTGACCACCTCGATTCAGACTGCCAAATTTGCAAATTTCCCTAAGTCTACCCTGGAAAAAGGTTAGGTAGACTTAGGGATAGAAGACCGAGAAATCCGCTGACCGGAAGGGGCCAGCCCGGTTCCAGTTCTACGAACCAGAAGGGTGCCCTCTGACCAGGGCGATACTTCTTCGGGCAAGACGAGAGCCGATCCCGAGGGATCGGTTCCTACAAAAAGAAAATGAAAGGATAAATCGGCCAGTTTGGATCCAGAACTGCATATTCCGACCACCGAAGAAATAGCCAAGGCAATTCAGATTGTGGAATCACTTCATCCAGTTCCGACCGATCCGGCGCCTTCTGGCAGGGGGTTCGGATCGGTCGGTTCCCCCGGTTCAGGATTATTCCCCTGAAGATTTTTACGAACCGGAGTTTGATGAGGAGGGGGATACTGAAGAGGATGATTATGACGGTGAAAGTCTGAATGTGCCTGTGGAGCCGGACATCTCCCCAGACAGACCTTCTGGTGTTTCCCCTCCTAGGCTTTCTGAGTCCCCTCACCACTTTGTGTTCTACAGAAAAGTGTCTCAAACCCTCCAGCTTCCTATTGAGAAGGCTGTAGAGGATCAAGAGGAGCCTGACTACATAGAGATGACGGACATCCCAGAGTCTAAGAGACTGTCTATTCCCCTTTATAGGTCATTTGGGAAACAGACACAAAAAAATGTTAGGTCTCCCAACTCTGTACCTCCTGTTGACAAGAGAATGGACAAGAGGTACACCTTGTCGGGCTCGGAAACGGAATTTCTTTATCAGCAATGCAGCCATGTTAGTAGTGCAGGCTGCTGCCTGTGACAAGGCAAACATCCTTTTGGCTTCACACCCCCCCCCGACAAAGATTCCAGGAAGATAGATGCCATGGCAAAGAAACAGTACTTGGCATCATCTTTGGGACTCAGGCAGGCTAACTATATGGCCTATACAGCCAGGTACCAGAAGTCCAGGTGGGACACTGTACTGGCACTAGCTAAACAGGCCTCCCCCCAGCTAATCAAGGAGCTGGAGCAGGTGGCTGCTGATGGGATTGAGTCATCAAAGGTGCAATTTCATTCTGCTGTGGACTCCAATGATGTGTCATCAAGAGTCATGGCTACATCTGTGGCTCTTCGGAGAATGTCTTGGCTCAGCTGTACTAGCCTTTCACAGGACACCCAGGCTAAGGCCATGGATTTCCCTGTAGTGGGTAAGTCTCTGTTTGGGGAGCAGACAGAGAATTACATGAAGAAAATGGACGAGTACAGGACCACTTATAGGAGTGCACAGGCCAAGGAGAGGCAGGCAACTCCTCAAAGGCAGCAAGTTAGGGGCAGGGGCAGGCCTTTTCACAGGCCTTTCTACCAAGCGCAGGCCTCTTCTTCCTTTTCTCAGACGGGGTTCTTCAGAGGGAGAGGCAGAAGGGATATGAGCAGGGCTGCATCCACCCCTCAGCCTAAGGCTTCTGCCAAGCAGACACCCTGATGTGTCAGTCCGGGTCGACTCCCCCATTCCAGTAGGAGGCAGGCTGGCTTACTTTGTCCAGGACTGGATGTCTGTTACCTCAGACAAGTGGGTCCTGGAGGTTGTAAGCCAGGGGATGGTTCTCAGTTTCAAAAATTTTCTGAAAATGAGAGCCAGATCCTTTCCACCTGCAAATACTTCAGAAACCCTTGCTCTAGAGGCAGAGGTTTCGTCTCTACTGGCCTTAAAGGCCATACAGAGAGTTCCTACTCCATACAGGGGCAAAGGTCTGCACTCCAGGTACCTCCTTACCAAAAAAAAGACAGGGAGTAGTGACCCATCCTAGATCTAAGATACCTAAACAAGCACCTAATCAAGCCAAATTCAAAATGGTGACTCTGGGAACAATTCTCCCTCTCTGAGGCCAGAGGATTGGCTAGCCTCACTGGACCTCAAGGATGCCTATTTTACATTCCCATCAGGTGCTCCCACAGAAAGTACCTCAGGTTGAATTACCCTCAGGCCATTATCAGTTCAGAGCAATGCCCTTCGGTCTAACCTCAGCTTCAAGGGTGTTTACAAAGTGCCTAGCAGTAGTGGTGGCCTTTTAAGAAGGAAAAGGATTTCTATTTTTCCATATCTGGACGATTGGCTTCTGGTGGCCAGTCTCTAGACCAAGTCAAGTCAGATCTGCAGGTCACCCAGCAAGTTCTCACTTCCCTTGGGTTCATTCTCAATCTTCCCAAGTCAGTTCTCGAACCAGTACAGCTCCTCACTTTTATAGGAGCAGAGCTGGACACCCTCAAGGCAAGAGCCTTCCTTCCTTTGGAAAGGGCAAAAGCCATCTCTCAGCTGGCCTCTTCCTTTCTCCCTCTGGTTTCTCGACCAGCAAGGCATTTTCTGCAGCTTCTAAGCCACAAGACAGCTTCCACAGCAGTGGTCCAAGGGGTCAGGTTTCAAATGAGGGACATTCAGTTCCATCTGAGAACCTTTTGGTCCCAAAGGAAAGATCCTTTTACCAAGCTAGTTCCTGTTACTCAGACCTTAATTCAGGCCCTTCAGTGGTGGCAGGACCTGGACAATCTGAGGCAAGATGTTCCATTTGTCTCTCAGACTCACTCTGTGGTTCTTACCACAGATGCTTGCCTTTTGGGGTGGGGAGCACATCTGGGGGCTCTCACGGCCCAGGGACTGTGGTCCCCTCAGGAATTCCTTCTTCACATCAACCTCCTGGAGCTCAGGGCAGTACTTCTTGCCCTACAAGCTTTCTCTCAGTCAATACAGAACAAGGTGGTTCAGGTCAGGACGGACAACACTACCACCATGAGGTAAAGCAACAAGCAGGGAGGCACTCAGTCCATGGCCTTGTGCACGGAGGCCATGAAATTATGGCTCCCTGGCTTATTCCTGCAGACCTCTCTAGTAGCGGTCCACCTCCCAGGAAAGGACAATGTGATAGCAGATGCATTGAGCAGGATTTCCCAGGGCCATCACGAATGGTCTCTGGATCCTTTGGTGTTGAAGGTGATCTTCTCAAGGTGGGGCACTCCAGAGATAGATCTCTTTGCAGCCCCAGACAATCACCAACTTCCTCTGTTTTGTTGCAGACCCCCAGTCTTGGGCTCAGTCCCTCTGGATGCTCTGATTTTGAACTGGGAAGGAAGTTTCTTTATACCTTCCTCCTTTTCCTCTATTGTTCAAGGTTCTAGTCAAAGTAAGGTCACACACCTACGAGTGATTCTGATTGCTCCAGACTGGGCCAGGCAGTCTTGGTACCCTCTGTTGCTGTCCTTAGCAGTCCATCTTCCCCTGTCTCTCTTCCCAGGAATTACAATCTAACCTCTCAGGGAGGATTTGTTACCCAATCTCCAGTCACTCAATCTCAAGGCATGGCTCTTGAAGACTTAGAGTATGCAGATTTACACCTGTTACAAGGGGTTCTGGATATCCTCAAGGCTTCTCGAAAGTCTGCCACAGAAGAAAACCTACAACTCCAAATGGAAAAGGTTCAGTATTTGGTGTTCCAAGATGCACATTTCCACAGACACTGCTGAGTTGTCTACAGTTCTGGATTATATGGTTTACCTTAATGGCCTAGGTCTCAAACCAGCTACTCTCAAAGTTAGGCAGCTATTTCTGCTTTCCTGTCAGTAGGGAGTCTTCCTCTCTGTCATTTCACCCTGTATTCTGTAAATTTTTCAAAGGATTGCTTCATACCAATCCCTTTTAGGGATCCTGCTCCTGCCTGGGATTTGAATACTGTATTTGTATTGCTCAGCTGATGCAACCCCCTTCGAGCCTATGTCCTCAGCAGAGCTCAAGTACTTGACTTGGAAAACTGTGTTTTGGTTGCTGGTACCTCTGCCAGATGTATCAGTGAATTGCAAGCCCTGTCAGTTTGGGGCCTGACTTCATTTCTTTCCATAGAGATAAGGTGGTCCTTAGAACCAATAGAAGGTTCCTACGTAAGTGGTTTCTGATTTCCACCAAACCAATCTATGTCTCTTCCTGTGTTCTTCACTGATCACACCTCCTCAGGGGAATGGAGGCTACACAGTTTAGACATTAAAAGGGCCCTTAGTTACTATATAGAACGTACAAAAGGGTCACAGGTTTGACTCCCTTCAGTTGTTCCTCACTTATGGGGAAGTAGGTAAGGGAAAAGCTGCCACCAAGAGAACCATTGCCAGGTGGATTGTGTCCTGTATTCAATTCTGCTATGAAAAACGGGAAAAACTACACCCTCAGGCCTGAGGGCTCATTCCACTAGAGGTACAGCTGCATCTCTGGCTGCAGCAAGGGATATCCCCTTGTTAGAATTCTGTCAAGCAGCCACCTGGAAAACAGTTCGTACCTTCACCAAGCATTACTCTCTGGATATCCAGGCTAGGAGTGATGCTAGGTTTGAACACAGCAGTACTCAGAGCCTATTCCAAGTAGGTTCTGTCCCTCCTCCTTGGAGGTACTGCTTGGTAGTCTGCAAATTGTCAGTCAGAGACTTCATGTTGTTTGAAGAAAAAATACTCACCTTAGTAACTGTGTTTCTTCTAATGGAGTCTTGCTGTATTCTGACCTCCCTCCCTGCCTCCCCTCTCAGAACCTGTTTTGGGAAGTGGGTGGGCAGGTGCAGTGTTGCACCCCAGGGGTGTCTTTAGCCCACTACTGTTGTGTAGGGTGCTTTGTATTTGTTTAATTAAGAGTTTTTAGTTCTTATTACCTGATTTTTGTTCTTTGGGTTTCCTGACTCAAGTCTTTTAGGGAATCTAAAGTCTTTGTTGCCCGTTGGCTACTAGGAGTTTTTACAATTTCCACATTATATAGTCAGTGAGTTTAGCTCATAAGAATCTGACGGTTTGGTTTCAAAAGGACACAGACAGAGTTTTCAAATCGAAAGCTCGAGCTCCAACGTCCTATGCTCGGTATAGAATTTTAACCCTTCACCTCCGGGCAGTTCAAGAGCTGAGCTAACTACAAATTGTCAGAATACAGCAAGACTCCATTAGAAGAACACAATTACTAAAATGAGTAATTTTTCTTCTGCATTACTTAGTCCACTCTAATATCAGTCTGAGGAGTTTGGATACACATAAAATCTGGACAGGAAAATGATCATTGACCAATGTAATCCTGAAGTTTAAAATCTTGAATACTGAGTTTGATTAACTTTTTCCATAAATCACAGTGGCCTTGATATTGTCTGTAGTTAGTGTGTTATTTATTCATATGGTATGTGCACTGTTACACCTGCACACGTTTTTTGTAATGTCATTGTTCAGATATGTATTGCCTGCTTTTTGTTTTTTGTTCCCGTCTCTTTCAGATTTATGGTTGTATGTTCAGTGCTCTGAGCTCTGAAAAAAACAAATAAATTCCTACTACTTCCCGTAAAACACAGAGAACATATTACCCACGTTCTGTAAGTAGTGTTGTAATCAGAATATGAAGAGTAACTCCATCTAGTTGTAAGCAACTGCAAATCATAGAGTTCTACAGTGCCGTGTCATTGCTACTGCAGAGACCTCAGATGATGGCAATTGAGATTGCAATATGTAAAGTCAATGAAACACTCTTACTTCCCAGTTGTTTGGGGGGGAGGGGGTTCTTGGAGGGTTCCCTGTTAGCTGAGTGGTTACAGCTACTACCTTCAAGCCTCGGGGTCCCTGGCTTGATTCCCAGCAAGACACATGAGACAGACTGCCAAATTAGAAGGGACAGACATTGTTGGCTGGGCATGCTCTGTTGTTTTTAGCTCTGGGCTGGCAGGTTGTTCTAATTAAGGGTTGTGTTTAAAAGCTCAATTTGTCTTCCTTTTACAGATGAACAACTCTGCTGTGCCCTGACAAGATGGTACGAACATATGAAACACCAGCAGAAACAGGCCTCACGGTCTATCTAGTCTGCTCGATTGTGCAGCTAGCCTTTCCAACTGGCAGCAGCCCCACCCTCTCCTCCCACTTCATAATTACACCCCCACTCTGTCCCAACTCCTCTTAAAACCTCTCACCGTCTTACTGGATACCACCTCCTCAGGCAGAGTATTCCACTTGTCTACCACCCACCCATGAAAAAATGCCTCCTGATTTCCTCCTGAATCTTCCCCTCCAATCTCAGCTGATGCCCTCTCATGTCTCTCCCCCTTCTAATTTGGAAAATCCCTTCAGTATTGGTCTTGTTAATCCCCTTTAAGTATTTAAAGATTTCAGTCATATCCCCCTATCCCTCCTCTCCTCCACGGTATACATGTTCAGCTCATTCAGCCTATCATCATAGGACCATCCCTCCAGTCTCTGAATCATCTTAGTCGCCCTACGCTGTGCCCCCTCCAACAATCCAAGGTCCTTCTTCAGGAATGGGCACCAGTACTGCACATGGTACTCCAGGTGCGGCCTGACCAATGACCTGTACAGGGAGGATCACCTCCTGTTTCTGGAGGAGATTCCCTTGCTATACACCCCAGTATCTTGTTGGCTTTAGCTGCTGCCTTCCTGTGCTGAGCTAAGTTGTTCATACTCCTGTTATAAGAACCCTAGATCTTTTCCTCCTCCTAAACAAGCAACCATGCACTCGGAACCTCGGTGCTCTCAGCCAATATTTTCGATATCTTCCAAAAAGCTGATGCACTCACACACCCACAAGAGGCGGACACGGAGCTTCTTTTAAATCTTATTTATTGCACCCCAAATACACTTTTTTACTTGGCCGTTTTGGACAGCCAGGTCCCTTTTGATGGGACTGTCAGCATGTTAAGTCTGTCATGGAGTGTGGTCTCAACTGGAAGATCTCCTCCTCCTCATGCTTCAGCGCTGTACCCCTCCCAGCTGATGGTTCCTCCCTGGTTCTTGGCTCAAAGGTGCATTACCTTGCATTTCTTAGCATCACTGGCCTGTAGATGCCTGGTTCATCCTTTGGACCACTTTTGTGAATGGGCACCCTCCAGTCCTGTGGTACACACCTGTTTCCAGGGAGATATTGAACAGGTCAGCCAGTGGCCTGCTAGGATCTCTGCTAGTACAAACAAGAAGTGGCACTACAACTATTTTTAGTCCTCTACCTGCTGTACTGTTCAATTAGGAAGCATTTTAACTCTTGTCAACAGCAGAAAAGAAATAGAAAGCACAGCTGACATCAGAAGAACTCAAATATATATATTTAAACTATTCTCTTCTTTATTAATAAAAACATCTAAATGAAAAAAAAGAACATCCACTGGAGTATGATGAGCCTGGCTTGAACTCAATTTTTGGTTGTTGTACTAAACTTTGTGATCTGAGCCGCATCAAACACCAGTCCAACCAGACACTTGGGACCAGATTTTGGAAGCAGTTTATTTCACATAAGTCCCAGTTGTGTCAGACTTTTGGTGCAAGGGGACTTGCATCAAACAAGTGGGATTTTCAATCAGTGGTCTTAGAGATGCCCTGCTAGGTACATCTCTTTGGTCTACTGTACATCACATGTGGAGGCTCATGCACGAATCTTCCAAACAGGGGGCAGTATAGGGTGAGTGGATAAGGCTCTGAGCTGCAAATCTGGAGACCTGGGTTTGAACTCACAGCTCCCCCTTACATATACTGTGTGACCCTGAGCAAGTCACTTAACTTCCCTGTGCTCCCAGGTTGCACCTGTAAACAAGCGTTCAGCTTAGTGCATCTCACCTGGTTAAACAATTGGGGGAAAAAAACAAAACTGCTTGCACCTAAAATTTGGCATAAGCTGCCATCAAGTTGCTGCAAAATAGACCAATGTCATATGTTTATAGGGCTAGTGGTGGTTGTTTCTTATGAGATAAGAATGTTATCTCGTGCTGGTTTAGGCGAGAGGACCACGAAGCGAAGCTGAGCGGTTCTGTCAGCCCAAACCAGTATGAGATAAGATTCTTATCTCATAAGAAACAACCACCACTAATCCTATAAACATATAATAAAGTGGTGGAACTGCATTAGGATGTTTAGTTACATGGATGTCCATTTTGTTCCCCGGCTTTTCAGTAAGGATTGGTATGTTCTGTGTGCTGTGGGGGATGTGCGTTGTTATGTGTTTTACAGCAGGCAATAGTAGCAAAATCTGTTGGTGTGTGATTTTACTGCTATTGCCTGCTTTTATTACATTTTCATTTTTATTTGTGAGAGGAAGATTTATTCAGAAATATTCCTCGTGAAACATTTCAATAAATAAACTTTTCATATACAGTGACAATCATTACTGTTGGATGAGAATTACTGCGGCACGAATCAGCTGTGCGACGGTGCGCGAGGCACCTACTGTACGCTAGATAACAGGTACAGTAGGTGCTGAGTCCTGATTGGTAGAAGCAGTTCCACCGCTTTATTATTGAAAATACGGTGCCGTTGTATCAAACAGTCCAGGTGCACCAGCTGCTCCAGAGTCTAAGACTGTACCTAAAACCACAGGCCTTGTACTGATGTTTGAAAATCTGGCCCCTTGTTTGGAGGTTAATGGAGGATGGAGAGGGGGGTTGAGTAAGGAACACACGACTAACAAATGCCTTACCATTCAGACCTTTAGAAATAGTTCTCACCTGCACCAAATGACTGTATGTACCTGTTCCCAGCTGCCAACATTTTGAATTGGCTTTTGTTCATGTTGATGGTCACCTAGCATTTATCACTGCGTTTACCTGTTATGGAGAATGTGAACCTAAATTTTACTTATCTGTCAACATTAAGTATTTTCACTGTAAGTTTCTCTTAGTCCCTCAGAACTGGTTATGTAGAATGGACATGCCATGGCTACACTGATGGTGTGACAGCGAGCCATTTACAGTGACTTGAAGTTCGGCGAGTGGTGTTTCAGCCAGGTGTTTGTGCTGTCGACAGGTGTTTTAAGTCATCGGGTTGGTGTCCATTTTGACTGTCGGGAGGGGTGCTACTAGTGCAGGACATGGTGTTTCCTTTTTCTCCATGGCATGTGCACCGTGGAGTATGTTATATTAATTTATGGGGTGGGGGGCAGAGCCCCTGCATTTGCTGTTGTGGTCTTTCCATTCTGTCAGCTGGCTGTGTAGGGGCTGTTGGGGTGATGATGTTGCTGTAGTGTCCTATCAAATTGGCTTGATGGTACCTGTAGAATGTATACCTAAATTTCTTTATTTCCCATTGCTAAGTATTTTCTCACTATATGCTTGACTTACTACCCTAGAATCTGTTATGAATTATACTTATCTGGCATTGTCATCAGCTGCATTGTTTTTGGTTGTAATTCTCCCCAGGGGCATTGTTGGGACTGGAACTCTGGGGCTAAGGCCCCAAATGTTTTTTCTGGGTCCCCGTACCTTATCCTGCACAGCCCTGCTTTTTTTTTTTTTAATTTTTGCTTTAAACTTCCATTTCATCCCGATCCGCACTTCATTCCCCCTGGCTAGGGTCCCCCACCCGGTCATGCACTATAGTCTTTGGAGGATTTTTAAAATGTTATCACGTTCACAATCTGATCCATCCCAAAACAACAATGAGGCCACAATTATAGCGCAGCACCATGCTGTTAGCTTGCAGCAGCCTGACCTCTGATCTGCAGTGAGTCATGTGCGGCATTCTCTCTCACTCTGCTCTCTTGCCGCTCAGCACTCTGTGTGCCGCTCTCCCTTCTGAGTCGACTTACTTTTCTTACCAGTCGCATCGCTATCAATCAGGATAGGGTCAGACTCCCTCCCGGCTCAGGACAGACACTACTCGAATAGGCAGGGGCTCAGACCAGTAAGTAGTCAGCTTGGCTGCTTGGAGGAATTAAATATTGCGCGTGGGGCTGCGTTTGTGGTAGGGGTGTTCGAGTAATGAATATCATTTTCTGAATACCACGAATAATGCGCTATTCCTTATTCGGATCCTGAATAACGAATAGAAGCACTATTCATGCCCTGCTAGTTGGAAAATGCTATTTACAAAAAAAAAAAAAAAAAAAAGAAACAGTCCCCAGCACTCCTCCCTAGCCCAAATCACTAAATCCAAGACCCCAAGTCATAAAATCCCTGGTGTCTAGTGGCCCCCCCCCACTGAACGATTGCAGTCCCAATACAAATAAAATATATATATTTTTTTTTTTTTTACAATTCTTTTTGTAGCTCCCCCAGCTCCAGAACTCTCTTGGGCCTCCCACTCGCCTGTGCCACTCTACCACCCATTGTGAACCCTGCCATCTTCAAGTTCATTACTTTCCCTTCAAGCCCCAGAAAGGACCTAGGCCCCAAGGAGATCGAAGGGGCAGTGGCAGGGCTCCAGTGTTGGGCGTGTGGCGGGACTGCACTGGGAGGGCCGTCACCTATCTGGGCCGGAGGGGATTTTTCTTGATGTTTACGCCCCCAACGTTGGACATGCAATGCCACCCAGCCCGCAACATGGGTGCTCCCACCCACGTCCGGAAGGCAGCTGCCCAACATCTTCCCCTCGCTTGAGAGCCCCTGTGCATCGCAGTGCCACCAGTCTCCACCAGGGGCCGGTGTGACATGGAACTTCATTGAAAATGAGCTCTGCTCAATTGAATGTATCCTTTTATTCATTGTGAATAAAAAATGATTTACTACTACTACTACTACTACTACCCCGGATCCCTCCCTGAGAGAGGACAGCAGTCCTCTGGACGCTCGATCCTATCTCTCCCCTGCCGACCCCAGGTGGTCCGGGCTCGTTCCCGAACCCGGGTCACTGGCGTGGCGCGAAGTGTGGCATCCAGCGCCTCAACACTCAATGCCACCGGGCGGGCTAAATAAATATATCTTAATTCCCTGGTGTCTACTGGACCCCTACCCTGCCCATCCGGCCCCAATATAAAAAAATCTTCAATCCCTGGTGTCTAATGGACACCTCCCCCCGATCACCAGCCCCAATATAAATAAAAATATATCTTAATTCCTTGGTGTCTAGTGGACCCCACCCCACCACCCCATCTGGCAGTCCCATACCACCCAGCTCCCCACCCCAACCCCTAAGCGGGCCACTGGCACAGCCCTCCACTCACCTCCATGGCCAGCAGCCCGACTGAACTGGTGAAGATTGAGCGCATGCTTGTACAAGCATGCACTCATTCATTCATAGAAACATAGACTTTGACGGCAGATAAGGACCACTTGGCCCACCTAGTCTGCCCATTTCCCTACCTGCAGGATAAGCTGCAGATCCTAGTTAACCAACAACCCATTTCTTCTTACCCCCCACAAGAATTGCCTTATGTCTGTCCCATGTATGCTTGAATTCTCCCACAGTTTTAGACCCCACAACCTCCTCAGGAAGGCTGTTCCATGCATCCACCACTCTCTCTGTGAAAAAATACTTCCTCACATTACCCTTGACCGCCCCAATCTTTAAATTGTGTCCCCATGTTCTTGCACATCTCTTTTTCTGAAGATGCTACCCTCTTGGACTTTGTTGATTCCACTGAGGTACTTAAAAGTTTCTATCATGTCCCCCCTCTCCCTCCTTTCCTCAAGGGTATACATATTAAGCTCCTTTAGTCTTTCCTCGTATGGCTTCTCTTGCAGACCCTGCACCATTCTAGTTGCCCTCCTCTGGACTGCCTCTATCCTGTCTATGTCCTTGCAGAGATGGGGTCTCCAGAACTGGATGCAGTACTCCAGATGGGGTTTCACCAACTGTCTGTACAGAGGGATAACTTCTTCCTGTTTTCTGCTGGTGATGCCTCTCCCTGTACATCCCAGTATAACCCCAGCCCTCCCTACTGCCTTCTCACATTAAGGTCATCTGATATTATTACCCCCAGGTCTCTTTCCTTTTTTGTTGTTGTTACTACCTCCCCCCCATTGTGTAATCTTCCCCTTGGTTTTTGTTTCCCAGGTGCATTATTTTGCACTTCTTTGCATTGAATCCAAGCTACCATACTTCTGACCATTCCTCCAACCTTGCCAAGTCCCTTCTCATCCTTTCCATGCCTCCTTGTGTATCAACCCTGTTGCAGATCTTTGTGTCATCTGCAAAGAGACATTCGTCTGCAAAGATTGTATAAGCAAAGCTCAGTCATCACCAGCTCAGTCGGGCTGCCAGCCACAGAGGTAAGTGGAGGGTTGTGTCGGTGGCCGCCGGTGTTGGGTGGTGTGGGATTGCCTGATGGGATGGGGTCCACCAGACACTAGGAATTAAGATATAGTTTTATTTATATTGGGGTCGGTGATCGTGGGGGGGCTCTACTTGACACCAGGGATTTTATGACTTGTGGGGCCTGGATTTAGTGATTTGGGCTGGGGAGTCTTCCCCCCGAATATGAATAATGAATACCCGAATATTTGGGCCCCTGAATAGAATATTTGGCCGAATATTCAAAATAAGGTATTCGCACACCCCTAGTGTGTGGGGAAGAGAATGAAGACAGCAGCTACTGGGTGGGACTATACTGTGCAGTGAAGTGAAGCAGAACTTGAAGCTGTCTAAAAATGAGCAGCAACCAGCATTATGACTGCACGTTATTAGTATCCCCTGTGTAGTGCTCAGATAATGGTGTACAGTCAGGGTTGAATTGGGGTACAGAGGGCCCACCTGAAAAGTTTATTAAGTGACCCACCTGGAAAATCAGTAAAGGGGGGCCCAGGGTGACACATTTGTACCAGTATTCCACTTACATTTAATACATTAGCTATATGTTTGCATCTCAGATTGACTTGCAGTGCCCAAA
The DNA here is from genome assembly GCA_016271365.2 of Neoceratodus forsteri. Classification (NCBI taxonomy): domain Eukaryota; kingdom Metazoa; phylum Chordata; order Ceratodontiformes; family Ceratodontidae; genus Neoceratodus; species Neoceratodus forsteri. The sequence continues at coordinate 87,792,121 of JADMNL010000028.1, forward strand.
CAACCCCATTTAATTAGAAAATAGACAGAAATGGAAAGTTCAGAAGGTGGTCAGGTACTCAACAGAGGCAGGCCCACCTGGAAATTTCAGGTATCTGGGTAGGCCAGTACTACACTCCTACTCTGTGTACAGCAGAGTCTCAAAAATGGTTCTGGTGCTATGTATACCATACCTCTCAACTGTCCCTGATTTTCAGGGACGTCCCTGATTTGCCTCAAAATTTTACTCTGTGTCTCCTAAAACTGTGTTTCCATGACCAAACAGTGGGGTTTAAGCACAAACTAATGTCAAACATTAAAGTTACAGACTTGTTCTTCTTTAGAAAATGCATTTTACACTAAGTTCTTTATTCTACCGCTTCCTGAGTGGATATCTCCAATTTTGAAGAAGTGTCCCTGATTTTGGTCCTTTGTCCCTGATTTTTAAGCCATGTCCCTGATTTATGAGGCAGGAGGTTGAGAGGTATGATGTATACTGGGGAGGGAATGAGGGACAACAGCTACTTTGTAGGATTATACTGTTACAGAAGGGTCGTGTTAGTTGAGTGGTGCCTCCATTAATCTGTAAGTGGCCATTCTTGATCTTAAAATGAATGAGAAATTTAGCTCCATTCATTACAATGGGTAACTTGTACCCGTGCTCTCCTAGTCTACGTCATTACATATTTAAAAGCGGCGGGGGCATGTCAACAGACTGGGGGCTCTATGAATGCATCGGGCAGCTGGTGCAAAAAGAAATTTACGAGTGGAATATAAAACATATGGACTTCAGAAATTTCTTCAATCCCGGCTAGAATGACAATCGCGGAGGGCAGCTACCATACCATGTGAGTGGTAACTTCCACTAGGTAAGTCAGAAATTAACTTTAAAGGAAAACAACACAGACTGCATTAGTCTCACCAGCCCATAAGTAAATTCCAGTCAGGGCTTTAAGGCAAAATAAAACATTTTTCTCACCATTGAAAGAGGACAGCAAATGATTTATAATTGGCAGCTGTTTATAATGTTCCCATTTACAGGAATAATATCCATAAACCTAAATTATCCATATGAAACTGTGCCTGAATAAAAAGTGATGTGTTATTATGTCACGTTTTGTGTGCAGAACAGTGAGCATTTCTGATGGGACAATAGCTTATGCTTAGCATTCCATATACAAACCCATTACGTAGTAAAAACTCCAAGTTGCTGGTTCCACAAACAGTACTGTGCAGAATGTTATCCATCAAAAGAAAACAATTGAAAACACAGTTTTTCACATAAATTTTTGTAACCCCCTCCTCCCGGTGTGGGTGTACTTGCAGTATCCCTTAGGGGCTTTTTTTGTTTTATTAATTAGTTATTCTGCCCTCTACCCACTGGTGGAGACTCCACAGGTTGAAGGTCACCAAAGGTGCGGGTCCATAAATGGCAGTTTGGGCAGGAAGAAGGGAGCAAGATCTCCATGGGAGTAGTGCGGTGGTGGGAATGTGGGAGCAGGGTGATTGCCTGCTCCCGCCTGAGAATTCGATTCTGGGAGGGTGTATGGAAAGCGTCGGTCTGACATGGTGGCAGCTGTGGTCAGTGTTCTGGGATGGCTCTGTGGATAAAGCCAGTGAAACCCATTATCCCTCCAGTAAGGCCTAGCTCGTTCTCTGGCCAGGGTGGACTGATCAGCAACATGGAGGAGGATGGCCCTGAACCTGTGGCTATCCTAAGTCAGAGTGAGGTCGGAGGCGAGATCGGACAGGATGATGCCAGAAAAATCATAGGGTGTTCGGCTTGGAGTGTGACCACCGATCTGGTCATGGTCACTCCGAGGGACTGTGAGGACCAGCCTGAGGCCAAGGTGAGAAGCAGGAGCATCCCGTGTAGAGGATCAGCCTGCTGTGGCCATAGGTGAGAACATCCACCATTCGAGGTTAAGAGGGTCACTTGCCTGCATTGGGAGTTTGGAAGAGCTCGAGAAGGAGGAGTGTGATGAAGGGTCCCGAAATGAGATGGCTTCCTTCAGTCTGCCACCTCTGTCACTGCAGATGATCAGTGGTAGTTGTGTCGGAGGAAGGGGTGAGGTAGCCCTGATCTGAGCTGGTTATTTTCCTTGTTTTTCTGGACTGGGGAATAAGAAGTGAGAGGAAAATGTTGGGAACTTGGCTGCTGCCTTGTATTTGGGGCCACTTGGCCCCTAGGACTTGACTTAGCTGCTGCCCAGAACCCAAAGTTGCCTCCGGCCCAGGAAAAAATGTGCATTTGGTGGGGATCAGCTCGCCATACTGTAACCACCTTTAATCCAGTGGAACTCCTGGGTCTGGAGAACTGTAACTGTACATATTGTTCATGGACTGGCCTAAGTTATCACTTAAAATGGGATCCCTGTTTGACTTTATTTCTGGTGTGGACCTCCTATTATTTGACAGTTCTGTTGTTTAACCTGAAAAGTTCCCTTGCCGCCCAGCACCGAGGATGGCACCCCGCGAGCAACAAAAGATCCATCAACATAGCCAGATCCCAGTAAGGATTATAGCATTTGACCTGGTCAGTGTTTCTGCTGCTGTGAGCAACCCTCACCATTTTGTAACATCAGCATACCCCTAGACATAGGGATGGGGGCTTACAAACATGGTAACTTATCCAGGATTCAGTTGTTGGGGGTTGCCTGGACTCTGGGACTCCCATTGTGGGTGCTGGGTGTTAAGATTGGACTTTGAAAACTTTTGGCTGGAGTTTGGATTAAACAATTGGCTATACGGCACAGTGTAGGGAATTTTGCACCTTAAATTCACTGTGGTGCCAGTGAGACTGGAGCTGAGGCATGCTGTGGGGCTGGATATGAGAGTTATATGTTAATTGCCCCGAGGCATTACTGCTGATTGAACTTCAGGACTGGCGGAGCACGTGCTGGTTGTTGCTGGGTGTTGGGATCATTGTGGACTGTGTGATCCAGAAGACTGTATAGGAGTCACTGGAGTCATATTTTGCTGCACAGGTTGTCCACACTGGAAAGAGGTCTGTGCATTTTCCCACCGGCTAAAATTACTACAGCCCCAGAAGCTACCGCTGTGAATGTGCCATCTGCTGTGCTAAAATGGCTGTGGAGTGTGGTTGAGAAGACCACCGGCTCAAAGTGTGTATTTGACCAATTTGAGGGTCTGGCCGATCTGCAACATTTGCCAAAGGAAGACCACCAATGTTGCAGGCCCCAAGTTCTACCTCTGGCTGAGTGGGCTGGGGGGAAATCAGTGACATCAACGGAGTCAGCACTCAAGAACTGAGAGGAGGTGGGCGCCCAGCTGGGGGCAGCTGAGGCTGTGACTAACCCCAGACCTATCCATCATCTGGTGCCATGCAAGAACCTTCTAGGCCATGTGGGATAGCTCAGCCAAGATCAGAAGCTCCACTATTGAATCCCCACTGGCCGCTAGCGGACACGTTCATGGGCATGGAGCACACATGAAACTGTTGACATCTAAGGACTTTTTGAAACCAGAACTGCATTCACCCCCTGTGCACACAGAACCCCAGGGTGCAGCTGCTCCAGCCTTAGACAAGTCAGCTGAAGAGCCTGTGAGACCCTCTACCCCCTTGCCTGCACCAGAGAAGCTGGCTGATGTTGCATCAAGTGTACTTAAGTTGGAAGGAGTGAACCACCTCAGTTATGATGACATCCCGACTCACCATGAGTCATATCTTACCCCCTGGAAAGACTGTCCCAACTTGGCTGACAAATGCCACCGGAGGTGAGGAAAAATATGAGGGATTTGTGAATGGAGACCCACAAGTAAGGAGATACTGGGAAAGAGTGTGACTGCCGGATGGGCAGGTCCCTGGTCCAGCATCAGGCAACCACTGGACTGGTCGCAGGTGGAGAGGATAATCCGCAAGAAGATTCATCAGGATTACCCCCAGTTCATCTATCCTTATTTGCCCGAGAGGATATGGGATATAATCAAGGAACATCGACAGGACTGGGTGTACTGGGGGTACCCTGGACAAACTGTACAAAAAACACAAGCTGGGCCCCGATAGCACCAACTACACCCTCCAGAGGATTCAGAATGTTGCGAAGTCCAAGTGTGCCAACTATGTGTACAAGGGCCTTACCCATGTGTACAAGGGCCTTACCCATGTGTACAAGGGCCTTACCCTGTTTAAAACGTATGCTCTGGTGCAGGATTTGCTGGGTAAGCGAATCAAGACTTTGGTGGCTGGTGTGGATTCCTTCGGCCTGGCAACCATAAAACCTCTGCCGACGTATTACTTCTGCGGGCAGTGAGGATTGACTGGCCTGCACTATCCTTCCTCCTTCCCCCAGAGATGCGCATTAATGGGGACTCATACTGAGACTCTTTAAATGGGTGGGATCAAACCTTTTTCTTTGTTACATACTTTTGGTTGAAGCGATTGCTGAGACTCTGAAATGCTGAATATTTAATATCTAATTTTGAAATACTGAACATTTAACATCTAAAAGTTGGGACTCTGCAACTCGATGCTGCATAAGATGGAAAAGTGGTCACTGGTTACAGTGTGCTCCGAGATGTTTGTAGCCATGTTCAGTGTGTTCCCTATGCTGTATCACTGGTTACAGAGTGCTCTGAGATGTTTGTAGCTATGTTCAGTGTGTTCCCTATGCTGTATCACTGGTTACAGAGTGCTCCGAGATGTTTGTAGCTATGTTCAGTGTGTTCCCTATGCTGTATCACTGGTTACAGAGTGCTCCGAGATGTTTGTAGCTATGTTCAGTGTGTTCCCTATGCTGTATCACTGGTTACAGTGTGCTCTGAGATGTTTGTAGCTATGTTCAGTGTGTTCCCTATGCTGTATCACTGGTTACAGTGTGCTCGGAGATGTTTGTAGCTATGTTCAGTGTGTTCCCTAAACTCTAGTTTGCATGCCGTTTTTCAACTGTTTTTGAGAAAAAACAATTTTTGAGTGTAAAACGTTGGGTCATCATATTTTCTTGGGCATTGCAGCTGTTAGGCAGGTTTGGCAGCATTTAGCACAGAGATTTTGGGGGTAGTGAGTGTTAAGATTGGGACACTGCCTTTGTGTTGCCAGGCAACCTGCCCTGTGCGATGCAGGAGGTGGATCGCTAGTGTTTGGGTTGGGACAGCCGATTTTAGGTCCCAAAAAGGTATAGTGCAGTAGGGGACTCCACCACTGTGGCAGTGTGCCAGTGGGCCATTTGGCAGCTGTGTCCGATGGGAGAATGTGTATATTCCATTGTAGTGCAGTCGTCGTGGTAGCTGAATATGGGGGTGCTCACTGGGGCAGAGTGCATTTAATGCAGGGGAAGATGTAACCACCCTTTCGGTGTTTGTGCACTTGCTGTACCCCTTAGAGGACTATTTTGTGCTTCATGAAATAGTTATTCTGGCCTCCACCCACCAGCGGGGACTCCACAGGTCGGAGGTCACCAAAGGTGCACAGGGCCATAAATGGCAGTTTTGGTGGAAAGAAGAGGGGGAAAGAGCTCACAGTGGGAGTAGCGTGGCAGTGGAAGTGTGGGGAGCAGGGTGATTGCCTGCGCTCCCCACTGGAAGAGATTCGGTTCTGGGTGGTGGGAGTATGGAAAGCATCGATCTGACGTGGTGGCAGCCATGGACAGTGTTCCGGGACCCTCCATGGGTAAAGCCAGTGAAATCCTATCCCTCTGGTAAAACTTATCTCATTCTCTGGCCAGAGTGGACTGATCGGCAACATGGAGGAGGACGGCCCTGAACCTGTGGCTATCCTCAGTTGGAGTGAGGTTGGAGGGAAAGAGTGGAGCAGGATGGTGCCCAGGGAAGATCAGAGGGTGCTGAGCTAGAAGTGTGATGGACAACCTGGTCATGGCCATGCCAAGGGGATGTGGGGACCAGCTTGAGGCTAAGGAGAGAAGCAGAGAACATCCCAAGTAGAGGATCCAGCCGGCTGTGCCATAGGGAGGACATCTGCCATTCGAGGTTGGGGGGGTCTCTTGCCTGCATTGGAAGTTTGGAAGAGCTCAAGAAGGAGGGAGTTTGATGGAGGACCCAGAAATGAGATGGAGTCATTCAGTCTGCTACTTCGATCATTGTAGAAGATCAGTGGGAGCTGCGTCGGAGGAACGGGGCCAGGTAGCCCCGATCTGAGCTGGCTATTTCCCTTATTTTTCTGGACTGGGGAGTGAGAAGTGAGAGAAAAATGTTGGGAACACAGCTTATGCCTTGTATTTGGGGTCACCCAGCCCCTAGGACTTAACAGCTACTGTCCAGAACCCAAAAGTGGCCACCTGGTCCAGGGGAAAAATGTGCATTTGGTGGTGGGCAGCTCAATCACAATGTAGCCACCTTTAATCCAATGGGACTTCCGGGTCCGGAGAACTGTAACCGTACATAATGTTGATGGACTGGCCTAAGTTATCACTTAAAATGGGATCCCCTGTTTGACTTTATTTCTGGTGTGGACCTCTCGTTATTTGACTGTCCTGTTGTTTAACCTGAAAAATTCCCTTGCTGCTCAGCACGGAGGATGGCACTCTGCAAGCAACAAAATATCCATCAACATAGCCAGGTCCCGGGAAGGATAATAGCAACTGACCTGGTCGGTGTTTCTGCTGCTGTGAGCAATCGGCATAGCCCTAGACATAGGGATGGGGGGGTTTACATGTTTATTCAGGTACAGTTAAATACGGCTCGTTTGGAGGTAAATCTTTTATTTCTCTTACTATGGACATCACTAACTGCTGCCAATCAGCACAGATTTCCTGCCCCCTTTAATGTGGGTTTTTTTAAAAGTCTTTTTTGGTATTGTGACATAACCTGTGTTTGTAATGATGTCCATCCCAGAAGTCATTTTGTAGGCACCAGTCAGCTTCCTATGCTCGTGTTATGCTAACGAGTACTGCTGACTGATGGCAGAGGCTGGCAGAGCTCATTAGCATAATTTCAGCAGAGGTAATCGAATGGTGCCAATAAGATGACTGTGGGCCCATCTTCGAAACAGAATTTATGGTGTAATAATAAAAAGACAAATAAAAAACACATTAAATGGTAAGACAAAATGTTGGATTTTGCTCCGAGGACTCTTATGCCATTGTGACAACTTTGAAAAATGTAATATTTAGACACAATTCAGCTTATATTAAATGTTTTTTTTTCTGAAATTCTCACTAAGGACATTTGTATGTAAAGAGGATTGCTGCCCTATCTGTTCTGGCTGCTAGCCTACACCTGACATCACAGTTCTGTTTATGACCAGGGAGGTCCTGCCAGACCAACCTGGTGGAGTTTTATGACTGGGTGATGGGTGCCCTGGACCGACATAGGCCGGTGGACTTCCTCTATCTGGATTTCAGTAATGCGTTCGATTCGGTACCCTATAATGGCCTACTAACAGAGCTGGAGGGGATGGGAATGGGGGGGCAGTTGCTTAGGTGGGTGGAAAATTGGCTTACAGAGCGAATACAGAGAGTGGTAGTTGGAGGGATAGTCTCCTCCCCCAGGAGGGTCGTCAGTGAGGTCCCCCAGGGTTCGGTCCAGGGGCCACTCCTGTTCAATTCCTATGTCTCGGACATAGGGAGGGTGTGGAGTAGGATGAGTCTCTGCGGATGACTCAAACCAGGAGCACCTGGTAGATGGGCGGGGGAGAGAGGCCCTCCAGGGGGATCTGGATGCCCTGGGGGGGTGGGCAAAGAAGTGGGGATTAAAGTTCAGTGCAGGGAAATGTAGGGTGCTGCATTCTAGGGGTCAGAAACCCAGGGCATGCATACACCCTGGGGGGTCACACTGCAAGTCACATCGGGCGAGAGGGACCTGGGGTAGTGGTGGACAGCAAAATGAATAACACCGAGAATTGTTGAAGAACTGCAGCAAAAACAAACAGGATACTGGGCTGCATAACCAGGGGGATTACCTCCAGGAGGAGGGAGGTGATCCTCCCTCTGTATAATGCCCTGGTTAGGCCGCATCTTGAGTACTGCGTGCAGTTCTGGACCCCATCTTAAGAGGGACATAGAGCTGCTGGAGAGGGTTCAGAGGAGGGCGACCAGAATGATTCAGGGCATGGAGGGTAGGCCCTATGAGGAGAGACTGGAAGAACTCAATCTGTACGCTTTGGAGAACAGGAGGTACAGGGGGGACATGATAGAGGTTTTCAAGTATATAAAGGGGTAAATAAGGGTGAAGCAAGGAAAGTGTTCAGGCTTAAGAAAATGGGGAACTACCAGGGGCATGAGGAAGCTGGAAGGGGGAGTACAGGGGAGCGAGGAGACACTTCTTCACCGAGAGGGTGAGGAACCATGGAACTCAATGCCCAGGAGTCTGGTGGAAGAGAACACAGTGGAAGGATTCAAGAAGGGTTGGGACAGGTACAGGGGCTACTGAAGACCACCTTGGGGGCTAGGGGGTGGAGGAGTGAGCTCCCAGTAGAGGGCTAGCTTCCGAGTAGACATGATAGACCATGGGGCCTATTCTGCTGGCTTTTACTATGATACTATGACATGTAAGCTGTTGCTGTGGATATAACTATGATGCCATAAATAAGGGATTATGACATCAGGTGTAGGCAAGCAGAAAGAGCATATAAGGTCTAAGGGACAGTAATCCTCTTTCATACAATTGCCCTCAGTAATAAAAAAAAAAAAAAGGTTAAAAATTATTAAACAAATGAAATGTAAACTGAACTGTGTGTAAATCTCACTTTTTTCCAAGGTTTTTCTAATGGTGTCAGGGGCTCTTCAAAAATCTATGGATTGGGGAGAACGATGCAGTTGGTGTTTTCCTTTAAGTGGAATCAAACGATTCTGCCCTGCAGTCATAATCGGTAGGTATTCAGTAGAGTGTACCTCCTGGCTAGTCCAAAGTCAATGATCTTCACTTGGTTCCCCACTTGATTCACACACAGAATATTCTCAGGCTGTGGAAGAAAAAAGGAAATGGGAGTCAATTTCCAAAAACTGCACCTTGCGCAAACATTCTTTTTACGTCATTTCAGTTATTTTGATAAGTAAGTTTCTGTACAAGTGTCTAATGACCTCCACCCCCACTCCCATCCTGGCATGTCCTGCTGTTTTTCAGTGCTGGCTGGATATGAAGGATGTGTTTATGTGGGCAGCAGTGTGGTCTAGCGGTTGGAGTGCAGACATATGACCCAGAGGAACTTGGTGCCAGTTCCCAGCAGCTCTTCACTATTAGAGCATATGGTATGATTTAAGAAAAGTCCTTGACCTTCCTCTGGTGCAGCCCTCACAGCTGTGAACTTGGGTAGAAACAGGGCCAGGGCCCCATCATAAACAAGGACGTGTTTGTGTGTAGTCACATGTGTCCAGAACACGTGTGTGTGTGTGTGTGTGTGTGTGTGTTTTCTATCCAATTTTACAACTGTACAGACTGAAGCACTGAAAGATTAGTTACTTGATCAAGGTGGTCACACACTGCATAAACGGCTTTGGTGGGCTTCAAACCTAGATATCCTGACACAGCTCTGCACTCTGACTCCTAGACTACCCTCTTGTATAAGTGCGCATATATACATAAAGGGACACAAGAAAATAAACAAACAGAGATGCCTGGACCCACCAGGAGTTTGTTACGAGAAACTAGATGAATACTTAAGAGTTTCATTATTTCAAAATTGTAATTTAAAAAAGCAACACATACTGTAATCATTTATTTCGTTTTTGTTTACCAGGTAGGTGCACTTGACAAAAGCAATTGCCTATTTTCAGGCATGACCCAGGAGAGTTACAGACATGAGCAGCAGTAATGGGAACACAAACAATAAAATACATCAACACTGGTTTGCCAAACTACAGAGATTTCCTAGGACATTGTACTGGGTGAGCACAGGCTATTTTCTAGTACAACACAGTAGAGTTACAGACAGCATGGGTAATAGTAAACCGGTGAATCCCACACAACAAATTTACATAATCAGTCACAAGGTGGAGGTTTAGGACTGATTATTGTCAGAGTCTAATGAACTTACCTTGAAAATGTGTACTGTTTTGACTACTGTATGCTATGCTATGTTTATTTTGCTTTGACTGTTTTTTGTACTTTGTTTTTTACCTTCTCTGCTGTGTTTGTACATTGACTATTTTGTTACTTTGCTTTTACCTTCTCTGCTATATTTTTATGTTGTACTGCCACTTCTGTAACCTCCTGGGTCGTGCCTGAAAATAGTCATTCCTATGACTAGAGTACCTACTTGGTAAACAAAAACTAAATAAATAAATAAAAGCCATCTCCCTTCTGTCTAGCTTTGTGTGTACAGCAGCTTAAGACATACTGTATAACAGCAGGGCACAATTCAAAAAGTGTTGCAACCACTCCATTAGACAATAAAATTATTTTTTTATCTGCACTTTTCCCATTAGCAGACTTTGGCAGGAAGCTGAAATACGGTAAATATGTTTGGGTGTTTTTTATTGCTGAGATTGCCTGGACTCCTTGCAATTCTACATATTTTGTTTATATTTGTTTCAATTAGATTTCTGGTAGGGGGATACTAACTATTATCAGACAAAATTAGAAAAATGTGTTTTGTGCACTTTTTGCAAAAATGCAACAATTTCAGCCAGCCCGCTGGCACAGTGGTAAGATTCATCGCTGTGACCCGGGTTCAGGAACGGACTCAGAGACACCCATGGGCCCGCCAGGGGCTGGGGTGAATTGAGCGGCCACTGCACAATCTTCACCTCCGAGGCGGGAGGGAGGATTAAGTATCTCCAGTCCTGTGCTCCTGGGTGACCACGGGAGGCACCACGATCGGAGCACCTGTGAGTGTCACTCCTCAGGGGCGTGTCATTCACATATCTGGACTGAGTAGTACAGTATGGGCTGCACGCCCATTGGCTCATGCTGCGAACCAATGGGCATGCAGCCCTACCGAGCTGTCAGATGGCAGGCAGCGGGGTGGCAGGTAGGTGGGGTGCTGCCGCCCGCCGGTGGACGGGGTGGTGGGGCTCAGTGGGTGGGTGGGGGTACACTAGACCACCAGGGTAGTAGGGTATTTTATGAGTTACAGATGCCTGTGATCGGACAGCGATCGGTCCGCTGGACCACCAGGGATATTGGATGTGGGGGGGGTTCTATTACTGATGCCCGCGATCGGGCTGAGTGCGGGCCACTGGACCACCAGGTATATAGGACGGGGGCTTAATCTTCATGACAAATGCCCGCAATCAGGCACATAGAGGTCCACTGGACCACCGGGGATATAGGAGGGGGGATTTCGCTACACGGATGCCCACGATGGGGCATGGGGGGGCGCCGCCAAGTGCGGCAGGAACTTGGGTGGCCACCGTGGAGATTGGGGTTTGTTCATCAGCCCCAGAATCACACAATGGAGCCAGGAACTACTACAGTCCAACCTAGTGTACCTGAGCTGGAATGCTAGCTCAGAAAATACAATCAGAGCTCATCGGTGTATAGATCGATGAGCTCTGGTTGCTTGCTACTGTCTACAGTAGCATACTTACTCAGTAATGGTAGTATGAACCATATTATACAATGGCAAGAACATTTCCTGGACTCTGATTGGTCAGTGTGTGCCTGAGACAGTGATGTTATTACACAACATCATCACTGTATGGATTTGGCAGATGTTAGGCTCTTATGTTTCAGAAACAAAGATATAGCGCCACACTAAAATCTACTAAAACATTTTAAAATAATTTTTTTATTTTGTATAACATGAGCCATTGTATAACTGCAATAAAGGCACTCCAAGGTGTGTTATTGTGTAATAACGTCACTCCTGGGGTGGTGGAAGCACTTCGGCTTTGCCTCGTGCTTCAACCCACCCCAGGGTGACCTCTATGATAACACACACCTTTGTCGTGCCTTATTGCTTAAGTAATTCCCCCAGTGTGTAGCTGAGCTTGTCAGATAGCGTGGTGGGCTGGAGGGAAAGGAAGGACTTTTGCCAGCTGACCAAGATGGGATGGGCCTTTACGAAACCCAAAGTCAAGTATCAGTGATCCTATGAAGAGAGGCATATGAAGGCCTTGCAACTGCCATGGGGGCTTTTGTCTCATAAGAATAGGGTATGGAATTTTGGATTGGACTCCTTAAAAAGACAGTGTTTAGACCGAAAATAATAAGAGGCCAGATACAATTATTTTATACTATTTGGGGAAATGGTGGGGTTGCAAGGGTGAGGAACTTGCATAGGGAGGCTTTGCCTCATAACTCCAGGGGCAAGTAGAGAGTTAGGAAGCAGAACACTTTCAAGAGCTGGTGTTGGATAGTAGGGTGGAACTGACTGGTGGCTTTGCACCATCTGAGGGTCTGGGAGAGTGGAGCAGAGCAGTAAGTCATTCAGTGAGTGGGAGATGACTGTGAGACTAGTCCTGGCCACCCAGGAGGAAGGACACATTTTTTTTTGCTGCAGATGTGCTGAAAAATAGTTTTGACATGAATAATAATGATCAGCGTTTAATATGAGATCAGCCAAACATGCATATTTGACATATCTCAATACTAGTGTATCCACTATCCACACAACCCTAGAACTTTATTTTGATTTTTTTTTTATTTAAAAATGGTGACTGGGAATGGCATACTGAGCCAAGGCTCATTTCCAGGTGTATTCTGTTGGGGGCAGTAGGAAAGCAACAAAAGTATTCAGGCACAGCAAAGAGATCCTACATGGAGAAGCTGAAGATCTTGACATGTATTCTGGAGGCAGAAGGCAGATGGGGGCATGATTAAAACTTTCAAGTTTTTGCACAGGGCAAACAAGGCAGACACCAAGAAACTGTTCACAATGGAGCATATGAGTGAAGCCTACATGCCACATATATGAAGCATGTAGGCTTCCTTCTGGCTAACTACCATACATCACAAGTCCTGTCGAATCCCTACAGAATTCACAGAAGGGGTGTGGGCCTGCACCAGATCTCCTGTCCGTTCATGGCTCTGGGCATGCAGACAGACCAGGGGAGTGACATGGGGCAGTCCTAGACTCCACCCCACGCATTAAGGCACTGAATGCCAGTAGAAGGGACACAGGCAATGCAGGCAGAGACCCTACTGTAGCTGCTATGTTCCCCCCCATCCCAGAGTGGATGACCCCCCCGCCATGTTGCCCCATCCCTCTGGACTTTCAATGAGGGCTGAGGACAACTGTCATGGCACTTACCCAGTATGTCATCCCTTTAAGGGACTACAGGACCCACTGTGTCCTACAAGCCCCTGCTCCACGCAAAGCAGGGGATCCAGTCGGCCAGTAGGGCAGGCATCTGACTGGATACCCACCTGTGTCCCTAACACCGCCTATGCCCCATCCTCTGTCCCTGCTGCACTCCTGCACTCCCATGTGTGGGGCTGTAGACAGGCAGCTGTCAGTGGTGTCTGGGGTGGGGTGGGTGGGCGTGGACCAGGTATGTGCAAGTCACATGTACCATAACCCGCACTGGTGCATAGGTCCCCATGATCAAAAACATGGACACAGGTGGAACTCAAGGAAGCTGGTGGGAGAGAGATTCAGGAAGTCAGAAGGTATTTCTTTACATACAGTGAGCGTTGTGGATAAGTGGAACAGGCTGCTGGGGGCGGGCTGCACCAAATCAAAGGAGGGAGTCAAGCAAGGGTGGGAAAGACATATGGAGCTGATGAGGATCGCAGGAGAGAATGGCATAGGGTAGATGGAGAGAGTGACCACCAGGACATTCACATTATGTTATAGTTAGAGCCAGGCAGGCTGGATGTGGCAACAGGGACAGGCATTTTTCTGCCATCAGTTTTTATGTTTCTATTTATTAAGTAAACATTTGGGACAAATAATTACAGGACGTGCAAACAACATGAAAGTAAAATTATTTACAAATGGTACATAAATATTTGATAAATAGTATCGGAAAGATAAAATATGGCAGGACCACCATGATAGCAAATGATGGCATGTTCTTATCTGAGATATGGTATCTTCACCTCTTCTCTCCTTTTTCTGTATACTGGCCCAGTGTGAGATAAACCTGTGTAGACCTTGTGCTGTAGTCTTTGTGACCTTTAACCTTTGTGACATAGAAACATAGAATTTGACGGCAGATAAGGACCGCTTGGCCCACCTAGTCTGCCCATTTTCCTACCTAACAGATAAGCTGCAGATCCTAGTTAACCAACAGCTTACTTCCTCCTACCCCCCACTAGGACTGCCTTATGTCTGTCCCATGCATTCTTGAATTCCCCCACTGTTCTTGACTACACAACCTCCTCAGGGAGGCTGTTCCATGCATCCACATCCCTCTCCGTGAAAAAATACTTCCTCACATTACCTCTGATCCGTCCCCCCTCTATCTTCAAATTGTGCCCCCTTGTTCTTGCACATCTCTTTTTCTGAAAGATGCTACCCTCTTGGACTTTGTTGATTCCCTTGAGGTACTTGAAAGTTTCTATCATGTCCCCTCTCTCCCTTCTTTCCTCAAGGGTATACATATTAAGCTCCTTTAGTCTTTCTTCATATGTCTTCTGGTGCAGACCCTGCACCATTTTGGTTGCCCTCCTCTGGACAGCCTCCACTCTGTCTATGTCTTTGCGGAGATGGGGTCTCCAGAACTGCACACAGTACTCCAGATGGGGTCTTACCAACTGTCTGTACTAAGGGATAACAACTTCCTGTTTTCTACTATTGATGCCTCTTCCTATGCATCCCAGTATCCCCCCAGCCTTCCTTACTGCCTTCTCACATTGCTTGCCCACCTTTAGGTCATCTGATATAATTACCCCCAGATCCCTTTCCATTTTTACTGTTGTCAGTGTCTCACCCCCCATTATGTACTCTTCCCCTGGGTTTTTGTTTCCCAGGTGCATTATCTTGCACTTCTTTGCATTGAATCTGAGCTGCCATACATTTGACCATTCCTCCAACCTTGCCAAGTCCCTTCTCATCCTTTCCACTCCATCTTGTGTATCAACCCTGTTGCAGATCTTTGTGTCGTCTGCAAAGAGACATACTTTTCCTTCCAGTTCCTCTGCAGTGTCACTTATAAAGACATTAAAAGGACCAGTCCCAGTACTGAACTCTGTGGTACCGCTAGTAACCCTCCTTTCTTCACTATGTACTCCATTTACTACTACCCTTTGCATCCTGTTGTCTAGCCAATTTTTAATCCAGGCTACCACCTTGGGGCCCACTCCAAGGCTGGCTAACTTGTGTATTAATCTTTTATGTGGGACTGTATCAAATGCCTTGCTAAAATCTAGGTAGGCCATGCCCACGGCCCCTCCCTGGTCTACTACTTTGGTCACCCAGTCAAAGAAATCTATTAGACCTACCTTTAGGTCCAAGTGAAGCACATACATTTGGTGCATGTAGTGGATCCCCTCACAGATCTGCTTAATGAATACCATTACTTCCAACTCTGTCAAGTGGTAGTTTTCGTCAATAATTCTTTCAAAGAGTTCGCCGCCTTCCAGACTAAAAGAGAGAGGGAGAGAGATCAATAGTAAAATCAGTCAGCTGCAGAGAAACAATACATCCGAGTGCTAATCAGTGAAAGGTATAATTTTTTGTGCAGCCCCCAAGTTCTTTCATAGGCAGTGTTGGGGAATAATGCATTACTGAACTCTAATTACAATACCATGTTACTTGTGATAGTAATGGACTGCTTGTGATAGTAATGGATTACTTGTAAGAAAAGGTAACACTGGGAAGTTACAATATTACATTTTCTTATCAAGTAGCATACTGCTGTAATGCAGTTTTCTCTACTGCTTTTTTTTTCTGTGTTTTTTTAGGGTCATCGGTGTGTGTTGCTATGTAGCATGTGGGTGAATGCCATGATCCAGATTCTGCCTATCTGATTTCCTCCCTGTCTAGATCGAGGGTAGATGGCAGTCAGGGGCATCATTTAAGGGTAGCCAGGGGTTGCGGTTGAGACACCTATGATTTTCTTGCAACCTCTATGATGCCCCTTGCAACCCTAGAAACCCCTAAAACATGGTTTCCCTAGCATACATTTATATTAAATGTGGTGGGCGCAGGAGCTTCGCAACCCCTATGATTCTGGTGAAATGACGCTACTGATGGTAGTGCCAGTTATTTTACCTGATCCCTGACTGGTAGTGACTGGATAATTCTACTACCCCCTCCCTCACCAACCATGTGGTCTGTATTGTGCTATGGGTATAAGGAGATGGGCAGAAGAGGTGCAGTGTATTGGTGCCTGTTGCCATTTTGAGTGGAGACAGACTGTGAGCAACTTGTCATGTCAGAAACACAGTCGAAGCTCACAGTTTGTAGCAAACATCCCACCAGCTCTGAGTGGTGTTCATAAAAAAACTGGGTGGTCGTCATCAAGGATCAGACTTGTGTGACAAACTGGATCTTCAAGGAAGAGTCTGGCTAGCGCTGGAGCCACTGTGAGTCCTGCCAGCCAATCATTGATGAAAAAAAGGCCCTTCCAGGGCCACCACCCACCACTGCAGCCAGAGAGCATCTGACTGCAACCGACAGAAGCTACACATTGACAGCAGAGAGCAGGTAGGATACATAGGGCTGCAGAGCAGCAATTTAATTAATTAATTTTCAAGCTTCAAGTTAACATGATGACCATATCATCAGCAGTGCAAGGCTAGCACTAATAGTATTAACCATCCATGACCCAGTCAAGAGGAGAGGAGGCAGGAGGAAGTGGCTGGCTCAGTGGATTGGTAATGGGTTAAGGAATCTTTCACCTCTAGGTTATTTGTTCAAATCCAGCATAGGTCAGTAGTGGTCAAAAGCCATTGTCACCTGGGGGCTGTTCAGTGGCCTATGTGAAATGAGTTGTGGTGGTCTCAGTCCAGTTTCCAGTGGGTAGATGTCCACATCACAAAACCACCAACACAATTGGCACTGATTGGCACCCTTGTTGACAGTCTTACGTGAGAGGCCAAGAATTGAATGGGCATGGAGTCTGAACTGTCCTCTCAGCTACATGGTGGTCCCACCATGGCAGGGTTGATGATTGCACTGAGTTCACCCATGTTGTGTCTGTCATGTGGATAAGCAGGGGGCTTCAGGTCCCAGTGCTGTTAATCCAGCACCTTTCAGGAGCACTAAATTTATACACAGAAAAAAATTTTAAAAAAGAGGAGAGGAGGCACTGCTAACGTAGAGAGCACAGGATACTGAGTAGTCAACATGTTCATTTGTTGTCACTGTGCAACATGGGGGTCTGGCTGCCCACTGTACGTGACAGTGTGCCTTGCCTGATAGAGTTGGAAAAGTGAGTGAAGACAGCCTGAGACAGGGGGACTTTGTCATCTGTCTAGAGGGTGAATCACACATCACACAGGGGTCACGGTCTGTGCCACAAGTGTTTGCCAGACTGCCATTGCCTCTTGCACAGTGCTCCCAAGGAGGGATCATGATGAAAGTCATTGTCTGTCAGGGAATATCTGGGCAGACTGGGTAGGCCAAGCAGCCCCTCTTTTGCCAACAAATACCACCGTATGTATCGATGTATGCATCATCCCTGAGCTGAATGGCTCAATGTATGTCAGGCTGTTCCTGCTTGCCACAAGAAGTGTACTTAGCCTATCACTTTTCACCAGATGCCACACCAAGTGTTGGCCACTGATAGGAAAAATTTTTTAAGAGCAACTAACACTTTTGGGGCTGGCAACTCATGTCCAGTAGCTGCCTGCCCCATGATCTAAAAGAGCCACATTCAGAATGTTGTACTTTAGGGAATAAGAAGTTAACACAAAAAATGCAATCTCACTTCCATGTAAAGCTGAAGCCGCCAAGTGCCCGCTGTAGCCTCGCTCAGAAAACCACATTTTGATGATGCAAAGTGGGGAAGGGACTTCACTGCTATAGATAGCATTATAATGCTATCGGGGGCAGCGGGAAGCATTTGAATACTACTGAAACTTCTAAAAGTCTCTCATTCATATTAAGGGGAGGGAAGAGCATTTAATACTACCCTCTTAACATGTACATGTGCCTTCAGAGGTTTCAGTACTATTCAAATGCCATCGCTGTCCATGATAGCATTATAATGCTGTCTACAGCGCTGAAGTCCCTTCCCCACATCACGTCATCAAGATGCTGTTGTCTGGCTGGGGCTACAGCAGGCACTCGGTAACTTTGGCTTTACAGGGAATAGAGACTGCACTTTTTGTAAGTGTTATGACTTCTTAGTCCCTAAAGCAAAACATTCTACATATGGTTCATTTAGGGCCTTTGGGCAGGCACCAACTAAAATTTCGTGTCAGCTGCATCTTTAAATTAGGGCTCTATCCCCGAGCAGATTGTTGGGTCACAGGTCACTCATGGGTGACACAAGTGAAGACCTTCACTTGTTTAAGAGCTTTTTTTTTTGTAATCACTATTGGGATATTCTTTGTTTTTTGCTCCTCCCATGGCGCCCCACTCCTTCGGGCCACCTGGGCCCCATGGCCACCCTCCTCCGTCAGTTACCATCCTGCTGCCCCCGCAACCACTTACCGATCCCCTAGGTGACCTGATGTAACCCTTCATCGGATGGGTTCCCACTCTGGGGGAGAAGTGCCTAGAGGCACAACCACTTAGCCCTGGAATCGGCAGTGGGTTGGTCAGCACAGGGCTATCCAAGGATTTGTGGCATGCCAGGGACAGGTGGCCATCACCCAGTCAGCCAGGGGGCATTTTGTTCACTTTTTCTGGCCCACCCACTCGACCCTGATGGGGCCTGTGGAAATGGCGACCTGTGGCGGGGACATGCAGGGAGGCATGTTGAGGCTACACATCCCTAGCCCATCTCCAATCCACCTGCAGGTGTCAAGGCCTTGCCCACCCCCAGAAAAAGTGTCCAATGGACACTCTGGAACCCTCCTGCTGGTCTCCACTCCTGGCACCCAGGTTGGGTGCAAACCCAGGTCCCCAGCATGCTGAGCGAACCCTTCGCCGGTACCACAGATCCAGCTAGGTGGGAATTTCAATGGGGTGGACGGTATTTGTGCCCATATCCCACCCTGACTGGGCCCACATCAGCCTGACCTCTGCTCCCAGCCCGTCCAACCATCCCCTGGACTAACCTCCTGGCTTACCCCCAGGCGGGGGCCTTCAGGGGTGACCACATCCCCATCGGTACTCTAGCTCAGTGTTTGGGAGGCGCCACTGGGCAACAGTATAAGACCTGTGGAGTGAGGTGGATGTCACACTGTGCAGCGATCTTTCCGTGTTCTGTCCCTGGGAGGCATGGCATACAATGGCGTTAGTGGCATCATGCCAACCTCTGTCCCTCACTCCCCAATCAAGTAAGCTACAACTGTCGGATCTCAGCCTCCACTAGGGGTATGTTGAGTGCGGCAGCATAACCCTTCCCCAAGGAGGAGAGCAGTCCTTAGGATGCTCAATCCTATACCACCCCCACACCCAGCCTTTGTGGTCTAACTTTTGGGTGGAATTCTGCAGTTGTGTTCAGAAAATGGATGCAACTGTTTAAAAATCTTGTCCTCTTTCTGTAAGACAGTCAAAGACAGTCTACAATTAAATTTCTGCAACAGAGTCAGAGATTACATCATTTTCTCTATGGTTACTGCAGCACCTTTTCAATGTATGTGAGACAGATTGATTTGTAGGGTAAAAATTAAAAATGAAATATAGATGTAACCCCTAGGTGGCACTATCCCAAGGGCTACTACCCCTGCCTGCTTGGCTAGTAGCAGGTTAAGGGGGCCTGAGTTCTGAAATGGGTGCCTCCACCAGGAGGTCAGGGTTGGTAGTCGTCAAGCTAACCTGGGCACAGCCCTCCAGGACACTGTAAACCCCCTCTTTCCCCTCTAGTGGCCTAAACACTGTACAATAATCACTTTCACAATACCCCTGGTACACCACAAAAGCACCCACACTGTTTGCACTTACCACCAGGGCTGGTTCCTCTGGCTCGACCCTGGGGACCTCCTGTAAAACAAGGTTATCCCCAGCAAATAACAGTACAGTACTTTGAGCACAAACTGGAACCACAGTCAGATTACATGCAGAAAAAGTTAGATCTGATTTATTCAGGGGACTTGAACAAGGAAGGGGCAAAATCAGGTTAATTAGCTCAAAGGTTATATCAATCAAGCAATTAAGTGTGTGCTTCGAGTCCCCCCACACAGTCCACCTCTGGGTACCCAGGTGGAGAAGAGATGGTCTAGCCAGGACTGTTGCCTGGTGTTGCAGCTGGTTGGGGCCCTGTGAGGGAAAACACAACATGCACAGTACACAATATTTGTAATCCGGAGCCAGAGGGCTCAGTTCTTAAAGGAAACGAAACAACAAGAAAATCAGATGACACACTCAGATTAAGCTGTTGTTGCAGGGAGCTACCCTGGTATTTACTCACAATACCCAAGACTGGACACAGGTTGGATGAAAATCGAGACTATAGGTGGTTAATTGGGAATGCCAGGAGAAGCAGGGCCCACACGAGTTGCAGAGGCGTCGTTCCTGTTCAAGCGTGGAGCAGGAGGCTGATCCCCAGGCAGGTCTCTCGTTGATGGCTTCTCTGTGCAACGGGTAGTCTGGCTGGGCCAGTCTGGCAAGGTCCAGACCGCATGAAGACAAATTCGGATGCAGTCCATTTTGAGCTGAATACAGCTTCCAGCAAGCAGAACACAGTGGGGAACTAACTCACAACCCACTAGCAGCTCATAGCACATTTGCATGTACGGGAATTCTACTGTACCAGGCAAAGCGCTCCCCGGTCTCAATCGCAAAGTCTCTGCACACACTGGGAGCTTAGGGGTATCTGGGACTCCTGACAAGCCGATCGCATTCAGCAAAATCTTCGGTCTTCTTCTGGTTGAGCCTGGCCCACTTCAGGAGCTTACTTTAGTCACACCTTCCTACCCTACCTACATTCCTTCTCCCCTCTCCCTATGACTCTGGCACATCTTATCTCTTGTCTGTTTTCTCTGACAAATGTCACTGGCTGCCTTGCTTACAATGTTATTCTTGAATTTTATTAATCTGTAATCTGTTTGCAATGTCCACATTGTGGTAATGTCTGTTTTGATGTTCCCCATAATCTGTATTTCTCTGACGTGGAACCTTTGTAAAAGAGCCTTGGCTCAAAGGTATTTGTAATCCTAGACTTGATAAATAAAATAAATAAATAAAAAATACACAAACTTGGATTTAGTCCAAAATAACTCTCTTCTCTCCCTCTCAGGAGCAGCAGCAGACATGCAAGCCAAAAACTCAGCCCTTTCACAGTTTTCCCATGCAAATCCACTCAGGATTGCTGCCCAAAATACACTTGAGCTCTTCTCATTTCACTTCCCAGCTCAGAACTAACTGAAAACTGCCAGCAGCCCGGGACTTCCCCAAGATCCAAAAGATTCGGTTGGCTGATTTGCCTGTCAGTCAAAGCAAGAGCTCCCCATTCAGTTGCAAAAAAGGCACAAAAAGTTCAAAACTACAATTCCTACAGATTTGACTTCAGACAGCACCTGTAGTCCGACTACATTTAGGTCCCACCAGAACTGATTGGTCCAATTTGCAGTCCAGGAACAAGATAGTGGAGACAAACAAAACAGTCCTTGCTATAAAGAAGGCAGGTTAGACAAACTACATTATCATTATCACTCTAAATGATTTTCAGCAAATAGTTACATCTTTCAACAGAGCGCCCTCTCAGATTACTTAAGCTGCAATCATGCAGCTCTTAAAGAGACAGTACACAGAGGCTATACAGGCTCTGGTAATCACATTTAAACTGCTAAAATGCAGGACACCAGCGTGGCAGTGAGCATTTAGGCAAGCTCAAGGAAGACTTTTTGGGAACCCCCATTTGTAGAGGGGTTACACCCTTCCCTGCCTGGGAAAACTTGGCATCCGCGTCAAGTCTGTACCATCATAACATTAAAAATGCAACATATAGAAAACATTTATACCATTAGTATGCTGTACAAGTACTATCTGATTCATCAATTGGCATAACTTGTCACTTTACTATACATTTCAATGTACTCCACTATATCATTTCCATTCTGACAATATACTATGCATATTTCACACAGGTAAATTAAACATTACTATACAGAATCATGTAATAACTTCTTGTACTCTAAACAATACAAGAGGGGGCCCTTCCCTATCAGCTAACTTGAGGCTGGATGGGGCAGGGGCACCATGGTGAGAGGGCAAAACAAGTAACCTGGAATGGGCTGTCAAGCTCAATTTGGGCAGTGGGATCTGAGAGACAAACACCTTTGTGGACTACATTGACAGGCAAATCCACTGGCATCCCGGGGGAATCATAACTGAAGTGCACCACTGGCTTGACAGCTCGGCCAGTCTTTCTGGGGTGAATAACCACAGTCTCTGTACTTTCAGCAATGGTCTTGGAGCTTGCATCACTTGTGAGGGGTGCCTCTGCATGAAGGCGAATGTCCAAGCTGGGTGCACTGTCAACCCTTTGCTCTGTAGTCTCTTTCTACAACACTTGGCTCATTTTGAAAACACTCTGGCAGTGAAGGGGGGTTGTCAGCACTCTCATAGTGTTCCTCAAGTTCTGGCATGTCACCAGAAAGACTCATACCATCAGTCTCTCCTTCAGGCAAATCATACAGTTCCATGATACACAAAGACTAAGCATCCTCAGACGTGATACTTTGCACTTCACCTTCAGGGAGCACTGGCTCCAAGGATGATGCCGGGGCGTTAGGCAGTTCAGAAGGCCCAGCTTCATCCTCATAATTCAACATAGGATTTCCACAAAACAACTGACTCAGTTCATATGAGGGGTAATAGGCATTATCACACTCACTGTCATCCGAGTTAGACTGGCAGTCACTATCATTCTGGGCCTGCTGTGGGGGAAGTCTTAAATCGGCAACCACGGGGGCAGGCTGACTCTGTTTCTTTCTTGCAGCAGCACGAGTCACTGGTCCAGGGGAATCATTCTCGGGCGGGTTCAGCCTCAATTATAACTTGACCAATAGGTAGCAAGTTGTTATGGTGCATGGTCTTGACAGCTTTGGAGTTAATCTCTTTGTACACTGGCAAATCATCCAACTTTCCAACTATGACATGGGGAAGATGGTGCCATCGATCAGCAATTTTGTGTTTATCATGCAATCCTAAATTTCACAACAACACACGGTCACCAGGCCTAAGCTCTTGAGCCTCTACTTTTCTATCATGTCTCTCTGTTGGCTAGATTTCTTTTGGCTGACATTGTCTGGGCCAGTTGATAGCATAGTTCAATTGAGCTTTCAGTTTCTGTACATATTGCAGGTAATCTTGGCTTGGACCCCATCGGGAGAAACCCCAAAACAGACATCAAACAGGCTACCGGGCCTCTCTCCCGAACAAGAGGCGGTAGGGAGAGAACCCGGTAGCATCATTCTTTGTGCAATTGTATGCGTGTACCAAGGTGCTAATCTGCTGGCTCCATTTATGCTTATCTTTTGGGTGGAGGGTGCCTAGCATGTCTAGTAGGGTGCGGTTAAAGTGTTCTGGTTGAGGATTCCCCTGCGGGTGATAAGGGGTGTTTCTTGACTTTCGCACCAACCCCCCCCCCATAGAGAGAGCATTTCTTTAATTAGTCAACTCTCAAAGTCCCGACCCTGATCAGAGTGAATTCGCTGGGGGGGCACCATAGTGGACGAAGAAATTTTCCACTAGCACCTTGGCCACAGTAGATGGTTTTTGATCTTTGGTGGGAAAAGCTTGTGTATACTGTGTGAAATGGTCCGTAACCACTAACACATTGCCAATGTTTCACTGATCAGGCTCTAAACTCAAGAAGTCTATGCAGACTAGTTCCACTGGGGTGCTGGTAGTAATGTTGATGGTGGGGGGGTAGCCCTCTGAGGCAGGGCTTTTCTCTGCAGGCAGCGACTACAAGTCCTTACATGGTGCTCAACATCGGCACCCATCTAGGGCCAGTAGAATCGAGATCATACTAGGTCAAGGGTCCGGTCGATACCTAGCTGGCCCATATGATTGTGGAGGGACCTCGGTCCCAAATCTTTGAAGGCTGTGGGCAGGACCAATTGTTGCTTGTTTATTTGGCCACCTTGATCTACAGTCTCTCTATACAACAACTGATTAAGCAGCTTCAACCTGGGGCCTTCTTTAAACAATAAAGCGGTTCGCAGATCAGAGGAACGCAACTTGGACACATCTTTTCCTGCACGAAGGGCATCAAGTGCTGGCTGAATCATAGGATCTTGGGATTGAGCCCACTGAATGCTGTCATTGTCAAACTGAGGTAGTGCACTAATATCTAGAGCAGAGAAGTGGCAATACGCAGCCGGTATGCAGGTGTCAGAGGGGCCCAAGCAATCTACTAAGCAGTCCGCTGTGTCCATAGACATCTGTTCATTTCTATCAAACTTTGGCACAGTGCTCAGATGTGAGGTTCAGACAGCCTGACCCAGTCGCTCTTGGAAATGGGCCTCCGAGATAATGCATCAGCATCAATATGATTCAGGCCTGGTCTGTATTCAACAGCATAATCATATGTTGACAATGCAGAAAGTCACTGCTACCCCGTGGCATCTAACTTTGTTGAAGTCTGTACATAGGTCAAGGGGTTATTGTCAGTCCTCACCAATATTTTTGCCCCATAGAGGTAATCATGAAACTGGTCGACAATGGCCCATTTTAACGCAAGGAACTCCAACTTGTGCACAGGGTAGTTTCACTCTGATGGGGTCAAGCTCCTACTGGCGAATGCCACTGGTCTCAAACCATCCTCATGGTCTTGATACAGTACAGCTCCTAGACCCTGTAGACTGGCGCCAGTATGCAGCACATAGGGTTTGGTGGGATCAGCATAAGTGAGGATGGGGTGTAGGTGAGCTGGTATATGACTTCGTGGAAAGCTGCTTCACAGCCAGGCATCCAACGGGACCCGAAAAGTTTACCTGGGCAGAAAATATGCTTTGTCTGGTTCTTTGACGGACCCTTTTTTGTATTTCCGATTGGTAGGAGGGTAACCCTAGGTAAGATTCAAGAGTGGCCGAATCACTTTGGAATAGTCCTTTATGAACCAGCGGTAGTAGCCACAGAATCCCAGGAAACTTGTAGTTCTTTTAAATTGTGGGGCTGGGGCCAAGTAGTCAAGGTTTCAACTTTACTAGGATCAGTCTCTATTCCTCTGCAGACTCTATGTGCCCCACATACTTCACAGAGGTTTGGAAAACTGGCACTTGTCGATGGACAGCTTGAGGTCGAAATCTTCCAGTCGTACTTTGAACAGTCAACCTCATGTTCCTCTAGGGAGCTCCTGAACACAATGACATTGTCCAAGTACACCAGGCATTCTAGCAAATTCATGTCTCCCACTGCTCGTTCCATCAGTCGCTGGAAGGTGGCTGGGGCGCCCGATATCCACTGTGGCATTCTCAGGAATTTGTAGAACCCCAGAGAACAGATGAAGGCTGTCTTCTCATAGTCCTCCGGAGCCATCGGAATCTGGTAATTTCCACTGCGAAGTTCCAGCACAGAGAACCATTTGCTCCCTTTCAAACAATCCAGAGCATCTTGTATACAGGGCATGGTTTATTGCTCGGGAATGGTCTGCCAATTCAGAGTTCGATCATCAACACACATTCTCACAGATCCATTCTTCTTATGCACAACCACAATGGGAGAAGCATATGGGCTCCTGGATTCTTGTATCACACCAGCCATGAGCATTTCCTGCAAGTGTCTTCTCATATCGTCTATGTCTGCAGGGGCTAGGTGTTGAGACCTCTCTCAAAATGGCCGCTCATCGGCAGGCGATGTGATGCTCCACACCCTGGACACATCCCACATCCCATTCCTTCAATGAAAACATTTGATCTCTCTGGGCAAGTTTCTGGCTAATTCTAATCTTCCATTCAGCTGATAATGGAGAGTCACCAAAATCAAACAAGTCGGGAATCACTCCATCTGTCTTGCCAGGGTGCTTGTTGCTGGGCAACACTGCAGTGTCTGCGCAATGTACCATAGCTAGGGTGCATCCTCTGTTCACCCGGATCTCCCGATCTGATACATTATGAATCTGGACCATCACTCGTCATGCATAGGCATGAGCACAAGCTGGCAAGATGCTGGGCTTAACCAATAATCCTTCCAGCAATTTTCCATCACCTGGCGTGTCCAACATCAGTATTTTGTTCTTGACATCTTTGCGGAGGTGGACCTCCCCTTGAATGGTACACTGGGTGTTAGGGGCCAGTACCACTGAATCAGGATTTTTCTTCCACACGACCCCCCCCGGTTCATTCTGATCCACTTCCTTGGGGTTTGCTGCAAATCATAGGCCCTTTTGATCAGAGCAGGAATTCTTAGGGCCCTCCCAGTCCGGTAACTTGTTCTCGCGACAGACTTGTGCTAGTCTCCCAAACATACGGGCGTTGGTCCCAATAACAGGGGAACCCCATCATACAGTCCAGTAGGAGGATACACTAAGGCCAGTGTCTCAACTTGCTCCTCTACACCAGTTACAGCTGCAGGAAATGACAACCAGAGGCGGAGATATCCTAGGTAGGGATAAGACTCGTCACCAGCCCCCACACATGTAGGTCTTCCAGGGATTGTAAGGGCACAGCAGATAAGTGTTTGTCATACCAGTCCTTAAATACAATGGTCACTTGTGGCCCACTGTCCAGCACAGCCCGAGTAGGAACACCATTCACAACCATGGTAGTCTCCATTGAAGGGCCCACTATTTTGGACCAGTCTGGAGGGACAGCATCAGGGGTCTGGACAGATGATTTAGCCACATAGGGATTTGAGTTACTACTTCTTGAACCCTCACTGCGGTCATTTTGGGCAGTCCTCGACTGCTGATTCGTTCTCCGAAGCTCTCCTTGAAGTCTGTATACAACTTTATCTAGGTCTTTTGTGGCCCGGCATTCTCTCTTCATGTGCTCATCCTTCCCACAATTATGGCAAAATATGTTTTCTGGGATTTGAGGTGGCGGGCATCACACTAGAAGCAGGGCGTGCAACTACCAACTGAAAACCTTGGTGCCACCTCTGTCTGCTGTGTGGTGAGCATTTGGAGACATCTCATCAATTCTCTTACTTCCATAGTCAAGACATCGAGTTTCAAGCTGCTGTCAGCAGGAGATGCCTGGGTGGACACCCCCACCCCCATAGCAGATGCAGTTGGATAAGGGTTGGTACCTGTACTTGCAAGAGCGGCCTTCATAAAGAGACTGTTTTTTGTTTCCCTGAACTCCCTCAGCAGTTCATCTCATGGTGGCACACCCTCATTGGTCCCCACTTCGGAAGGGCCTTCCGATGCCGTGATCACTTGGGCTGCGCTCACCTAGAATTACAATCCCCCTCTTCATCTTCAACCTCCCGGAGTTCTTTTATCAAGTCACAATAGTCCGGTGGGTTACCTCTTCTATCTGGGAGCCTTAATTGAAGGAGCTACTATTTAGAATGTTTTGCATGTTGCAGTATGTGTCCCAGCCTCACATGGTTTAAGTCACTAGCTGCTACCCCATCTTTTCAGTAAGCCTTCTGCAGCGCTCTTTCCAGACGAGTAACATATGCAGACAAACTTTCCCTGGCCATTATTTTGTACCTTGAAATTTCCACATCAAGTTCTCCTGACTCAATGCTCCCAAAATTGCCTTCAAGTGCAGATAGGTACTTCTGGGCAGATGCATCAGAGTTGTGGACCTCAGAAATGTAATGGCCTCTAGGGCAGGACCCCCAAACTTCTATGATCCTTTTCTGTTTCTCAGCCTCTGCACACTGCCATTCAGGTACCAAAGGGGCAACACAATCTATCCAGGTCTCCCAATCATCCTCCCCTTGGGGGTGGAGAGGGTGCCGGAGAAGATTCTCAACCTTCAGTAAGAGTCGTGACTAATGGTAGGTACAGACACAGGAACCAGCATTGGCATGGGCACAGAAGGAGGGGCAATAATGGGTGCTGGAGGGGGTGTTGGGGGAGGAACACCCCAGGTGGCAGGAATAGTTTATTTAAGTCCTCCACAGTTTTCCTTCCTCCAGCAACAACTTAGCAAATTTCTCATCAAAAGCCTCAGATAGTTGGGGGATCATTCTCCCAGGGTCTTTACTGTCTTTAGTTATCACTCTCCAGGCAGTGAGGGCTCCTTCAGGGGTGATAGTCCATGGCACTTTGGAACTGTCTACTGGGTCCTTACACTCTACTAACGCCATTTAACTTTGGGCGAGCAGATTAGCCTCTCGACCCACTGCCACAGGGTTTTGTAAACATTCAACCTTGGAAAGTACTCCCTCTACAGTGTTCTTATTGGTACCCAGGGGAATATCCAGGATAAGTATAGCATTTTAGGGGGTCGATCTCCTGCCCAGTACACCACCCCACCAACTGGTGTACAGCCACTTCTGTTAGGGTAGCCATTTATTTTTAACAGCAATTCGCACATTTGGCCACTAGGGGACGCTAATCCCAGTGGTGAGCCTCCAAGATGTAACCCCTAGGTGGCGCTATCCCAAGGGCTACTACCCATGCCTGCTTGGCTAGTAGCAGGTTAAGGGGCCTGAGTTCTGAAACGGGTGCCTCCACCCAGAGGTCAGGGTTGGTAGTGGTCAAGCTAACCTGGGCACAGCCCTCCAGGACACTGTAACCCCCCTCTTTCCCCTCTAATGGCCTAAACACTGTACAATAATCATGTTCACAATACCCCTGATACCCCACAAAAGCACCCACACTGTTTGCACTTACCACCAGGGCTGGTTCCTCTGGCTCGACCCTGGGGACCTCCTGTAAAACAAGGTTATGCCCAGCAAATAGGAACAGTACAGTACTTTGAGCACAAACTGGAACCACAGTCAGATTACATGCAGAAAAAGTTAGATCTGATTTATTCAGGGGACTTGAACAAGGAAGGGGCAAAATCAGGTTAATTAGCTTAAGGGTTATATCAATCAAGCAATTATGCATGTGCTTCGAGTCCCCCCACACAGTCCACCTCTGGGTACCCAGGTGGAGAAGAGATGGGCTAGCCAGGACTGTTGCCTGGGGTTGCAGCTGGTTGGGGCCCTGTGATGGAAAACACAACATGCACAGTACACAATATTTGTAATCCGGAGCCAGAGGGCTCAGTTCATAAAGGAAACGAAACAACAAGACAATCAGATGACACACTCAGATTAAGCTGTTGTTGCAGGGAGCTACCCTGGTATTTACTCACAATACCCAAGACTGGACACAGGTTGGACGAAAATCGAGACTGCAGGTGGTTGATCTGGAATGCCAGGAGAAGCAGGGCCCACACGAGTCGCAGAGGCATCGTTCCTGTTCAAGCGTGGAGCAGGGGGCTGATCCCCAGGCAGGTCTCTCATCGATGGCTTCTCTGTGCAGCAGGTAGTCTGGCTGAGCCAGTCTGGCAAGACCCAGACCGCATGGAAACAAATTTGGATGCAGTCCGTTTTGGGCTGGATACAGCTTCCAGCAAGCAGAACACAGTTCACACAGTGGGGAACTAACTCACAACCCACTAGCAGCTCATAGCACATTTACATGTACGGGAATTCTACTGTACCAGGCAAAGCGTTCACCGGTCACAATCGCAAAGTCTCTGCACACACCGGGAGCTTAGGGGTAGCTGGAACTCCTGACAGGCCGATCGCATTCAGCAAAATCTTCTTCTTCAGGTTGAGCCTGGCCCACTTCAGTACCTTACTTTAGTCACACAAACTTGGATTTAGCCCAAAATAATTCTCTCTCCCTCTCAGGAGCAGCAGCAGACATGCAAGCCAAAAACTTAGCCCTTTCACAGTTTTCTCATGCAAATCCACTCAGGATTGCTGCCCAAAATACACTTGAGCTCTTCTCATTTCACTTCCCAGCTCAGAACTAACTGAAAACTGCCAGCAGCCTGGGACTTCCCCAAGATCCAAAAGATTCGTTGGCTGATTTGGCTGTCAGTCAAAGCAAGAGCTCCCCTTCAGTTGTAAAAAGGCACAAAGTTCAAAACTACAATTCCTACAGATTTTGACTTCAGACAGCACCTGTAGTCCGTCTACATTTTAGGTCCCACCAGAACTGATTGGTCCATTTTGCAGTCCAGTGCCAAGATAGTGGAGACAAACAAAACAGTCCTTGCTATAAAGAATGCAGGTTAGACAAACTGCATTATCATTATCACTCTAAATGATTTTCAGCAAATTGTTACATCTTTCAACAGAGCTCCCTCTCAGATTACTTAGGTTGCAATCAGGCAGCTCTTAAAGAGACAGTACACATAGGCTATACAGGCTCTGGTAATCACATTTGAACTACTAAAACGCAGGACACCAGCGTGGCAGTAAGCATTTAGGCAAGCTCAAGGAAGACTTTTTGGGAACCCCCATTTTTAGAGGGGTTACATAGAAACATAGACCATGACAGCAGAAAAAGACCAACGGCCCATCCGGTCTGCCAGAGTTCCTATTTAGCCCTGGGGCCCTACTGTTCTCCCAGGGTCCTAGCCCTCCCACCCACCCCCATTCTCCTCCCCAATTCTGATGCCCTGAGCTACCACCTTAGCTACAGCCTGTTCCATGGCTCCACCACCCTATCTGTAAAACAGTATTTCCTCACATCCCTCCTGAAGCTCCCTCATGTTAGCTTACACTCATGACCACGAGCTGGTATTCAAGTTAACTAGTTCCCTGAGTTCACTCTGTTAGTTCCTTTTATGAATTTGAAGATCTCTCATTATAACTCCCTCTTCCTTCTGGTCTGCAGCAAGCACATGTTCAGTGCCTTGATGCACTCCTCACAGGACATACCCAGGGGCCCTGAATCATTTTTGTTACCCTGCACTGCACCATCTCAAGCCTATCCCTATCCTTCGGAGGTGAGGATCCTATAACTGTGTGCAGTACTCCAGATGTGGCCTCACCATGGATCTATACTGGGGAAATATCTCCATTGCTAATCCCTCTTGATACATCCAAGCATCCTATTTGCCTTGCTATAAACCTTGTTGCACTGACTTGATTGCTTTAGGGAGTCACTGATGTTAACTCCAAGATCTCGTTCCTACGCCATGGTACTGAGTCTCTCCTCCCATCCAGTACTCTTTCCTGGGGTTCTTGTTCCCTACAACACCTGTACCAGGGCAGTAAGGCTTGCTAAAGCAGAGTATTTTGCATCAATCTTCAATGCCAACATTGGTCACCTGTCTAAATTTTGGAAGGTTGTCCATAATCTGTTCTTCCCTCCAACTCGACCACCTCTGTCACCTCTGAGTTTAGTTCCTTTTTTGCTGCTTGCACTTCCTCTCTCCTTTTCTCCCTCCCCCCTTCCTCCCCTTCCTCTCTCCCCTGCTGGTCCACACAGCAGACATCTCCTTCTTTACCCCTAATTTTCCTTCTCTCCAATAACTCCATCCTCTATTACTGACGCCCTTCTTGCCCTCAACCCTTCCAAGGGCAAGAGCCCAGATGGTCTGGATAGCAAGCTCCTCTGTCTTTCTGCTCCTGCAGTCTCCTTCCCCCCTGGCTGACCTCCTCAATCTTTCTTTCTCCTTTTCCTCCAGCCCTGCTGACTGGAAGACTGCCATTGTTTTTCCTCTTCCAATAGGGGGTCATCCATCTGCCACAAACAACCACCAACCTATCTCTCTCCTCCATATCCTCTCCAAAGTATAGGAATGAATTGTCTTATCTCATCTCTCTCTCCCTTTCTGGATTCCTCTTCCTTCTTCACCCCCTACCAGTTTGGCTTCCATAAGGACCACTCCACCACCACCTCCCTACTCAGGCTTACTGAATCAATCCACAATGGTATGGATCACAGCCTTTTCACATCCACTATTTTTGTTGATCTAACCAAGGTGCTCAGCACTGTTTCTCACTCCCTATTATTAGCCAAACTCTAGGCTGCCGACCTCTCAGACTCAGCCATTGGCTGGTTCTGTTCCTATCTCATGGATATGTCCCAGGCAGTCAAAATTGGTGATGCCCTCTCCCTTCCCCTGCCTGTAACTACTGGCATCCCACAAGGATCTGTGCTAGGCCTTCTACTTTTTTCCTTCTTCCTCAGTGACCTCCCCTCCATTCCATATGATGATCCTTTCCATTCACTTGTATGTGGATGATATGGTTTTCTTCACAGCAGGCCACTCTGTTGATGATATGGCGCACAGACTCCAGCTCGACTTCAATCTACAGAGGTTGTCCACAAGCTGCGTGACTGCGTTGCAGTGTGGCAGTACTGGCAGCCTTGAAAAACGCACCTCTCCTGTTGTTGAGTGGTTAAAGAGCATCTACCCATCAATTATTCCTGAGGCAGAGTGAAACAAGAAGTGGGTTGGTAGCTGTAGTTTTGAAATAACTGCAGGGAACTACTCGGTTTTTAGGAGGGGGATATTATTTTACATCCTGTATTTTGCACAAAACACTGGCAGTCCTATAGTCCTGTTAAGGGCTTTTGTGGTGTTTTGGCAAAAGGATAAAAGGATTTTAAGTCTGTAAACTTATCCCAGGGTGGTCACATGATTGTGACCACTTCCTGGACTGCTGCTGTAGTTAGGAACTCCTCCAGTGAGCGGGATGATTTTCTACAGAGGTTGTCCACAGCTGTGTGACTGCTTTGCAGTGTTGCAGTACTGGCAGCCTTGAAAATGCACCTCTCCTGTTGTTGAGTGGTTAAAGAGCAACTACCCATCAATAAATCAGGCACTCCATTACATGCGCCATTATATTCAAGGAATCCTGCCCTTCCTCCCATGAATCCATTGTTGCTCACCTACTCTTTCCCTCATCCACCCCCCTCTATATTGGGGTTCTTTGTGCCCCACCAAAGTCCTCACCCAACCCCCTTGTTAAGGCCATCTCGGCAATTTCCTCGAACACTTCAAATGGTGAATTCATATTACTAGGCGACTTCAATCTCAACTGGCTCTCCTCCTCCACCAAACCCACCGCCCTAAGGATTGAAGCCCTAAATCTCTCCCAGCTTATCCAGGAACCAACCCACCTAAACCAATGGTCCCAAAATCACACCCTTCTGGACTGGATTTTATCTTCCCACCCCCACAGGATCACTACCTCAGGAATCTTCTCTGATGCCTTCAGTGACCACTGTATCACCTACTGTATCCGCAAAATCCACTCCCCGCTCTCCCATCCCAAATTCATCTGGTCTCGCCCCTTACACCTCCTCAACGAATCTGCCCTACAGAACCTAACAAATGCAGAATGGCTCCCAGTCTTTTTCAGCTAGACCTTGACCTCACCTGTCCTACTTCTGCAACATCTTCCAAAGCACCGGGATCTCCACGCCCCCTCAGGAAAATCAAATAAATGGTACCATCACCCCTGGATCACATCCGACCTCATCGCCCTGTGTCACGCCAGGATAAGGCATGGAAGAGTTCAAATACTCCCATGCCTTTTGCGACCTCCAATCCTACAAACACCTCAAGAATAAATGCACTAAAGCTATTAGGCAATCTAAATCCTCCTACTTTAAAGCACAACTTACTTTGAACCACATTCTCGCGTCCTTCTGAAGGTGATCAATTCCCTGTCGACCCAACTTCCAGGCAGACTTGTCCTGTCCTTAATATCAATGGCAGATCTGTCTCAGACCCTGTTTCCGTAGCTGAACTTTTCAACTCGTTTTCATTTCTTGTGCCCTACCCGACTCCCACCCTCCACCTGACTCCACAGATTCCTCCCCACCTCTACCGGTTTCCTCTTCCCCCTTTCACATCACTGGAAGTCTACAATGCACTCACCTCCCTAAACCAGTTCTAAACCAGCCCGGACAGCATGCATCCCAGACTGCTCCGCATTTCTGCCGTGGCCATAGCTGCACCCATGACACACATTCTCAACCTCTCCCTCGCCACTGCCACTGTTCCCTCTGCCTGGAAACTGGCCATGATCATCCCGCTGCACAAAGGTGGTGACCCCTCCCTGCCGGGAAACTACAGACCCATCTCTCTCCTCCCCTTCCTCGCCAAAATCCAAGAATTCCTCATGTTGACCTAACTGTCAAATTTTCTCTCCACCAACAGCTCCCTCTCACCCTTTCAGTCAGGATTTAGAATACACCACTCCACCATCACCACCTTGCTGAGTAACCGATTCAATCCTCTCTGCCATGGACAACAGCCAAATCACCACCGTCATTTTCATTGACTTGGCAAAGCCTTTGACTCTGTCTCCCACTCTCTGCTGCTGCAAACTCAGCTCCTTTGGCCTCTCCCAACCTACCATAAACTGGTTCCACTCTTATCTCATGAACAGACAACAGTCCGTTACAAATAGGTGACACCCTCTCTCCTCCTCTACCCATCTTCTCAGGTGTTTCCCAAGGCTCCATCCTTGGCCCCATCCTCTTCTCCTTCATAAACGACCTCCCCTCTGCCTGTCTATCCTCTAACGTGCATCTGTACACTGACAATACGATTATCTATGCCTCAGGCCCTCCCACAACAGTGTCCTCCCAAATCTTCAAAATGACTTCAACAGAGTCCAGTCCTGGTTTCTGAAAAAAACAGCTTAAACTTAATGTCCAAAAAATTGTCACCATGGTCTTTGGAGCTAGACAAAAGCTTGCCTCCCTACCTGCCACCCCAGCTATCTTCACCCTGATCTCTCCTCCTTGAGCTGGTCCCCGCCTTCAAGTATCTAGAGTCTGGCTAGACAACCACCTCAACTTCTCAACCTATGTTGATGCCATCTGCACCAAACTCTGGCCCAAACTTTCCATCCTCTATAGCCACAAAGCCAGCCTTCCTCTTCCTACCATAGCGAACTCGTACGTAAACAATCTTGCCAGTGCTGGACTATGGACATCATCTACGGATCAACCCCAACCTCTTCCCTCCAAACTTGACATCCTACTCAACTCATTCTGTCATTTTGCCACTGCCTCCCCCCACTTACTCATCACTGCATCCACTGCACAACTCTCTTACTGACCCCGCCTCCACACAGCACAACCATCCACAGTGCCTGCCTCATAGCTAAATACTGGCCAGGCTCCTTACCCCCCCCGTCACTTCCCACCTGTCACCAGCAATTTCCCAGGCTACTCCCTCCCGCCACAGGGACTCATGCACTTTCCACCTCCCACACCCCACTTAGCTACCAATCAAGCTGCCTTTTCATACCGTCTCCCTCTCCTCTGGAACAACCTTCCACCCAACCTTCACCAGGCCTCCTCCCTTTCAGCCATTAAACAACTCCTCAGGCTCCTCTTCTCCCCTCGCTGCCAACGATGCTCCATGGGACCCGCCCCAACTCAGGCTTAATCCTATGCTCAGAGGCCCCATACAGCAATTTTTTGCTCACGCTAGCCCCCATTTTGAATTCCTTATTCTCTGCCGCACAACTCCTGTACTGGCTTATATCATGCTGTATGGACTTATGTTTGTACCTTATTTCTACATGTTGTATAGATTGACGTTTGCAGTTTATTTCTAGATGTTGTACATACTGTCTGTAACAAAAATGTAAAATTGTGGTATTCTTCAGCATACTTCAGTGTACTCCTTGTACCTGGGTCACACCTGGAAACGACCCTAGGCTCAGTGTGCCTTTTCCAGTCACCAATTTTAATTAAATAAATAAATTATTCCTGAGGCAGAGTGAAACAAGAAGTGGGTTGGGAACTGTAGTTTTGAAATAACTGCAGGGAGCTACTCATTTTTAGGAGGGATATTAAAGGGAATAATGCCCGACAGAATTGGGTGTTATGCTGGGATAACATCCCACCTTGGGTGGTTGGGCCGGGCCAGCGGCCGGCGTCCAACACCAAGAGGGATGTTATCCCAGCATAACACCCACCCTGGAGGGCATTATTCCTATTATACAATGGCTTGAATGTGTTAAATAAGGAGAAAGATTACAAATAGTAACTTTAAAATAGTTTTTTATTGATAAAAATGTGAAATATCCTTCCACTGAATTAAATAGTTCTGTTTTGTAAGTTGTAAATGTGTTATAAATATGTCAATAACTTAACTGTTTGAAATATGTGAAACGTTTACAACATTTGTAAAATTAATAACGTTTATGCTAGTTCATTTAAGCTTTGTAAATGTTAAATACACACATGCTGTTGCCTTGGATGTTAAATTGGTTGCTGTTGCTAGTGTTTTGCAGGGCAGTATTGCTGTTTTCTCCGATGCAGTCTACTGGGCTGTTTTTCTGTTGGGATGTTTATTGTTGCCATGGTGTGTGGTGGGTATTGTCGCTAGTCGCTCTGGTGGCATGACGTTTCCTGGGTCAGAGGTTCGAGGCGTGATGCGGTGCTTCCTGTTCCTGATAAAATGGCACTCCATTGCGATCTCTGCTGCAGCGTCAGGCCCCAGTAGCTTTTGAGGGAGGATTCCTGCTTGTGCCCAGTAACACTGATTATGTGGCGGCTTTCTAGACGGGCGTTACTCAATAGTTGGATAGCAGTCACTGTAAGAGTGGTTCGTGTAGGTGTGTAGAGCCCTGCAGCGACACATTTTCGACAGCATGGAAGACAGGTAATTTTTCCTAGGGGCTCTAAAGTGTACCACACTTTTCTGTTTCCCAGGG
Organism: Neoceratodus forsteri; assembly: GCA_016271365.2. Lineage (NCBI taxonomy): Eukaryota > Metazoa > Chordata > Ceratodontiformes > Ceratodontidae > Neoceratodus > Neoceratodus forsteri. The sequence goes on from JADMNL010000028.1 coordinate 87,828,505, forward strand.
ACTGGCAGGGTGTTTCTAGGGTGCAAGAAGAGGCATGGGCTGTTCAGCGGAGTTTCAAATGTATTTTTTAACAGAGCAACTGGGCATTGAAGATGGCCTTCTATTGAAAACATTGTGCCTCTGTAGCTATCGCGGTCTTTTCTAGTGGATCGGAGTGATTTTTGTTTTCTCGTTGAAGGTTAGTGTGGCATATTGAAGTCCGCTTTCGTTGTAAGGAATTGGAAACTGGAGGGTTTTAGCTGTCTTTGTCCCTCGCAACCGCCTGGTGAAATGTAACTGTACTTCTAGCCAGACTCAGCCGTAGAAGGCCTTCTGGGGGTCTGTGTTCAGTGTCTGATTGTCTGAGCAATGACAGTTCGCTGTCTGTGAGGGGAGCGCGGTGTTGGGCCTTGTCCTTTCTCCCATCTGAGGGCTTTTATTTGGGCTGTAAATCGTTGTTTGCCGTTTGAAACTCTGTGTGGCTAATTATATTGATGTTTCTTGACAGCAGGGGCTCATTTAGGTAACGGTTTATGCCAGATCTCAAACCGATAAAACTACTTATTCCGTAGTGGTCTCCGTTGCTGGTTCTCACTGAGGCATAGAATTTTCTTAGGATTTGATTTAATTCCGTTTCCGTTACTGTTGTTAAGTTTACTTAGGTACCAGTTTCTTTTAGCCAGTCATTTAACACGTTAATGGCCCACACTGTTTGCCTCCTTGTCGATGGTTCATTTCTCTCACATTCAATTTGATCTAGCTGGTTGTCCTGGATTTCTACATGTCTTCGTTTTTCTTTTTTCTTTTTAGGGTCAGTATTTTCTTGGTCTTCTGAAAACAATTTCTGTATTGTTGCCATTTCAAATAAATTTAAATTTAACTTTGGAAATGATGACATGAGTCTGCTTTCTTTGCTTTAGTATTTCTGTCACAGTAGTCGTTTGACAGCTGCTGTGTAGTGATCTGTCTTTTGATGTTTAGTAATGAGGTTGACAGCTGGCTGGCACTACAGCTGGGATGTTATGCCAGGATAACATCCCTGCTGTGGTGGACAGCTGACCAATCAGAAGCCAGGATTTTTTCTTGCCATTGTATAATATTGTACATCCTGTATTTTGCACAAAACACTGGCAGTCTTATAGTCCTTTTAAGGGCTTTTGTGGTGTTTTGGCAAGGGGATAAAAGGATTTTAAGTCTGTAAACTCACCCAAGCGTGGTCACGTGAACACAACCACTTCCTGGATTGCTGCTGTATTTAGGGAGCTCCTCCAGTGAGTGGGGCGAGCTCGGGCAGGGCACGCACAGTCATCGCATGCAGAGATGCACACAGAGACATGCCCCTCTAGTACGTGACTAGCATGACCAGTGGGAGCAGAGGGAATATAACACCAAAATCTGCAGTACCCAGTGTGATACTGAAACCTACTTAGACTGCACCTGAGGCGGTAAAGAACCATGGATCAGCAGTTGGTACATCTAGCCACCAGGGAGATAGGAATCAAGGGTTTCTCTTGTGGTTTATTTAGTACAAGCCCAAGCACTAGCTTCGAGGTCTTTACCTGTGGAAACTGTACAGAGCTAAAAGAGTTGCAGACACTCTTAGTATGCAAAGCTAAGGAAATTTAGTGGTTAAAGAGGAAACTAGAAAAATATAAGCAAACCATAAATAAAACCAAGGTCAGGGAAGTAGCAAGCACAAAAAGAGGTAGACATGAGGGGAATGAAGGGGAAGAAAATGAGCAAGATAATATAAGTTATCACTGGAGGAAAAAAACAGATCAAAGAAGTACAGACGTAGAGCCTTTGGATCTATTCCTGAACATCAGAATCAATTTGAACCACTTATAAATCTAATGGATGATGTAAACTTACAAGCTGATGAATTATTAAACATAGCCAGTACTACAGTAGATGATGGAATGTAGGGCACCAGTACAGCATACTCAGAGGGAAATGTTAACATAGATAACTCAAGGGAACAATGTACAGTAGTAGACAGTGAATGAGAGGGAACCATGGTAGAAAAACCCAGAGGGAAATGTTGACATAAATAAAGGAAGGGAACAAGGTTTACCGCAGGTCTCTGGGGTACTGGAATGACAGATCTATATCATAGTGATTCACTTGTTAAGTGCATTGATCGTTACTCCACTAGGTGTAACAAGGAGAATGCCACCAGCTGTTGTTACAGAGGGGCTAGAATTAGGGACATCAAGTGCATGATTCCTAACATATTAAAGGAAAATGAGATCCTAAAACGTTACTGTTACATATAGGTACCAACAATTTAAGTAATGGCACAGTAGAGGAAACTATTCAAGAAATGCTAGATCTTACCATGCAAAAATCACTTTTTCTGAAGCACTTCCTGTACCAAGGGCTGGTAAAACAAGAGCAAACAGGATAAAGGATTATACCAACTGGCTCAGAAGGTGGTGCCTGGAACACGGTACTATGTGTTTAACGACCTATGAGGACTTTAATGACCACTGGGACATGTACAGTTATGATGGGTTGTACTTAAATAAACAAGCATTTGTCAATGCCAAATGTCTTGCTGGCATTGGCATTGGTAGTGCAGGAGTTACAGATGCATAATAGTAATGGCAGTGAAGTATTGAACTGATGCCAACCTCACCCCCACCCCCGAAGAGAGACATTTTCAACATAGGCATTTTGGGACCTCCCCTCATGAACAGTGGCACTGTGATTTTGTTAATCTGTCCCAAAAGTTGATTTCCCACAGTGATCACGCCATTCTGCACCACAGGTGTGAAAACATATTTTGGGCAGGATGTGAAAAATGACAGCTGTACTCTTCATAAGGAGGTGTGAAAAAATGCCAGTGTTGAAAATTAGGCATGAAAATATTGCAAATTTGCGAAGTTACAAGGGTGCATGGAAACTGCGCAACGCATGCTGTAACACAGTCATTTTATGGACTTTCATCACCAGATTTTTCAACATACGCATTTTAGGACCTCTGCTCATGAACAGTGCCATTGTCATTTTCTCAAACTGTCCCAAAAACTGATTTCGCACAGCAACCATGCTATTCTGCGCTGGAAGTGCGAAAACACATTTTGACCAGGATATGTAAAATGACAGCTATACAGTTCATAAGGAAGTGTGGAAAAATGCCAATGTTGCAGATCTGGAGTGAAAATATTACAAATTCATGAAACTACAAGTGTGAATGGAAACTGTGCAATGCATGCTCGTAAAACAGTCATGTTTTGGATTTTTTTCACCAAATTTGCAGCATAGGCTTTTTGAGAGCCCCCTCATGAACAGTGGCATTGTCATTTCGTTAATCAGTCCTGAAAGGTGATTCTGTGCAGTGACCACGAAATCACCTTTTAGGACTGAATAACACCATGACAGTGACTGACTTCATGAGGAGGGGCCCCAATAACCCCATGTTGAAAATTTGGTGCAAAAATTCCCCAAAATGTCCGAGATATGCACCAAAGTTGAACAAAAACTATTTATGCCATTATACAGCTTACCGGCATTTCTTCAGTTCGCGGTCGACTTTGAAGAGTGCAGACGTATTCCCGGTCCACCGAAGATCATCGCCTGACTCCGAGGTAAGTATATGGGTGAGGGGGTAGGGAGGCAGGGTGCACAGAGGATGGGCGTAGGTTGAAGGGGGGAGCAGACCACTGTGAGGACCGTTTTTTCTTTTACAGGTTTAAAAAACAAACATTAGGGACAGTTTATTTTTTGTTTTTTACAGAGGCATTTGGCATGCTGGGTGGGCTCTCAGCATGCCACCTGGGTGTTTGGGAGGCTAGCTAATGGGGGATTGGGCACCCCCTCGGCACACAACAAATGAGGGGGGCATTATGCCAACGGGGAGTGGGCTTCCCTGTCAGCATATGCACTGGGCCAGGGCATGCTGACAGAGGGATTGGGCACCCCGAAGTCAGCATTGTGGCAGGCGGTGGCAACAGTCACTGCCACCATGTTTGCTACAATGCTTCACCAGGAAAGGCACATCAGGAGGTGCCGCTGCATGACGAGCTTGGCTCTCATTGCAGCGGACCTTTCCTTAGATGTGCTCACCACAGTATGTATTCCTGGTGTGGCGCCTGCATGCTGGCTGATTGGGGAATGAGGGACACACCTTCTGATGCGTGCCCTGCATTCGCCCAACAGTGACCACACCTCCAAATCAGTACTAGTGCAATATGTTGGCCACGCAACACGAGCCAACATAAACATGAATTAGAAGGTTAGGAAATGTCTTCTATGATGCCATAAATACTAAGGAACAGGACTGAAAAAAATAACAAAATGCGGGAGAAGGAGAAAGGCCTGTGAGATGACTGTAACTACAAGGTCTAAGAGGAAAGCTATTAAACAATTGAAGATTCTACTGGCTAATGCAAGGAGTCTGAATACCATCAAAAAAGATGACTTGGAATTATTACAATTAGAAAACGATGTAGATGTAGTAGCCATTACAGAAACATGGTGGAATGAGGAGTCACATCTGGGGAGGAATATAACTGGGTATAAAACTTACAACAAAGAAAGAGAGGGTAGGAAAGGAGGTGGCGTAGCTATGTTTGTTAAGGAGCACATTGTAAGTAAACAAGTACATGAGGAAGTAGCTCCCTTAAGAACTTCGGACTGGCTCTGGATTGAAATCTGTGTGGAAGGCCATAGAAAAATGTTAATGGAGTAGTATATAGACCTCCGGATATTAACAGTCAAGATCATATGTAGCTCTTAGACAGTATAAATAACATTGTGCTTGATAGGGATGTTGTACTTATGGGAGATTTTAATGCCCCAGGAATACACTGGTAGTTGGATAGTGCCTCAAACCATCAGCAACAGCAATTGTTAGATACCTGCCTAGCAAATGGGCTGTACCAAATTGTAGACAAGCCAACGAAGCACAACAATAAACTAGATTTAATCCTGACAAATATCAATGACAACGTAAATAAAGTTCAAATACTGGAGCCACTTCTGGGGAGCGATCACAATGTTGTAATGTGTAATTTAAATACAATAGCTAAGGTGTGCTATGGCAAAACTACAGTTAGGAACTATAGTAAAGCTAATTTTGATAAAATAAATAAAAATGCTAAGTAAATGGGATTGGAGAGAAGGAAATGACACCACCACTAACCTATGGGACAAGATTAAAAACAAACTTCTTGAGCTTGAGAGTTTACGTCCCTGAAAAAGTATTATATAACAAGCAAGGGAGACTGCCAGTGTGGTATTCAAGTAAGTTACGACATCAAATAGGAAAAAAGAAGAAAGCATATAAGGCTATGTGAAAAGATAATATTTAGTATAATGTTTATACGTACAGGCAGCAGTTAAAAATTACTAAAAACATAATTAAAGATCATAAGAGGGCTACAGGATTTAGGGTAGCCCGTATAAAAGATGGTGACAAAACCTTATTTTCATACATAAACAATAAATCTGTAAATAGAATGACTGGACCATTTGGGATAAATGGGGTGGATACAGCTGAACCCAGAGATATGGTAGAAGCCTTTAATGCTTACTTCTGTTCTGTCTACTGTCCCAACCCAGCACAACCCCTTTATTAATATTGTGGATATCAAGAGTACTTTACTAGAAATGAGATCATGGATGAGCTAAATAAAATGGATGCTTCAAAGTCAGCAGGTCCCGATAGACTACATCCTAAATTGCTTATAGACATAAAGGAGTGGCTAGTGTAACCATTGTATCATGTATACAACTCATCATTTAATAATGGGGATGTTCCTCCTGATTGGTGGTCTGCCACAGTGGTTCCGGTTCATAAGAAGGGTAGTAAGTCTGAAACTGGAAATTACTGACCCATAACTCTCACATCGGTTCCAAGAAAGGTACTGGTATCACTCATTAGAGATAAACTGGAGAAAGAAATGATAAGTGTGGTATTAACTGACAGGACTCAGCACGGTTTTAGGAAGCAATGATCGTGTCTGACTAATACATTAGTTTTTTACTATAAGATCAGTAAGCTTCTAGATCAAACAAAGCCAGTAGATGTAGTCTATCTGGATTTTAAAAAGGTATTCGATAAGGTTCCACATGATGTACTTCTAAGTAAAATGATAGATCTAAACATAAACAGTAGAATAACTCAGTGGGTCAAAAACTGGTTGACCAATAGAACTCAAAAGGTTAGAATCGGGGGATATCTGTCAAAAAATGGTCGGGTCTTAAGTAGCGTACCACAGGGGTCAGTGTTGGGGCCTGTATTGTTCTCCCTTTGTATATCTGATTTTAGCACTGGCATTAAAAGTGACTGCATAAAATTTGCAGATGATACTAAAATCTGTACTGAGGTATCTAGCACTGATCAAGTTGAAGTACTAAGAACGACTTGAATGTGCTTCAGAAATGGGCAGTAAGAAACAAGATGGAGTTTAGTACGGATAAATGTGTACTCATGCACCTAGGGCAAAAACGGGAACATGATTATATCTTAAATAATACCAGGCAGAGAGCTGTTGGAAATGAGAAGGACTTAGGCATTATTATAAGTAAGGACTTTTCCTTTGAGAACCACTGAAATGCAATAGTGAAAAATGTAAACAGGATTGCTGGTGCTATCAGGAAATCATTTATAACTAGACAAAGAGCTTGTCTCATACCACTTTATGAAAATCTTATTAGGCCCCACTTAGGTTATTGTAGTCAACTATGGAACCCCTATTTGAAAAGGGATTTAGATATTTTGAAGAGGGTACACAGAAAACTAAGATGGTATCAGGCCTATGACATATGACCTATAATGAGAGGCTAATGACCTCGGGTCTATACCCCTTGGAACTGCAAAGGAATAGAGGAGACTTACTTCTCATGTACATAATATTTAATGATGCAGAAATTATGACAAGTCTGGATTTAGTACCAGCAAGCAAAAACTTTAATCTAAGGAGTCATGACAGACAATTGAAACTTACCTATCCAAGAAGTAACCATAGGAGATATTTCTTTACACAAAGAATAATTACCCAATGGAACAGACTACAAAGTGATATGGTAAAATCTGAAATCTTTAAGATGTTCAAGAAAAAATAGATATATATTTATTAGGTATCAGCTAGGGACGTATACGCCCCTTACGGGGAGGCAGGTCTTATGGGCTCATGGCCTTCTACCTGTCTGATACACCAATTATAGTACAGAGTATAATCAAGTCCAGCTCTGGTTGTGCACAAACCAGCTTTTCTTCAATGCTAAGAAGACAGTCTCCATGTCCTTTGGTACAAGGCAAAGACTCTCTAGGCTCCCTTCCCTTCCCACCTTCCACACCCTGGATAACTCCACTCTGGAGGATTTTTACCACCTTTAGGTATCTGGCTCGACCAGCATCTAAACTTCTCTAATCATGTGGATGCTATAGTCAAAAAGCTGCAGCCCAAACTAGGTGCACTTTTCAGGAACCATGACCGTATCCGACTACCAGCACGCCAAGCTATCATCCAGAGAATGATCCTCCCAATCTTTGACTATGGCGACGTCTGCAGCGCTGCCCCAGTCACAACTCTTGCCAGACTGGACACTCTTTTAAAATTTCTGTCGCTACACTTTTGATTGTCCCCCTCACTGTCATCACTGTTCTATATATAAATCTCTTTCCTTTCCTTCTCTAGTGGATAGACGCCATGCACACTGCACCAGCTCCATGGGTAAATTCTGGTTCAGATCCCTACCCACCTACATCTCTGCCTCCCTCTCCCACCTTCCCCCCACTCCCATACCTTCAGAAGCTCTAATATTCGCACCTTAGCAGTCCCTTTGGTCTCCATGCCCATCAGCAAGGCCACGTTCAGCCACCGCTTCCCAATCTCCCTCCCCCGGGCCCTCTCGAACCACCTCAGAGGTCTCTCCTCCCCCTCCTGCAAAACTTCCCCCTCTCCCTCACCTGCTCTCCTCTGTCTGTTCCCAAGAGAGTAACCACTGCAAATTGGCACTTATGCTCCGAATCTAGTTATCATGCACTTTACTACATCTCTCAAATGTTTATTAACTTGTGTTAAATTAGCTGCTCTGTAACTGAATTGATTGTCAACTTATGTTTGTTCATTTAGCTACATAGATACATAGATACGCAGACAGTGTCGGCAGATAAGGGCCTATGGCCCACCCAGTCTGCCCATTTGAGCTTGTAAGTTCAGTTTGTTTTCCTAGAAGTCTGTTGCCCCTTACCCCTGACCTCCAGAATTCCTTTATGTCTATCCCATGCATTCTTAAATCCCGTGATTGTTTCAGCCCCCACCACTTCCTCTGGCAGGGTGTTCCACTTGTCCACCACCCATTCTGTGAAGAAATTCTTTCTCATGTTTCCTCTGAATCGTCCTCCCTCTAACTTCATCCCATGCCCTCTTGTCCTGGAACATCTTTTTCGCTTAAAAATAGTGTTTTCCTGCACCCTGTTCCTCTCTGTAAGATACTTGTATGTCTCTATCATATCCCCTCTCTCCCTCCTCTCCTCCAGGGAGTACATGTTCAGTTCCTTCAACCTGTCTTCATAGGACTTGTGATGCAATCCATGCACCATCTTTGTTGCCCTCCTCTGAACCTTCTCTACCTTGTCTATGTCCTTACGTGGTATGGTCTCCAGAACTGTACACTGTACTCCAGGTGGGGCCTCACTAGTGTCTTGTATAGCGGAATTATGACCTCCCTTTTCCTGCTGGTGATGCCCTGCCTATACATCCCAGCATCCTATTTGCTTTACCTGCTGCCTTGTCACACTGTTTCCTACCTTGAGGTCATCAGAGATGACAACCCCAAGATCCCTTTCCTGCTTGGTGCATGCTATATCCTCACCCCCCAACTGATATATTGTGCCAGGGTTTTTGTGCCCCATATGCATTATCTTGCACTTCTTTGCATTGAATTTCAACTGCCAAACCCCTGACCATTCTTCAAGTTTCTGCAGGTCGCTTCTCATTCTGTTTACACCCTCTGGTGCGTCTACTCTGTTACAGAGCTTTGTGTCATCAGCGAACAGTGAAATTCTGCCTTCTAGGTCCTGCGCAATGTCACTGATGAAGATGCTGAATAGGACCGGTCCCAGCACTGATCCCTGTGGTACCCCACTGGTCACTCTTCCTTCTGTGGAGTGACAGCCATTTACCACCACCCTCTGTGTCCTGCCACCCAGCCAGTTACCTACCCACCACACTACTGTCCTGCCCACACCCATATTCCCCAGTTTGTGTAATAGTCTTCTACGTGGCACAGTGTCAAAGGCCTTGCTGAAGTCCAGATAGGCCATCTCCACTGCCCTCCCCTGATCCACCTCCATAGTCACCCAGTCAAAAAATTCAACGAGGTTGGTCTGACATGACCTCCACCTGGTGAAACCATGCTGCCTTGGGTCCTGTAGTCCATTGACAACCAGATGTTCCACCAATCTCTCCTTCAGTAGTGCTTCCATGATCTTCCCCACTACCGAGGTGAGGCTGACTGGTCTGTAGTTCCCTGCTTCCTCTTTGTTCCCACTTTTGTATAAGGGGACTACATCTGCTGTCCTCCAGTCTTTGGGTACCTCCCCTGTTTCCACTGATCGGCTAAACAGGATAGCCAGAGGTTCAGCCACCACCTCTCTTAGTTCTTTAAGGACCCTGGGTCCCCATCTGGCCCCATTGCTTTATCAACTCTTATTACTTCCAGTTCCTTCAGGACCCATTCGTGTAAAGGGACTTGTGTCTATTTCTGCACCATTCTCACCCTTGTACTCCTTCAGACCCATTACCCTCCTCTTCCTCAGTAAAGACTGAGCAGAAATACCTGTTCAATATGTCAGCTTTACTGTTGTCATCCTCCACGCGCCCCATCCTCCCCTTCAGTCTCACTATCCCTCCCTTTGTCTTTCTTTTTTCACTTATGTACCTGTAAAAGGTTTTGTCCCTCTACCCACTGATTTTGCAATGTGTTCTTCTGTCTGAGCTTTGGCTTCCTTACTGACTCCTGCCTCGCTTTGCTTCTCCTGGTACTTCTCCTATCCCCTTCTGCCTGTGTCTTTTTGTATTGCCTGAATGCAATCTTTTTGGCTTTCACTTTCTTTGCTACCTCTTTGGAAAACCATAATGGTCTCCTCTTCCTTTTCCTCTTGCTAACCTGCTTAATGCATAATTCTGTTGTTCTTGTAATCCCCATTTTAAATACTGCCCACTGTTCCTCAACCCCTGATTCCTGTCCTATTCCCCTAATGCCTCTTCCAAGTATCTCCCATTTTCCCAAAGTCTGCCCTCCTAAAATCCAGGATCGTGTTTTTGTGTGGTTTGGTTCTGCTCTTTCTGTGATTTGAACCACAATGACTGGTGGTCACTGTTTCCCAGGTGCTCCCCACTGTTACCCCCATCACACTGTCCCTGTTTGTGAGCACAAGGTCCAGTATTGCCTTCTGCCGAGTTGGTTCCATGACCAGTTGCTTGAGGAAGGCACCCTGAAGGGAGTCCAGGATATATCTGCTCCTAGTTGATGCTGCTGCTGGGATGCTCCAGTCCACGTCTGAAATATTGAAGTCTCCAACCAGTACTACCTCACCCTTATCTGCCATCCTTTGGATGGCTAGCATCAGCTCCCTATCTGTTTCTTCCTCCTGGGCTGGTGGTCTATAGACCACACCTGTGCGGATGGCTGTCCCCATTTTCCTTTCCAGCTTAACCCACATTATCTCTCCCCCATTTTGTTCCTCCTGGATCTCTGTGGCCCTTATGTCATTTTTCACATACAGTGCCACTCCTCCTCCCTTCCTGCCTGCTCTGTCTCTTCTGAATATGTTGTAGCCAGGTATGGCCATCTCCCAGTGGTTATCATTACACCAGGTTTCAGTGATGACCACAATGTCCAGGTCTGACTGTACCATGACAGCCTCCAGATCTTCCATCTTGTTGCTAAGGCTCCTGGCATTTGCACACATGGCTTTCCATGATTTGACCTCCCTAGACTGTTTCACTGTTCTACTCCAGCCCCTTCCTTGGTTGTCATTTATCCCTGGTTCTCCTTGCTGTCTGCCCTTCTGCTGAATTTTGTCCCTTTTCTGCTTATCCACCTCTTGGGCACTAATCTCCATCTTTTGCACACTGCTTTGCAGAGATAGCCACTCCTCTGGTTCACTGGTTCCACTGCTAGCTGTGGGGGTGAGCAAGTAGGTACCCTCCTTGCTGGCCTGCACCCCCTTTGCTAGTTTAAATGCTTGTCAATGTAGCATTTAAACTTATCATTGAGTGCTTGGATTCCCCTCCAGGATGGATGCAGGCCGTCAGGCTTGAACAAACCTCCATCCCGCCAGGTGGGTCCCCAGTCACCAATGAATCCAAACCCTTCCTCACAGCACCAGTTCTTCAACCATGAGTTAAAGTTCCTGGTGCATGCACTCCTATGCTCTCCCTTGCCTCTCACAGGTAGTACTTTTGAGAAGTGACAGAAGTAGCTACTTGCTTGAGACCCCTCCCAGTTTCCTAAACTCTTCCTGAACTTCCTTTGGCTCTCCATTTGCCAGGTCATTGGTACCTAGGTGGATAATGACATCCAGCTCACCCTCCGTCTTGCCTTCCCAGTGATCCCCAGGATCTTCCTTCCATCCCTCCATGCCGTGGCACCTGTAGCACCTCACCTCCCTGTCCTCCCCTCCTGTGTTCCTAACTGGATCCCTCTTATGATGGAGTCCCCACCAGGATTCGCTCTCCTCCCTCTGGGGTCCACTGCTTTCCCGCTGAGGTCACCTCCTTGGCTAACCTCCACATCCTTTCCTTCCACTTCTCTGGGTACCTCTATTTGGTTGTCCTCATTTGCCAGTGTGGCATATGAGTTCTTGAGTGGAATAGGATCTGGGATGTGCCTCTGCCTGACTGTTCTAACCTCCTGAGCCCACTGTCATCCAAGTGCTCCTTGTTCTCGGCATCCTTTGAGGCAGTTGCATTGGACTGGGTGGTCCCTGGATAGGGGTGATGGTACTCCTGACCCAGTTTACTTCCGCTCTGAGTCTGGCTACCTCATCCCGCAGTCCAGAGAGATGCATGCAGATAGGCAGCACCTCAGTGTCCAGAAGGTCTGCCTGAATATGGCTGCCCCACAGCCACTGCATTGCACCACTCCCCACATTATACTTCAATTCCACTACTTGTCTGCTACTGAAGCTCTCCTAGTTCCCTTTTTATTAATTTACTGTACTAAAAATCCTGCCACTGATCCTCAGATTTTTTTTTTTTTAAAGAAAAAGAAACCAATAAATAAATAAATGAGTCAAAACACTTGTCGTGCTGAGGGTGGGCTTCTTCCCCCTTATGCCCCTCCTACTTCACACCCCTTACTATACCCTGTGTTTAGCTCCTGTCAATCAGATTTAACAGGGCATATAATTAAGAGTTGGGGAAGGGAGGGGTGAAAATTTGCAGCAATTAAAGACAGCACAGAATTACACCACCACTATGTTTTAAATTTTCAACAGCCCAAAAACAATTATAAGTAAAGACAACAAAGAAAGTATAGTGTCACTAAAAGCCCACAATCTAAGTTTAAAAGAAAAATAGCAATTACCAGTTCCTCTAAAGCACTGAATTGAATATGTTTCCTTCCTTCCCCTTCTGGCTTCTTCTGAGAAAATAAAACTCTGCTTGCTAGTTTAACTCTGACTAAGCCCCACCTCCAGTTATCACGTAGCTGAGGTCAGAGGCCAGACAATTAAGACCCTTCACCCAACTACAGGGCAGTCAGACAAGCCAAGATAAAATTTGCAGCAATTAAAGACAGCACAGAATTACACCACCACTATGTTTTAAATTTTCAACAGCCCAAAAACAATTATAAGTAAAGACAACAAAGAAAGTATAGTGTCACTAAAGCCCACAATCTAAGTTTAAAAGAAAAATAGCAATTACCAGTTCCTCTAAAGCACTGAATTGAATATGTTTCCTTCCTTCCCCTTCTGGCTTCTTCTGAGAAAATAAAACCTAGCTCTAGTGGTGTTGTCTGTGCTGCATATGTATTGCTGACTGTTTCCCCTGTTTACTCACATTTCTCTTGTCTTGTATGGTCCCATTTATTTAACTGACTCTGACTTAAATTATTGTAATTATTGAAAAGCGTTTTTAAATGTTACACTTATCTGTAAAGCGCCCAGAGCCTCTGGGATTGGGCTCTAAACAAATAAAATGTTACTTACTTACTACTGTATCTCAATGACTGAGTAATACTCTTCACTGCTCTGAAGCTACTGAAGCCCCACTTGTACAATTCCCTTCCCCAGGACACATCTTTTTTTTTTTTTTCTGACTTTGTTTCACTCTGGTCATGGCCCATGGAACCTCTCTTGGGCATCCTACCCATATCCTGCCCGCCTGAGGCCCCCTCAAACTATGTCTTCTCTCTCCACCCCTTCCTGCAGCCAGCACCCCCAGTTTAACCCATCTGGAGTGGGTCGGCCCCACCTCTTTGGGCTCTCTTCTAAGTCAGTCTCTGGCTGCAGGTGAGGGCCCCAATGGAGGAACTGGGAGGCCAGTCAAGGTGAACCCGGCAGAGGGCATGGGGGACAGGTGCCGTTGCTTGTTCCACGGAGCCAGTGTTTTCCCTGTACTGGTGGTGGTCCCCCCCCCCTTTGCATGGGCACGCCTGACACAACGGTGCATGGCAATCCTGCCTGCATCAGCCACGGCTGGTTAATATGCAGCCCATGCACTGCAGCACTCCCAGTCTCCACAGGGAGCCACTGGTGCACCGGGCTATCCCTCCCCTCCCCCAGGAAGAGAGCCACCCTATGGGCACTCAATCAATCCTCTACCCACCCCTGCTGACCCCGGCGCCGAGCTAGCTCCTGAACTCAGGTCGGCCCCAGGACACATCTTGAAACGAGCTCCCAGCTCAGTATGTCTTTCCTGGTGAAATGTTTTAAATAAATAAATAAAATAATTAATAGGTGCATCATCTTGCATTTTAGTCATTGAATTTCAGCTGTCAAACACCAACACACTTTTGCAAGTCTCTCTGACTTTCCTTTTTCCATTGTCACTATCCACCCTCCCACAGAGCTTAATGTCATCTGCAGAGAGACACAGCCTGAACTGGATCCCCCTCACCAATGTCACTGATGAAAGTGTTGAAGAGGACCGGACCCAGGACAGATATCTGTGGAATCCTGCTCATGACCTCCTTCTCTTCTGATTTAACCCTGCTGACCACAACCCTCTGCTGTCTCCCCTTTAGCCAGTTACCTACCCAGTTTACTATGACCTTAGCCCACACCCAGATCCTCAGTCTTCTTCAGCACATGTCTGTGGAATACCGAGTTAAAGCCTTGCTGAAGTTGAAGTAGAGCAAATCCACAGTGTGGCTCCTATCCAGTTTCCTCATCATCCAATCAAAGAAAACTATCAGGTTACTCTGACAGGACCTCCTTGCCACATATCCATGCTGCTTACTATCCTGGAGACCATTGCTCTACAAGAAGTCCATGAGATCCTCTTTGACCAGTGACTTAATTAGTTTTCCTACAATAGAGGTAAGACTGATAGGTCTGTAGTTCCCTGCTTGTTCCTTGTCCCCTCCCAGCCATGGAGTGAAATTACATTCACCACCCTCTAATTCTTTGGAAGCACCGCTGTCCTTAGAGAGTTGTTGACTAGACCTACCAGGGGATCAACCAGTTCCGCTCCTTGGCTGTAACCCATCTGGTCCTGGAGCCTTGTCAGTCTTTAGGGCTGCCAGTCCTTTCAGGACCCTTTTGCTAGTAAATGCTGGCTGCCTCATCTCTGAGACCTTTTTAATGGCTGTTATGATGCCACCCTCTGGCAAGGACCAATTATCCTCCCTACTGAAAACTGAGCAAAAAGTAATCGTTGAGGACAGCAACCTTTTGTCCGTCTGCCTCAATCACCCTATCCCCCCGTTAGCCTCACAAGTCCTGCTCTTTTCTTCCTTTTTTCACTAATATACCTGAAGAATTGTTTTTCTCCACTCTTAATCCCCTCTGCAATACGTAGCTCTGTGCCTGCCTTTGCCTCTATAACCACCTTCTTTGCCTCCGTATTTTTCAGGAAACATTTTTCCCATTCTTCCTCCCCCTGTGTGTCTTTAAATTTGTGTAAGGCCTTTTTCTTGGCCCTCACTCACCACTTTTCTGACCCTTTTCTGAGAACCATAGTGGTCTCTTGAACTTGCTCTTTTTGGTTACCATTCTCATGCATCCCTTAGATGTCCCAGGAATGGCCCCTTTAATTGCTCCTTTGCTTATCCCTAACCAGCTCCTTCAGCCTATTGAAGTCTGCCCTTCTAAAATCAAGGACTTCAGCCTCGATTGCAGTTTACCAGACCTGGGAGCCTGTTTGAATAAAATGGAGTTATGGTTACTGTTCCTAATGGCTCTCCTACTCCCATAGCTCCTACCACCTCCAAGTTGGTGAGCACCACATCGAGAACTGCGGTCTGCCTGGTGGGCTCCTTAACTAACTGTGGCAGCAGATAGTCCTAGAATGGGTCCAGCAAGACCTGGCTTCTGCTGCTCTGATCACTGGAACATCCTAACCGATGCCTGGCAGGTTCAGATCCCCCACCACCACTACCTCCCCTTCTATCCCTCATTCCACTTTTCCTGAGCCCCTGTCACTCTCCTCCCCTTTCACTGTCAGTCTATACATCACCCCCAAGCGCAGTTTCTTGCCTGAGGCTGCCGTGAGTTGCACCCATAGCAATCCACTCTCCCTGTTTCTACCCCCTCCCCATTACTACATTAATGGGAGAACTGCAGCTGAACTATATAAACTGAGGCAGGAGGGGGTGCTTGCTTTGTTTTTGATTGCCTGCAGAGAGCATGGAATACCGACCCTGAGAGCCTCATGTTTATGTAAATGAAAACCCAACAAAGCCAGTTGTTAGAAATGGTGGGGGCGAGTGAATGTTGAGCTGACTAACATTGAATATTAAATTAAATGAAATGAAATGTATCAACTTCTACTGCACTGAAGTAGATAAAAATAGTCAGTATATAAAAATATTTAAAAAAGGTACTTTGTTACAGTCCAGCTTTCCTTTCTTCGGATATTTTACAGGACAGGTTGTGTATTGTTCTGGAGTTGGGTCCACTGATAGTGGTGTGGTTGTTTCAATGCAGGGCATTAGTTTTGCTCTTTGGGTGCATTCTGTTAGGACAGACCCTATTGTCTGGTAACCGCTGTGACAGACAGCTAGCCACACCCATCTCCCTGGCCTTGCTCCACTCCTGTTGCCAGCCATTTCTTCCCTCTGCAGCTAGTTCAAGTGATGTTTCTCTTGTTGGCCTCTCAACCTGGGACTTACTGAGTGTGGGTAAAACCACATAATCAAAAGTAATAGGAACAGTAATATGAGTTTCAGTTACTTATTTTTTATACCAAGGGGAAAAAAATTGCAACTAATTACAATTATTTGGTAGTAACAAGTGCTTGGCTATAATTGCTTACAATTATTTTGTAGTAACTAGTGCCTGGCCATAACTGCTTACAATTATTTGGTAATAACTATTAACAACAGTGTAACCAGTAGTAAACGTATTTATGTGTTTGCAGGACAAAAGTCTCTACAAGGGTTAAAACAATATTTAAAATCACATATCAAGGAGAAAAAAAGTGTCTACAAGTAGGTGTAGCATTAGGAGTTGTTAAAATATATGGTTCAATGTTAATTATCAATAGGAGGGTAGATGGAAAGAAGTCCATAGTAAATTCTGATTAATTGTGCCAAAATGACAACAGGTCAGTGGGGAGTTAATACAGTGAATTACAATGATTTCATAGTAACTACAACTGATTGCAGTTACTTAGTAGTAAGTTGTAACTGCAACTCATTGCAGTTATTGGTAATAGCTGTAACTGATTTCAAATTTTTGGTAGCAACTGGTTACTGTACCTGATTACATTTATTTGGTAGTAATTATTAACTGCTGCCGATTACAGTTCTTTAGTAGTCACTGCAGAATTGGCACTGCCACTACATATAGTTCTTTACTGGTTGAAGTATCACTAGGAGAAGTTGTGCATTTTTTGGAGGGGAGGGGCAAAAGTTATCCAACCCCCCCACTCACATTGTTATTTTACTCCAGGCCCCTCTCACCAACCCATTACGCCCCTACCCCAACCCAGCAAAGTTAGTGTATCATATTTAATTCAACTGTGTTACTGTACAGTGTTCTCCCCCCACCCAGTCAATATAACCTGCATGCCACCCACCTATACCTAGCCTGACCCAGTAGATGCACAAACCCCCACCCCACCACCCTCTGGCACTCCACCACCCTTCTCCCCCTTGGGTACCCCAAAAGGTAAAGGATACGGCTCCAGAAAACCAGCCCTGGTTGCACACACAGCAGACCCAGCATTCTGGCTGGCTACCCTGCCTCAATATAAATAAAACGAGTGATGTGATCCTAAAGTAACACCAG
Source organism: Neoceratodus forsteri (assembly GCA_016271365.2). Taxonomy (NCBI): domain Eukaryota; kingdom Metazoa; phylum Chordata; order Ceratodontiformes; family Ceratodontidae; genus Neoceratodus; species Neoceratodus forsteri. The sequence goes on from JADMNL010000028.1 coordinate 87,845,900, forward strand.
ATTGGCTCACCACTCACCACAGTACTATAATTTAATTTAATACATGATACACTAACTTAGCCAGGTTTGGGATTGGGAGGAGGAAATTATGGGTGCTAAGAGAATGGGGAGCAGGGATTGACTTTATTAGGCTGGGTTGGTGGGGGAAGATAACATGGGCTTTTGGTATGCAAAGGCATTTTTTAAAACAAGAACTTTACACTGTAGAGTTGGTAGAAGTCAGGAAAACTTGACCCTGTGGCCTGCTACACATGTCGTGAATTTTCTGACTTCACATTCACTTCCCAGCAAGTTTAAAGTCCCTGTAGCTTTAGCACATTTTGAAAAATGCTAAAAACTGCAAATCCTTGGGTATATATCTGGTCCCAAGTTTAACCTAGTTTTTAAGTTCTTTGTTTATGCCCCTGACATGCCACTGCCTCAACCTCCTCTGTTCTCAAGGTGCCTGGCTCTGCCAGGCTCCAACCCCACCAGCTGCCTACATCCATGCTGTTGCGGCTACCCCCACCCTGGGTGGGGTATATGATGGTCCTTCTAACTGCATTGTCTTTTTCAGGCAAGTCAGCTGAGGAGTTCAGATCCAGTCCTCTCTGGTTCACCGGGATCTCTGTCGTCTGTCAGGCAGTGGGGTCTTTCCATGTTTCTCTCTGTCCTCACAGACACAGGCACACACTGGAGGTTCAAGGTGCATATGCACATCAAGTGTGCTGCTGTGCTGAACCCCCAGTCAGCATCCCTCCCTCCCACAGTGCCCTCAACTGCACTGCCATCTGTGGTCACCCAGGTGGCAGTATTGCAGCAAGAAGTGCAACGGTGTCCCATGGGTGCTCTGTCTTCCTCCGAACTTGTAGACAGGCTGGGTTGCACAGTCTGTCCACAGTGCGAAAAAGCTGAGCTGGTTGATTCTGAGAGACCGCAATCTCTATGGACAGGAACTCTGCCTTCTCACGGGTGATTGCAGATTGATAGACTTGATTATGATCTATCAATCTAAGGCGGTCGGCATCAAGGGCGGATTTCCACCAGCAAAGCTCTAACCTTCATCCTAATCGCCGCATCTCCCTTAAAGTCCCATCAAACCATGGGGACTGAGGGGACAAATGTGGACAGGAGCAATGACATCCAGAGCCGCTGAGATGGCCAAGTTATATGCCGTCATGAGGGTCTCTGGATCACTGCTTGCCACTAGGAGGGGCGATAGGTCAAGTACCGCCGCCAGGCCTTCAGAGCTTACATCTTGTAAAGGGCGATACCTGACCATCTCCACAGGGGCAGGCCTATGAAGGGGGTGCTAAAACTAAACCCCACAGTGTAGTGATCGGACCATCCATCTGGTTCCACCCACAAATTGGCGGCTTTGATCCCAAGAAGGAAGACTAAGTCAAGAGAGTGACCATGTTTATGGGTACCAGTGGTAACTATCTGTGTAAGGCCCAGAGATGTCATCAACTGGAGGAAGTGTTGTCCAAATTGCAAGAGTTTGTCATCGACCCAGGCGTTGAAGTCACCCAGGACCATCAGCCTGGGTGACAAACGCCATGTCAACAACAAAGTCCGCAACTTCCTGAAGGAACAGCTTCTCATCTCCTGGTGGACAGTAGATAAGGACGATCCTACAACCTACACCTGCTACCACGGTACACTCAAATGACTCAGCCTCCTCAACTGGTACATTTGTGAGGTTAAGTTTGGTCTTGAAACAGACCGCAATCCCCCTCCCCCGGCGATCCAGTCTCAGGCGATGGATCACCGGGTATCCGGCTGGAGTTAGAGCCTCCAAAATGGGGCCAAAATTCTCATCCAGCCAGGTCTCGGTGATGCAAGCCAGGTCCACTGTTCCAACAAGATCTGCAATAATTGCAGTCTTGTTTTTAGTGGACCTGGCATTGCATAACACCGCCCAAGTTGAATGAGCCTCCCGGGCCGCCCAAACCACCTGCCCACCAAAATTGGTAGTGCCCTTGGGTATGGAAACCAGACATGGTGGACCACAATCCTGGTTCTATTTTGCCCCAGGGCATCTTCTTGATCCAATGACCCCGATACAATGGCTCCGCTCATTCACCCTCCGCTGTTTGCACCCCCCACCCTCTTCCTCCCCCTACGGGCAATACCTAGTACCCTACAGCACTGGTAAGTTGTAAACTGCAAAGGGGGGAAGGGGCGGAGGGCATGGATAGCAGAAGGTGAATAGCGCACAACCGTGGGGGCAGACCTCCAGCACATTCTGGTGACCAAAATATCAAGACAGCACTCCCTTAACTAAATCAATTATACACTTAAAAATAACAGACAAAATACCTAAAAAATAAAATGAAATTACACAGACCACTTACTAAGAGGAATATCCTCAAACATATGCATCATAAATAATAAGCCACAACAGGGTGTGTTATAGAATTTTAATGCAAGCTCCAGGAGTGTAGAGTAAGGCATGAGGCTGAAGGCTAAGTGTCCTTACACCCCTGAGAAATGCATTAAAATCCTATGATGCACACACTGGAGGGACTTAGTACACTTATAAAATGGTTCTAAGTGGCTTTTTGGGTGGAATATGAGATTTAGTATCTGACCATGCATTTATAGAGATTTAATGCAGAGTTAGGTGGCCTCTCTCTGCCAATGAAATTTCTAGATTTTTTTTTGCCATTTTATAACAAGACAAAACCTACAGCAGCACTCAGTTTATAAATAAGTAATTTATGTTTAATACAAATAGAGGATCAATATCATAATGTAAGCTGACCAATCAGTACATATAAGCTCCAGCTAGGGTGGTGCCATCTGTACAAGCACCCCCATCCCCAACAGCACCACAAACAGCCAGTTCTGATGACCTCCAGATCAATGTCCCCAACCTGATGTAGAGTCCTTGACTTAGTCGTCTCCCTCTGAGGCATGTCATGCCTCTAGTGGGGGAGCAAGGTTACCAGGTTTCAAAGATGCAAGGCAAATGCTATTTGTTTGACACCCTTTCCACAAGGCTCATGGTGCATTAGAACAACATATGTCAACAAAAATAAATTACATCATCAATAAATGCACCATACTGAAAGTGTATTATTGTAAAACTCAGTTAACCAGTTCCTTCAGACAGGAGTCATAGGATACACAAAATAATGCACACTAATTACACATAACATCAATAAGGGCAGAGGGGAGGGCAGTGGAAGCACCCAGAGTCAATGCACCTCCCACCCCCCCCAAATAAAGTCCATTTGTACACTGCAGCAAACTTGACAGAAGCATTGCTACCCCCTCCCATCCTCCATGAAAGCAATTGTTTCCTGCAGGCCAGTCCCCTACTCACTATTCCATGATGAGGGTCATGTCATTCTTCTCTTCAAAAACATCGTAGAGCTGGAGCAGGTTTGGATGGTTTAACTGATTCATTACCAGCACCTCATGGACCACAAACCCTGCTAGCCAAGAACAAAACAGAACGATGAACATGAAGGTGAGACTGTGACAAATCTGTGGCCTCCTGTATAGTTGCCGCAGAGGACATATAAAAGCACTAAAAGATTTACTAGTGTATGGAAAGGAACACATCACATAGTAGTTTTCAGTGGTCCTTAAAGAGCAGGTACCAACAACAAATATTCAGCTAGAAACATTATATTTACGATCAGATAATCAATAGGTTTATTCAAATGTATTTGAAAAGGACAGACCACTGAGGACAGACCACTTAGTGCAGTTCATTCACAGTGGTGTCCCTGATGCTGAAAACAGGTTACATTTGTCTTAGGTCAATAGATGCTGGCACAGATGATACATGATTCACAGTACAGTGGTATTAATCAGACAGCATAATAATTTTACAGTAACTTGAGAGAGCAAGGTTTGCTATTAACATTTCAGCGATATTACTTAGGTGATTTGCAGGTTTTGATTACTGCTTATGTCTACATGCTGATTTTCTAGCATCCAGCACACATCTGAGCAAGCCAGAGATAACTGTTCAGTTACCCAGTGGGATCTATGGTACAATGATGGCGGGGCCACTGATAAGCCTTAAGAATGCAGGCAGGGATTTCCAGCATTTTGGACCCTTATATCCTGTTGAGTTGTAGCATGTCTGAAACATGTTTATTAAACATGGTAATCCACGCTTTTGCATTGGTTTTGACCATGATTGACTATGATTTAAAAGTGTGTTATAAAATGGGTAAACTTTAAGCATTTGATTGGCTATGAGCTACCATTTGCCGTGTCCTTATCAGGACATATACTGGCAACTAGGCGCTACTTATGCCAACCAAAATGCAGCACTCCATGAAATCAATGCCCCAAACGGCTGTCTCACTGAACTTCACACCACTAACGAAATCAAGAAGAGTCCCACTCCAGCTCTACACCAAGCACGGAACCACGAGAGCTACAGCGGGAGACCAATGCCACAAGAGACATCACTATTTCTGTCCAGGCTGTCTCCCTCCACCCAATTCTGCACGATGGCCAAAGTTTCAACCTTCAGTACCCAGTATTTTATTTTTCAGTGTTGCCCTTTCTCCAGTAACAGTTACACAACAAATCATGCTCTACTGAAACAGGTCTCACCAGATCTCCGTCTGAAGTGGCTCAACAGACACGATCCTCCACAGGCTTTTTCAGTTGAGGTTTTTTTGTTTGTTCTAATGTTCCAGATTTAAATGTCATAGCAGAGCCGGCGACCAAAACCGCAATCAGGAAAACACAAAAATACAGTGGCTGCATGAGGGAAAACACTCGCTCCCGCTCCTCTGACAAACTCGCTGAATGTTTACTCGTTTCCCTTTAGCTAACCAAACTCCCTCCTCCACTGGCTCTCTCAAATGGTTTTCTTTTCAGATGGCTTCTTTTCTTGTCCTTTTTAAACATTGATGGGTTCAACATAATGGGGAAACGCTATAAAAAAGCGCAATAAGGGGTGTGGCGAGGGACATGCTTGTTCCTCCTCTAAGGATTTACTCACTGATCAAGAAACAGAAAACCCTGAAGAAACAGAATATTCTAGAGGAATTTGGTGTGAGCCTGTGTGGGGAGGGGAGGCAACAGACATATACCAGAGCTCCTACTCAATTTTAATTAAACATATCCACTACAGTACCATGAATGTCGGGCTACTTTTTTTGTTTTTCCCTTGGATATAATTTTGTATTTTTTTTACTATTTTTATGTGCACTTTTTTGTAGATTTTTAAATTAACTTTTTTTAACGGGGGACCCATTTTATAAGTGGAATAAGACACTCTGAGGTGCGGTTTATGGCTACTTATATAATGATGCTGATAAAATGTTATTTTTATACACTATACAAATTGTTAGGGTTTTACCCCCATTTTCAACAATGTCCTGTACAATTAATGCATAATGTATACTTAAATACGTATAATAATGTAACATATTATACAATGTTGCTTACAATTTTAAATACATGGTTTGTGGTTCTGGGTCATGAAAAACATGTACAATCAGAGCTTAGATGTTTTTTCAAATGCAATTTGAAGTTTGTATATGACTTCATAGCCTTTAAATCATTGGGCAATACATTCCAAAACCTAACTAAACTCATCTGCAGGGTGGCATCCCCAATCTCTTAAAATACTTATGCACAGGTAAATTTAAATAATTGTGTCTCAAGTTATAGTCTTTTTTTCTGCAGGTTTCAGCCAGTGCAGTATTTTATATATCATAGTGATGAATCCCATATTTGCTTTTAGTTGCAAATCTAGCTAATCTGTAGTACATCTGGTCTCTCTTTTTCAGTGATGTTTTAAGCGAGTTGATGTATAGCTGTGAACCATATTCCATATATTGTGCCTCTGCCAAAACATGATCAAATATAGCTAAACTGGTAAACATGGTCTGGACGTGGTAATGTCTTAACATGTTTTGGCCATAATATTCTATAACATGATAGTATGATAACTATGTTATTACCATGGTCATAACAGGTTTATCTAATAATGGGTTTTTAAAGCAACAGTGGCTTTCCCTGTCAAGAGTAGCATAGTTGAACCATGGTCAACAATAGTCAAATCAAGACCTTGAAGGATTAAATAACAACAGGCAACCAGGTTCAACAATAGTCAATGCATAACACAAAAATGTCTACACAGCTCAAGTTATTTCATTTTGTTCAACAACCTTAACATTCTGTAATGAATGCATATTATCCACACATACTTTTGAAATAGCTTTTATTTACCTTCCCATAACTGCTGATTTTCCTTTTTCTTATGGAGTCTTCCCTCATTCATAACTGATAAAGTGGCCTAATCACTATTTATACCACCATAAAATTAAACCCTTTTAAAATGTGGTGAGTTCTCATAGTAGTTTTTCATGCTCAAGTAATTAATTTTTTTGCATAAACCTTATTTTTTGCATATTAACTGCAAAAAAAGTTAGATTGTAATTATTATTTTGAGTTTAAAGTATCAAATTCTGCATTCTGATACGCAAATAAATTATGCAAATAGAGTTACTTTCATATGCTATTATGACAAAGGACAAACCATAGTCAGATATGTAAGAGCCATGGTTAACCATGATTGACCATGGTGTGTCCAGAACACTCAGAAAACATACTGGGAAATATCATAATATATAATACAGATGAAATAAACAGGTCAGAAATGTATAGGCAATGTTCTTCATTTTAAATTTATTAAAAGATTAAAAGCAGCGTGTTCAGTTAGTTACACCAATGGATGCAGAATGTTAATGGTCAGCATTTACAGATGATCATGACTGACCATACTCTGACCGTGCTAGACTGACAATGGTTTTTAACTACGATCATCAACCACAGTCAAAGCATGGTCAGAACATGGCCGGACATTTTCAACAGTGGTCAAACCTGGTACCATGGTCAAATCCTCACCAGAATGGCCCTTCCAAATGAAATAAAATAATTAAAGAGAAGAAGGCTGTAGTTTCTATGATCTGCAAAATTATGTCAATAAATAACTTTTGAACCATTACATAGTTATTGATTTCCTTGTGTAACTGTATTCTAAACCAATTTTTGAATACACATCTGTAACATGTTTAACCATGTTTTAAATATTTTGTTTCTAGCATGTTTGACCATGTTCAGTGACTTTAACCTTGTTATGGATATGTCTGATAATAAAACTGACCTTGGTAATTTCATAGTTTTTTGAACATAGTCACTGGAAGGCAGCTACCATGTTCAAAACATGCCAAACATGAAATGAACATGAAATATGGTAAACATGACAACAGGGTAGGTGGAGCTATTTCTTCCCATGTTGGGTTGCACTGAGGGGAGCGCAAGTTCAATGCTAATGGAGGACTGAAAGTTAGCCTTGCTCAGGGATGTAGCCTGGTGTTGGGTTGCACAGGCACTGTAGCATTAGTTGGGCTAAATGGAGTCCCCTATGGTCTTTAGGGGGTCCACCCCAGTCTACCATATAGCTGGCAGTGGTGAGTGTCCCTGGGGACAGTTAGAATTAATCTAGTGAATCTGTGATTGTTACAGCTGGCCCATGATAGCCCCCTTGCTGAACATTTAGGAAGAGACCGTACAACAGCTCGAATTTTATACCGGTTCTTCTGGCCTGGTATTCATAAAGATGTAGAACAGTACTGTCTCTCCTGTCCTGAATGCCAGTTAGTAGTTAAAATAGGAAAAAGGGACACTGTCCCACTACAACCCCTACCAATCATAAACCACCCTTTCGAGCGTATAGCGATGGATATAGTGGGCCCCCTGCAAAAAACTAAAAAAGGGAATCGTTTCATTTTAGTGGTTTGCGATTATCACACAAAATACCCAGAAGCTATCCCCCTACTAACTATAACTGCCAACAGGATAGCCGAAGAGCTTATTAAGATATTCAGCCGATTGGGTGTTCCAAGAGAAATACAGACAGATGGAGTAATTTCTGCTCACAAATATTAAAGCGATTAAACCAGGCTCTGAATGCACATGCTATTCACACTACCCCTATCATCCACAAATGGATGGTCTGGTAGAACGGTTTAACCAGACATTAAAACAAATGTTAAAAAAAATATATATAAAGATTGCCAGCTCCTGAAGACAAACAAATGTAGGGGGAACCCCTCCCTTTGACAGTATCCAGTTTAGAGAGGTGGGTGGCAGCAGCAGAAGCATACAAAGAGTTGCCATAGTAGGGGCAGAATGGTAGCATTCACAATGTTCTTTCTTGCCTCTGTTGAGAGGCAGTCTCTGTATCAGTACAGGTGGTCCAGTTGAGGCCCAGTCCTGCTAATCAGCATGTGTATGTGTACGACCCACTTCAGGTTGGGATCCAGCCACTTGGCAAGATACAGTTTTTGTAGCTAGATGCTCAATCCAGGCTATGCCCCTCAGTGGTGATGATAACCAGGGGAGTTTGTGAAGCCTCTCAGTTTAGGTTCAGAGCCAGATATTATGACTTGGGTCTTCTGGGCATTCAACATCAGTCAGAAACTGCTGGATAGCACCAAAACCCACTTGAAATAGTTCTGACTATTGTGGTTTATGATGTCAACAGCCTCCCTTGATGGAATTATAGCCTTATCTATAGCATTATAGATGGTTACTGATGGCTTCCCATCTATTATGGACACACCTGTTGGAATCACATTAGAGGAAGTTACCAGAACCATAAGAGGTATTTTACCCATCTTACCACTATGGTTACTACGTGAGAACTACTTTTATGTCTCATCACATTAACAGCAGTCGAAATATAGAGTTACACACCCTCTAAACAACTATACTTTGGAACTATGATTCTTTTTTTTTTATTATATTTTATTCATTTTTATAGTGAAAACAAATACAGCACAATGACATTACAGATGGACAAGTACAAACAAGGAGGGCTGAACTAACATTTTATACTAGAAGCCTGAATGCTAAAATTGATATCTCCTATGGAACTACAAACCCATGAGCATATTCTACTAGATCCTGAATAAATGTCCAGAAAGTCTCCTACTAAGAGATGTGTCCTAAATCGGGCCATGGGTTGCCATATATAACTCAAAGTCTTTCCTTTGTGGTGGAGAATCCCTTCTCACTAACTAAAATATTGGCACAAATTGGAAAGCACAATTTGGCACCACCAAAGTTGAAAATCACTAAAGTGAGTGGCGGGAGACAGTTACCCCCACCCCATATAAAAAAACATAATAATAGCAACTTCATTAAACAGTTTAACCTTTAACAGAGGAAAACACTGAAAAATAACAATGCAGAAATAGAACAGACTGAGCAGACACTGGGGCAAAGCATGATTTAGATGGGGACATCATAGATAACCTCAAGTACCATCATCTCCACGGCTGGTCATTTTGTTCTGTGTGCTGATTACAATGAACTTCCATGTTGGCTGCCCATTTACCAGCATCTTATGATTTTTTTGTCTCCCCTCTGTTCTCCTCCAATCATCTACTAATGGCCCACAGCTTTACTTATTTTCCCACTTTCCAAATTCAATCCCCACAAAAATGCATACATAAAAACTGTTGTCCCAACTATTACCCTCTCATCTCCCACAGCTCTTCCCTCATCAACCCCTTTCCCTCCATCACCAGCAGTTCCCACCACCAACAATGCTAGTGGTTTCCATGGCCACCAGTGTATCAGCTCTCATGGTCGTCAATGGAGTGGCTCAGCTGTTCCCATCTCATTAACCCCATCCTCCATTGCCAGTTGACCTTTGCTTTGAAGACCTTTTTTTTTATTTACAACCCACCTTATGATGGGCTATTCTTGACCTCAATGATCTCAGCCACCAAAGGAGTGGCTCCCACAGCCAGCAGCAGAGTGGCTGTCATGGCCACCAATGAAGTGGCTCACATGCTACCAGTGGAGTGGCTCACATTTTACACCAGTGGGCCAGCTCACACAGCCAGCAGTTCTCACAGACACTAGTAGGAGCAGCTGCCTAGCCACCAGTGGAGCCACTTTCACACCCATCATTGCTGCAGCTCCCACACCCACCAGTGGAGCAGCTCTCTTGGCCACCAGTGAGCAGTTCTCCCACTCACCAGTGGAACAGCTCCCTTGGCTCCCAGTGGAGCAGCTCTCACACTCTCCAGTGGAGCAGCTCCCACATCCACCAGTGGAGCAGCTCCCACACCCACCAGTGGTGCAGCTCCCACACACACCACTGGAGCAACTTACTTAACCCCTAGTGAAGCAGCTCCCATACTCACCAGTGGAGCAGCTCACTTGGCCCCCAATGGAGTAGCTCCCACAACCACCAATGGAGCAGCTCTCACACCCACCAGTAGAGCAGCTCTCATGCCCACCAGTGGAGTAGCTACAACACCCACCATTGAGCAGCTCTCACACCCAACAGTGGAGCAGCTCCCACACCCAGCAATGGAGCAGCTCTCATACCCACCAGTGGAGCTGCTCTCACACTCACCAGTGGAGCAGCTCACTTGGCCCTAGTGGAGCAGCTCCCACACCCACCAGTGGAGCAGGTCATACACTCACCAGTGGAGCAGTTCTCACACCCAACATTAGAGCAGCTCTCACACCCACCAATGGAGCAGCTCTCACACCCACCAGTGGAGCAGCTCTCACACTCACCAGTGGAGCAGCTCTCGCACCCAACAGTGGAGCAGTTCTCACACCTAACAATGGAGCAGTTCTCACACTCACCAGTGGAGCAGTTATCACACCCAACAGTGGAGTAGCTCTCACACCCACCAATGGAGCAGCTCTCACACCCATCAATGGAGCAGCTCTCACACTCATCAGTGGAGCAGCTCTCACACTCACCAGTGGAGCAGTTCTGTCACTCATCAGTGGAGCAGCTATGACACACAACAGTGGAGCAGCTATGACACCCAACAGTGGAGCAGCTCTCACACCCACCAGTAGAGCAGCTCACTTGGCCCCTAGTGGAGCAGCTCACACACCCACCAATGGTGCAGCTCTCACACCCAACAGTGGAGCAACTCCTATAACATGCAATGGAGCAGCTCTCACACTCACCGGTGGAGCAGCTCTCATGCCCACCAGTAGAATAGCTACAACACCCAACAGTGGAGCAGCTCCCACATCCACCAGTGGAGCAGCTCCCATGGCAGTCAATGGAGTGGCTCTAATGGTGCTAGATGGACTACACACCAAGGAGATAAGGAAATGGTGAAGGTTCTGCTGTGCCCAGCCCTGGCAGATCCGCACAACTGCTCATTGCTATCTGGAGTGGTGCCTGTAGACTGAAAAGTGGTGGATGTTGTGGCCCAGCACAAGAGCATTAGAAAGAATGAGCCAGGAACTATTGAACAGTCAGTTTGACCTCAACAGAGGGCAAACTGTTGGAATCTATCATCAAAGAGAAGCTGTGGAGTCCCTGGTGGCAAATGGGCCACACAACAAAAGAAAATATGGGTTTATGGCAGGCATATCTTGCCAAACAAACCTAACTGACTTCTTCAACTGGGTGATGAAGGCTACTGATAAGGGCCAGGTGGTTGACATATTGTATCTGGATGTTAGCAAGGCCTTTGACTCAGGCCAATAAAGGTGGCTGGTCAAGAAACAAGGGTATCTTGAGGTGGGGGACAGACTAATATGATGGGTTGGGAACTGGCTAAGGGAGAAAACACAAATGACAGTGGTAGATGGGCACTTGGGAGTAAGGGAGATCATTATTGGGGTCCCACAAGGGTTGGTCCTTGGACTGGTACTCTTTAACATGTTTATCAGTGACATAGGGGATGTTATTAGTGGGAAGTCCTTCTCTTTGTAGATGACACAAAGCTCCAAGGTAGAGTAGATTGTTTTAGAGTATCCATGAAATGATGGATGACCAGGAGAACCTGGAGAGATGGTTGAGGGTCTGGCAGCTGAACTTCACTGCCAAAAAGTGTAAGGTCATGCACAAAAAGCATCAGAAACCCTATGGATGAATACAGTCTGGGAGAGCAAATGGTTGCTGTGACTATGAAGTAAAGCAATTTGGGGGAGGATTTCCAAGAACTTCAAATCATCATCACAATGTAATAAAGTAATAGGGAAAGCAAACAGAATGCTGGGATACAGTGGAAGGGGGTTCAGCAGCAGGAAGAAAAGAGATCATTCTGCTCCTGTTCAGAAGCCTGGTGCTACCTCACCTGGAGTACTGTGTGCAATTTTGGAACCCTCTTCTTAGGAGAGACAAACAAACTGGAGTTGATACCAAGATGATATAGGGCCAGCAGGGTAGGACATAAGAGTAGACACTGGGGAGTACCAACATGTACTCTCTTGAGGCTGAGAGAGAGAGAGGGTGGACATGATCAAAATGTTTAATTATAGGAAGGGATGAACAAAATGGACACAAGCAACCTGAGAGTGCCAACATTAACACCAGGGGGAACGAGAGGAAATTGGTGGTGGGGGTAGGTTTAAAAAGGACATTAGAAAATACTTTTTCACGGAGAGAGAGTGGTGGAAAAGTGAAAGACTACCCACAGAGGTGGTCAGTGCAAAAACTGTGGAGGGATTCAAAAGGGGATGAGACAGACATAGGGGACTGGGTAAAGGAAGTGGGAATGAAGATTATGGAACCCTAGGGTGCACGGATCACCTCACAGACAGCTAGATGGCGAGGCCTTCTTCTGTCAGCAATCTTCTATGAGTCTATCTTCCCAACGTTATTTTTCTCTTTATGTTTCTAACTATGAATACAGCCTCAAAAACTCTGACATAAAACGCATCAGACTTCCATGTTCACTTTGTGACAGCCTGATGAGACTAAGTCTGTGACATACTGTACATCAGCTAATAAGATTGTTGCCTCTACTGACACTTGATTGGTCGAAGTTCAGCAGCATCATCAGGGGGAACAGATGCAGTGCCAAAGGACACTCCAGACTGAACTTGTATGTAGCTGTCAGTGATCCAAAATCAAAACACTGCATATATGGTACTCCAAAAGACTATGAAACTAAATGTGAATTTTTAATTCCGCATATGTACTAAAACTACTTGAAAGGTAAAATATTATAAAGTTCTACTCAATTATTTATAAATAAGAGAAAAAACACATTGCAATTCACCCTAAAGCAGTTGTAGATATGGGCTCCCACCAACAGAATTGGCCTTTCAGCACAGTGGCAGGGGTGGAGCCCACAACACCAGCAACATGGGTTCAAAAACAAGCCTGGGGCAATGAGGGACTGGTGAGAGGAGGATGTCAGAGTATTGCAGAGGATGCTCACATCCTTGGGGTGGGTGGACAACTGATCCCCCCTGCATGAGAATAGCCTGGGGGAGTCCAGGGAGTGCAAGCAAGTAGGGGATGGCACTGGGAGGGTAGACGTTGTGACAGATGCATGCCCATGACCCAGAACATACACCGCCATGTGTGCTGGAATCCTAGGGCTTGTGGGGCATGTGCCCTGTAAGCCTTTCAAGTATTAGGTACCCTTTCAAAATTAAGCCTGCCATGTGCCCTTTCAAACATCAGGCCCTCACATTCTGCAGTGTTCAAACACCCTTGTACACCACAAATTCACAGCCAAGGATCTCGGTCGGTGAAACAGTGGACAGATCCCCAAGTCCCAGTAGCACTCAGAATCTGCACCGTCCACCCACCCAGCACAATGGAGCTCCTAGTCACAGCATTCAGAGAAGTCCAGAGGATATGGCTGCCATTCAAAGGCCATACCATTGAGGGTTCCCTCAAGGCATGTGAGGAGAGCTTGGGAGTCAGGGACAGAGCTGGGTGTCTGACAAGACTGTTAGAGACCGAGGCAGGGTAGTTCAGGACATAAACATGAACTAAAAAAAACAAAATCTGCCAGAGCCAATAGGACTGCAGGAGAGGAATCTGGGTTAAATATATTGAAAATTATTATTTTTTTTTAATATGTTTATACCTAATTTTCAGCACAGCCTTGTGATGAACCTGTCTCATAAAGAAGGGCAGAGAAAATGTTCAACTCCTGGCCTAAAGGTGATGTTGTGCAAGGACTGCAAAATCAACTTTTGGGCTGCAAACACACATTTTGGGCAGGAGTTGAAAAATGACAGCTGTCACAGTAATGAGTCGCTGTACCAGAATGGCTATGTTGAAATGTTGTGGTATAAATACTGAATATTACCAAAGTTATGAGCCCGTGTTTGCAAAATTCAACATAGCCTCATAACTTCAAGCAGTGCAACAATCTGGTAAAATTTTGACCTATACTTTTTATGCTATTTTAGATTGCCACTTACCTCCTGACTTGTATGGTACCCTTCTTTCCACAGTTTGAGTCTGTTTGAGTATTTTTTTTCATGTCTGAAATAATAAAAGGAGTCCTTTAAATATGGCTCGACCAGGTTTTCATCAGTATTTGTAGCTGTTTTGAACAACTATTGTTCTGTAAGGTCAGAGAGCACTGCCTGATGCACAATAGTTAATTTTAGTCACAACAGAAGGGATACATAAACAACAGATGAACAAAACTGCTGAAAATACTGATGACGACCTGGCCATTAAAAGGAGTGTTCCTTTTATTTTTTCAGACATGAAAAAAAGTACAAAAGCAGACTAAACTGTGGAAAGAAGGGTATCATACAAGTCAGAAGGTAAGTGGCAATCTAAAATAGCATAAAAAAGCATAGGTCAAAATTTCACCAGATTGTTGCACTGCTGTTTTAATAGATGAACATACTAGAATCACAGAACACAAGAGTGCCATGTATAATACCACCCCATATTAAATTTATTCAAAGCCAGGAAATGCATTGCTAGTCTTTTTTTTTTTTTTGGCATTGAAAAAGTTTAACTTGGTCCACAGGGAGGAAATGTGGATATAGCTTTATTTAATCAAGCCCTAAATATCATGATATCAGGGCAGAAAGGAGGTTAGGGTGCATTCAGATGGAAGTGAAGATAAGGTAAAGAAAAATTATTGTGGTACTATACTCTATAAAGATCCTGCCAAAAGAATGCAACACATATGTCAAGCAGAGAAAGACCAGCTTGGCATAGATGCTGAATCCTTTGGTGCGGTCTTATAGTGCAGCAAGTTAAATTGTGTCCGTATTCATTTTTAGTGGGGGATTGAGAAAAATGTCAGATGGTTGTCAATTCCGACCCACCTTTTTTCTTCTTTGATGACAAAACTGCTGCTTTAAGAAAATGGGCTATGTAGACCATTATGATCCATCATATTTTCAATAACCCCAACTTTTTACACCCTGTGGGTCACTATCCCACATAGGAATGCTGACCTTCTCGCTCCTCTCTGAGTGAAAACCAAGACCCGTTTTGTGTTGACAAATCCCCTGTCTGCCACTTGCTTAGAGGCAGTGAATTTATGTAGCATTTTTTTAGTTCTGCATATTTATATAGTTGCATAAAATGCCAACTGACATCCTTTGTAAGCTTCCCTCTATCAGTTTCTTCATATTTCCTCCAGTGTTTACGTTTACTGTAGCAGTAAAGAGAATGTGTTTAGTACTAAAAATAAAAAGAAATTTGCTGGTGGGCTTTCTGTTTAGATACCACTGTTAAGGGGAAGCTGCATTTTCAAAACAGGAATACCTAGAAGGATCTAACAGATAATATCCACATTTATGTTTACTAGCAGTTGTTACCATCTTCTCCCTGTGGAACAAAGCAAAATGGATTCGGAGCAACGGGACAAGTAATATGGTGCTCAGCGATGACAAAACTGAAACAAGCAAAAGGATGAGGAGCACCCATATATGCAGAAAGCACCAGGACCACAAAAATAGTATTCAAAGTCCTTTATTTTACTAAAGTGCATAGTGCACCCACACATAGTGAGCATAAAAAAGTGATGGCTGAGCCGCTCTGAAAGTAATACTTCTCTTGGCCCCTGCCAGGTATCATCAGAGTGAATCACTGTGATGATGCCCGGCAGGGTCAGGAGAAATGTTAGCTGCAGAAAGGCTCAGCTGCCACGTTTTTATGCTCACTATGTGTGGGTGCACTATGCACTTTAGTTAAATAAAGGACTTTGAATACTATTTTTGTGGTCCTGGTGCTTTCTGCACATGTGGGTGCTCCTCATTTTTTTGCTTATCCCTGTGGAACAGCAGACTGAGATGGGACATGAGCCCAGTCTTCCCATTCTCAGGGATATTGACAGGATTGAACATACAGTATGGATATGTTCTCCAGCAGGACACAGGGACATGCTCTGAAGGTCACAGATGGCAAGTTTTGGGGTAACATTAGGAAGCATATTTTGTCCCAGTATGTGATGGCCTTCTAAAATGACCTGTCAATAGAGACTGTGGACATGAAGACAGTAGAGCAGTCCCCAGTGTTGCCCATCCCTTAGCTTTTGCCAGCGCTGCACTGATACGGCTGTGGAGAACTTTTAGGAGTAGCAAGAGCATTGAAAAGAATATGCAGTGCTCTCACCACACCACAATCAGATGTAACTGATACTGCTACGATTGCAGAACTGTGCATGTGCAGTTTGCCCCGTAATCAGTGGTAACATGACAGCACTGATATGACTACATATGCGCCATACTCACATATGCATAGTTTAAGTCAGCACCAGTAAAAGTAAGACCCCACTGAAAATGAGATACTGCATCTCAGCCAGGCTAACCTGTATCAGTACATTGCAGAAGTGGGTAAAATTATCACCCTCTGAAAATGAGATCCTGCATCTCATCAAAGCTATCCTGTGTCAGTACATTGCCAAAATGGATAACAATATGACCCCACTAAGTATGACATACTGCATCTCAGCCAGGCTATCCAGTTGTATCAGTACATTGTAACAATGCTATAATACTATCAAGAGGTTCTGGAGACATGTGAACATTGAGAGCAAAGCTTGAGAGATTCCAACATATTTCCAGAGCCTCTGTGATATGTTGCAGGTGAGTTTTACCATTTAAAATAAATAAAAACAGCCTTAACATTTGCTATAGTGATTTTACTGACAGGCATAATGAAGTCAGTTGCATACATGTATTGATTTGAGCATACAGGAAAATGTACAGGCGTTTTGTCCCAGTTTTACATGGAAAATACAGGGAAAAGGAGGGTGCCCTACAGGGAAATGCTTTGTTCAATCTGGGAACACTGCAGTTGACACCGTTATCATTCTTTGTAATACCCTAGGATGCCCCTTGCAACCTCTGAAAACCCCTAAAACATTAGCTGCCTAGCATTTATTTACCCTTCCTACAAGTATAAAACCATGAGAGATCCAATGTCACTGATTAGGTCTAGAAAGAGTTAACATAAATCAGCTCTTCAGAGCAAATACTGTAAATCATTGCTACACACACACACACACACACACACGCATACACTGAGAGAGATGATCATGAATATAATTTGAAACTACTCTGCAGTTAGAAGCTGTTATCTGGTAAAAGTCATGTTAGTAAATTATTAGTCTCCAAAGATAGCAAGTCACATTACAATAAAAAATAAAGCTGAGAAAATAGTGTTGGAATTGGTCTATTCAACAGAGACAAGAGTATTTTATTTAACTGGCAAGTTGGAGAAGGATACACTGAAAATTCCAAAATGTGTGCCATGGTACACCATTTTCCAGCTACAGACAGCACGATGGCTGTATGCAGCCCTCTTGCATTAGCTCTAAAATGCTGTTTACCAAGCTGGATTCAAAAGAAAACATGTGTTTCTTGTACTCACTGAAGCACTACAAGGTTGGGGAGGAGAGGGATTGTCCAGAGCATTTGTTTCTTGATCCCTAGGCTGCCAAAAGAACTAGAATTACTCTATTTGATTGAGCTCTGACAGATGTTCAGCCTGCAGCACTGCAAGGGTTAAACTGAAGGGCTGCCGCCCGGTGGCACTGAGTTTTTTATTTATTTTGCTTTTGTTTACCAGGTAAGCACACTAGTCAGCCAAGTGCCTATTTTCAGGAGCGACCCTGGAGGTTACAAAGGTAACAGATATAAACATTACAGGGAACAATACCATCAGCATTTAGAACATTACAGGGAACAATACAATCAGCATTTAGGCAGAGACAAGGTAACATACAATAGCATCAAGTGCTGGATGCCACACCTTGCGCCACGCCGGCGGCCTGGGTTCGGGAATGAGCCAGGGTAGTCAGAGGCTGGAGAGGGGGTAAGGAGAGGATGTGGGATGCTGCCAGCTGGCAGCGCCCCACCTCAGGAGGTGAACCTCAGCTCTCTCGGTGCTTGGCTGCCCCTTGTGGAGGCTGGAGGATGGTGCCACTCAGAGGAGCTCCGGCGTTGGGTCGATGGGGAGGGTGGAAGGACCTGGTCTGGAGCTGCGGTGCATATGTGCACCTCACGCACATGCACCACCGCCTTTGGGGTCCAGGGTAGTAGCCATGGGAGAAAGGAGGAAATCATGGGGATCGATGTGGATGATGCCCCAGACCAACTCTGGGGATCTGCCAGGGTGCACATGGTGCTAGAAGCCCCAAAAGACTCCGAGTCTGGCAGGTGTGGCAGACGCAGAAGTCGACCTGCCACAGTAGGATAAATACAATTGACAAGAAAAAAAATTAAAGGGCTGCAAAGATGTGGAAGGATCATTTGAAAACTCCAAAGGAAGTGTTCCACGATCTGAGTCCGGTAGTTCATTTTTAGAGCTGATGCAAGAGGGCTGCAGGCTCCACCTACCAGCAGCTCAAAAAAATCACCAGCAGCCCCTTTCACACACTGCCTAGATTTGTATTAAACAGCATTCATACGGTGCAAAACAAAGCAATTTAATGTCAGAAAGTGAAATAACCAAGATAAGTTCCATAACCTGACTGCACTGTAACAATATTGCCTTGTCAGTCAGATATTTCACACTTCTAATGTATTCATTTTCTAGTAATTAGAACTGTCGAGCATTTTCCCTGGGGAGAGACATGATTATAACAATATGCCCACAGAAAACATACATCATCAAACAGCTTGTCTCAATATGGACAGGTTACTGTTTATCAGGGACATTCAGTGAATGTGTAGGAATGGGACACTGACACACCTTCATAATGATTTACTGCCCATCAAAACAAGTTCAGTTCTTTGCCAAATTACTAACAAGGTGCACTTTTATTGTCCTCACTATGTTCTGTATTGTTTCAACGTGGAACCTTTGTAAAGAGCCTTGGCTCAAAGGTGTCTTCCAAATAATAATAAACTAAATTAATTATTGTGTGAGATCAATTACCTGTATATGGTGAAAATGAGTAGCAAGCAGAAAACGTGCCTAGGAAAGAAAGCTTTTCGAATTGTTTATCTTTATAGTATTTTGCCCCCCATGACTGATAATCATCATTGAACCGCAGCTGATTTGTCTGGAATTTTGAGCTTGCTCAAAACTCACTAGAGAGGACCTGTATGTGCAGTGTGTGCAGTGAGTTAGTTACATGGTGCATCTGTGCACGTACAGTATATACACCTGTCCCTGTGTGTCTCTTCAGTGTATGTGTCCACTTCACCTGTCTGCATGCATGCTTTTGTGGGTCAAGAACAAACCAAAGCTGTTTCTGCATTAGTTTTACGTGTGTGGCTTAATTTTGTTTGCTGTGCTATGGTGTTGGAAGTGTGGAGTAATGTAGAAAACTGATTGACAGTGTAAGCGTGCATTACTGCTCATACTGTCTCAGTTCCCTACAGTGTAACGAAAACTTCCATTGCACTATTACAATATTAAAAAACAATCCTACTAATGCGCAGGCAGCCTGTCGCAACTCCTGTTCTATTTGTAATTTCATCTAGGACATCTGGTGCCATCATAAACCGCAAGAGTCATGCTCAAATGGTTTATGATGTTAATCGAATCCCAAGATGAAGTGACAAGTCAAGTTACTGATGGTTCCCTGTCTGCTATTTTTTGTAGTATACAGAACTCTCTGAACATTCAGCCTCATAGCACAATTAGTCAAAATGACAGTATTATGAGCTTTTGATATTACTGATTTCCTAAGGAATCCCTACTCCCTAATTCCTTATTGAACCACATTGCATGGCTGCTGTGTTGTAAGTCATGTCTTTATGCAAAGTGAATGTGGAATATAACTGTCAAAACTGTGTACTGTGTACTAAAGCTGTGCTGTCTAACTTGTACTTTCTAATTGTAACCAGGTCCTGCCTTGTATTGAATTTCTATTGGAAACCACTGAAAATTAATTCTTGACTCACTGGTACATCTAGTTCTCACAAATAAAATTATTATATGGGAAAAGTGAAAAACATGTATTACAAATCATTCTAATGAACTTGAGTGATTCATAGTAAGTTTATAAGTGCTGTGCAAGATGTCTTATAGTGTTATTAATTATGACATTGTTTTCAGCAAGTCAGGATGTTTATTCCAAAACATTCCAGGCACTCTTATAACCATAAGAGGGTACTTCAAGCAAACAGTTCTAAAATTCTGGAGTTCTAAGTTCCATTGATATGGTCCATTTCCGACAAAGGGAATTCTCTAATTAAGCAATAACAACTCAGAAGCTGGTGATTTCCAGTGAATGAATGACCGGTTGGGGGGACCTGAGGCTGTCAAAGAGCCACCTCCATCCAACCAGTCATTAATCCAAGGAAGTGACCGGGTTCGAGGTATTATTATGATTATAAGTCTAATCACAAAAACACTCATGTTTTATAGTTGTTTTACTTACTGTTTGCCTTTGACCAGTGCAGCACAAGAACATCTTATAATGAATGGTGGAACGGTGTTACATGCAGAAATCTGTTGTTTACCACAGTTGTTATACCATCGATGTGACATCACTTTGTTGTTAACCCATTTATGGTATAACAAAGGGGATCACTCTGCACATGCGCACTTCATGATGCGACACCCTCCTGAAACGGCCACGGTGGTGAGAACTTGACAGCGATGTCAGAAAAAAATGAAAAGTAACGTACCCATTTCTTTTTTTCCACTCTCTATGGGACCATACACTATAAACGATAATGTATGGTCATATATCGGCAACCAGTTTGTTTAATCGTCTCGAGTTTGCCATGGCAACTTAAACCTCTCAACCTTCCCTCTCAAGGTTTACATTGGTCACCATGATGACCTCTCAATGGTTAACAAACCAGTTACCAATATTTGACCATACATTATCTTCTATGTGTTTAAGACATTGCATGCCACACTGTGTCACTTGACAGCTGAATCGTTCATTTCTAAAACATTAATGACTAATCCAATAGCCAATCAGGAGCCTCATAGGCTCATGCATATGTAATTAGATTGATAATACTCTGCAAAGTAAAACATTTTGATTTTAAATTCAAATTCCATTTTTTTTAAACATGGTCTTTAACAGGATTAATAATATATCTATATGTACAGTTCATGTGTCTCTTATGGTTTTAACAGTTTCTTCTCAAGTCCTTTGTGTGCCAGAACCTGCTCAGCTTCGCTTCACAGTTCTCTCACCCAAAGAACTTGAGAATGCACTCTTACGAGTACAAGAGACACAGTAACTGTACGTATAAATATATATAAGAGCATTGTGCTTTGCACAGTTTGGGCAAAAAGAACTGCTCAGCTGTACTTTGCAGTCTTCTCACTCATAGAAACATAGAATTTGATGGCAGATAAGGACCGCTTGGCCCACCCAGTCTGCCCATTTGCCTACCCGATGGGTAAGCTGTAGATTCTAGTTAATCAACAGCTTACTTCCTCCTACCCCATACTAGAATTGCCTTATGACTGTCCCATGCATTCTTGAATTCTCCCACTGCTCCTGACTCCACAACCTCCTCAGGAAGGCTGTTCCATGCATCCACAACCTCTCTGTGAAATAATACTTTCTAACATTACCTCTGAGCCATCCTCCCATCTTCAAATTGTGCCCCCTTGTTCTTACACATCTCTTTTTATGAAAGATGCTACCCGCTTGTACTTTGTTAATTCCCTTGAGATACTTGAAGGTTTCTATTATGTCCCCCTCTTCCTCCTTTCCTCAAGGGTATACATATTAAGCTGCTTTAGCCTCTCCTCGTATGGCTTCTGGTGCAGACCCTGCACCACATTAGTTGCCCTCCTCTGAACAGCCTCCACTCTGTCTATGTCTTTGTGGAGATGGGGTTTCCAGAATTGCATGCAGTACTCCAGATGGGGTCTCACCAACTGTCTGTACAGAGGGATAACAACTTCCTGTTTTCTACTGTTGATGCCTCTCCCTATGCATCCCAGCATTCCCCCCAACCCTCCTTACTGTCTTCTCACATTGCTTGCCCACCTTTAGGTCATCTGATATAATTACTCCTAGGTCTCTCTCGATTTTTGTTGTTATCATCTCACCCATCCCCCATTGTGTACTTTTCCCCTGGGTTTTTGTTTCCCACATGCATTACCTTGCACTTCTTTGCATTGAATCTGAGCTGCCATATATTTGACCATTCCTCCAACCTTGGCAAGTCCCCTTCATCCTTTCCACCACACCTTGTGTATCAACCCTGTTGCAGATCTTGTGTCATCTGAAAAGAGACATACCTTTCTTCCAGGTGCTCTCCAATGTCACTTATAAAGACATTAAAGAGCACTGGTCCCATTACAAACCCTGCAGTACCCTGATAGTTACCCTCCTTTCTTCACTGTGGACTCTGTTTACTATTACCCTTTGTGACCTGTTGTCCAGCCAGTTTTTATCCAGGCTATCATCTTGGGACCCACTCCAAGGCTGGCTAACGAATATTAATCTTTTGTGTAAGACTGTGTCAAATGCCTTGCTAAAATCTAGGTAGGCCATATCCACAGCCCCTCCCTGACAGGCCGGTGTCAGCACCCGGCCACCGGCAACTTGCCTGGGGCCCTGACACCAGAGAAGGGCCCAGGTGGACAAAAAAAGGGCTAACTTTGCTGATGGTACAAAATCAGTGCTGTGACTCAAAACCTGCTGATGCCGCTGCCGGGCCACCAGCACTGTCTGAAAATTGGACACTGTCTACATTTAAATTCCCGGGCCGGAAAATCAATGCTGCCAGCCCTGCTTGACCGGCAGGCCCCAATCCAACTAGAGAGTGTTTTGCAGCCATGGGGCGGATGTGAGTGCAGGCAACCAATGGCTGGAAACTGGTGTCATGGAGGGCTGGGCTAGCCTGTGGGGATGAGCTGCCTGCTGCCCTGCCAGTGTCAGTTAACTGTTTGGCGGGATTCTCGGTGTGGCGGCATGGTGGAGTGCATTATTTGGTCTAGGGACAGTGACTCTGAAAGAACCAGCATCGAGCAAGTTGCCAGTAGATGCCATGAGAGAAGAGGCTAGAGGCATCACAATCTACTATGTGTTGGCAGGGTGGGGGCCAGCCACCAGGAGAGCTTTTGGCATGGCCAGGTTTGTCCATTGTCGGGTCATGGGTTGCCAGGTTCGGCACAGCACTGCCACTGAGAACAACAGCAGATCCGGGATGGTTGGAGGCTAGCGGAGGACTGGACTAAGTGTGTGGCGTCTGGAGTTGTGGCAGGCAGCAGGTCAGTCTGAGTCAGACAACAACTCAACAAACTGTCTCATATGAGTTATAACTTAACCTGTTTTCACTCTTATACAGTAGGAAATTGTCAGTCGCCTGCTCCGTTTTATCTGGGCCACTTCTGAGTTGGTTGCTTGGAGGGTCTGTTGCTGCCAGGGTGGGGGTCTGGGGACGATTTGTTTTAGCACAAGTGCTGAAAGACAGTGGCTGGCTGTGGTGGCAGTCAGGTTGTGCTGGTCATCCATTGCTCGAGGTTTTTTCCAAATTTATTTTATTATCAAATTGCAGGTGCTGGGGGTGAGGGCATGATTGAGTCGAACTGAGGGTTGGGGGACAGTAAATGGAAATGATGTACCTACCGTAATTCTTGATCTTCTTGGACAAAGTCTCCACCACTCATTCACACTGATTGGATGTCGCTGGAGGCACTAGGACCCAGTGGGAGCAAACTTTTTTGCAAGAGGGTCGGCACCAGAGATGGAGCCCCGAGGAGCGGCACCACGGGCCTCGGCTCATGCAGCAATGACTATCTCAGCATCGACCCTCCAACCACCTCAGAACCTTTTTTCCCCGAGGAGCTGCAGCGTAGCTAACCTAGAAGGATAGCCTAATAAAAAACGGACATAAGATAGTCCGCATGACTCGTATAAGAAGGGTCAACAAAGAAGTCTTCACAACCTAAAGATTGAGGGAGTGAAGACCAACAACAGAGGTGAGCTCGGGGGATGGAGGGTGGCGTGTGAATGAGTGGTGGAGACTTCATCCAAGAAGATCAAGAATTACGGTAGGTACGTAATTTCCATATCTTCCTGGACATAAAGTCTCCACCACTCATTCACACTGATGGAAGAGTACCGAGCTAATAATCCCCCGAGAGGGTGGCAGGAGAGACTAAGAGCTCACAAATTTAGGACAGACGTCCGTTAAGGACAGTCCTGCCAAACAAAAGATGTCACCTGGCATGGACATCCAGGACATAGTGTTTGACTAAAGTATACACTGAGCTCCAGGTAGCCACATTGCAAATGTCTGCAATGGGCATGTTGCGGATTTCCACCAGGGATGCCGTGACTGCTCTAGTAGAGTGAGCGTACACTCTGCCCTCCAGTTTAACCTGCGCCATGGAATAACAGTGGCGAAGGTATGCCACCAGCCATGCTGAAATGCATCTGATAGCAACAGGTTGACCCAGCCGGATCTCGCTAAAGGAAATAAACAGTTGTTGAGCTTTGCGAATTTCTTTTGTTCTATCCAAATAGAAACGCTGAGCTCTTTTGACACCTAAAGAATGAAGGGTACGCTCTCCTTCATTTTGGAAATTCGCAAAGTAAGTAGGTAGGACCAAAGGTTGGTTTAGATGGAATTCTGAAACAACCTTAGGGAGAAACTTAGGATGGGTCCTAAGAACTACTTTGTCCTTATGAAATACAGTATACGGAGGGTCTGTGACCAAGGCATGTATTTCAGAGACCCTGTGGGCTGAGGTAATGGGCGTCAGGAAGGCTGTTTTCCGAGTGAGAAACTTCAGCTCACAGGAAGCTAGAGACTCGAAAGGTTTTCAAGTGAGCATGTCTAGCACAAGGTTAATGCCCAGGCTGCAACTGGATGTCTGATAGGAGGTCTGGTATGCAGAATACCCTTAAGAAACCTCCTAACTACTGGTAACTGGGCTAGTGATAAGGAAAGTACTGGCTTATGATAAGCTGAAATGGCACAAAGGTGAACTTTGACTGTAGAGTATTATAGACCTTAATTTGAGAGGTCTAAAAGGTACTCTAGAACTTTATTTGGTGGGCAGGAAAAATGATTCAAAGGGGATTTTGCACACTAGAGAGAAAAACACTTCCATGTGGCTGTGTAAGTTATTCTAGTATGGCTGGCTCGTGCAGCCAAAAGAATATCTGAAACACTCCAAGAGACATTGAACCTGTTCACTTCCATCTCTTCAGGAGCCAAGCGTGAAGGTGAAGCGACCTCAGACTGGGATGGACCACAGGCCCCTGGGTCAGAATGTTCGTCTGAAGGGGAAGCGCTTTCGGAAGGGTTTCCAACATATTGTTGAGTAATGGAAACCATATCTGTCGAGGCCAGAAGAGAGCAATGAGGATCATTTTGTCCCCCTGGGACTCGAATTTGAGAAGTACCCTCTGAATTAGTGGAAGAGGAGGAAAGGCGTATAGAAAGCATTTTGTCCACTGCAGCCTGAATGCATCCAGACAGAAAATGCCAGGCCCTGGATTTCTGGAGCAGAGGAGAGGCAGTTTTGTGTTGAGTGGGGATGCAAAAAGGTCCAGTTCTGGAGTTCCCCACTCTGCGAATAGTAACTGAACTATGGTTGAGTCAAGAGACCACTCATGAGGATCTGTGTCTGTTCTGCTTAGACGGTCTGCCAGTTCGTTCTGCACTCCTGGCAGGTAGACCGCTTGAATTAGAGCCTTGTGCTCTTGGCACCATTCCCACACTTTCATCACTTCCCTGCATAAAGGGTAAGTGTGTGCACTGCCCTGCTTGTTGATGTAACACATCACTGCTTTGTTGTCCGTTTGAAGGAGGATGTTCTTGTGACAGAGAATGTCCTTCAAAGCTCGGACTGCATAAAGGACAGCTCTTATTTCTAGGACATTTATGTGAAGCTGGGACTCATCCTGAGTCCACGTACCTTGGGTGTGGAGATTCTGACAGTGAGCTCCCCATCCCATCAGGGAAGCATCCATGGTAATGGAAATCTGGTTATCCAGGGGAGCAAAGGGATACCCTTTCCGAAGATTTTCCTCTTGCGACCACCAGGTGAGTGACCTTTTCACAGGTTCTGTCACCTTGATGAGAAAGGACTGAGGGTGAGTGGTTGGGGACCGCTGAGTACTGAGCATCCATTGAGAGGTTCTCAGTGGAGGCATGCTAGGGGTATAGTGAACACCGAGGATGCCATGAGACCCAGCATCCATTGCATCAAGATAGCTCAAACAGAGCTGTTCTCTCTGATGTATCGGGCCATCTGTAGGATATCGCTCCTTCTGTCCTCTGGAAGAAAAGCCTTCGCACAGGAGGTGTCCAGAAGAGTTCCTATAAAAAGGAACTTCTGGGAAGGCTGCAACTGTGATTTTTTGAGGTTTAGCAGGACTCACATGGACGTGAGAAAACTTGAGGCCACGGCTATGGCATTGAGAGTTCCTTGCCTGGAGGGGCTTGCTAGGATCCAGTCGTCCAGATACAGGAACACTTGCATTCCAACCTTTGTGAGATGCGCTGCAAGAATTGCACAAAACTTTGTAAAAACCCGTGGCGCTGAAGATAGCCGAAAGGGCAGGACTCTGAACTAATAATGCTGGCCCAGAGCTACAAACCATAGGTATTTATGATGCTTTGGGTGTATTGGGATATGTTGGTAAGCACCCTGCATGTCCAGGAAGCTAGCAATCGTGTTGATGAAGCAAGGGTAACAGGGTCCCAAGCGATATCATCTTGAACTTTCCTTGAAAAGAAACTTGTTTAACTTTCTGAGGTCCAGAATGGCGCGATGTCACCGGGTCTTTTTGGGACCAGGAAGTAATGGAGTAGAAACCTGTGTTTCATTGATCCAGCGAAACTATTTCTACTGCCCTGCTGTTCAGAAGGCCTTGTATCTCGGAGGCAAGAAGGTCGGACTGAGCTGTCGACAGCCTGCGCTGTTGTTTGGGAGGACGATCCGGAGGGGTTTCTGAAAGGTTGAGGGAGTACCCCTCACAGATTATCCGGAGGACCCATTTGTCTGATGTAATGGACTTCCACTGGTTGTAGAACTGAGTCAGATGTCCTCCCACCGCTGAGGAGGAGTCCCCCTCGGGCAATTGAGGTGGGTCCCGTGCCAGAAACTCAGAAGGTGGCACTGGGCACTTTGGGCCCTTGTGCCTTCTGTTGCATTTTCTTTTGAGGCTGAGGGGCTTGGTTTTTGTTAAACCTCCCCTGCCCTTTCCCCGAAAGGACTGACGGTTGAAAAACTGACGCTTGTTAACCCCCACCCCCGAGAAGGGGTAGAAGCGGGTCAAGCCGTTTTAATGGCTGACCTAGTCTTCTGTGAGGCCTCCAGAGCTTGCTCTACTTGAGGTCCGGACAGATACATACCGTCAAAGGGTAATGCCATGATCTGCTGTTGGGCATCATTCGTGAAGCCAGTCGTAACCAGGAATGACGACGGTACAAATGCCACTGCCGCCTGGGAAGCAGTATCAAAAGCGTCCATAGCTGCTTTAACCTGCTGGTTGTTGGACTCGATACCCCTGGTTATGGTCTGAAGTAGCTCTGAACTAGTGTCCCACTCAGGCAGATCTTCTACCATCTGTTTGAGCAAATGCCAAAGAACATACTCATACTGAGAAAAGTAGCCCTGGTAGCTGGCAATACGCATACCCAGGGTGGAGGCAGCAAACACTCTGTTACCTAAGATGTCTATCTTACGAGATTCTTTGTTTATAGGCTGGGCTGTAGATGCCTGAGAAAGAACGGCCTTATCATTCTCTGCACAAGACTACAATAGGATCTGCAAAGCCTGGGAGGCCAAAATGGTTTGATCCTTGGGAGCAGATACTTCCTGTCTATGGACTTGGCCACAGAAGGAATGAGATCGGATTATTCCATACCATTTGAGAGAGTGTCTCAAAGGAAGGTTGTACCAGGGAGTTAAATCCATAGGGATCTCTGGGACATGAAGGTACTGGAGCCTTAAGAACTTCCCAGGGTCAATATCTGTAGTCTGGAGAAAGAGTAGAAATCAAATTTTTCAGCAGAGACTTAAAAGACAGGTTCTCAGTCACAGGATCTCGATAGGATTAGGTCCTGTTCCTTCTATGTCTATGGCATCACCCAGCCAAATGTCTGGGTCAGGCTCAATATCATCTCCTGACAGTCCAGGAGGACTGTATGGACAGGAAGGAGTGAAAATCAGAAGGAAATGAAGAAGGAAAAGGGTTCAGAGTCGAGAAGCCCTGAAGGCTGGAAGACATCATACCAAGCAGCTGTGCCACTTTCGACATAGCACAGGCGCGCAGGCGCCGACAGGGCCTCCGGCATTGAGGACAGTGCTGAAAAAGCTGCACAGTGCCGGCCGGCACAGACAAACCGCGGCACCAAGGATGGTGCCGACAATCTCGATAGGCGCCGCGGATGGCGCCAACAGATACGCGGCTACCGAGGCCACGCTGAGCAACCATTGATGCCGATAGTGACAAAACCAACCCAGGGCTCTGAAAAATAGGATCTGAGGAGAAAGAAGGAAGGAGACCAGGAGATAGAGGCATCGTGTGGCCCCCTGCACCACAGCCATGTGAGGGGGAAGCACCTGAATGCAGAGTTGACGGCATCGAAGAAGGTGTCACATGACTAGGGAGGCCTGATCACCCTACCCAATCCCCCAAAAGGCCCGAAGGCCCCAGAGTGACCGGGCCAGGCAGCTGGACCAACCTCCGAGCCCATTGCTCCATAAGAGCAGCCCACTGATGAAACTGCTCATCTGAAGCCTTTCCAGAAGGCAGGGAAGGGCTCCGATGTCGAAGAGATCGGTGACCGGAAACAGAAACTGGTGACTCTGAAGGAGGAGACCGGCAACTGACCTCAATGATTGACCGTCGACATGCAGACATACCAGAGGGTGACCTCGAGTGATGCCTCCTCTTTCTTGTCCTGTGGACCAAGGAAGAGCTTGAGGCCAAACAGTGCTGAGAATGCGAACATTTTCTTTTATGCCTCCGGGGGGACTGCCCAACCCCTCGGGCATTGGACCGTCCGCTGTCAGACCCTCCCTCCGGAGAGGGCGGCGGACCAGACCCAGCCCGGCTGACTGAACAGCTTTCATACGAAGTCTCCCTACCATCACCTGACCTGCTCATGGTCAACTCTGTCAATGTAGGCTGAGACTTCTTGAATAAGAAAAATTTTATATTAATCGGTACTTATTCAAGATATACTACAAAACAATAAACTGAAAAGTATTGCTGCTAGTTTGAAGATTAACTCCCTGCGGGTGAGCGTCGTCGTCACTGAAGCGCACTCGATGGCGGGAAAAAAGGAACTGAGGCGGTTGGAGGGTTGACACCAAGATAGTCATTGCCGCACGAGCCAAGGCTCGCAGCGCCACTCCTAGCGGCTCCATCTCTGGCGCCGACCCTCTTGCAAAAAAGTTTATTCCCGCTGGGTCCTAGTGCCTCCAGCGTAGATCTCATCAGTGTGAATGAATGGTGGAGACTTTATGTCCAGGAAGATCTTATATATTTTAAAGAATCGGGGCTGGCGAAGAGGCGAGCAGTCTTCTCTTTTCTTTTTTTTAATAACAACTGAATACTGCATATTGAATACCCAAATATGTTGGGGCTAGAATACTGGGATAAGGTGTTTGTACAGTCCTAATCCTAATAACCTTAATAAAACCTGAGTTTTTGTTGGGTGCCATTTTGTAGCTGATCTACTGTACAGCAGTTGAGCACTACTGGGCCCTGCATCATGGGAGGGATATAGACAGGGCTCTTACAGTGTCATGTGGTGGAATCACAGTGTATGAGGTACCTTAAACACTTTATTTCAACAAATACATTATCCACACATCTCCAGTCAACCAGTAGGGGTTTACTGAACACAGGCTGGATTCACTGACTGCTCCCAGGCATGAAATGACATAGCTAAGCCATATTAAAGTAAACCCGAGTAAACTGTCAGAAAAGACCATTCCTTGAATTTAATGGTTGAGCTGACTGAAGACTGTGTTGTGTCGGTATTTTTGGGGGGGAGGTTTACATGTGTAGTCAAAAAGAAAATTCTTTGAGAAACTGATTATAGTCTAAGGGCTTAACATTTTAGAAAAAGGGGAAAGTTCAGACCTTTCGTTAAGGCCTGGTGGATCAGTACGCTCAGAGTCTGAAAGCAGAATGGTTTGTGGAATAAAAGTCTTCCATCCAAAATCTTTCCCATTCCCTCCGGGGCCCAATTTTGGTTTCTTTATGTAACCCTTAGGTGGCACTATCCCAAGGGCTACTACTCCTGCCTGCTTGGCTAGTAGTAGGTTAAGGGGCCTGAGTTCTGAAACGGGTGCCTCCACCTGGAGGTCAGGGTTGGTAGTGATCAAGCTACCTGGGGAACAGCCTTCTGGGACACTGTAATCCCCCTCTTTCCCCTCTAGTGTCCTGAACACTGTACAATATTCACTTTCACAATACCCCTGGTATACCACACAAGTACCCACACTGTTTGCACTTACCACCAGGACTGGTTCCTCTGGCTCGACCCTGGGCACCCCCTGTAAAACAAGGTTATGCACAGCAAATAGCAACAGTACAGTACTTTGATCACAAACTGGAACTACAGTCAGATTACATGAAGAAAAAGTTAGATCTGATTTATTCAGGGGACATGAACAAGGGAGGGGCAAAATCAGGTTAATTAGCTTAAAGGTTATATCAATCAAACAGTTATGCATGCGCTTTGAGTCCCCCCACACAGTCCACCTTTGGATACCCAGGTGGAGAAGAGATGGGCTAGCCAGGACCGATGCCCGGGGCTGCAGCTGGTTGGAGCCCTGTGATGGAAAACACAACATGCACAGTACACAATATTTGTAATCCGGAGCCAGGGGGCTCAGTTCGTAAAAGAAATGAAACAACAAGACAACCAGATGTCACACTCAGATTAGGCTGCTGCCGCAGGGAGCTACCCTGGTATTTACTCACGATACCCAAGACTGGACACAGGCTGGACAAAAATCGAGACTGCAGGTGGTTGACCTGGAATTCCAGGAGAAGCAGAGCCCACACAAGTCACAGAGGCGTCATTCCTGTTCAAGCGTGGAGCAAGGGGATGATCCCCAGGTAGGTCTCTCGTCGATGGCTTCGCTGTGCAGTAGGTAGTCTGGCTGGGCCAGTCTAGCAAAGCCCAGACCGCATGGAGACAAGTTCAGACGCAGTCCGTTTTGGGCTGGATACAACTTCCAGCAAGCAGAACACAGTTCACACAGTGGGGAACTAACTCACAACCCACTAGCAGCTCATAGCACATTTACATGTACAGGAATTCTACTGTACCAGGCAAAGCGCTCCCCGTGCACAATCGCAAAGTCTCTGCACACACCGGGAGCTTAGGGGTAGCTGAAACTCCTGACAGGCCGATCACATTCAGCAAAAATATTCAGTCTTCTTCAGGTTGAGCCTGGCCCACTTCAGTAGCTTACTTTAGTCACACAAACTTGGATTTAGTCCAAAATAATTCTCTTCTCTCCCTCTCAGGAGCAGCATGCGGGCAAAAAACTTAGCCTTTTCAGAGTTCTCCCATGCCAATCCACTCAGAATTCCTGCTCAGAAACACTTCAGCTCCTTCTTGCTCAGCTTCCAGCTTAGTTCTAACTGAAAACTACAAGCAGCCGGGACTTCTAAGATCCAAAAGATTTGGTTGGCTGATTTGGCTGTCAGTCAAAGCAAGAACTCCCCTTCAGTTGCAAAAAGGCAAAAAAAAACCTCAAACTAAAATTCCTACAGATTTTGCTATCAGACAGCTCCTGTAGTCCGGCTACATTTCGTCCCACAGTACTGTTTGGTCCAATTTGCAGTCCAGGACCAAGATAGTGGAGACAAACAAAACAGTCCTTGCTACAAAGAAAGCAGGTTAGACAAACAACATTATCATTATCACTCTAAATGATTTACAGTAAATAATTACATCTTTCAACAGAGCTCCCTCTCAGATTACTTAAACTGCAATTAGGCAGCTCTTAAAGAGACAGTACACAGAGGCTATACAAGCTCTGGTAATCACATTTAAACTGCTAAAACGCAGGACACCAGCCTGGCATTGAGTATTTAGGCAAGTTCAAGGAAGACTTTTTCGGAACCCCCATTTGTAGGGGGCGGTTACACCCTTCCCTGCCTGGGAAAACTTGGCATCCGCGTCAAGTCTGTACCATCATAACATTGAAAATGCAGCATATACAAGACATTTATACCATTAGTATGCTATACAAGTACTATCTGATTCATCAATTGGCATAAGTTGTCACTTTACTATACATTTCAATGTACTCCACTATATAATTTCCATTCTGACAATACATTATGCATATTTCACACAGGTAAATCGAACATTACTGTACAGAATCATGTAATAATTTCTTGTACTCTAAACAATGCAAGAGGGCCCCTTCCTATCAGCTAACTGGGGCTGGATGGGGCAGGTGCACCATGGTGAGAGGGCAGAACAAGTAACCTGGAATGGGCCGTCAAGCTCAATTTGGGCGGAGAGCTCTGACAGACATAAACACCTTTGTGGACTACATTGAGAGGCAAATCCAATGGCCTCCCGGAGGAATTGTAACTGAAGCACACCACTGGCTTGACAGCTAGGCCAGTCTTTCTGGGGTGAACAACCACAGTCTCTGTACTTTCAGCAATGGTCTTGAAGCTTTCAATACTTGTGAGGGGTACATCTGCATGAAGGGGAATGTACAAGCTGGGAGCACTGTCAGCCCCTTGCTCTGTAGTCTCTGTTTCTACAACACTTGGCTCATTTTGAAGACACTCTGGCACTAAAGGGGGGTTGTCAGCACTCTCATAGTGTTCCTCAAGCTCTGGCATGTCACCAGAAAAACTCATACCATCAGCCTCTACTTCAGGCAGATCATACAGTTCCATGATACATAAAGACTCAGCATCCTCAGATGTGATACTTTGCACTTCACCTACAGGGAGCATTGGCTCCAAGGATGATGCCGGGGCATTAGGCAGTCCAGAAGGCCCAGCTTCATCCCCATAATTCAACACAGGATTTCCACGAAACAACTGACTCAGTTCATATGAGGGGTAATAGGCATTATCACACTCACTGTCATCCGAGTTAGACTGGCAGTCACTATCATTCTAGGCCTGCTGAGGGGGAAGTCTTAAATCAGCAACCACGGGGGCAGGCTGACTCTTTCTTTCTTGCAGCAGCACGAGTCACTGGTCCAGGGTAATCAATCTCAGTGGGTTCAGCCTCAATTATAACTTGACCAGTAAGTAGCCCCAAAACAGACATCAACAGGCAGCCAGGCCTCTCTCCCGAACATGAGGCGGTAGGAAGAGAACCCGGTAGCATCATTCTTCGTGCAATTGTATGCGTGTACCAAGGTGCTAATCTGCTGGCTCCACTTATGCTTATCTTTTGGGTAGAGGGTGCCTAGCATGTCTAGCAGGGTGCGGTTAAAGCGTTCTGGTTGAGGATCCCCTTGTGGGTGATAAGGGGTGGTTCTTGACTTTTGCACCCCCCATAGAAAGAGCATTTCTTTGATTAACCGACTCTCAAAGTCCAGGCTCTGATCAGAGTGAATTCACTGGGCGGCACCATAGTGGACGAAGAAATTTTCCACTAGCACCTTGACCATGGTAGATGCTTTTTGATCTTTGGTGGGAAAAGCTTGTGCATACCGTGTGAAATGGTCCGTAACCACTAACACATTTCAATGTTTCACTGATCGGGCTCTAAACTCAAAGTCTATGCAGACTAGTTCCATTGAGGTGCTGGTAGTAATGTTGACAAATGGGCCCAGCCCTCTGAGGCAGAGGCTTTTCTCTGCAGGCAGCGACTACAAGTCCTTACATGGTGCTCAACATCGGCCCCATCTTGGGCCAGTAGAATCGAGACCATACTAGGTCAAGGCTCGGTCGATACCAAGGTGGCCCATATGATTGTGGAGGACCTCAGTACCAAATCTTTGAAGGCTATGGGCAGGACCAATTGTTGCTTGTCTATTTGGCCACCTTGATCTGCAGTCTCTCTATACAACAACTGATTACACAGCTTCAACCTGGGGCATTCTTTAAACAACAAAGCGGTTCACAGATCAGAGGAGCACCTTGGACACATCCTTTCCTGCACAAAGGGCGTCAAGTGCTGGCTGAATCATAGGATCTCAGGATTGAGCCCAGTGAATGCTGTCATTGTCAAACTGAGGTAGTGCACTAATATCTAGAGTAGAGAAGTGGCAATATGCAGCTGGTATGCAGGTGTCAGAGGGGCCCAAGCAATCTACTAAGCAGTCCGCTGTGTCCGTAGACATCTGTTAATTTCTATCAAACTTCTGGCACAATGCTCAGATGTCAGGTTCAGACAGCCTGACCCAGTCACTCTTGGAAATGGGCCTCAGAGATAGGGTGACAGCATCAATATGATTCAGGCCTGGTCTGTATTCAACAGCATAATCGTATGTTGACAACGAAGAAAGCCACCGGTGCCCCATGGCTTCTAACTTAGCTGAAGTCTGTACATAGGTCAATGGGTTATTGTCAGTCCTTACCAATATTTTTGCCCCATAGAGGTAATCATGAAACTGGTCAACAATGGCCCATTTTAATGCAAGGAACTCCAACTTGTGCACAGGGTAGTTTCGCTCTGACGGGGTCAAGCTCCTACTGGCGAATGCCACTGGTCTCAAACCATCATCATGGTCTTGATGCAGTACAGCTCCTAGACCCTGTAGACTGACATCAATATGCAGCACATAGGGTTTGGTGGGATCAGCATAACGAGGATGGGCGCATGGGTGAGCAGGTATATGACTTGTGGCTGCTTCACAGTCAGGCGTCCAACGGGACCCAAAAAGTTCACCTGGGTGGAAATATGCTTTGTCTGGTTCTTTGACAGACCCTTTTTTGTATTTCCGATTGGTAGGAGGGTAACCCTGGGTAAGATTCAAGAGTGGCCAAATCACTTTGGAATAGTCCTTTATGAACCGGCGGTAGTAGCCACAGAATCCCAGGAAACATTGTAGTTCTTTCAAATAATGGGGCTGGGGCCAAGTAGTCAAGGCTTCAACTTTACTAGGATCAGTCTCTATCCCCTCTTTAGACACTATGGGCGGATATTCAAAGGGTTGCGCCTGCGCAAGTCCGAACTTGCTCCATTCTGCCATATTCAGCAGGAGGCAGTTGCGCCACAGAAAACATGCTGAGCAACAGCGCAATGCAAATGAATGCCGCTGAACTGGAGGGAGGAACCATGCATAAACTGCACAGCCCGATATTCAGCAGGGCTGTGCAGGATGTCTGGCGCAACCCCCAACCTGCACCTGCACAACTTTGAGCCAAAAAAAAAGGCTTAAGTTCAGGGTCACCCACAGGTGAGCTGCTGCATTGCAGAGCGCAACACAGCAGCTGCCACCTGTGGCTGGCCCCCAACCCAGTCCCTGTGCCCCCCCCCGCAGCCCGATCGCGGGCAGCCGACTGTAAATCCCCACCACCACCACCCACTGGCCCGATCGCAGGCATGGTTTAATCCCCACCAGCCCGATTGCGGGCAGCAATGTAGCTCCCCGAGCGTATCCCTGGTGGTCAGTGGACGAAAAGCCCGATCGCGGGCAGTAGTGTAGAATCCCCGTCCCAAATTCAGCCCTGGTGGTCTAGTGGCACATCGATCGCGGGATGTAAATGCTCACAAATCCGCCCCCAACATTGCCCTGGTGGCTGAGTGTCCCCGTCCCACCACCCACGAGCCCACCACCCGCTCCCCACAGCCGGCTGGCAGCATCCCTTCCGCCTGCTGCGCCGCCGCCCGCCGACTGACAGCCGGTAGGGCTGCCGCCCGATGGTGCAGAGAAGAGCCAATGGGCGTGCAGCCATACCGTACATGACAGTCCAGATTTGTGAATGATTCATTCACAAAACTGGACTGTCATCTGATATGGCTGCTGCGCCCATTGGCTCTTTCTCTGCACCAATGGGCGAGCCCTACTGGGCTGTCGAGGCAGGCGGCGCGGCAGCAGGAGAGGGATGCTGCCTCCCGCCGGCTGTGGGGGAGGTGGTGGGCTCTGGGTGGGTGAGAGGGGACACTAGCCACCAGGGCAATGTTGGGGGATTTGTGGCATTTACATCCCGTGATCGGGATGTGCCACTAGACCACCAGGGCTGAATCGGGGGGATTCTACACTACTGCCCGCGATCGGGCTTTTCGTCCACTGACCACCAGGGCTGATTTCGAGGGGTTTACACAACTACTGCCCGCGATCGGGCTTTTCGGTCCACTGGACCACCAGGGATACGCTCAGGGTGGGGGCCACATTGCTGCCCGCGATCGGGCTGTTGGGGAATTAAACCATGCCCGCGATCGGGCCAGTGAGGGGTGGGGGATTCTACACTGTTTTGCCCGCGATCGGGCGTCGGTCCCCAATGGCTGCTGCCTGGCAGGGCGCCAGGCGCAAGTCCTCGGGGATTGGAGCACCTGCATGCTAATGGCATGCAAATGGGGCCAGAATCAGATGCAAATGTCCCCCCCTGTGCCTTGCATGAATTATAGTCCCATTTGCATGTCACCTTTTGAATATCGGGATTTTGCGCATGGCGCAATGGTACTAGCGCCACCGCAAGTTGAATGCTCCACTCTGTCAACTTGTGGTGGCGCAAGTTCCACTGCACCATGCACAGTGGCTGTGGATGTGGGGTGATATTCAAAGGAGTTGCTCAATACGCACTTCCTTTGAATATCACCCCGACACACCCCTCAAGAATTATTTTATGCTAGGCCTAAGGGCTTGCACTCTGCGAATGGCGAGTTTGGAATATCCAGCCCTATGTACCCCACATACTTCACAGAGGTTTGGAAAAACTGGCACTTGTTGATGGACAGCTTGAGCGAGAAATCTTCCAGTCGGTCTAGTATTTTGAACAGTAAACTCTTATGTTTCCCTAGGGAGCTCCGAACACAATGACATCGTCCAAGTACACCAGGCATTCTAGCAAATTCATGTCTCCCACTGCTCATTCCGCCGGTCACTGGAAGGTGGCTGGGGCGCCAGATATCCCTGTGGCATTTTCAGGAATTCGTAGAACCCCAAAGGACAGATGAAGGCTGTCTTCTCACGGTCCTCCAGAGCCATCGGAATCTGGTAATATCCACTGTGAAGATCCAACACCGAGAACCATTTGCTCCCATTCTGACAATCCAGAGCATCTTGTATATGGGGCATTGTGTATTGATCGGGGATGGTCCACTGATTCAGAGTTTGATAATCAACACACATTCTCACAGATCCATTCTTCTTACGCACAACCACAATGGGAGAAGCATATGGGCTCCTGGATTCTTGTATCACACCAGCTGTGAGCATTTCCTGCAAGTGTCTTCTCACATCGTCTATGTCTGCAGAGGCTAGGCATCGAGACCTCTCTCGAAATGGCCATTCATCCTGCAGGTGTATGTGATGCTCCGCATCCTGGACACATCCCACGTCCCATTCCTTCAACAAAAACACTTGATCTCGCTGGGCAAATTTCTGGCTAATTCTAGTCTTCCATTCAGCTGGCAAAGGGGAATCACCAAAATCAAACAAGTTGGGAGTCACTCTCTCTGTCTTGCCAGGGTGATTGTTGCTGGACAACACTGCAGTGTCTAGCAGTGTACCGTAGCTAGGGTGCATCCTCTGTTCACCCAGATCTCCCAATCTGACACATTATGAATCTGGACCATCACTCATCATGCAAAGGCATGAGCACGAGCTAGCAAGATGCTGGGCTTAACTAATAACCCTTCCAGCAATTTTCCATCGCCTGGCGCGTCCAACATCAGTATTTTGTTCTTGACATCTTTGCAGAGGCGGACCTCCCCTTCAACAGTACACTGGGTGTTAGGGGCCAGTACCATTGAATTGGGATCCTTCTTCCACACAGCCCCTACCGGTTCATCCTGGTCCACTTCCTTGGGGTTCTGCTGCAAATCATAGGCACTCTTGATCAGAGCAGGAATTCTTAGGGCTCTCCCAGTCTGTTGAACTTGTTTCTTGCAACAGAGTTGTGCCTATCTCCCAAACATATAGGCGTTGGTCCCAATTAACAGGGGAACCCCATCATACAGTCCAGTAGGGGGTCACACTAAGGCCAGTGTCTCAGCTTGCTCCTCTACTCCAGTTACAGCTGCAGGAAATGACAACCAGAGGCAGACATATCCTAGGTAGGGATAAGACTTGTCACTCAGCCCCCACACATATAAGCCTTCCAGGGATTGTAAGGGCACAGCAGATAAGTGTTTGTCATACCAGTCCTTAAATATAATGGTCACTAGGCCCACTGTCCAGCACAGCCCGAGTAGGAATACCATTCACAGCCAAGGTAGTCTCCATTGAAGGGCCTACTATTTTGGACCAGTCTGGAGGGACAGCAGCAGGGGCCTGTACAGATGATTTTGCCACATAGGGATTTGAGTTACTACTTCTTGAACCCTCACTGCGGTCATTTTGGGCGCGCTCCTCAACCACTGATTCATTCTTCAAAGCTCGCCTTGAAGCCTATATACAACTTTATCTAGGTCTTTTGTGGACCTGCATTCTCTCTTCATGTGCCCATCCTTCCCACAATTATACAAAATATGTTTTCTGGGATTTGGGGTGGCCGAGGCATCACACTGGGAGCTGGGGCAGTGGTACTGCCAACTGAGAACCTTGGTGCCATCTCTGTCTGCTGTGTGGTGAGCATTTGGAGACATTTCTTCAGTTCTCTTACTTTCATAGTCAAGACATCGAGTTTCGAGCTGCTGTCAGCAGGAGATGACTGGGTGGACACCACCACCCCCATGGCAGATGCAGTTGGATAAGGGTCGGTGCCCGTACTTGCAGGAGTGGCCTTCATAAAAAGACTGTTTTTTTATTTCCCTGGACTCCCTCAGCAGTTCATCCCATGGTGACACACCCTCATTGGTCCCCACTTCGGGAGCCTTCCGATGCCGTGTTCACTTGGGCTGCGTTCACCCTAGAATTACAATCCCCCTCTTCATCTTCAACTTCCTGGAGTTTTTTATCAAGGCACAATAGTCCGGTGGGTTACCCCTTCTATCTGGGAGCCTTAATTGAAGGAGCTACAATTTAAACTTCCCCAAGTGGAGACAAATAAAACAGTCCTTGCTGCAAAGAAAGCAGGTTAGACAAACTACATTATCATTATCACTCTAAATGATTTTCAGTAAACAGTTACATCTTTCAACAGAGCTCCCGCTCAGATTACTTAAGCTGCAATTAGGCAGCTCTTAAAGAAAACAGTACACAGAAGCTATACAAGCTCTGGTAATCACATTTAAACTGCTATCAGGGACACCAGCCTGGCAGTGAGCATTTAGGCAAGCTCAAGGAAGACTTTTGGGAACCCCATTTGTAAGGGGTTACACGATATTCCTTGGCAGGAAAACATTGTCTCCTGGGTTCTGTCTGATATGGTTAGCCAGGGCAGTGTCATATGTATCAACAAATCTGTGACTTTTCAGGCTAGAGTGGTAGATATAGAGTACCAAGCATGGGATTTCATTAATTGTGACAGGCAGGCAGCATGGCGGTTATCTATTTGGTGAAATGCAACAATTCTAATTTCTAATGTATAAAAGGCAAAGCAAAGGGGTCATGGTTCACAATCACATCACAAAATCCCAATCCTGACCTACTGATAGTGACAGCGTAACAGAATCCACTGCAGGGGTTGGAAACCATCTGGGCTGGCTGCAAATCAATTTGACTGTTGGGGGCAAACAACAGTACTAATGTAATTCCTGATGAGCACCATCTGTAGGTGGTGGGACAATTCAGTTCAAGTAAATAAAACTGTGTGTGCCAGTGAGCCACTGCTGAATTGCACTGGAGGGAGCCTAAAGTTGCGGGTTGTGGTCTAAATGTGAGACAGTGACACTGTCAACAGCTTTTGGTTAGGGGGATGGGCTGCCTGCATCTCTCCGCCAAGCGCCAGGGTAGAGGCTAGGCCCAGGTTGATTGCAGTTTACTTTTTTTTTTTTACACGGATGGACAGGTCTGAGGGGGCCCACTGAAGGTGCATGGCCCAGGACCCACAAAAACCTGGAGCCGGCCCTGCTCCCTGGTCTACTACTTTGGTCACCCAGTCAAAGAAATCTATTAGGTTCGTCTGACATGACCTTCCTGCTGTGAAAACATGCTGCCTTGGGTCCTGTGCTCCACTGGCCTCTACGTACTCAACAATTCCTTCCTTCAGCAGTGATTCCATCATTTTCCCTACCACTGAGGTCAAACTAACTGGTCTGTAGTTTCCTGCCTCTGCCTTGCTCTCACTTTTGTGAAGTGGAATCACATCTGCCCTCTTCCAGTCCTCAGGTACCACCCCATCCTCCCATGTTTGTTAAAGAGAGTAGTCAGTGACGTTACTAGTTCTACCCTTAGTTCTTTTAGAATTCTGGTGAATCCCATCAGGCCCCATTGCTTTGTCCACCTTCAGTTTCAAGTTCTTTCAAAACCATTTCTTCTGTGAATGGACTGATATAGACTCCCCTATTCAAAGTGTTTCTCTTGTTTCGTTTAGGTACCTCCCCCTCCTCTTCCGTTGTCAATACTGAGCAGAAATATTCATTCAGTATCCCTGTTTTTTCACTGTCACCCTCTGCCCACATTCCCTCCCCTTTATTAAGTCTCTGTATCCCTCCCTTGGTCTTTCTTCA
Source organism: Neoceratodus forsteri (assembly GCA_016271365.2). NCBI lineage: Eukaryota > Metazoa > Chordata > Ceratodontiformes > Ceratodontidae > Neoceratodus > Neoceratodus forsteri. The sequence goes on from JADMNL010000028.1 coordinate 87,886,703, forward strand.
CTCCCTAATGTACCTATAAAAGATTTTATCCCCCTTTTTAACAGAGTTGGCCATCTTTTCCTCAGTCTGAGCCATTGCTATTCTGACTGCCTTCCCTGCCTCCTTCTGCTTTAACTGATAAAGTTCTCTGTCCTGCTCCTTCTGTGTTTCTTCTATTTCCTGAATGCTATCCTTTTCTCCTTAACCTTTCCTGCCACATCTTTTGAGAACCATAGTGGTTTCTTCCTTCGTTTTGTTGATTTGCTTCACACAAAGGCTTGTTGCCTCTGTGACGGCTGTTTTGATTATTTCCCATTGTTCCTCCACCCCTCCCTCTTGCCCGTTTGCTAGTGCTTTTCTGAGGCACTCTCTCATTTTCCCAAAGTCAGCCCTCCTGAAGTCCAATACTCTTGTTTTTGTATGGCTTGACTCTATGGCTGTGTTTTTTGTGAACCACACTGTTTGGTGGTCACTTGTTCCCAGATGGCTACCCACTCCTAAATCTGAGATCCTTTCTCCATCCCCATTTGAGAGTACCAGGTCTAAAAATGCTCCCTCTCGAGTGGGTTCCAGCACTGGCTGTCTGAGGCATGGCCCTTGTAGGGCATCAAGAATGACCCTGCCCTTGGATGTGCCTGCAGCAAAGGTACTCCAGTTAACATCTGGCATATTCAGGTCCCCCATCAACAATATCTCCCCTTTTTCTGCCATTTTATGTATGCCTTCTATCATTTTCTTGTCCATTTCCTCCCCCTGAGATGGGGTCTGTACACAACCCCAATGCAGATTGTGGTGCCATTTCCTGTCTCCAGGGTGACCCATAGTGACTCATCAACCTCCTGTTTACTCTTTAGCTCTGTTGCTTTAATCCCTTCCCTTATATAGGGAGCTACTCCTCCTCTTTTACCCACCCTGTCCCTCCTGTAGATTGTGTATCCTGGTATGTTGACATCCCAGTCATGATTCTCTGTGTACCATGTTTCAGTGACTGCCACAATATACAGGCATCCCTCTTCCATCAAGGCCACTAGTTCACGGAGCTTGTTACACAGACTGCGGGCATTGCTACTCATCACCCTCCATTTTTTGATGGCCTTATCCCTTTTAGCCCCATCCCTGTCTTTACTGCCTTTTTCTGCATTTAACCCTGTACTGCTCCCTACTGACTTCTCTACCTTGGTGTTTACCTCTCTAACTACTGTGTTTTGTGGGGGGAGACAGGGATTTCCCTGCTCCTTTTCAGTGCCTCCCCCCCCCGGCTAGTTTAAATGCTTGCCAATGAAGCATTTAAACGTATCACCTAGGATTCTGGCCCCCCCCCGGATAGATGCAGAACATCGCACCAGTATGAGGCCTGCATCCTCAGGTGGCTCCCAGTCCCCAGTGAAGCCAAAACCCTGAGCTCCACACCAGTTTTCAACCATTCATTGAATCCCATTGTGCAGAATACCTAGCATCATCCTTGCCATAGACAGGCAGCACCTCCGAGAAGGTTACCATACATGCTACTTGTCTAAAGCCCCTCCCCAACTCTACAAACTCCTCTTTCACTGCTCGGATCCCATTCACAGCTAGGTCATTTGACCCTAGGTGGACAATGACATCCAGCTCCCTCCCTCGTGCAGCTCCTCCCGTGATCCTGAGGATTTGCTTCCTGTCCCTCCAAGCCGTGGTGCCAGGCAGGCACCTTACCTCCCTATCCCCTTCCTCCCCTGCTTCTACCCCCCAATGATTGAGTCCCCCACCAGCAGTTGTTTCCTTCCCCTGTGGGGTCTCGTGCCACACTCCTGTGGGTCTCCTTTGTGGAGGTTCCCAGCATCCTCCTTGGTCTCCACTGCAGGTGCCTCCATAGAGGAACCACTCTTCGCCAGAACAGCATATGAATTGTGGAGAGGTACAACTGGAGAGATGCACCTCTGTTCCATCACCCTCTCCCTCCCGACCCCACCTGGTCCACGCTCTCTTTCTTGGCAACCTCTGAGGTAGCGGTGGTGGCCCTGGTGGTCCCTGGGTGGGGGAAGAGGTTTCAAACTGCACAAGATGAAGGACACACCTACCATGACCTCTCTGATCATATATATAAACTTATAATACTGATCAACCAGTACAGTTTGCAAATGAGGTAACACCAGCCTTTTATCAGGGTTATGGCTGTTAATCCACTGTCATATTATTAAATCTGTGTTTCAGTACTAAAGAGCTACTAGAGCCAAAACAGGCAGACAGGGAAACAATACAAATTTTAAGAAGCACTCAGTTGTAATTTTTTATTTCGCAAGTAGTTTTCTTTTTCCTTTTGCTCATTAGAAAGTCTTTTATGTGATAATATTGTGCTGGATGTGTGGAACAGCTCTCAGCATGACAGCTGACATATCACTAGAGTTCTGTAGGTAAAAGGAGAGAGGCTAGAGTGCGGATGGACACTAGCAGGTCATTGGCTGAGCTGCAGCCTTGTGTCCACCTTTTTACCGGAGGAGTCAACTAATGGAGGGAAGCTGGAACGGCATGGGTTCAGCGGTCATCTAGCCTGTGCTCTATTTCTTGTTGCCATATCGGGAGTTTGGTTATAGGCAAACAAGGTATGCAACGGAACCACCCCTCTGGTTTCTTGTGGATCGAGATGGGAGAGAGTGAGAACACCACTGCACACTTCATCTTTCCTTCATCATCTAAGTAATTTGTGTGTTAAATCTGTGGATTGTCATCGCACAGCTTGAGCCCAGGACGACAGCCAATTCATGCTCTATGGCTGGCGAGGTTGGAAGCAGCATATCTATCTGTAATACTGTGGACGTCGGCATCAGCTGACAACGTGAGGCTACCCTCTAGCCTCTCTCCATCTACCTATAGAACTCTGTGCACATACCTGTCTCTATCCCTCCCAGCACACACGCGCGCACACACACACACACACACACACACACACACACAATATCATCAGCATTGTGATCTCACTGATAGTGACATCACAGGTGACTGACCTGGCAGTCACTGAGTGGCTATTCTAAGCAGCAGTGATGTCACAGTCAGTGAGGACACAGTGCTTATGGTGCAGTGGGTGGAATACAACTAGATATGTCAGCTGCCAGGCAGAGTGCTGTTCTACACATCACACCTACTAACATCAGGTAAAAATCTTCTAATTAAACTAAGGGAAAAGAAGAAGTACCTCAGATATTAAAAGGTACCAGCTGACTGCTTTTACAAAATAATATTTGTTTTAGGCAGTACACGTGATCTTTAATTGTCTTCCTTTTTTTTTTCATTGTAACACAGTTAAGAAAAAAAACAGTGTCTGCATTATATTGCTGCAGTACTGGGTTTACTAGTGTTGGAGTATTTGTTTCACTTTCTTTTCTTATACAAGACCGATACCGTAGAAATATCATCAGTGGTTACAAACATACATCGCGCTGTTCGATACAAGAGACTTTAGTAACTGTGCGTGTTGCTGCAAGACTAGGGGTTTCCCAGATAGAAAGAAAAAATACATTGATCTTTGTGCAGCCAATGCCACACTAGGTTTAGAGTCTAAAGGGTTAATATCTCGTTTGGGAGAAAAGGGGTCAAATTGGTGTGAGACTCAACAGATTAAATCTAGCCTAGCTGTAACTTCTTGGCATGATGTTCTCCTCTGGTGAGGGAAGTATATTCCACTGCAACATCTCCCCCTGCTGTTCCTGTGAGACCACTGCGGGACCACAGCAAGGAGGTTTATGTGAATCAGCCCATTTGAAGGAGGCTAGAAGGTGAGGGAAAAAAGATGTTCTAGCTCTGGCCCAGGGAAGGGGCAGGTGGGAGCAGAGAAAAACTGTGGCGGCTCTATACCAGGGCCAGCCAGGGCACGTGCCCCGGGAAAAAAATGCTGTGCCCCAGTTGGTGCCCCATATGGTGCAAAGCTTCCCCCGTAGTAACAATATATCAGTGCCCTGGCTGCCATCGGTTGTGCCCCAGTTGTGCCCTGGTAACCATTTGTGGCTAGAGCCGCTACTGGAGAAAAATGGAACATAGATGGGCTTAGACAGGTAATATCTGCATGGTGTGGTCTAGTGGTTAAAGCACTGGTTTGGTAACAGGTTTGAACCCCACTATAACCAAAAACTGTGTGATCTTGAAAAAATCCTTTAATCTCTCAGTGCTAAGTCAGGTGCAAAAGAAGAGGTTTGTTCTTTTAGTTTTGAGGGAGTGTTAATTTTAGGGCCTAAATGATTTGTTTCAGTAAGTAAAGGTGGCAGCCATGTTTGTAATGGCAATCAGGAATTTTTGAAAAAGGCATTGATCTTTCTAGTGTGCTGTACCCTGAATGCCAGCATTTTTTTTTTTTTACACATGCATTGTGCTGTCCAAATGCACAGGCTCTAACCAATCAGGATGCAGTATTTCCACTACCCATAGTAGGCCATATATCATCACCTGAGAGGGACAGGAATTTCAGGCTCCCACCTTTACCCACTTTACGCCACCCGTGACCATAAATCCATGCCCCATGAGCCCTTGGAATGGCCAAGTACAGCAGGGGAGGATTTGGCATTGCTGTAGACACATGCTGACAGCAGCAGTGTATCTGAGTGTTATGTCAGAAGTTTGTTTTTTTTCACACCAGTTGAGTTGTACACCACACACACACACACACACACACACACACACACACACACACGCACACTTGCTCCTGGGCCTCTAAAAGTCAAGCCTTTCCACTCTGACCACTAGACTGCACTGCCTCACTGCAAATGAACCAGGAGCTCCCAGTCTCCAACACCATCAATGGCACTTGCTCACTGCGTAACCTTGAGCAAGTCATTTGACCTTCGCTTGCTCACTGTCCATCTAGCCATACAGTGGGCAGAAGCAGGACCCCACTAAAACAGCTGCAGGGAATCTAGGTACTTGCCTTGCCTTTTTCTTTTTTTTTAAACCAGAAGAGACACACTAAGCTGAAGCTTGTTCCAGGTGTGACCTGGGAGCACAAGGAAGTTAAGTGACTTGCTTAGAGTCACAGTATGCAAGTCAGGGCTCTAGGATTCAAACCCAGGTCTCCCAGGTTTGCAGCTCAGAGCCTTAAACCACTGCGCTATACTGCCTCACTGTACTTTTCAGAGGGATAAATCTGAATCCATAATTACACTGGGTGTTTAGACAGAAGATGGCTTGGCGCCCATCGTGTCTGTCTATCCGCGTTAGCGGATCCAATTAAACCCTCCATTAAATAGAAATGTATCCAGTCTTTGCTTAAAGATATCTAGATTTGTGCTTTGCACTGTATCTTCTGGAAGGGAATTCCACAGTCTCCCTGCCCTTTGTGAAAATGCATACAATCTCCTGTTTTTTGCTGGTATACTCTAATTTGATTTGTTGTTTGTGTGACCTCAGACCTATGGACTTGTTCTGTATTTCCAACCCTAATTCTTTTGTCAGCTCTCTATCATTTATAATTTTAAATAACATCAAGAGATCATCTGTCACTCTCCTGCAACCGATAAAGTCCCAGTTTATTTAATCTATTGTCGTGACTTGGTTGCCTTATTCCACAAACCATTTTGGTCACCCTAAGCTGTACCCCCTCAACTCTATCCATGTCCCTCCTCACACACGGGCTCCACTGCTGCGTACAGTAATCCAAATGGCGCCTAACGATTGATCTATACAGCAGCATGATACACTGACTATTTCTGGAGACAAATGCCTTTTTGAAGCTACTTACTGGGCAGTTTGTTTTTTGTACTAGTATAGTCAGTGTTGGTAAGATACTTTTCTATTACTTTTGAAACTTCTTGCAGAAAGCTCTGTGCAGTCACTAGCAAGGATGGAGAAGTACTGGAAAAATAATACACCTTACAGTTATAATTACTTATGTCTTTTTATACAAAAGTAATACGTAACTGAAACTGATTACATTTATTTGAAAGTAACTAGTAACTAACCTATTACTTTCAAATAAATGTAATCTGTTATAGTTTTTTATTAGTTTTGTATTGTTTTTGTATAAAAATACATAATTAACTGTAACTGTCAGGTGTATTACATTTTCTAGTGCTTCTCCATCCTTGCTAGTGACTGCACAGAGCTTCCTGGATCAAGTTTCTAAAAGAAACAGAAAGTAATAGAAAAAGTAACTTACCCAGCACTGAGTATAGTACAGAGCTTGCTACATTTAAGCTGCCTGTCTACTATGATGCTTAAATCCCTTTCATTGCCAACCTTTTTTATACAAATGGAGTTTAAAGAGTAGTCTTGTAAACCATTATTTTTGCCCAAATGTATAAGGAGCATTTCCTACACTAAAGGTCATTTTATTGTCTTTTGCTCATTTTTCCACTTTTAACAGATCGTCTATAAATAATTTTCTTTCTGATCAGTTTTCACTGGTCCCCAAGCTTTATATCATTGGCAGATTTGACCATAAGATTATTACTGTTTGTGTAGCTGTCACTAACATGCAATGAGAACAATAATGGGCCCAGAACCGATCCCTGAGGGACTCCACTACAACCAGTGCCTCTCGAATATGCACCTTTACCCTGACTAATTGCTTCCTGTCGCTTAGTCAGTAGTACACCCATCTAATGATTTTTGGATCAACCTTGAAGACAGCCAACTTTCCTAGCAGTATATCTTTTTTATTTATTTATTGAAAGTTTTACCAGGAGAGCATACTAAGCAGCAAGTGCACGTTTACAGATGCGTCCTGGGGGAAAGGGGAAACAGATGGGAAAGTACATGCAAAATAAACGTTTTACAGTGATAGCAGTTAATAATACAAACTGAAAACAGTGACCAGTTAGGAAAGGGAATTACACAAGTACAATGCAGAATAGCAACAACAACCAGTAAGACTTGTATTTACAAAATATATACAATAGGATACAGAGTTATACACTTAAATAGTACAATTACTACAGGACTACCACAGGGGAAACTCAGTGACAACCAGACAGGTGGAAAAGTAGAGTGGCAGGCGACAGGGGTGATCATACGGTAGAGGACGTGGCAGAGTGGTTAGAAACAAGTGAGGGGGGAGGTGTAAAAAGCTTTCAATGAGAGAATTACAAACCTGAGGGGAGGGGGCAAAACAAATGGAGCATGGGAGGGAGTTTGAAAGATTTGGAAACCTGTAGGAAAAGGCAGCCTGACCTGCTGAGGAGGTCTGACGGGGGACAGCAAAGGAGAGAGTGTCTGAGTTTCTGAACGAATAAGAGGGAGAGGAAAGGGAGGAGAGGGAGGAGTAGAGGTAGGAAGGCAGGGACTGGGACCAGAATTTGACCATGAAACAGGCACAGTGGGTATGTCATTTGTCCCTCAAGAGGGGAGGGATATAGATTGGTAAAGGGTGCAGTGGTGTGTGCAGGGAAGACAGTCAAGGGCAAAACAGCAGAAGGAGTTGAAGAGAGTGTCCAGTCTGGTTAAGGAAGAGGAGGGAGCGGCACTGTAAACCACATCCCCATAGCTGAATATGGGGAGAGTCATTTTCTGTACAATAGCCCGGAGAGCCGGCAGTGGGATACAGCCCCGGTTACGGTAGAGGGCACCCAGTTTAGGGTACAGCTTCTTGTGTATGGCCTCTATGTGTACAGAAAAATTGAGGTGCAAGTCGAGCCAGACCCCAAGGTATCTGAAGGAGGAGCAGTCCTCCAGCAGTGTCCCATCCAGGGTGTGGCAGGAAGGAAAGAAAGAAAGGGAGCCGAGAGAGAGAGTCTCTAACTTGTGCTGAAGGTTATGGAGACTGTTTTCTTGGCATTCAGTAAAAAGTCACGCTGTAGTCTGAGCACCACATCAGTCATGGAGGGGACAGATGCACATAAGACGGTGTCGTCCACATACATATGGATAGAGGTATGTGGGCAGATGGTGGGTAGGTCATTTTGGAAGACAGAAAACAGCAGGGGGCCCAAGGATGGAGCCTTGGGGCACACCAGTGGTTATGGGTAGTGGGGGGGAGAGTTGCCAATCAGGACGGATTGTGACCTATCTATTAGATAGAAGTGGAACCAGCTAGTGGCCACACTGGATAGCCTTGCATTGGAAAGATTAGTGAGGAGGAGGAGGGGATGTGACAGCGTTGGAAGCCTCTGCTAGGTCGACGAAGATGGTGGAGGTGATGAGTACCTGATCCATGCCTGTTTGGATGGAGTCAGTGATCCTCAGCAGAGAGGTAATGGTGGAATGGGATCTCCTAAAACCAGACTGATGCAGAGTGAAAAAGGAAGTAGAGTCAAGGAAGGAGGAAGGCTGAGATAGTACTAGATGTTCCTGCAGTTTAGCGAGAATGGGGAGGAGAGAAATAGGGCTGTAGTTTCCAAGGGACAGGGATCACCTCCCTTGGGGAGAGGGACAACAGTAGCATGTTTCCACTTGGCAGGAACAGAAGTGAGAACAATTTAGAAGAGTGGCAAGAGGTAGGGCAATAGGTAGAGCATTTTAGCAACCAGCCCAGAGGGGCACTCACCCTTGGAGGGGTTGAGTGTAATAAGAGCATTAAAGACTTCCTCAGGGTAAGGAGGCCAAAGGAGAAGGAGTGTGGCGACGAGGCAGGTTTAGGGGAATTGTGAAGGGCATGGTCAACAGAGACCGAGGGGAGAGAGGACAGCAGGGATGATGAGCAGGAGGTAAAGAAGGAATTAAACTCCATGGTTACAGATTGAGGGTCTGACAATGTGCTGTTGCCAATTTTGATCTTCGGAGTGGGGGGCTGGGATGGGGGGTGGAATAGGGATTTGACCACCTTCCAGAACTTGGAAGGATGGTTAATGTCAGTTAGGAAGATGTCTTTGAAATATTCAGCTTTAGCAAGTCTGATTGCTCTTTGCCCATATCATGTGGGACCTTATCAAATGCCTTCTGGAAGTCCAACAGAATTACATCCATAGGTGTATTTTCGTGTATGTTTTTTGTTTATCTTTTCATAGAAACTAAACAGGTTGAAGATGCTTGATCTGTTTTTCTTAAAACCATGCCGAGTTCTGTCTTGTAGTCCTTTATAAGATTATCTTCAAGTTTATTTTTGATTAATCTTTCTTCTATTTTGCGCAAAGATCCTCTTCAAGTTTATTTTTGATTAACATTTCTCCTATTTTGTGGGGGGGCACTAGCGAGCCCGAACAATATGGTAGCTTTGGAATAAAGCTCTCTACCAAGTCTGGCTTTAGGAGTTAAAATAAACAACTTCTGGACTACACTGGATAATTTTAGATATATAAACCACAATCGAAGATCCAAGGAACAATATAGGAAATCCTTGAAAGGATCGGAGTCTTCATGAAGGAGCAAAGTCTAAAAATGCTCCCACTTCCTCTGCCACGCGGTCTACTTCCTCAACAACAGGTCACAGATACAGGGAATGAAGGAAAGGAAACCCTGCAATCTCTCGTCCTCAAAATAGACAGATTAATCTCATCAGTTTCTGGCTTGGCAGAGAAAATAGATGACATAGCTAACAGAGTGAGAAACCTGGAAATCACGATAGATCTAGTGTCGGCTGAATCCTCAGAGGCTAAAAAGTGATCCGATGCTGCTATGGGCGCTATCAATGGTGTGATAAAAGAGAATGGACACCTACGAATCCGACTGGAAAATTTGGAAAACCACACCAGGGCTCTGAATATTCGTTTTTTAGGACTCCCGGAAGGCTGTGAGGGAGACCACCTGGTTCTTTTCCTCCACAATTGGCTCCAACAGCAGTTTGGTGAAGAAGCTAGCCCACACATAAAGGGCATATGTAACCCCTAGGTGGCACTATTCCAAGGGCTACTACCCCTGCCTGCTTGGATAGTAGCAGGTTAAGAGGCCTGGGTAATGAAATGGGTGCCTCCACCCTGAGGTCAGGGTTGTTAATGGTCAAGCTAACCTGGGCACAGCCCTCTGGGACACTGTAACCCCTCTTTCCTTCTAGTGGCCTGAACAATATACAATTACTTTCACAATGATCCTTATTCACCAGGCAATTACCCACACTGTTTGCACTTACCACCAGGGCTGATTCCTCTAGCTTGACCCTGGGGACCCCTGTAAAACAAGAAGTGACAGCAAATAGCAACAGTACAATATTTTGGCACAAACTGGAACCACAGACAGGTTAAATGCAAACAAAGTTAAATCTAATTTATTCAGGGGACTTGAACGAGGGAGAGGCATAATCAGGTTGATTTGCTTAAAAGCTATATTAATCAGACAGTTATGCATGCAGTTCAGAGTCCCTACACAGTCGCACACTCTGGGTTCCCAAGTAGGAAAATGGTGGGCTAGCCAGGAATGTTGCAGCTGGTTGGGGCCCTGTGATGGAAGAAAGCAACATGCACAACACACACTATTTGTAATCCAGAGCTGGAGGGCTCAGTTCGTGAAAGAAAAGGGAACAAGACAATCGGATGGCAACACTTTTAGATTTAGCTGTTGTTACAGGGAGCTACCCTGATGTTTACTTACGATACCCAATACTGGACACAGGCAGGACAAAATCAAGAGTACAGGCTGTTGAGCTGGAGTGCCCAGAGAAGCAGGGCCCACACGAATCACCGAGGCATCGTTCCTGTTCAAGGCATTGAGCAGGGGGCTGATCCCTAAGGCTGGTCTCTCGTCGATGAGTTTCTCTGCGTAGCAGGTATTCTGGCTAGGCCAGTGTAGCAGGGCCCAGGCAAACGGAAATGGATACGGATTCAGTCCGTGGAGCTGGATACAGCCTCCAGCAAGCAAAACACAGTTCAGACACACAGTGGTGAACCAAATCACAACCCACTATAAGCACACAGCACATTCACATGTAAGGAAATTCCACTGTACCAGGCAAATGGGTCTCTGGTCGCAATTACAGAGTTTCTGCACAATCCGGGAGTTCAGAGGTAGCTGGAAGTCCTGACAGGCCAATCGCATTCAGCAAATCTTCAGTTTTCTTCAGGTTAAAGCCTGGTCACAATTCAGTGGCTTAATTCGCCCTCCAAATTCGGATTCACTCTGAAAAAAAACACAAGTTCCCTCTCAGGGACAGCAGGCAGGCATGCAGGCCAAACTCAGGCCTTTCCACAGTTCTCCCAAGCGAATCCACTGTGGATTGCTGCTCGAACTATCTCAAGCTGTTACTTCTTCGCTTCCCAACTCAGATCTAACTGAAACTGCAAGCAGTGTGGGGACTTTCCCCAAGATCCAAAAGGTTCGATTGGCTGATCTGTCTGTCAGTCATAACAAGGGCTCCCCTCCAGGTTATTTTAGGCGCCAAAATCCCCAAACTACAATTCCTACAAGTTTTGGCCAAACCAAGCCCCTGTAGGCAGGCTCCATTTTAGAGTCCCAAATGTACTGATTTTGCCCATTCTGCAGTCCAGGACCAAGATGATGGAAACAAACAGAACTGTCCATTCTGCAAAGAAGGCAGGTTAAAACAAACTGCAATATTATTACTACTCTAACAAATGATCAGCAAACAAGTACATCTTCTAACAGAGCTCCCTCTCAGATTAATTATGACTGCAATCCAGGCAGCTCTTAAAGAGACAGTACACAGAGGCTATACAGGCACTCTCTGACAATACATTTAAACTGCTAAAACGCAGAACACGAGCCTGACAGTGAACATTTAGGCAAGCTCAAGGAAGACTTTTCGGGAACCCCCATTTGTAGGAGGGTTACACATACAAAAGGCCTATAGAATCATAGCCAGGGGTCGGCCACAGGCAGTTTTGGCAATCACAAATGGCGTAGCTACCAGGGACTAACTTCTGGCTCTAGCCAGACAACATAAAACACTTCTCTGTGATGGGGAAATGGTCCGACTCTACCCAGACATCAGCTTTGCCACTAGACAACAACGAAAACAGTTTGATGGTACCAGGGCGCTCCTGCGTGAGGCAGGGATCCATCACAGCATAATTTTCCTGGCCCGGTCACAAATAACGCACCACGGAAAGATCTTCATTTTCTCAAACTTAAAGGATGCCAATTGCTGGGCTCAAAAATATGCTCCGAGAAGAAGACATCCAGCAGACCAAAATGAAAATTCCTCAGACGACGAGTCATGAAAAATTGGTAGGATTACTTCAAGCAAGATCAAGGGGAAAGAGAAAGACTCTGTCTTACTAAATATAAAAGTTATTTAAACCTCGAGAGGGGTGTGAGTGAGTACTTAAGTTGAGTTTACACTGGGACTATCACCCTTGAACAATAAAATTTTTTCTCTCTCCTAGTCTGGTATTCACTTCTCTGAGTCTCAGTTATAATACTATGGACGTTACAGATGTCCTTTGCTTGAAATGTTTAAAGTTGGTTTGTTGTTAACTTGGCTTAGGCATACCTTGTAGTTACAGCTACTTGTCAATTTTTGTGGATGCTCCTTAAGCAGACGTATTCAATTTAATGTGGCACTACTTTCTTAGAAAGCACCGTTTGAAGTGCTCCTATTAAAGCTAAACATGGACTTTCTCATAGCCCCTTTTCAGGGGATGCCAGAAATACTGGATTTTATATATTAGCACCAAAATAATAGTTTTTCATGTAGCTCATGGGCTTTATACCTAGCAATTCTGTATTAATTTTGATATATAATAATTAAGTAACCTCCCAGAATGCATCTTAAAGTAGTAGAATAAGTATTATATAGTAGTCTAAGAGGGGCGGTGTCCTCAATGTGTCCAGAATGTATTAACATCTGAAATGTCACTGCTTGGAATGTATTTTACCTGTTTATTGAAAACAATAAATACAAAGTTAAAAAAAACACATTTCTCCTATTTTGCATGTTGACGGACTCCCAGGAAACTGATGTCAGTCTTGTGTCTAAGTACTGCTGACATGTAAACCCCTAAAACACGGGTAAACAAATGAATTTTAACAGACTGATAACTCACAATAACAAGGTGTTTTGCTTACCTTCTCTTTAGGGCTTCGGATTTTAATGATTTTGGCAGCTAGTTTTAGTCCTGAGGATTTTTCTGTACATTTGTGCACCTGGCCAAACCTTCCTCTGCAAAAGGAAAACAAAAGAAGCATTAACACTGTGCAGTTCATAGTATTACATTACTAAAGGTGCCACCCAGCACCGTAGCTCAAGTTGTAATCTAGAGGACACAAAGTAGGAGGGAGTTTAAAAAGACCTTTAAAAGCCAGCATTGCTTGTGTCTGAGTTTCACTGAATGGCCACATTTATGATGGTATGTCCCGAAGTGGAACTGACTGAGCTAAATCTGCACAGTTTGCTTCATCAGTTTTCCCCCAAATGCACCAAATCATCACGTCACACTGTACAAAAACTATTTTAAAAAGTTACCTTTCCTGAGCTGAAAATGCACTCGTTACAAATTGTGCAATGTAAAAGTGCAAATATTGGTCACGTGGACTGTTTGTGGTGCATCTTTTATGAAACTGCACTTTTCAGTTCTGGTGTAAGGACGTCTAAAAATATCTGCTGAACCAGTTGTCTGGTCTGACCATTTCACCTTGTGGTTCGAGATTAGTACCACCCCCCAACCCCCGTTGAAATGGTCCATAGACGTAGATGGGGGAGTGTTAAGCCCAATGTTTTCTGGGCTCAGGTGGACATTTCACAGATGTTGGTTGCTTCCTCCTGGGGGTGTAATACAGCAGTTAAGGTTTATAATGTAGGTGTCCTTGCTGCGGCTCTCACCCTGGTGCCAGTCTATCTCCGTCCACATCTTGGATGCCGCAGCCCTCTGTGGTTTATTGAGAAGCTGAGGGGACTGAAAAAATGTGGACAGAGACTTGACCGGCATTGAGGGAGATCTGGCCTGCTCTCAGATAAGCCTCTCCTGATTTCTTATTGTCAGTGTTATCAGGACGCAGTGATCGTGTGAGGAAAAACTTATATTCCTCCCTCATTGCAGGCAGGAGAAACAGACCCACAGCTCTCTTGAGACTGGTTGATAAGATTCTTAATCCAGACTGTCTTGGCTCTTGGCCGGAGCCAAGTTCAGAAGAGAGAAGCAAGTGGCTTTCCAATTTCTTTTTGACCAAGACTGCAGAGATAAGGCATGATATCTCCTGCACTGGTGCTGGTCACCAGTGCAATGCTCTTGAAGCTGAGGTAACAATCTCTGGTGCTGTGGTTAGACCGCTCCACCTAGGACCCATCACTGCGACTTGTATACCTCAGTGGGTTGGAAGTCTCTCACCACCAGAAGGCTACTTCACCTTGGTACGTGGATGCTGAAAATACTCCTAAACAAGCTCCCGAGCTATATTTCCTCTCTCATCCATAACTCACACAGTACCTACTCCCTAAGGAAGTCAGCCTACATCTTCTTTGATGTCCCTAGAATTCGCACATCCCTTGGTAAGGGTGCAATTTTCTATGCCCTCCCCTGGCTTGGAATAGCTTACAGGCAATGCTCATGCTTCCAAATACTGTTACAGTTAACTCCTTCAAAGCCTTGGCCTCTGAACACTTTAGGGTCGTATGTAACTGCTGAAGGAATTAGCTCTTTTTGTCCCATCTCCCTCACCCCCCCGCCAGCACTCCACCTTACTGACATGTGGATTACCCCTCTCTCCCCTCTTCCCACCCCCTCTCACATCCTCTCCCAACATCCATCTCCTCCTCTTCTTCCTCCCCTCTTGCTCTATTCCTCATCCTCCTCCTCTCCCTGCCCTCTCTCTCCCCCACCCAAACCCAGCATCAGCCACTCTCTTCCCAAGCTTCCTGTGGACCCATACAACATCCTAATGTTCACACGACTTTTGTCCTCCCTACTCCCCCCTTCCACTCTGCACTTAGCTAATTTACTACCTTGCATAGCCTTGTCAATTTATTATCTCGCTCTGTTTTACTACACTGTGTGACTGCCGTAATTTGCTGTTTCTTTGTTTGCTTTATATGCCCCCACTGTAATTTGCTGTATTTCTGCTCATTTGTATTTTCTATGCCTTGTAACAATGTATTGTTCTATTTTTCGATTATTTGTAATGACTTGTACCTGCCAGTGTTTTCTGTGTACACGAACCTCCCTTTATGTAATCAGGATCTCCTGGTGAATGAGCCTGCTCAACGGAGCTTTCCTGCAATAAACTTGAACTTGAACTTCAGTCAGCTGATTATGTAGAAATTTGCCAGGTGCTGTCAGCATTGCACCAATCCCCTTGTATCTCAGACCCAGCCCCCTCCCATTTGGAAAATGCAGGCTGGTAGATGCTAGTGGTTGCGTTTGTAGAGACTGTAAACTCTTCTTTAAGAGAGGGTGTCTTTCCAGACCCTCATAAAGGGATCGTTTGTAAAGCCCCTCCTGAAGAAGGCAAGTTTAGATCCCAGTGATCTCAGAAACTACAGGCCTATCTCTAACCTAACTTTTGTAGGAAAGGTTATAGAGAAAGTGGTGGCAATTTGTGTATCAGAACACCTGTAGAAATTTAAACTCTATGAGTCTCTCCCAATTGGGTTTTCAATCTTGCCAAAGTAAGGAGACTGCCTTAGTCCAGGTCACAAATGATCTGCTCCTGGTGAAGGATTGGGGAGGGCTATCTGCTTTGTTCTCCTTGATCTGTTATCAGCATTCAGTACTGTGGATCATAACAAGTTAGTCAAGCATCTGAGGAGTTTTTGTGTGTTTTTTCTGGCACAGGTTTAAACTAATTCAGGTCTTTCCTGGAAAATGGCCACCAGACCATGGTGTTAGGAAATTTTCAATCTACTCAACAGCTGGTCGTGTGTGGTGTTCCTCGGGGTGCTATACTCTCCCCTGCTTGTTATTCGCAGTATATATGCTTTCACTGGGAGAAGTGACCCAAAAGTGTGGCTTGAGCTTTTACCGCTATGCAGGTGACAGTCACCTTTACCTTTCATTTATGATTGGTCAAGGTAATCTGATGCGAGCGATTGAGAAGGCAGTCATGGAGACAAAGAGTTGGATAAGTGCGAGCTGGCCGAGACTCAACCCAAGCAAAACCAGGTTACTTCTGGTGGGCTCAGATCATGTGGTCTCTGCAGCAAAATAAATTTTAGATCTCCCTGCCAACTGATGGGGAAACACTGCAGATTTGGGTGGAAGTTTGTAAACTGTGGATAATCTTACACAACCAAATGGCCTTAACATCCCAAATTTCTGCTGTTATTAGAAGTGTTTTATGCTACTTAAAAATGTAGCTAAACTGCATCCTTCCTAAACCAAAGCAATCTCTGCACACTAGTTTAAGTTTGTGTTATTTGTGAACTGATTACTGCAACGCGCTGTAGTCTGGTCTAGCAGCTCTTCAGCTTCACCATCTTCAGTTACTCCAGAATTCGGGCAGCCAGGTTGCTAACTGGTATATCCAGATTTAATCACATCACTCCTGCATTGCAGGAGTAGCACTGACTGCTGATAAGATGGTGTTCTGAATTTAAAATCCTTTTGCTGGTCTGTAAGGCCATAAGTGGACTGGGTCCCCTCTACATTCGTGCGCTGATGGCAACCTGTCAGGAAGATTATCGTGGGCACCACAGTTCTCTGCTCGGATACCCAGGAACTTTTGTTACTCCCATCAGTGAGACTAAAATCTGCTGGGAACTAAGCATTTATTGTAGCCACCACCAAGACTCCAGAATACTGTCCTAAAATCCATCCATTCTGCCACTTTGGTTGAAAGTTTAAATCTCAGTTGAAGACCTGGCTATTCAGACAGGCCTTTTCAGTGAACTGACAGCTCCAATAGTTTCATGGTTATATTTTGAGCTGGGTCTCTATCCTGTATTCAATTGGTTGTTTGATATGATGTACTATTCATTTGATTTGTAAAGCACTCTGAGCCTGGAAAAGCACTATATAAATAAAAATCCCATCCTATCCTTAATAAGAAATAATACGTAAAAAAGGGGTACTTTCGAAATCATAAAATGTAGAAGTGCAAATATTTTGCACTTCAGTCACTTTCAATGCAACTTTCATTTAACAGTGCATTTTCAGTAAGACACAGTACATAAAGTCAATACAGTGCACAAATGAGACAAATTAAAATCCTTAGATCCATCCTGGGAATATTTTTAATTTTTCTCAGATATTTTTAAAACAGCTTTTCTATCTAATTTTGTAATTAATGATTCAAGTCATTAAAGATGGCCACCACTAGCAGTTTTTAAAAATCTCCTGCACTGAGGTTACCTGCTGAATATACATATTAGATTCATACTGCGGATGTATTAGGATGGTGCTGCCACATGTTTCTGATGGTATACAGCATGGCAGGTATGGGCACATGAGTGAAAACTTTTAAAAACTTCAAAATCCAGTACTAGTTTAAGACTGAAAGAAAATGAAAAGAAAAATGGGTATATTGATGTTTTTGCCATAAAAAAATTATTGCTGTAAAAAAAACTACACAGTAGATGACAAATATTGGCTGCTTTAAAATGCCACTACTACTGCCAGCTCTGTGACACTAGGCAGCATGTGCCTGCCTGACACATTGGCAGCTTGGGTCTGCGACCCAAGCCGGTGACATCAGAAGCATGTCGGCAGTGGAGTATTGAGTGCCAGTGTTGATGCTTACCTCATCCAGGAAGGGACCGTTGCTAATCCCACTGCCTGACTGTTGTCATTGCCAGGTGGGACACAATGAGCGGGGGTGGCATCAGATATCTGCACATCAGGATGCAACATGGTGTCACATCCAAACAATGGCACCATAGGAGGGTACACAAGTGGAGGAAACAGCAGTCGGGGCTTGGGAAGGCAAATGAAACCCACCTCCTCCCACATCTCAATGGGCCAGTCCATCAGTCTCCCTGTACCACAGCCTCACTTCTCCTGCTGGATGTGGACTCCTGGCCTGTGAATAGGAAGGCACAAGTTGGTCCCTGCAACAGGGGGGAGGCTTGGGTAGCACTGGAGGGGCACTGGTCATGTAGGGGAATGGGATGTTCAGTGCAAGGTGTGGTTACTGGGATGGGAATAGATCTCGGTTAGAGGAAAGAGATCCTGACCACTCCAAACCAAGAGTAGGGAGGCAAAAATCTTAAGTTAAAAAAAAATGGCAGGTCTGGCACAAAGTGTTATGGTGGCATTAAATTTCAATATTCTGTTTATTCCCCTCGTGCTGTCGTACCTTACTCCCTCTCTGGCTCATCATCCTCAGGCCATCCTCACCCAGCCAACTTTCAGGATACCGGCCCTAACCACTGTGGCTTCTAGTCCAGATCTCAGCCCTGTCACTCCCTCACACCCCAAGGGGAACTCCGCTTTCTGACAGGACATGGTTCAGCTACATAGTACCAGAGTAATTTAAAGCCAGAAGGACCTCTAGGGCATCATCACGTCACCCTTCCCCAGCACTAGTGAAAAAGATTCTGTGCAAATAAGTATTAATTGATAGGAGTTCCTGTTCCTATGTGACCTAGGTGAAATGAACTGTGGATATTTCAATCCAGTTTCTAGTCGAGATGCTCATATCAAAACACCCTCAACCCAACTTATACTAATCAGCACTCTTGTTTAGTGTCTCACATGAGTGACCAAGGACTGAATTTGCATGGCTCCTGTAATATCCTCTCACCTATGAGGTGGACCTTCCATGACAAGGTTCAAGTACTCCAGCGGGGGCGGGGGGGAGTGTAAGGGAAGCCTGTACTGTGACAACCTGTGCAGTGCTGTTCAGCACCTGTGATGGGGATAAATAAAGGACTTCAGTCTCTAAAGCTATATATCTCATACTTTTCAAAATTGCTTAATTTGCTACAAAATTTCATATGAAAAACAATGTGCTAGAGCCCCAAGATGGGACAGCACATAGCACGTTGTGCTCCCATGCCAGAGGGGCAAACTCAGGATACGGGGTTGGGTGGCTGGGGGTCATGGTGGTGCTGCAGTGTGGTAGTGCTTCCAGCTGGGGACAGATGGCACTGCAGTTCCACCACCACAACGTCCACTATGGTGAGCCAAGGAGCTTGCCTCCCCCACAGGACTTTGTAACAGGCATGCGCAGCTCACAGAGGACAAATGCCCGTGTCAGGGAAGGTGGAAGGGTCTTCAGGGGAGAAAGCCTGCATCTCCCCACTACCAAAAATGGCAGCCTTTGGCACCCTGGGCCCCACATCATGGATCTCCACAGGTCTTGATGGTGGAGGGAGTGGTAGGTGGGGCTGGGAGGTCGCCTGACCAGAAGGAGCGGGCAGCAGTGAAGAAGGTAAAACATGGGATAAAAAAAGAAAGGCAATGTGCTGTAGATGCGTTAGTTCTGAAAGCAGCAATTGGGGGTTGGCCCCATGGGTACTTAAATACATAATTGAAGGGATTTCTGTTGGGTCTTTCAGGAAATTGGGCCCCTCGCGATCTTTCTCACATCACCAGTATCTATGCATAATCACTGACTTTGCTACACAGCAACCTTTTTTTTTTTTTTTTTTTTTATTTATTTAGTATACGTTATACTTCCCCATTTCGGTCTGCCCTCATTGGCTGTTGCTACCCTCCAGCCCTTACACCTGTCATCTCTGGGGTTTAAAGCCTTCCACGGACAGTGCCCCATGGTTTACCCCCATTGTGAAGCCTCCCGGGTTCCCTAAACCCGGGAGGTATTTATGCTCGGTTGCTGTGGCAGACAGCCCAGTGGGCGATGCAGGGCCTATGAGGGAGTGCAGTGTCATGCTGCTGCAGCCGAGGGGTTTCTGCTTGTTTTTCTCCCCACCCCTGGGCATCTCATGGGCCAAGGACTGAGCAGATGTACGCTAATGCATACATCCCAGACTGGAGGCAGCCGACCCTCCCATCACAGATCCAGCCTGCACTACCACCTGTGCTCATCCAGGTGTCAGTAGCACGGCAGAGCACACAGAACTCCCTTCCCAGAGGAGGAGAGCTTCCTCTGGGATGCTCAGTCCTCATCCCCCCGGCTGGCCGCTGGAAAGCCAAGCTCATTCCTGAAACTGGGTCACCAACATCGCAAGCAGGACTGCTACCACTGCACAGACGGGCCTGTCCACAAGAACAAATTTTATGGTAAATAACTTCTCACCAGTGTTCATGGTGTCAGGAAAATTTAGTGGCCAGCAAATCAGTGTGCACCTAATAATCACTAGTTATCATAACAGTAGGGCAGCAATGTGGGCGCAAACAAAAATCTACCGAATGTCCTGCATCTCTTTTCAGCCAGAAAGAGTGAATCTAATATATAGAAACATAGAAACATAGACTTTGATGGCAGATAAGGACCGCTTGGCCCACCTAGTCTGCCCATTTCCCTACCTACAGGATAGGCCGCAGATCCTAGTTAGCCAACAGCCTATTTCTTCCTACCCACCACAAGAATTGCCTTATGTCTGTCCCATGCATTCTTGAATTCTCCCACAGTTTTAGACCCCACAACCTCCTCAGGAAGGTTGTTCCATGCATCCACTACCCTCTCTGTGAAAAAATTCTTCCTCACATTGCCCCTGAACTGCCCCCCCATCTTTAAATTGTGTCCCCTTGTTCTTACACATCTCTTTTTCTGAAAAATGCTACCCTCTTGGACTTTGTTGATTCCACTGAGGCACTTAAAAGTTTCTATCATGTCCCCCCTCTCCCTTCTTTCCTCAATGGTACATATTAAGCTCTTTTAGTCTCTCCTCGTACGGCTTCTCTTGTAGACCCTGCACCATTTTAGTTGCCCTCCTCTGGACTGCCTCTATCCTGTATATGTCCTTGAGGAGATGGGGTCTCCAGAACTGGACGCAGTACTCCAGATGGGGTCTCACCAACTGTCTGTACAGAGGGATAACAACTTCCTGTTTTCTGCTGGTGATGCCTCTCTGACACTGTGTCTGAAAGTACCAGACATAGCATAAGCAGAAATCCAGGAATGTATCTTAGACACATAGCCAAGGTTAGACTTTGTCCAGCCTGCATGGGAAGACGACCGCTCACCATGCCCAGGTTTCAAAACCGGGGTTGCTTCAATGGCCTAGCGGTAGAGTGTTTCTGCTGCAGTGCAGGCAACCCAGGTGTGTGATCGACTTCAAGTTAATATGTCAGGAAGTAGGTCAGGCCGGGGCAGCTGCTGCCTGGCTGTGTGCCTCAGTCAGGGAGGGTCGGCAGCAAGTTCCAAAATCAAAGCAATCCCTGCAACCAGGCCCAGGACATTGCTTCTGCTGCAGGGTCTGATGTGTGCATGCAAGGCTCATGCCCAGAGAGGTGGGAGGGACCTTAAAGGTGCAAAGGGTATAGGAACAATAGAGCACTTACCCAAGTGATTACATTTAAAAAGATTTGTTCATGTGTACCATAAAAGAAAAAGAAACACCCTTGAATCCACCTTAAAGGGACGTTGTCACCCCTCCAAGGCCTCAGACTGTCCGTAGTTTAAAAAACATACTTTATGATTGTTCACGCTGCGTAGAATTTACTGATGATTTATTCTTTTCAAAAGTGAAAAACAGACTGCCCACCATACTGGTGTTACCACATCTAAATGTCTTTGTACCATGACAGCAATCAATAAGCAGGAATAACGCAAAGCAATTTGCTGAAATGCTGCAGGTGACCAAAGTTGGAGCAGGGATTAATCACTGGTAATGCCCACTCCAACAGTGCAATAATCACCGCTTCAACCAACAGCACCTGACTTCGCCACCACAGAATGCGACCTAGTAAAAGAAAGACACCACGAGAGCAAAAGGTACCCAAAGTGCGCCGTTTGATTACCCACTCACCCATCCAGTTGTCAGTGACAGCACCTGTTAGAGTAAGATGCGTCCGAAGTATCTGCAACGTACTAAACAAGAAGCACGAAAATTGAAAGGTATTCGAACATTAGTAAAAATGTGAACGTTGACTTGCAAGGTAAAACTGAGCAAGTTGTTAGTTATGAAGTTGAGCAGCACGTAGTAAAAAGTCGTCAACAAACCCAGAATGCAACGCGTATAAGAAAGTTGTAGCAGTACAGCAACCGATCTGGGAAGTTTGGGAACGAATTAAAACAAATTAGCTGAATAGAAATCAAAGAAAACAATAATAGTATTAGTGGATAGTAATCCAAATAATAACAGTTTGTAATGTGCAGAAACATAAGGATGTTACTTGAGTGTTTCACGGAGCGCTGCAATGACGACAACAGTAGATGTAAAAGACCTTTTTAGTGCAGTAAAATGTGTAAATATAAAAAAAGGGTTGTGTGTTGTATTAATTTTACTAAACAGCAATACCAACAAGTGCCTGTCATGTTACAAGCACATTAAGCCACTCTGAAGTCGGCTTCTAATGTGGAATTAATGCATGGTTGGGTGGTTGCAGGCACTCGGCCTTCAGCCTCGTGCCACCCCAACCCTGCATTAATTCCCCAGTAGAAGCCTCCTTTGTCGTAGCTTAATGCTTACTTGTTTACATTCCTTAATCAGCTCCCACTGTCCCTTTCCCAGTCTTGGGAACACCCCAACACAGTCCAGCCACTCAAGATGCAGTAGGAGGAGAGAAGACTATTGTATCAAGAGTGGCTGCTCTGTTTGAGGGTGTTCCTAATGTTCAGTAAGTATGCAATAAAAGTAAAATCAAGGATCTGAACAAAACAAGGTTGGGTATAATTACACCATTAGCATGCATGTCAGGTTCTATTATGAAAGGAGGTAAACTAAACAACCAGCAACATAAATGAATTTTAGAGAAGGTAAGCTATCATAAAATGTGAGTTTTCAACTAGAAATAATATGATACAAAAAGGGTTTAGAGTGTCTCTTTAAAGGGTAGAAAAAACTTGCACGGTCTGTGCCTCTGGGGCTCCACTGGGTTCTAGTGCCTGCTGACACTGGTGGTCCACATAGTGGGCTGCTTTGGCAAGGAGGATGCCCCTTCCCCTGGAGCCCCTGCCATGAAGTGGAAAGTTGTGGGTGTAATCAGTGGGTTAGCGGGGCTTGGGGGTTTATGGATACAGAACTGAAGAGGGTAGATCCCTGGAATGACAGGAGTAGCCAGGGAGAAAAACATCTATAAAAAAATGTTTCAGCATCATTTGAAGACAAGAAAAAGGGAAGGTGACTTGCTTGTGCCTTCGCCCATAGGTCGCGCTAATCTGCAACTCACTGAAAGCATGTCTATGGCTGGAGAGCCACTTGCCATGTGTTCTAGGTTTGCACCTCGGTCCCGTGACGACTTAGCAGGTTTGGCCGACAGGAGTGGAAACATCCCACATGAAGTGCGTGCACAGGAGTAGGATACTCATGTAGTTCTTCTCAGCAGGATACCGTGGCAGTCAGTAGTGGAAGTTGAAGGAGGGGACCAGGGGGACTAATTTCTGGAGTGAAATTAAAAGTTTGTCAGTTTCAGGAGCACAATGGAGAATGACTGCTCCTGTGTAAACTGTACCACCTCAACTGCATAAAAATGACTAAATAAAGTGTACAAACCCAACATATATTGAGGAAATGTGTCCCCAGACCCCTGTTAGGTATGTTTGATTCTACATCAGAGGTACAGTAGTGGATTCCTGCAGTGAATTGTTTCCATTGCCAGCACTGGTGGCAGTAGTAGAAGTGTCAGAGTGGTGGGACACTACGACAGCAGAATACAAGTTGGAAAATGGGGGTGGCCATGTTAATGTTAGTTAAACAGGTCCATGCAACTCAACCCCCACCTACGGATGCACCTGGAAACATGCTATCACAGTCTGAGTCACCTTTTCTGGACAGAAATTACAAACACATGTATGTTACATGCTGCTGCTCTGTCTTCCATGCCCATCATAGAGACTCTCTGTCCATCCAGAGATGGTACTACCCTACCCCTCCTCACCTCCACAGCCCCCAGATATGCCCATTGGAGACAGCTTATCCTGGAAGACTGGCTAATAGAAAAGGGGGATTTTAATGGAAGCTCAAGCATGTGCACCCCTTGATGGTCACGGTAAGATTACCATGGGTGGGAGTGGACCTGTGACTAGCAAAAGGAGTCCATGTACCCTGAAGGGGTGGGGGTACAAAAAGAAATAAAAAAGTTTGTCTATTCCTTTTCAAGCTTCCGACTTCTTGCTAGAATAATTGTTGAGGACATTAAGCTAAAATACACTGCACTGAAATAATAGAAGTTCTGCAAGGTGCTTGCATTTAAACCTCATTTTGAATCTAGTAATGTGTCTGCATTTGCATATTATCGATATGCTAATTGTAGACTTACATAGATACATAGATACATAGACAGTGTCGGCAGATAAGGGCCTATGGCCCACCTAGTCTGCCCATTTGAGCTTGTAAGTTCAGTTTGTTTTCCTAGAAGTCTGTTTCCCTTACCCTGCCCTCTAGAATTCCTTTATGTCTATCCATGCATTCTTAAATCCATTGATTGTTTCAGCCCCACCACTTCCTCTGGCAGGGTGTTCCACTTGTCCACCACCCGCTCTGTGAAGAAATTCTTTCTCATGTTTCCTCTGAATCGTCTCTCCTCCAACTTCATCCCATGCCCTCTAGTCCTGAAACATCTTTTTCGCTTAAAAATAGTGTATTCCTGCACCCTGTTCCTCCCTGTAAGATACTTTTATGTCTCTATCATATCCCCTCTCTCCCTCCTCTCCTCCAGGGAGTTCAGTTCCTTCAACCTGTCTTCATAGGACTTGTGATGCAACCCATGCACCATCTTTGTTGCCCTCCTCTGAACCTTCTCTACCCTGTCTATGTCCTTACGTAGGTATGGTCTCCAGAACTGTACACTGTACTCCAGGTGGGGCCTCACTAGTGTCTTGTATAGCGGAAATTCAAATCCCTCAAAATGCTTCTGAAAAGGGTAGTTCAATTCTTGAAGTCTTTCACTCCCCTACTCCCCCACCCCAAAAATCTGAAGGCTATTTTTTTTAAACAGGGTTGCAGAACAACACTCTCAGTTACACGCTAGTACAAATTGTCCCTCTTTCTCATCACTGTGTGTTGTCAAGTATGCCTTGCATGCATTTTGCAACACTGCGGATCAGGGAAGAGTGTCATCACTACTTGTTTTGGAAAGCACCCCATGAAAAAAAAATGAAAACAAAAGTCCTTAGGGTTGTTTGCAGCTCTTCTGCGGTATGCAGTGTGGCGTCACAGAAAAATTGGCCATCACCCCAGACATTTAGATGGGCAGGTTCCCAGCCCTCTACTCTGCAACATAACAAGCAGTAGTTCCAAAGCAGCCCAGCAGAGGGAGCTAAACAGCCTGCAATCCACATTATACAAGTCTGCAGTTGAATCATTGTCTGGTGATAGTGTGCAGACAGTAAACCGGAAAAGAAAAATGTTATTACATTTGTTGTTGCAGTTACAAGTGTAGCATTCTGACTAACAAACACAGTCCGTTGCTGGGTATCATTCTATCTTGACATCGGTGAAAACCCACACTACAACCTTTTTTGAAAAGAAAGAAACTGTTTCCCTCCGACAGTTAACACATCTAAAAGTTCAGAACGTTAGCGCATTTTGCCAACTGCTTTGTGAAACTTTATTCTTTTCAAGGTGTTTTTTTATCATTTAATGCTCCCATTTTCGCTGTTTATCTACCCACCCACCTCTGCCACACCTACTGCCACCAAATTTAAGATCCTGCAGGGCCCTCCGTCTACTCTGCATCCTTGTAGACAAGGATGTACACAAGCGCCAGCTCCCCAGCACCTCAGGACACATGCCCTATCATTAACCGCTCTGATTCTTCCTCTTGGCACCATTTCCCAGGTTCTGCGTTGAGTGGTAGCAGACCTCACAGGAGATGGGGACACTCCCTCTGAAGTCAACATTTGAGAGCGGCGTCATTACAGCTGGGACACATCCCTGCAACTACAGTGAGTGTGCCTAGCATCATGTTAGGGGCCTGGAGTTGGTGCATCCACACCCTCCCACCAATAGGCCCCTATAGTGTACTGATGCATAAGATGAGGGGGGGGGCTAAGCATGGGTCCTCAGGGAGTGGCTCCCCCCTGTACCCTGTCATGCCAACAGGGGGTGTTCAATCCTCAAGAAATGCAGGGAACCCCCTTCATGTAGCTTGAGAATCTGTGGGACAGCTCATGCTGCCACCATATGGGATAACAGGATCAGGACTGAACCCAGGGTCCCTTTGGGGGAAGGTGAGCATCTTAACCGCTAATAAACTGTATTTTTTCCCCATTATGTGTTTATCCCTCCTGGGAGGCCTGGCAGGTGGCTGTGGTCCCTCTGTTCAGAGAGACTCACTCTCTGGCATCCCTGTGCCCCTGTATCACCGGGCCCGGTGAATCCCCTGTGGATTGCTCCCCACGGCAGGGCCAGGAGGAGGGTGCCACCCCCCCAAGACCTAATCCAGATACTGGGCTCAACCTCCTGCGGACACAGGAGCCATCACGGAACCTGACATGTTCTGTTTTCCTGTTTTCTCCGTCCCCCACCCCTACCAACATAGTGATATTGGCACGTGTCTTCTGGCCTACTGCCCTCCAGCCACTGCCAGAGGGCAGTCAACGAGCAAGATGACATGTCTCCCTCCCCCCGAGAGAGGAAAGCAGTCCTCCAGATGCTTGATCCTCTCTCACCCCTGCCAACCCGAGCTCATTCCCAAACCCGGGTCGCCTGCGCGGCACAAGGTGTGGCATCCAGCACTTCAACCCTCAGCACCACTGGGCTGGCTTTTATAAATTGTATTAAAGCTGCTGTATTTGTTAAAGGGATACTGTCACCCCCTTTAGGCCTCAAACTGTCCATAGTTTAAAAAATATATTTTATGATTGTTAGCATTCTGTAAAATATGCTCATATAGCTGGTAGTTTGATTCTGATGTCTTTTTTCCTTTTAAAAGAGAAAAACAGACTGCTCACCATACTGGTGTTACCACACCAAAATGTGTTTGTTTACATTCCTTAACCATCTCTCACTGTATCTTTCCTGAACTTGGGAACACCCCCAACATGGTCTAGCCACTCAAGATGCAATGAACGCAGAGGAAATTACTGCATCGTGAGTGGCTGCACTGCACTAGGGTTTTCCTAATGTTCAGGAACTGAGCAAGAAGAATAGATCAAGGACTGAGACAAAGAAAAGTTGGGTATAAATACACAATTACCATGCATTTCAGTTGTACTAAGAAAGGAGGCAGGTTAAACCACCAGCAACACCAATGAATTTCAGAGAAGGTAAGCAATCATAAAATGTGGGTTTTCAATCTGAAATTGCATAATGCAAACATGGTTGACAGTGTAACTGTAAGTCACCATGTATTTTTTTCTGCTGTAATGTTTTTCTGGCAAAAACATCAACATACCCATTTTTTCATTTTATTTTCTTGCATTTCTAAATGGGAGTTTGATGATTTTAAAAGTTCCCACTCATGCGCAACATCCAACACAAAAAAACACAAAAAAATTCAATATTTTGGTGTGATGCTATAACTCTACAAACGGGACTGGGGAGCACAGCAGCAGGAGCAGTCAGTTGCTGGTGTCGCACGCCGAGTCTTTCTCCTGCAATCCTCCCCCCAATATCCCCACCTCCCGGAGTAGGAAGATCAGAAGCATACAACTAACCAGGCCATGTCTAGGCCAAGGAGCAGAGTCATTTAATCAGTCACTTTCCCCGGTCCTAACGAACTCTGTAGATGCGGCTCAGGAGTTGATTGACAGTAGTGGCAGTTTTGTGCTGCCCCTCCCCACAGGACTAGAGCCATACAAGCAGTCACTCTCCTGCCCCCACAAAGATGGCAAATGAGGCTGGGAGCTGAATAACACTATAAGCTGTTTTTCTTGTGACCGGGGCTGCATGGGATGTTGCTCTCCCATGTCACACACACCCCACCACCACCACCACCCCCCCACCACCACCACCACCACCGCAGCAGGCCTGGACTCTGGAGCCACATTATATCAAGAATAGAAGTTGGATGGCTGCAAGGACATTTCATCTGCAAATAATGTCACTTTACTTTTTATTTAAAAGTTGTGCGTTTGGTGAGGAGAGTTTTCTCCGAGGTATGTTCGGTGGTGGTGGTAAGTGGAAGTAACTGGTAAAGAGAGCGTGTTTGTTTACAGTCAATAGTTATTATTAGGGGGATTCCAGTGCTACAAGTTCTGTAACTTATGGGAAGTATTTTAGAATGTGTTTCATGACTGGGAGCATAATACTTTTTATAGAAGACTGGGAATAGTTAATTAAAAATGCTTCTAAATGTCAGGATAGTAAAGTATAAGATTTTCAAGAACATTGCTCCGTATTATTTTTTTTAACTTTCATTTCACAGTGTAGTGATAGGTTTCAGTAAGGTAACATATTTGGGGAGGAAAATGAGATTCAGCACCTGACCATGTGTTTATAGAGATTCAATGCACGGTCAGGTAACATCTCTCAACCAATTAAGTTAGTTACTTTTTGATGCCATTTTATAAAACCATAAGTACATTATTCTGCAAATTAATGTACTTGACTTGATTGTGGTTATTCAGTTATTGTTAATCTTTACAATGGCTGCTGCTTAGCTATCCTCCCCCAGGTCCCACTTAAAAACTAGGCACTTATACAGTATATACTTGAGTATACTTTTGTATTCATTCCATTATCTTGCAAATGTGTACATTTTGTATATATCTGTATATATATATATATATTGCTGGTGACGTTGTGTCAGTGACGCTGTACCTTAGCACACTGACTATGCTTACTGTCGTGACCTGAGATATCTTACTGTGTATGTTATGCTTCTCCTGACGTCTGTGTATCTGCCCTACTTGTTTCAAATTGTACTCTGTATGTTCTTTGATTTCCTGTACTCTCCCGGGTCGCACCTGAAAATAGGCATGTGTTTGTCTAGTGTACTTACCTGGTTAACAAAAGCAAAATAAATAAATAGCCTAAATGTGGATATCCTGAAGTGCAAAAATTCTAAATAACTAACTAACTACAACAGAGGTTGTGGGGAAAGGAAGCAAACACAAGTGCATTAATGTTTTACAGCATGAGCAGAAGGCTGATGTACAGCTCTTGTTTCTGATGGTACCACAGGGATTAATAATGATACCGTCTGGATTCTTAATGATCTAATGTAACAGAAATGCTAGCCTTTGCCTCTCACCCTCCCAGCAGCTCCCTCCTGTAGATGTTGAAGAAACTGCTTGCCGGACCAGTCTTCAGGGACACGACATGATGAGCAAACGGGGCCGGTGGCGGCGGGCAGTCATCTGGAAAGCAAACCGAACAAAGAGTAAATCATTAAAGAGCAACAGATAATTCAATGCCACCCCAGCATATGTGGAAAAGCAAGCTTTTAACCCACGAGGACCTTACAGCCCATAAATAACTGGCTACATTTATCAACAAGCCTAAAATATTTTGAGACCTTTTGGTCCCAGGTATTCAAATTAAATGAAATGGAAAAAGGAAGAAAAGGAATGTGATTTTATATAGAACCTTTAATACAGACTGCATAGAGCAGTGCAGAATGTGCAATCCCTCATCAGAATTTATACAAAATGGCAATTCCACTTCCAAAATGCTTTTAAGAGTTTTCCTTTTTTTTAATTCCACAGAATTCTGAAAAGTATTTCTACACAATCTGCAGTTTGCCGAAAATGATCCTATGATTTATGTAATCTCATCACCCCCCCCCCCCGAACGCACTCCCAACTACCCTACAGGAAAGTACCTAACTAGGTGGCTTCAAAAAAGGCCCAAAGACCTATATACTAGGGCTTACCCAGTGCAACTGCTACTGCGGACATCACCACATGACACTTTCTGTGCCCACTCATCCTCGCTAGCTATGACTGTGCTCTAAAGATGTACCCCACTGTCATGTGCAAAGATATATATATATATAATATGCCATAAGGAGAAATGCCTATTTTGTCTTTTTGTCAATCATTGTCTTAACATTTGATGGTGCTCTAAAGATGTATATAATGTCATGTAGGAAAAATGTCTTATTTGTATGCTTGTAAATTCTTGTATCTAACATTTGATTGTAAATATTGTCTCTGGTACTCTACAAATCCCACCCTATGTAACTCCACAATGTAAGGTATTCTGTGTATTCTATTTATCTGTAACTAATCCCGGGTCACCCCTGAAAAAGGGACCTGTATTGGTCTCAGTGGGCCTACCTGGTCAACAAACTTAAATAAAATAAATAAACCACAGAATACAGTACGATTCCATGGTTTATGTAAACTGCAGATCAGCAATCCACAGTTTTAAAAAACATTCCACTTTGGGAATTTTGGAGTTCAGCTTCTGATGGAATTCCATGGAATTAAGGAGAATTTCCAAAATTCTGATGGAAGCAGAATTTGAAAATTCCGCACAGCTTTTCGATTGTACCCCAAAACAATTTTACAATCCAGGAGAGGGAGGGGAGAAAATGTTGCTGCCGTTTGCAGTACACAAAAAGTTTCAAACAGCACA
Source organism: Neoceratodus forsteri (assembly GCA_016271365.2). NCBI lineage: Eukaryota > Metazoa > Chordata > Ceratodontiformes > Ceratodontidae > Neoceratodus > Neoceratodus forsteri. Next base: position 87,916,932 of record JADMNL010000028.1, read on the forward strand.
GAGAGATTTGAGAGGGCTTACAAAGAGGTTGAAGCACAGGGAGGTTAAATGACTTGCTCAGGGTCACACAGTAAGTAAGTGGCACTAGTGGACTTCACACCCAAGTCTCCAGGTTTACAGTCTTGTGCTCTAGCCACTAGGTGAACACGTCAATTCGTCCTGGTCATTTTCCTCCACAACAACTTGCCCCGGACAATTAGCTCTGGCATCAATCAGCTCCAATGACAGTTCATCCCCAGACAATTCGCTCCCGCTACATATCATACTGTACTCCAACAACAATTGCAGTACGGCTTCTACAGCTCTCGGGCACATTGCCTCATCATGTGGGCAAATTTGCCCACCTGGAGTTTACTTTACAATATTTATGCTGGGGACGAATTGTCCAGAGATGACTTGATCTGGGAACCAACTGATGCCGGAGCTAACAGTCCAGGGCAAGTTGTCGTTGATGAAATGACCAGGACAAATTGTGACGTAGCCAGCCACTAGGCCAAAATACCTCCAGTGAATGACCACTTCCATAATGGCCAGAAATGCAGTTTAAATATAGAGATTAGAGTTACTGAGCGATTAAAACAAGTTGAGGACAACTTGTTAAAATTAATGCAGTTCATCAAAATGAAAGGACATAAAGTATGGAATTAAATACCAAACTGTTCCACTTACATGGTATCCAGCAAGTTATCCCTTATTTAAAATATTTTATAGAAGGAAAATATGTGATATATATATATGTATATATATGTAATAGATATACCACTCTGAGGTGTGTGGTGGCACTCTGATATACACACACACCTGGTGCTGGCGTTTAGCATCGAGGCCAAGGCCGAGTGCATCAACCCGCCAGGCGTCACGTATCAGAGCGTGACCTCACACCTCAGAGTGGTATATCTATCTTATAAAATGTCAAAATTGTTTTGAGGAGGTAAAGTAGGTGGCTGCTCACGCCTGATATACGCACGGTCACCTGATGGTGTTTGTCCAATGATATTGATCCCATTCATTACGTTTTCTCACCCATTTTATAAATATATATATATATATATATATATATATAATAAAATATTTATTTATTGTTTATTTATTGAAAATGTTTTACCAGGAAAGGCACACTGAGCAAAAAGATGCTCGTCTCTCAGTGCGACCTGGAGGCTAGTAAACATATAGACGGTTGAGCTTAACAATAGAACAATCAGAGACAGAGCATAGATGGAAAGGATTACAATTGGGCATATACATAGGGAGAACAGCAAAGTATGCCACAATATCAAACAATAACCGAGTTAACAGGATCTAGGTTACACAGCGAGTTGGAAACAGAGCTGAACATGAACAATAGGGTTTGGAATACAAATCATGGTACACATTGAGGCAGCGGGAGGTACATAAGTGCAAGTTTCTTAACAGGTAAAGGTATCGGAGCTTAGTGCAAGTAAGAAGGAGCTAAAGGGAGATGTAACAGGCTAGAAGGGGAATAGGAGAGCAAGATGGGGTAGGGAAGGAGGAGTAGGGTGATGGGCTGTGAAGGGGAGATTAGGTGAGATGGGAGGGGCGCGGGTAGAAGGGAAGGGGGGAAGGAGAAATTGACAGTGGGGGAGTGAGTAAAGAGAGAGTGTAAGTGCATAGGGTGCTATATAGGTAAATAAAACATCTTGAAATTTCATTACCCGAGAGATGTCACCTAACCATGCATTAAATCTCTAATAATGCATACCCTGTCATGACTTATTACTTACAGACAGACAGACACACACACGCACATATATTTGGCAATGGGCTGACTCAAAATACGTAATTTATCTTCAAGTGTGAGGGGGCAGGACCATGATTCATAAGTGGCTCAAGTCCTGCCTACTTACGAGTGATGATAAATTGCCTATTTTGAGTCAGGCTATTGTATATTTGATATATGCAACAGTAGTTTACAAGCTATAGCTTTTAAATCTGCAGTTTGCTTGAAGATTTTGCAGTTTTTCTTTGGTTTTAACAGCTGACTTCAGTGCTGCACTAGGCATTGTGAAAGCTGCTGTCTGATTGGTTCAGTATTTCAGTGTGATGACAGTAACCTTAAAAATATTCATTGTGCCAACAGTAATAACAACATTTTTTCGATATGTTTCTGTTACTGATGTCACAAAGATATCTTTTTCATCTTGTCATTTTTACCCCCACTCTTATATCTATCTGTCTATACATGTATAGATGTATGGAAATAAAACATCTTGAAATTTCATTGCCCGAGAGATGACTTATGAACTACTGTTGCATATATCATGTATAGAAGTATGTACAGTGTGGTTCCAGTTGGCTATGGGCAGGGAAAGCATCCTAAGACCAAAATCTTGGATTTTAGGAAAATGGATGAAGTGTTAAAGAGCCATCTGGTGGGCATCAGAGCAGATATGGGGGTGGACCAAAGGTGGTCCATCATTAAGGAAGGAATACTGGTTGCCACAGATGAGTGCGTTAGGCTCAGGGGTAAGAACACAAGGGCCAAAGCACCCAGCTGGTTCAGTTCTAGGGTTGCCCAGGCAGTAAGGGAAAAGAGGTTGGCCTATAGAAAATTCAGGAAGACCAAGACAGGGGTGGATAGGGAAAACTATCTAAGGTTGGCTAGTGAGGCAAGTAAGAAAGTCAGGTGAGCAAAGCACCGAAGGAGCTGCAGATAGCTGAAGGATTTAAGAAGGGGGAGAAGGCTTTCGCTATATAAGTGAGAAAAGGGACAAGAAGGAAGAGATTTTTAGGCTTAAGAAAGGGGTGGAGTGGGTAGGGGATAATGGGGGAAAAGCAGAGATACTCAATGAATACTTCTGTTCTGTCTTCACCAGGTAGAAGAATGGAGCAGTGCCTTCAGGAGGGAAAAGAGGAGCAGGGGGAAGGGAACACAGATGTAGTGATAGAGGAGGATAGAGTGAGGGAGGGGCTGCTGGCATTGAAGGTAGACAAATCACCAGGCCCGGAGGGAGTACATCCAAGGGTACTAAAGGAACTGGCTGAGGAGCTGGCAGGGCCACTGGCAGACCTATTTAGTAGTTCACTAGAGACAGGCATAGCACCACAGAACTGGAGAACAGCACATGTAGTGCCACTCCACAAAAGCGGTCCCAAGGATGACCCAGGGAATTACAGACCAGCCAGTCTGACCTCCATTGTGGGCAAGTTCATGAAGACTATACTAAAGGAAAGGTTGGTGGAATATCTGGAGCAGCATGGTCTCCAGGATACGAGGCAGCATGGGTTCATGGGGGGGGGGGGAGATTGTGTCAGACAAGTCTGATTGACTTCTTTGACTGTGTCACTAAGACAGTAGAAAGGGGCCAAGTGGTAGACATCCTCTATCTTGATTTCAGCAAGGCCTTTGACTCAGTGCCCCACAAAAGGTTGATCAGGAAGTTGGTGGATCTCGGGGTTGAAGAAAAGATGGGCTGAAGGACAAAACGCAGAGGGTGGTTGTGGGGGGAGAGTTATCTGGCACAAGACAGGTAACCAGTGGGGTCCCACAGGGCTCGGTGCTGGGGCCGGTGTTGTTCAATGTCTTCATCAATGACATTGGAGATGGCATTAAAGGCAAAATGTGCCTATTCACAGATGACACCAAGCTCTGTGGGAGAGTGGACACAACTGAAGGGATACAGGACCTACAGGAAGAGCTGGAAAAGCTAGGGAGTTTGTCCAGGATCTGGGAGCTTGGCTTAAATGCCAAGAAATACAAAGTTATGCATATTTTTGCCAAGAATCCTAGGACAGAGTACTACCTGGGTGGAGTCTGATTATCTGCATCAGAGGAGGAGAAGGATCTGTGAGTGATGATCACTAGTGACCTGAAGCACGCCATGCAGTGCAAGAAAGCAACAGCAAAGTCAAACAGGATGCTGGGATGCATATCTAGGGGGATCAGTAGTAGGGGGGAGAGAGAGGAGGTTATACTGCCCTTGTACAGGTCACTGGTAAGGCCGCATCTAGAGCATGGAGTTCAGTACTGGTGCCCACACCTCAAAAAGGACATTAACCTGCTGGAGAAGGTCCAGAGGAAGGCTACAAAGATGATAGCTGGTCAGCAGGGTAAGGCATACGAGGAGAGGTTGAGAGCACTGAACATGTATTCCCTGGAAGACAGAAGAGAGAGAGAGAGAGAGAGGGGACATGATTGGGACCTTCAAGTACTTTAAAGGGATAAATAAGGTTGATAAGGAGGAGAGTCTCTTTAAGCTGAGTGGCAACCATAACACGAGGGGGCACAATCTTAAGCTGGAGGGTGGGAGGTTTAGGAGGGAGATCAGGAAGCACTTCTTCACAGAGAAGGTGGTGGACACTTGGAATGTGCTGCCAGAAGAGATAATCTCATTGAAGACAGTGGGCAGCTTTAAGAGGCTGGGACAGGTATGGGGGGAAGGTAAGGTTTATGGGTAGGGAGGATGGGAGGAGTGGGGAGGGCAGGGACAGTAGCTCAAGCTGTGGACCCTGCAACATGAGCAGACTTGATAGACCAAATGGCTTTCTTCTGCTGGCTTCTTCGTATGTTCATGTGTGTGTGTGTAATATACTAACTTAAGATATAATTTTTATTTTCATGAGAGGGGATTGGTCTGTTGATATCTCATGAGTGAGATAGCAATAGACCAATGCCCCTCAAATGAAGACAAAAAGGATATCTTAAGTCAGCCTATGTCATATTTCATTTATACAACAGGTGTTTAGGTGCATTTATGATAGAAATGGTAAACACCTACAAAAGGAAAAAAGCGATGTAAACTACTTAGACTGCTGTATAGTCAATCAAAAAATACATGGCATGTCGCATTTTACTTTTTTATTGAAAGAGTTTTACCAGGAAAGACCTAATGAGCCATAACACTAATTTCCAGTGGTGTTTTGGGGGAAAATATATGAAATTGGTCACTGAGCATGCTCAGAAATTTATCTTCATATGTGAGAATAAATGTCTGAGCATGCTCAGTGTGGCCACAATGAGTGAGAAATTCTGAGCATGGGTCGCGCACTAGCGCTTAAAAGTATGACAGCCTGAGAGTGTAGCTCTCCCACTAAATGGGATTCATCACTAATTTATGCATAAATTTTTAAACATTTTAAGAGTTTTTTTTTGTGATCGGAAGTATCATAAAATACCACAACAAGTTCTGTCCAGACGGGATACAAATCGGATGTTTATTTCAAAAGTTATCATCGTTTTTATTTTTCAACAGTAGTTCTGTTCTTGCGATGCCGGGAGAATCGAAGCTTAAGCTGGTAGCTACTGTATCACAATCTGGAGGCTCTCCTTCGAGGTTCTCGGATAAAATGGAAAGCCCAACAAAGCCAAAATATAGTAATGGGAAGAAAAATAACAAAAGCTATGACCGAGGAAATGATGATATGGCTTTCATCAGAGAGAAACTACAGTCTATGCATGTTGACATTGTCAGCTTAAAATGGGAGGCAAATGTGGAGAAAACTAAAGCAGAGATATTAGAGGAAAGGCTAAATTCTATTGAAGAAAGATTGGCATATATTGAACACTCCCTGTGTAGTGTAGAGGATAAAGCTGATGACAATATGGCTAAAATGGAATCTTTAGGGGCAAAGGTTGATGACTTGGAGAATTGTAGTAGAAGAAACAATTTAAGAATTATAGGTGTGCCATAATTATTAGAAGGGGGTGACATGATCAGATTTTTACAAGAATTTTTGCCCACCATTTTAAATTACACCTGGCCCTGGCCCTTGGAAATTGAAAGGGCACACAGATCTTTGAAAGCTCCTCCAAAACGGGGACAGAAACCCAGGCCCATCATTGCCCGTCTTTTAAGATTTAACGTGAAGGAGGAAATATTGATGCTAGCCAGGCAGCAGAAAGTCTTACATTGGGGCAGTAACATAATTCACCTATTTCAGGATTTTTCTACTGAGATTGTGGATAAAAGAAAAAGGTTTGGTGATATTCGTTTTGTTTTACAAAAGCTTGGTGTTGCCTACTACATCTAATACCCAGCTGTGCTTGTGGTGACCAGGGCTAATGGAAACTATAGTTTTAATTCCCCTGAACAGGCTTGGGAATTCATTGCTAAATCGTGGCCAGAGGCTCAGAGTGTTTTAAAAACTAAAATTCAATCTACTACTTAAAAGCACAGCCCAGCAGTCAAATCTGGAATCCAATTCCAAAATAATTCTACGATAGAACTTCCATCACAAGCTCAGGATCCACCAAATAACATTCGATCCTCACCTCCAAAGAAAGCTCCGCAGATGGAGCATAAACAAACACTTATTTCAGTATCCAAACACTACACTAGGTGTACACCTGATCCCAAAACAACAAAACCAAAGTCAATGGCTTGGTCCACTAAGCTGTCCAGAAGAGTACAACCTGTTTTCAAGATGAAAAGTGCAATTGGCAATACCTCAATGAAGCAGCCACCTAATAACTCTTTCCCACAGCCTAGTATCTCCTCTAGCAATGTAGAAGCAGGAATCCTTGTGCCTAATGCTGAAATACATGACTGTCTCCGAAGTAACTTTAGCCCAGTAGCTGACATGTTCGAATAGCCCTACTCACCGGCGAGTCCTGACTGCGAACAAGAAACCTGATGCTTCAGTCTGCATGGATGCTGTGATCTCTTTCACGGAGGAAAAAAAAACGCGCTGACCTTCTTGTGTATTGTTTCTGGGCGCCGATTGGACGTCTGAAGTCACAGGGTCATGTGACATGAGGAAAAATAATTTTAAGCAAGCTTTTGACGCTCATTCAACATTGTTGCCAAACATTATTTTTTTATTTGTTATTCCTTTTCTCATTTCGCTTGGGTTCTATTGTTAAATATTATTCCTTTCCCCCTAGACCTCGCGAAGGAGGTAAGGGTTAAGTGGCAAAGGTCACAGATATGAGAGCCTTGAGGAAGCCTTTTTAGAAAGTTGTGCAGTTAATGCCTAAGAAATCAAGGTAAATAAGCTTTCTACTTATAGTTAAATGAAATTTCTGTGCAATGCACAAAGGTCTACCAATTAAATGGAACTAAGTTCTGTTACAATATATGTTTAAGCATTATGTGCCTTATTAACAGGACAAAATGGGAGGGGTCTTAAATAGAAATAAGATATTGTCAGGAAGTCTGTTGGGGTCAGGTGAATGTGTTTTTCAAAAGCTCATGGGATAGGGGTGCAGCAAGGGTGTTCCTATTATTTGTTAAAAAATAATGTTATACAGTATATATATATATATATATATATATATATATGTTACTATTTTAGCACTCAAGGCATGTATTCTTTCACTATTTCATGACCCTTTCATAAGTTTGCTGTGATTAGCCTTCCGACCAGGGCTCCCATGACAGCTAAAGTAAATTAGGCATTTAAGCAAAGCCACTTTTGGTGAGAGTATTGCTTGTCTGCTTTTGCTGGCTATTTTAACACTAAACCATTTAAAAAAAAAATTTATGTTCTTTATTGGTTAGTGCTGGATGAAGGATCCAGGGCTTAGTGTCTCTTATGCTGGAAGTATGAGAGGTCTTCGGGAGCTACAGCATCATCAAAGGGGTAAGGTAAGTGAAACATATGGAGAAATTCTTGCCTTCGGGTATTGAAATATTTAGATTCTTAATAGCCTTGTGCAAATTTTATGGTGCCTAGACTATAGGACGCATGGGATTACCTTGCTGTATCTTTCATGTTATGACCTTTAAATGGTAACTAAGTGGGTAAGAGGATAGATAAGGGTTGATTGTCTGTGGTTTTAAGGTACATAAGCATATTTAACAACAACAAAAAAATATATAGCAGTAACTAGACTAATGTGAGTCTCACGGGTAGGCTGTCTTTATGTCGTGGGTTCCAATTTGGGATTTGTTCTCAGTGGACAGCTCACGTCCTTCTCATTGAGTTTGTCATGAAGTGGATTTAGAAGACTATATATATTTAAAGCAGTATTTTTTGTTCTATTATACAGTATTTCTTGCAAGTAAATACTATATAGTTAGTTATAATCTGTGTTTTTTTATATATCTGTTTTATTCTTTTTCTGTTTTACTAGGGAAATCATTTTAGAAGTAATTTTAGGACAGTTATGGCCGTGGTTAATATTGTTACTTGGAATGTTCAAGGCATGGGATCACCAGTTAAAAGATACAGAATATTAAACCATTTAAATAAACAAAGGGCAGATATGGCTCTGTTGCAGGAAACTCATCTATTACCTATTGAGGCTAACAAGTTAGCAAGCAGCTGAGTTTCCTCAGTGGAACATTGTTGTTTCTCATCCAAAAAGAGAGGGGTGGCAATTTTAATCCGAACGGGGATACATTTTATTAAACATGGTCATTTGACAGACACTGAAGGAAGGTATCAGATTTTACTTGGGAGTCTTTATGGAAGAAATATAGCAATCTGTAATGTTTATGCACCAAATACAAAACAAAAAGAGTTCTTTCAAAACTTATCTTTTGTATTTGCCAATGTGGGGGACTATGAATTGATTATGGGAGGGGAATTTTAATGAGGTAATGGATCCCACTTTGGATAGATCCAATTTAAGAAATGTTGGTTCTCTGTCAGCCACGCAAAAAAGTCTACATAATATGATAGATGTTTTGGGACTATTGGACGTATGGAGAATAGTGCACCCTAGTGGATGAGATTTTTCCTTTTTATCAGCAAGGCATGGGGTGTTTAGTAGATTAGATTATCTTTTCATGCCTTTATCCCTTTGTAATAGTATCAGTCACATTGGATATGAAAATCTTCTGATTTCTGACCATAGTTTGCTCAAGAGCTCCTTATTATTAGAAAATAATAGTAATAAATCTAATAGCTGGAAATTCAATACTTCACTGTTACTAGACCCTAATTTTCAAGAATACCTTCAAGAAGAGACCTCATTCTACTTTAAAATAAATAACCAGGGACAGCCATCACCGAAAATTGTTTGGGAGGCTTAAAAGGCATTCATAAGAGGTAGTATTATTAGTTTTGCTTCAAAAAAGAAAAAAGAGAGACAAAAGAAACTGCAAGAAAAAGAGGATCTACTAAGCAAGACCTTATTGGAGTTAATAAAGAATTCTCTGAGGTCTAAGGAGACACTGAATAAAATCGTGGGTTTGAAATACTAAATTAATAAACTGCATTCCGCTAAGATTGAATACTCAATTTTTAGAACTAAGCAAAAATGTTGGGAAGCTGGAGAAAAAGTGGGGGAATTATTAGCGCACAGGATCAAACAGAGACAAAATCAAAATATTATTAAAGGAATCAGAAATAAAAGTGGGGTGACAATGTACAAGAAATTAACAAGTGTTTCTGGGATTTTTACAGTGATTTATATAAGACACAAGGGACAGGAAATGAATCTGACACTGAAAATTTTCTAAAAAATGCTAATTTACCTATTCTAGAAGAAGAGAAAAAATACTATTTGGATAAGCCAATTACATTACAAGAGATTTCTGAAGTTATTGAGGGAGCTCCAAAAGGGAAAGCTCCAGGGCCTGATGGGTTACCTAGTGAATTTTATAAGCACTTGGCTTTTCCATTTCCCATACTTATTAGAAGCTTTTTTGAGTCTTTTGTTGATGGTACTCTACCTGACCTTATGAACGAGCCGTTCAAATCTGTTTATTACATAAAAAGGTAAAGATGATATGGAATGTGTAACTATAGGCCTATTTCACTGCTAAACGTTGATTATAAGATTATTGCTAAAATATTGGCCAACAGAATATCCAAAATCCTTGCTAATCTAATAGGTAAAGAGCAGGTAGGCTTCATGAAAGGCAGACAAGCTTCAGACAACTTTAGAAGATTGTTTTCTGTACTGTGGTCAACAAAGATGTCAGATGACAGTGGGTTATCCTCCCTTGCTTTATCCTTAGACATTGGTAAGGTATTTGACTCATTAGAACGGGGTTACTTATACAAAGTATTACATTATTGTGGCTTTGGAGCTGGTATTCTGAAATGGATCCAAACCCTGTATAACAAACCAAAAGCATGTGTGATTTCAAATGGTATCAAATCACCTCCCATACCCTTATTTAGAGGATCTAGGCAAGGATGCCCTTTATCTCCATTACTATTTATTCTTGCTATCGAGCCTTTAATTAGGGAAATCATGAACTCAAACAAAATATCAGGGATTAGAGTAGGAAATTATTACAACAAGGTATTTGTATTTGCGGATGACAATCTGCTAACTATCTCTCATCCAACATCCTCTCTTAAAAATGTTAAAGAAATATTAAATACATTTGGGAACATTTCTGGCCTTTTTGTTAACTGGACCAAATCTGAATGCTTATGGTTAAGCAAACCCTTTCATGAATTAGATGACTTAAAAAAGAATATTCATATTTCCTGGCCATCTGATAGATTATCCTACTTAGGCATAGAAGTTTTTAATTCAATAGAAAGTATTCTTCACCATAATCTGTCCAAACTAATTGGTGATATGAAGTCAGAATTGGACAAATGGTCAAAATTACATTTATCCTTATGGGGGAAAATTAACGTAATAAAAATGATTATTGCATCGAAATTCTTTTATTTTATAAATAATTTTCCCGCTAAGAGTTCCTCTGAATGGTTCTACAGAATTGAAAGGCCTATTTCCAGTTTTCTGTGGAAGGTAAGCCACCAAGACTGGCTAAAAATAAATTAAGAGCCCAGCATTGAAGGGAGGTTTTGCTCTCCCTTGGTGGCAGGATATTTCTGGGCTTTCAAACTTAAGCAAGCTCTATGGTTTAACTCTGATAAAAATAATTTGGCGCCTTCATGGCTCAAAATAGAAGAAAAATTAGTACATCCCTTAGCTTTATCAGATCTATTCTTTAAACAGATTCCTACAAAATTAAGGAATCATCCGACTCTTCAAACAGCAGTAATGGCATGTAGAAAATTTAATCAACTTAAAAAAAATGGAGTATGCTCCTCTCAAGTTTATGCCTCTATGGCAAAATACATTTTTAAAATCAGAAGGTAAAACAATCTCCCATAATGGATGGCTGGCTAAAGGTATAAAAAATGTAGGTGATTTGTTAGACTGTCACAATTGTCTGCTCTCATTTGAAAATCTCAAACTAAAATTCAGCTTAAGTAAATATGACTTTGGTTTTTACTTACAGATAAGACACTTTTTGAAGGTAAATTTCCTAGAAGAGGACTACACTATTAGAATATGTTTAGCGTAGGAAAATTTCTTTAAAATAGCTTTCTTACCTAATGCTTTCAGCCTTATATATAAAAACTTAAATGAAATTTATTCTTCTCTTACTAATTCAGCTAAAACAAAATGGGAGCTCGATCTACAGATACAAATCACTGATAAAATTTGGGATAGGACTTGGAATAATGCTATCAAATGCTGTAGGGAAACTCAAGGGAGGCTTATTCAATTTAAAATATTATATTATTTGTACTATTCCCCTAAACAGTTATATAGGTTAGGTATCAACCAAAATGACTTTTGTTGGATATGTGGAATGAAAAATGCAGGCCTAGGTCATTTACTCTGGCATTGTAAGGCTGTTTTGAATGTATGGAAACAAATACATGCAATCTGTCAACATTTTTTGGAAACTCCTATTCCTTTCTCCTTTAGTTTTTGTTCTAGGATATCTTTCTGACATTCATGACATTCAGAGACAAAATAAACTATGGTTACTTTCTGTGGCCCTTGCTTTTAAAAGGTTGTTGTTAAAAAGTTGGAAAGATCCTAAAATTCCTATATTCAAGCATTGGCTGGAATCTTTGGCCAATTGGGCAAACAATGAGAGAATAAGCTATTATGCTCTTAATCAAACTGAAAATCTACATCCCATTCCTTTAAAGAAAACACCTGGTCTCTCTGGGCAAGCTTCTCACTGATCCTCACTTTCCATTCAGCTGGCAGCGGGAGTCACGAAATCAAACAAGTCAGGCGGTACTCTGTCATTCTTCCTTGAACTCTTGCTGCTGGGTAGCACTGCAGTGTCTGCACAATGCACATTAGCCAGGATGCAACCTCTGTTTACTCGAATGTCTCTTTCAGACACATTATGAACTTGGACCATTACCCTTCTGGCATAAGCATGGGCTCTAGCAGGCAACATACTAGGCTTGACCAGCAGTCCCTCTGGCAATTTTCCATCGCCTGGTGCATCCAACATTAATATTTTATTCTTAACATCCTTTCTGATACGGACCTCTCCCTGTAAGGTACACTGGCCATTTGGCGCCAGGATCAGAGACTCAGGATCCTTCTTCCATACAATTCCGACCGGTTCCTCTGGTTCTGTTTTTTCAGCATCTCTCTGTGCCTCATAGGCCTTCTTAATTAAAGCCGGAACTCTTAAAGCTCTACTAGTCTTTGACCCTGTTTTCATAACACAACTGTGCCAGCCTTCGAACATATGAGCATTTGTTCCAATCAACAAAGGGACGCCATCATACAGTCCAGTGGGGGACACACTAAGGCTAGGGTCTCTACTTGTTCGGCCACTCCAGCCACGGAGGTGGGGAAAGACAGCCAAATTCGGATATACCGGAATAGGGGTAGCCCTTCTCACTTAACCCATACATGCAGTCCTTCTAATGGTTGTAAGGTACGTCTGACAAATGCTTCTGATACCAATCCTGGAACATAATTGTCACTTGGGAGCCACTGTCTAATACAGCTCTTGTAGACACTCCATTCACCTTTACAGTGGTCTCCATGGAGGGACCCACTATTCTGGACCAGTCTGGAGGCGGTAGTGGGGGCCTGGGCAACATGCACTCCACAAAGGGCGTGAATTAGCATTTTGGTGCCCTCACTGGGATCATGTCGTGCACCTCTTACCACTGATTTCTTCTCAAAGCTCTCCTTGTAGCCTATATGCAACTTTGTCAGTGTCTTTTGGGACTGGCATTCCCTTTTCATGTGCCCATCTTTCCCACAATTATAGCAAAACATACTTTCTGGAGTTTGAGCTGGACGCGCCACACTGGGAGCCAGGCTGGGGTATTACTAACTGGAAACCTGGGTGCCTTCTCTGTCTGGCGTGATAAGCATTTGGAGACATCTCGTCAGTTTCTCCACTTCCATGGTCAAGGAATTGAGTTTGGAGCTGTTATCAGCAGGAGATACATGGGTGGGTACCCCACCCCCATAGCAGATGCAGTCGGATATAGGTCAGGGCCCGTACTTGCAGGCGTGGCCTTCATAAAGGGACTGTTTTGAATTCCGGATCTCTCTCAACAGTTCGCCCATTGTGGCATATCTTTTCCTTGTCAGAGCACTCATTGACTGTCAACCTCTGCCCTGAACTTCACTTGATGGGTCACCCTCAGTCACTCGGGTCGTAGCCACAGCTGTTGGTGCAGGTACCTCCGAGGTCGCCTTTTCTCAACTCCTCAATTTCTCTCATTAACTCATCTATAGGAGGGTGGGGATTCCAGTCGATTTGCCAGGCGTAACTGAAGCAACAGCAGTTCTGAGAAGGGGCAGACTTAAGGATTCTGTCCAGTCTGGTTCGGTCCAGTTCAATCGCTGGCAAACTACCCTTTCTGGAGGCATTCTGCAACAATTTTTCCAGCCGAGACATACACAGACAACAACTCCCTTGGTACTGTTGTGCATTTCTTACTCTCCACCATAGGTCCTCATCAGAATCTGGGCTCCCATACACATTCTCCAAGGCCTCAAGATAGGCCTGTGCAGTTCCTTCAGGGTTACTGGCCCGTTGCTTGGATGGTAGCCAGGGCAGGACCTCGGAGGCTCTCACTAACCCTCTTTAGCTTTTAGCCTTCGAGCATTGCCTTCAGCACTGGGGGCAACATAGTCTATCCAGGTCTCCCAGTCATCCTCCCTTGGGGGTGGGAGGGTGCCAGAGAAGATCCTCAACCTTCGTAAGAGTCGTGACTAATGGCAGGTGCAGAAATAGGAGTCTGCATTGGTTCAGCCACCATTACGGGCACTGGAGCAGGAGAGGGTGTTGGGGAGAACACCCCAGGTGGCAAGAATAGTTTCTTCAAGTCCTCCACAGTTTTCCCTCTCCAGCAACCATTCAGCAAATTTCTCCTCAAAAGTTTCAGATAGTGGTGGGGGCTGATTCCCCGGTCTTACTGTCCTTAGTTATCATTCTCCAAGCAGTGAGGGCTCCCTCTGGGGTAATGGTCTGTGGCACTTTGGAGCTATCTATGGGATCCTTAAACTCTACTAGGGCCAGGAAAGTGTGGGTGAGCAGATTAGCATGCCGACCCACCACCACAGGGTTTGTAAACCTTCCACCTTGGAAAGTACTCCTGCACAGTGTCCGTGTTGATCCAGGGGATGTCCAGGATAAGCATAGCATTTTGGGGTCGATCTCCTCCCAGTACACCACTCCACCAGCGGTGCACAGCCACTTCTGTCGGGTACCCATTTTTTCTTAACAGTGGTTCGTAAATATGGCCACTAGAGGACACACAATCCCAGCAGTGAGCCTCCAAGATGTAACCCTAGATGGCGCTATCCCAGGGGCTACTACCCCTGCCTGATTTGCCACTAACAGGTTGAGGGCCTGGATCCAATGGCGGGTGCCTCCACCCAGAGGTCAGGGTTTGCAATAGTTAAACTAACTTGGTCACAGCCCTCTGGGACACTGCAACCCCCCTTTCTTCCCACTAGTGGCCCACACAATATATCAGAATTACCTTCACAGTATACACTTAACCCCAGGTCTGGTTCCGGCACTGGGACCTCCTGTGAAATGAGATACAGTGCAACAATCACAGTACAGTACTTTAACATAGACAAATACCTCAGGCAGTATAACTTTGCTGAAACAAGCAGCTCTGATTTATTAGGGGATATAACAAGGACAGGGAAATCAGGTTAATTAGCTTATCACTCTAATAATCTACCTATGGCTCTGTGCACAGGCCTATCCCTATCAGTTACTGTCCCTGGGTACCCAAGCCCTAGTGGCTAGTCCAAACCGTGGCAGCTGGTAGGGGCCCTTTCACACAGAGAAAGGAGAATTAAACAGTCAGCAGTACAGTAATTCCATTTGGATTTAATGTGGCAATTCAACGAGGGCGACCCTGAATTAGTACTCACGACCTCCAAATAAGATAGGGTCCTTCAATGTCAGCAGGGCTCACTGAGGTACAAACCTCTTCACATCATATAAAAGAAAGCACTATACCAGGCAGGCTGCATCTGTATCCCGATCGCAATTACTGCACAATACCGGGAGAACACAGCAGATTCAGTTCCTGACAGACCGAGGCAATTTTCAGCAATTCCTCCAGTCTTCTACAGGGTGAGCCTGGTTTCTACTCTTCAGAGATCCTTTGATTCTTTTCTCAGGACGATTCAGTCCTAACAAGCTGTTACACAAGCTGCAGACCGGAACTCTGGGCCTTACACACGTTTTTTGACTAAAACTGCACACTGAAAAAGCACAGGGCTCCTTCCTTCTTCACTGCCAAAGCTCAACTGAAACTCCAACCGACAAAACCGGGCACTTCCTTTGAGTTCCTCCCAGTTCTTCACTGGATTGGCTGTCACTCACAATAAACTGCTGCTGTTGGTCCAAAAAGGCACTGAAGTCTAAACTACATCTCCCAGAGTCACTGCCCATACAATCCTCTTGTGGCTGGCTCAGATTATGAGTCCAAGTTCTGATTCGTCCAAGGCACCATTTTAGAGCTAGCTTACCCCACACTGATTGGTCCAGTTCAGCAGTTCAAAACTAGAATGGGAACTAGCAGACACAGTTCTGACTGCAAAGAAAGCAGGTTAGACAAACTGTAATTTCATTATTACTCTAAATAATTTCTGGCAAACAGTTACATCTTTCAGATAGGTTCCCTTTGCACTCCTAGTGACTGCAAAAATGAAGTGAATTGGCAGCAGCTCGAGTGGTACTCAGAGAAGAAACACACAGTCCCCATACAAACTAATTATGTCTGCAAGCAGACAGCTCTTAAAGAGACAGTACCAGAGGTTCTAAAACACTCACTGATAAATGGCTTAATGCAAACACCATTCAGGCTTGGAGCATTCAAGCAAGCTCCTGGAAGTCTTTTGGGAACCCCCATTTGCAGGGGGGTTACACCAACATTTACAGTAGCACTATTTGCAACATACATCACCATAGTACCTACAACTCTAATCTGCTTGGTTTCACTCTTATCATTTAGCAGTACCACTATCAGAGCATCTAAGAGCCAAAGAAAGAATGTATTTCCGGATGCCCTTACCCCTCTGCAGTTACTATATGCGGTTATGACATTTTTAAACATAAGAGCTCTCTGGCAGTGCCCACTAGGGATGTTCAGAATTGGCCGATTCAGATTGGACTGCTTAGAAATTTACGAATTTCTAATTCTAAATCTGATTCTATCCGATGCTGAAAAAAGCTCAAAATCAGAATTGGAATCAGATTTGGAATCCTAAATGCTACCATAAAATCATGTTTCAACCTTAAATTTCAAATTAGGATTTTCGGACTGCCATTCAGAGGATCCTAATTTCAAAAATTGGGTCAGAATCTGATGAATCCAATACCATAGCACAGAATCAAGCAACCCTATTGTCCAATCGCCTCGAAGAATGTGTACTAACACCCTGTTAGAAAATGGGTCAAGGGAAACTCATATTCTGATTGGCTCTAACAGCCTGGCACCCGGGCTCTTATTTCTCCACAACGCCCTCAAAATAACGAGTATCGCTTTAGCATGCCCCATTACTAAGGAAATCCTGGGGCCACCCAATTTGCAAAACTCGCAAGCCGCCATCTTTTCCACTGCTCGTTTATCGAGATTTACCTCGCTACACAGAATAACAGGAGCCAGACTGCCCCCCTAAAAACAAAGAGCAAACACATTTTTGTACTAAAGAAAATGTACCCCCGTCCCACTAATCCATCCCCTCGCAGAATAACGCTACCCTAGCGCTATCCCCCATTCAGCCACACTGTTTCCCTGGAAAGAAAAATAAAATTCTGAAGCAACACAAAACCGTTCTTTTTAATACCACTGCCCTTTACCATACTGAACACACCCGTTCGTGTCAACTCACAGCATATTATCACGCTAGCGCTGGAAAATCGTGCCACATTTGAAAGGCCATCAAAAACATGTACCTCTCTTCACAGCCAGTCTTCAGATCAGCACACTAGTATTTCCCTGTTCCCACTGACGCTCATTACAGAAATCAAAATAAAGCGCGCACCTGTGTCGAGTGTGTGTGTGTGTGGGGGGGGTGTCAGGAGACAAAGCAGCAATGATGCTTAACCTGGACTGCATGCTCATCTAAATAAAAGTTAAAAACAAAAATAATGCACTGCCCTACAGTGGTCATTTCACAAATACAGGCACTGTTTTACTACAACAGTTACTTATAATAGCTTTTTATTTATTTTTTAAATATATATTTTTTATTTCTGTATATTTTTTTTAAAAGTCACCTATAGCCCATTTTCTAAGTGTAATAATACCCTCCAGGGTGGGCGTTATAGGACATAATGGACCTTCCAGGGGCTGTAAGTCCCTCCGCCTGCGGCATCGGGCCTCATTACACCCCTGGGCAGTTCGTTATATCCCAATAATGCCCACCCTGTTGGCTATTATTACTTACTTACTATATACACAGCATGAATCCAGCAGATAAAGTCAAAAAGTAATGTCAAGGCAAGCAGATTTATAAAAAATTGCTAGTGGTGGCCATCTTTAATGACTTGAGTCCCTAATTATAAAATTAGTAATAAAACCTGTTTCAAAAACATCTAGAGAAATAAAAAAGCTGACAATAAACCTAATTATGTCCAAAATACATTATTGTTAAAAAGTGTACGATTAATTTTTGCTGACTAACAAATATTGCTGCTTTGAATGGGACGTTGGCGGAGGGACACTTCTGAGTGGCATCACTGACAGCCACGTCATCTCAGTGTAACCCTAGATGGCGCTATCCCAGGGGCTACTACCCCTGCCTGATTTGCCACTAAGAGGTTGAGGGCCTGGATCCAATGGCGGGTGCCTCCACCCAGAGGTCAGGGTTTGCAATAGTTAAACTAACTTGGTCACAGCCCTCTGGGACACTGCAACCCCTTTCTTCCCACTAGTGGCCCACACAAATATATCAGAATTACCTTCACAGTATACACTTACCCCCAGGTCTGGTTCCGGCACTGGGACCTCCTGTGAAATGAGATACAGTGCAACAATCACAGTACAGTACTTTAACATAGACAAATACCTCAGGCAGTATAACTTTGCTGAAACAAGCAGCTCTGATTTATTTAGGGGATATAACAAGGACAGGGAAATCAGGTTAATTAGCTTATCACTCTAATAATCTACCTATGGCTCTGTGCACAGCCTACCCCTATCAGTTACTGTCCCTGGGTACCCAAGCCCTAGTGGCTAGTCCAAACCGTGGCAGCTGGTAGGGGCCCTTTCACACAGAAAAGGAGAATTAAACAGTCAGCAGTACAGTAATTCCATTTGGATTTAATGTGGCAATTCAACAGGGGCGACCCAATTAGTACTCCGACCTCCAAATAAGATAGGGTCCTTCAATGTCAGCAGGGCTCACTTGAGGTACACAAACCTCTTCACACATTTATATAAAGAAAGCACTATACCAGGCAGGCTGCATCTGTATCCGATCGCAATTACTGCATAATACCGGGAGAACACACAGCAGATTCAGTTCCTGACAGACCGAGGCAATTTTCAGCAATTCTTCCAGTCTTCTACAGGGTGAGCCTGGTTTCTCTCTTCAGATATCCTTTGATTCTCTTCACAGGACGGATTCAGTCCTAACAAGCTGCAGACCGGAACTCTGGGCCTTACACACGTTTTTGACTAAAACTGCACACTGAAAAGCACAGGGCTCCTTCCTTCTTCACTGCCAAAGCTCAACTGAAACTCCAACCGACAAAACCGGGCACTTCCTTTGAGTTCCTCCCAGTTCTTGACTGGATTGGCTGTCACTCACAATAGACTGCTGCTGTTGGTCCAAAAGGTGCTGAAGTCTAAACTACATCTCCCAGAGTCACTGCTCATACAATCCTCTTGTGGCTGGCTCAGATTATGAGTCCAAGTTCTGATTCGTCAAGGCACCATTTTAGAGCTAGCTTACCCCACACTGATTGGTCCAGTTCAGCAGTTCAAAACCAGAATGGGGAACTAGCAGACACAGTTCTGACTGCAAAGAAAGCAGGTTAGACAAACTGTAATTTCATTATTACTCTAAATAATTTCTGGCAAACAGTTACATCTTTCAGATAGGTTCCCTTTGCACTCCTAGTGACTGCAAAATGGAGTGAATTGGCAGCAGCTTGAATGGTACTCAATCAAAGAAACACACAGTCCCCATACAAACTAATTATGTCTGCAAGCAGACAGCTCTTAAAGACAGTACCAGAGGTTCTAAAACACTCACTGATAAATAAACTAATGCCAAACACCATTCAGGCTTGGAGCATTCAAGCAAGCTCCTGGAAGTCTTTTGAGGACCCCCATTTGCGGGGGTTACACCAACATTACAGTAGCACTATTTGCAACATACATCACCATAGTACCTACAACTCTAATCTGCTTGGTTTCACTCTTATCATTTAGCAGTACCACTATCAGAGCATCTAAGAGCCAAAGAAGAATGTATTTCCGGATGCCTTACCCTCTGCAGTTACTATATGCGGTTATGACATTTTTAAACATAAGAGCTCTCTGGCAGTGCCCACTAGGGATGTTCAGAATTGGCGATTCAGATTGGACTGCTTAGAAATTTGAATTTCTAATTCTAAATCTGATTCTATCCGATGCTGAAAAAAGCTCAAAATCAGAATTGGAATCAGATTTGGAATCCTAAATGCTACCATAAAATCATGTTTCAACCTTAAATTTCAAATTAGGATTTTCGGACTGCCATTCAGAGGATCTAATTTCAAAATTGGGTCAGAATCTGATGAATCAATACCATAGCACAGAATCCAAGCAACCCTATTGTCCAATCGCCCTCGAAGAATGTGTACTAACACCCTGTTAGAAAATGGGTCAAGGGAAACTCATATTCTGATTGGCTCTAACAGCCTGGCACCCGGGCTCTTATTTCTCCACAACGCCCTCAAAATAACGAGTATCGCTTTAGCATGCCCCATTACTAAGGAAATCCTGGGGCCACCCAATTTGCAAAACTCGCAAGCCGCCATCTTTTCCACTGCTCGTTTATCGAGATTTACCTCGCTACACAGAATAACAGGAGCCAGACTGCCCCCCTAAAAACAAAGAGCAAACACATTTTTGTACTAAAGAAAATGTACCCCCGTCCCACTAATCCATCCCCTCGCAGAATAACGCTACCCTAGCGCTATCCCCCATTCAGCCACACTGTTTCCCTGGAAAGAAAAATAAAATTCTGAAGCAACACAAAACCGTTCTTTTAATACCACTGCCCTTTACCATACTGAACACACCGTTCGTGTCAACTCACAGCATATTATCACGCTAAGCGCTGGAAAATCGTGCCACATTTGAAAGGCCATCAAAAACATGTACCTCTCTTCACAGCCAGTCTTCAGATCAGCACACTAGTATTTCCCTGTTCCCACTGACGCCATTACAGAAATCAAAATAAAGCGCACCTGTGTCGGAGTGTGTGTGTGTGGGGGTGTCAGGAGACAAAGCAGCAATGATGCTTAACCTGGACTGCATGCTCATCTAAATAAAAGTTAAAACAAAATAATGCACTGCCCTACAGTGGTCATTTCACAAATACAGGCACTGTTTTACTACAACAGTTACTTATAATAGCTTTTTATTTATTTTTAAATATATTTTTTTATTTCTGTATATTTTTTTAAAAGTCACCTATAGCCCATTTTCTAAGTGTAATAATACCCTCCAGGGTGGGCGTTATAGGACATAATGGACCTTCAGGGGCTGTAAGTCCCTCCGCCTGCGACATCGGGCCTCATTACACCCCTGGGCAGTTCGTTATATCCCAATAATGCCCACCCTGTTGGCTATTATTACTTACCTACTATACACAGCATGAATCCAGCAGATAAAGTCAAAAGTAATGTCAAGGCAAGCAGATTTATAAAAAATTGCTAGTGGTGGCCATCTTTAATGACTTGAGTCCCTAATTATAAAATTAGTAATAAAACCTGTTTCAAAAACATCTGAGAGAAATAAAAAAAAGCTGACAATAAACCTAATTATGTCCAAAATACATTATTGTTAAAAAGTGTACGATTAATTTTTTGCTGACTAACAAATATTGCTGCTTTGAATGGGACGTTGGCGGAGGGACACTTCTGAGTGGCATCACTGACAGCCACGTCATCTCAGTGTAACCCCTAGATGGCGCTATCCCAGGGGCTACTACCCCTGCCTGATTTGCCACTAAGAGGTTGAGGGGCCTGGATCCAATGGCGGGTGCCTCCACCCAGAGGTCAGGGTTTGCAATAGTTAAACTAACTTGGTCACAGCCCTCTGGGACACTGCAACCCCTTTCTTCCCACTAGTGGCCCACACAATATATCAGAATTACCTTCACAGTATACACTTACCCCAGGTCTGGTTCCGGCACTGGGACCTCCTGTGAAATGAGATACAGTGCAACAATCACAGTACAGTACTTTAACATAACAAATACCTCAGGCAGTATAACTTTGCTGAAACAAGCAGCTCTGATTTATTTAGGGGATATAACAAGGACAGGGAAATCAGGTTAATTAGCTTATCACTCTAATAATCTACCTATGGCTCTGTGCACAGCCTACCCCTATCAGTTACTGTCCTGGGTACCCAAGCCCTAGTGGCTAGTCAAACCGTGGCAGCTGGTAGGGCCCTTTCACCAGAGAAAAGGAGAATTAAACAGTCAGCAGTACAGTAATTCCATTTGGATTTAATGTGGCAATTCAACAGGGCGACCCTGAATTAGTACTCACGACCTCCAAATAAGATAGGGTCCTTCAATGTCAGCAGGGCTCACTTGAGGTACACAAACCTCTTCACACATTTATATAAAAGAAAGCACTATACCAGGCAGGCTGCATCTGTATCCCGATCGCAATTACTGCGCAATACCCGGGAGAACACACAGCAGATTCAGTTCCTGACAGACCGAGGGCAATTTTCAGCAATTCTTCCAGTCTTCTACAGGGTGAGCCTGGTTTCTACTCTTCAGATATCCTTTGATTCTCTTCACAGGACGGATTCAGTCCTAACAAGCTGCAGACCGGAACTCTGGGCCTTACACACGTTTTTTGACTAAAACTGCACACTGAAAAAGCACAGGGCTCCTTCCTTCTTCACTGCCAAAGCTCAACTGAAACTCCAACCGACAAAACCGGGCACTTCCTTTGAGTTCCTCCCAGTTCTTGACTGGATTGGCTGTCACTCACAATAGACTGCTGCTGTTGGTCCAAAAGGTGCTGAAGTCTAAACTACATCTCCCAGAGTCACTGCTCATACAATCCTCTTGTGGCTGGCTCAGATTATGAGTCCAAGTTCTGATTCGTCAAGGCACCATTTTAGAGCTAGCTTACCCCACACTGATTGGTCCAGTTCAGCAGTTCAAAACCAGAATGGGGAACTAGCAGACACAGTTCTGACTGCAAAGAAAGCAGGTTAGACAAACTGTAATTTCATTATTACTCTAAATAATTTCTGGCAAACAGTTACATCTTTCAGATAGGTTCCTTTGCACTCCTAGTGACTGCAAAATGGAGTGAATTAGCAGCAGCTTGAATGGTACTCAATCAAAGAAACACACAGTCCCCATACAAACTAATTATGTCTGCAAGCAGACAGCTCTTAAAGAGACAGTACCAGAGGTTCTAAAACACTCACTGATAAATGGCTTAAATGCCAAACACCATTCAGGCTTGGAGCATTCAAGCAAGCTCCTGGAAGTCTTTTGGGAACCCCATTTGCAGTGGGTGTTACACCCTTCCTGGCCTGGGAAGCTTGGCGTCCGCGTCAAGCAAGTATCCCATAAGTTTCAACTGCAACCATATACATTTGCATTAGGCTCGCACATGTAATCATCAGTCAATATATCATTTTACCAAGAACACATTTCTGAAACATTGCAGTCGTCACTCTTTACACAGTATTACACACACATTGTACCATAACTCAAGTTATTACCTCTTGTACATGAAACCTGAAAAGAGGGGGCCCTTCCCTATCAGTTACCTTGGGGCTGGATGGGGCAAGGGCACCATACTTAGAGGACAACACAAGTAACTTGGAGTTAGCACTGCGCTCAGTTTGGGCAATGAGCTCGGGGACACATACACTCCTTTATGGACAACATTGAGAGGCAAGTCCACAGGCCTCCCAAGAAAATCATAACTGAGGTGCACCACAGGCTTTACAGCTCGACCAGTCTTTCTAGGGGAACTGTTACAGTCTCTGCACTCTGAGCCTCATTTTCAGCATTGTCCTCACTTGTCAGGGGAGTCTCCTGGGGTAGAGAGGCTAGAACTTGGGGCACTTTCAGCTCCAGGAGTTACAGTTTCTGAGTCCACAACATTTGGCTCGCATGGAGAGCTTTGGGACACTGGCAGTGGACTGTCAGGGCACTCAAAATACTCTTCTTGTTCGGTGTATCACCAGTCTGCCCCAATCTATCATTTCCTCCCTGAAAACTCAAACAGTTCAACCATGCACAATGATTCCATTTCATCTGATCTGATGCTTTGCACTTCACTTTCTGGGAGCAATGGCTCCAGGGATGAAGCTGGGGCTTAGGCAGTCCAGAAGGCCCAGCTTTGTCTCCAGTATTGACTAGAGGATTGCCCGAAACAATTGACTCAGTTCGTAAGAAGGATAGTATTCAAAGTCACTCTCACTTTCTTCCGATATGGACTGACAGTCATGCTCAACTGGGACTTGTGGAGGGAACACTTTAACTTTGCTTCTGTAGGTGCAGACTTTCTTGATCTTTTCTTGCAGCAGCTCTAGTCACTGGTCCAGAGGGGCATCTTCTAGGGGCTCAGACTCAATTAAGATTTGTCCAATGGGCAGTAAATGATTTCTATGCATTGTTTTTACATCTTTTGAATTATTCTCAGGCCTTACTTTGTACACTGGCAGATCATCTAGTTTGCCCACTACAATGTGAGGAGATGGTGCCATCTGTCAGCAATCTTGTGCTTGCCATGCAGTCCCAGATTTCTTAGCAATACCCGATCTCCCTCCTGGGTTCCTGTGCTTTCACCTTTTATCATACCTTTCTTTGTTGGCCAGATTTCTTTTGGCAGCCATGGTTTGAGCCAGTTGGTACGCATGAGTTAGCTGGGCTTTAACTTTTGCACATACTGTAAATAGTTGTCAGCTTGAACCCCATCAGGAGAGACCCCAAAACACACATCTACTGGTAGTCGAGCTTCTCTTCCAAACATCAGGCGGTTGGGGAGAATCAGTGGCATCACTTTTGGTGCAGTTATAAGCATGTACCAGGGTGCTAATTTGTTGGCTCCATCTAGGCTTGTCCTTTGGGTGCAGGGTGCCTAGCATATCTAGCAAAGTGCGGTTGAAACGTTCAGGCTGTGGGTCCCCTGGGGTGGTAAGGAGTGGTTCTGGACTTCGCACTCCCACAGAAAAGCATCTCTTTGATCAGACAACTCTCAAAGTCTCTCCTTGATCAGAATGGATTCTTTGTGGAGCCCCATAGTGAACAAAAGTTTTCTACAAGTACTTTTGCCACAGTGGATGCTTTCTGGTCTTTGGTGGGAAAGCTTGGGCATATCTCGTGAAATGGTCAGTGACCACCAGCACATTACTGATATTTCTTTGATCTGACTCCAAACTCAGAAAATCAATACAGACCAGCTCCATGGGTGCACTGGTGGTGATGTTAACAGAGGGCAGCCCTCTGGGTCAAAGCTTTCCTCTGTAGCTTAGCGACTACAAGTTCGAATGTGTTGCTCCACATCAGCCCCATCTTAGCCAATAGAATCTGGATCTCACCAAGTCAAGTGTTCTGTCTATACCAAGGTGCCCCATGTGGTTGTGCAAGGACCTCAGTACTGAGTCTCGAAGGCAGTGGGCAGCACTAGTTGTTGTTTGTCTACTTGTCCCCTCTGTCTACTGTTTCTCTGTATAACAGTTTATTGATCAGTTTCAACTTAGGACCTTCTTTGTATAACAGTGCAGTTCTCAAATCAGTGGGCGTAATTTGGACACATCTTTTCCTGCATAGAGGGCTTCTAAAGCTGCTTTGATCATGGGATCGCGGGATTGAGCCCGCGAATACTGTCATTGTCCAGCTGAGGCAGTGCACCAATGTCTATTGCAGAAAAGTGGCAATAAGCAGCAGGTATGCAATTCTCAGAGGCTCCCAAGCAATCCACCATGCAGTCCACTGCGTCCGTGGACATTTGTTCCTCCTGTCAAACTTCCGGCAGAGTGCCCGAATGTCAGGTTCTGCCAATCGGACCCAATCATTCTGGGGAACAGGCCTCCGGAAGTGCATCAGCATCTATGTGGTTCAGACCTGCTCGGTATTCGAGCATAGTCATATGTAGATAATGCAGAAAGCCACCTATGGCCAGTGGCATCCAACTTAGCTGAGGTCTGCACATAGGTCAATGGATTATTGTCAGTTTTACTAGTATTTTAGCCCATACAAGTACTCATGGAATTGGTCAACAATAGCCCACTTCAAAGCTAGGAACTCTAACTTATGTACAGGATAGTTCTTTTCGGATGGGGTCAGGCTTCTACTGGCAAAGGCCACTGGTCTCAGGCCATTCTCGTGCTCTTGGTACAACACAGCCCCAACCCTTGCAAGCTAGCATCAGTGTGCAGGACGTAAGGTTTTCTTGGATCGGCATAGGCCAGCACTGGAGCATGGGTAAGTTGATATATGATCTCATGAAAAGCAGTCTCACAATCAGGAGTCAGCGGGCCCCAAATACTTCACTCGGATGAAAATACACTCTTTCAGTCTTGAGGGCTGACTTTTGTAGTATTTTTGTGGGTTGGGGATACCCTTGAGTAAGGTTAAGTAAAGGCGGATCACTCTTGAATAGTCCTTGATGAGCGCCGATAATAACCACAGAATCCGGAATCTTTGCAGTTCTTTTAGATTTTTGGGCTGTGGCCAGGTGGTCAAGGCCTCAACTTTACTTGGGTCGGTCTCTATTCCCTCGGTGGATACTATGTGTCCCACATACTTTACTGATGTTTGAAAGAATTGACACTTATCAATGGACAGTTTAAGGCCAAAGTCCTCCAGTCGGTCCAATACCTTAAATAATCTGCTCTCATGTTCCTCCAGTGAGCTGCCAAACACAATAACATCATCTAGGTATACCAGGCACTCTAGTAAGTTCATGTCCCCCACTGCACGCTCCATCAATCGTTGAAAAGTGGCTGGGGCACCTGAAATCCCTTGAGGCATCCTCATGAATTCATAGAAGCCAAGCGGACAGATAAAGGCCGTCTTTCACGGTCCTCTGGGGCCATCGGGATCTGGTAGTACCCTACTGGAGATCCAGCACAGAGAACCACCTGCTCCCTTTTAGGCAGTCCAAAGCATCCTGAATGCGGGGCATTGTGTACTGATCAGGGATAGTCCGCCGGTTTAGGTGCGATAATCCACACACATCCTTACTGTTCCATTCTTTTCCTCACTACCACAATGGGGAAGCATAAGGGCTTCTGGATTCTTGTATTACACCAGCAGCTAACATCTCTTGCAGATGCCGTCTCACATCATCTATGTCAGCAGGTGCCAGGCGTCGAGACCTCTCACGAAATGGTCTTTCGTCATGCAGCGGATATTGTGCTCAGCTCCTTGCGCATCCTACATCCCATTCCTTTAAAGAAAACACCTGGTCTCTCTGGGCAAGCTTCTCACTGATCCTCACTTTCCATTCAGCTGGCAGCGGGAGTCGCTGAAATCAAACAAGTCAGGCGTTACTCTGTCATTCTTCCTTGAACTCTTGCTGCTGGGTAGCACTGCAGTGTCTGCACAATGCACATTAGCCAGGATGCAACCTCTGTTTACTCGAATGTCTCTTTCAGACACATTATGAACTTGGACCATTACCCTTCTGGCATAAGCATGGGCTCTAGCGGGCAAAATACTGAAGCTTGACCAGCAGTCCCTCTGGCAATTTTCCATCGCCTGGTGCATCCAACATTAATATTTTATTCTTAACATCCTTTCTGATACGGACCTCTCCTGTAAGGTACACTGGGCATTTAGCACCAGGATCAGAGACTCAGGATCCTTCTTCCATACAATTCCGACCGGTTCCTCTGGTTCTGTTTTCAGCATCTCTCTGTGCCTCATAGGCCTTCTTAATTAAAGCCAGAACTCTTAAAGCTCTACTAGTCTTTGACCCCTGTTTTTCATAACACAACTGTGCCAGCCTTCGAACATATGAGCATTTGTTCCAATCAACAAAGGGACACCATCAAACAGTCAGTGGGGGACACACTAAGGCTAGGGTCTCTACTTGTTCGGCCACTCCAGCCACGGAGGGGAAAGACAGCCAAATTCGGATATACCGGAATAGGGGTAGGCCTTCTCACTTAACCCCATACATGCAGTCCTTCTAATGGTTGTAAGTGTACGTCTGACAAATGCTTCTGATACCAATCCTGGAACATAATTGTCACTTGGGAGCCACTGTCTAATACAGCTCTTGTAGACACTCCATTCACCTTTACAGTGGTCTCCATGGAGGACCCACTATTCTGGACCAGTCTGGAGAGGTGAGTGGGGGCCTGGGCAACTGACCTTGCCACAAAGGACGTGAATTAGCATTTTGGTGCCCTCACTGGGATCATGTCGTGCCCTCTTAACCACTGATTTCTTCTCCAGCTCTCCTTGTAGCCTATATGCAACTTTGTCAGTGTCTTTTGGGGACTGGCACTCCCTTTTCATGTGCCCATCTTTCCCACAATTATAGCAAACATACTTTCTGGGTTTGAGCTGGCCGAGGCGCCACACTGGGAGCCAGGGCGGGGTATTACTAACTGGAAACCTGGGTGCCATCTCTGTCTCTGAGGTGATAAGCATTTGGAGACATCTAAGTCAGTTTCTCCACTTCCATGGTCAAGGAGTTGAGTTTGGGAGCTGTTATCAGCAGGAGATACATGGGTGGGTACCCCACCCCCATAGCAGATGCAGTCGGATATAGGTCAGGGCCCGTACTTGCAGGCGTGGCCTTCATAAAGGGACTGTTTTTGAATTCCCGGATCTCTCTCAACAGTTCGCCCCATTGTGGCATATCTTTTTCCTTGTCAGAGCACTCATTGACTGTCAACCTCTGCCCTGAACTTCACTTGATGGGTCACCCTCAGTCACTGGGTCGTAGCCATAGCTGTTGGTGCAGGTACCTCCAGGTCGCCTTTCTCAACTCCTCGAATTTCTCTCATTAACTCATCATAGGAGGTGGGGATTCAGTCCGATTTGCCAGGCGTAACTGAAGCAACAGCAGTTCTGAGAAGGGGGCAGACTTAAGGATTCTGTCCAGTCTGGTTCGGTCCAGTTCAATCGCTGGCAAACTACCCTTTCTGAGGCATTCTTGCAACAATTTTCCAGCCGAGAGACATACACAGACAACAACTCCCTTGGTACTGTTGTGCATTTCTTACTCTCACCATAGGTCCTCATCAGAATCTGGGCTCCCATACACATTCTCCAAGGCCTCAAGATAGGCCTGTGCAGTCGCTTCAGGGTTACTGGCCCGTTTAGCACGGATGGTAGCCAGGCGGACCTCGAGGCTCTCACTAACCCTCTTTAGCTTCAGCCTTCCGAGCATTGCCATTCTACGCACTTGGGGGCAACATAGTCTATCCAGGTCTCCCAGTCATCCTCCCCTTGGGGTGGGGGAGGTGCCAGAAGATCCTCAACCTTGGTAAGAGGTCGTGACTAATGGCAGGTGCAGAAATAGGAGTCTGCATTGGTTCAGCCACCATTACGGGCACTGGAGCAGGAGAGGGTGTTGGGGAGGAACACCCCCAGGTGGCAAGAATAGTTTCTTCCAAGTCCTCCACAGTTTCCCTCTCCAGCAACCATTCAGCAAATTTCTCCTCAAAGTTTCAGATAGTGGTGGGGCTGATTCCCCGGTCTTTACTGTCCTTAGTTATCACTCTCCAAGCAGTGAGGGCTCCCTCTGGGGTAATGGTCTGTGGCACTTTGGAGCTATCTATGGGATCCTTAAACTCTACTAGGGCCAGGAAAGTGTGGGTGAGCAGATTAGCATGCCGACCCACCACCACAGGGTTTTGTAAACCTTCCACCTTGGAAAGTACTCCCTGCACAGTGTCGTGTTGATACCCAGGGGATGTCAGGATAAGCATAGCATTTTGGGGGTCGATCTCCTCCCCAGTACACCACTCCACCAGCCGGTGCACAGCCACTTCTGTCCGGAACCCATTTTTCTTAACAGTGGTTCAGTAAATATGGCCCCTAGAGGGACACACAATCCCAGCAGTGAGCCTCAAGATGTAACCCTAGATGGAGCTATCCCAGGGGCTACTACCCTACCTGATTTGCCACTAACAGGTTGAGGGCCTGGATCCAATGGGGGTGCCTCCACCCAGAGGTCAGGGTTTGCAATAGTTAAACTAACTTGGTCACAGCCCTCTGGGACACTGCAACCCTTTCTTCCCACTAGTGGCCCCACAATATATCAGAATTACCTTCACAGTATACACTTACCCCCAGGTCTGGTTCCGGCACTGGGACCTCCTGTGAAATGAGATACAGTGCAACAATCACAGTACAGTACTTTAACATAGACAAATACCTCAGGCAGTATAACTTTGCTGAAACAAGCAGCTCTGATTTATTTGGGGGATATAACAAGGACGAGAAATCAGGTTAATTAGCTTATCACTCTAATAATCTACCTATGGCTCTGTGCAGGCCTACCCCTATCAGTTACTGTCCCTGGGTACCCAAGCCCTAGTGGCTAGTCAAACCGTGGCAGCTGGTAGGGGCCCTTTCACACAGAAAAGGAGAATTAAACAGTCAGCAGTACAGTAATTCCATTTGGATTTAATGTGGCAATTCAACAGGAGGCGACCCTGAATTAGTACTCACGACCTCCAAATAAGATAGGGTCCTTCAATGTCAGCAGGGCTCACTTGAGGGTACACAAACCTCTTCACACATTTATATAAAAGAAAGCACTATACCAGGCAGGCTGCATCTGTATCGATCGCAATTACTGCGCAATACCGGAGAACACATAGCAGATTCAGTTCCTGACAGACCGAGTGCAATTTTCAGCAATTCTTCCAGTCTTCTACAGGGTGAGCCTGGTTTCTACTCTTCAGATATCCTTTGATTCTCTTCACAGGGCGGATTCAGTCCTAACAAGCTGCAGGCAGACTCTGGGCCTTACACACGTTTTTGATTAAACATGTAACCTCCTGCAAATGGGGTTCCAAAAAGACTTCAGGAGCTTGCTTGAATGCTCCAAGCCTGAATGGTGTTTGGCATTTAAGCCATTTATCAGTGAGTGTTTTCAGACCTCTGGTACTGTCTCTTTAAGAGCTGTCTGCTTCAGACATAATTAGTTGTATGGGGGACTGTGTGCTTCTCTAGAGTACCACTCGAGCTGCTGCCAATTCACTTCATTTTGCAGTCACTAGGGTGCAAGGGAACCTATCTGAAAGATGTAACTGTTTGCCAGAAATTATTTAGAGTAATAATGAAATTACAGTTTGTCTAACCTGCTTTTTTGCAGTCAGAACTGTGTCTGCTAGTTCCCATTCTAGTTTTGAACTGCTGAACTGGACCAATCAGTGTGGAGTAGCTAGCTCTAAAATGATGCCTTGAGACAATCAGAACTTGGACTCATAATCTGAGCCAGCCACAAGAGGATTGTATGGGCAGTGACTCTGGGAGATGTAGTTTAGACTTCAGTGCCTTTTGGACCAACAGCAGCAGTCTATTGTGATGACAGCCAATCCAGTCAAGAACTGGGAGGAACTCAAAGGAAGTGCCGGTTTCGTCAGTTGGAGTTCAGTTGAGCTTTGGCAGTGAAGAAGGAAGAGCCCTGTGCTTTTCAGTGTGCAGTTTTAGTCAAAAAAGCATGTATGAGCCCAAGTTCCGGTCTGCAGCTTGTGTAACAGCTTGTTAGGACTGAATCCAGGCCTGTAAAAAGAATCAAAGGATCTCTGAAGATAGAAACCAGGCTCACCTCTAGAAGACTGGAAGAATTGCTGAAAATTGCACTCGGTCTGTCAGGAACTGAATCTGCTGTGTGTTCTCCGGGTATTGTGCAGTAATTGCGATCGGGATACAGATACAGCCTGCCTGGTATAGTACTTTCTTTTATATGGATGTGTGAAGAGGTTTGTGTACCTCAAGTGAGCCCTGCTGACATTGAAGGACCCTATCTTATTTGGAGGTCGTGAGTACTAATTCAGGTTGCTCCTGTTGAATTGCCACATTAAATCCAAATGGAATTACTGTACTGCTGACTGTTTAATTCTCCTTTTCTCTGTGTGAAAGGGCCCTACCAGCTGCCACGGTTTGGACTAGCCACTGGGGCTTGGGTACCCAGGGACAGTAACTGATAAGGATAGGCCTGTGCACAGAGCCATAGATGAATTATTAGAGTGATAAGCTAATTAACCTGATTCCCCTGTCCTTGTTATATCCCTAAATAAATCAGAGCTGCTTGTTTCAGCAAAGTTATACTGCCTGAGGTATTTGTCTATGTTAAAGTACTGTACTGTGATTGTTGCACTGTATCTCATTTCACAGGAGGTCCCAGTGCGGAACCAGACCTGGGGGTAAGTGTATACTGTGAAGGTAATTCTGATATTATTGGGCCACTAGTGGGAAGAAAGGGGGTTGCAGTGTCCAGAGGGCTGTGACCAAGTTAGTTTAACTATTGCAACCCTGACCTCTGGGTGAGGCACCGCCATTGGATCCAGGCCCCTCAACCTGTTAGTGGCAAATCAGGCAGGGGTAGTAGCCCTGGATAGCGCCATCTAGGGGTTACATCTTGGAGGCTCACCGCTGGGATTGTGTGTCCTCTAGTGGCCATATTTACGAACCACTGTTAAAAAAAAATGGTACCCGACAGAAGTGGCTGTGCACCGGCTGGTGGAGTGGTGTACTGGGAGAGATCGACCCCAAAATGCTATGCTTATCCTGGACATCCCCTGGGTATCAATACGGACACTGTGCAGGGAGTACTTTCCAAGGTGGAAGGTTTACAAAACCCTGTGGTGGTGGGTCGGCATGCTAATCTGCTCACCCACACTTTCCTGGCCCTAGTAGAGTTTAAGGATCCCATAGATAGCTCCAAAGTGCCACAGACCATTACCCCAGAGGGAGCCCTCACTGCTTGGAGAGTGATAACTAAGGACAGTAAAGACCCGGGGGGGAATCAGGCCCCACCACTATCTGAAACTTTTGAGGAGAAATTTGCTGAATGGTTGCTGGGAGAGGGGAAAACTGTGGAGGACTTGAAGAAACTATTCTTGCCACCTGGGGTGTTCCCCCCAACACCTCTCCTGCTCCAGTGCCTGTAATGGTGGCTGAACCAATGCAGACTCTATTTCTGCACCTGCCATTAGTCACGACTCTTACCGAAGGTTGAGGATCTTCTCTGGCACCCTCCCACCCCCAAGGAGGATGACTGGAGACCTGGATAGACTATGTTGCCCCCAAGTGCTAGAATGGTGCACCGGAAGGCGAAGCGAAGAGAGGTTAGTGAGAGCCTCCGAGGTCCTGCCCTGGCTACCATCCTGTGCTAAACGGGCCAGTAACCCTGAAGCGACTGCACAGGCCTATCTTGAGGCCTTGGAGAATGTGTATGGGAGCCCAGATTCTGATGAGGACCTATGGTGGAGAGTAAGAAATGCACAACAGTACCAAGGGAGTTGTTGTCTGTGTATGTATCTCGGCTGGAAAAATTGTTGCAAGAATGCCTCAGAAAGGTAGTTTGCCACGATTGAACTGGACCGAACCAGACTGGACAGGATCCTTAAGTCTGCCCCCTTCTCAGAACTGCTGTTGCTTCAGTTACACCTGGCAGATCGACTGGAATCCCCACCCTCCTATGATGAGTTAATGAGAGAAATTCGAGGAGTTGAGAAAAGCCACTCGGGAGGTACCTGCACCAATAGCTGTGGCTACGACCCGAGTGACTGGGGTGACCCATCAAGTGAAGTTCAGGGCAGAGGTTGGCAGTCAATGAGTGCTCTGACAAGGAAAAGATATGTCACAATGGAGGCGAACTGTTGAAGAGATCGAGAATTCAAAACAGTCCCTTTATGAAGGCACGCCTGCAAGTGCGGCCCTGACCTATATCGACTGCATCTGCTATGGGGTGAGGGTACCCACCCATGTATCTCCTGCTGATAACAGCTCCAACTCGAATCCTTGACCATGGAAGTGGAGAAACTGACGAGATGTCTCCAAATGCTTATCCGCCGCAGACAGAGATGGCACCAAGGTTTCCAGTTAGTAATACCCCGCCCTGGCTCCCAGTGTGGCGCCTCGGCCAGCTCAAACTCCAGAAAGTATGTTTTGCTATAATTGTGGAAAGATGGGCACATGAAAAGGAATGCCAGTCCCCAAAAGACACTGACAAAGTTGCATATAGGCTACAAGGAGAGCTTCGGAGAAGAAATCAGTGGTTAAGAGGTGCCGACATGATCCCAGTGAGGGCACCAAAATGCTAATTCACGTCCTTTTGTGGCAAGGTCAGTTGCCCAGGCCCCCACTACCGCCTCTCCAGACTGGTCCAGAATAGTGGGTCCCTCCATGGAGACCACTGTAAAGGTGAGATGGAGTGTCTACAAAAGCTATATTAGACAGTGGCTCCCAAGTGACAATTATGTTCCAAGATTGGTATCAGAAGCATTTGTCAGACATACCCTTACAACCATTAGAAGGACTGCATGTATGGAGGTTAAGTGAGAAGGCCTACCCTATTCGGGTATATCCAATTTGGCTGTCTTCCCCACCTCCGTGGCTGGAGTGGCGAACAAGTAGAGACCCTAGCCTTAGTGTGTCCCCCACTGGACTGTATGATGGTGTCCCTTTGTTGATTGGAACAAATGCTCCATATGTTCGGAAGGCTGGCACAGTTGTGTTATGAAAACAGGGGTCAAAGACTAGTAGAGCTTTAAGAGTTCCGGCTTTAATTAAGAAGGCCTATGAGGCACAGAGAATGCTGAAAAACAGAACCAGAGGAACCGGTCGGAATTGTATGGAAGAAGGATCCTGAGTCTCTGATCCTGGCGCCAAATGCCCAGTGTACCTTACAGGGAGAGGTCCGTATCAGAAGGATGTTAAGAATAAAATATTAATGTTGGATGCACCAGGCGATGGAAAATTGCCAGAGGGACTGCTGGTCAAGCCTAGTATTTTGCCGCTAGAGCCCATGCTTATGCCAGAAGGGTAATGGTCCAAGTTCATAATGTGTCTGAAAGAGACATTCGAGTAAACAGAGGTTGCATCTGGCTAATGTGCATTGTGCAGACACTGCAGTGCTACCCAGCAGCAAGAGTTCAAGGAAGAATGACAGAGTAGCGCCTGACTTGTTTGATTTCGGCGACTCCCGCTGCCAGCTGAATGGAAAGTGAAGATCAGTGAGAAGCTTGCCCAGAGAGACCAGGTGTTTTCTTTAAAGGAATGGGATGTGGATGCGTGCAGGAGCTGAGCACAATATCCGCTGCATGACGAAAGACCATTTCGTGAGAGGTCTCGACGCCTGGCACCTGCTGACATAGATGATGTGAGACGGCATCTGCAAGAGATGTTAGCTGCTGGTGTAATACAAGAACCAGAAGCCCTTATGCTTCCCCATTGTGGTAGTGAGGAAAAGAATGGAACAGTAAGGATGTGTGTGGATTATCGCACCTTAAACCGCGGACTATCCCTGATCAGTACACAATGCCCGCATTCAGGATGCTTTGGACTGCCTAAAGCGAGAGCAAGTGGTTCTCTGTGCTGGATCTCCGCAGTGGGTACTATCAGATCCCGATGGCCCCAGAGGACCGTGAGAAGACAGCCTTTATCTGTCCGCTTGCTATGAATTCATGAGGATGCCTCAAAGTTTCAGGTGCCCCAGCCACTTTTCAACGATTGATGGAGCGTGCAGTGGGGACATGAACTACTAGAGTGCCTGGTATACCTAGATGATGTTATTGTGTTTGGCAGCTCACTGGAGGAACATGAGAGCAGATTATTTAAGGTATTGGACCGACTGGAGGACTTTGGCCTTAAACTGTCCATTGATAAGTGTCAATTTTTTCAAACATCAGTAAAGTATGTGGGACACATAGTATCCACCGAGGGAATAGAGACCGACCCAAGTAAAGTTGAGGCCTTGACCACCTGGACACAGCCCAAAAATCTAAAAGAACTGCAAAGATTCCTGGGATTCTGTGGTTATTATCGGCGCTTCATCAAGGACTATTCAAGAGTGATCCGCCCTTTACTTAACCTTACTCAAGGGTATCCCCCAACCCACAAAAATACCAAAGTCAGCATCCTCAAGACTGAAGAGTGTATTTTCATCCGAGTGAAGTATTTGGGGCCGCTGGACTCCTGATTGTGAGACTGCTTTTCATGAGATCATATATCAACTTACCCATGCTCCAGTGCTGGCCTATGCCGATCCAAGAAAACCTTCGTCCTGCACACTGATGCTAGCTTGCAAGGGTTGGGGGCTGTGTTGTACCAAGAGCACGAGAATGGCCTGAGACCAGTGGCCTTTGCCAGTAGAAGCCTGACCCCATCCGAAAAGAACTATCCTGTACATAAGTTAGAGTTCCTAGCTTTGAAGTGGGCTATTGTTGACCAATTCCATGAGTACTTGTATGGGGCTAAAATACTAGTAAAACTGACAATAATCCTTTGACCTATGTGCAGACCTCAGCTAAGTTGGATGCCACTGGCCATAGGTGGCTTTCTGCATTATCTACATATGACTATGCTCTCGAATACCGAGCAGGTCTGAACCACATAGATGCTGATGCTCTCCCGGAGCCTGTTCCCCAGAATGATTGGGTCCGATGGCAGAACCTGACATTCGGGCACTCTGCCGGAAGTTTGACAGGGAGGAACAAATGTCCCATGGACGCAGTGGACTGCATGGTGGATTGCTTGGGAGCCTCTGAGAATTGCATACCTGCTGCTTATTGCCACTTTTCTGCAATAGACATTGGTGCACTGCCTCAGCTGGACAATGACAGTATTCGGAGGGCTCAATCCGCGATCCCATGATCAAAGCAGCTTTAGAAGCCCTCTATGCAGGAAAAGATGTGTCCAAATTACGCTCCACTGATTTGAGAACTGCACTGTTATACAAAGAAGGTCCTAAGTTGAAACTGATCAATAAACTGTTATAGAGAAACAGTAGACAGAGGGGACAAGTAGACAAACAACAACTAGTGCTGCCCACTGCCTTCGAGACTCAGTATTGAGGTCCTTGCACAACCACATGGGGCACCTTGGTATAGACAGAACACTTGACTTGGTGAGATCCAGATTCTATTGGCTAAGATGGGGCTGATGTGGAGCAACACATTCGAACTTGTAGTCGCTGCTTACAGAGGAAAGCTTTGCCCCAGAGGGCTGCCCCCTTGTTAACATAACCACCAGTGCACCCATGGAGCTGGTCTGTATTGATTTTCTGAGTTTGGAGTCAGATCAAAGAAATATCAGTAATGTGCTGGTGGTCACTGACCATTTCACGAGATATGCCCAAGCTTTCCCCACCAAAGACCAGAAAGCATCCACTGTAGCCAAAGTACTTGTGAAAATCTTTTTGTTCACTATGGGGCTCCACAAAGAATCCATTCTGATCAAGGAGAGACTTTGAGAGTCGTCTGATCAAAGAGATGCTTTCTCTGTGGGGAGTGCAAAGTCCAGAACCACTCCTTACCACCCCCAGGGGACCCACAGCCTGAACGTTTCAACGCACTTTGCTAGATATGCTAGGCACCCTGCACCCAAAGGACAAGCCTAGATGGAGCCAACAAATTAGCACCCTGGTACATGCTTATAACTGCACCAAAGTGATGCCACTGGATTCTCCCCTACCGCCTGATGTTTGGAAGAGAAGCTCGACTACCAGTAGATGTGTGTTTTGGGGTCTCTCCTGATGGGGTTCAAGCTGACAACTATTTACAGTATGTGCAAAGTTAAAGGCCCAGCTAACTCATGCGTACAACTGGCTCAAACCATGGCTGCCAAAAGAAATCTGGCCAACAAAGAAAGGTATGATAAAAGGTGAAAGCACAGGAACTCCAGGAGGAGATCGGGTACTGCTAAGAAATCTGGGACTGCATGGCAAGCACAAGATTTCTGACAGATGGCACCATCTCCCTCACATTGTAGTGGGCAAACTAGATGATCTGCCAGTGTACAAAGTAAGGCCTGAGAATAATTCAAAAGATGTAAAACAATGCATAGAAATCATTTACTGCCCATTGGACAAATCTTAATTGAGTCTGAGCCCTAGAAGATGCCCCTCTGGACCAGTGACTAGAGCTGCTGCTAAGAAAAGATCAAGAAAGTCTGCACCTACAGAAGCAAAGTTAAAGTGTTCCCCACAAGTCCCAGTTGAGCATGACTGTCAGTCCATATCGGAAGAAAGTGAGAGTGACTTTGAATACTATCCTTCTTACGAACTGAGTCAATTGTTCGGGGCAATCCCTAGTCAATACTGAGACAAAGCTGGGCCTTCTGGACTGTCTAAGCCCCAGCTTCATCCCTGGAGCCAATGCTCCCAGAAAGTGAAGTGCAAAGCATCAGATCAGATGAAATGGAATCATTGTGCATGGTTGAACTGTTTTAGCTTTCAGGGAGAAAATGATAGATTGGGGCAGACTGGTGATACACCCGAACAAGAAGAGTATTTTGAGTGCCCTGACAGTCCACTGCCAGTGTCCGAAAGCTCTCCATGCGAGCCAAATGTTGTGGACTCAGAAACTGTAACTCCTGGAGCTGAAAGTGCCCCAAGTTCTAGCCTCTCTACCCCCATGGAGACTCCCTGACAAGTGAGGACAATGCTGAAAATGAGGCTCAGAGTGCAGAGACTATAACAGTTCCCCTAGAAAGACTGGTCGAGCTGTAAAGCCTGTGGTGCACCTCAGTTATGATTCACTTGGGAGGCCTGTGGACTTGCCTCTCAATGTTGTCCATAAAGGAGTGTATGTGTCCCAGGCTCATTGCCCAAACTGAGCATCAGTGCTAACTCAAGTTACTTGTGTTGCCCTCTAAGTATGGTGCCTTGCCCGTCAGCCCCAAGGTAACTGATAGGAAGGGCCCCTCTCTTCAGGTTTCATGTACAAGAGGTAATAACTTGAGTTATGGTACAATGTGTATGTAATACTGTGTAAAGTGACGTACTGCAATGTTTCAGAAATGTGTTCTTGGTAAAATGATATATTGACTGATGATTACATGTGCGAGCCTAATGCAAATGTATATGGTTGCAGTTGAAACTTATGGGGTACTTGCTTGGACGGACGTAAGCTTTCCCAGGCCAGGAAGGGGTAACCCCTGCAAATGGGGTTCATAAAAGACTTCCAGGAGCTTGCTTGAATGCTCCAAGCCTGAATGGTGTTTGGCATTTAAGCCATTTATCAGTGAGTGTTTTCAGAGCCTCTGGTACTGTCTCTTTAAGAGCTGTCTGCTTGCAGACATAATTAGTTTGTATGGGGGACTGTGTTTCTTTGATTGAGTACCACTCAAGCTGCTGCTAATTCACTTCATTTTTGCAGTCACTAGGAGTGCAAAGGAACCTATCTGAAAGATGTAACTGTTTGCCAGAAATTATTTAGAGTAATAATGAAATTACAGTTTGTCTAACCTGCTTTTTTGCAGTCAGAACTGTGTCTGCTAGTTCCCCATTCTAGTTTTGAACTGCTGAACTGGACCAATCAGTGTGGGGTAAGCTAGCTCTAAAATGGTGCCTTGGACGAATCAGAACTTGGACTCATAATCTGAGCCAGCCACAAGAGGATTGTATGGGCAGTGACTCTGGGAGATGTAGTTTAGACTTCAGTGCCTTTTTGGACCAACAGCAGCAGTCTATTGTGAGTGACAGCCAATCCAGTCAAGAACTGGGAGGAACTCAAAGGAAGTGCCAGGTTTTGTCAGTTGGAGTTTCAGTTGAGCTTTGGCAGTGAAGAAGGAAGGAGCCCTGTGCTTTTCAGTGTGCAGTTTTAGTCAAAAGCGTGTAAGGCCCAGAGTTCCGGTCTGCAGCTGTGTAACAGCTTGTTAGGACTGAATCCGTCCTGTGAAAAGAATCAAAGGATCTCTGAAGAGTAGAAACCAGGCTCACCCTGTAGAAGACTGGAAGAATTGCTGAAAATTGCACTCGGTCTGTCAGGAACTGAATCTGCTGTGTG
Source organism: Neoceratodus forsteri (assembly GCA_016271365.2). Taxonomy (NCBI): domain Eukaryota; kingdom Metazoa; phylum Chordata; order Ceratodontiformes; family Ceratodontidae; genus Neoceratodus; species Neoceratodus forsteri. The sequence goes on from JADMNL010000028.1 coordinate 87,956,247, forward strand.
TTCTCCCGGTATTGTGCAGTAATTGCGATCGGGATACAGATGCAGCCTGCCTGGTATAGTACTTTCTTTTATATGGATGTGTGAAGAGGTTTGTGTACCTCAAGTGAGCCCTGCTGACATTGAAGGACCCTATCTTATTTGGAGGTCGTGAGTACTAATTCAGGGTTGCTCCCTGTTGAATTGCCACATTAAATCCAAATGGAATTACTGTACTGCTGACTGTTTAATTCTCCTTTTCTCTGTGTGAAAGGGCCCCTACCAGCTGCCACGGTTTGGACTAGCCACTAGGGCTTGGGTACCCAGGGACAGTAACTGATAGGGATAGGCCTGTGCACAGAGCCATAGGATGAATTATTAGAGTGATAAGCTAATTAACCTGATTTCCCCTGTCCTTGTTATATCCCCTAAATAAATCAGAGCTGCTTGTTTCAGCAAAGTTATACTGCCTGAGGTATTTGTCTATGTTAAAGTACTGTACTGTGATTGTTGCACTGTATCTCATTTCACAGGAGGTCCCAGTGCCGGAACCAGACCTGGGGGTAAGTGTATACTGTGAAGGTAATTCTGATATATTGTGTGGGCCACTAGTGGGAAGAAAGGGGGTTGCAGTGTCCCAGAGGGCTGTGACCAAGTTAGTTTAACTATTGCAAACCCTGACCTCTGGGTGAGGCACCGCCATTGGATCCAGGCCCCTCAACCTGTTAGTGGCAAATCAGGCAGGGGTAGTAGCCCCTGGGATAGCGCCATCTAGGGGTTACAACTGCACACATGAAAAGCACAGGGCTCCTTCCTCTTCACTGCCAAAGCTCAACTGAAACTCCAACCGACAAAACCGGGCACTTCCTTTGAGTTCCTCCCAGTTCTTGACTGGATTGGCTGTCACTCACAATAGACTGCTGCTGTTGGTCCAAAAAGGTGCTGAAGTCTAAACTACATCTCCCAGAGTCACTGCTCATACAATCCTCTTGTGGCTGGCTCAGATTATGAGTCCAAGTTCTGATTCGTCCAAGGCACCATTTTAGAGCTAGCTTACCCCACACTGATTGGTCCAGTTCAGCAGTTCAAAACCAGAATGGGGAACTAGCAGACACAGTTCTGACTGCAAAGAAAGCAGGTTAGACAAACTGTAATTTCATTATTACTCTAAATAATTTCTGGCAAACAGTTACATCTTTCAGATAGGTTCCCTTTGCACTCCTAGTGACTGCAAAAATGGAGTGAATTGGCAGCAGCTTGAATGGTACTCAATCAAAGAAACACACAGTCCCCCATTCATGATTCTGACCTCACTCTTGCTAATAACAGGATGTGTAGTATCAGGATCTTGAAGATCAAATTTTTTAAACAATGGCGCAAACTTCCAAAACAATGGCTAACCATATAATGTATTCTGTTTTTGAGGCAATGCAGTTCCAAGCAGACAATATATTTACTTCTTAGAAATGAGTGTTAGCATTACAGCTCCTCTATTAATCTTCCAGAGAGCACAGCCACCGATTCCATGTGTCAGTAACAAATTTACATTCTGTTGTATGATATACTTTTGTGCATAAATTCTGTCCCATCTCCCATTCATCAAAAATGGTGGGCACATGGTTTTGATTACTTAAATTTGCAACAATATGGACTGAGCTGTTCCATAAATCAAAACTCTTTAAGAGACAATGGTATTCTTGCCACAAGACAGCATAAATATCAGCCTCCTGAAGGACTCACAAGGTGAGATGGTAGTTTTCATTTTATATCATAAATGTACTAAAAATAAAAATCACTGCTTGTGTCCCCAAATAAAATATTCAAGTTTACTGACACACACGTGAGACACACACACACACACACACACACACACACACACACACCCTGGGCCCAATTATTCTTAGTCACAGTTTTATGGTCCACACAATGGGGCACAAAAAGGCACCCTGCTGTAATGATCCATGAAACTGCTATACTGAGAACATGAGAATTATGCCAGGGGCAGAGGCAGCCCCCTGGTGAAAATCTTATATTACACAATGGACATAAAAAAAAAATTCTTTAACCTGACTGGTCAGGTACAGTCATTACCCATGGGTAAATCCTGCAATAACACATAGCTGAGGAAGGGCATTTATAAGAAAATATAACAAAACAAAATTAAATACATTTGAAATTTATTTCACGTACGGGTACATTGTATAATCTTATTAAGGCATTCCAGGGTGTTGGTAATTGGGGGACTGTCCACTTCTCACATGGTTAAGACACTCAGCTGAGCCTAGTGACATGCCACACAAGGCGTGTGTAAATCCCCCATTAACCCATGCCCTGCCATGCCTTATTGCTTAAATGCAAATGAGGCATTCCAGCTGTTACAATGCACAAACCACGTTTGTGCACAGTAAAGACCCACACTACCAGCCCATGCACAGAAGCACAGAATCTGTCATTAGAAGGAGACTGATGGTCCATCAAGTCTGCCCTTGCTATACTACTTCACCCCACCAACCTAATGTAAGGGTGGGTTGTCTCCCCTTCCCCCACAACCCCGCCCCTCAGCCCACTGGTGCCACTCCTAGGGACTATGAGACTGCATCCCTGTTTCTAACAAACAGGTCCTCACTGTTCACCCTATTTTATTCTGTATTTTTTGCTGTCTGTTCTCCTGGCTGCCCTCCTCCTAACCACTCCCTCTGGCTCCATCACCAAGCTTCTCCAGGGCTTAACTTGCTCCATTTGTTCTCACCACAGAACCTTCCTGGAGGCACCTGGTCACGGTGCAGGGTCTGCAGGGCCTACAGGAGATCAGACTTCATCCTGCAGCTGGGGTCTTCCTCCACTTTCTACCTCTGGGCCCACCTCATGTGCAAGGGACACAATGTGTGCACTCCACCTCCGTGAGATGCCCCCGCATCCTGCACATGGAGTCACTGCCCTGTGTGTTCCTGCCATGCCGCTGCCCAGATTTCTCCAGGTGGCAGAAGAGTAGTGGACAGACTCACCCCTCTCCTTGAGGAAAAAAGCTATCCTAGGGATGTTCAATCCTCCCTCAGATGGCCAACCACCAAGTGACCTTGCTCCGTTCCTGAACCAGGGACACTGGTGTGGCAGGATGTAGGTGCCCAGCACCTCTGCTTTCCATGCCACTGGGCAGGCCACCACTATTTACCCTGTTTATACCCTCTCAGAAACCTGCCTAGCCTCCAGTGAGTACATATTTAGGGTCATCAGCCTTTCCTCATAGGATCTGACTTGCTGGCCTTGGGTCATCTTGGTCACCTTTCTCTGCACCAACTCCAGTCTATGTCCTTTCTCAGATGAGGACTCCAGAACCGAGCAAAGTATTCCAGATGTAGATTCCTAGCCTTCATTAGCCTGGACCTAGAACAGGGTCTGATATAGCACAGTCAGCTAAACTCACCTTGCTAATGGTATACACTGCTTTCTTGTATCATTGGTATTTCTCACCCCTTATAAATGCTAACATTAAATGACCCAAGAGTGAGTCAAGCTCGAATTGTAGGAAGACTGCAAAGTGACAAAAATTATAAAGATTATATTTTGAAACTTGTCTTCACGGAGAGAAGAGCTAGTCATGAAATATCAGTGGATCTGTTCCCCATCTCTAGGGGTCATGGTGCAAAGTGGGAGAGCCAGATGCACCCTTGTGCCTACAAGTGCTATACACAGAAGAACAAAGTGCTTGTCTAGGAGGAGAAGCACAATGCAAACAAAATTCAGATGTCTGAGGGTAAAATGGAATGTGCCTGCTAACATTTTGTCTTGTGCCAGCAAGCAGCTGGTAGCATGATATTAATCCAGGAGCACAGAGCAGTGCTACAGTAAACTGCAAGGTGAAAACACAAACCACACGCTCAGGCGATAGGGCGAATCAGGCTGAAACTAACAACAGGAGAAAACCACAAAAGCTGCACATTGCGGAGAAAAGTGACTATCAAATGTCTGGTAAATTGCGCAAAGTAAAAATGTATTTAGTCACACAAAGGGATCCAGCACTAAAGCCCCATGCTTTGCATGGAAAACATGACATTTCATATGAGGGCCCCTGACTGGTATCCTGCCTAGAACTGCACTCTCTGCCTAAGTCACCAACACTGAATTTAGCCCTGGGGAAGAGGTCCCTACTGTGACAAAGGCACAATACAAATTGCAGATCCAGATGTCAAAGTGCAAACGGGATTTCCACCTACTGACCTGCTGGGTTTCACCTGTGACCAGCTGGAAGCATAGCATCTTGTTAGGAGCACATAGCAATGGTATGCCGCAAGTGTGCCACATTCTGCCCAGAAATGCCCCCCCTTACATACCCACGCTGAATTGGGCCATGGTGGACCAGTGTTTTGCACCTTTCCCATTCCACATTAGCCACATTCTATGATAGTCCTGCAGACCCCTCACCCACTCTTGAGGAAAGGCAAGTTCCTGGCGCTCCTGACAGTATAGCCCTCGCTGGTCCCACTGTGTCACCTTACATTTCTTCGGGTGGTTCCCCAACTCCTGAAGCCCAGTCCCCATCATGACCAGCTGTGCCTGATTCTAGCACTGTGCCTCCTATGACTGTCTGGTTTTCAAAGGCAATCGCTTTGGGGGCGTGGTAAGAGGCTTCAAGGCCGTGCCCCTTTCTCACATGGTCACACTGCCACTTGCAACTGTGATGGAAGGGTTGAGACCCCAGTTTTGCACAGCTCAGCAGGGTTTCAAAGCCGAGAAGTGCTAACTGGCCACTCAGTAAGCAACTCTGCACCACGTATTATAACAAAGAATTGGGTCCCAAAGCTTTCTTTTACATGATTAATGTGTATAATTGGTGTGTTTTTGTTAGTATATTATATTCAATGTGGACAGACCATTATTGTATGAAATGTAAATTTGATTATGTATGAACTTCAACCTGAATATTGTTTTCATGGTTGCAATAGAGTATTGATTGATTGATTTATAGAAACATAGAATTTTATGGCAGAAAGAGACTGACGGTCCAGCAAATCTTCCCTTACTATATTACCTCACCCACCAAACTACTATCCTGATGGTCTTTCACACTCCTCCTCCTCCTCACCTCCCCACACCTCCAAATCATGTTGCCCCCACCCCAAAGGGCTCTGTGTACGCTTGGTCTTTCCCAACCACGTTTAAGTCTGTTAAGGGTAGCTGCCCCCACCACTTTGGCCAGCAGTCTGTTCCATGTTTCCACCACCCTCTAAGTGAGAAGAACTTCTACACATTTCTCTTGAACTTGCCCCCCACCAACTTCCAGTCATGCCCTCGAGTGACTACATCCCTGTTTCTTACAAACAGGTCCTTGCAATTCATCTTGTTTATAACCCTAAGAAACTTGTATTTCAATCATGTCCCCATACACCAGCCTCGGCCTCCAGCAAGTACTTATTTAGGGCCTCCAGTAGATCCTCATAGGATCCTCCCTGCTTGCCCCGGCCTATCCCAGTGATCACTGGCCTTACCAAGTCTAGTCTGTCAATGTCATTCCTCAGGTGAGGACTCCAGAACTTGGCATAGTACTCGAGCTGAGGTCTCACCAGGGTCTGTTCATAGGCAGAATCACTTTGCTTCTCCTCCTGTCAAAATGTGTTGATTATTCTGGCATTATTCAGTCTCCCAACAACTTGACCACAGACAGCTCCATGGGTCATTCTAAATTATGTCTAGCACTGCATGGCCTACAAAGCTTAGCCTACTTTGTGAATTTTGCATCATCATCATCATCTCATTCTAGTATACACAAGAGATGAATTGGAAGACACTTGAAATCACTAAACAACTAAGAGTAGAGCAATTTCTCAAATTACCCTGAACTGCATTTTTTCTGCACCAAAGACATTTTATTTTTATGATCTTCTCAGAATAAACATGTTGGCAAACAAATAAATTTTTTTTCCCTTTCTGGAGTGTACAAAATGGTTTTAATCAGTAGATTCTACATATGACAGACCATCCTGAGAACAGAGCTACCCCACATAACAAGAGAAGCCCTACTTTGCAGAGTAAGTCTGAGCTCAGAATGGCTTTTCTAATTCGAGTGTAATTTATGCCTGCAAGTCAAACTCTTCTTGTAACTGTAAATATTTTAAGAAGCATAACAGAAAGGACTGCATGTCACTCTCTTGGTGTGCTATGGAATATAAATCATGCAGCGAATCACTGTCTTCAGCAAAGGTCTCATGTAATTTGGCTCCAAATGACAGAATCATTAAGTGCATTATTTCAACACATTTCGTAAGACATACTGGTTTTCCCTTTTCTGTTCATAATTTATATCTATTCACTGGTACAGTATGCAGTCCCCACTGGATAACCCCAATACTTTTAATTGCTGGTACAATTACTGAGAAAAATGACTTACCACAATCAAAACGTAATATTAACAATTTATAATTACTAGTTAGTTGAAATAATGCACTAGAACAGAGTACATTCAGTTCTACAGTATACAAGCGTGCCAACACAGCTTCTCTCTCCCATGTTAGATTAACCATAGCTACTGCAGGACTCAGTTTCACTTTTGCAACAAACTAAATGCAACACAACAATTTTGGTTTCAATTATAGAACATGGGAGTGTCATGTGATGCTCCCAACCAACCACAGGGCTATCTCGGTTATGTGTGAGGTGCTCTTATTTCCGTAAGACTGTCTCACATGCTGTTCCTGTTTAATGGTTTTCTGGCTAGTACCACTCATGCCACAGAAAGGGACCACAAAATGTATTTTCTTTTAATTGTGGCACAATCTATAATAACATTTATTAGGGGCATGAAGAGGGTTCTTATGGTTATAAAAGTTTGCCTCTTGCATCCTTAGGGCACCAGAACTGCTCATCTTTGGTTAGCACTTCTCTTACTCAAAGGAATGCACAGGGCAACACTCTTAGATCCATAGAAGGACCTCTTAGTGCCCCTATAAACTCATAAACCAGTTATTATAAAAAATAAATTATGAATTATGGCAGTGGAATTACCTTTTGTTGTTTTTGGTTTTTTTACACATTCATAGTATATATTGTTTACAAACCACTTGCACTTCACTTTCATGGTTTATTGAGCAACATACACCGTGGTGTGTAAACATTCATAATGCACTACTGTCTGTCCATTATTCTCTATGTTAAACCCCTTGCACACCCACCCTTCCCCCTAACTCAAGCTACATTTTAGAATAGGGCTCCAGAAGACATATATGCAGTATATTTAGACAACTGGAGATGAAATGAACAGTATAACATAAACCCTGTTATCTAGGACTGATGCCATACATACATGACATAACTAGAGAAAGGGTGTGGTTCTCCTCGATGGAATACTACTTGTATTATAGAAACATAGAATTTGTTGGCAGAAAAGGACTGCTTTACCCATCCAATCTGCCCAGATGGTCCCTGCTTAGTCTGTCTCCACAGATCCTAACTGGTCTCTGGTGACCCTCTCCTCTCTGCCTATTTACTAATATTCCCTATGTCTATTCCATGCATGCTTGAAACTCCCTACTGTTTTGCCTTCACCACTTCTACCAGCAGTCTGTTCCAGGCATCCACAACTGTTACAGTGAAGTAGTACTTCTTCACATTCCTCTTACCCCGCCCAGCTTCATCGCTGCTTCTGGTCCTGGTGTTCTTTCTCATTTGAAAGAGACTTCCTCCTGCACCCTCCTTACCCCTGTAAGATACTTCTAGGTCTCTATCATGTCCCCTCTCGCTCGCTTCTCTTCCAAGGTGTACAAGTTGAGATCCCTCAGTCTCTCCTCATGGGGACTTTAGTGCAACCCCTGCACCATTTTTGTTGCCCTCCTGTGGACTGCATTCACCCTGTCTATGTCCATTCTGTGGCATGGCCTCCAGAACTGGACACTATACACCAGCTGGGGTCTTGCCAACGAGTGATATATTGTCAACACCACCCCTCTCCTCTTGCTGGAGATACCTCTCCTTATGCATCCCAACATCCCACTGTCCCTACCCACTGCTTTGTCATACTGCTCTGCCACTTTGAGGTCATCAGATATAATAACCCCACGGTCCCTTTCCTGCTTATAACTGTTTAGTGCCTCTGCCTCCATCCTATACTCAGCCCCTGGGTTCCTATGCCCTAGGGATATGACTTTGCACTTTTTGGCATTACACCCCAAGTGCCATGTTCTTGAACACTTCTCAAGCTTCCCAAGATCCCTAGGCATTTTCTCCAACTTCTCCTGAGTGTCCACCCTGTTACAGATTATGGAGTCGTCTGCAAAAATGCAGACCTTCCCTTCCAGTTCTTCTGCAATGTCATTTATGAAAACATTAATGAGGACTGGTCCCTGTACTGAGCACTGCACCACCCCTCTGCTCGGTGGCATCATGCTCCACATCCCTAGTTAGCTCATCCCTCTTCTCCCTCTTCCGTCCCACTGCTACTCCCTTCCTTCATAATTTTTTCCAATCCTCCCTTGCTATTCTGTCGTTCGCTACCCCTCCACAGTAGCCAATCTGAATCATCCCATTCCAAGGCAAAAATATGGGACTTCAGAGGAGCTGACTTTGATAAGATGACCAACAGAGTTAAGCTAGCCTTGGCAAAAAGAAATACAGGTGAGGGGGTACAGGCAAAGTGGGCAAGCATTAAGGATGCAATACTTGAAGCAACATCCCACTGTGTTAGAGAGAAAGGGAAGTGCAAAAGAGGAAGGAAACCACCTTGGTTCTCAAAAACAGTAGCAGAAAAGGTCAGAGCCAAAAGGCTGGCCTTCAGGAAATATAAGGGAACACAGCAGGATGAAGATAGGGAGGCATACCAAACTTCCCTAAGGGAAGCAAGGAAGGCAGAAAGGCAGGCAAAGGCCCAAACCGAGGAAACTCTAGCACAAATAGCAAAAGAAGGTGACAAGACTTTCTATAGATACATTAGTGAAAGGAGAAAGTCCAGAGGGGGTATTGCTAAGCTCAAAGGGGATAAGGAGGCATTTGAGGAGGAGGACCATGTAAAAGCATCTATCCAAAATAGATACTTCTGCTCAGTGTTTACTGAAGAGAAGGTAGGGCAGGGCCCACAGCTCAGCACCATGGACACAGTGGGGAGGGAGGTGTGCACTAGTCCCTTCACAAAAGAAAGGGTCCTACAAGAGCTCAATAAGCTCAGGGTGAATAAGGCAATGGGACCTGATGGCATACATCCCAGAGTACTAAAGGAGCTAAGGGTGGAACTAGCAGAGCCATTATCAGAACTGTTTAGTGAGTCTCTGAGCACAGGAGAGGTCCCAGAAGACTGGAGAAGGGCTCATGTGATCCCACTCCACAAGAGTGGTAGCAGGGAGGAGGCAGAGAACTACAGACCAGTCAGTCTTACCTCAGTAGTGGGCAAGATTATGGAGGCACTCCTTCAGGAAAGGATAGTGCAACACCTGGAATCCATAGGAGCACAGGATCCAAGACAGCATGGGTTTACAAAAGGAAGGTCCTGTCAAACTAATCTCATAGATTTCTTTGACTGGGTAACCAGAGTGGTGGACCAAGGGGAAGCAGTTGATGTTGCCTACCTTGACTTCAGCAAAGCTTTCGATACTGTTCCACATAGAAGATTGATTAATAAGCTGGGTAGGCTCGGGTGGGTCAACTGGGTGGCAAACTGGTTGGCGGGCTGAAAACAGAGAGTGGTGGTAAATGGTATGCAATCAGAAGAGATGCAAGTCACAAGTGGGGTACCTCAGGGATCAGTCCTGGGGCCAGTTCTCTTCAATATCTTCATCAGTGACATTGTAGATGGACTGGAGGGTGAAGTTTGTCTGTTTGCAGATGACACTAAGATCTGCAACAGAGTAGATGATCCAGATGGGGTGGGCAGAATGAGAAGAGATCTGGTTAAACTAGGAAAATGGTCGGAAGAGTGGCAACTGGGAGCCCGGCCCGGTGGTGCTGAGGGTTGAGGCGCTGGACGCCACACCTCACGCTATGCCGGTGACCCGAGTTCGGGAGCAAGATCGGGCACCGGGGGTCGGCAGGGGTGGGTGAGGATTGAGCGCCAGCTGGGCTACTGTCCTCCCTGGGGGGGAGGAAGGGGCATTGCTCGGCATGCCAGCAGCTCCCGGTGGGGACGGGGTGGTCCAGCATGCAGGGCAGCAGGTACATAGCGTGTCTGATGCTTGGCAGGGTTGCCGTGTGCTGTAGCATCAGGGACATGCACCACACACAGGAGGGGGGAGTGCACAGCAGAACAGGGAAAACACCGGTCTGTGGGGTAGGCGACGGCACCTGCCCCATGCCCACTGCCAGGTCTATCCTGCCTGGCCTTCCAGTGTCCTCCACCTGGGCTGTCACCCACGAACCGGAGAGTGACTGTATAGAGTGGTCAAGAGGAGGGGCAACCCCATCTCGGAGGGGTTAAGCTGGGGGTGCTGGTTGTGTGGGCTGAAAGGTTGGAGAGAGGAGGCTTATGTAGGAAGACTTCAGGCGGGGCAGGAACAGGCAGGATGCCTGATAGAGGCTTCACAGACCATGACCAGAGGGAAAAAATAGGTAAAAAAAAAACATGGCAACTGGGGTTTAATGCAAAGAACGGCAAGACCATGCACATAGGGAAGAGAAACCTAGAAGCCACCTATAGGCTGGGAGGGAAGTTGCTGGAAGTCACAAGGGAAGAAAGAGACTTGGGTATCATCATCACCGATTACCTGAAATCATCCAAGCAGACTACTAAAGCAATAGGAAAGGTTAGGGGGATGTTGGGGTGTATCAGTAGAGGTATCACAAGTCAGAAGAGGGAGGTAATAATCCCTCTTTACAAGACACTTGTTAGCCCCAGCTGAGTACTGTGTGCAGTACTGGAGGCCACACCTCACAAGGACAGTAACTAAATTGAGGCAGTCCAGAGAAGGGCAACAAAATGGTGCAGGGACTGCATCAGAAAAAATATGAGGACAGATTAACGGAGCTCAATATGTATACCCTAGAGCAAAGGAGGGAGAGAGGTGATATGATCAAAACATTCAAACACCTTAAGGGCATTAACAAGGTGAAAGAGTCTAACATGTTCCAACATATGAAAAATAGCAGGACAAGAGGACACGGCATGAGATTAGATGAGGCCGATTAAGGGTAATGTGAGGAAGCTCTTTTTCAAAGAAAGGGTGGTGGATGCATGAACGGCATACCTCAAGAAGTGGTGGATACGAATACAGTGCAGGGCTTCAAACAGGCATGGGATAGACATAAAGGAGCAATACAGATCAGTATGAATAGATAGACCATTGACAGAGCAAAGGCCGATGGCACATTCATAAGGTAGAAAAAGAAATGAGCAGGCTGGATGGGCCCTGTGGTCCTTAATTGCCGTCAGCTTCTATGTTTCTGTGTTTTTATGTTTCTAAACCTGAAAGCAAGCAAAATTAAATGCTCATTTACCAGTCGCTCATTTTGGTTTGCTCTTTTGACATGATACCCCTTCCAACAAAGTCTGATTGTATTGCAATTACGTGTCAGTGCAGGCATTATTAACTCAGTAGTTATGTATGCTTCCATTGGCCTATCAGGAATGCTGTTAGCCACATGCCAAGTATGATACAGTGGTCCTATGTTGAGCACATTATTACACAGAATGGTGTCTAGAATCATAGAAATTGCCTGCAGATGAGGAGCAATAGTGTTGTACAGTGTGTCCATTCTCTCTACTTACTGTAAAAGTTGCATAGCCTACTTGATATCTGGCTTTACCTTCTCTTTCCTGTTGCTACTGTTCCCCTTTGCCAGTCCCATGCTTTATTAAATTCCCCCATTGTGTAGTCCCCAACTTCCTCAACTAAGAGTTAATTCATTCTAGGCTTCCACCACCCTTTCCCTAAATACTTCCTGATGTTACCCCTGAGAGTACCCCCTTCCAAACTCATGTCATGCCCCCCCTCATGAACATGCACCTTATGAAGATGCTATCCTTCAATACACTATTTATGACCATTAGATATTGGCAGGTTTCTATTATGTCTCCTGTCTCTCCTCTTCTCCAGGGCATACATAGGGAGGTTTCTTAGTCTCTTTTATTATCAATTTTGTTTTAATCCCTGCACCATCCTTGTTGACCCTATTGGAACTGCGTCCACACTGTCTAACTCCTTACAGAGATGTAACCTCAGAACTGGACTTAGTAGGAGATGTGGCCTCCAGAACTATACACTGAACTCCAAATGAGGCATCATGAATGATCTCTACAGTGGCATCACCACCTCTTTTCTTCTGCTGGTGATACTGATCCCTATGCATCCCATCATCACACTGGCTCTCCCCGCTGACTTGCAATATGGTTTGGTTGCTGTTAGGTCATCAGGTGTGATTATCCCCAAATCCCTTTCCTGCTTGGTGACCATCACTATCACCCCCTATCATGTAATCCTCCTCTGTCTTGCTCCCCAGTTTCATGATATAGCACTTTTTTGCATGAAATCTCAGATGCCGCACTGTACACCATCACTCCAGTTTACCTAGGTCCCCCTCATTTGTCCTCCATTCATGGAGTGTGCACCCGCTTGCAGATATTACTGCCATCTTCAAAGAGGCACGCCTTCCCTTCCAGCCCCCTCCCCAAAATGTCACTGAAGAAGCCATGAAATACAACTGGCCCCAGAAGAGATAATTGTGGCACCCCACTGCTCACCCTGCTTTCCTTAGATTGACCTCCATTTACCACCACCCTCTGTTATCTATCGCTCAACCAGTTCCTAACGCGGTTTACCACCTTATGACTCACTCCCTGGCTGCCCAGCTTGTTCAGTACTCTTCCATGTGCCTTGGCATTCGAGGCCTTACTGAAATCAAGGTAGGTGTTATCCACCACTTCTTCCTCCCCTTCCCCATCCACTTCCCTCTTCACCTAGTCAAACATATCAATTATATTTGTCTGACATGTCCTTCCTGCTGTGAAGCCATACTGTGTCAGGTCTGGTGCTCTGCTGGTTTCAGTGTTGAACAATCCTTTCCTTAAGTAGTAAAATCCTAATTTTCCACACTATTGAGGTTCTGCTGATTGGTTTCCACTTTCAAGTCTTCTCACTACCCACTGTTGTGAAGAGGGACTACATCTCCCTCCTCCCATCCTCAGTAAACACTCTCATAACAACTCATTCATTCAAAATCTATTGGTTGTGTTGGTCATGAAGCCATACAACTGCGTATGGAGCAGCGAGGGCTGTCTGCTGTCATAGTGTTACTCACTACGGTCCATTGCATGTTTGAATTAATCAGCAGGCTGGCATGAAATTAGAATTAATGCACCTGTTGCTATGATGACAGGCCAAGTGGAGTTTGACTCACATTTGCTCCACTCTGGCTTCACACAGCTCTCCCCAAAATGGCATAATAGAATGTCTGTCATCCAATTTACCTGTGTCACCAACCTGTCCACCTGCCTCCTCCTCATCCTTGTAGAAGATGTCTGGATTGTAGTTGCCCATTGAAGTGTTATGATGTGTGGGCTGGCAGTATAGCCTAGAGGTTAGAGTAACAAGCTGTGAATGAGCTTGGTACATCCAGCAGACCAGACCTTGGTTTTATTCTCACAATCTCCACTTGCATGCTGTGTAACTCTGAGCAAGTCACTTAACTGCCCAGTGCTCCCAAGTCACCCCTGAAAACAGGCACTTGTGCCTAGTGAGCTTTACCCGGCTACCAAAGACTAAAAAGGAAAGCATTTGCCAATGCTGGATGTTGTCTCGCTGGCATTGGTACTGGTAGTGCAGGAGTTAGAGATGCATAATAGGAATGGCAGTGAAGTATTGAACTGATGCCAACCTCACCCCCACCCTGCAGAGAGTGACAGGCATTAGGGTGTGCCTTTGGGTCGTCAGCTATAACGCTCATGCCATTTCACCTCACCCTACCCTGTAGACACTGACAAGTATTGTGGTGTGCTTTGGGGTCTTTGGGCATTTTCTTACCCCATTCCATAAGGAAATATGCTGAGATGGGTGCAGTATAGGAGAATGGGGTGAACTTTGGGGCTGAAAACTGCAAGGCACACCTCGATGCCTGTCACTGGCTACAGGTGGGGGGCTGGGGGTGGAATGGCATGAGCATTACAGCCGATGTTCCCAAGTCGCACCCTTGATGCCTGTCAGTCTGTATCGGGTTGGGTGTTACAGTTGGAAGCCCTAATGCCGTATGTGTTTGCTGGTATTTTCACTCCAAATTTTCAACATGGTCTGTTTGTGACCCCGCCTCATGAAGAGCAACACTATCAGTTTGTTAGCTGAAAGGTGATTTTGCACAGGGACTGTGCCATTTGGCACCACATGTGCGAAAACACATTTTGGGCAGGATGTGAAAAATGACAACTATATTGTTCATGAAGAGGTGTAAAAAAATGGCAGTACTGAAAATCTGGAGTGAAAAGATGAACAATTGGTGAAGTCATGAGCATGCATAGAAACAACACAACACATATCTGTAATCCACTTATTTTTGGGATTTTTAACCACATTTTCAACATAGGCATTTTGGGAACTCCCCTCATGAACAGTGGCACTGTGATTTTGTTAATCTGTCCCAAAAGTTGATTTCCCACAGCGACCACGCCATTGTGCTCCACAGGTGTGAAAACACATTTGGGCAGGTGTGAAAATGACAGCTGTACTGTTCAAAGGAGGTGTGAAAAATGCCAGTGTTGAAAATGTGGCATGATTGCAAATTTGCAAAGTTACAAGGGTGCATGTAAACTGTGCAATGCACGCTTGTAACAGTCATTTTATGGACTTTCATCATCAAATTTCAAAATAGGCATTTAGGACCTCTGCTCATGAACAGTGTCACTGTCATTTTCTCAAACTTCCCGGAAACTGATTTCGCATAGCGACCCCGCTATTCTGTGCTGGATGTGCGAAAACACATTTTGGCCAGAATATGTAAAATGACAGCTGTACTGTTCATAAAGAAGTATGGTAAAATGCCAATTTTGAAAATCTGGAGTGAAAAATATTTCAAATTCACGATTTCTGAATATGCGTGGAAACTGCGCAATGCAGCCTCGTAAACAGCCATTTTGGTTTTTTCGCCATATTTTCAACATAGGCTTTTTGATAGCCCGCCTCATGAACACTGGCACTGTCATTTTGTTAATCAGTCCTGAAAGGTGATTCCGAGCAGTGATCGCGAAATCACCTTTTGGGACAAAATAATGCCATGATAGTGACTGAATTCATGAGGAAGGGTCCCAATAACCCCATGTTGAAAATTTGGTGCCAAAATTCCCCAAAATGGCCAAGATATGCACCAAAGTTGAAAAAACCCTATTCATGCCATTATACAGCTTACCGGCATTTCTTGAGTTTGCAGGCTTTTGAAGAGTGCAGACGCTGCTCCCAGTCCACTGAAGATTGTTATGCCATGCTCTGGAATAGGCATGGCATGAGGGGTGTGGGGAGGCAGGGTATGCAGATGGTGGGCGCGTTGGTGGAGGAGCAGGACAGACCGTGAGGGACCGTTTTCTGTTTTACAGGTTTAAATAAAAAAACACATCAGGGGATTGTTTTTTTTCAGGGGCATTTGGCATGCTTGGGTGGGCTCCCAGCATGCCATCTGAGTGTTTGGGGAGGTGCTGTAGCCGACAGGGATTTGGCACTCTGTCGGCACATACCGGCGGGGGGGCAGGAGCCATGGGGATTGGGCACCTCTTTGGCACACAACAGGGGTGGGCATTATGCCAACGAGATTGGGCTCCCCCCAGCGGCAAATTAAACTGGACTGAAGCTGGCGAGGTTGGGCTCCCCATCGGCAAAGAAAGACTGTTGGGGGGGCGCATGATGCTGAGGGGGATTAGGCACCCCCTCAGCACAGAATGGAAATGGGAGGGGAGCCATTATACTGACAGGGAGTGGGCTCCCCATCGACACATGAACTGGGTCAGGGCATGTCATCAGGGGGATTGGGCACCCCCGAAGTCGGCATTGTGGCAGGCGGCAGCAGTCACTGCCACCATGTTTATTGGACTGCTTTCACCAGGAAGGGCACATCGGGAGGCATGTTCTGGTGCCGCTGCATGATGAGCTTGGCTCTCATTGCAGTAGACCTTGTCTTAGATGTGCTCGCCTCATTGCTGGTGTGGCGCCTGCATGCTGGCTTATTGGGCAATGAGGGACGCACCTACTGATGCATGCCCTGCATTCACCCACTGCAGTGACCTGACTCTAAATCTACATTAAATATGGTTGGCCATGCACGCTGAGCCAACATAAAAAAGGAAAGAGTGAAGTTAAGGGAATCTTTTCAGCTCCACAATCTGATTCTATGTCACCTCAAAGCTCTCCTTAAAAAGGCTCTAAAATGGAGGGGGTTACCACTGATGCTGGAAAATACACATCAGCAGGTTTCTCACCCTTTCAGCAGTTACTGAACCCTAAAGTGAATGATACAAAAGCTGCAAGCAGCAGTCTCCACCCAAGGAGGCTGGAAAAGCTACAAAGCCATCCTTGGATCTCAGTAAGGAGCAGAAGGCATCTGATAGGGGAAGATCTGATGCAAAAAATGTCCCAAAGAATAAAAGAGCCTCAGATATGCTGATGCTATCAACATTGGCTAAGAAAAACACAAAAAGAAAAACATACATCTGCTACTCACCCTGTAAGGGACCAGGAGCTAGCAGTGGAACAGAGAGCTGTACCCTCTGAAGAGAACATCACTATGATGGGGCAGTTCTTCCAGGCCTTCCAAAGCTATGGGAACTTGGTCACCGCTTCTGCTCCCCTTTTCAGAGGTTCACATCCTGCAGTAACCTGTTCTGGAGGAAGTAGATGAGGAGGAAGAAGGAAAACCGATTGAGCCTGAAAGTACCCCAGAACAGAACTTTGTTTCCCTAACAAGGGTTAATTAGGATTTTTCCTCATATGCCTTCTTTGTAAGGCAGATGGTGGACACCTCGATATTCCCTCCATAGAAACTGAGGAGGAGGATACAGAGGAGGCTGAGTTCGTGAGTATGCTGGGTCTGACCTCTGCTAGAAGTCTATCTGTTCCCATCCACGAGCCCTTAGGAAAGCCACAATCAACAAGTATGCAGCAAACTTAAATTCTGTTCCAGGCCTTTTATAAGTGAATAGAAAAGAAGAATCAAGTGAATGAACAAAGTGTTGAGTACCTGTATTCCCACCCAGACCACATAGGAGTAGTCCCAGCTACTGCTTTTAAAAGGGCTAGGGTAGGGAGTCCTTGTGTGTAATGCCACCTGTGAAAGATTTCAGGAAACTGGACCACATGGCAAGGAAGATTAACACCTCTGCAACCTTGCAGCTAAGGCAAGCAGCCTAGTACTAAAAGGCACTCTGGAATACAGTCATGGCACTGAGTGAGCTGGTCAGTGGTGAGACGGGTGATGATTTGGATGAAATGGTTAAAGTAGTATTAAAAAATAGGCTTTTTATATCCTGGCATCTGATTGGCTGGTACCCTTGCCAGAGGGGTACATTAACTTTCAGTAGATGCCCAGGAAATAAAAAGTACCACCCTATAGTGCCCCTTCACCCTCTGAAGTATACTGGTGTCCACCCTGCTCCCTAATTGGCTAAAACACCAAATTTTCATTTCAAATCACTGTCATTTTTTTATGTCGCTTACCGAGAAATACTACCCCTAGCAAGTCAGTCCTACCACAGACACTCGCAAGCATGTCACAGTCCATGAATGACGTAGTTTGCCTTAAAAACAAGCTTAAAAGTACCACTCCATTTGAAAGCGTCAGACAAACATCAGGTTAAGCTGCCTGTTATAGTTGTCTTACACTCCCCCCCCCACAGTTCCTGTCCCGTCACCAATCCTCGACCAATTCCCACATTACACCACCAAATGTAACAAATGTACCTGCTTTTTGAGGGTTTGGTTTTCATCTTTCCACCTCCTCAGTCGACCTCCTTCTACAAAATCTACGGACATTTTTTCCATACTCGGCTTCTCCATAAAAAAAAAAACAGCACGTTAAAAGCACCGATTCTTCCTAGTGCTACAGACGCACGGAAACCCTGTCACTAACTCCACTCCCACTGTCTTAGGGAAAATGTAACCCAGACTGCTTTCTAAAAAAGAAATTCAAGTCCATTAAAAAAAGTGCCCAGGTTTAAGCAGCCTTGAGCAACTCACACGTTCCCCCAGTTGGGCTACAGCATATCCCAGCCTCTCGTCCTACAAATACAGTAGTACTAATCTCTGCTTGCCGTGCCCTGTCCCAGTCGACTCTGCAGTTTAACACAAACTGTTAATTTTTTTTCCTGTATTATGAACACCCAACAGAATTCAGACATAAAACAATACTCGCTCATATCTGATGTCCATAAATTTAGCGTAACACACTTGCGGGTCTCCAGCTATGCATGAAACCAGGCAGCAGCTGCTTTTCAGTTTCATAGGTTTCATAGGTTATACAAGCTACTAAACATACATCCTTAATGCTTGCCTTGAACTCCCACTTTATACTATATCATGTTTGTTTTTATAGAAGTTGTCCAGCCTAATCTTAAAAGTGTCCATGGTTTTACTTCCAACTACATCCTTAGGTAAACTGTTGCACAGTGTTACCCCCCTCTGACTAAACCAGTTCTTTCTGTTTAGTGTCCTCCACTTGTCCATTTTCAACTGCAACCCATGTCTCCTACTTCATATCCATATTTGCTTTGACTATGAGGCCCATATTGCTACTCAGTTGTTTATCCTGCAACACCCTATAAATCATACACATATCCCCGAGTCCTTCTATACTGCAATGTAAATAAACCCAAATCTTGAAGTCTCTGCTCATATCCTTTATTCTCCATACCACAAATTATTTTTGTCGCTCTTCTCTGTACTCCCTCCAACCTCCCAATATCTGACTTTAAGTATGGTGACCACACCTCACACAATATTCCATATGTGGTCTCACTAAAACCTGATAGAGTGGTAAAATCACCTTTCTGTCCCTGCTCAATGTGCCTAAATATATATATATATATATATATATATATATATATATTGTGTGTATATATATATATATATATATATATATATATATACAATTTAATACATTAGTCTTTTTAACCATATGTCCACATTGTGTACTGAAGCTTAAATCATTTGTTACCATCACCCCAAATCTCTTTCTACTATCGTGCTATGTAGTACATTTCCTCTAATTTATATTCTATTTTAGTATTTGTTTTCCCTAAGTGCATTGTTCTATCAGTATTTAATAGTAATTTAAACCGATCAGTCCAATGATCCAATCTATCCAGAATTAGTTGTACTTCTTTGTTGTTCAGTGTTATTTACTATGCCCCCTATTCTGCAATCATCTGCAGACTTGGTCCTCCAGATGTTTTGGGAATTGCACTCGATTGAGGAGATGTACAAGTTAAATAAACAAGGCCCTGATACAGATCCCTGAGGAATCCCACTAGTGACATTCTCCCAGTCAGATTTGACTCCATTAATAACAACCCTCCGTCTTCTATTACTCAACCAGGCCTCAACCCAATTTATTATGTTGTTAGGTATTTTTGCATCAATCATAACCTCAATCAACTCTTTGTGCGGGCGTTTGTTGAAAGCCTTAGAAAAATCCAAAAAAATGATGTCTACTGCATTTCCTAAATCTAGGACTTTATTTGCTTTCTCATAAAAGGTCAACATGTTAGTTTGGCATGATCTGGTTTTTGTAAACCCGTGTTGAGTCTGATCTATCATAGTTTGATGTGATAGGTGGGCTAACATATGTTCTTTAATTATCCCTTCCAGAATTTTACCCACTACAGAGGTCAAACTAATCGGTCTAAAGTTCTCAGGCATTGCGATAAAAATCTGAGTGTAACCAATGGAGAAAACAGAAAACTAACAAACAAAAAAACCCCACTGAATAAAATAATTAATAAATTAAAAAAGGTTAAACAAAAGCAATGTTAACCCTCTGTGTGGGGGTAATATGGCAACCTGCTCCAAACTGAAAACTACAGGGACACTGGTAGGACCATGTGGAGGAACTATTTTATGACAAAAAAGTCAAATGGCTCAGAGTCATAACATTCAAAGATAAAATTATTTTTTTAAAACACATGCAATATGGTTGCCCATTGTCTAAGTGCAATAATACCCTCAAGGGTGTGTGGTATGGGCAATACCACCCACCCTGTTGGGTATTATTGCTTGCTCAGAGCCCATTAAGTATCAGTATCAATTGGCTGTGGATGCAGATGTATTGTTTTGAGAGTCCTGGCACACTTTTGTTGCCCTGAGGAGGATTGTCTGGCCAAGGGCTACCATCTTCACTGAAGGAACAGAGGCAAAGGCAATTGATTTAACCTTTGAAGCCCCTTTCTGTTTGGTGAAAAGACAGAGGCGCATATGAAACAAGCATTTGTCAATGCCGAATGTTGTCTTGCTGGCATTGTCATTGGTAGTGCAGGAGACAGAGAGATGCATAATAGGAATGGCAGTGAAGTATTGAACTGACGCCAACCACACCCCACCTTGCAGAGACTGACAGGCATTGGGTGTGGCTTTGGGTCATCGGAATAACGTTTGCATGATTTTCACCACTCTACCTTGCAGAAATGACAGGTGTCGTGGGTGTGCTTTGGGGTCTTCGTGCCTTATGATCACCCCATTCCATAAGGAAATACTCTGAGATGGGTGCAATAGGAGAATGGGGTGAACTCTGGGGCTGAAGAGTCCAAGGCACACCTCGATGCCTGTCACTGGCTGTAGGGTGGGGTGGGGGTGAAATGGCAAGAGCATTACAGCCAACAGTCCCAAGTCACAATTCTGGATGCCTGCTGCCCTCACAGGTGGGACAGTTGAAACCTAACGCCCCAGGCGTTTGTTGGTATTTTCACTCCAGATTTTCAACATGGGTTTTTTGTGACCCCACCTCATTAACAGTAGCACAATCAGTTTGTTAGCCGGAAGGTGATTTTGCACAGTGACTACGCCATTTGGCGCCACAGGTGCGAAAATACATTTCGAGCAGGATGTGAAAAATTACAACTGTACTGTTCATGAGGAGGTGTAAAAAAATGGCAGTGTTGAAAATCTGGAGTGAAAAATATGAAAAATTGGTGAAATTACGAGTGTGTATAGAAACTGCACAATGCACACCCGTAACGCAATTATGTTGGGGATTTTTGTAACCAAATTTTTAACATAGGCATTTTTGGACCTCCGCACAAGAACAGCGTCACTATGATTTTGTTACTCTGACCCAAACATTGATTTCCCACAGCGACTGCGCCATTGTGCGCCACATGTGCGAAGCACATTTCGAGCAGGATATGAAAAATGACATCTATACTGTTCATAAGGAGGTGTAAAAAAATGGCAATGTTGAAAATCTGGAGTGAAAATATGAAAAATTGGTGGTCACGAGCATGAGTAGAAACTGTGCAATGCATGCCCGTAACACAATTATTTTGGGGATTTTTTTAACCAAATTTTCAACATAGGTATTTTAGGACCTCTGCTCATGAACAGTGACACTGTGATTTTGTTAATCTGTCTTGAACATTGATTTCCCACAGCGACTGTACCATTGTGTGCCACATGTGCGAAAGCCCATTTCCGGCAGGATGTGAAAAATGACAGTTGAAATGTTCATAAGGAGGTGTGACAAAATGGCAATGTTGAAAATCTGGAGTGAAAATATTAAAAACTGTCGAAGTTATGAGCGTGTGTGGAAACCGCGCAACGCACGCTTGTAACGGCCATTTTGAATAGCCACTAAATTTGCAAGATATTTGACCCCACCTCATGAACAGTGGCACTGTTGTTTCATTAATCAGTCCTGAAAGACGATTCCATGCAGTGACCGTGAAATTACCTTTCAGGACTGAATAACGAGATGACAGTGCATGTGCTCATGAGGTGGGGTCTCAAGAATCCCATGTTGAAAATTTGGAGCCAAAATTAAAAGAAATGGCTGAGATATCCACTTAAGTTAACCCCCCCCCTCCCATTTATGCCATTATACAGCTTACCGGCATTTCTTCAGTTTGTGGTCAACTTTGAAGAGTACAGACGTGTTCCCGCTCCACCAAAGATCACAGTATCGGACCTCCGGAGGTAAGTATGGGGTGGTGGGGAGGTGGCGTGCACAGAGGGTGGTGTGGGTTGGGGAGGGCGCTGTGGACCATGGACCGCTTTTCTTTTTTCAGGTACAGAAAAAAA
This sequence comes from Neoceratodus forsteri, assembly GCA_016271365.2. Lineage (NCBI taxonomy): Eukaryota > Metazoa > Chordata > Ceratodontiformes > Ceratodontidae > Neoceratodus > Neoceratodus forsteri. Next base: position 87,978,389 of record JADMNL010000028.1, read on the forward strand.
AAAAAAACTGACACTGCACCGCGGATGGTTTTCTTTATTTACAGGTGAAATACAACAAATGGACACATTGGGGTGGGCTCCCAGTGTGCCTCATGACTTCGGAGGGTATGTTGACCACACTGGGGAGGGCTCCCAGTGTGACACACACAATGGGGGTGGGGCAGGGGAGGAACAGGAACATGCCGACACGGTCGGCTTTCTATGAGCAGATACACACTGGGGTGGTCTCCCAGTGTGCCACACATAATGTGGGGGGGTGGACATGCTGACACGAGGATTGCACCCCCGTTGTCGGCTTTCTTTTGGGATTGTGTGGTGGATGGCAGGAGCTGCCGCCATGTTTATTGAAATGTTTCACTGGTGTCAGTGGCTCAGTAGGTAGCACACTCACCTCTGAGGCCGGGAGATCAGAGGGCTGTGGGTTCAGTTCCCACATCTGGCACTGGGTTAATATCCAGTACTGACACTGTAGTGCAGCAAGAGAGGATGCTGCACTTCTGAGGTGCCGTCTTCGGAGGCGTTAAACCGAGGTCCCTTCTGCCTGGATTGGTGGTAGTTCAGGTAGATGTTAAAGATCCCATGGCACTTATCGAAGAGCAGGGAATTTCCCCAGTGTCCTGGCCAAATTTCCTCATTCACTAAAAATACCACCAACAGCTTAATCTGGTTCAAGGTCAGTTGGCATTCATCTGTATCCCCCTCCCGTGCGTGCCTGAAAATAGGCAGGATTTGTCTAGTGCACTTACCCGGTCAACAAAAACTAAATAAATAAATAAATAAATAAAGATGTACGGAGGTGTGTCATCTGTGCGCTGCATGACAAGCTTGTCTCAGATTGCAGCACTTTTCTTTCAAGTTATTTCCACTTCACATAATTCTGTGTCAGTGCTAGCATGCTGGCTCTTTGGGGAATGAGGATGCACCTTCTAAAGCGTGTCCTGCATTCGCCACAACACTGCGCACCTCTGAAAGTGCTACTACCACAAGATGTTGCTTGCGCACACATAAAAAGTGGATGAACAAAAGTCCACCTGCAAAAGGCTAACCCAGAAGGAAAAGGCTTCAGCTTCTTATTGGCCTTATGGAAGGGGAGGCAGTTCCCCCCTACTGAAGATTTCTTGCTGTAGAGCTAAGACAGGAGCAGTGTCCATTTTTCTAAACTACAGAACCATTCCTTTCCAATTATTTTTTTCCAATTATTTAACCAGGTGAAACACACTAAGCTGAAAGCTTGTTTACAGGTGCAACCTGGGATCACAGGGAAGTTAAGTGAATTGCTCAGGGTCACACAGTATATGCAAGTGGGGGCTGTGGGATTCAAACCCAGGTCTCCTGATTTGCAGCTCAGAGCCTTAAACCAGTGAGCTATACTGCCTCCAATAATGAGTAACCAAGAACTACTTTTTGAACACTGTGCAACAATGTAAAGGTTTTTAAAGAACAAATGCTCAAGTTCAACTTTCTTTTTACTTATGTTCTAGAATAGGAGAGATGGATGGGAGGCTAAGACTCACTACTGGACCCTTCAACCCTTCAGAAGAAACATCATTACTACAGTGAGTAATTTTCTTTTCTACAGGAGTCCAGTAGTAATTTCATATAAGTTGCAGACTTTGTAGCAGTATCTTGAGAGGCTGGGACCTTTGAAATCTAGCTAGGAAAAAGGTTTTGTAAGAATGCAGTCCCAGATTTGGCACCACTTTTAGAGTGGATGTCCAAACAAAAATGCCTTGTAAAGGTGTAAACAGCAGAGCAGGTAGTTTCTTTATAGATATCTTGGAGGGGCATGCCCCCTTAAAACTGTCACTGAGGCAGAAGTATCCCCTAGTGGAGTGTGATGTGATTGGTGGACGCCTGGAATAGCCTGCCCCTGGAGGTGGTGGGGTCTAACACATACAAACATATATGGACTTATGAAGAAGCCAGCAGAAGAAGGCCATTTGGTCTATCAAGTCTGCTCATATTGCAGGGTCCACAGCTTGAGCTAATGTCCCTGCCCTCCCCACTCCTCCCATCCTCCCTACCCATGATCCTTACTTTCCCCTGTGCCTATCCCAGCTCTCTTAAAGCTACCCACTGTCTTCAATGAGATGACCTCTTCCAGCAGTGCATCCCAAGTGTCCACCACCCTAACACACAGTTGTGGGATTCAAGAATGCATGGGATAGACACAAGGGAGCCCTCATGCCAAAGGGTAGCTAGGGGGTAGAAAAAGACAAAACAACGGGCAGACTAGATGGACCTGGTCTCCTTCTGCTGTCACCTTCTATGTTTCTATGTGCCCTTAGGCCTTTGTAGGACTGCTTGCCAGCCTTCTCATGGTGTTGGTTTACCCTACCAGCCACTCCATAAGAGACAAATAGCTGAGTGCTGTCAGCTCTGGCATCCTTGATTCTGTCAAGGTAGTACCTCAGTGCTCTTTTCAAATCAAGGCAGTGCAGCTTTTGCTCACCTGTGCTAGAGTGATTAGTTATGGTAACACCAGTTTTGCATCATGCAATGGTTCAAATCCCAAGAAAACATGTCACAATTCATCAAGGCTAAGTAGACCTTACCTAACTTTGCATTTCCTGCCTTTGAAGCTTTGTGTTTAAACTCCAACATATGCAGTAACTCAGTTTTCTGCAATGAATTTCCTCACTTTTAAAAAAGATATACAAAACACATGCATATAACTTTATTCTGACAATGCTAGTACCAACACATTTCATGGAAAATAGTTCCTGGGTGTATTACTACCCCTGCCTGTCCCAGTGCCTGTTCCCACCCTCTGCCAGCAGTCACAGTTGTCAAGTGGCAACCGCCCCCCTCACCCAGCACCAGTATAAATAGACTCTGGCACCATGTGCATTCTTCCAAACCAGTTTTGAATATTGCTAAGAAAGCATATCCATTTGTCTAACACTGTGACACAGTGTTGCCAACCCTGCCTACAAAATATTTGTGTGCATGCACCTTCTTCACTTTTTCAACAGCCTACGACATGCTTGCCTTCATTTTTTTTATCTGTTATTTCATTGCCTATTGGCCAGTCTGCTCCCATCTGCACCAGTCCACACAGCCCAGTCACACAGCATCTCTGGTCATACCTTCATCCAAGTGTGTTCTGCCACAGAACCTAATTGAGATGCCCAGTCACCAGTGCTGGGCCAGGGGTGGTGGGGGCAATCATTCAGCCATGGTCAGAGTTTTTTCCTCCAATTATTTACCCCATGGTCCAAACACATGCATTGATGTGATGTGCGTGTCCATCTTCACAGAGATGCTCCCAGCATCTGGGTAGGATCCTCCAATGTGATCCCACTGCACTTCCAATAAGAATCCTTCAGATTGCAGCCGACCAGCAGGACACACTAACCCTCCACAAGGAGGGAGACTCTCCTGAGGAATGTTCATTCTTCTCTCCCCAGCCAGCCCTCAAGAGACCAGAGTCCGCTCCTCAAACGTGGTGACCAGCACAGCAAGCAGTAGCTCTCTGCCATGCTACCTGATTGTCTTTGCCTAATTCTTTTACAAAAAGTACTAAATTGCTCTGTTGTCAATATTACTCTTACAGACATGTGACTTTTCATCAGTCAAACGTCCCCACAAATACACCTCCACATTCGTCAGAAAAGTTGCGCACATTGGTTGAAACCATATCCATTTAATCTGACACTATCTGCAACATATTTTGTGACATTTGTTTTGTCCATCAGTATCTGCAAAACATTTTCTTCGTACTTATGCTCATTCACTTCCTTCATTTTTTTAATTATCTACAACTCGGTGCCTCCAGTTTTCTTTCCATAATGTAGGACCCCCCTCCCAACCCCAATCACCTGTAATAAAAGTACCGCATTTCCATAGTGTAGGACCCTCCTCCCACTCCTGATCACTGTTATAAAAAAAAAAAAAAATGATTCCCGTTTCCTGGTGGCTAGTGGTTGCTTACCCCCATCTCAGTAGGCAATAAACCACCACCCTGCCTCGCCCCCATCCCAACCCATGCTGGTAGCTGGCAGTTGGCACCAGCCTCTTCACTTGCTCGCCAACAGCCAACTGATCAGTCCTGGAGAGCGGCAGTAAAAGTAATGCGGCTCATTGGTTGTCGAGACAAAATGTGCTCCAGGAGCGCAACAGTTGGCGCTGGCCAAGGAGGGTGAGGAGGGCTGTGCCATTCACTGGCATGGGTTGGGATGGGGGTGTGGGTGGTGGGTTACTGTCTACTAGGGTGGGGGGACCACTAACCCCAGGAAATTGGAATCAGGGTTTTCTTATTCACTACAATGATCAGGGCTGGGGAGGGAGGGTCCTACACTATGGAAATGGGGTCAGTTTTTTGTTACAGTGATTGGGAGTGGGAGGGGTCCCATACTATGGAAATGGGGATCAGATTTTATTTATTTATTATAGTGATCGGGGTGGGGAGGGGTCCCTATACTATGGAAATGGGGATCAGGTTTTATTTATTTATTATAGTGATCGGGTGGGGAGGGGGGTCCCTACACTATGGAAATGGGGATCTTTTTTTATTACAATGATCGGGTGGGAGGGATGTTCCTAGATTATGAAAATGGGGATTGAATTTTATTCATTTATTACAGTGATCATGGATGGGGGAGACACTAGACTACCAGGGCTGGGAGTCAGGGTTATTTCATACCAAAACAGGGATTGAGGCTCATGGGGGGGCTGCATACCCGGCCCTAGACTGTGCATGGGGCACCCGCCTGCCTCACGCATAGCTAGGATAGGGGTTGAAAAACTTATCTTTGCCCTGGCATAGCTGGCCATGTCTTCACCAGGGGGAGTTTGGGCTGCGCGGTGCATCAGTGACCTTTGAATATGACCATGCCCCTGACAGCCCGCGGAAGTCCGGAGATAGGCGGCTCAAACAGGGATGTGCCGTGCATCTTGTCTGAATATGTGGCCATACATATTCTGCACACTCTTTAACTCAGCTCAGTCAGCATTTACTTAGCTTGGCAGGTTTGGGGATTCTACTGCAAAGGGTATACATAACAAATATCGACTCTCTAGGTCCCAGGATGGCTAACTGATAAGTGGAAATAAATTAGGATTTAACACTGACATGCCTACTCAACACTAACTATATTATAGTGGTGCTACCACACGAGTATAATAAATCTGTCTCTATGAGTATCTGTCTACACACACACATGTATATAATAATATTTATATATAGTTACAGAGAGAGAGACAGATACAGTACCAAAGTAATCTGCAATTCAAGCTCTTCCAGTTGAATGTGACTGCCTTGTAAAGCTGCCACATAATCTTTGAAAATGAAAAAGAAATGGATTTTAAATCAGTAGTTTTCACAAATATGATGTTTTTCACAGCCCCCATAACACTCCTGAATCAAAATAAAATCAGCATATTGTGAAAGATGAGATCATCCCCACAACATAAATAAAACCAAATGTGAGCAAAAACAGCTTCGAGGTTGAATAGAAAGAAACTCTTTACTACCAAAGTGGTAGGTCCCAGCCTGTTTTCAAAATTAATCAATACTGTATATTGGTCATGCCTTATTAAAGTTGCCTGTGCTTAGTTACCTATGCATTACACATGGACTCATATTAAATTACACAGCTTATTCCTTTGAAACACATTGGAATTCCTTATTAATTAAATGTTGTTGTGTTGTATTTTGTTTTCTTTAACCACTGGGCTAATAATGTTATTGTGGGAATTAGGAATGGTAACCTTTAAGAGAATGGAATAAGTGCCAGTCCTTGCAAGAGGGTTAACAATGCGTTGGCCACAAACATTGCTATGTCACGCGCAATGCAAGTGCCACATATAGTAACTGATGAGGAAATCCAAAGTACTCCTTATCAATAACCTGCATAATTTAACATGAATTAACTCCTATGTAATCTTGAGTAATTAAGCATAACAAGCAGGCACTTAATACACAATTGATGAAGACAACATGGTGAAAGCACACATTTTAGTTATGTTAATAATTTATTTTATATATTTATTTATTTTGATGACTGACTGGGTAAGTGCAATGGTACAGAAGGGCCTATTTCAGGCACAACCTGGGAAACCGAAGAATACGCAATAAGACAATGGAACGAGTACAAATGCATCAGTATCACAATACAAAATGAAGTGACATGGTGCAAAGGGGCATACTAACCCAATGTGACACCAGCACAGCGACATACTTTGCTGTCGGCAAATTCGTCACTTTGCCGACAGGTCACTGTGTTGGTGCACCCGAGACAGGGGCACACTGTATTCTGGTCCTGCACCCCCTGCCCGAATCAATTCCAACTGGAGTTGATAATCCACAATACGGGGGGGGCAGAGCCCCCTGCATGAGGGGTTCGGGAGGCAAAGCCCCCCGATAGAAAAACAGGACCCAGAGACATATGGGATTTATGTCTACCACAACTTACAGTTGACTTAAATCCCATCGCTGAGATGCCCATCAACAAAAGTGTTGTTGAACCGGCATTGTAGAACCATGGAAAGGTAAGGCATTCAGATGCCGTATTAAGTCAACAGTGTTTGTTAAGTCATGCAAAACATGTACAGGCATTCGACTCTATGGAGCTGTACTTTCAGCTTGGCAGGGAATATTTTAGGGGAAGGTACATCTGTAATAGAAAAAGGGATGGTATTCCTGAATGATACCGCTCTTGTATCTGAAAGAGTTCGGGCCCATGCCAGTGTGCATGAACAGTACTTTCAATAGATTGTTTGCAGAACAGTGACAAAGGGGTTGTCCACGTATGTGAATAGCTTGGATAATGTATTCGGAGCACTTCCATGTAGAATTTTTGCATGACATTTGCTAAGTTTAACTGAGCTCTGGTTTTGATTGCAATTAACCAACTCATTCAAAGTTGGTACAAGGATGGGAGTGTGGGCCCTGTGAAGATGCAAATTTGGCAACCTTGTGGGTTAAGACTTTTCTTTGCTCAAATCTTGAGGGGAGTGGCATTCGTAGTGATGTAGCCATATCAATCAGGAGAGTATGCATGTCACAGCATGTGGGAATAAACTTCAGATGAGGCAAATTTACAGGTTTAAAACATACCTTGGTGTGATATTTATTTTTCAAAAGTTAGAAAAATAATAACTGAAAACAAAGAAATTGCAAAGAAAATCACTACTTAACATCAAAAACAGTAGCAGAAAAGGTCAGAGCCAAAAGGCTGGCCTTCAGAAAATATAAGGGAACGCAGCAGGATGAAGATAGGGAGAGATACCAAACTTCCCTAAGGGAAGCAGGGAAGGAAGTAAGGCAGGCAAAGGCCCAAACCGAGGAAACACTAGCACAGACAGTAAAAGAAGGTGACAAGACTTTCCATAGCTACATTAGTGAAAGGAGAAAGTCCAGAGGGGGTATTGCTAAGATCAAAGGGAATAAGAGGGCATGTGAGGAGGAGGACCATGTAAAAGCATCTTTCCTAAATAGATACTTCTGCTCAGTATTTATTGAAGAGAAGACAGGGCATGGCCTATAGCTCAGCACCATGGACATGGGGAGGAAAGTGAGCACTAGCCCCTTCACAAAAGAAAGGGTCCTACAAGAAATCAATCAGCTCACGGTGGACAAGGCAATGGGACCTGATGGCATACATCCCAGGGTACTAAAGGAGCTAAGGGTGGAACTAGCAGAGCCATTATCAGAACTGTTTAGTGAGTCTCTGAGCACAGAAGAGGTCCCAGAAGACTAGGGAAGGGCTCACGTGATCCCACTCCACAAGAGTGGTAGCAGGAGAGGCAGGAGACTATAGACCAGTCAGTCTTACCTCAATAGTGGGCAAGATGTGGAGGCACTCCTTAAAGAAAGGATAGTGCAACACCTGGAATCCATAGAAGCACACGATCCAATATAGCATGGGTTTACAGAAGGAAGGTCCTGTCAAACTAATCTCATAGATTTCTTTGACTGGGTAACCAGAGTGGTGGACCAGGGGGCAATTGATGTTGCCTACCTTGACTTCAGCAGAGCTTTCAATACTGTTCCACATAGAAGATTGATTAATAAACTGGGTAGGCTCAGGTGGGTCTGAAGTTGGTCAACTGGGTGGCAAACTGGTTGAAAGTGGTGGTAAACGGTATAGAAACGTAGAAACATAGAATTTGATGGCAGATAAGGACCACTTGGCCCACCTAGTCTGCCCATTTTCCTACCTAACAGATAAGCTGCAGATCCTAGTTAACCAACAGCTTACTTCCTCCTACCCCCCACTAGGACTGCCTTATGTCTGTCCCATGCATTCTTGAATTCCCCCACTGTTCTTGACTCCATGACCTCCTCAGGGAGGCTGTTCCATGCATCCACAACCCTCTCTCTGTGAAAAAATACTTCCTCACATTACCCTCTGAGACATCCCCCATCTTCAAATTGTGCCCCTTGTTCTTGCACTTCTCTTTTCTGAAAGATGCCACCCTTTGACTTTGTTGATTCCCTTGAGGTACTTGAAAGTTTCTATCATGTCCCCTCTCCCTCCTTTTCTCAAGGGTATATATTAAGCTCCTTTAGTCTTTCTTGTATGTCTTCTGGTGCAGACCCTGAACCATTTTGGTTGCCTCCTCTGACAGTCTCCACTCTATCTATGTCTTTGCAGAGATGGGGTCTCCAGAACTGCACACAGTACTCCAGATGGGGTCTCACCAACTGCCTGTACAGAGGGATAACAACTTCAGAATACAGTCAGAAGAGATGCAAGTCACAAGTGGGGTACCTCAGGGATCAGTCCTGGAGCCAGTCCTATTCAATATCTTCATCAGTGACGTTGCAGATAGACTGGAGGATAAGATTTGTCTGTTTGCAGATGACAGCAAGATCAGCAACACAGTAGATGATCCAGATGGGGTGGGCAGAATGAGAAGAGATCTGGATAAACTAGCAAAATGGTTGGAAGAGTGGCAACTGGGGTTTAACGCAAAGAAGTGCAAGATCATACACATAGGGAAGAGAAACCCTGAAGCCACCTATAGGCTGAGAGGGGAGTAGCTGGCAATAACAAGGGAAGAAAGAGACTTGGGCATCATCATCACTGATGACCTGAAATCATCCAAGCAGACCACTAAAGTAGCAGGTAAGGCTAGGAGGATGTTGGGGTGTATTAATAAGGGTATCACAAGTCAGAAGAGGGAGGTAATAATCCCTCTTTACAAGACACTGGTTAGGCCCCATCTGGAGTACTGTGTGCAGTACTGGAGGCCAAACCTTCACAAGGACATTAACCAAATTGAGGCAGTCCAGAGAATGGCAACCAAAATGGTGCAGGGACTGCATCAGAAAACATATGAGGACAGATTAATGGAGCTCAATATGTAAACCCTAGAGCAAAGGAGGGAGAGAGGTGATATGATCAAAACATTTAAACACTTTAAGGGCATTATCAATCAATCAATCAAATCTTTATTTATCCAGGCGATCACCGTTGAGCAAGTTCATTTACAAGGTGGACCTGCTGTTTGTCAAGGATAGATATACATACATAGATTAGCTGTGCACTACACAAAATGTTTAAGTAACAAACAGACTTACAATTGAAAGGTACAGTATATACATTCCATTACACTTGTGGGAACAGATAAACAACACAAGACATTATTGTGGCATGCTCAATCCTTCTTATACATGTAAGTTAAGTGTCACTTTATACAGGTCTCAGACGAAGGGTACAAATTATGACCATTTCATCCCTCAGTAACTAATTCTAGCTTGGACGGTGGCCACTAGCTTGGACGGTGGCCATGGCTTAAAGAATGGCCATAACTGAACAACTATTAGGGTGGTGGCATGTAGGAGTAGGTAAAGAAAAGTGCTATGGTCTCAAGGGCCAACAAGGCAGCTGGCTACTGAATGGGTTAGGGAGGAATAGAGGGGTTAAGTTCATGGCTGTGTGGTAGAATTAGAAATGAAGCCACAACAGGACCACTAGGAGCTATGGTAACATTTACAAATTTCGCAAATGCTTTGTCGTGAAAGATTCCTAAACATCTAATACTGACAGGAGAGCTAAGTTTCAGTGAGCTTTGAATCCTTTTCCATGGTGAGGGCAGAGCGTGACTTATGGCTGCCCTACCAAAGTGGTTACTGATCCTGGGAATTTTTAAGGAAATTAGTGAGTGGCTTCTTATGTCATAGCTACTGGGTGGACTTAGCGGAAGGCAGGCAGCAATGTAATCCAGGAGTTTGTTGGTGAGAGCTCGAAATGTCCAAATAGCTGCATTTCTATGCCATCTGAACTGTAGAGAAGGCCACCCTACTGCAGTGTATAGCGAGCAGTGGTGCGTGGAGGATGGAAGGCCAGTTATAAATCTTAAGGCTCTGTGGTACAGTACATCCAGTTTAGCAAGTTGCGAGACAGGGCATTGGCCATATATAATGTCAGCGTAATCAATTAATGATAGGAATGTAGAATGAACAAGCTGTCTTTTTGCGGTCTCAGTAAGGAGATGTTTAATTCTGTAAAAGAGGCCAAGCCTTTGCTTAAGCTTTTTCAACAATTCTTCAGTATGCTCTTTAAAAGAGAGTTTGTTATCCAGCCATATACCCAGGTATTTGAATTTCAGCATGAACTCAAGTTTTTCACCAAGTAGAGTGGTTATAGGAGGAGTAATACCAGCGGCTGCAGTGTTGACTCAGAGCTAGATGGTGCAAACAGCATTGCCTTTGGTTTTTTGGCATTTAGCAATAACTTTTGTTGATGAGCTGGTTTTGCAGCTTATTGAATTCGGCTTGCAATGCAGAGCATGCGGCTGCAGGGGAGTCTCGACTTAGGTAAAGCGCTGTATCATCGCTAACAAGTGGATACTGGCTTCCTGATTCCTAAATTCAGGTTGTTAATATAGATGTTGAACAGTAGTGGTCCCAATACGGAACCCTGTGGGAATCCTCTTATTGGTTTGAGGGAGACAGCCTCCTTCGGCCTTTATTTGTTGCTGCCTGTCAGTGAGGTAGTTCTGGAACCAGTCCAGTGTGATTGAGTCCATGCCTATATTATTTAAAGTGGAGAAGTAGACAATGGTCGACGGTATCAAAAGCCTTGCTAAGATCTAAAACACCGCACAAACAAATTTTTCTTGTCCAGGTCCTGCTGCCAGTCGTCAGTGACTTTGGCCAGTGCCATAATAGTGCTGTGTTTAGTTCTAAATCCAGACTGCATGGGGTTAAGTAATTCAGAGCTGTCCAGGAACGATCTCAACTGTGTATCCACGATTTTTCCAACATTTTCGAAAGTATAGGTAGTAGGGAGATTGGCCTATAGTTGTTCAGGTCACTTGGGTCCCCTGCTTTATATAGCGGAATAACATGAGCAGTTTTCCATTCTGTGGGGAGAGAGCCTTGGATTAGAGACAGGTTGAATAAGTGCGTTATTGGTGCTGCTAGTATGTGATAAGCTATTTTCAGAAAGTATGGGTCAAGCGAGTCTGCTCCTGCGCTCTTTCTAATGTCTAGCTGTAGCAGAAGGTCTTCAACTTTTATGATGATTAATAAAAGGAGAAGGTCCCACCTTTGTTGTTTGTTTCGGGGACTGTGCTTTGATCTGTGGTCAAGACTACTTACTGGTGCTTTATCGAAAAGCCAAGCCAGCGTGGCAAAGTGGTTATTGAAGGCTTGGAGAATCTCAGATTTATCAGAGGCAGAGACATTGTCAATGGTAATTTTAGATGGGAGCACACTACCCGGTGAGTAGCCAGACACTTCCTTAATAGTGGACCAGAACTTGGTAGGATTATTAGATGCAGAGAGCAATTCTGATTGATAAAAAGTAGCCTTGGCCTCCCTGGTCATTTTTGTGCAGGCATTTCTAGCTGATCTAAATAGACACCAGTCAGAATCTGCATGTGACTTCCGGGCCTTTTTCCACAGTTGATCTCTTTTTAGTAAAGCTTTCTTCAAGTCTGGTGAAAACCAGTGGCTGGTCCTGGTTTTTATTCTAGCTTTGATTATCGGAGCATGGATATTTAGGGCACTAGTTACGATTTCGTACAAGACATCATAGGCATCACTTACTGATTTAGCTAGGTAAAACTCTGCCATTGCATAGAGTTTTTAGGTCATTGAAATAGGCTAGAGGGTCAAAGTTACGCCTGGATCTTTGGTAGAGAACTTTGATGTAGATAGTGGTTTGGGGATGGTTCTGATGCCAGCTATGAGGCAGTGGTCACTAACATCAGCTGGAAGGATACCGCATGTGAGAAGTGGTGAGGTTCATTGGCAAGAAGCACATCCAGGAGGCTGCTTCGCTGGATTCTTATTGTTGATAAGCTGTTGGTTCAGATATTAGTTGGGTGAATCCATATGAATCACAGAAATGTTTCAGGGTAGTGATCTGCTAGTTAACCAGTCATAGTTTAGGTCACCTAGTAAGATTGTCTCCATAGATGTTGCTCCATTTGTCCTGACAGGTCAGTCAGGAGCTGAGGTCATGCTGCAGGTGGTCTATAGCCTATTACACGAAAAGCCACAGAATGAGGTGGTTCAACTTTAGGGTCAGGATTCGAATCCTCCAGCAACGGAAGTAGCATCTAGTACAGATACTGTGAATACGTTTTAACATAAATGGCTACTCCCCCAGTCCTTCTATCTGCTCTGAAAAGAAGGTAATTGGGGATATTGACCTCACTGTCCGTGTGGATGCTCAAGCCAGGATTCCGAAATCACAAGAATATCTGGTGCAGTGTGGATAATCCAGGCCTGGACAGACTCTAGTCTTTAACAGGCTGCAGACATTGGCATGTAGGAAAATGAAACCTTCAGATGAGTAATTTCGGATGGTGACAACAGCAACCTTGGGGACCAGGATTAAGTCTGGTGTCTCCTGAGCACAGTAGCAAGAGGAGGAGAATTCTTCTCAGGTTGGGAAAAGATTTTAAAGGCACGAAGCTTTCTGCATTTGTTACAGACTAGGGCGTGAATCCAGAGATCGAGTCATCCTCTTGTTTTGCCCTATAGATACATAGCTTAAGAATCATGTAAGGCAGTAGCAGCCTGAGCAATGTTTGGTTGCCTGAGGTTTGAGGACGTACTTAGTAGAGTTGGTTACTGTGCCACTATCGGAAGATTCAACAAGCTTAGATTGAATTAGGGGCAGACAAGGGCAGTATAATAAATAGCTATTTTTATTATAAGGGTAGACTGTTGGCGTGGGACATGTCTCTATAGGAACATCATAGCTGTCAGGGGGGGCCAGCCATATTGCATAGCAGAAAAATGTTGGCTATTAGGCAAAGCCACTCCTCGAGACCTCCCATGTTTGATTTTACACAAAGGCAGATATAATACAGATGTTACCACAGCAGGATCTTGGTAGACAATAATCGGTGTAAACAGAAGATTATAATCCTAGTGAAGACACATCTCATGGCCTCGTTTAGTTAAAGCTGGATCTAACTGAGAGGTGGGGAGTAATGCGAGCAAAGAACGCCTCTAGTAAGCAGGAGAAGATTGTCTTTCACTAAGGTAGGTAACTATGCCTACTTATAATGGGCCGGGCCAATGAAAGAGAGGGAGACTATGGGCGGAGCAATTGGGCTATAAAATAACGCTGGAAAGGGGATGGGCGTGGTGGTAAAAATTGTGGCTTTGCTGCATCTGACTAGCAGGAGGAACGGGCTGTGGTCTCGAGCGGCGGCTCAGAGAGGCGCCCGCCCGCCCGTGGCCGCCGTCCTATGGCTGATGATCCAGGAGTCCCTAAGGAGACAGAAGGAGGGACTATTAATAGTAGTCCCAGTCGGCTGAGGGCGGGCAGACCAGAGGTGTTGCAGAGCAAGAATTATCAGGACAAAGAAGCGATTTCCGGCCCTATGTCTCGCTTGGTCTGCTCAAATTCAGAGAAAGGGCTGTAATGGCTATAACCTATACCTCCTCTAACACCTGCAGCAATAAAATACATAAAAGACTAGGCTTGTACAAACATTCAGGCACTTTAACACAGTAAAATTTTCCCCAAATAACAAGAATACAGCTCTTTTGCAAGATTTGTTTCCAGAGCAGAGTTAGAAGAGCAGGCCAATCGGAAGCCACCAGAGAATGGCGCCAGACTCTGATAGGCTGCAGCTTGCCATACCTGACCAGCAGGAGGAATCCGGGGCGGTGGTCTCGAGCGGCGGCTAAAGAGGTGCCTGCCCACCCGGTGGCCGCCGTCCCTACGGCCGACGATCCAGGAGTCCCTAAGGAGACAGAAGGAGGGACTATTAATAGTAGTCCCAGTCGGCTGAGGGCGGGCAGACCAGAGGTGTTGCAGAGCAAGAATTAGCAGGACAAAAGAAACGATTTCCTGGGCGCCCCTATGTCTCGCTTGGTCTGCTCAAATTCAGAGAAAGGGCTGTAATGGCTATAACCTATACCCTCCTCTAACACCTGCAGCAATAAAATACATAAAAGACTAGGCTTGCACAAACATTCAGGCACTTTAACACAGTAAAATTTTCCCCAAATAACAAGAATACAGCTCCTTTTTTGCAAGATTTGTTTCCAGAGCAGAGTTAGAAGAGCAGGCCAATCGGAAGCCACAGAGAATGGCGCTCGCACTCTGATAGGCTGCGGCTTTGCCGTACCTGACTAGCAGGAGGAATCCGGGACGGTGGTCTCGAGGCGGCGGCTAGAGAGGAGCCATCCGCCCGGTGGCCGCTCGTCCTACGGCCGACGATCCAGGAGTCCCAAAGGAGACAGAAGGAGGGACTATTAATAGTAGTCCCAGTTGGCTGAGGGCGGGCAGACCAGAGGTGTTGCAGAGCAAGAATTAGCAGGACAAAAGAAACGATTTCCTGGGTGCCCCTATGTCTCGCTTGGTCTGCTCAAATTCAGAGAAAGGGCTGTAATGGCTATAACCTATACCCTCCTCTAACACCTGCAGCAATAAAATACATAAAAGACTAGGGCTTGTACAAACATTCAGGCACTTTAACACAGTAAAATTTTCCCCAAATAACAAGAATACAGCTCCTTTTTTGCAAGATTTGTTTCCAGAGCAGAGTTAGAGGGGCAGACCAATTGGAAGCCGCCAGAGAATGGCGCTCACGCTCCGATAGGCTGCGGCTTTGCTGTACCTGACTAGCAGGAGGAATCCGGGGTGGTGGTCTCGAGCGGTGGCTAGAGATGCGCCGTCCGCCCGGTGGCCGCTCGTCCTACGGCCGATGATCCAGGAGTCCCTAAGGAGACAGAAGGAGGGGCTATTAATAGTAGTCCCAGTCGGCTGAGGGTGGGCAGACCAGAGGTGTTGCAGAGCAAGAATTAGAAAGACAAAAGAAGTGATTTCCTGGGCGCCCCTATGTCTTGCTTGGTCTGCTCAAATTCAGAGAAAGGGCTGTAATGGCTATAACCTATACCCTCCTCTAACACCTGCAGCAATAAAATACATAAAAGACTAGGCTTGTACAAACATTCAGGCACTTTAACACAGTAAAATGTTCCCCAAATAACAAGAATACAGCTCCTTTTTTGCAAGATTTGTTTCCAGAGCAGAGTTAGAAGGGCAGGCCAATCGGAAGCCGCCAGAGAATGGCGCTGGCGCTCGCGCTCCGAAAGGCTGCGGCTTTGCCGTACCTGACTAGCAGGAGGAATCCGGGGCGGTGGTCTTAAGTGGCGGCTAGAGAGGCGCCGTCCGCCCGGTGGCCGCTCGTCCTACGGCCGACGATCCAGGAGTCCCTAAGGAGACAGAAGGAGGGACTATTAATAGTAGTCCCAGTCGGCTGAGGGCAGGCAGACCAGAGGTGTTGCAGAGCAAGAATTAGCAGGACTAAAGAAGCGATTTCCTGGGCGCCCCTATGTCTCGCTTTGGTCTGCTCAAATTCAGAGAAAGGGCTGTAATGGCTATAACCTATACCCTCCTCTAACACCCTGCAGCAATAAAATACATAAAAGACTAGGCTTGTACAAACATTCAGGCACTTTAACACAGTAAAATGTTCCCCAAATAACAAGAATACAGTTCCTTTTTTGCAAGATTTGTTTCCAGAGCAGAGTTAGAAGGGCAGGCCAATCGGAAGCCACCAGAGAATGGCGCTCGTGCTCCGATAGGCTGCGGCTTTGCCATACCTGACTAGCAGGAGGAATCCGGGGTGGTGTTCTTGAGCGGCGGCTAGAGAGGCGCCGTCCACCCGGTGGCCGCTCGTCCTACGGCCGACGATCCAGGAGTCCCTGACTAGCAGGAGGAATCCGGGGCGGTCCTTTAGCTGTGGCAGAGAGGCGCTGTCCGCCTGGTGGCCGCCGTCCACAGCCGACGATCCAGGAGTCCTGACTAGCAGGGAGGAATCCGCGCGGTGGTCTCGAGCGGCGGCTAGAGAGGCGCCTGCCCCGCCTGGTGGCCGCCGTCCCACGGCCGATGATCCAGAGTCCCTCTTTCATATGCTGCAGTTCATTAACAAGGTGAAAGAGTCTAATATGTTTCAATATAAGAAAATAGCAGGACAAGAGGACAGAGAGAAACCGATTAAGGGGTAATGTGAGGAAGTTCTTTTTCCAGAAAGGGTGGTGGATGCATGGAACGGCCTACCTCAGGAAGTGGTGGATATGAATACAGTGCAGGGCTTCAAACAGGCGTGGGATAGGCATATGGGAGCAATACAGGTGAGTATTAATAGATAGGCCATTGACAGAGCGAAGGCCAATGACACATTTATAAGGTAGAAAAAGAAATGGGCAGACTGGAAGGGCCTTGCGGTCCTTATTTGTCGTCAAC
Source organism: Neoceratodus forsteri (assembly GCA_016271365.2). Taxonomy (NCBI): domain Eukaryota; kingdom Metazoa; phylum Chordata; order Ceratodontiformes; family Ceratodontidae; genus Neoceratodus; species Neoceratodus forsteri. Next base: position 87,995,062 of record JADMNL010000028.1, read on the forward strand.
TTCTATGTTTCTATGTTTCTATCAGTAGTTTCTCACACAATACAGTCCTGGATTCTAGAGCTCCTAAGACCCTTCTCATCTGCATTCAACAGCTTGTCTACAGTAGCAGTAGAACATCTCCTCTTTCAGGGTTGAGCCCCACTGGACTGAACTGAAGTAAACTCTCTGAAGAGGTATTTATATCTTTTGGTGGGGATCACCTGATAAGCCCTTTTATTTACAAGTCTGACATGCTGTTTCATGTCTGAACATGTTGTTTCAAAACCGGGGTGTTATTTCAGGGATTTCTGGTTCAGTTAAAGGTACAGTGTATATCTTCACAGATACTGACTCTCTATATTTCTGATCTACAGTGACTAAGCACTTTTATAAAGTGTACCACATTCTCATACGTAGACCCTTATACAGCAACAGGTTTATAGTGTGAATGTGTGAACATACCTTAAGAATTTCTTATAACTGTATTAATTGTGAAATTATTATTGTTTTATATGGCTTCTAAGCAGGGATGTAGCCAGGGATTTCAGATCTGCACACCAAGTGGACTCACTGCTACACCCCCTTGTTAGGGTGCATTACCCCCCAGGGTGTAGCCAGACAATATACAAATGTACACCAGGACCGTGTTTGTTGCCTCATTTGGCACAATAAATACAATGTTTGTAACTCATGATAATGGCTGTTGCCTTGCACGGGTAAATACAAATGCCATGCATTGCTCCCCAAGACACCCACATACCAGACCAGAGCCTGTAAATTTGTATTGTCCTTGGGATGCAAAGACAGTATTAGTGACCAGTCCTTCTAGTTTTGACTCCTATTAATAAAATTACAGAAAGGTTCAGCATCTTCTTTGTTAGTTTTCATGGAATAAAGAAGCAGTTCAGAGCCTATTTGCTACCCCCCAAATAAATTGCACACCATGGAGTACTTGGAGTATGCCTGCCTACACCCATGCTTCTGAGTCCTTTTCTTTAAAAAGGCTTTACTAACTGTAGTCATTCCTTTTAAAATAGCTTTCATGCTTTTGTACACAAAATGCACTTATTCACTTTACACAACACCTCTCTGGGTGTTTGGCGTCATTCCAGGGACTGGATGGGTGGAAATGGAAAGAATGAAAAGCGAGATCTAGTAATAAGTTTAGTAGAGACAGTAAAGAGCTACACTAGGTGAACAACCTGGGAGGGGGGGAAAGAAGAAAAGCAAAGAGAAAAACATTAACAGTTGATAGGAAATAAAGAGATAGAAAAGTGATCCATCAGTCACAGCCAAGGGTGTAACTTAACTCTGCCACATGCAGCTATAAGCGATTCTGACTTTAGTGTCAGGAGACTGGTATTTTACAATATGATAGAGTAGACCCAGTTTTTGATGAACATTTCTTGTGAAGTTGGTCATCTGAGCATCAAACGTGAGGTGGGGATCGATGGTAATACCAAGGTATTTGAATCCATTACCTAATTCCAGATTTACTTCATCTAAGTTTGAGACAGAGAAGACTTGAGAAAATCTTCTAGCTTTGGAGACCAGCCTAGTGGCATGGCTTTTGTTTTAGGGCTGTTTAGGACCAATTTCTCATTTGTGAACCACTGTTGAAGGGAATGGATGTTGTAGCCAAGGAGTATACTAATAGTGAAGGTGTCTTTCCCAAGCACAAAGATGACTGCATTGTCTGCATGCAGTAGGATCATGGCAGTATTACTGATCTTGAGTAGGTCACTGGAAAAATTAATAAATAGGAGAGGGCCTAGGATCGATCCGAGGGACCCTATAGGAGACAGTGTTCGTCCTGGACAAGACTTAAGCAAATTTGACAAACTGTGACCTGTCTTACAGATACAGTAATTGGAGAACCACAGAGTAGCTGGGCCAGTAATAATAACAGTGTAGTGGCATTGCAATGTTGGCATATAGTGTAGTAATCTGCAGCCGAACTGATGTCATAAGGCAGTAGTTAGGCCCTTGAAAACAGCTATGAAGTTTAGCCCTTAACCAAAGTAGTGGTCACTTTGGCTTTGAGAATGGTATACCAAAGCTGAGGATGCTCTGGGACAACAAACCCGTAACCACGTAGCAGTGCAAATGTTGGCATCCATTCCGCTAGCTGCATAATATAGCACTCATCCCCTGGTGGTAACCCACAGCAGTGGATCGTATATTAATAATGCACGCCAGAGTGAGAACTACACAGGGCTGTCATCTTCAGTGATTAGTGTTTTAATAGTGAAAGTGTTCTCTGACCACCTCCCGTGGTGTCTGTTCAACCTTAAAAAATGTCATCTATTGGGATTTACCTTTGCCTTGTTGCACCTCTCTCTCTCTCTCTCCCTCCCCTTCTTCTGTCTCTCTCCCCGCCCTCCCTCCCTCCCTCCTCTCTCTCTCTCTCTCTCTCTCTCGCTCTGCATTACATGTGTGTTGTACCTTTGGTCTTGTGATTCAAGCAGTAGCACGAGTGCTTCAGTGAGTATCTTCTCATTGTGCTATTGGGTTCTGCTTGAATGCATTGACAACTGGCTGGACTGAAGCAAAGGGAGGATATGACTTACTCCAACTCACACAGTAAATTAATTAGGTGTGATTCAAACCTGGATCTTCTCATTCAAAGTTCAGCACTCTGACCATTAGGATACATTGCTTAGTAAAAATATAATCCCAGTTCACCAAAACATCTTTTTGTTTCCTGGACATCAATAACAAGATAAGCCCAATTTTCCTGAGAAAAAAGTATACTCTTATTTCAAAAGTGTTATTACTGAATCTGTACTCCCTACCCACCTTGCACATCTCACCATTTACACGCACGCAACACACACACACACACACACACACACACACCCTGATCCCCCCCTCACTCACACTCTCAGGCCTCGATATTTACCTTTTCTGAGTTTGAGATTTTAATAATTATGAATTGCAGAATGTTTGTTAAATATTAATGATATCACGGTTCATCTGTCATGCAACAGCCCATTACTATCAACACATTCAGTTTGCTCACTAATTCTGCTGGCATGCCAAAAGATGCAGAATGCCAGTATAAATAAATGTTCTGTGTAGCTAGCATTTGGTTTACAAACACATAGCAACAAAGCCTGTTTTTTTTTCATGGGGTTTCATATTCCCCGAGAGAGAGAGAGAACAATTCTGGGGCCCAGTGGGGTGAGTTGACTGTTCTAAAGTTGCCATACTTCTCACTGTCTCTGTGTTTCATTTCTGCTCTATATATTCATTGGTGGCACTCCTTGCATAGAGTTGGAATGCAGTATTTAAGCAATAATGCACCACAGGGCACGTGTTGTTGTGGGATTTACATACGCCTTCTGTAGTGTGTCACGAGTCACTGCCAAGTGACTCTAACCATACAAGAAGTGTGTAAATCCCACTACTACGCATGTCCTGAAGTGCATTATCATGATTATAAACTGAATCTGTTATTAAAACTTAAAATAAAAATGAATTAGGTTCAAAGAAGGTAAACATTTGATTAACCAGGATTTCTACGGGTCATCTGTTGCTGGATTTACACACAATTATGTGCCATGTTTTGACCAATGAGGTTACAGGAGTTTTGAGACCCATTTTCTAATGGTGGGTTAGAGGTATGGGGTTGGTGGGTAAGGGGTTAGGTGTCTGTGGGTTAGAGGTACAGTGTTGGTGGGTTAGATGTACGGAGTTGGTGGGTTAGAGGTACAGTGTTAGTGGGCTAGAGGTAAGGTGTTGGTGGGTTAGAAGGTAAGTGTTGGTGGGTTAGAGGTACAGCATCTGTGGGTTAGAGGTACAGTGTTGGTGGGTTAGAGGTACAGCATCTGTGGGTTAGAAGGTAGGTGTTGGTGGGTTAGAGGTACAGCATCTGTGGGTTAGAGTTACGGTGTTGGTGGGTTAGAGGTACAGCGTCTGTGGGTTAGAAGGTAGGTGTTGGTGGGTTAGAGGTACAGTGTTTGTGGGTTAGAGATACGGTGTTGGTGGGTTAGAGGTACAGCGTCTGTGGGTCAGAGGTACGGTGGTGGCTTAGAGGTACAGTGTTGGTGGGTTTGAGGTACGGTGTTGTCGGTTAAAGGTATGGAAGTGCATTCAATTACCCAATGAGCATGGAGAAGATTCTGCTCCAAATAGAAACACAGAAGTTAACATTAGATAAGGGCCATAGGCCACCGTGGTCGGCCCTATTTTGTATCTAGTGGATCCTAGATTAACCTAATGATTACTGCTTAGTATCTTCAGGCATCCTATGTGCCTGTCCCATGCCTTCTTGAAGCCTGTAACCGTTTGTGCCCCTACCATCTCAGTCAGCAGACTGTTCCATCTATCCACCACCCTCTCCATGTAAAGTACTTCCTCATGTTTCCTCTGAGCTCCCCAATTTCATGTTGTGGACTCTAGTTCTTGAGCACTTTTTTCCTTGGAAAATATTATCCACTTGCACTCTGTTTCTTCCGGCGAGGTATTTATATGTTTCAGTCATGTCCCTCCTCTCTCTCTCCTGTCCTCCAATGAGTACATGTTCCGCTCCCTCAGCCTGTCTCCATAGGGTTTATTGTGCAGGCCTTGCACCATCTTGGTTGCCTTCCTCTGCACTGCTTCCACTCTATGACCCCCTGAAGATGGGGTCTCCAGAACTGGATGCAATACTCAAGGTGATGCCTCACCGATGATCTATACAGTGGGAGTATAACCTCCCTCCTTCTGCTGGTTATACCCCCACCTACAGTGGTAGTTATCTAAAAGTTGCCTATCTCGAAGTACCTCAGGGTACCCTGAGTTCCACTGAGGCACTCAAGTTACAATTTACATTGACTGTAATGTGATCCTGCCTCAGTATACTCAGTTATACCTCAGTACTGAGAAACTTTTCTACGGCTAACACTTTATGTAACCCAGATCCTGCTGGCTGTTACTACTGCCTTGTATGCATCGTTTGGCCTTCTTCATGTCATCTGAGATAATGACACCCAGATCCCACTACTGTTTGGAACTTGAAATGTGCTCTCCTAGGTCGTACACTGCCCTGGGGTTATTGTTACCATATGCATAATTTGCATTTTTAGCACTGAAACCCAGCTGCCACTCCCCAGTCATCTAGTCTTTTTATGTCTGTTTGCATTTTATCCACCCCATCCGGAGTGTCCACCCTGTTGCAGATTGTTGTGTTGTCTGCAAACAGGCAAGCCTTCCCTTCCAGCCCCTCAGCAATGTCACTGATGAAGACGTTGAAGAGGACTAGGCCCAGCACTGATCCCTGTGGTACTCCACTGGTCACCCTTCCCTCTGTACAACATACGACATTTACCACCGCCTCTGAGTTCTGTTGTTCAGCCAGTTTCCCACCCATCTCAGTGTCTGGCACCTCAGTTTATTTAGCAGCCTTCTGTGTGGTACCATATCAAAAGCCTTGCTAAACTCCAGATAAGCCACATCCACTGCCCTGCCATGGTCCACCTCCCTGGTTACCCAGTTGAAGAATTCTATAAGATTTGTTTGGCATGGCTTGCCCTCAGTGAAATCGTGTTGTCTTGGTTCCTGTAGACTGTTTGCTGCCAGGTGGTTCACTGTCCTTTCCTTCAGCAGTTTTTCCACTAGTTTACATGCCACCAATGTTAGGCTTGCGGGCCTGTAGTTTCCCGCTTCCTCCTTGCTATCATTCTTATGTAGTGGGACTTTAAATGAGTGAAACTGTATCTCCTGTATTTCTTGAACTGCATCAACTGCCTTTTTCTGTGTTTCCCACTGCAATTATGTAAGTATTTCCTGTTCTTGTTGAATAAAGTTTAATTAATTAAAAAAAATTCTTATGTAGTGGGACCACACCAGCCTCCTCCAGTCCTCTGGTACCTCCCCCACCTCCAATGATAGACTGAACAAAGCTGTAAGTGGTACTGTCAACACCTCCCGCAGCACCCTTGGGTGCACTCCATCTGGACCCATTGCCTTATCTATTTTTGTTGCAGTTAGTTCCCCGAGGATCCTTTCCTCAGAGAATGGACTAGTGCCCGCCTCCCTACTCTTTGTGTCCCTCATCTTTAAAGATGGGCCGTTCCCTTCCCACTCCTCAATCAATACTGAACAGAAATAATTGTTCAGTACTTCTGTCTTGAGCACATCATTCTCCACACACCCTCCTTCCCTACTTTTCCACCTGACAATATCCGCCAGATTTTTCCTATCACTTATGTACCTAAAGAATGTTTTGTTATTGTTTTTTATTGAATCTGCCAACTTTTCTTCCATTTGCGCTTTCACCAACCTAACTGCCTTCCCTGCAACTCTGTTTTACTTGGTAACGGTCCCTGTCTTCTACTGCCTGGGTCTGCTTGTAAGTCCTGAAGGCCCCCAACAACAGGAGAAAGTAAACAAAAAAAAAAACAACTAAAGTTAAATACAGGGACAACAATGTTAGATGGGAAAAGTGAAAAAGTTGCAGCCTGCCCAGGAATGACCCACCTTCCACTTGACAGTGGGCCCATAGTAGCGGCTCTGTCAAAACTAAACAATAATGTAGTCTTTTCTTGACAAGTTTTAGGGTCTGTACTGGTTAAATGTGTACTTTTCAGCAGCTTTGAGTTAGCTGTTTTTACTTTACTTGCATTTTAACACCAGTGAGTCTATTTGACCCATGTTTTCAAACACCGGCATTGTCACTGGTGAAACCTAATAGACTTAATCATCCTAAATTTAATAGCTTTTTACTTTAATAAAGTTGCGTGTTAAAGAAAAACTACCTTTAACCTGCTAGCCATTTTTCTGTAGAAGCGTTTTGTTTTTATTTACTAGTTTGCATTCAGTTATCGTTCCATCTTTACTGGCTTTTATGTAAATTCAGTGAGTGCTTCCAGTGCATACTCTGGTGTTTCTGACACATATTCTGATGTTTCTGAGCGTGTACTCTGGTGTTTCTGGACTACTCTGGTGTTTCTGATCGTTACTCTGGTGTTCCTGGCAGGTACTCTGATGTTTCTGACACGTACTTTGGTGTTTCTGACACGTACTTTGGTGTTTCTGGCAGACTCTGATGTGTCTGACAAGTACTCTGGTGTTTCTGACAGTACTCTAGTATTTCTCTGATGCATACTCTGGTGTTTCTGATCGTACTCTGATGTTTCTGGCCAGCGTACTCTGGTGTTTCTGACTTCGTACTCTGGTGTTTCTGATGAGTACTCTGGTGTTTCTGACACGTACGCCGGTGTTTCTGACATGTACTCTGGTATTTCTGATGTGTACTCTGGTGTTTCTGATGAGTATTCTGGTGTTTCTGACAAGTACTCTGGTGCAAGAAACCATTTTTTAACTCTTTGTTGTAGTTTATGTCATTGTTAAAGGAGAATTGCACTGAAATTGTCAGCTATTTCTTTTTTCCAGTAGATGCTGCTTTTTTTTAAAAACTGGTTCCAGTTCTGTTAATGTTCCATTTATACATGCCCACTAGTGTTGCTCATGCAACCCCCCCCCCCACTGGCCCCTTATTTAAGTAGTAGGCATGCTTCCCATACTTTTTCTGTCTAGGGGAAAAGAGGGGGTGGGGTACAAAGCAATTGCAAACAGAACTACAAAGTGTGTAATAGACACCAACAGACCTATACCAAAACCCAGGTCTGAGGAGAGAAACGTTTGCTGAGGGCTATGCTAGGTTTGCTGCTTCTGGACAGGGGTGCCAGTAAATCCACACAGGAAGCATTAACTAGATTGTCCATACCAGGTTGGGATTCTAGAGTGTGGCTTTATTCTGAAACAAAGTTAGAACACAAGAGCAAAGATGGACTCCCAAGGGTTTACACTTCGTGGCACAAGGCAATGCAGAACACATCTGTAGAAAACAGAAACTCGAACCTCCCATATATCATAGGATTAAAGATCTGGAAATGTGGAACTAGTCATGGTGAAAACACACAAAATTCCTTCTGGAAGTGGCACTAGGCCATTACTTAGGACAGCTCCCATATGGCATAGGATTAGACATCTGGAAATGTGGACCTAGCCAAGACGAAAACACACAAAATTCTCCTGGAAGTGGCACTAGGCCATGACTTAGAACAGTTCCCATATGACATAGGATTAGACATCTGGACTGTGGCACACTGGCCATGACAGAGCACACTAGGGTGCAAAACTAGCAAAACCCACATACAAGGGGTAAAATCCTTCAAGCATTGGCCACATGCACTGAAAGAAACAGGCCCTACAGAACCCGAATTGCTGAACTGGTCACTCCAGATGGGGTGGTCTCCCACCTTTTGCTTCCACATCCATGCCCAGCCATTCTTTTCAGAGTTACACCTCAACAAATACTAAAACTGTAGAAATGATGCGATCTTCAAATGTTTAGCACATTTTAGCATCAGAAAACACCACTAGGGTATAAAGCTAAAGTTCTGAACAAAAGGCAAGTCACATATGGGACATCCACTGTTGTCAGCAAACTTTAAAACAAACTTCTTAAGACAAACCTCACAGAAATGGGTGAAAGGGTCCCTTTATCAGAGAGCCACCCCACAGAAAACATTGCAGGTACATATCCTGGGTAACTCTCAGACAGGATCTACTCACAGTTTGTACACCAAAGGCAGCTTCAAAAGCTCTAGGTTGGAACAGGGTATTACCCCTCAAAACCTCTGCAGTCCCCTCTCATCCCACTGGGCATCAGGAAATCCTGGAGACGGTTCCCACCACTTCACAAATAGGCAAAAATATTCTCAGAATGGGGTGAGAAATACAGACACTGCTCACTCAATGAGCTCCTACACTGAACTACTCTCAGAATTCTAAACTCCCCACACTCACAGCAAGCTGTGGCTTATAATGCTGCAAGAGTTCTAAATGCCATCACCTCTCTGCTCTCAGCTGAGACCAAGTAAACAGAGAGGGAGCAGGTAAAAATCCATTTAACTAGATATTCAGCAGCTGCCTTCCCTACCTAACACTGATGGGATTCTATTAACCCCAGGGAACAGGGGGTTACACTCATGGTATCCTACCAGGTCGGATACCATCAGATACCATAATTTTGGTCGGCTATCATATGGCTTCAGATGGCATAGACATCCAACCAAGGATTCAGAACATGAAATTGGGCATCACAGCACCCATGTGGAAGCAGCATAAGATGATAGTGTCAAGATAAATACATTTATTGTTAAAAAGCTGGGACAGCAGCAAAGATCCCCACCGCCAATGTTTTGCGTAATACTCTACACTTTATCAAGGCACCTTGATAAAGCATAGAGAATTACGCATACATCGGAAGTGGGATTTTTGCTGCTGTCCCAGGTTTTTAGCAATAAATGTACTTATCTTGAAGCTATCATCTTATGCTGCTTCTATATGGGCTGGTGATGCTCATCTCATGTTCTGAAACATAGAAACATAGAATTTGATGGCAGATAAGGACCGCTTGGCCCACCTAGACCGCCCAGTTCCCTACCTAATGGATAAGCTGCAGATCCTAGTTAACCAACAGGCTACTTCCTCCTCCCCCCCAGTCGAATTCATTAAGTTAATGTTGGGGCTCCAACTCTGTTTTATGTGTCACCTTTACCTACAAAAATCCGACCAAGGATCCGACCTCCTAGGATCCACTGTAAGGATCTGAGGTATCCATGAATCCGACCTGGATCCGATGAACTCAACCATTGGATCCAATGGCTCTAAGGTCAGATCTGATGGATCCGACCTTGGATCTGGTGGATTCTACCTCAGATCCATTGGCCGGATCCTAAGTCGGATATCAGCACTATCCGATGGAGGACAGTCAGATCCACAAAAGCACTATCTGAGCAACACTTATGCCTACTAGTGACCTCAGTGGGTTTTCTGATTTACACACTGGTGGCAAGTACTATTTAAAACATGTAAGACAATGTTTATGTCCCCCTCATCGACAGAGTTCCAGAGTAGAGCCCAGATGTATTGCTACAATAATGTAAGAGCTAAGCAAGGACATAAACTACTTCACAGAGTTTAAAACCGTCCCTCACCACCACCTGTGTAAACCAGATACACCCACTGTTTACTAAAATGCCAGTTAAGATGGAGCAATAACAGAACTGGAACCAGTATTTAAAAACAGCTTTACAGGGAAAATGACTTGTAGGTTCAGTGCAGTTCTTCTTTAAGTTCTTAATTGTTGGCACAAAGCAGCTGTGTTCTGCTGTAGAATTATGCAGCCAAAAGGAACAGAAACCTAAACCTAGTGTTCTAACATGGTACTTATCAGCTGTGTAAACCAGAAATTTGATTGATTTAGTTTTATTTGCCTGATAGGCACAGTAGACAGTTGTCTAGTTTCAGGCACAATCTGGGAGATCACGAGATGGGAAAATGTACAGTAACTAAAAATAAAGCACCATTATGGTCATTACAAATGTCCAAGATACTAACTCGAATATAATCCCCACCTACCCACCCCTTGGTCCCCCATTCCCCTGCCCTCACCCACTTAGCCCCTTACCTCCATACCTCCCACCTCCACACCCGCTAGCCCCCGACCTTAAGCTATCACCCACCATTGTGCTCTCCCCTCTCCCGTCTAACCTGTAGCCTGCTCTCCTTAATGACTGTCCTTTTCAGTGGTCAACTAATTGTTCCTCTGGAACCTATCTAAGCTCTATAGCTGTATTCTGGGAAGTCTCATACTTTGTACATGGTTGGAATCTGCACTTTATTCACCTAATCTGTTATGGGACTATTTTCCTCTATATTATGTAAGTATGTGATTTTGCAATGTATTCTGTCTCTCCCATCCTTTTATTTGTAATGCTGTTTAGCCTTTTTAATGATGTGTAACTGACAGTGTCTTCTAGCTGCTTCTGTTATTCTCCACTGTCCATGTACTTGATGTTCCCCACCCTCTGTTCGACGAGGATCCTTTGCAAATGAGTTTTTAGCCCAAAGGTTGTAATTCCGATTTTACAATAAATAAAAAAAATAAATAAATATAGAGTGGAGTATTGGTGTTGATTTATGAGATAAAGCAAGGTACATATAGCATGAGATAGTATATAGGATAATAACAAGTGCAAAGGCTCATCGTGCTGGGAGCAATCAAACACAAAACAGGAAGACCCAAAGCAAGTTATAAACTGACTATGGGCAAGAACATGTTATAGACTTAAGTAGAAAGGAGTGGTAGTCACCCTTGAAGGTATGTCTAGATGGACACTGATGGATTTTAGCCAGAATGGAATTCCATCATTTAGGAGCAGAATATGAGAAGGCAATCTCACCTAATTTTGTTGTAGTCTAGAGTATGGACAACAGATCAGGCTCAGACGACCATAGCAGATATGATAATCTGCCAGGTAGTAGTAGTAGTGAGGCAAGGGGCAGTGCAGACATTTTAGGCACTATGCTATAAATGACACCTCCCAATGTGAGGTTACATACAGCAGATGGGGAGAGTCATTCAAGTTCTGAGTACAAGGTACAGTGGTGAGTATCTCAGAGGCCAAGGAAAATCTGCAGATGTTATTATAAGCCATATCCCATTTTTTGCAGGGTAGTTTTGGAGGCTGAAAAGAAAACAGATATCCCATGTAGGAGTCAGGTGCCTTGGGCTGTGGCAGTCCAGGCTTCAGGGTGAGACAGTTACTGACTTTGAAGGAGCGCCCCAAAGCTGGAATTAACTGCTTTACACACAGAGGCCACAAAGATTGAGAAGTGCAATGATGGGAGAAGGGTGACACCAAGATACCTAAATGAGGAAACTGAGACCAAACATGTCCCATTATCACAAGCTACCAACAGTGGGAACTGGCTGATCTTTAACCTCGGTGCTGAGCCAAAAAGCATGGCCTGAGACTTAGTGATGTTTAGGAGAAGCCTGTTAAAAACAATCTTTGTTTTTACAGATTGGAGATTAGATGTCAGATGTCAACTGATATTAAAATTGCTATTGGAGCTCTTGAAAAGGACCAAGTCGCTGGCATAGAGGATCGCGTACTATGTGAGAGATATTGGTGGATGGAATATAGATGAAGGGAGAAAAGGAGCGGCCTGGGTATTGAACATTGAGAGACCCCAGCTGAGGTTGCAGCAGGTTCTGATAGGTACAAACCTAACATATTGGTATCTAGTGGGCAGGTAGCTCTTAAACCAGGAAGAGCTGTGTATTAAACTCCCAGGGTACCAGGTTTCTCACATAGATGGGAAGTGGTCTACTAAATCAAAGGCCTTTTAAGGTCAGTGAAGACTGCACCTAGCTCACCCACGTACATTGTTAAAGTGGACGTTCAGGAGTAGTAGAAGGCGTCAGGTAGTACTGTGTCTTTCCAGAAACTGTGCTGTGTGGAGAAAGGACGTTATGGGTGGTAAGGTAGGCAGTGAGCTAAGAAACAATCAATTTTCAAGGATCTTGTTGAGCATATGAAGGATCACTATGGCTCTATTATTGCTAATGTTTTTAATATAACCTTTCTTGACCACAGGTACTACATGGGATATTTTCATAGGTCAGGCACAGTTTGGGAGCTTAGGAACAAATTAAAGACTCTCATGTTCGGTGCTGCAAGTTCATTGGCAACAACCCTATGAGTAACTTAGGCTCAATCATTGGAGTCATCAGATTCTGTTACAGAAATCTGCAGAAAGTGTTAGCACACTTCGAGATCTTGACAGCTTTAATGTAGAAGGTAATTAATGCAACTGTCTATTACAAGAAGTGGGGGGAGGCCGAAATTATGGAAGGGAATCTGATAAAGCCTGAGAGATTAGCAAAGCTTTTGTCAAAGGCATTTGCTATAGTAATAGAGCTATTACAATTGACTCCTTTGATAGCTAAGTCCTGGGGCATTAAGTTATCAGTTTGGCTGAGGGCTTGTCTAACATCTTTGCAGAACTAGTGTGGGTTACCAATGTTGACTTTTGTTTTGCTGAATGGCCCTTCTGCAGTCATCTGAGTGCTCTATATTTAGCCCAGTCTGAGGCAGCCTTGAGGTCTTGTAAAATGGACTAACAAGCAGCCCTTTCTTTAAGCAAGGATAATAAGGTCCAATTCATCCATTTATGATTTGGCCATATACTCACTGAGTAATTCATGAGGCATATTAAGCCTGGAGGCCCATGAAAATGTAATTGAGAAAGGCGAGGGCCTGGTTTACATCATCTGTGTTCTACAAATGTGATTAGTCCACGCATGTGACTTCCTGTTTAAGTTGTCAGGATCAAAATATGAAAAATTACAGAAATGAATGATTCTAGGAAGGGACTTTTGGAGGCTTAGCTTTCCAGACACAGTAGACTGGGAAGTGGTCACTAATTTCATCAGAAAGTGCTCCTGAACAAATAACTCTGGTCTGTATGTAAGTATCCAATCGATGAGTGTGGCACACTATTATTTGACCTTCTGGTGTGTTCCGAGATGATTTTGTGAAGTTGGAGCTTGTTTAGGGACAGCTCACCAGTTTAAGTTTTGCAGCTGAGCCAGTCAATGTTAAAGTCACCAACGAGGAGAAATCCGTTGTGTTAAACAAGATGGCCATGGCACTAGCATGTATAGAAAGAACCGATTGGCTGCCAGCACGGGGAATATACACGAGAGGATATGTAGCTTTTGGAGTTCTCCAGAAGGAGGACTGCATGACAAACATTCTTACTGAGATCCACGGGTAGTTGGGCAACTAGGGCAGAAACATGTAGATGGTCTTTATAGTAACTCATAGTGCCTCCTCCTCCTCCTCTCCTAGTAGCAGTATGATCAGCTCCAACAAAATGGTATCCAGGTAAAGCACAAAAATGATCTTGTATATTTGGCTTTACCCAAGTTTCAATTATTCCCAGAATGTCTGGATTATAATGGTTAACCCATACAGTGAGCTCGCCAATATTATAGGCAGGCGTTTAGTGTTTAAGTGGGCAATTTTGAGTCCCTTAACATTCTGTCAAGATGGTGGTGTTAGATGGGGTGGTGGTGGACAACTTGGGGCCAGGGTTAAGCTCAATATCACCAGCAACCAGAAGGATGGATAGCGCTAACTAAACTTGGGAACAGATCTTTGGTAGAATAATTATTGGACAGACCCTCCAGCGAAGCCTATTGAGATACATAATTGCTTGATACCAGACATGGACGGTAAGGATATAATAGTTATCCCAGCTCTTGTGTTTGCTTGTTAGGGCATAGACATAGTGAAAGCAGAGAGGTCTAACTGGACACTACTACATAAGTGGTTAGGAGGCATGGTGTCAGCCAAAAGGGGCAAATAAATAAGTACACAGGTAAGAGCTAACATTCAGTTTGGTGACCCTACTGTAACACCTTAAAGGAGAACTGCGCAGAATTTAAAAGTAATTTTTCCAACTAGAAGATATTTTTTAAATACTGGTTCAAATCCTGTCATTGTTCCATCTATATTTGCCTATTAACAACCTCAATGGGTGTTTCTGATTTACACTGTAGTGTTAACTACCATTTGAGAACTGTATGATGTAGTTAATGTCACACTCAGTCATAGAGTTCTATGGTAGAGCATGGATGCATTGTTCCAACAACAGAAGAGCAGAACAGTGACATAAACTACATCATATTGTTCTGAAATGGTTCTTACAAGCAGCTTGAAAATCAGAAATACCACTAGGATACCTGAAAAACTTGTATAGCTAGAGCAATAACAGAATTTGAACCGGTATTAAAAAATAGCATCTACTGGAAAAAAAGGACTTATAGATCCAGTGTAGTTCTTCTTTAAAGGTATTCAAATTAATAACAAGAATACCCCTGGCAAAACCTGAGGTCTATAAACTCACCTCCTTGAGCCATATGAAAATCAAATACAGAAATAGAAACTCGGAATTAGCTGTCCCACACTGATATTGCAGTCTATGTACTCAGCAACAGCGGCACTATGAGATCCCTTATACAGGTGTCTGCAAACGTCCATATAAAACAGATAAAGCTACTTCTGTAAAGCCAGCCTGGGGGCACAGCAGTAGCACTGCCGCTTCATGATGCCAGCAATCCAGGTTGAGGATTGAGCTTGAGTTGTTGGAGGGCTGGCCAGGAGGAAGAGGCTTGAGCATCCATTGGACGCTCATCTCTCCAGGGGTGGGGTGGGGGTGCAAATTGGTGCATGACTGACCTCTGGTGGCCAGAGGTCTGTAACCAAGTCTTAAAGTAGGGGGGCACGTGATCGACATCGGTTGCATGCCTCTGACGTCCTAGTGCTGTCACACCTCCAGGGGGAATACTGGGGGGGAAGGATCAAGCCCTGGTGTGACACCAATGCGAGAACCAGAGATTAGCCCTCACCTGCAGCTGCCATGAGCTTTGGTGAGGACCCCGATGAGACCTGAAGGCATGAGGGCTAAGAGGGGGGCCCTACTTGTCCCCAACTGGGGGCTAAACCAAGGCTCCATGGGTGGTCCACAGGGGTGCAGTGGCAGGCAGGCAGTTGGGTAAAGCACCGGAGATGAGGGAGCGTAAAAAGAGATTTAAAAAAAGACTAGTTCTGTAACCTCCAACTTCATACTCTAATATTGTCAAGTATTGTACAATTTTTTTATTTTATTTTTACAAGACACCAGTCTAGGGTACACACTGTGGAAATAATGGGCTCAAGTCAGGAATATGCGGAAATGTACTAGCCACAGCAGATTAATGATCAAAAACTACAACACTAGGTGCACCCATATATGGTGTACGTGGGGATCCAAGGGTAACCCTAAGGTTACGAATCATAGTACAGTGAAGATATGCAGTAATTGTGAGTCAGCAGTATAGGATAACCAGAATATACAGGCAGTAAATTAAGTAATGTCCCTGCAAGGTAAACTGCAAAGGGAGCACAGCAGAGGGGCAGTGTGCCAGCTGCGAGCTTCTACCACAGCTGACACCCACGGTGTGACACCTTTTTCGCTTTGTCACTTTGCACTCCAGACTGCAGTGCAGAGGAACACTAGGCACAGGGCCATGGAGAAGGTGAATGGCCCTGCCCACTATTTGAATCCATTCACCTGACTGGACGCCTTGACTGGTGGGAGGCACAGCTGCAAGGAGGGTCTACTCACTGTGTTTACTAATATTAAGAAGGAGCAATACCAGAATTTGAATAAAGATGAGGCAATAACAGAATTCCAATCAGTATTTAAAAAACAGCTTTTGCAGGGAAAACTTACTTACAGGTTCATTGCCTTTCTCCTTTAAGGAACTCGCTTTTTATTTCAAAAAAGTCATCAAACTACTGTACAGTCAGTGACCTATGGAAAGTAAATGGCGTACTGAAAGCAGTCACCTCTCTTGAACTGAATGGCTAAATCCGTTGCTGTTCCACAGAAAGCTTAGGTGGCATACACTGCAATATGACAGGAAGCAGGGTTGAAGAAGAATGACAACAAACTGGTCTTGTCAAAAGTGTTGCTAGGAAATGATAAAACCCTTCAAATGTAAACTGAAACACTTACAGAATGCCTTGCCATCTACTGAGAACTCATCATCCTAGGTTCAAGGGCTCAGGGTTCTCTAACAACTGTTTAACACACACTGGTTTTAGCTAAGATAGTCATTAAGACATTTCAGACAATGTGACTTTATCAAGGCTCTCGATTTATCAAATATGGCACAGATGGGCATTTTCAACTCCAGTTGACATTTAAATCCACATCTGACAACCTTTTCTTTTAAGTCCTACTTTCTAAATCTCTGTAAAAATATATTAATTTCCTGTCTATTTTTTCATACTCTGCTTTATGTCTATTTTTTTCTTATTCTATTTATCTTCTGTTTTATGTCTATTTTTTCCTTATTCTATTTATCACCCTATCTGGTGAGGCTTTCTCTCTGGTCTGCCCCCCCACTCAGCTTCTCATGAGCTTACATGACATTCCCATTCCTTCCCCCATGGCTTACCCTGTGGTGGGGTAGGCAGGTCCTCTTCTCATTTGTTGTGGACAGGATTGCCGGTGCAGGGCCTGTGAGGGGTCAAACCCTCATCTAGCCTCCCAGCATCTTCCCTTTTCTTCCCCTTGTGAACACTGACATGAGAGTGAACATGTGCTCAGGCATGCCAAGTGTGCACAGCACATCACCATTAGTGTCCTCCCTTTCATGAGCTGCTCTAGGCACACTGCCACCTGTAGTCACCCAGGTAGCAGTATAGCACCAGGGCTGGCAGCCCTCCCACCCTGGAGGGGAAGCTTATCCTCCTGGATGCTCAATCCTCCTCTGCCCAGGTGGCACCCGATGGCCCTGCTTCACTCCAGCACCTGGTCACCTGTATCACGAGCAGTGGCACTAACATTGCACCAATGGTCCAGCCATCTATTTTATTTATCAATATACAACCGCACATCTTAGGTTCTAAAATTGCACAATCCACTCCACCACCCATAAATCTTATTTCATGCAGAAAAAAATCTTTTCATCCCTCAGGCATATGAGATTTTTATAGCTCTGTCACTTGAGATTCAAAAGTAACAGGTACAGCAAAGCCATTATTCATATACTTTCCTGTAAATTTATTCTCATGCTCCCTGTTTTTTTCATGCCTCTTCTTGCGATGGGGCAGGACAGTTAATCACTTTTCTGGTGATACCTCAATCTACTGACAGGGCTAATAGACTTACTGTAATTCCAATTATCTGCATTAAGTCAGTTTACTTACTGAGCTTCTAAGAGCCTAGGCTATCAGGACCTGGGATTCTTGAAGTGATGCACATCTTTGAAGATGAAACACAAGGGGTGGGCAGCCTGGAAACATCAACAAGTATTGACGGCTGGTTTTCTGTCTGCAGCACTATCAATAATATACAGCGCTTCACTAAAACAGTCCCAACTATCATCCACGGATGTACTCTTTTCACAGCACAACTGTGGAACTCTTCAGAGGCTCTGAACTATAGGCAAGGATTTAAATCCCTTTGAATAGCCATTGCCTAGCATAAGCAATTTGCTGTCATAGTCAGGAAGTACTAGCTACATTGGTAGAACCCCAGCAACGTGATCAATATCACCAGTCTGGTCTGAGTCACTCAAATCACAGATACGGAGGTTAGAAGAAATCATTTTTAACAAGAAGCCAAACATGACACTAAAAGAAAAGATATTTTAAGAATAAATGACTTGCACAGTCTGGGCGAGCAATAGGAATTTTCTATTAAACTACCGTCAGTCCTCCCACTCAATTAATCAGCACAGAAGCAATGGATGATTATGTTATGCACACTCAAATTGAGAAAGCTTGTTATAAAATATTAAACTCTGCATCTGACAATGTTTTCTAGCTGAATCCCTGCTCACATACTGCCTGCCTTGGCTGACCTATTCAAGGATAGCGTTTTCTCACAAATGCCTAATCTGCATGTTAATTAGATGGCCCATTCTTATAACACCAAGCTGCCTAACTTATCAGGCCACAGCTGGTCGCAGGAGTAACTGGGTTACAACAAGATAAAACTCATTTCTGGCTTTTGATGGAACACACAGTTTTGTAACTACAATAAACAAGAATGCTGAAATTAAACTCTATCGCTTTTATTTAGTTAAACCAAGAACGTCTTCAGAAGCACTTAAGAAGCTAATGAAACAACCTCTGCAGAGCACAATTACATCTAAAATGGTTTCAGGTTTATATAAGAGAAGTATTGTAATCTGTGCACATTAAAATGTTGACTGTGATTTGCCATTTCCAGCTCTTACAAATCTATGTCTACAGAATGGAAAGGCTACTGTGAAAAGAGTCCCTGTCCGGAGGGTCAAGACACAAGCTATCAAGAATGGAAAAGCTTCAGAAAAACAATAGCATGCTTAAAAGGCACTGTCACATTTCAAACATTTCCTTTTTTTTTAATTCCTCCTGGTCTCGGCTCAGAGGAACCCTTTCCTCAGTCTTATCGGCTGGCCCCTGATGTACAGAGACCCAGCGTCATGCTGTACAATACCGGAGATTTTTTGCCTTTGGCTTTTCTCCCAGTTTGTCCTTACCCTCTGAGGGCACCGATGTGAAGGACTTATGTCCAGACATATGGCATGCTTCTGCATGCTGCTGTCAAGCATCCACAGAGCCCTCCCCACCCCTGACTCCCCTTAAGGAGCTGTTGCACCTTGCCGCCCATGCTTCCACAGGCAGCAACGCTTGCGGGCATTGCTGCTTGGCAATCCATCCCCCGGAGGAGAGCATTCACTGGGATGCTCAATTCTACCTCCCCCAGCCAACCCCCAGTGACCCGAGTCCGTTCCCAAACCTGGGTTGCCAGCGTAGCGCGAGGTATGGCTACCAGTGCCTCAAACCTCAGCACCACCAGGTTGGCCTAAACTTTTCCTTTTGACCAGTTTTTGTTTTCTACTTTCTATTTTTCCTTCCTTACCTGGTGAGTCTGCTTCTTCTTCAGCCTGTTCACAAGCCCCCGATCCCATTTCCACTGGATTGCTCAACACTGGCCTACAGATAGTCACTGTCACCCCTCAAATACAAGACATACCTGCTGAGGTGGGGCACACAGAAAAAGAACCAGCTGGAACACTCCTGACTAGAGAGGGTAGGGCAGGAATCCAAGTGGCTGGTGTGCAGCCAATGGGCCAGCAACATTGTGGCAGCATCAGCCACCTGAGCACTATCGTTTCTACTTTTCTGTTCCTCTGTTTCCGACCCCCAACTCACACAGGCATTTCACAAGAGAGGAGGCCTTTCTGACCAGCCAGAAGTGGACTATAAACAGGTTGTCTGGTGTATTTTAATACAGTAGTGCAATCGTGAATAACAACAAGAGTAGTTTATGTACCTGTCTTAAGGAGATAGGGTAGTTTCATTTTTTTTCTTTCTTGTTACATCACATTTTTTGTGTCTCCCACTGTCGGCAGGTCTCGGTGGCCGTAGTACCGACTATCTGTGCTCCATCCCTCTCTAATGTTTGTTGGGGATCATGCTGTGCGGCAGTGGGGGCATGAGATTTTTGTAGTTCCCTCGTTGTGTTTTTGTTCCCCTAACTCCCACCCCCTCAGGATGCTGGCATGAAGGATGATAATCCAGGCTGTCAATGCGCTGGTGCACGTCTCAGCAAAGAGTCTAACAGTGTCCTCCCCTTCCCACACCATGAGTCCTGTGCCACCACCCGTGCATCCACAGGCAGCAGTAACAGAGCAGTGTGGCAGTCCTCCCCCCTCAGAGGAAGACAGCATCCTGTAGGATGCTCAACCCCCCCGCCAGCCCCCAGCAACCCAGGCTCTTTCCCAAACCCAGGTCACTAGCATCACCAGTGGTAGCGCTACTGCTATGGTGACTGGTTGGAGGGTAGTTTAATTTCTCAGTAAATATAGTTTTTACAAGGCATCCATTTGTATGAGACATCTAAATAAATGGCCAACACATACAAGAAAATACAAATGCTTACTGAAAGAGAGACACTACCCAGGCTCCCATGTGTTGACATTATAGCCGTGTAGAATGCAGAATTCCAGCAGTGGAATTTGCGCAGAATGGCAATTCCACTTATGGAATGATGCTTTTCAGAATTTCTTTTTGAATTGTATGGAATTTCCCCCAAAAAGTTCTATGTAAACCTTAAACATTTATGTCTTTCTCTGATATCAGGGAGAAGTTCCACCTACCATGGTTTCAATTTCATTACTATCTCCAGCTTAGGGAGGTGCTTAGTAAGGAAGTCACTTTGGCAGACTTCTCTTTACCTTGTAACAGTGACTGGGATCAAATAATCAAAATAGGACCCCTTAAAAAGGGTAATAGCTTTGTTTATAAATACATTACAAGTTCTCTCACTTCTCCACCCTTAACCTCCTCTGCTAGGCAGAAATGGGAAAATGAAATGGGTGCACCGATATCTGACCAGGATTGGATGTCCGCATGGGATCACGCTTTTCATGGAAACCGAGACATACAAGGTAAGCTCATACAATACAAAATTCTTCACTATTTTTATACGTCTCCCACAAAACTCTATGAGCATGGCCTTTCACCTAACTCAGAATGTTGGAGATGTAAAAATACTGGAGTAAATTTATTTCACATGATCTGGGATTGTCCCCTGCTTTCGCAATTCTGGGCTGAGATACACAAGAAATGTGTAGCGTGTCTCTCTCACACGTGACCTTAGTTGCCACTGATATACGTGCTAGGAATATTCCCTTCCAATTCCAATTTTACAAAGAGCCAGAAGCTATGGCTTTCAGTAGCTGCAGTATGTACTAAAGCGTGTAATACTAAAACATTGGAAGGACCCCATAGCACCTCCCATTTCTGAATGGTTTGATGTAAGTAGCGGCACAGCTAACAATGAATGAATAACATGTAAGAGCAGATAGGTTAGACAAGTTCATTAATGTATGAGGCCCATTTCTGAAAGATGCCACGGTTTAAACTGTAAATTTATATACTTAGATATGTAGAATGTGTTTAATATTATTCTTAAAATAATGGTTTTAGTATACTTCTTTTTTTTTTTTAGTTTTTGTTGACCGGGTAAGTGCACTAGACAAATCCTGCCTATTTTCAGGTACAACCTGGGGGAAGGGGATACAGATGAATGCCAACTGACTTTGAACCAGATTAAGCTGTTGGTGGTATTTTTCAGTGAATGAGGGAAATTTGGCCAGGACACCGGGGAAATTCCCCTACTCTTTTCGATAAGTGCCATGGGATCTTTAACATCCACCTGAACTACCACCAATCCAGGCAGATGGGACCTCGGTTTAACGTCTCATCTGAAAGACGGACTACGGTATTCGTTGTTATACATCCTTTGAGGTTCTCAATTCCACTATATTATATAAGCAGAGACTTGACCAATCAGTTACTTTACTGACTGTCTAAAGAACTGAGTAATAGTCTTGTCACTGCTAAGTCAAAACGACTCTCTTTAAAGAATGTTTTTAGGAGTGTTATATGTTATTTCGTATTGAAATGCAGACTGTACTGTATTATATTCTTTTGCTGTACTACTATATTTGATCTCAATAAAAACTATTATGGTAAAAAAGAATTCTATGTAAACTTTGAAATAATATTCCATGGATTATGTAATATGCAGAATATTATTCAGCAGTTTCCTGAAAATAAATCTGCTGTTTATATAAACTGTGGAATACCATTCTGTGATTTATGTGAAATGATCTGAAAGGCATGTTATCTCATTAGTAATGCAGAACCAAAAAGGCATGATGATTGTGCAATCTGAGCAACAATGCAGAGGTTAAAGCTCAGAATTCAAAGGACACAACTACAAAATTCATTCACATCACAGACCCCAATCCCTCCAGCTCCATGTAACCAGCCCACTCCCAGCGTAACATTTTGGGTTAGCCAGGAGTTACAGGTCAGACACCTATGATGTCTCTTACAACCCCTATGAACCACTAAAACAAGGTCTTGCTAGGGTTTGGATATGTAAAATGTGGGTGGGGAGCTTTGCTACCACTATGATTTTGCGATAATGAGACTTTGCAACCACTACGATTCTTGTGAAATGATGCCACTGCCAGCCTCACCTGCAAAAGAAAAAATCACCTGAAAAACCCCAAAAACTGCAAAATCACACACCAAGGAATAAAATTTAAATTGCAAAGGAAATGAAAAAGCTACAGTGCAAATTGCAAAAAATTTAAAAATGAAATGCAAGCAATTACTGGATCTGCTTTCTTGAAAGCATTTTACTATATCAGACACTTCTATAAAACAACGCCTAAGCATTAGACCTCAAAACATAGGCAGGATGGATTGTAAACAGTCAACTGATTCACAGATGGGGGTTGAGAAGCAAACATAATCAGAGAACATGCTGAGTACCTCATGAGTAAATGTTCTTTCATGGAGGAAGTGTGCTGATGCCACCTTGGAATTTAGTAATTGCTAAGGATGGCATATTCAGTGCCTCTGTGTTACACAAACAGGGTTTTACTCAAACAAAGTGAGGTTTGCACCAGTTAGTTCTACACTTACTGTACCATATTGGAAACCTCACTGAGTATGGGTCAAGGATATTTGCGGGCCAGCACTAAAGCAGCCCAGGAGTGCATGCAGATGAGATGTGGACCTGTGAATATGGCCACAGTGGCATTCTAAAAGTCTTTTGCATCTGCCAATGGCCTGCTGAAGCAGCGTTAGTACCACTTGCAAAAATATCTTTTCACAGAGTGTAAAGTACCATCCATATTCACCTGATCCTCCCTGGTGGATCAGATGAGAATGGAAGGTGATTCATGGTTTGCTCCCCCACCATTACATACTTTGATTCTCCTGGCATTTAGTGTCTGTCCTGATTCGAAATAATACTCCTGGCATTCAGTCTCCTGCCCTCCCATTCCCATTCAGTGTTATAAGTAATATTTTCTGGCATCTAGTCTCCCTACAATTTCCATTACATGTTATAAGTAGTAATTCCTTGCATCTAGTATTCCCCCAATTCCTATTCAATATTATAAGTAATATGCCCAGCCAGCTAGAATCCCTTTTCCTGAATCCCTTTCTATGTTTTAAGTGTTATTCCTTTCCTGGTATCTAGTGCCCCCCCCCTTCCCATTCAGTGTTATAAGTAATATTCTGTGGTGTATAGTGCCCCCCCAATTCCCTATGCTAGTACTTAAAAAAAAAACTTATAATTAGATTTTAAATCAGTTTGCATTGACATAATGGTATATACATTCTGTCCATATCATCATAAACTATAAATTTAACAAAACAAAAGAAATGCATTCAACCTTGACAGTTTAAAATTATATAGTCAAAGTCCTTAAAGTGGCAAGTAGAGGACAAGTTAAACGGAATCCTACAAATACACATATCATTAATCAATAATGATACTTTGTGATGTTGACAGTATTGAGTAAACATCAACTAGTTATAAATAAATTTATCTAAGACAGCATGATGCTGAACTATAATGAACTGTATTAAAATATAATAAGTGTGAGGGTCAAAGGCCCCTTAACTTATCTTACTTAAATTAAACAGAGGTAACACTACTTATCCCCAATTCAGGTGACCCCACCTGAAACCATTATCATTACTTTAAACAAACCAATAAAAGGGTTACTTTTCACCACTATTGACAATCAAATTAACCATTTGTCTCTATTGAATGGAGTACCAAATTGGTCAAAATTAATACAAGATAGCCATACACTAAAAATAAAATAAAAAGATGAATCACAAAACTGTCTATTCTATGTGAAAGAAAAAAACAAAAAGCATTTATCTTTAAAGGGCTATCAAACATTGTGAAAGTTGGCCACATGAATGCAGTAGTTAATCACAAAGAGTGAGGCAAATACTTTGCAAGCCAGTAAAACACATAAAGAATACAACTTTGAGAGTCCTGTAAAACTGACATTAAACCTGCAACGGGTATACAGACCCAAATTATGGAGAAACATATTGTTTAAGTCCATTCAAGACAATGAAAGAAACAGAATAAAATAGTGAGTTCATGTTTGGTGAATATATATGCAAGCACATTGTCAGTACTAACCATTATTTAGCCAAGGTGTACAACTTCCTTACAAACTATTGCAGGTATATGTGTAACAGAATTATCCTCAGCTTTAAATGATGATTCAGAATCTTTCTTTTGATGTGAAGCTTGATGACTTTGAATGAAAGAGCTTAGTTGATCGAGTTTGTAAAAATGTATTTTATAGGCCCTGTCAACACTGACCTGCATATTCAAAATGTTTTTCAAAGCGTTTTGATTTTCCGTGTTTCAACATGGTTGTTAGAGCATCCGCACTATGCTCCGACACTGTGCTTGCCCTCTCGACTTCCCCAACTGGGAATGCGTGTCGGTCCTGAAACTGTGCTAAAATCCTGCTCTGATCAGGGTTTAGCACAGTTTCACTACACGATTCATAGCACGGTTTACCGGGTGCGGTGTGGACGCGATCTGTGTTTGCCGGTCTTGTAACGTTATTGGCGCGTGTGTGAACAGGGCCTTACAGTCCAGTACAATCCTCATTTCACAAGGGTACAATAAAAATACTTAACTGTAAGAAACACCAGTTTCTCACCTGGGTTAGGAGGTTAACATCGGGATGAAGGTAAACTTTGCAGTCTCAAAAGTTTAATGCACCCTTCAACCTTGAATTTTTAATTATGTGGTTTCAGTCTCTCTCTCAAAAGCGAATTGTATCAGCACTGTTGACGGTTTCACAGGAGTCATCTTAGACACCGGACCAGGTGTTTCAGCAGGAGAAAAATTTGATTTTGTTCCAGTCAATGCAGGCAATCTAAACACTCTTGCCAAGGGTGGGAAATTATCTTTATTAAAACCGAGTGTCTCGGTAAAAAGATCCCTCACAATGACCCATGTAATTAAGTCATATGTCTCCAAATTGGGGAGACCGACAACCCATAAGTTGTTTTTCTTGCAGCATTCTTAAGAGCTTCTTCGTTCGGGCTTGATGAATGTTATCTCTCAATCTGCAACAGTTTTGTCTGCTTCTTGTAGTTTACATTCTCTGTTTTCACATTTGGCAGTATAATCTCCCACTGTAAGTCTAATTTGGCAATGGTGGCGAGGAGTGCCATGAAGGATTGCTTTATGGCTCCTAATGAGTCAAGTCTTCTGTGGTGTGCTTGAGACGACTTTGCCTTATCAGATTTTTCAGAATCTGCTGTTGACACCATTGCTTTTTGCATGGGGCCAGGGCTAGTAGATCCAGTCACAGCCAAGGAACCCACATCCCTGGGGCTACTTGAGTAGGTGCCTAATAATTTATCAATTGAACCAGCACACTCATGCTTCTCCGGCTGCGTACGTGTTTGATCTGAAGGGGAGACACTAGCCTCCTTTCTTTTCTCCTTTCTTTCCCACTCGAAGATATGTTTTCTTTCCTTTTTTTCAATAAATTAGAAAACTCCGGTGTTGAGAGATCCATATTCAAGACAAAAAGCAATTTTAACAGATACAGAATGCAATTAAGTCATAAGAAGTGAACACACTGCAGAGCTCCAACACAAGCAACCTCCTGAACAGGCCATCCTCCTCCTCCTCCTCCATATTATCTGCCTCCAGTGCTAGTACTTGTATAGAAATAAAGTTCTTTATGTCCACTCCCAGGTGTCTTCCACACACTCACCCTGGGACAATGGCTAGGACAACTCTCCACTCACCTCCATGTCTGACTGCCGTCTGCCCCACAAGTGCAGTAACGATAGACTATATATCATGCAAGTTCTGTCAATCAATGTAGGACTTAGGGTGCAGCCTTCAGACTTATAGAAATTAGATTTCAAACACCATGAAGTCTTGCTTATATTAGGACCTTTGCAGTATGCCCCTGGCTTTTGACTGCCCCGGAGATGAAATAGTTAACTCCAGAGAAATCTGGAGTTCCACAGCGCGAGGGCGCTTATTGAAAGCTCTGTCTGGGTTGTTTGAACCCAAACTGTCAGATTCTTTACTCCGCTTTCACTGAACAGACGCTCCGGAGACCAGCTCCTTCATTTCGGTTCGTTTTGCGGTTTAAAGTATTTTTATCGGTTCATTTAACCGAGAAAGTGTTTAAAATTACCGCGGTTTTCCGTTTAAAGCTCTATCTGGTAACCGTAAGTAAAATAATTTTAGTCTGTGTGGAAACTCATTATCGGTTCGCTCTGAACCGATCAGTTTGCTTTAAAAATTGTTTTCTTTGCATTTAGAGTGAGGTACCCGGTTCTTATCGGTCCTAAAAAAACCTGCAATTAAAAGTGTTTTTTTCAAATACCCGTGACACGGTTAGGGACCGATAAGGGTGTCTTAAGTCTGGCAGGCCTGAAACAAAGGACAAGTTTGGTTAGGCTGGCATTATGTCTGAGAAACCCAAAAGAAAAACCGGGCCCACTGGGTTTCAACACTGTGATGTCTGTGGGGAAGCCTTTGCCAAGGCTGACCCACACACCACTTGTGTCTATTGTCTGGGGGTTGACCACCTCCTGTCAGACTGCCAGATATGTAAGAATTTCCCTGCAGCCACCCTGGAAAAGAGATTGGGCAGGCTCAGGGAACGAGAGGCCAAAAAGTCCGCTGACCCGGATGGCCAGCCCGGCCCAGCTACAGCTGGACCAGAGGGTGCCCTCTGACCAGGGCCATACTTGCTCGGGCAAAAGAGAGGCTGGTCCTGAGGAACCAGTCAAAGCAAAAAGGACAAAGAAATCAGCTAGTGTGGAGTCCAGTTTGTCTCTCCTTCTGCTGTAGAAATAGATAAAGCCATACAGATTGTCCAGTCTTTGTCTCAGGGACTTGTTGAACCCTCTCTGGTTGGAAAAAGGGGGTCTCGTTCAGGTCCAGTGGTTCAGATTATGATGTTGGGGATTTTTATGAACCACAGGAGGGGGAGGAAGATTTTGATGATTGTAATTGTGATGGGGAAGGTCTGGAAGTGCCAATAGAACTGGACATTTCTCCAGACAGACCCTTTGAGTCTCCCCCTTTATTGTCTGAGTCCCCATCTCATTTCAGATTTTATAAGAAAGTAGCAGAAACTCTCAGCTCCCTTAGAAGAGGCTGTGGATGAGCAAGAGGAGCCTGACTATGTGGAAATGATGGATATTCCAGAGGCTAGAAGGTTGTCTATTCCTTTACATAAGTCATTTAGAGACAAACCACTAAGATTTTAAAAAATCCTTTTCTGTCCCTCCTGTAAAAAAAAATGGACAGAAGGTATACGTTGTCAGGCCCTAATACAGACTTCCTTACTGAACAGTGTAGCCATGTAGGTGTGGTGCAAGCTGCAGCCTGT
Organism: Neoceratodus forsteri; assembly: GCA_016271365.2. Lineage (NCBI taxonomy): Eukaryota > Metazoa > Chordata > Ceratodontiformes > Ceratodontidae > Neoceratodus > Neoceratodus forsteri. The sequence continues at coordinate 88,022,708 of JADMNL010000028.1, forward strand.
GACAAGGCTAATATTCCCTGACTCACATCCTCCTGATAAGGATTCCAGGAAGATTGATGCCATGGCAAAAAAACAGTATGTGGCAGCTTCTTTGGGACTCAGACAGGTTAATTATATGGCTTATGTGGCTAGATATCAGAAATCTAGATGGGACACTATATTGCAGTTGGCCAAGCAGGCCCATGGCCAGCTGGCTAGTGAGTTGGAACAGGTGGCTGCTGATGGCATTGAAGCCTCTAAAGTTCAATTTCATGCTGCTGTTGATGTTAATGATGTTTCCTCTAGGGTCATGGCCACTTCTATAAGCTCTCCGTAGGTTGGCATGGCTCAGATGCACTAATCTGTCCCAAGATACCCAGTCAAAGGCTATAGATTTTCCTGTTATAGGAAATTCTCTGTTTGGAGAACAAACAGAAAATTACATGAAAAAGATGGATGAATACAGAACTACTTACAAAAGTGCCCAAGCTAAGGAAAGGCATGCCACTCAACATAGGCATGCCCCCAGGGGTAGGGGCAGGCCTTACAATAGGCCTTTTTACCAATTCCAGGCTTCTTCTGCTTTTGCACAGAGAGGAGTTTTCAGAGGCAGAGGCAGGCAGGGGCACAGGCAGGCCCCTCTCTCCCAACTAAAGCTGCTCCTGTAAGCAGGCACCCATGACGGGGTGTCTGGGGCCGACTCTCCTGTACCGGTGGGGGACAGACTGGCTTATTTCTGCCAGAACTGGTTGTCCCTAACCTCGGACAAATGGGTTTAGGAGGTGGTAAGCAAGGCTTGGTTCTCAGTTTCAAACAGTTTCCCAAGATGAGAGCCAGGCACTTTCCCCTCAAGTCTTTTAGAAACCCTCGCGACTAGAAGCGGAGGTTTCCGCTCTTTGGACTGCAAAGACAGTGGAAAGAGTCCCCTTGCCACCAGAGCAAAGGTCTTTACTCAAGGTACTTCCTGACCCTAAAAAGACAGAGACTGGCGGCCCATCTTGGATTTAAGATTTCTGAACAAGCATCTTGTAAAACCAAAGTTCAAAATGCTGACTTTAGCAATGATTTTGCCATCCTTGAGGCCAGGGGACTGGCTAGCTTCCCTGGACCTCAAGGCGCCTACTTCCATATTCTAATCAGGGCCTCTCACCGAAAGTACCTCAGGTTGAACTGCCCTCGGGCCACTACCAGTTCAGGCGTGCCCTTGGACTCACTTCTGCTCCAGAGTTTTCACAAAATGTCTAGCTGTAGTAGTGGCCCACTTAAGAAGACAAGGGATAGCTGTGTTTCCCTACTTGGACGACTGGCTTATTGTGGGTCAGTCATCAGAGCAGGTAAAATCCCACTTGCAAATCACCCAGGAACTCCTCACCTTTCTGGGGTTCCTGCTGAATGTTCCAAAGTCAGTTCTCAAACCAGTTCAGGTACTAACTTTTATAGGTGCAGAGCTGAACACAAAGTTAGCCAGGGCATTCCTCCCCTCCGAAAGAGTGGACAAACTCATTGCCCTGGCATCTTCTTTCTCTGTGCAGGTCTCTCGACCAGCAAGGCACTTTGCAACTCCTGGGGCACATGGCTGCCTCTACAGCTGTTGTGCCAGGGCAAGATTTCAGATGAGGGACATTCAGTTCCACTTGAGGTCCTATTGGTCTCAAAGGAGGGACCCCCTTACCAAATTGGTCCCAGTGACCAAGACTCTGATCCTAGCTCTCCAGTGGTGGCTGGATCGGAGCAACCTGTCCTCAGGGGTCCCATTCCTTCCTGTCTCTCACTCCCTCATCCTCACCACGGATGCATCCCTGTTGGGTTGGGGGGCTCACCTGGGCGACCTTTCAACTCAGGGAGTTTGGTCCCCTCAGGAATCTCTGCTTCACATCAATCTGCTGGAGCTCAGAGCTGTCTTCCTAGCTCTCCAGGTTTTTCAGAAACTGTCAGAACAAAGTTGTTCAAGTCAGGACAGACAATACCACAACAATGTGGTACATCAACAAGCAAGGGGCACTCGGCTCTTCAGCCCTATGCACCGAAGCAATGAGTTGTGGTCTCTGGCCTATTCCCTGAACACCTCTCTGATAGCGGTTCACCTCCCAGGGAAGGACAATGTCTAGTGGGCGCCCTCAGCAGGATTTCTCAGGGCCATCACCAGAATGGGCTCTGAACCCTCAAGTGCTGGGGTCAATCTTTGCCAGCTGGGGAACTCCTCAGATAGATCTTTTGCAGCCCCAGACAACCACAAACTTCCCTGTTTTGCTGCAGGCCCCCAGTTCTGGGGTCAGTCCCCTGGATGCCTTTCAGCTGGATTGGGAGGAAAGTTCCTCTATGCTTTCCCTCCGTTCCTCTACTCTTCAGGGTTTGTAAAAATCAGAACTCAGCCTTGCAGGGTGATTCTGATTGTCCAGACTGGGCCAGGCAGCCTTGGTACCCTCTTCTTCTGCCCTATCATTCCACCTCCCTGACCTTGCCCAGGGCTACGACCTGCTGACCTGTGCACAGGGAGAGTGTGGTATCCGGATCTCAACTCCCTCCACCTCAAGGCTTGGTTCTTGAGGAGTTAGAGTTGCTCATTTACACCTTTCTCAAGGTGTCTTGGATATTTTGAAGGCCTCCAGAAAGCCTTCCACTAGAGCCACTTATAATTCTAAATGGAAGAGATTCTCATTTGGTGTTCTGAGAGGCAAATCACCCCAGAATCAGCTGACCTGCCTATTTTGTTGGACTACCTGGTCCACTTAAATTCCTTGGCCTCAAACCAGCTACCTTAAAGGTTCATTTGGCAGCTGTTTCAGTTTTTATTTCTGCAGGAAAACCAGTTTCTCTTTCTTCTCACCCTGTGTTTGCCAAATTTTCAAAGGGTTACTTCATACTAATCCTCCTCTTTAGGAACCAGCCCTGCATGGGACTTGAATATTTGCATTGCCCAGCTAATGCAACCTCCCTTTAGCCTCTGGATTCGGCAGATCTCAAGTTCTTAACTTGGAAAACTGTTTTCTAGTGGCTATCACTTCTGCTAGGCGTATAAGTGAATTGCAAGCCTTGTCAGTGGAAGAGGATTTCATTTCTTTCCACAGAGATAAAGTGATCCTCAGGACTAACAGAAAGTTTTTACCTAAGGTGGTTTCAGATTTTCATCTTAACCAATCCATCTCTCTTCCAGTATTTTTACTGAGCACTCCTCTTCTGGTGAGAGAAGCTTGCACAGTTTGGGCCTTAAAAGAGCCTTAGCTATTATTTGGATCGTACCAAGGGTCACAGGTTCGAATCCCTCCAGCTCTTCCTTACCTATGGAGATGTGGGTAAGGGAGGCCTGCTACTAGGAGGTCGATTGCTAGGTGGATTGTCTCTTGTATCCAGTTCTGTTATCAAAAACTGGGCAAGGCCGCCCTCAGGTCTGAGGGCTCATTCCACAGGGTACAGCTGCATCTCTAGCGGCTGCTAGAGATATTCCATTTGGAAATCTGTCAAGCTGCTACCGGAAGACAGTCCACACTTTCACTAAGCATTATTCCCTGGACGTCCGGTCCAGGAGAGATGCCCGCTGGCACAGCTGTCCTGCAGAGCCTATTTCCTAAGTAGGTTCTGACCCTCCTCCATGGGGGTACTGCTGTGTACTCTGCAAAGGTCCTAATATAAGCAAGACTTCATGGTGTTTGAAGGAAAATTACTCACCTTAGTAATTGCTTTTCTTCTCATGGAGTCTTGCTATATAGAGACAACCCTCCCTCCTACCCCTCTCAGAATCCCTACTTGGGTATGGGGTTGGCAAATTAGTGCAATCACTGTGTCATGCCTGTTTAGCTTCTAGTTCCCCCACTTCTTTTCTTTCTTGGGTTAGGAACTAGATAGTTTCTATTTTTGTTAATTGGTAGCTGGGCCCCTCTCTGGACTTGAGTCTTTGGGCAGAGGGGCCTTAGTAAGGTTGTCAAGGGTTATCCTAACAATAATACGTGATACTGTTTTCTTTATTGGTGTTGTGTTTTGTGGTTCTACTGTTAGTAGGTAGCCAATGGCTAGTGTAAGGCTTTCCACACAGACTTGCTATGTTAGTTTAGCCTCGTAAAGAACCTGACAGTTTGGGTTCAAACAACCCAGATAGAGCTTGATAAGCCCTCACGCTGTGGAACTCCAGATTTCTCTGGAGTTAACTATTTCATCTCCCGGGCAGTCAAAGCCAGGGGCATACTGCAAAGGTCCTAATATAGAAGACTCCATGAGAAGAAAAGCAATTACTAAGGTGAGTAATTTTTTCTTATGGGGCAATCCCACAAATCCTGCAGTGAGACTATACTTGTGTGTTATGTAATCTAGTGATACCAGACTTGCAGGGTAGGTGGCAGCAGGCCATGGAGGCAAATGGAGGACCGTACTAGCCTGGGGCAGTGGTGGAGGATGCCTGGGAGTAGTGGGTGCCAGTGGACACCAGTGAGCATTATCTCTGTGCACGCACTGGCACTGGGAATCAGGGGGGCACTGGATGCCATGGTGTATTGCTGATAACATTAAATGGGAATGGGGGGCACTGGACACAAAGGAATATGACTGATAACAGTAATTGGGAATGGGGGGGCACTAGATACCATGGACCATTACTGAAAACATTAAATGGGAATGGGGGGGCACTAGATACCATGGAGCATTACTGAAAACATTAAATGGGAATGGAGGGCACTAGACCCATGAAAATATTACTTGTAACATGAAATGGGAATGGGGGACACTGGACACCTGAGAATATTACTGATACTATTAAATGGGAATGAATAGACACTAGATGCCAGGGAATATTAGTGATAACATTAAATAGGAATGGAGTGACACTAGGCACCTAGGACTATTACTGATAACATTAAATGGGAATGGATAGACACTAGATGCCAGGGAATATTAGTGATACCATTAAATAGGAATGGAGTGACACTAGGCACCTAGGACTATTACTGATAACATTAAATCGGAATGGATAGCCACCAGACACCAAGGAATATTACTGATAATATTAAATGGGAATGGGGAGACCATAGGCACAAGGGCTATTACTGATAATTGTGACAGGGTTGGGTAAGACCCTACCCAACATTATACAGAGAAAAGATCCTTTTGTCTTCTCTATTCTGCCATTTTTCTGTCTCTTGCCTGTCTGATTGCATGATCAAATTTTCCTTGTAAAACCTAGGAATTGGACACTCTGAGGGTCCCACAATTTCCCCATTATCTCCCTTCCTTCACTTTCTGTTTCTATTCTTTCTTTCTCCCTTTGTGTCTCTGTGGTTAAACAAAATTTGAAACTTTATGTGAAACTCATCTCTTGGCAAATGTGTATACATATATTACTGAAATGATTGCAGAAAGCTATTTGGGTTTCATATGCTAATGCAGCTGTCAGGGAGAATGAGATTTAAACAACCAGAAAATGGAGACCCCCCAGGCTAGTTACAAGGGCTGGTGTGAACAGTGAAAACAAACTAAAGAAAACACATAATATCCCCAACAGCAACACAGAAAGAGTTATCTGTTGACAAGGAAACAAATAACATTTACAAGATACGAGGGTGTACCACTGCTTTAAATAGGAATGGGGCACTAGATGCCAGGGAATATTCCTGATAATAGTAAAAGGGAACGGGTGCGACACTATATATTACTTGGTATGTTACTATGGTGAAATACATACTCTGTCATGTCTTAATCCTTATTTATATGGGAGGTGAGACTTCCTACCCATCAAAAAAAATGTTTTCTTCTAACTATGTAAAATAGTAATAACAATGGAGTTAATATGCATATTAACAAACCAATGTAAATATTAAAAACAAAGAAGTTTACATTGGTTTACTAACATGATTCAGGAATGTAAAATAACAATGGCGTTAATATTCATATTAGTAAACAGAGTAAAATATTGATTAAATTGAGCTAATATTCTTGTTAGCAAACCAATTTAAAATGGTAATAACAATGGAGTTTTACATTGGTTTACTATTTTAGATTGTGGGAGAACTCCCGGCCAGTCAGAATGCTCCTTTCCCCTGTGCGTGAGACACTCTTATTCTATGAAGAGTGTCTCATGTGCATATGTCCTGGAAACAGGCACATTCTGGAACAATTTTTGTTTTTTTTTAAATAACACCGAGTGCTCCCTAGATCTATGATATATGAATACACCCTCTGTTGCCACTCATTGCAGGTAAGAGCGGTTTCACTTGTGTTTTGCTCAAGCCAGAACAGCTCAGCTTTGCTGTCCTCTCTCGAGCAGAAGACACATGAAACCACTCTTATCCCACAATGAGTAGCTCTGGGGGATGTATTAATATATAACATAATCAAGCAATGTACTATTCAATCACATGAGGATTGCTGAATTTCATTAGTAAACCAATGTAAAATGGTGTTATCTTTGGAGTTAAAGTTCATGTATCAGTCCTACGACTTTTTAATTTATTTATTTACTTCTGTTTTTGAAAGACATTTTATAAGTGCAGTAGGACACTTCAGGAACCTGCAATTATGGGCAGTAATCATATATTTCATGGTTATTTAAAAGCATGAGGCATATACACTTACATGTGAAATTATTAACCCATAATTACATGCCCAGCTGTGTCTTATTGCTGACATAACACATGCTCGGTCATGTATCATTACTTGCAGGGACACTGTTATCCCTTTTTGCATCATATTATTTCTATTTGAAAACCCACATTTTATGATTGTTTGTCTTCTCTAACATTCATTGATACTGCTTGTTGTTTTATCTGGTTCCTTTGTTAATAGAACTGAAATGCATAATAATGGTGTATTTATACCCAACTTTGATTTCTTTCAAATCCTTGGTCTTCTCTTATTGCATATTGCCTGAACATTAGAACACCCCAAACAGTACAGCCATTCATGATGCATTAGTCTCCACCCCTCTCACTGTATCATTAGTGACTGTACTGTAGTGGGGGTGTTCCCAAGTCAAAGAAGTTGCTGTGGGAGTTGGTCAAGGACTGTTAACAAACACATTTTTGTGTGGTAACACCAATATGGTTGGTGGTCAGTCTGTTTTCACTTTCACAAAGAAAAACATAATTTACATCAAACTACCAGCTATGTCAGCAATCTCTATAGAATGTGACCAATCATAACATGTGTTTTAAAATGACAGACACTTTGAGGCCTAAGGGGTTGACAGTGTCCCTTTAATTGGCATATACTTATCCTGCTATCTGTTACAAAAGCATATGACCCTTCTGATTGATCTCACATATGCTGTAATTTGTGACATCATTGTCTGTTGTCATGGCCAAGCACCATGATGTCATAACAAGTGTACTGTAAAATCAAAAATTCTGATGATTTTTTTTTGTTTAAACAGACATTATAGGTAAGTTAGTCAAATAGGGTTCTATGTGATGATAGCGATCAGAAGGTGATTGCTATCATCATGAATATATCGCGAAAAGCATTTCGGTGTTATACAATACTCAGTGACCCAACTTCGGTCAAATAAAGTGTTTTTGTGGGGGGCTATACCCCCTGCACACACCACGCAGGATTCTCAACTCCAGGGGTTGCATGTTGAAGGCGAAATTCTGCGGTGAATCAAAAAAAAACAGCTGCAAGCAGTGTCAAAATCAGTATCCTTGAACAGGTCCAGACCCAGTGCTTACTGCACCATAGCCAGCCACTCTCACCCACACACCCACAGGGCTGGCTCAGTTACCAATAAACTCCACCTCCCAACACCCAAACCCGCCTTCTATCCCTCCCCTACAGCTCCCATCCCTCCCTTCCGGTCACTCTAGGCACTATACCATCATTGCCCTTGCAGAGGCAGCTGATGATGATAGTGCTATAAATGAGTGACTGTTTCTACAGTCACTCATTTATAAGCACTATCATCATAGGCTACAGCAAATAGTAGTGTAAATACTAGGTAGGACAAGAGAATTTTGAAATGGTGTTATGTAATAATAGCTGTACAGAACATGTTTATGAAATATTAGACTGACATGTGCCAGCTCTTTAGCAGAAGCCAGGATGCAAGGGACTGCCAAAAACAAACACAAAAATCAACTGTAATAATTGCATCTCAAACCACAAACTTGACCCATTCAGGTTAGTCATTAGAAAACCGTTTTGTAACTACCATGCAATTTGCAGAGAAAAATTGACTAAACTACAGCAAGCAGAGTGTTAAAACAAAGGTGGAATCCAGTTTTCAGGGTTGACTAGATACAGGGCCATTATCAAGGGTGCAGTGTGCTTCCACTACTAATCACATAATTAACTTGGAGGAAAAAAAGCATTTATTTTTTGAATCCTTGGCAAAGCTATAAAGATATTATTGCCAGCAAACAACGTGATTTTAATAGACCATTTCCTATTTCATAATGTACCCATTACACAAGTGTGACAGTGTAAGCCCCTTCAAATCTAAACAGATTTTTTAAACTACTGGTAGTTCTCATTAGTGGGGTTTTTTCACATTTTAAAATGGGTTTTGAATAGGCAGCTGTAATGTGATGGAAATTATATTAGTCTATAAAACATAACTACTCCAACTGTCTTACAGTTTCAGCGATTTAAGAAGAACTTGCAAGTTAGCTATAAAACACATTAACACATTGGGAATATTAGATAAATAAAGACCATGGGGGAGATTTCCAAAAGGGTTAGGATGCAAACCAAAGGCATGCTGCACCCACGTCTGTCACCATCTGATTGTATCAGTAGCCTTCCCCACAATTTTCTGAAGGCCCTGTATCTTTATCACAGTTAAGCGCGATTGGAGGCAGCTTGCATCACAAAATGATGCAACTCCGGGGGGGGGGCTAAAGTTTTAGAGACAGCTGCATCCCCCTTTAGACATGGCCTACCAATGCAGATGGAAGTCTGTGGTTAAAAATAGGGTTGAAGGGATCCTTTTGAAAATCCTACCCTATGAGTCTACTGGGTTTGCCTCCCACTATCGAGGCAACTGTAGCATTCAGCATTATGATCAGTTGGCAAAAATGCATAGAAAGCATCAATAGCATGGTTTCCTATTCATGTGATGCAGCACGGCCAAGCTGTGTGGGATGAAATCCACTTGCAAGCCACTTAAGACAAAGCTGGAACTCTTACAGGCCTGCAGAATGCCCTTTGGGACAACTAACAGAGTGGCAATGTGGCTGTGCAGACCTCGCCAGAAGGATTTTGAGGAATATGACTCTTCAGATGATGTGTGTTTAAAACTGCAAGTTACTAGTGCTGAATGGCCCTTCAACATAAACTGCTTTATTTCAATGTCTGTGACAAATTCCATGTTTCTGTATTTCTTCGCAGATGACACATAGTTCTGTGGAAGGGTAGATAACAACGAAGGATTCAAGGAGATGCACAGGATCTGCAAACACTAGAGAGGTCTAAGGTGTGGTAGTTGAAATTCAACACCATAAAAAGCAAGGTTATGCACCTAGGGAACAAAACCCCCAGGACAGATTACTAAATAGAAGGGGTAGAACTGAGCACTACAGTAGAAGAGGACCTAGCATTAGTGACTCCTCAAACAATCAAACCAGTGAAACAAGACCTATTGCAACATGGCTAAATCAACAAGCACAAAAACGAGACAACTGATTGGCCAAAAGTAGTCAGAAGGTAATAGCTCAACACGGCAATATTTAACCAATAATGCCGTGTTGAAACTGAAGTTCCACAGCAAGCCACACAGAAGAACTAGCAGTATGTATGAAATGGCACAGTCGATTAGTAAGTGCCTCTGTTGCCTAGACAGCCACCCAGATACTTGTAAGTGTCCACAACAGAGAAACCGAGTAGTGGAACAGTTCCAGATCAGAGCCAACTTGTAGATGCCTTGCTGGCAGAAGTGTGCAATCGCGTTCAGTTTCATGGTGCAGAACCGTACATTTTGTGCAGTGCTGCATAGCATAGTCCCGAGTGTAATAAGTACCGCATCCACATGTTGAATAATGCCCCAATAAGGCACACTAAATACAACTGAATGATTACAGGGCGTGGCATTGGACGGACCTGCAGCACTTCAAGACAAGGTCATAAGTATGCTAATTAGATATCTCTCTCTCTCTCTCTCTCTCTCTCTCTCTCTCCACAAGCACTTCCCCTCCTATCACAGTAATAGCTACAGAGAATGGACACATTTTGTTAGAATAATATTAAGTACGCTGTGGTGTGTGAATATGGATATTTTTCTTTCTGCAACATATCTGCATGTAAATAAACAGTTCTTCATATTTCCAGAAGTGCAGGAAACATTTGCAGACAAACAAAACTGTGTCTCCATACTGTTCTTCACATTATATTATCTGCATTTGTAACACTCTAAACTATTGCAAAACCATGTTATAAGCACATTAAGCTACTCTGAAGGTGGCATCTAATGGGGAATTAATGCATGGTTGGGCTGTAGTATCCCCTCAGCCTTTGGCCTCGTGCCACAAGGCTCCCAACCATGCATTAATTCCCCATTAGATGCCATCTTCATCGTGGCTTAATGCTTACTAGTAAGGCTAATAGGATGCTGGGGTATACAGGAAGGGGTATTGACAGCAGGAAAAAGGAGGTAGTACTACCTCTATATAGGTCACTGGTGAGGCTGTACCTAGAATACTGTGCTTAGTTCTGAAGTCCTCACCTAAAGAAGGACAGAGACAGGCTGGAGGCAGTATAGTGCAGGGTGAATAAGACGACTCATAGCAAACAGGGAAGATCTTATGAAGATCATCTCAAGGCACTGAACATGTACTCACTGGAGACCTTCACGTCTCCAGTGAGTCATAACCACTTGCACATCACTCCACTACCCAGCTCTACTCCGTCCCTCCCAGGGTCATCTCTTAATGTGCACTCCTCGGCAACGATGTCCTGTAGTGTCATATTACTCACTCCCTTTAGGGAGCTGAGAACAGCTAGTCCACTGGATTATCACCCACGTTATCCAAGGTGCTTGCACTCAATGGCCCTCTATTTTAGGATTCTCAACTTAAAGGAAGGATACTCTTACTACCAAAGTCAGTGTAGGCAGCAGAAACTCAGCTACAAATAAGTAAAGGAATATCTCTGCCACATAGCCCTCCTGCTCTTTCTACTTTCTGTGAATATTCACCCCAACCTGGGCCCTCAAACTCCCTCAACAGTGCCACAAGGTAATGTTGGTCGACTTATAATTGGCTCACTTAATATATGTAGTCTCTTCCGAAAATGGACAACTTGTATGCTTGAACACAACAATATAACCTGAACATCTTGTCAGTAGTAGAGACCTGGCTCTCCCCAACACTGTGGATGCCTCAATCTCGATCCCAAGATACACTGTGTTCAAGGCTGATTGCCTTACCAAAAGAGGTGGTGGTTGTGTAATCTACCTCAGGGATTACTTTCAGGCTCACATCCTACCCTTACCTGACACTGGGACCAGCATGCGAGTCCTAGCAGTAAAAATATTTCTAAGAAAGCATAACAAAACCCTCACTGTCCTCTCTGTGTATATCCAGCCTGGCCAGAAAATCTCTGGGCTTGACTCATTACTGAAGTGTCTCAGCACCCTTAACCTTAACACTGAAACTCTGCCACTGGGTGATTTCAACGCTAATTGGCTCTCCCCTTCGGCAACTCTGTATAGGGATGCAGTGACAGCAGTGCACCTCTCCCAACTTGTCTCCTCACCTACTAAGGTAAACTACAAGACTGGCACATCAACATTACTGGACTGGGTTCTATCTAATTGTCCGGAACATATCTCCCACACCACTGTCCTACCCGACGCCTATAGTGATCACATGCCTGTTCTGTTTCGCTGGTCTTGTACATACTCCAAACCCCTACTAGAACTGTCACAAATAAAGTCCTTAAGCATGGTCACCTCAACCAACTCAGAGCAGACCTGAGTCAACAGGACTGGTCACAAGTCTACTCTTCCACTACTGTTGATGCAGCTCTGGAGTGTTTCATCCGGTTATTCAATACGGTCTGTGACAAACACACCCCAATAAAAAAGCATAAAATAAAATGCCATAGCAAGCCTTTGTTCTCACCTGAGCTTCTTGAGAGCTTGAAAGCAAGAGATCACCTATGGTATAGAGCCAAGGAGACAGGCAAGCATGCCGATATTCAACTCTAAAAAAGGCTTGCAGCAACTGCACTAGGGCAATACGTGGAGCAAAAAAACAATACTACAAGGACGCGCTCATCCGGTCTTGGAGTGACAGTAGAAAATTCTGGGCTAACCTCAAGGAAGTCACGGGGAACGATAGTAAGTCAGCCCCTACAATGCTCAACATTGATGGCCTACCTACAAGTGACCCGGTAACAATCGCTAACTCATTCAACAAAGTATTTACAGATCTCACTGGAGTGCTACCCCCAGACTTCTTCCACACTACTAACTCCTCTGTCACTGTGCAAATAAAGGACCAGCCACCTTCTAACCCTTCATTTCATTTCAGAACCATCTCTTTAAATGAAGCCAGGAAATACCTTCTAAAGGTCCTGGGAAAATCCCGATACAGTGGTGATTCCCTTGACCTAAAATTTGTATCTCTATCCCTGTAAGACATTCTGTAGCCTCTAACTCACATTATCAATGCCTCACTAAGATTCTTACAGTTCCCACAGCTATGGAAAGTGATATTAGTGACTCCAGTCTTCAAGAGTGGTGATCAATCCTCCTAGGAAACTACAGACCCATTTCAATTCTCCCACCCCATCAAAGATGGTTTTATGTGATAGGGGCGATCGAGGAACCACGATCACTGCAAGGGCAGAGGGGGAATGGCGGGCACTGGGACAGTCCCAGGAAAGAAGGTTGACCACTGGATGGGTGAAAGCCACTCTACAGAGAAGGGTGAAGGCACAACAGGGGGGGGGTCCAGGGACGTCATGCAGGGACATGCGCGACAGTCAGAATGGTGAATGGGCAACTTTAAAAACAACGCTACCACCACTATCAATGCAAATGGAAAAGGAGGCAAGGGGGGAACAGAAGGGCTGGTGATGGGAACACTTGTGCGGGGATGCCACCAGCAGGGAGCACACCAATAGCAGTCAGGGAGGAGCATAGTACTGGTCAAGACCCTGGGTCATGGAGGGCACAGCACCTGGTGGCATTGCTAATGTGCATGTGATATCAGCACTGGTGTACACCCTGGATGACTGCAGCATGTCGCCCATTGGATGGACAGCCGGGGGAGGGGGACACCATGACGGACATGCTGCCCTGCGCCACAGGGGCACACGTCGGCTGGGGGAGTGGACAGAGCCACAGGTCACACAGCAGGGCAGAGGCAGCATGCCATCCCAGGGCACACCCAGCTACACCTGCATCTGGAAGTTATATGCAAGGCCACGTAGGTAGTCAGGTGTGCTTCTGTGGCCATAGTCCCAGACGATGGTCTCAAGCTGCAAGGTTAGGTCCCAGTACTGTTTCTTCTTTGTTGCTGTCCCTGCACTGGACAGCAGCTGCTCATTACCGACACCTATCAGGTATTCCTTCTCCATGAAGCAATCCAGAAAACACCAGATGCTTGGGAGGCAGGTGCCCAGTCTGGTGTAGAAGCCACGTGCCACCCCTTGACAGAGTTATTCGTCTGCGCGAGGCCATCCAGGGTGAGCTGGTACATGTTCCAGGGTAACCCATGATGTGGGCGCCTGTAGTATGGTGATGTCTGAAACGGCGACGCTTTGTGGGCGAAAGCCTGAGTGGCGATGGAGAGGGTAGGGAGATTGGATGTGGGGGGTGGGTGAATCCGGTGACAGGATGTCGCTATTTGTACACATGCGTATGAGGGAGGGGAGCGAGCATGGTGAGTGTGGGCTGGAGAGGGCGGAGGGGATGTAGGGGTGGCACTGTGGTGGGTTGCCGAGCTGCACCATGGTATTGGGGGTTGGCCTGCGGTTGCGGTGGATGAGGTCCGGGCACTGGTGCAATTTTATTGTGCCCGGCCTGAAACTTCATTTTCCATGCTTTCACCCCCACACACACCGACAGGCACCCCTGAGTTGAGAATCCTTTAGTAGGAGGGTGCGGGGGTGTGGGGAGCTGCAGCCCCCCCCCCCACAGAAAGCATGAAAACCTAAGTCCCTGGTGCCGTTCTTCCATGCGCTGAGGATGTCAGAGTGCTGAAAATGTTTTTGCCGCTCTGACGTCACGATAACGCAGCTCCCCTTTCGGCAGTAACCGTTATCACATAGAACCATGTTCCAGCAGTGGATCGGGAACAGGGGCTGCCTGTGTGCCATCCTGCCCACCACCGGCCGACCCACATCTCCTCCATGTATTTGAGTAGGGGCCACAGCAGCAGCTCCTCATTGGACCTGTAGAAGGGCTGGTCCAACAGATCACTATAGGCCTCCTCCATAGCATCCAAAGCACATATGCCAGGGTGAGAAGCATATGGACTTTCAGGTGAAACCTCCTCCGTGGCACTCCTGACATGCAACTCCGGGGCCTGCTGCACCTTCTGCCACATAGCCTGGCAGTAATGGAAAAAAGCAGCCCCTGACCACCGCTCCATCAAAGGTGGTCATGAATACATGCCAGGCCACCCTTTCAAAATCCATAATTGCAGTAGCAGGGCACACGCCGCCAATGAGCTTCCACACGTCCCTGAATACAGTGACATATACATGCTCCGTCTGTGCTGGCATGAGGATGTACATGGCAGGTAGCATGACCCCCATATATAGCCTGAGCATGGTGTAAAGCTGCATGAAGAGTGGTGGTGAGCAATGGAACGTGCCATCCAGAAACCAGTCACTGCAGCCAGCAAGGTACTGCAGGGACCTCTGGATAGCAAACAGCAGCACATGGTCCTCAGATGGACCTCTGTCATACTGAAGGAATGTTTCACCGCCCCCATGATGGCATATTCAGGGGGTATTGCCAGATCCAGCAGTGAGGTCAGTGTGACTAGACCCCCCCTGCTGGCCTGCTGTACATGCTGCACAGTCCGCTTCATGAGCGAGAGCCCTGGCAACCTGCCAGCCATGACATCCAGCACCCCTGTGGTGCAGTCCACAAGCACCTGCGAGGTGCCTTCCATGCTTGTGCGTGCACACTCACGCACCCTGCTGAGCACCACATGGACCCCCACCTCCCCTGCATCGGGGACATGGTTGTGGTGAGGGCCCTTGTAGATGACCGCGTCAGCCTCTAGTATGCATCCATGCAGGGCAGCTGTGGTGGTGGTCCTGCATGCAGTGCCAGTAAACCTTTGCTTGACCTCCTTGTCCCGCCAGTACAGGTACCCACAGTGAGCAAGAAGCATCTTTCCCTTCTGGCTAATGAGATAGCAGACTTCATCAATGCTTTGTTCGCCTTCCTAATGAGAGACCTGCATGTCTGCACAGTGCCCCATTAAGGGACGGGGTCGGGCCAGGCGATTGTGCGCCTGTGTGCATGCCCATGTGTGCGTGCATGTATAGGCATGCCCTGGGACCATGCAGCATAAAAATGTTGGTGCAGGCTGCCAGTGCACTATCGCGCCATGCAGCAGTATTCATCAGGTGACAGTGGATGACAGTGTGTGCAGGACATCCAGGATGGGGCATGATGTGACCCTGGTGAGTACAGCCTATTCTGTTTGTAATCCTGTGTATAGCAACACTTTGCCTGAGTAACCCTCCACTGAATGGCAGTTTTACATTGTGCTGGATGGCGCTGTGTGGGCAGTGGTACGGCTGCAGAAGTCGAACTCCCAGCACGACGGCCTACCACTGTCTACCTGCATCGGCAGCGTGAGTCACCCATGTGTTACTGTGGTGGTTTGGAGGTTCACCCCGCAGCTCTGCCTTCTATGTCTGTTGTGTGTTGTGTGTGTGGGGAGGGGGATTGGGTTGCCTCAGCCGGTCATTGTCCACAGTGTGCGCGGGGGAGGCTGCCCCGTCTCTGGGGTGCAAACCTTTCTCCTGCCATGGGGGCATCTCATAGTCTGCAGGGGGGGTTGCCTGCCACTGGGTGTGTCCCTATGTTTGGGGGGTGAGAGAGAGAGAGAGAGAGAGAGAGAGAGAGGAGGGCCATCCCATGGGTGTGCCCGTGCTCCTTGTTCACTGTTTAAACAGTCACTCACTCACTCACTCACTGCTCCGATGGCCTTTTTCCCCCATTGTCCTTTCCCCAGTTGCCCTTTTGCAAGTCGCCATGGTTGCTGGTCATGATTGTGACACTCGCAGACCTGATGAGATGCTCATGTGCTGGTCACTGTTCCAGGTCGTTAGCCCACAGATCAGTCACCCTTGTGTAGTCTCCCTCCTTCTAGTCGCCACCATGCTAAAGCCCTTATCACTGGATACCATCAAAGTCTCTTGAGAGGATTGTTGCAGATCAATTAGTTGAATAACTGGAAAAATATAACATTCAGTGTCGGCACAACATGGCTTCCACAAAGGTCATAGCACCACTACTGCCCTGCCTGAGTTTACAGGCTATATTCACAACTCCCTCGAACAGGATGAATTGGTTGGTGCAACATTTATTGACCTCTATGTCAAACAGGTGACTGCAAACAAGAGATGGAGCTAAAAAATGCAAAAGTGTACTCACTCTGAGCAGACAGCAGCACAGCTACACCATCACTGTTAGTCACAGAAAAGCACATCGCACGCAGGATAAACGCATATAAAACTTTTTATTGCAAACATACGCCAGCACACAGCTAAAGCATGCCCCTCTCCAACTCAGCCAAACGTTTTCATGTTAAACCTTGTGCTTTTTCAAGGCTGAGACAGTATCTGGCATTACACCTGTAACCCCCCTGCAAATGGGGGTTCCCAAAAGACTTCCAGGAGCTTGCTTGAATGCTCCAAGCCTGAATGGTGTTTGGCATTTAAGCCATTTATCAGTGAGTGTTTTTAGAACCTCTGGTACTGTCTCTTTAAGAGCTGTCTGCTTGCAGACATAATTAGTTTGTATGGGGGACTGTGTGTTTCTTTGATTGAGTACCACTCAAGCTGCTGCCAATTCACTCCATTTTGCAGTCACTAGGAGTGCAAAGGAGACCTATCTGAAAGATGTAACTGTTTGCCAGAAATTATTTAGAGTAATAATGAAATTACAGTTTGTCTAACTGCTTTCTTTGCAGTCAGAACTGTGTCTGCTAGTTCCCATTCTAGTTTTGAACTGCTGAACTGGACCAATCAGTGTGGGGTAAGCTAGCTCTAAAATGGTGCCTTGGACGAATCAGAACTGGACTCATAATCTGAGCCAGCCACAAGAGGATTGTATGGGCAGTGACTCTGGGAGATGTAGTTTAGACTTCAGTGCCTTTTGGACCAACAGCAGCAGTCTATTGTGAGTGACAGCCAATCCAGTCAAGAACTGGGAGGAACTCAAAGGAAGTGCCCAGTTTTGTCGGTTGGAGCTTCAGTTGAGCTTTGGCAGTGAAGAAGGAAGGGCCCTGTGCATTTTCAGTGTGCAGTTTTAGTCAAAAACGTGTGTAAGGCCCAGAGTTCCGGTCTGCAGCTTGTTAGGACTGAACCGTCCTGTGAAAAGAATCAAAGGATCTCTGAAGAGTAGAAACCAGGCTCACCCTGTAGAAGACTGGAAGAATTGCTGAAAATTGCACTCGGTCTGTCAGGAAACTGAATCTGCTGTGTGTTCTCCCGGTATTGTGCAGTAATTGCGATCGGGATACAGATGCAGCCTGCCTGTATAGTGCTTCTTATAATGGATGTGTAAAGAGGTTTGTGTACCTCAAGTGAGCCCTGCTGACATTGAAGGACCCTATCTTATTTGGAGGTCGTGAGTACTAATTCAGGGTCGCTCCCTGTTGAATTGCCACATTACATCCAAATGGAATTACTGTACTGCTGACTGTTTAATTCTCCTTTTCTCTGTGTGAAAGGGCCCCTACCAGCTGCCACGGTTTGGACCAGCCACTAGGGCTTGGGTACCCAGGGACAGTAACTGATAGGGATAGGCCTGTGCACAGAGCCATAGGTAGATTATTAGAGTGATAAGCTAATTAACCTGATTTCCCCCTGTCCTTGTTATATCCCCCTAAATAAATCAGAGCTGCTTGTTTCAGCAAAGTTATACTGCCTGAGGTATTTGTCTATGTTAAAGTACTGTACTGTGATTGTTGCACTGTATCTCATTTCACAGGAGGTCCCAGTGCCGGAACCAGTCCTGGGGGTAAGTGTATACTGTGAAGGTAATTTGATATATTGTGTGGGCCACTAGTGGGAAGAAGGGGGTTGCAGTGTCCCAGAGGGCTGTGACCAAGTTAGTTTAACTATTGCAAACCCTGACCTCTGGGTGGAGGCACCCGCCATTGGATCCAGGCCCCTCAACCTGTTAGTGGCAAATCAGGCAGGGGTAGTAGCCCCTGGGATAGCGCCATCTAGGGGTTACACACCTTTTAAATGGTGACCCTTAAAGTGACAGTGCATTCATCTAATTCATACATCATATGCAAGCTATGCAATAAAGTGTTCACACAGGTAGAAAGTGCATAAAGCTTATATATAAATGCCAAAACCACCTATTTAAAGCAGGCATCCAAACATACAGTACTATGACTATAAATATTCTTAGTAAATCTAATAAAAGTGCTCAATGAAATATGAAATAAAACCACAATGTTTTGCCAAGAACCTACTGTGCAAAATTCATCTATATTGCATAGAGATCATCTGTAAACATGGACTATTCAGCAGATACCCTTAAATTCTTACTTCATTTCTCTTATACTAGTTTAACAGGTAAAAGAGGGGAAACCTATACATATGGAGACAACTGAAAGAAATCATTCAGCCCGGGTGCAACAAACAATTTCATTTTGTATTGCCAAAAGGTTTCCCTCTGTCTTAATCTCTTATCAAAGTCACCTCCCCGAATGTATTCATAAATCCTCTCTAACATCTGAAATTCAAAGGTATGCATTTTCCTTTTTCTTTTACACGTTGTGCCGAAGCACTCATGTCATCCTGAGCAGGAATGCTTCTAATATGTTGCCCAATTCTATATTTCAATTTTTGCATGGTTTTACCAATATAAAAACTGGAGCAACCTTTATAATTTGCCACATAGACAATGTTCTGTGTACTGCAAGTACAAAAACCTTCAATTTGATAAACCTCCAATTATGCGATTATATATCTGGCTAGTTGGGAGGAGAGGGCTAGTTAAAGTGATGCTAATCCTTTTTGTACAGTATAGATTTTACAAATGTTACATAGACAATTTATTTTTATTTGGAAAGAAACAGAGAGTGAGTTAAATTCCTTTGTCAAGTACTTGGAATCCACCAATCATAATCTTCGTTTGAGGTGAGCTCTGACATACAGGAAATCAAGTTTTGGATTTATCCATTTTAAAAACACAGATGGCAGTATAGGAACAAGGTTATTTCGAAAGCACTGATAAGAACTCAATTTTACATTGTGAGAGATGCCACCCAGAGCATATAATGAGGAACATCCTAGGAGCAGTTCCTTAGGCTAAAGGAACTGCTCACACCAAGGATAATGTTAAGAATGTTGTTGATCTCACTGAGCATTTTCAGGCAAGGGATATAGAAAGGCCATTCTTGAGAAAGCTAGAAATAAAGTTTGAACCCATGAATAGAGTGGACTTGCTTGACTATAAAAACAAAGGACAAACGATGATGGCAGTGGGAATTATAGGACACCAAAGTTCATTACTAGTTTCAGCCCGCAGGCATAAGCAAAAATTGAAATACAGAATTGGGCAACATATTAGAAGCATTACTGCTCATGATGATGTGAGTGCTTCGCACAATGTATAAAAGAAAAGGAAAATGCATACCTTTGAATTTTAGATGTTGAGAGGATTTATGAATATATTAGGAGGTGACTTGTATAAGAGATTAAGACAGAGGGAAACCTTTGGCAATACAAAATGTAATTGTTTGTTGCACAGGCTAAATGATTTCTTTCAGTTGTCTCCATATGTATAGGTTTCCCCTCTTTTAACTATTAAAGTAGTATAAGAGAAATGAAGTAAGAGTTTAAGGGTATCTGCTGAATAGTCCATGTTTACAGATGATCTCTATGCAATATAGATGAATTTTGCACAGTAGGTTCTTGGCAAAACATTGTGGTTTTATTTCATATTTCATTGAGCATTTTATTAGATTTATTAAGAATATTTATAGTCCTAGTACTGTATGTTTGGATGCCTGCTTTAAATAGGTGGTTTTGCCATTTATATATTAGCTGTATGCACTTTTTACCTGTGTGAACACTTTAGTGCATATCTTGCATATGATGTATGAATTAGACGAATGCACTGTCACTTTAAGGGTTACCATTTAAAAGGTATAATCCCAGATACTGCCTCAGCCTTGGGAAAGTGTGAGGTTTATTGTGAAAACGTTCAGCTGAGTTGGAGATGGGCATGCTTTAGCTGTGTGCTGGCATTTGTTTGCAATAAAAAGCTTTTTATGCTTTTATCCTGCGTGCGATGTGCTTTTTCTGTGACCAACAGTGATGGTGTAGCCATGCTGCCATCTGTTCAACATTTATTGACCTGTCAAAAGCATTCAACATGGTTAATCAGGACCTCCTAGCTGAGCAACTAGTTGCTATTGGTCTTTCTGACGACACAGTCGGATGGTTCACACGTCCTACCACTCGAACCAGTCCCAGCAAGTTAGGATTGTTAATGTCTTATTTGACAGCAGAACAGTTCACTCTGGTGTCCCCCAGGGCTCCATACTGGGTCCCTTAATGTTTAGCATATTTCTAAATCAGCTTCCAAGTGTCTGTCGCAGCAAAATTCTGCTCTATGCAGATGATGCAGTCCTATTTTCTAATGACACTGACCCTATTACCCTGGAGCGCACATTACAGGATCGCTTCACTGCAGTGGAAAGATGGTTCAAGGATCACACACTTGTCATGAATTATAAAAAAAAAAACTAAGGCACCGATCTCACCCCATCACCATTACAAATGTCAACAGTGCATCACTGGACCAGGTACAGCAATTTAAATACTTGGGGATTACACTTGACAGCTCCATGTCTTTTGTCTACCATATTGACAATCTTGTAAAGGCTCTCAACATAAGTATCAGCCTTCTACACAGGCATAAGCATAGTCTTACCCCAGAAGCTCTAAAATTGGCCATCTGCAACCCAGTGGTCTCCCTTGTTGAGTATGGAATTGTGATCTATGGGTCTGCAACAGACACAGCCTTCATCACATCAAATTCACCTTTAATAAGGCATGCCTCTCTCCACTGGTTCTGAACAGCACATGCACACTTGTGACCTCTATGCCTATGCCAACTGGCTCCAGTTCAAAGGCAGGCTTAAGTTCAGACCTGCCTGCTGGCCAAAAAAGCAAGTCTAGGTATGCTGCTCACTGGTGTCAGATGCTTCTCACCCCTACAGTAACCACCAAGAAGCTCCAGGAGTATGGTCTTCAGAGTTCCCAGATGTTGCACCTCACTAGAACAAAGAGCTTTTGCCATCAGGTGCCCAAATGGATTAACAACCTGCCTCCTAGCATCTCTACTAAATCAATGTTAGGCCCTTTAAACATGAGCTAAGAACTCATCTGGTTGCTAATGCCTGTTGCTACTGTTTCCAATAGGGCCTTTGGCCCCTCTGACTTTTGCCCAACCTCAGCACTGCCTGGCCACCTTCTTTACCTCCCCACATCTCCCCTTCCCTCCCTTAACTGTCAGACTGTCTTCCCCCACTTACCTCCTCCCCCTCATCTTCTCTCCTCTACACTCCGTCTGCCCCTATCCCACCACCCCCCCCCGAACTCACACATGCTTCTTAGTACTGGTTTTGTTCCACCCTAATGCCTGGCACCTCTAGGTAATCTGTACCTGCTACTCAGTATTTGCATTGCCCCACCTCTATGTCTGGCACCCATAGATATTCTAAACCTCATATGACAAGGCCCACAATCTGGGCTGAGTCCTCTAGCATACTCTCTTTGTAGTTTGTCCTCTCTGTTGCCTCCCTCAGCCTGTGCCAACCTCTCCCTTTCTCACTCTCTTATCCTCCCTTTTTTCTCTTGAGTTTGCTAGTTATCATTGTAGATAGTGTTATTTATTTATTTATTTTTAATTTTTGGAATTGTTTGTTTAAATGTCTCCATTGTTGTCAACCTTTTATCTCACAACTTAACTGTAAATTGTTGTTTTGATTCTTGCTGTATGACCCTGATGTGGAACCTATGTAATGAGCATGTTCTCAGAGGTTTAATCCGAGATCATAATAATAATAATAATAAGTTCCTGAAGGGAATAAATAAGGTGAACTGCAGGGAATTATTTAGCAGGAGTAAAGATCAAGAACCCGAGGTGACGAGAGGAAACTGGCTGGGGGAAGGTTTAAGAGGGGTGTGAGGAAGTTCTATTTTACAGTAAGAGTGGTAGAGCCATGGAACAGTTTGCCAGAAGTTGTGGTGGGTGCCAAGGCGCTAAGTGGTTTCAAGCATGGCTATGACAGAGTGAAGGGTTTGGTGGTTGCTCAGACTTACAATGAACATCAAAACTACAACAGACTGGTTTGGCTTTTATTACTTTTATAAAGTGCCATTTTATAAGCCCAGACCACTTTACAAGTGCACCAAATGCAGAAGCCTGTTGCAGATGACTTTTAGTAGAACTGAAGCCTGGCCAGCCTGCAGTCCATGGTGATTTGCATCCGGCCACCCATGATGCTGTGCATTGTAAACATCTTGGATCAAGAAGTGCTCCCCTTGTGCTTACTATGGCTGCACATAGTCTTCTAAGGAAAGCATCAGAATGTAGGAGTGAATTAGATTTTATAAAGAACTGGCTCATATTTCACTTCTGGAGACTTGGGATCAAATCCTGGCTTAGGCAATATGCAGTAATATGTTTGGTGGCCTCACCAACAACATACATCAGTTGGTACAGCTTGGAGTAACTGGGGATGTGTCTTCAAACTGGTTTGCAGTAACCATGGACTCTTGAGTTGTTCTGCCCTTGAACAAGTTGTTCTCCTTGTCAGAATTAAAGCACATTATAAAACTAATTAATTATTCATGGCCAGTGCTCCTTGTCATTGGTTGCAGTATCAGGTGTCAATCTCCAAGAAATGACCTGTACAGTTTAAAGAAACATGATGCATATTAGTTCCATTTTAGCCCAGATTACACTG
This sequence comes from Neoceratodus forsteri, assembly GCA_016271365.2. Taxonomy (NCBI): domain Eukaryota; kingdom Metazoa; phylum Chordata; order Ceratodontiformes; family Ceratodontidae; genus Neoceratodus; species Neoceratodus forsteri. Next base: position 88,045,795 of record JADMNL010000028.1, read on the forward strand.
GCCATTTCTACGCTAGTGTAGATGATTTGGAAAGTCACACTGGTGTACATTCATGTGTGTAAACTGCGCAAGCATCAAAATGGTATGGCTCTTTTGCTCCTGTCTGAGACAGAGGAGCTGAACTGGTGGCAGTGAGTTCAAGTGTTGTGTAAATGGTGGCCACTTTTCACTAGGGCTACAAGTTCGGTTTGACCTTAATACAAAAAAGGCCGAACCCCAGTTGTTCGCAGGGTCAAGAACACCCACAAACTCTTAGTTTTTTTTCCAAACTCTGGTGTGCTCATCCTCCCCTCCCCTCCCCCCACACTGATAGCTGGCCCATGGCCCAGTGTATAATTAAATTCCCTGGTGTCTAGTAGTCCCCCCCACCGATCGCTGGCCGATGTACAGTTATATTCCCTGGTGTCTAGTAGTCTCCCCCCCTTGATCGGTGCACAATGTATAATTATTAATTCCTTGGTGTCTAGTGGTTCCCCCAATAGCTGATCACTGGCCTATTGTACAGTTATATATATTCCCTGGTGTCTAGTGGTCTCCCCCCTGCTGATCACCATCGATGTACAGTTAATTCCTGGTGTCTGATGGTCCCCCCACGGCAGGTACTTACTCATGCTGCTTCCCCACCCTGACCCTGGTGGACAGCCCTCCTCTCCACCACATCAGCCACCCGACTGAGCTGTCAGTGAATGTCAATGAATGAATGGCGTGTACCTTGTACAACACAAACTCTTTCATTGCCGGCTCACGCCAGCTTGTGCCCATTCATTGAACTCTTCCAGAGCTCTCTGGGGGCACAGACAGATTGGAGGTTGCTCCAATCACTGGTGAGGTGGGATGGGGTGGAAGAGGCGTGGATCCACAACTCCCTTCCACCCCGCCAGTGACTAGAACAAACCTCCACTCCTGTCCACACCCCCAACAGAGCTCAAAGAGCTCAATGCATGGACACAAGCTGATGGCTTGACAATGAATGAGCATGTGCTTGTAGCAGTTCATGCCCATTCATTAACAGCTCAGTCGGGCAGCCGGTGTGGTGGAGAGGGAGGGCTGTGACAGTCACCTGCTCAGGGTCAAGGTGGAGGAGGCACTACCTGCTGGGGTGGGGAGACCACTGAGCACCAGAAATGAAATAGTGTGCCACCTGGGCCTCTCTCTGGCTTTGGGGATATATCCCATTAGATCACTTACAGAAGCTACCCCAACCCTGCCACCCTCCATTGCCGAGACATACCTCCACCCTCTTTGAACTGTGTGACTTGCCCCCATTGTGGGGCTCCCCATAGCTGGCCCTGGATCCCAAGGAGACACAAGAGGAAGTAGGAAGGGGGGATGCCCTGCCTCAGCAGATTTGGGGCCTGCAGTTGCCTGTGGTCATCATCCTGCACAGATGAGGGTCTTTCCCCTTTGTTATAGCCTGACCCCTGAGGCGCCACACGTTGGTGACCGTCCTGACAGCCACTCACCCAAAGTATACATAAGTAGTGTGAGTATCAACAAAGCGCCTCTCCCTCCCAGTGTAGGCTCCCTCTGATGGCACTGCCATCTGTGGTCACTGAGGTTGCAGTAAGTAGCACAGTAGATCATTGCCGACCTCCCCTAGAGGAGAGTGTCCTCAAGGACTCTCGGAATCTTCCTGCCCAGTGAGCTGGGGCTTGTTCCCTAACCCCAGTCGCCAGCATCATGAGCATTAGCCTCACTGTTGCACCAATAGGCCAGCTCAGAATATAATTTTGTTATAAAATGGCAAGAAAAATCTAGAAATGTAATTGGCCAAGAGCGTCACTTGACCGTGCATTAAATCTCTACAAATGCATGGTCAGATGCCAAATCTCATTTTCTCTCAAAAACTTGAAACCATTTTAAGAGTAATAAGCCCCCAGGTGTGCATAATAGGATTTTGATGCACTTCCAGAGGCATATGGACACTTGCCTTCGGCCTTGTGCCTTACTACACCCCGGGTGTGCATTAAAATCTATAATGCACATCCTGTCATGGCTTATTACTTACATATAGGACTGTGTAGCAGAATTGGTAGGCCTGAAAGGAACAAGTGGATCATGTGGCCTCAGGCTACCAGAGGACTCATCAGTTGTTCCTCCCCTCGGTGCCGAGATCACCCAAATGTATTGGTACCATTTTCTGCTAAACTATGGCTATATCAATTTCTCATAGTATTACTCCTCTTCATCTGCTCTTGTGTGTTTATTGAGCAGGCTGCTCCAAGTACATAGAAACATAGACAATGGTGGCAGAAAAAGGCCATCGGTGCATCCAGTCTGCCCTGCTATACCCTGTCCTACCCTGAGACCTGCTGTCTAGTCTGGGTTTTGTTTTCTTTACCCTCATCCCTGCCAATTTCTTACCACTACCACAGGAGTAAGTATTAAGCCCTTGACTCTGTCCCAGCCATGTCTGAAACTATTCATGGTTCATGTTGCACCCACCACCTCTGCCTGTAAGCTTTTCCATGTCTCAACCACTCTCTGTAAATTACTTTCTCATGACCCTCCTGACCCCCAAACACACAGTCCCCCTGTTTTTGACTCACTATGGCTGCTGAACAGTTACTCACAGTTTACCCTGTTCATTACTTGTAGGAACTGGAACGTCTTTGTCATATTGCCCCTCTCCCTTCTGGCCTGCAGTGTGTACATGTTCAGTTCCATAATTTGTCCCTGATAGGATCTGTCCTGTTGGCCCTGAATCCTTTTGGTTGCCCTGTACTGCACTGTCCCCAGCCTGTCTTTTTCTTTCCTTAGCTGGGGATTCCATGGGCATAATATTCCAGATAGAATGTAACCAGTGATCTATAGAGAGATAAATTACATCCTTCCTCCACTATCAAAACCCCTTCCAGTACACCCCAACATCCTGGTTGCCTTCCTGTAAGGCTTTGTTACATTGGCTAGATTGTTACATGGAATCACTTCTGATGATCCCAGGTCCTTTTCTTCAGAACTAGTACCCGTCTTAACTCATACCATCCAATATCCTGTCCTGGAATTCTTATTCCTATGTGCATCACCTTACACTTTTTGGTACTGAATTGCAACGTGACAAAACTTGGACCAGCTCTCTAACATAAGCAGGTCCCTCTGTAACTCCGTTGTCCCCATACTGTCCACCTGCCAGAGTTTAAAGAGACATCTTACCTTGTATTCTGTCTCCTTGTTGCTGATGAACATATTGAAAAGGACTGGACCCAGGACTGACCCTGTGTTACCCCTCTTGTGACCTCCCTCTCCCTGACTTGACTCCATTTACCACCACCCTCACAGTCCACCCCAACCACCTACCAACCCATCTAACTAGGTACTTTTCTGTACCTGGATCCTCTAAGTTCTTCCAGGGGTTAAACTGGTTAGGCGCCCACAGGAACTCAGTTCCACCACCTCATAAAAAATTGTATCAGAGTTCCACCACCTCTGTCATCTTTCTCCATTGATTACTATAGGAGAGTTCCACCACCTAGAAATCTAGATGTGAGAGTTTACCCACCTAAACAGTTCCAGTTTAACCACTGACTTCTTCAGAAGCCTTCTGTGTGACACTGAGTTAAAACCCGGTTACCAAAGACTGAAATAAATAAAAAAATAAAAAAACCTTGCTGAGGTCAAAGCAGAGTAAATCCACTGCTTGTCCCTTACCCACTGCCTTTGTTGCCCAGTTAAAGAATAACATCAGGTTGGTCTGACAAGACCTCCCAGCCATGAACCCATGTTGTTTACTATTCTGGAGCCCATTTCTCTCTAGGTAGTCTATGAGGTCCTCCTTAAGTAGTATCTCCATCAGTTTACCCACAATGGAGGTAAGACTAGCAGGCCTGTAGTTACTGTATCGCTCCTTGTACCCTCCTTTGCAGAGTGGAACTACATCCGCTACTCTCCAGTCTTTTGAACCACCCTGATTGCATTAAGCTATTGAACAGCTCTGCCAGCCCAGCTCATGCTACCACTTGATGCTGGAGACCCAGGTTTGGGAACAAACCTAGGTCATCAGGGATCAGCAGACCAATGGGGAGAGGAGGAGGAGGACTGAGAATCCCAGGGATGCTCTCCTTCTCCATGAGGAGGTCATCACTGCCACCTGTAGAAATATGGGATGTAGTGCAGGCTCAGCAGTGTGAGGGGAGGTAGGATCTTGCGTTGTAAGCAGCTGGGGTGTGTCAGTTTGCCAATAGTCTGGAACATAATGTCTTTGTGCCAGCATCCTCAGGGGGTTAAAGGGGCAACTAAAGGGGTATATCCCCCTTCACTGTGGCAGCATGAAGGCCCTCGAAGTGTCTGGCCTGATAGACGGTATATTTGTCATCCAGCATTGCTCCAATGGAAGCAACAATTGAATAACAGAATAGCCCTGCCAGGGGTTCATCCAATTTCGAAGGCAGTTTCCTGAACACCCTCAGGTGCATCCCATCTGGTCCTGGAACCATGTCTATTATTAAGGCAGCATGCCCTTGTCCGACCCTTTGTCTTGTAAATACCACCACCCCCATTTCTGGGATGCTCCTTGCAGTAGCCCTATGTTGCTTTTGGCTAAGGTCTACTATACTCCACTATTGATTGAACTTGTGGAAAGATTTGATACCCTTAAATCGGATTATCGGATATGTAATTAGCCAATGTCTAGTAGACACATTACGAATCAATCCGATTCCAAATATATGTATATGTATACCACAGGAGTGCAAATACTTTACCCTTACTAGCTTTAGGGATTACTCCTCACTATAACAGAATGGTATATTAGGTCTCCTTTCTGCTAGAGGTAGGCTCAGATCATTCCTTCCTAAATAAGCTTGTTATTTTGACTATCTTATCTCAGCTAATCTGTAATTGCCTATCCTGAATTAATACTGTTAAAGCTGACTAAAAGCTTATGCCTGAATAGTGCCTAAATACTACATTAGTGCCAGGCAAATAAGTATGAACATGGGCATTTTATTTACTCAAATGTTCAACATTGCTAGTTTTACTACCACCTCATGAACAGTATAGCTGCCATTTCTCACATCTTGCCCAAAACATGTTTACACAGCAGTGGCATAGAATGGTGCAGCTGCTGCACAAAATCACCTTTTGGGACTGAGTGATGAAATTAAAGTGTCAGCGTTCATGAGGTGGGGTCTCAAAAAGGCCATGTTGAAAATTTGGTGCAAAAATACTTAAAAATGCCCGAGGTACACGTGGTTGTTGGAGTTTTTCTATGCACACGCATAACTTTGGGAATTTATCATATTTTCACTCTAAATTTTCAACATTGTCATTTTTCACACCACCTTATGAACAGGACAGCTGTCATTTTTAAAATCCTGCCAAAAAATGTTTTTCCACACCTGTGGTGCAGAATAGCGTTATAGTTGCGCAGAATTATATTTCGATGGGGGTTTGAAAATTTTCTGTACTGGGCACATGCGATGAGGTGATAAGAAGGTTATGTTGCACATTTGAGGTGAAAATTATCTAAGATGGCACAGTTATGGCTATTTGCTGCAATTTCACTACACCTGCTCATAACTTAATGTGTTGAAGCACAGAGGTCAGAGACCCCTGTGTTTCCACAGCTAGATTCATATGTGTATCTGTGGAGGGATGGGAGCACAGGGTCCAAAGAACCCTGCACTCCACAGTAGAATAAAGATACTATTATACTATCTCAAAAAGTAAGGAAATAAATAGTAAAATCTTTGTTAATGCATCAGTTAGGGATGAAGAGACCAAAAGTAGGAGATGTTACCAGGCGCTTCTAAAACTTTTCATTTAATTTGTTTGTTTCATTATTACTTTCCATTGACTCCACACATGTGTTTGGGGTTATTACCACCATTACCCCATTCCATATGTGAGGTTATATGGTACAGCATTGAAGAATGTGAGAGTTAGCCTGATGACCCCAAGGCATACCCAAACGCATGTTGGTCTGTGGAGGTGGATGGGTGGGCTGGTGGGTTAAGGGGGAGTGTTAGGGGCTCAACCTTAACATCTTATTTCCTACTTTTGTCGCCAACCCTAACTGATGCATTAATTAAGTTTTGCAATATATATATATATATATATATATATATATATATACATATATATATGTGTGTGTGTATATATATATATATATATATCTATATATATATATATATATATATTTGTATATATATGTAACCCCTACAAATGGGGGTTCCTGAAAGTCTTCCTTGAGCTTGCCTAAATGCTCACTGCCAGGCTGGTGTTCTGCATTTTAGCATTTAAATGTATTGCCAAGAGTGCCTATATAGCCTCTGTGTACTGTCTCTTTAAGAGCTGCCTGGATTGCAGTCATAATTAATCTGAGAGGAGCTCTGTTAGAAGATGTACTTGTTTGCTGGTCATTTGTTAGTGTAGTAATATTGCAGTTTGTTCTAACCTGCCTTCTTTGCAGCATGGACAGTTCTGTTTGTTTCCATCATCTTGGTCCTGGACTGCAGAATGGGCCAATCAGTACATTTGGGACTCTAAAATGGAGCCTGCCTACAGGGCTTGGTGAGGCCAAACTTGTAGGAATTGTAGTTTTAGCTTTGGGCCTAAAAGAAACTGGAGGAGGAGCCCTTGTTGTGACTGACAGACAGATCAGCCAACCAGACCTTTTGGATCTTGGGGAAAGTCCCACACTGTTTGCAGTTTCAGTTAGATCTGAGTTGGAAGTGAAGAAGTAACAGCTCGAGATAGTTCAAGCAGCAATCCATAGTGGATTCACATGGGAGAACTGTGGAAAGGCCTGAGTTTGGACTGCGTACCTGTCTGCTGTTCTTGAGAGGGAATTTGTGCTTTTTGTCAGACTGAATCTGAATTTGGAGAGCGAATTAAGCCACTGAATTGTGACCAGGCTTTAACTTGAAGAAGACTGAAGATTTGCTGAATGTGATCGGCCTGTCAGGACTTCCAGCTACCTTTGAACTCCCAGATTGTGCAGAGACTCTGTAATTGCGACCAGAGAGCCATTTGCCTGGTACAGTGGAATTTCCTTACATGTGAATGTGCTGTGTGCTTATAGTGGGTCGTGATTTGGTTCCCCACTGCATGTCTGAACTGTGTTTTGCTTGCTGGAGGCTGTATCCAGCTCCACGGACTGAATCTGTATCCATTTCCATTTGTCTGGGCCCTGCTACACTGGCCCAGCCAGAATACCTGCTACGCAGAGAAAGTCATCGAAGAGAGACCAGCCTGGGGATCAGCCCCTTGCTCAACGCCTTGAACAGAAACGACGCCTCGGTGATTCGTGTGGGCCCTGCTTCTCCAGGCACTCCAACTCAACAGCCTGCAGTCTCAATTTCATCCTGCCTGTATCCAGTATCGGGTATTGTGAGTAAACATCAGGGTAGTTCCCTGCAACAACAGCTAAATCTAAAAGTGTTGTCATCTGATTGTCGTGTTGCCTTTTCTTTCACGTACTGAGCCCTCCAGCTCCGGATTACAAATAGCGTGTGTTGTGCATGTTGCTTTCTTCCATCATAGGGCCCCAACCAGCTGCAACGTTCCTGGCAAGCCCACCATTTTCCTACCTGGGTACCCAGAGTGTGTGACTATGTAGGGACTCTGAACTGCATGCATAAGTGTCTGATTAATATAGCTTTTAAGCAAATCAACCTGATTATACTCCTCCCTTGTTCAAGTCCCGGAATAAAAATCAGATTTTACTTTGTTTGCATTTAACCTGATTGTGGTTCCAGTTTGTGCCAAAAGTATTGTACTGTTGCTATTTGCTGTGCTTAACCTTGTTTTACAGGGGGTCCCCAGGTCAAGCTAGAGGAACCAGCCCTGGTAGTAAGTGCAAACAGTGTGGGTAATTACCTGGTGAATAAGGGGTCATTGTGAAAGTAATTATTGTATATTGTTCAGCCCACTAGAAGGGAAAGAGGGGGGTTACAGTGTCCCAGAGGGCTGTGCCCAGGTTAGCTTGACCACTAACAACCCTGACCTCCGGGTGGAGGCACCCGTTTCATTACCCAGGCCCCTTAACCTACTACTAGCCAAGCAGGCAGGGGTAGTAGCCCTTGGGATAGCACCATCTAGGGGGTACATATATATATAAAATACAAAACAGTACAAACATTGCTATTGATGGATAGGCCTACACTTCATTTTTCCCCTTTGTTTTGTATGTTTCTTGACACATTATTTCTTTTCAGAGGTTATTGGTATATAATTTGAAAATCTATAGAGCCAGGAAGACTATAATACTTGAGGCAGAGGTAAAGCAGAAGAGGAGACTACAGAGGACATACGCCTTGAGGTCAGCAGTGAATATTTATTACTCCAGCTCCATGAAGCTGTGCCACTGTGGGCTTAGTGGTTACAAAACTTTGTTACACCACCACAAACAGCAGTCCCCAGCGAGGCATGCCAACGCCACCCGCCACAAGAAAGCACCTGGAGTAATAGATATTCATTGCCTACCTAAAGACCTATTACACCCTATGTGTAGTCTACTTTACCCCGCACCAGTTACTGCATTGGTACCCATAGTGGTTAGGCCAAATTATCGAGCTGAACCAAATTCATGGAACTTGAAGTATAGCCTAGAGGTTAGAGTAATGAGCTGTGAATGAGCTTGGTACATCTAGCAGACCTGGGTTAGATACCCACAACCTCCACTTGCATACTGTGTGATTCTGAGCCAGTCTCTTATCCTCCCTTGTACTCCCGGGTAACCCCTGAAAACAAGCACTTATACCTAGTGGGCTTTACCTGATTACCAAACAATGAACAAAAAAAAACAAAAAATGAAAGCCAAACCAAATTCATGGTGGCCGAATGATAGCCAAACTGACTCACTGGGAATGTAGAACTGCAGTGGAACCAAATTTATGGGGGCTGCATTGATGCCAAACCAGTTTTATGTGACATGGAGAATTGAAGCCAAACCAAATTCACAGGACCTGAACTAAAGCCTAACTGAATACATGGGGTCTGAATCAAAGAGTAATCTATTTTGCTAATGGCAAATTTCTCTCCCCCTTACATTGGGGTTGTGGTTTCTCTTGCACTTTGCACACGTTGCTGCCTTACTGATGCCTTCACTGTGACATCAAAATTGGCAACAGGGTAGACACAACAGAGGGACAGCAAAGCATGGAATCTGATCTCCAAAACTGGAGGAGTGGTCCAAGACCTGGCAATTGAAATTCAATGCCAAAATATGCAAGGTCATGCACCTGGGAAAGCGTAACCCAGGGAAACTGTGCTCAATGGGAGGGGAGCAGCTGGTGGCTACCAGGCAGGAGTGAGACCTAGGGGTGATCATATCAAATGACCTCAAGGTCAGTAGACAATGTGAAAAGGCAGCACTAAAGTCTAGTGGTATCCTGGGATGTATAGGGAGGGGCATCACGAGTAGAAGGCATGAAGTAATCATGCCCCTGTATCAGTCCCTGTTCAGGCCTCATCTGGAGTACTGTGTCCAATTCTGGAGGCCACACCTCAGGAAGGACATAGATAGGCTGGAGACAGTACAGAGAAGAGCATCCAAGATGGTGCAGGGCTTGCATCAGAAACCGTACGAGGCAAGACTAGATGACCTCAAATTATACTCCCTAGAGCAACGCAGGAATCGTGGAGACATGATAGAAACATCCCAATACCTTAAAGGCAACAACAGGGTGCACGTGCAGAACCTCTTTCAGGAAAAGGACTATAGCAGGACTAGAGGCACAACCTTTGACTTAAAGGAGGAAAGTTCCAGAAGCAATAGGAGAACATTTTCTTCACAGAGCATGTTGTGGAACCATGGAATAGCCTGCTGGAGGGGGTGGTGGGAGCCAAGACAGTGGGGGAATTTAAGCGGGCATGGAACAGACACTGTGGGATACACAAGCAGGCAGCTAAGTAGGGGGGTACGAAGCCAAGGGCAGACTTGATGGATCGTACAGTCCCCATCTGCCAACAACTTCTATGTTTCTGTGTTCACTGATACAAATTAAAAAAGCTTAACTGCTTTTCCAGCTCTGCTGTTTTATTGCTGCTTAGACGCCTGCTGCTGCTCCTTCTTTGTGCTTCTGGCTTGACTGCTGTAAACGGAGGCACCACTGATCCAAGCAGCGCATATTTCTTTTTGATTCTGTATTAACAAATACTGCTGTTCATACAGTCAACATAGATCAGTCGAATAACAAATCAGGCAGTCTGTACACTGCAAGAAAGGGCATGTGTCTACAGAAAATTGGGTTTAACATTTCAGTCCAGACTGTGGTCAAGACTGAGCCTCTGTTAATAAATAAGCCATGCCACCTAAATTAGATAATTTCCCGAATGATTTCCAGTAACCACAGGCCAGTTATTTAGCGGAAGAAAGGAACTTGCTAATTACAGACTGGATCGAAGGGCATTTGATCTTTCGATTTATCAAAGGTCATGTTCCTTGACCAAGGTGAGGGGCTCAGTGCCAGGGAGGAAGGGCATGGCACTAGCTGCCTACATTTACTCACCACCTGCCAGCCTAGAAAGAACTGGCATTGGTGTTGGCTGTGAAGACAAAAGGGTACATTCCGACCCCCCCCCCACCCAGAGGAAGGGTGCAATCATGATCACTGTGAGCAACAGGTTAGAGGAATGGGAGACTAGGGCAAGAAATGGGGGCAAAAAAAATACTTTTTATTGTTACAAATTGGTTTTCTGAGGCCATGTTAAAGATGCACAGTTAAGTAATATTTTGATTATTTGTAGAGCACAAGGAATTTTTTTGTTGTTTTGCTTTTCTGCCACCTTCCATGCCCCCAGGCACCTCTCTTTTTCAGGCACTTGCATCACGCCACTGCTCTGCCCGCTGGACTCATTCCCATTGGCACTATCCACCAACAGATTCCAGTGTGTCCTGCTAGTGCCCAGGTCAGTTCTATCCCTCCTCAGTGGCCTCCCTCCCCAGCTTAGAGGGACAGGGTGCACATGCCAGTAAATCCAAGGGATGGGCACCAGGGGCTGGTTAGTGGATGTGCCACCAATGAGGGCCTGTGGTGGTGTGGAGGAGCAGACAAGGGAGACCATAACTCATCTGCCTAGGTCAGGCATTGTTCCACTGTTCTTCTCATGCACCCCTATCTCCCAAATAGAGCATGCCCATATCAGCGCCTTGGGTGCAGGACCCAGGAATGTGCAGTCACCTACACCAGCAATGGACCCATACTTCCTTGAGATGCCACTCCCCAGGAGAGGGGTATCTGCATAACTGTTCTTTGCTGTCCCCGATGGACTCTGATCCTGACGTTCCAGGCCTGGGCATGAACCTGGGTTGCCATTATACCAAAGTGGTCCGCAGACCTCAACACCATGGAGCTTACTTATCTTGTTTTTTATATCAATGTAATAAAGATCTAACTTTTTAATTTATTTGGCCCAAATGCTTTTGCATCTAGTCTTTGCCCTGACACTCCACTCCTTCTGGTCCTTTAGTGCCCCTGCTTCTCACCAGACTTACTATCCACTGTTGGTATCACAGCCAGGCTATCCAGGTAATTCTTATGTCCACACTGTCTGATGTATCCATAACAGGGAGCTTCCCTGGGGTGCTAAGGGGAAGAAACACTTTCAGGAGGCTAGGGCATCAGCTGGGTGAGAGGATGTCATTCTGGGGTGGGGAGTCTGGTGGCAATGGAGAGAACATGGGGACCGTCATCTGACATGGCAGGCCAAGTGGCATGTCCTGTTGTTCCCGCACTACACTTGCCCAACCACTGAGTACCCACACTTCAGTGGTGACTCAGGGAGCTACCTGACAGCACATGGTCACCCACACTACCAAGGGCATCACCACCACCATCGTGCCTTCACTAAGGGCCACTATATGGGCATGTACTGTAACCTAATCCAAGGAAGAGAGTGTTGAATGGACACCCTCTCACACTCCCTGCCTGTCTTCACACTCAACATGCATGGCTCAGGGAATGAGCCCAAGTCACCAGAGAGCCAAAGCAGTCTCTGTCCGCTCATTGCCATAATGTTACCTCTCAGGGCTGATTTTTTTAATGATCATTTAAAAATCAGAAAGGCTATCCATACTGGTAAGATTTTAATCCCACTGAGCTTGCACTGCATACATTTTCTGCTTTCTGGCTTTCCCTTACAATCCAACGTGTGCTTTCTCCTGCTGTCTGCCCCTATATCTGTGCACACTGACTGGTCCAGATGGGTAATTTTGCCCGTGCATTTCCCCTGGATCTGCTGTACACCTCTCACCACTGGTGCATCAGCTGCCTCCTTTTCCTCTGTGCTTATTGGAGGTTTCGAGCCTCATATGCACAAATGTATGCAATGAATCTATTGTTCTTTATGATGCCTTGTACCACCTATACCAGTAAATATGCTTTTTCTTTTACTACCTTTAATTCCCTATTTTTATTCTTGCACCCTTCTCTCCTCTGTCCTAGGTTGCACCTGGAAACAACCTTTGTGCTGAGTGATGTTCCTTGTCAAAACTTTAATTATGAAATGGGTAAAAAGAAAATTGGCTCCTAACTGACCAAGATGTGCTTTCAGCCAGGCTAGCACAACCAGCTAAAAATAGCTCAACAAAAATATGTTTAAAAATGCATCCAATTTAAAGGAACTCCAGGGGTGTGCTATGGTGGCCAAATGGCTCTTCTCGGGTGGTGGAGGACTAGCTTCACCTGGTGCTTCAACCCACCATAGGCAGGCTGTTATCCCACCATAAGAAAATTACTCACCATAGTAATGTTGTTTCTTCTAATGGAGTCTTGCTGTATTCAGACATAATGCAGTTAGCCCCATCACTTGAACTGCCCTGACAGGAAAGAGTTAACTCTATGCAGAAGCATAGAATGTTGAGCTCGAGCTCGGTTTTCAAACTTCTGTCTGTGGTACTTCCCAGTGTAACTGTCAGATTCTTACGAGCACACTAACTAACATACAGTATGGAAATTGTTCAACATATAGCCAAAGGGCAAAAGATTCTTTTGGGCCCAAAAGACTCAAGTCGAAAACCCAAGAAGCAAAGGTAGTGACAATATTTAAGTGTAAAACACCAGAAAAAGAACAACAACATCCACCCACCCAAGAGGGAGGGTACAAGGTACACCCCTGATGTGTAACACTGTACCTGCCAGCCCACTTCCCAAAACAGGTTCTGAGAGGAGGCAGGAGAGTCTGAATACAGCAAGACTCCATTAGAAGAAACAGCATTACTATGGTGAGTAATTTTTTCTTCAAATAACATGAAGTCTTGCTGTATTCAGACATAATGCAGACTACCAAGCAGTTCCTATGGAGGAGGGAATGCAGAACCTACTTTGGGAAGAGGCTCTGAGTACTGTTGTGTTAAACCTAGCATCACTCCTAGCCTGGATGTCCAGGAAGTAATGCTTGTAAAAGTATGCACTGTTTTCCAGGTGGCTGCTTTACTAATCTCTAACAAAGGTATATCTCTGGCTGAAGCTAGAGAAGCAGCTGTACCCCTAGTTGAATGAGCCCTCAGGCCTGAAGGGGGCATTCTACCCAACTTGTCATAATAGAATTGTATACAGGAAACAATCCACCTGGCAATAGTTCTTTTAGTGGCAGGCTTACCTTTCCCCACTTCACCATAAGTAAGATACAATTGAATACAGTCATTTCTATGTGCCTTAGTATGCTCAATGTAGTAGCTAAGGGCCCTCTTAACGTCCAGACTGTGTAACCTTTCACCTGAGGAAGAATGGTCAGTGAAAAACACAGGGAGAGATATAGACTGGTTCAGATGAAAATCCGATACCACTTTGGGCAATAACCTCCTATTGGTTCTTAGGACCACTTTGTCCCTATGGAAGGAGATGAAGTCAGGTTCAACTGACAGAGCCTGTTACTCACTAATCCGCCTGGCAGAAGTAACAGCTACCAGGAACACAGTTTTCCAGGTCAAGTACTTCAATCCGGCGAGGCCAGAGGTGAACGGTGGCTGCATAAGCTGAGCTATGCAGACATTAAGATCCCAAGGGAGTGGGCTCCCTAAAGGGAGAGTTAATGTGAACCAGGCCCTTGAAAAACTTTCTGAAAACAGGATGAGATGCCAGGGAAGAGCCCTTCCCTGCTGAGAGGAATGCAGAGACAGCTGCTAGATGAACCTTCAGAGTGGCAAGCCTAAGGCCTAGACCATTCAGATGAACTAGATAGTCTAATGTTGTGGAAATGCCTGCAGAATCAGGCAGGATGCCTTTCTGAGAGCACCAAATACTGAACCTTTTCCATTTTGAGTTGTAAGTTTTTCTAGTGGAAGGTTTTCTGGAGACCTTCAGAATATCCAGAACTCCCAGAGAGAGAGATGTAGTGCTACATATTCTAACTCTTCAAGAGCCAGGCCTTGGGATTGAGAGACTAGAGATTGGGGTACCAGATCCACCACTGGGAGAAGGACAGGAGATTGTATGTCCTGGGTAGAGACAGGGATGTGCCACTGACAAGGACAGCAGAGGATATCAAGGCTGTCTGGCCCAGTCTGGAGCCACCAGTATCACTGTGCAGGGTTGAGTCCTGATCTTGATCAGAACTCTGAACAGCAGAGGGAAGGAAGGGAAGGCATAGAGAAACCTGCCCTTCCAGTCCAAAATGAGAGCATCCTGGGGAACCGTCCCCAGGACTGGAGGTCTGCAACAAAACAGAGGAAGCTGATGATTATCCAGTGCTGCAAAGAGATCTATCTCTGGAGTGCCCCACCTGGAGAAGATGACCTTCAGAATGTGAGGATCCAGGGACCATTCGTGATGTCCCTGCGAAATTCTGCTCAGAGCATCTGCTAGTATGTTATCCTTCCCTGGAAGGTGAACTGCTACCAGAGAAGTCTGTAGAGAATAGGCCAGAGACCACAGCTTCATGACCCCTGTGCACAAGGCCAAGGACCAAGTGCCTCCTGTTTGTTGATGTACCACATTAGGTGGTGTTGTCTGTCCTGACTTGGACCACCTTGCCCTTGACTGAATCTGAGAAGCTCTGCAGGGCTAGGAAAACTGCTCTGAGTTCCAGGAGATTGATATGAAGGAGACCAGACCCCTTGAGCTGTCAGGGCTCCCAGGTGGGCTCCCCACCCTAGGAGAGAAGCATCCGTAGTTAGAACTACTGATGGGACTTGAGGGAGAAATGGAACCCCTTGTCTGAGGTTGTCCTGGTCCAGCCACCACTGGAGAGCTTGGACCAGAGTCTGAGTCACTGGAATCAGTTTGGTAAGTGAATCCTTCTTTTGAGACCAAAAATACCTTAGATGAAACTGAATAATTCTCATCTGGAACCTTGCTTCCTGCACTACTGCTGTGGAAGCTGCCATGTGGCCCAAGAGCTGGAGGAACTGTCTTGCTGGGGAGGAGACCTCAGATCGAAAGGAGGAAGCGAGATCCACCAGGGCCTTCACCCTTGCCAGGGGAAGGAAGACTTTTGCTTGTACATTGTCCAACTCTATGCCTAAAAAGGTAAGAAGTTGAACTGGTTCGAGGACAGACTTTGGAAGATTGAGAAGAAACCCCAGGGAGCTGAGTAGGTCCTGGGTAGTTTGAAGAGCTGGCTTGACCTGTATAGGTGACTGACCAACTAAGAGCCAGTCATCCAAATACGGGAAGATGGTGATACCCTGTCTTCTGAGGTAAGCCACCACTACTGCAAGGCACTTTGTGAACACCCTTGAGCTGATGTTAGAATAATGGCATAGCTCTGAATTGGTAATGGCCTGAAGGCAACTCAACCCGAGGTATTTTTTGTGGAGCACCTGATAGGAATATGGAAACAGGCATCCTTGAGGTCCAGAGATGCTAGCCAATCCCCTGGCCTTAGAGAGGGAAGGATTATTCCCAGAGTTACCATTTTGAATTTGGGCTTTGAAATGTGTTTGTTCAAATACCTTAGGTCTAGGATGGGTTGCCATTCCCTGTTTTCTTTGGGGTAAGGAAGTACCTGGAGTACAGTCCTTTTCCCTTGTGCTGAGTAGGAACCTTCTATATAGCTCTGAGAGCTAGAAGAGAGAAAACCTCTGCCTCTAGGGCAATGGTTTCTGAGAGTGATGCAGGTGGAAAAGACTTGGCCCTCTTTTTTGGAAATTTCTTGAAGCTGAGGGCCAGTCCCTGGCTTACTACTTCCACGACCCACTTGTCCTAGGTCACAGACTTCCAGGCCTGGAAGTAGTATGCCAGTCTGCCTTCTACTGGAAATGGGGAGTCGACCCGGGCTGACATCAGGGTGTCTGCTTGGCAGGAGCCTTAGACTGAGAGGAGGAGGGAGCAGCTCTGCTCATCCCTCTCCTGCCCCTCCCTCTGAAGAACCCTCTCTGTGGGAAAGGAGAGGAGACTTGGGCTTGGTAAAAAGGCCTTTGAAAGGGCCTGCCCCTGCCCCTAGACTGCTGCTTGTGTGGAGTGGCTTGCCTTTCTTTGCATTTTGGATGCCTCAATTCCATCAGCAGCCACCTCCTCCAGCTCCTTGGCTAGCTGGGGAGAGGCCTGTTTAGCCAGTTCCAGAACCGTATCCCATCTGGATTTCTGGTACCTGGCTGTGTAGGCCATATACGTAGCCTGCCTGAGTCCCAAAGAGGATGCCAAATACTGTTTTTTGGCCATGGCATCCACTTTCCTGGAGTCCTTATCCGGGGGCGTGAAGCCAAAGGAATGTTAGCCCTGTCACAGACTGCAGCCTGCACTACCTCACTATGGCTGCAATGACTATAAAGGAACTCCGCAGATGAGCCTGATAACAAATACCTGCTGTCCATTCTCTTATCCACAGGAGGTATTTAATAAGGGTTTGTAAAACTTGTGTGTCTGTTTCCCAAGGATTTATGAAGAGGGATAGATAGTCTTTTAGACTCTGGGATGTCCATCATTTCCACAAAATTAGGCTCTTCATCCTCCTCTGCAGCTTCAACCAAGAGAAGCTGCAGGGTTTCTGCCACCCTTTTTGTAGAACAAAAAATGTGAAGGGGACTCAGAGAGCCTGGGAGGACAGACACCTGAGGGTCTGTCTGGGGAGATGTTCCGGTTCAATTGGCACATCCAGACCCCTCTGGTCATCGTCATCATCATCATCATCACTGGGATAGTCTTTGTCTCCCTCCCACTCCTCATAATAAGCATCTGGATCATAATCCGGAGGAGACGGATCCAACCTAACTGACCGCCTAACCGGCGGTACCGATTCAGACGGAACCGGTCTAAGCAATTGAACAATGCTAATCGCTTTGGCTATTTCGTCCATGGTTGGAGAGTGCGATACCAGATCCGAACCGGCAGACTTACGCTTCTTTTTTGATGGAACCAACCCCTCGGGATCAGCTCTCTTTTTGCCCAAGGAGGTATCGCCTAGGTCAGTAGGCACCTCCTCAGGTTCAGCCGCAACTGAACCAGGCTGGCCATCCGGATCTATGGACTTCTAGGCCTCCCTTTCCTTCAGCCTACTCAGTCTTTTGTCTAGAGTGGATTTAGGAAAGTTTTTACAGATTTGGCAGTCTGACTTGAGGTGGTCAAACCCTAGACCAGGGGTGTAGCCAGAGATTTCAGATCCACACACCAAGTGGACTCACTGCTACCCCACCCCCCCCTTGTTAGGGTGAGCTCCCCCCCAGGTGTAGCCAGACAATATACAAATGTACACCAGGACCATGTTTGTTGCCTCATTTGGCACAATAAATACAACTTTTGTATCTCATGACAGTGGTTGTTGCCATGCATGGGTAAATACAAATGCCATGCATTGTTCCCTAAGACACCCACATACCAGCCCTTAGCCTGTAAAGTTGTATTGTCCTTGGGATGCAAAGAGAGTATTAGTGACCAGTCCTTCTAGTTTCAACTCCTTTGAATAAAATTACAGAAAGGGTCAGTATTTTCTTTGTTAGTTTTCATGGAAAAAGGAAGCAGTTCAGAGCCTATTTGCTACCCCCCTTAAATAAAATTGCACACCATGGAGTGCTTGGAGTATGCCTGCCTACACCCATGCCCCAGACAATAAACACAGATGAGGTGGGGGTCAGCCTTAGCAAAGGCCTTCCCACACTCAGTACAGTGTTGAAACCCAGTGGGACCGGTTTTCTTCTTGGGTTTCTCAGACATGGCCAACCTAACAAATTACCCTATTGCAGCTTTCAAGCCAGGTAATACAATAACCAATCGGTTACAAACCATGTCACGGGCTCTTTAAAAGAACTGTCAAAAGGTCCGGTTCTTTTGAAACTGATCAGTACCGGAACACCACTCTAATCCCAGAAATAAAATTAAACAGAATGTAACAGGGTCGGTTCCAAACCGGACCAACGGAAAGAAAACCGAAGAAAAGAGCAATTTCAACTTTTTCACAGAAATAAAACACAGTCACTACCTGAACCGTAGACAGAGGTTGGAAATCCGAAAATAACAAAAATATCGGTTTAAACTGAATGCTTTTACTTTTACCGTACCGAACAGAGGAAATATCTGGAGCGACTTCACTGTTAGGCTGAGTAAAGAATCTGACGGTTACACTGGGAAGTACCACAGACAGAGGTTTAGGAGGTTGTGGAGTCAAACAGTGAGAGGATTCAAGAATGCATGGAACAGGCATAAGGCAGTTCTAGTGGGGGGGTAGGAGGAAGTAAGCTGTTGATTAACTAGAATCTGCAGCGTATCCATCAGGTAGGGAAATGGGCAGACTAGGTGGGCCAAGCGGTCCTTATCTGCCGTCAAATTCTATGTTTCTATGTTATGTTTCTATGGTTAACATTTCTCGGTTAAAAATCAAGCTCGAGCTCAATGTTCTATGCTTCTGCATAGAGTTAACTCTTTCCACTCCAGGGCAGTTCAAGTGCTGGGCTAACTGCATTATGTCTGAATACAGCAAGACTTCATGTTGTTTGAACACACCCCTATCATACCTTCATGCTTCATTATGAAAAAATCCACAAACATGATTGGCTGAGGAGTTCAGAACCTAGTGTTGATATTCCAGCACAACAGTACTAGAAACAGATCTGTGACCTTACTGGCCTGTTTACATTAAGCAGTCACAGCTGTATCAATACAACTCAAGTCACTAACTTGTATTTAAAACAAATTGCATCTGTCATCTACTGTACATCAGCAAAGTTACAATGGCTCAAAAGGACTATTGTTTTTTTCCTCTTTTTTACCTTTTATTAAATTTCTTCTTATTTTCAATTTATTTAAAAAGATATTTATTTGCTAATCCTAATGGGCCCATTTCATAATTGCAAAAAGGTGCCCCAGAGTGTGCTTTGTGCTGGGATAATAGCATTTTTTGAGCAGTAGAAGCACTGGGCATTTGTTTATTCATTTATTCATTACAAATCGGGTTTACAACCTTTGAGTCAGAGACTCATTTACATAGGCACCTCGTCGCGGGGTGGGGCAGACATCAAGACAGTTATTACATTGCAGATTAAAACAGAGGATAACATTACAGGTGCAGTAAAAGGAACATTTAACATACATACACTTAGGTTACATAATGTAGTAGTTTGTATGTTACTTAGGTTACATAATGTTACAAAATTGTGAGTTACACTCATGGATATAGTAGGTCCTCAGAGAAGACAGTGGGTTACATCCCTGTTTGGACCTAGTATGGAAGGAGTGGGTCTGGGGAAGGGAGAGACTGTCCAGTGGACGTTGTCGAGCCAGGGGGCAAGGTGGGCGGGTACCACAGGTTACAACAGGGGGGTTAGTTGCACCTAGAACAGCGGGTATTAAAGATATGGTTCCAAGGGCTGTTTTGAAGGGCCAATTTTGTGCAAGTTGGACATGCAGCTAGGGAAGGAGTTGAACCAGGTGGGGGCTCGGTAGAGGAAGGTTCTCTGGGAGAGAGGTCTTGGTTCTGGGCACCTTGAAAGTGGCATTAACAGAGCTACGGGTGGTGACGGATGATGATGACTGCTGTAGGGAGGTGGAGACCCCCGAGAAGGAAGAAGTCTAGCAGTGATTTCTTAGCGAGAAGGCAGGTCTGGTAGAGCAGTCACTCCTCAAAGTTGAGCAGATTGGTGGTAGTATAGAGAAGGCAGGTGTGAGTACGGCTGGGGGCACCGGTCAGGAGCCTACAGGCCTTATTGATAGAGAGTTGGATTTTGGAGAGGGCAGTGTTGTCAGCTGCAGCATAGATGGGCAAGCCATAGTCCACGAGGGACAAGATGGAGGAGGTGACAGCCAGCCTGAGGGCAACCTGAGGCAGGCCGTCCCTGTGACGGTATAGCAGGCCAATCAGAGAGTTAATGGCGGCTGACAGAGCATTAATGTGGGTGTGGAAGGAGAGGGCAGTATCGAACGTGATGCCTAGGTACTTGTATGTGGTCACTTGTTCTAGCAGGTGCAGAGTGCTAGGATAATCAAGAGGGGTATTTTTAGCTTTATTTTGGTGGGAGAAAGAGCATTGATTTGGTTTTTCTTTGGGTTAACGACCAGCGGTGATCGCCGGAGAACCACCGCGGCTTGGTTATGCATGCTGGAGGGGATAATTGGAGGAGTTGGGATTGGGATGTGAGGCAACGAGGACTGCATCATCTGCATAGAGGAGCATTTTACGGTACATGAGCTGGGAGGGTGTTGAGGTAAAGACTAAAAGTATTGGACCCAGGATGGAACCCTGAGGGACCCTGGAGTGAACGGGAAGAGTGCTGGAGAGGAAGCCACTGATCTTGACACACTGGGATCTAGCAGAGAGAGGTAGCTAGAGAACCAGGAAATGGGACTGCCAGAGAAGCCAAGTTGGTGGACAGAGTCGAGTCGAAGGGGATGACAGACAGTGTCAAAGGCCTTGGAGAGGTCAATGAACACTGCTCCTGCAAGGCTGCCAGAGTCGAGAGCAGCATGCAGGTGTTGGGAAAATTCCAGGAGAGCCATGGTTGTACTGTGTCTTGGGCAGAAACCGTGCTGCTCTGGGCACATAATGTCATACTTGGATAGGTATTCAGAGAGCTGGATCAACACCACTTTTTCAAGGGTTTTAGAGAGTAGGAGGAGGATGGAGATTGGCCGGTAACTGTTGGGGGTGGACCGGTCCCCACTCTTATGTATGGGTGTGATTTCAGCAGTTTTCCAAGCACTTGGAAACTGACCCAGGCATAGAGACCAGTTTAGAAGGTCAGTCAGGGGGGACTAGGACTTCATCCAAGACCATACGGAGGATCCTGGAGTCGAGGGTGTCACTGCTGGGGTTATTGCTGCCTAAGGCTTTTAGCAGGTGCAGCCTGGCTTCTTGGAGGGATAGGGTGTGCAGGTAGAATGGTGGGAGATACAGGACCAGAGGGAGAGAGGTGGGGATTGGGTCAAAGAAGCTGCTGGGGAGGACCAAGCTTAGGTCAGAGAAGGCAGTGTTAAGGCAATCGGCTATAAGGAGTGGATCAGTGGTGGGGGTGCCTTTGATGGAGAGCTGAGATGGCGGGGGGAGTGGGACTTCTCATTTAGCTCTTTTATATTATCCCAGAAGGTCTGGGCTGAACCCCAAGTGGAAGCAAGGGTGGTCTGGTAGTGCTCTGCCTTGGCCCGCCTAATGGCCCAAGTGCACTTATTGCATTCTGCGTTGTAGGCCTGTCTGTCAGACGCCTTTCCAGATTCTACAGCAATGTGCCAGAAATTATCTCTGTTTTTGAGTCTCTGGAGGGGGGTGGGGTGATCCATGGGGCACTGGATTTTTTGGAGCGAATCCTGGTGAGGGGGGCGAAAAGGTCACAAGCTTTACAGAAGGCATTTGTGAAGTGGTCAAGAGCTGAGTCAATGTCAGGAGCACGCTGGATAGGGGACCAGTCTAGCTGGGCTAGGTATTGTTTTAATTTTTTGAGGTCGCCGGGGTGTAAACGGCAGTGTAGAGTGGCCTGGAACACTGGCTTCAAAGTGGAGGTTGACCAGAGACAGAGGACTGGGGAGTGATCGCTAAGAGAGTCGGGGAGGACAGTGACATCCCAGATTTTGTAGGGGCGGTTAATAACAACATCTAGGGAGTGCTGGTGCCAGTAGAGTAGTTGAATCTGGTGGGCTGGGTGACTAACTGGGACATATCCAGGGCAGCAAAAGAGTCCCTTATATGGGAGGCAGTGGAGGCAAGCCAGTTAACATTGAGATCACCTAGGATGACTTGCTCCACTTTGTGAGGGACAGATGTGAGGTAGTCAATGAGGGACTGGACCACTTTGGTTTGATTCCTCGGGGGTACATAGGAGACCATGAGGAAGAGAGAGCCTCGGGCAGGGTCAGGTGTGATTTTTAAGGTGAGGCCTTGTTCTTCAGCCTACCTGAGGCATGCCATTATCTCAGCACAAAGCACACCCTCTCATACACTACTGCTTAATTTTTTTTTTTTATATTTCTCTTCCTCTGATCTTAACTAAAAATGACACTCGCACGTAAACTGGACATTTACCACTTTTATTTATTCTGCACCTTCTGCTTTTTTCTGAACTGAAGTTCAAAATCTTCTATTTGTGGCATTATAGTCTGTCGCTGTGTGTGATGCTAATGTTTGCCAAAAGGGATTTTGTACTGTGTTTCACTGCCACTAGCAAAACCTTAGCTAAAGAGTAAGCATAACAGTCTTTTTTCAATGGCCTATTACTCATGTGCTTCCATCTCGCACACCCACCTTGGTAATGGTTCACCGGTGTTAAGGCTGCCAAACGCTGTACGACAGATTCTCTCCAGTGGAAAAGTACTAGGTAGTCATGTCTTCAGGAAGCAGTGACACTGTGTCTATATGAAGCCAAGTCCAAGCACATTATAAGAAAATAATATATTTTTATTTACTATTTACAGAGGATTGCTCTGTAGGATGCATAGTTCTTAGAAACGTCTCTGTACATTCAGATGCCTTAGCACAAGGCTACTATGCTATGTTCTGTGTCACTGGCTCCACAGAAGAAAACTTTCCAGCACTGTAACTCTTGTTACAAACTTGCAAGTTTACAGAACCTGATAAGCTACTGTAAGGAACAGACTGGATTGAAAGGAATATATGCTTAAGAATTTATTTCTGTTTGCTAATAAAACTTTGCTAGCAGCGGTTCCTTTATCTTTTATTCAGGCAAAGTAGCATTGAAATACAAAATATGCCATCACTAAATACAACATTTGAAATAATCTTCTTCAAAGCATTTTATATAGCACATGTCAAATGTTCCGCCATTTCACAGTTACTGTTGTCTATTGTTGATGAGTCCCAGTGCAAGCGTGCTTTCTTTTGGATTAACTAAAGTGCCATATAACCCTAAGTGTAGAGATATACTAGCACCAGAGTCCCATGGAATTAGCTGCCACCTCCTACCCTGGCGCTTTGTTCATACCAAGCTTCCTCAGTTCTGTTTCAGAATGCTTAACTCTGCCTGTGAGTCTCAGTCAACCTGTCACCTTTTACTACAGGAACACAGTGTGCTCGGTGAAATCAGGAGTGGGAGCAGCCAGCTCCCCACAGCAATATGTCGGACAGAAGACACCGGGCACTTGAAAGAGACCAGTTGCAAGCCATGAAATACAGATCCACAGGAGTCAAAAAATACTGCTGAAACAATTTATTGTGGTCAGCAAACAACTGAGAGCACAGGTAGGAAACTTCTACAGCCGCAACACACCCCAGCACTTCAACGTAGTCTTCCTCATGGGGCCCTTTAGTGCCCAGTGTCTCCTGTCCTGCACCTTTTACTACAGCCTGCCACGGAGCTGTGACATCCCTTTCATTTGAAGTTCCATCCAGTAAACATTCTCTCGTTCTGAGTCTCATTCCCACAAATGGTCATTGGCCTGTCCCTGGCAGCACTTCAAAAATCCATTTCCAAGTCTGCTTTCCGGACTGAGTCCCAGGATCCCCCCACCTTCCTTTTCCGAAGACTGGCTAAGCACCTCATATTTCACTTTAGTCCAAGAACTCACCTCCAACTGCACTCCTGCATCACAGATGTAACAGAAGTTAAGAACGTAAAAAAAACCCTTTAAACTATCTTTCCTAAGATATTGAGCAGCTTAGCACAGCCATGACTGTGCTAATGATGCAAGTAACGCTGGAGAAAATGGACATGACTACGATGTCACAAGCAGAAGATTATGATCTAGACTAAAGGCAACAGGAGCAGAAGTAGCCCAAGGGGCAACAAAGCCAGTTTATATTGTGTAACTGTAAGCATTGAGTCATAGCTGTGCATTTGCCTCACAACTGTAGCCTTGTACTTGTATATGCATTCCTTCCCTAACTAGCCCCTCTCCCCGGGTCGCAACTGGCAACAAGCGTCAAAGCTCTGCTTGCCTACCTGGTAAAATATGTTCCAAATAAAATAAATGCCGATGCCCTCAGCAACAATGAACACGGGGAGTAGAAACAGACAATATATATCAAGTATAAACCAAAAGAGTCTAAATATATTTTTTAAAGTTTTCCCTTTAGTGCCAGGTGGGCTTTAAAGAGGCCCTGGGCTAGTGCTGTGCATAATTTTCAAATTCCGTCTGGATGGAATTCAGCAGTATTTCAGAAAATTCCACCTCATTCTGAGGAAATTTATTGGTGGCAGAATTCAAA
The DNA here is from genome assembly GCA_016271365.2 of Neoceratodus forsteri. NCBI lineage: Eukaryota > Metazoa > Chordata > Ceratodontiformes > Ceratodontidae > Neoceratodus > Neoceratodus forsteri. Next base: position 88,070,257 of record JADMNL010000028.1, read on the forward strand.
ATTTTGAAAGCAGGATTTTTTTCATGGACTAGTAAACTGCAGATTACATAAACCGCGGACCCCTTTTCCACAGTCCGCCAACAATTATTTAGTGGTTTACATAACCTGCAGGAAGTTATGCCACGGTTTACACATACTTTTTTGGGAATTCAATGGAATGCTAAAAATTCTGAAAAGCATTTTGGAACTAGAGTTACCATTCTGCTTGAATTCAGCTGGGGAACCTACATTCCATATAGTTCAAACCTCAATGATTTTAAGGAAGCTCTCAAAAATCTCCACAGTTTTAGACACATTTTAGAAAAAAATTTATACTTTCTGTATTTAGCTCTGCTGGTTTCATCCCATATTTTCTGCTGTTGTTGAGAAAATAACTGTGATTAACACATAGAGAATAATGCATAGGTGGCTGTGTGTTATGAAGTTTGGATACACACCTGAGATGTGTAATGACCCATAAATCTCAAGAGCAAAACTCGAGAGATTTATATGGTTATCACAGACTGCGGGTGTGTAAAAAAAGCTTCATAAGCACACAGTTGCTTATCTTTTATTTTTTTATAATAATTGGTGCAGGGACATGAGCACAAAAATCACATTTTCCAACAAGGAAAGTGAAGCACTGAACGCCCGCATGCAATAATGCTGAGTATGATATCGCACCCTATTATTATGGTGTTTGGTCAAACTTGATAATCAGTTTGATCAAAGGCAAACATCTAGAATGACTATTTCTGCTCAATATTCACAGTAGAAGAGGAAGGGGAGGGACCACAAAAAAGCACCAGGAGCTTTGATGGGAGGGAAATGGACACTAGTACATTTTTGGAACAGAAAGTCTGAAAAGCACTCCCTAACTTGAAGGTGGACAAAGCTATGGGGCTAGATGAGGTACAGTACAAGCAATGGTGCTGAGGGAGCTTAGGGACATACAGGCTGCACCTCTGATAGACCCATTTAACAAATCACTGCAGACTGGCATGGTGCCGAGGGACTGAAGAAGGGCAGAGGTAGTCACACTACACAAAAGTGGTAGCAGGGAAGAGGCAGGCAATTATAGGCCTGTAGGCGTGACATTAGTGGTGGGTAAGTTAATGGAAATACTAATAAAGGAAGGGATTGTGGAATATCTTGTATCCAACAGATTACAGGACCCAAGGCAGCATGGTTTCACAGGGGGAAGATCATGCCAAACAAATTGGATGGATTTCTTTGACTGGGTGACCAAGGTGTTGGATCTGGGAGGGGCGGTGGGCATGGCCTACCTGGATTTCAGCAACGATTTCGACACCGTTCCACATAGAAGCCTGGTAAGCAAGTTGGGAAACTTGGGGGTGGGAAATAAGGTGGTAACCTGGATAAAGAACTGGTCAGGGGATAGGACACAGAAAGTAGTGGTAAACAGAGTTTGCTCTGAGGAAGGAAGGGTGGCCAGCGGGATACATCAAGGATCAGTGCTGGGACTAGTCCTCTTCAATGTCTTTATAAGCGACCCTGCAGAGGAACTGGAAGAAAAGGTCTGCCTCTTTGTGGATGACACCAAGATCTGCAACAGCGTGAACACACCGGAGGGTGGTAAGGATAGGTAGGGGTCTGAAAGACTGGAGGAGTGGTCAAGGGTATGGCTGTTGGTTTTAATGGAAAAAGAGCAAAATAATGCACTTTATTTATTTATTTATTTATTTATTTGTGAAATCAGTTTACAACTCTTGAGCCAGAGGCTCGCTTCCAAAGGTACCTGTCACATTAAAGACATACAAAGAGTTTTAGGTTACATAGCACTTGGACCATAGAAACTCAGAAGCAGAGTACAAAATTGGTGGAGGATACTGACGAAGACCAAGTGGGAAAGAGACCTAGGGTAATCATATCGGATGACCTAAAGGTGGCCAGGCAGTGTAACAAGGCAGTCAGAAGGGCTAGTGGGATGCTGGGGTGCATAGGAAGGGGTATCACCAGTAGGAAGAGGGAGGTGGTGCTGCCCTTATATAGATTGCTGGTAAAACCTCACCTGGAGTACTGTGTCCAGTTCTGGAGACCACATCTCAGGAAGGACATAGACAGAATGGAAGTGGTCCAGAGGAGGGCTACCAAAATGGTGCAGAGTCTATATCCAAAGCCCCATGAGGAGGCTTATGGAGCTAAATATATACATCCTGGAGGATGAGAGGGATGGGATAGAGACCTTTAAATACCCTCATGGGGCTAATAAGGTACAAGAGGGGTTATGTTTCAGAGAAAAAGGAGCTCTAAGAAAAGGTGCATGCTGTGAAGCAGGAAGGGGTAATTCAGAAGGGATGTGAGGAAGCATTTCACAGAAAGGGTAGTAGATGCCCGGAACAGCCTTCCAGGGAAGTAGTGGGGGCCAAAACAGTGCTGGGGTTTAAAAATGCTTGGGACAGGCACTAGGGAATCGTAGGGGTAAGGAAGGAACAGGAAGAGATGGAATTGTAGATCAAGTTGGGTCTACAGCAAAACATGAAAGTTAAACACAATGGGCCGACTGCATGGGCCCAACAGCCCTTATCTGCCATCATATGCTATGCTTCTGTCTATGTCTCTATGTGATAAGGGGGGGGGTCACCAGTTATTATGGAAATTCAAAGTCACAAGAAACTCTAGATCCATCGTGGTTCGTTCCCCACCTCATAAGCAGGAAGAAATAAGTACGGTACAGACAAATACCTGTTCCCAGTCCATAGTTCTTCAGAGGCATATTACCAAGGAGAGAATGTTTACAGTTGGTTTGGGAGATTTTGTCCCAGCAAGTTCAAAATAGTTGTTACTTTTGGGGCTGTAAACAGCCCAAGGTATAAAAATCTTAGAATTCAGTTAGGCTTTAAACGACCAGTACCGCTTTAATTGACCAGACCGTAGAAGGACCCAGAACTGGGGTAAATCTTCACAGAGCTTAGTACTTTGTTACTTGTAGTGTTCCTAGAGCTAGATCACGTGAGAGGAGTAATGAAGCATTTGACCCCACAGAGACGCTTTACCTTTCTACCTTTCTTCACACAAACCCGGCACTCCCAACCTCACTGCTTGCCGAGGAGTGTCCATGGTAGCCAAACTAGGCTACCATGCATCACAAGAGTTTACACCTCCTGTCTGAGGGCTTGCATCAGCAGGCTGGGGTCCTTAGAACTGCCATAATACCCCACCAAGTTCCTGCTTAAGTCCCTTCTTAAATGGGACCAGTGTGGATTGCCACACAATTTAAAATGGCTAGGAGAGATAATAACTCCCCTGAGGGTTCCAGTTGCCACAAATCATGCCTCACACCAACTCCCAAGCCTAACCTCCATGGTGCAGAGGGTCCCTGGCAGAAGTAAATAAACAGCTTCCCAGCTTGGGGAATTCTCCCACCTGGCTGGCAAGGAGGGGTGCACCAAAGGGTACCCATTAATGTTCATTGTCCAAATAAATTACATTTCCCCTAGATACTGCTAACTTATCTACTGTGGTAGAATTCACTCTCCCTCAAGAATCAGTATAGCCATGTGGATTCACCCCCACTGGGGGCAGAGATGAGATGGCCTCTGCCATAGTCCCCGTGGACGGTTGGGGGTCACTTCCAGCAGAGGCGTTTAGATCTCAGAATTGAAGCATGCAGCTTCTCCAACTCTTTTTGCGGAACAGAAAGTAAAAAATCCCAGAGACTGTCTGGTCCCAGGAAGCAGGCACTGCCCCCTTGGAACTCCCTGCCAATCCAGCTGACCTAGGGTCCCAAGCTTGCTGGAGTTAACCCTTTGAGACCTAGTAGACCTATAGGGGAGCCTAAACTCACCAGGTGCTACATTTGGAATATAAGCTGAAATGTGTTTAAAATAATGTTTGTTTGTTTTCAAAGTTTTCTCTGCTGTCAGGAGCTCTTTAAAAAGTGATTATGGCCAACCAAAAACACAAAAGGACACCAGGCACCATGGCTATAGACCGAAGAGCAGTGCTGTGGGGAATATAATGTTTTATGCTGACTGCACAGATCAGCTCCTCCTGTATGCTCTGTTTTCAAGAACCTGCTAATATGACATTTAGTGTACTAATTCTGTGTAAACAATCTGATTTCCTGGTCCCACCTACATTTGTAGGTCTACAGCATTCTCACACATTGTTAGTGCAGTGCCATATTGACACAATAATTAACAGTCCCTTATTTAGCACCTTAGCACTGAATAAACAATGTGTGAAATGTTTTCTGCAATGTGGAATGGTGTTTGTAAAGCAGGTCCACTCTTATTCCATTTCAGAAGGGAAAGAAAGGAAAGGAAGAGGTGGGGAGGGGAGGGGGGTCTGAATTTATGTAGCGCATTTCACAGCAACTAGATCCCAAAGTGCTTTACAATCTAGGAGAGGGAGGAGAGAGAGAATGCTGCTGCTATTTGGCATGCAGAGAGATTCAAACCACTCAAACCACACAAACCACTGGGATGTTAAGTGACCTGCTCAGAATCACACATTAAGTACTGTAAGTGACATTTGTAGGATTCAAACCTGGGTCCCCAGACTCACAGCTTTTTTTTTTTTTATTTAGTTATTTAACCAGGTGAGACACACTAAGCTGAAAGCTTTTTTACAGGTGCAACCTGGGAGCACAAGCTTGGCATCCTATCCACCAGGCCAAACTGCTAAAGTAGTTATTTCACTTTGTGGGCAAACAGAACAAACTCTCCTGCACAGTAGTGTTCTCCGCCTCCGTGACAATAAGCAAGTCATTTCTGTTTTTCAGTGGATGACCATTCGCAGGGTAACTGGGAACAACCAGTAGGATGATGGATGACACTATATGGCTCTCGAGCCACTGGCTATAAAACCCATGAATGATCACAAAGATACTGCAGCTGCAGAAAATCATAATACAGTAATTACTTTTCCCAGCAAGCTGTAGTGCTGAAAAGGACAACACTTTTGCCAGTCACTACTACGTGCAGTTCCTGTTCATTTGTGCTTCAATATGTGATCATTTTGTCTGCAGCTACAGGTATATACAAATCATAAGGCTGCTGCCTTATATAACTATGGTACCTTTTAAAAAAATCTCAATTTAATTTTATTTTATTAATTTGGAATGTTTATCCAGGAAAGGCACACTTTGATGGTGTAGCTCTTGCTTCCAAGTGTGTCCAGGTGCTGGGACATGGGTGTAAGAATGCATATGCCGTGTACACAATGGCTTACAAATGTATTTTTGTGCAGTACCATTCTAGTTCCTGGTAGTACTGGGTATAATTTTGAAAGTCTGCATTCTAATTTTATGATTTTTTTGTGGAATTTCACCCATTGACAATCTGCAGATTTTCACCATATTTTTCCATCGAAAACATCAAATTTCCATTGATTCCATTGATGTCTATGCTAGGCTATATGTGAGGGAAGAAACTGCAGAAAAAGGTTGCAGTTTATATTAAATTAGTAAAAGATTCCACAGTTTACAGTGATTCATATTTAATTCTGTATGCAAAAAAAACTGAAGAAAAAAATCTGTAATTTATATTAAACTATTGTAACATGGGTTTAAAAAATTATGAAACCTGGCCAGCCCAGTGTCGCTGAGGGTTGAGGCACTGGACGCCACACTTCACACCACACTGGCAATCCGGGTTCGGGAATGGACTCCAGGCGTCAGGGTTGGCAGGGAGAGGAAGGATCGAGCATCCCATGACTGTTCTTCCTCTGGGGAGGGTCGAGGCACTGCAGCACACTGTAGCAATAGCTGATGGAGGCTGGCGGTGCAGCAGCGAGCAGCAGAATGGGGGAGAGTGCGGTGGGTGTCAGCACGTTGTGCCTGGACGCCATTGCACGTCCGGCTCCCAGGGGAAAAAAACAGGTGGAAAATGGCGGAGTGCGATTTCGGTGGCTGATGGCCATACCTGGTGCCCCCCAGTACCCGAGAGGATCCTGCATACAGGGTGCATGAGTGATTAAAGGCCGGCCCTGTGGGAGTGCCAGACCGGGCCCGTGGGGTGCGGGTGTCGCCGGCCGGAGATCACGAGGGATCGGCTCCACAGGAGGAAAAAAAAATTATGAAACATGATTGACTAAAGGCCATCTTTATTGTGCTATCATCTTAGCACAACAGTACACTGGGTAAAGATCCAGCAGCCTCTCCCCAATAAAGTGAGTACTAACCACGCATCCCTGATTGCCATCACAAATATGGTTGCCACCTTCACTCACTAAAAACCTTCAACTAGGCCCTAAAATACAACTGCCATAAATTTAAAAGAATAATAAAATATTATTTGCCCTCATAATCCTCTTCTTTCATACACATACATTAATTAAAAATTAATTACAGTACTTACAGTTTTACTTTCTGGAGTTTCTTTCCTGATCGCGAACAATCCCTCCTATCTTCACCTGCTTACCAGGGAATTCTCTGCTGTTTAACCTGCTATAGATAAAACTGAAGCCCTGGTTCTATCTGAGGCCTTCTCTTGTGTGATTGTGAGGGTGAACATTCTGAAAGTAGAACTGAGCAGAGATTTGAATTCTTGTATTTCATCCGTAGTAAACATTCAATCTATTGAATGTAGGTAAGATAAACAAGAAACAAAGTATTGAAAAGGAAGGAAAAAATGTAAAGAAGAAAGATGAAGGGTGAGAAACATAAAATGGAAGGAAGTCTGGGGAAAATACAGGGTTTAAGGGCAAATTAGGAAAAAAAATGTATTTTGCTGTGCTTAATATTTGCAACTGAAATGGCTTGCCTATACTGGGAATGTGCTGGGACTATTTTTTTGGGTGGATGAACTTTTAATAAATCATTAAAATGTTTAACATTGTTTTATGTTTGTGCATTTTTCACCTTGTACCTCCATCAAATAAATTTTGGACCCATTTTATAATCGCAATAATTCACTCCAGGGTATGCTTTGTGGTGGGATAATGGCATTTCTCTGGTGGTTGAAGTCACTCAGCAATGCCTCATGCCTCACAACACACCCAGAGTGTGCCCATAGTCCGTCAAGTTACCAACTCATTTTGGTTGTGGCAATTGTGGCACCGCAACAAGGGCAACAGTAAAAGGCTCCAATCTTGATTTTAGATTGTCCCTCACTCTTGTTGCCCTTTGTTCCACCACAGTTTCTACCCCCTCCAGGGCATGCCCACCCCAGAGGTGGTTATATTTAATTTGGGTGTGTGCGAGGGGCAAAGCCCCCCACATTGGGGAGTGCGGAGGATGAAGCCTCCCACAAAAGCGACCGCTTCCGGGAGGGCGCTTTGATGTTATAACTCCTGGGAGATGAAATGCCTGCCGTTGTAATGCCGGGAGGCATTTTGTCTGCACTGTAATCGACGTTGGCAAAATATATTTTGCTGTGGCATGGGTGAACCGGATGTGCTGTAAACAATGCACATCCTGTCATGGCTTATTGCTTAAGTAAAGCATTCCCAAGTTTACATTGATGTCTATTCTATTCCATATGCGAGAAAAAGCTGTAGACACAATCAGTTCTTTATATTAAATTAGTAAAACATTTCACACTTTATATTGATATCCATTCTATTATACATATAAGAAAAAAAATGTGGAAAAAATCTGCACTTATATTAAATTAGTGAAAGGCTTCCCAGTTTATACTGATATACTTTCTATACTGTCTAGAAGGTAAAACTCTGCACTTTGTATTAAATTAGTGAAACATTTCAGTTTGCACTGTCTATTCTATTCTGAATGCAAGAAAAAATGCAGAAAAAACTGCAATTTATATTCAGTTTAGTAAAACATTCTGTAGTTTATATCAAAATGCCACAGTTTAGTTACAGGTGGAATTTTACAGAATTTTTTTCATATAACTTCTGTGGAATTTATCAGAAATGGAATGGTAATTCCACTGGAATTTCGCCAGCAGAATGTGTCATTTAACACATCTCGAGATCTTGGCTATCAGCTGCATTTATTCCTGCTGCCTGATCTCCACCCCTACTAAAGGGTTATAAAGTTGTGAAGAATTTTTTAAATTCTACTGCCACCAAAATTTAATGGATTATCAACGAAATACCATCAGAAGCAGAATTCTGAAATTCCAAAAGAAGAATGCTTTTTTTCAGGATGCGGCCTGGCTGCAACCTGGTGGAGTGCTAACTGAAGAGCTCCACAAGGATCCACTGCTAAATATTTCTATCCTGCTACCCATTGCCACCAACATCACTTATTTGACTTCGGTATTGCTTACGAATGTCTACCTACCAGAAAATCGCAAGAATAAGCAAAAATCTGATTTTTCAATGCATAGATACCGAAGGAAAAATCAGGCCTGAGTGGTCAGCCATCACCAATGGGGAAAGTATCCCAGGCAGAGCAAACTTCATCGCAGAGCCCTCAGAATGTGGCCAGTACTGGAGCCAATATCTTAGCAACAGAGCATGTTATAATAGACCTCAAATGTGAATTAGGTACAAAAATGCAGGCCGGCTTTGATAATTTGACTGCACAGTTGCAGCATATGCAACAATCAGTCAACTCGCTCACGGAGACTATTGATAAACATGAAGAACGCCTTAAAGAAGTGGAAGCTTGTGTCAGTGCTCAGGAAGATAAACAACCTCTACAGCATCTGATTTATGCTCTGCTCTAAAAGAAATAGAGCAATCATGAAAATCGTGAATGGCGGAATAATATCCGCATTGTGGGACTCCTGGAGGGTCAGGAGAGGAAAGATTGTGCTGCTTTCCTACAAATGTAGCTCAAGCAAACCCTCGCACTCCCACCGGATTGCAGCTTAGAAATTCAAAAGGCTCATCGATCTCCAGGGCAGAAACCTCAACCGGACCAGAGACCCCATATATGCTTGCAAAATTTTACGATACCAGGACTGCCAATGAGTTTTAGAGGAAGCGCGAAGAATGGGCCGATTTTGATTCATCAAACATGCGTAAGCATCTTTCCTGATTACTCTCGGGCACTTCAGAATCAGCGACTATCCTTTTCGGAGGCTAAGAAAAAACTGCATCAACTTAACCACCCATTTTCCTTAGTTTATCCAGCTCATCTCGTGGTGAGACCAGTAGGAAAGAGACAAAGAGCATTTACCGACCCTGCAGTGGTGTCTGAGTTTCTCCGGGAGTTGGAGGACACAGCAGCCCAGACCGAAATCAACAAGCAGAGGAACGATGAACTACCCTACGATCTAACATCAGCTGAGTGCTGAAATTGCGAAGAGCGGCATGGGGAAGGGAGGCCATTTTGGGGTGGGAGGCCTTTAGACCCAGAACACCTGGATGTGGCCTATAACGGCGAGTTAGATTCTCCTGGAAATCCCCTTGTCCCCTGACCACGATTGACACACTGACTCTCGTTCCAGTTTATATATATATTTTTCTCTCTCCTTTTCTTTTCTTTGTTAGCTCTCAGTCGCTAGGGATGTGCAGTCCGCGGTATGATCAGTAGATGTAGGGTATCACGTCTTGCTGACTGAGTAGTTGTGTGGAAATAATGAATAGGAAACTGAGATTTTGTTTAATTTGAGAAAGAAAAGCAGACCTGATTGTGGATTTTGCCTCCACTCTTTTCATTTTAGATACTGTGTAGCATATATACACATGTGTTGATTTTGTTGCCAGATTCACATAGAATTCTCTTAAAAAGATGTACTAAATTATGTATGATATTGTTGGGGGAGGGTGATGGAGGAGAAGGGAGATATTTCGTTTTGAATACCCAGCTATTTGAGGGAAACCCAGTATTAAGTAAGGTAAGAGCAATTGGGACAACTCTGTGAATGCACTGGAAGAAGGAACTAGGCAATACCATCATTCTGGGTGTGAAGATGCCAGAAATCCTTCTTGTGGGTTTTCCTATATAAACGGGCCACTAAGGTGACTAGTGGGGGAATCTAGGGAATCCCGGTGGGGGCTTCCCTTGGTGTAATGTTGAGAGGGAGATCCCTAGGGAGCTATATATTCTCCTCCTTGATAAGCCAGGATGGAAATTTGGGATTTTATATACTTAACATATAAAAGAAGAAATGCAGTGGGTCCCCAGCCCTATCCACGAGATTAGAGGGGTGTGTAACATATTGTGGTTTTTTGGAGAGGGGGGTATGGCTTCTCTCTCCTTCTTAGTTGGGTTGGGGGAAGCGGAGAGATGCTTTAGGTGGGAGAGGGAATCTGATAGTAGGGATGGGGGTTTTTGTTGTGGGAAGAGGAGTTACAAAGTTTAAAAAAGTTTGGACATCGCATCAACATCTGGATATGGGATCTAATGTGGATCTGCCTCACATTGAGGCATCATCTCTATTGTTTTTTACTGGGATTATGGCTAATTTAAGTTGTGTCTCATGGAATGTGCACGGGCTTTGTACTGTGGTTAAACAGAAGCAAGTATGGAACCAGTTGAGGAAGTTTGGCCCAGATCTGGTAATGCTACAAGAAATACATTGTATGGGGGAAAAGGCTCAAAGCCTTGCGCATTCATGGGGTGGAACATTCCTGTCAGCCCCTTTCACCTCTAAGGCCAGGGGGGTAGCTATTTGGCTTAGACCAGGAGTGCCCCATAGAATTATCTCTATCCAATCTGATCTGCAAGGGAGATATCTGACTGTAGAGGCAGAGGTGGGAGGTAGAACCTAACTCTGGCTTCAGTCTATAGGCCAACTATGACTCCCAGACTTTTTACAAACTTGCAGATTGCTCTTGCTCCACATGGGGATAATTTACTTATGGGGGGACTTCAATACATACCTTGACCCTGAACAGGATCATTCTGACAGAAGGATGGGACCGGTCCCAAGAGGAACGGTGGCCCTTCAGGCGATGGTTGAAGAGAGGGCCTTGGTAGATGCATGGCATCACTGCCACTCAAGAGAGAGAGAGAATATTCTTTCTTCTCCCACCCCCACCAAATATATTCAAGGCTAGATTACATCTTCCTTTCTCCTACTTTGGTTGGCCCTGATATGAAAGCAACCTATGGCCCAATTGTTATCTCCGACCATGCCCACCTGAAGGTAGATTTAGTACTGGGGATTCCTGATTGGGGGTGTCCTCGATGGCGATTGGACCCGATTCTTCTACTGGACCCTGTATATCTTTATTTTATAAACCAAAAGATCCAAGAATTCATTCTGTTCAATCATAATACAGGAACACATATAAAATTTGTTTGGGATGCACTCAAAGCATGTATTAGAAGTGAAACCATTTCATTCTCGGCATCTCAAAAAAAAGGACAAGATTAGGAGGAAAAAGACCTGCAAATAAATATATTCCAGTTGGAAAAGTCCAACATGATAGCAGCCACCCCAGAAAAAAATGGGAAATTAAAAATGTTAAAGGGAAAACTTGGGCCAAAGGGACACCAGAAGAATTGAACGGGATCTGATGCTTACAAAAACACACACTCATTTTGAGGGAGACTCGGCCAGTAAATGGCTAAGAAATATGATAAAGAAAAAAGGGTGGAACGCAATATTCTTAAAATAGCAACAATGGGGGGTAGGATCACATATGACCAGAGGGAAATAAATAAGGTGTTCAGGGAATATTTCACTTTATATACAACACAAACCTCAGACCCCTTGTCCTTTTAGGAGAAGTTTCTGACCTCCCAAATTAAAGGAATTACAGAGACAGGAGTTGTGCTCCCTTGTTGAAAGATGAGGTTTGGCAGACCATCCACCACATGAAAGAGGGAAAGGCCCGGCCCAGATGGTATCACGGTAGAATTTTATAGGGCTACCTGGGACACACTGGGGAAACTCTTTGTGGAAATGATGCAGGTGGCATTAACGGAGGGTGTCCTCCCAGAGTTGCAAACCCTGGCTACTATAGTGGTTCTTCCTAAGCCGGGAAAGGACCCCACAAAGTGCGAATCTTACTGCCTGATCTCCCTCCTCAATTCAGATTACAAAGTTACTGCAAAACTACTGGCCAGTAGACTGGACTCCCTTATGCCTAAGTTAATTCATAAAGACAAGGGGGGCTTTATACAGGGATGCCAAGCCAAGCACACCTGATGAGGGCTATAAATATCATTCATAAATGGTCTAAATGGGGGGGGTAGCCTACGAGGCCTTTTGGCACTAGATGCTAAGAAAGCATTTGACCGAGTAGAGTGGCCATTTATGTTTGCTATATTGGTAAAATATGGATTAGGACAGACTTTCATTAGATGGATCCACACTTTATACAGAACCCCAAAAGCACAGATCCTTACTAATAATATTTTATCACAACCCTTTACCCTTTCCCGGAGTACAAGACAAGGTTGCCCCGTCACCTCTTTTGTATGTCCTATGTATTGAAGTTTTAGCTGCCAGTATAACAGCCAACCCGAAAGTTAAGGGATTTTCCATTGGCAGTACTAACCAAGTTATATCTTTATTCACAGATGATGTTTTACTTTTCCTAGACAACCCAATACAGCATTACCTGAGTTCAATGCCCTATTTGAGATTTATGGCCCTTTGTCAGGGCATAAAATGAATTGAGCAAAATGAATGGCTCCCCTCGTCACTGTAAAGCCCCAATTACCATTGCTGGAGTGGAGGTTCCCCTAGTTGCTTCTATCAAATACTTAGGGGTCCATCTCCCTAACAAATTATCAAATATTATCAAAATTAACTATGACCTTCTGGTTCGGCAGATAAAGCAAGAATGTATTCGATGGAGAGCACTCCCCCTGTCCTTGATAGGGAGGGTGACCTTGTTAAAATGTTGGTTTTACCACAAGTTCTTTATTTATTTCAATCAATCGCCATTGCAGTGCCAAGAAAATATATTAAATCCATACAAGGATCTATTACTCAACTATTTTGGCAGGGAAAGAGGCCTAAAATTAGTAAACAGGCTCTGTGTGAAAACTCTGAAGGGGATTGGGCCTCCCATTTCTATCTTTATTATTTGGCAGCTCAATTGGCACGTGTTAGGGATCTATTGTGGGATGACCAGCCAGCGGGCCTCAATGGCCTGAGATGGAGGGAGAAAGTCTATATACCACTCTCTTCTGGTGACCTCCCTTTAAAGAAATATACCCTAAGATAAGTAACCCTGCACTAGGAACACTTTAAGAGTATGGAGGGCAGCACATAAATTATTGGGGCAGAGACATACCTATCCCCGGACATGTCTCTGAAATTGTGGAAGGAGGCATCCAGAAATAACCCCAATATTAGGATCACACTTACGCCCTGGGCTAGAAAAGGACTCATAAAGCTTTCTCGTGTGGATGGGATCCAGGTGTTCCCCTTGAACACCTTCAGAACAAGTTTGCCTTGAGCCCAGCTCATTATATGACTTATATTCAGGTTAAATATAGAATCGAGCAACTATTTTTGAGACTAGGGGAGGGTAAGTTGCATCGATCACCCTTGGAGGAACTTTTCAGTAAATTCTCCTCCTTAAATTCCTTCAAACCACTGGGAAGATGTTACCAACTATTGGTGGGCTCCCTAGTCAACCCACTGGAGGAGACCAAGAAGAAATGGTACTTAGACTTGTACCTAGATTGTCTAACGGGAGGTGAATGGTCATTAATCCAAAAAAACCTTCTTTGTTGCTCAGTAAATAATAGACTACGGGGTATTCAATATAATATTCTGATGAGAGCATATTTCACACCTAAGAAGATACATAGAATCAACCCAGAGGTGGCCCCATACTGTCTGAAGTGTGGAGTTAAAGTGGCACATTCTTCCATCTAATCTGGCAATGCCCAAAAATTCAAACATTTTGCAGGGGATAGGAGAATTGATAGCCAAAATCCTGCATGCAGATATTATATCAGATCCTGAGATCCTCTTAGGCTTTTCAAGCCTGGAGGAGAGTAAAGGTGATGGATATAAATTTAAGTGATTGGGACATGTTGTAGGCCTTCGAGAGATAGCTATACATTGGAAACACTTATACCCCCCAACGGCTACCTCATGGTTAGCTGCAATGTTTAATACCATGAAGATGGAACATACTCAATATCTTGTATGAAACCAAATAAACAAATATGAAGAGATATGGCTTCCACTGGAAAGGGCATTAATGGAGGCCTGGTTTCCACTTTTGTAGAGTATAACTTTGGGAAACACCCTGACACCCTCCTAAATAGGATTTGAATGTGGTTATGGTTCAGGGTAAAGCTAATTAAGATTGGTTGGTCCATGCTTCCAAGCCCTGGCACATTCTAAATGAATAAACAGTAAACTATGTATAACCCCCCTGCAAATGGGGGTTCCCAAAAGACTTCCAGGAGCTTGCTTGAATGCTCCAAGCCTGAATGGTGTTTGGCATTTAAGCCATTTATCAGTGAGTGTTTTTAGAGCCTCTGGTACTGTCTCTTTAAGAGCTGTCTGCTTGCAGACATAATTAGTTTGTATGGGGGGACTGTGTGTTTCTTTGATTGAGTACCACTCAAGCTGCTGCAATTCACTTCATTTTGCAGTCACTAGGAGTGCAAAGGAACCTATCTGAAAGATGTAACTGTTTGCAGAAATTATTTAGAGTAATAATGAAATTACAGTTTGTCTAACCTGCTTTCTTTGCAGTCAGAACTGTGTCTGCCTAGTTCCCATTCTGGTTTTGAACTGCTGAACTGGACCAATCAGTGTGGGTAAGTTAGCTCTAAAATGGTGCCTTGGACGAATCAGAACTTGGACTCATAATCTGAGCCAGCCATAAGAGGATTGTATGGGCAGTGACTCTGGGAGATGAGTTTAGACTTCAGTGCCTTTTTGGACCAACAGCAGCAGTCTATTGTGAGTGACAGCCAATCCAGTCAAGAACTGGGAGGAACTCAAAGGAAGTGCCCGGTTTTGTCAGTTGGAGTTTCAGTTGAGCTTTGGCAGTGAAGAAGGAAGGAGCCCTGTGCTTTTTCAGTGTGCAGTTTTAGTCAAAAACGTGTAAGGCCCAGAGTTCCGTCTGCAGCTTGTGTAACAGCTTGTTAGGACTGAACCTGTCCTGTGAAAAGAATCAAAGGATCTCTGAAGAGTAGAAACCAGGCTCACCCTGTAGAAGACTGGAGGAATTGCTGAAAATTGCACCTGGTCTGTCAGGAACTGAATCTGCTGTGTTTCTCCCGGTATTGTGCAGTAATTGCGATCGATACAGATGCAGCCTGCCTGGTATAGTGCTTTCTTTATATGGATGTGTGAAGAGGTTTGTGTACTCAAGTGAGCCCTGCTGACATTGAAGGACCCTATCTTATTTGGAGGTCGGGTACTAATTCAGGGTCGCTCCTCGTTGAATTGCCACATTAAATCCAAATTGAATTACTGTACTGCTGACTGTTTAATTCTCCTTTTCTCTGTGTGAAAGGGCCCCTACCAGCTGCCACGGTTTGGACTAGCCACTAGGGCTTGGGTACCCAGGGACAGTAACTGATAGGGATAGGCCTGTGCACAGAGCCATAGGTAGATTATTAGAGTGATAAGCTAATTAACCTGATTTCCCCCTGTCCTTGTTATATCCCCCTAAATAAATCAGAGCTGCTTGTTTCAGCAAAGTTATACTGCCTGAGGTATTTGTTATGTTAAAGTACTGTACTGTGATTGTTGCACTGTATCTCATGTCACAGGAGGTCCCAGTGCCGAACCAGACCTGGGGTAAGTGTATACTGTGAAGGTAATTCTGATATATTGTGTGGGCCACTAGTGGGAAGAAGGGGTTGCAGTGTCTCAGAGGGCTGTGACCAAGTTAGTTTAACTATTGCAAACCCTGACCTCTGGGTGGAGGCACCGCCATTGGATCCAGGCCCCTCAACCTGTTAGTGGCAAATCAGGCAGGGGTAGTAGCCCTGGGATAGCGCCATCTAGGGTTACATCTTGAGGCTCACCGCTGGATTGTGTGTCCTCTAGTGGCCATATTTACGAACCACTGTTAAGAAAAAATGGGTACACCGACAGAAGTGGCTGTGCACCGCTGGTGGAGTGGTGTACTGGGAGGAGATCGACCCCAAATGCTATGCTTATCCTGGACATCCCCTGTATCAATACGGACACTGTGCAGGGAGTACTTTCCAAGGTGGAAGGTTTACAAAACCCTGTGGTGGTGGGTCGGCATGCTAATCTGCTCACCCACACTTTCCTGGCCCTAGTAGAGTTTAAGGATCCCATAGATAGCTCCAAAGTGCCACAGACCATTACCCCAGAGGGAGCCCTCACTGCTTGGAGAGTGATAACTAAGGACAGTAAAGACCCGAGGGGGAATGAGCCCACACCACTATCTGAAACTTTTGAGGAGAAATTTGCTAAATGGTTGCTGGGGGAAGGGAAAACTGTGGAGGACTTGAAGAAACTATTCTTGCCACCTGGGGGTGTTCCTCCCCCAACACCCCTCCGCTCCAGCACTTCGTAATGGTGGCTGAACCAATGCAGACTCCTATTTCTGCACCTGCCATTAGTCACGACTCTTACCAAGGTTTAGATCTTCTCTGGCACCTCCCCCATCCCCCAAGGGAGGATGACTGGGAGACCTGGATAGACTATGTTGCCCCCAAGTGCTAGAATGGCAATGCTCGGAAGGTGAAAAGCGAAAGAGGGTTAGTGAGAGCCTCGAGGTCCTGCCCTGGCTACCATCCGTGCTAAATGGGCCAGTAACCCTGAAGCAACTGCACAGGCTCATCTTGAGGCCTTGGAGAATGTGTATGGGAGCCCAGATTCTGATGAGGACCTATGGTGGAGAGTAAGAAATGCACAACAGTACCAAGGGAGTTGTTGTCTGTGTATGTCTCTCGCTGGAAAATTGTTGCAAGAATGCCCTCAGAAAGGGTAGTTTGCCAGCGATTGAACTGGACCGAACAGACTGGACAGAATCCTTAAGTCTGCCCCTTCTCAGAACTGCTGTTGCTTCAGTTACGCTTGGCAAATCGACTGGAATCCCCACCCTCCTATGATGAGTTAATGAGAGAAATTCGAGGAGTTGAGAAAAGGCGACCTCGGAGGGACCTGCACCAACAGCTGTGGCTACGACCAAGTGACTGAGGGTGACCCATCAAGTGAAGTTCAGGGCAGAGGTTGACAGTCAATGAGTGCTCTGACAAGGAAAAAGATATGCCACAATGGGGCGAACTGTTGAGAGAGATCCGGGAATTCAAAAACAGTCCCTTTATGAAGGCCACGCCTGCAAGTACGGGCCCTGACCTATATCCGACTGCATCTGCTATGGGGGTTGGGGTACTCACCCATGTATCTCCTGCTGATAACAGCTCCAAACTCAATTCCTTGACCATGGAAGTGGAGAAACTGACGAGATGTCTCCAAATGCTTATCACGCCGCAGACAGAGATGGCACCCAGGTTTCCAGTTAGTAATACCCCCGCCCTGGCTCCCAGTGTGGCGCCTCGGCCAGCTCAAACTCCAGAAAGTATGTTTGCTATAATTGTGGGAAAGATGGGCACATGAAAAGGAATGCCAGTCCCCAAAGACACTGACAAAGTTGCATATAGGCTACAAGGAGAGGCTTAGGAGAAGAAATCAGTGGTTAAGAGGTGCGACATGATCCCAGTGAGGGCACCAAAAATGCTAATTCACGCCCTTTGTGGCAAGGTCAGTTGCCCAGGCCCCACTACCGCCTCTCCAGACTGGTCCAGAATAGTGGGTCCCTCCATGGAGACCACTGTAAAGGTGAATGGAGTGTCTACAAGAGCTGTATTAGACAGTGGCTCCCAAGTGACAATTATGTTCCAGGATTGGTATCAGAAGCATTTGTCAGATGTACCCTTACAACCATTAGAAGGACTGCATGTATGGGGGTTAAGTGAGAAGGCCTACCCCTATTCCGGGTATATCCGAATTTGGCTGTCTTTCCCCACCTCCGTGGCTGGAGTGGCCGAACAAGTAGAGACCCTAGCCTTAGTGTGTCCCCCACTGGACTGTATGATGGTGTCCCTTTGTTGATTGGAACAAATGCTCATATGTTCGGAAGGCTGGCACAGTTGTGTTATGAAAACAGGGGTCAAAGACTAGTAGAGCTTTAAGAGTTCCGGCTTTAATTAAGAAGGCCTATGAGGCACAGAGATGCTGAAAAACAGAACCAGAGGAACCGGTCGGAATTGTATGGAAGAAGGATCCTGAGTCTCTGATCCTGGCGCCAAATGCCCAGTGTACCTTACAGGAGAGGTCCGTATCAGAAAGGATGTTAAGAATAAAATATTAATGTTGGATGCACCAGGCGATGGAAAATTGCCAGAGGGACTGCTGGTCAAGCCTAGTATTTTGCCGCTAGAGCCCATGCTTATGCCAGAAGGGTAATGGTCCAAGTTCATAATGTGTCTGAAAGAGACATTGAGTAAACAGAGGTTGCATCCTGGCTAATGTGCATTGTGCAGACACTGCGTGCTACCCAGCAGCAAGAGTTCAAGGAAGAATGACAGAGTAACGCCTGACTTGTTTGATTTGGCGACTCCGCTGCCAGCTGAATGGAAAGTGAGGATCAGTGAGAAGCTTGCCCAGAGACCAGGTGTTTTCTTTAAAGGAATGGGATGTAGGATGCATGCAAGGAGCTGAGCACAATATCCGGCTGCATGACGAAAGACCATTTCGTGAGAGGTCTCGACGCCTGGCACCTGCTGACATAGATGATGTGAGACGGCATCTGCAAGAGATAGTTGCTGTGTAATACAAGAATCCAGAAGCCCTTATGCTTCCCCCATTGTGGTAGTGAGGAAAAGAATGGAACAGTAATGATGTGTGTGGATTATCGCACCTTAAACCGGCGGACTATCCCTGATCAGTACACAATGCCCCGCGATTCAGGATGCTTGACTGCCTAAACGGGAGCAGTGGTTCTCTGTGCTGGATCTCCGCAGTGGGTACTACTAGATCCCGATGGCCCCAGAGGACCATGAGAAGACAGCCTTTATCTGTCCGCTTGGCTTCTATGAATTCATGAGGATGCCTCAAGGATTTCAGGTGTCCAGCCACTTTCAACGATTGATGGAGGTGCAGTGGGGGACATGAACTTACTAGAGTGCCTGGTATACCTAGATGATGTTATTGTGTTTGGCAGCTCACTGGAGGAACATGAGAGCAGATTATTTAAGGTATTGGACCGACTGGAGGACTTTGGCCTTAAACTGTCCATTGATAAGTGTCAATACTTTCAAACATCAGTAAAGTATGTGGACACATAGTATCCAACGAGGAATAGAGACCGACCCAAGTAAAGTTGAGGCCTTGACCACCTGGCCACAGCCCAAAAATCTAAAAGAACTGCAAAGATTCTGGATTCTGTGGTTATTTCGGTGCTTCATCAAGGACTATTCAAGAGTGATCCGCCCTTACTTGACCTTACTCAAGGGTATCCCCAACCCACAAAAATACCAAAAGTCAGCGTCCTCAAGACTGAAAGAGTGTATTTTCATCCGAGTGAAGTATTTGGGGCCCGCTGGACTCTGATTGTGAGACTGCTTTCATGAGATCATATATCAACTACCCATGCTCCAGTGCTGGCCTATGCCGATCCAAGAAAACCTTACGTCCTGCACACTGATGCTAGCTTGCAAGGGTTGGGGGCTGTTGTACCAAGAGCACGAGAATGGCCTGAGACCAGTGGCCTTGCCAGTAGAAGCCTGACCCCATCCGTAAAAGAACTATCCTGTACATAAGTTAGAGTTCCTAGCTTTGAAGTGGGCTATTGTTGACCAATTCCATGAGTACTTGTATGGGGCTAAAATACTAGTAAAACTGACAATAATCCTTTGACCTATGTGCAGACCTCAGCTAAGTTGGATGCCACTGGCCATAGGTGGCTTTCTGCATTATCTACATATGACTATGCTCTCGAATACCGAGCAGGTCTGAACCACATAGATGCTGATGCCCTCTCCGGGGGCCTGTTCCCCAGAATGATTGGGTCCGGATTAGCAGAACCTGACATTCGGGCACTCTGCCGGAAGTTTGACAGGGAGGAACAAGTGTCCACGGATGCAGTGGACTGCATGGTGGATTGCTTGGGACCCTCTGAGAATTGCATACCTGCTGCTTATTGCCACTTTTCTTGCAATAGATATTGGTACACTGCCTCAGCTGGACAATGATAGTATTCGGGGGCTCAAACCCGCGATCCCATGATCAAAGCAGCTTGGAAGCCCTCTATGCAGGAAAAGATGTGTCCAAATTACTCCCACTTGATTTGAGAACTGCACTGTTATACAAAGAAGGTCCTAAGTTGAAACTGATCAATAAACTGTTATACAGAGAAACAGTAGACAGAGGGGGCAAGTAGACAAACAACAACTAGTGCTGCCCACTGCCTTCTGAGACTCAGTACTGAGGTCCTTGCACAACCACATGGGGCACCTTGTATAGACAGAACACTTGACTTGGTGAGATCCAGATTCTTTTGGCCTAAGATGGGGGCTGATGTGGAGCAACACATTCAACTTGTAGTCGCCATTACAGAGGAAAGTTTTGTTCCAGAGAGGGTCCCCCTTGTTAACATCAACACCAGTGCACCGTATGGAGCTGGTCTGTATTGATTTTCTGAGTTTGGAGTCAGATCAAAGAAATATCAGTAATGTGCTGGTGGTCACTGACCATTTCACGAGATATGCCCAAGCTTTCCCCACCAAAGACCAGAAAGCAACAACTGTGGCCAAAGTACTTGTAGAAAACTTTTTGTTCACCATGGGCTCCACAAAGAATCCATTCTGATCAAGGGAGAGACTTTGAGAGTCGTCTGATCAAAGAGATGCTTTCTGTGGGGAGTGCGAGGTCCAGAACCACCCTCCTTACCACCCTAGGGGACCCACAGCCTGAACGTTTCAACTGCTCTTGCTAGATATGCTAGGCACCTGCACCCAAAGAGATGCTTAGATGGAGCCAACAAATTAGCACCTTGGTACATGCTTATAACTGCACCAAAAGTGATGCCACTGGATTCTCCCCTACCGCCTGATGTTTGGAAGAGAAGCTCGATCACCAGTAGATGTGTGTTTTGGGGTCTCTCCTGATGGGGTTCAAGCTGACAACTATTTACAGTATTGCAAAGTTAAAGGCCCAGCTAACTCATGCGTACACAACTGTCTCTAAACCATGGCTGCCAAAAGAAATCTGGCCAACAAAGAAAGGTATGATAAAGGGTGAAAGCACAGGAACTCCAGGAGGAGATCGGTATTGCTAAGAAATCTGGGACTGCATGGCAAGCACAAGATTGCTGACAGATGGCACCATCTCCTCACATTGTAGTGGGCAAACTAGATGATCTGCCAGTGTGTACAAAGTAAGGCCTGAGAATAATTCAAAGATGTAAAACAATGCATAGAAATCATTTACTGCCCATTGGACAAATCTTAATTGAGTCTGAGCCCTAGAAGATGCCCCTCTGAACCAGTGACTAGAGCTGCTGCTAAGAAAGATCAAGGAAGTCTGCACCCAGAAGCAGAGTTAAAGTGTTCCCCTGCACAAGTCCCAGTTGAGCATGACTGTCAGTCCATATCGGAAGAAAGTGAGAGTGACTTTGAATACTATCCTTCTTACGAACTGAGTCAATTGTTTCGGGCAATCCCTAGTCAATACTGGAGATGAAGCTGGGCCTTCTGGACTGTCTAAGCCCCAGCTTCATCCCTGGAGCCAATGCTCCCAGAAAGTGAAGTGCAAAGCATCAGATCAGATGAAATGGAATCATTGTGCATGGTTGAACTGTTTGAGCTTCAGGAGGAAATGATAGATTGGGGCAGACTGGTGATACAATCGAACAAGAAGAGTATTTTGAGTGCCCTGACAGTCCACTGCCAGTGTCCGAAAGCTCTCCATGTGAGCCAAATGTTGTGGACTCAGAAACTGTAACTCCTGGAGCTGAAAGTGCCCCAAGTTCTAGCCTCTCTACCCCCAGGAGACTCCTGACAAGTGAGGACAATGCTGAAAATGAGGCTCAGAGTGCAGAGACTATAACAGTTCCCCTAGAAAGACTGGTCGAGCTGTAAAGCCTGTGGTGCACCTCAGTTATGATTCACTTGGAGGCCTGTGGACTTGCCTCTCAATGTTGTCCATAAGGAGTGTATGTGTCCCCAGCTCATTGCCCAAACTGAGCATCAGTGCTAACTCCAAGTTACTTGTGTTGCCCTCACGTATGGTGCCCTTGCCCCATCCAGCCCCAAGGTAACTGATAGGAAGGGCCCTCTCTTCAGGTTTCATGTACAAGAGGTAATAACCTGAGTTATGGTACAATGTGTATGTAATACTGTGTAAAGAGTGACGACTGCAATGTTTCAGAAATGTGTTCTTGGTAAAATGATATATTGACTGATGATTACATGTGCGAGCCTAATGCAAATGTATATGGTTGCAGTTGAAACTTATGGGGGTACTTGCTTGACGCGGACGTCAAGCTTTCCCAGGCCAGGAAGGGTGTAACCCCCCTGCAAATGGGGGTTCTCAAAAGACTTCCAGGAGCTTGCTTGAATGCTCCAAGCCTGAATGGTGTTTGGCATTTAAGCCATTTATCAGTGAGTGTTTTTAGAGCCTCTGGTACTGTCTCTTTAAGAGCTGTCTGCTTGCAGACATAATTAGTTTGTATGGGGGACTGTGTGTTTCTTTGATTGAGTACCACTCAAGCTGCTGCCAATTCACTTCATTTTGCAGTCACTAGGAGTGCAAAGGGAACCTATCTGAAAGATGTAACTGTTTGCCAGAAATTATTTAGAGTAATAATGAAATTACAGTTTGTCTAACCTGCTTTCTTTAGAGTCAGAACTGTGTCTGCCTAGTTCCCCATTCTGGTTTTTGAACTGCTGAACTGGACCCAATCAGTGTGGGGTAAGCTAGCTCTAAAATGGTGCCTTGACGAATCAGAACTTGGACTCATAATCTGAGCCAGCCACAAGAGGATTGTATGGGCAGTGACTCTGGGAGATGTAGTTTAGACTTCAGTGCCTTTTTGGACCAACAGCAGCAGTCTATTGTGAGTGACAGCCAATCCAGTCAAGAACTGGGAGGAACTCAAAGGAAGTGCCCGGTTTTGTCAGTTGGAGTTTCAGTTGAGCTTTGGCAGTGAAGAAGGAAGGAGCCCTGTGCTTTTCAGTGTGCAGTTTTAGTCAAAACGGTAAGGCCCAGAGTTCCGGTCTGCAGCTTGTGTAACAGCTTGTTAGACTGAACTGTCCCAGAAAAGAATCAAAGGATCTCTGAAGAGTAGAAACCAGGCTCACCCTGTAGAAGACTGGAGGAATTGCTGAAAATTGCACTCGGGTCTGTCAGGAACTGAATCTGCTGTGTGTTCTCCCGGTATTGTG
Source organism: Neoceratodus forsteri (assembly GCA_016271365.2). NCBI lineage: Eukaryota > Metazoa > Chordata > Ceratodontiformes > Ceratodontidae > Neoceratodus > Neoceratodus forsteri. Next base: position 88,093,415 of record JADMNL010000028.1, read on the forward strand.
CAGTAATTGCGATCGGGATACAGATGCAGCCTGCCTGGTATAGTGCTTTCTTTTATATGGATGTGTGAAGAGGTTTGTGTACCTCAAGTGAGCCCTGTTGACATTGAAGGACCCTATCTTATTTGGAGGTCGGAGTACTAATTCAGGGTCGCTTCTCGTTGAATTGCCACATTAAACCAAATGGAATTACTGTACTGCTGACTGTTTAATTCTCCTTTTCTGTGTGTGAAAGGGCCCCTACCAGCTGCCACGGTTTGGACTAGCCACTAGGGCTTGGGTACCCAGGGACAGTAACTGATAGGGATAGGCCTGTGCACAGAGCCATAGGTAGATTATTAGAGTGATAAGCTAATTAACCTGATTTCCCTGTCCTTGTTATATCCCCTAAATAAATCAGAGCTGCTTTGTTTCAGCAAAGTTATACTGCCTGAGGTATTTGGTCTGTTAAGTACTGTACTGTGATTGTTGCACTGTATCTCATGTCACAGGAGGTCCCAGTGCCGGAACCAGACCTGGGGGTAAGTGTATACTGTGAAGGTAATTCTGATATATTGTGTGGGCCACTAGTGGGAAGAAAGGGGGGTTGCAGTGTCCCAGAGGGCTGTGACCAAGTTAGTTTAACTATTGCAAACCCTGACCTCTGGGTGGAGGCACCCGCCATTGGATCCAGGCCCCTCAACCTGTTAGTGGCAAATCAGGCAGGGGTAGTAGCCCCTGGGATAGCGCCATCTAGGGGTTACATATGACCTGCTCAACATTAGAATAGATGTTTTTGAAAAATGTAAATGGTATGCCAATTTTATGTAGTAGTAAAGCAACCTGTTTATTAAACAAGATATGTATAACAATTTATAGATACATAAGAATGAGTAGTGAATGTTTGACGGTATGTCCTGATTCATAAATAAAGTTTAAAAAGAATGCTTTTTTCTCAAAAAAAAAGACAGTGGATCAGTAAGCCAAGGTTTACATAAAAATGCTTTTCTGAGTTCCTGTTCAGGTGCGAAACACCATCCGGTGGTGTTCATGGCTCCTACTGGATGTCTGTACCTCTACAGCTTTGATGTTATGCCTTGCACCTTTATGACCATGCACGTTTTAATAATAAAATACTTTTTACCTATCATACATCTTTGTTTGTGTTGAGTTTCTGCTTTGCCTATGAGGGAGGCTAGCATGAGATCATTTTGGTCTGCTTTGTCTCCTGTTTTGACCTCATGCGTAGTGCTAGCCTGGAGCAGTCCCTGTTTGCTTTGCTTGTCTGAATTCCACAGACTTAAAGGAGATAGGAAATGATTTATTGTTGTTTGCAGCTGTTAAAATAAATCATAAATAACAAGCAGTGGCCTCAGTGTGTGTTTGTTTTGAATTATTGTAGTGTTTAAAAGTTATATTTACTTGCTACTCCTTAACGTTGAAACCTCCATTAGTTTGACAGTCTTTTTTGTGTTTTTTAACTCGGGAGTCAGCACGTGCCAAGCGGTGAAATGCTCACCTCACTGACTCCCTAGTTTATAGTGCTGTAGCGTTTGCACTGGACTAAGCAGCTGTTGAGCAAGCAACTTCATAAAATGATGATACCACATGCCTGCTGGTCGATTATTTTATTTGGCTACTGGTTCAATATGCACACACACATATCCCCCCCCTCCCCAATTGGGCTGGTTGTCTTGCAAGTAACAGAAACATCAGGTTATTAGTAAATTAAGCAATAAGCCCACGAGGGGATGTGGATTTACCACGACTGGAGTGGTTTGCCTACCCAGGCGAGCTAGTGGGTAAATCCGCGCCAGCCGTGGTAAATCCCCGATAACTGTGATCCCCTGAGTGGCTTATTACATTATACTCAGGTACTGTTTTTTTTTATTATTTAAAAAAAACTACTTGCTATAATGCTTAAATAAGTGACTCAGTTGTAGAGCAGTCAGTGTTTTTGTTTACTTTCCCCTGATGTACGGAGCTGCTGTTTTACAGTCTCCGCTTAGCAGGGAAACAAGATGGCGGACGGAGTTCTGTGATTGTGATTGCTTTTTTTTTGAACATGTGGCTGGCTGGCACCTTTTGCGGTGATTATCAGTAGATAATCAATGTAGGTAAGGTGCCAGCCTGCCTATCTGATTGGTCGGTGTCCGAGGTACATCGTATAATCCTCATTAATCTTTTGTTGTGTCCAGTAGGTCCACACCCTACACTCTTAGTGCACGGTACCCCCCAAGTCAGAGCTTACCTTCTTTTGCGTATGGTTCACAAGCACTGTCACCCTCCAGTAACAACATTCCTTAAGTAGCTGGCAGCTGCCTGTGTCTTCTGACCCTCAGCCCTCTCTTGAATGGCATTAGGGCTCAGAAGCATATGTAATGTCCCCAGGCACTTCAAAGTGCCCAATTCATCTGCGGCAGGTGAAATGCTCAAGGAGACCATTCTCTCTGCTTCCCCATAAACTCTGCAAATTGGGACAGGGGCTGAGAAATGCAATAGTATGCCACCTCTTCGTTGTGGCTGTAAAAGCCCATGTTTTCTCAGTCTACCATCTACTCCCATTATTTCATCAGCTGGGTGGGAATATGCACCACTTCTAGTGCACCACTCGATCCAATTTATGCAGGTGCTCAAGAGTTTTGCCTCACCCTCCACTGCACAGAGGTGTGTGGACCGTGGATGTGAGCACAACAAACCAGCAGAGCAAACTTGCTCCTGGACATAATGAGTGCCATTACACTTTTCTCATGTGCTCCCAGTCCAGATGCCCTTCAGGACAGGACTGGGGGAGCAAGGACACAAACGGCTACCAGCCATTAAATGAATGACTTCACCAGATGCCCCCACACAAGGGAAGCTAAGCTATCAACCAGGAGGGAGGGTTTATCGTACAACAAGAGGGTAGAGTGTGGACTTTTTACTTAATAACATGACTTTTTTTTGTGATTTGTAAGGTGACTTGTCAAGTGTGAGCATCACTGTGTGTGTGTGGGGGGGGGGCTATGGACTACAGATTGAGCCGGTTGCCACAAAATAATAGTTTTGAGTCTGCCGTCATTCATGTACACCAGGGAGGATTGTGGCATCATCGTTTTATGAAGTGGCTTGCTAAACAGTTGCTTAGTCCAACGTAACCCTACAGCAGTCCAAATTAGGGAATCAGTAATGTGAGCATTTCACAGCTCAGCACGCGCTGACTCCTGAGTTTGAAAAAATATTCTGTCAAACCAATGGAGGTTTCAACAGTAAGGAGTAGCATGTTGATATGCATTTTAAAGAGCTGGTGACACATTCAGGTGAACTTTAACAAAACCTAATATTTAGACACAGTCCAGCTTGTATTTCTATTAGTGCTGCATTCCTGCCCTCCATTATTAATTACTGGGGTCATCTGTATGAAAACAGGATCTTTGCTCCTGAAGAGTTTGTCTATTCCTGCTGTTTTCTCGCTACCTGAAGACACAGAGCACTGCTTGTGATATCAGTTACTCCCATGGCAACAGGTTGTGATGTCACAACAGAGGATTATGACTTGAAGTATGAAGTAAGCTACAGAGGCTGATGGACTCTAAAGAAACACTAAGTGATAAAGATCATATATTCATGCAAATTTCCTTAGTAATAAATAATGAGGAGAAATATATAAACTATAAGTGGAATGCAAGCAGAATTGTACCTAATTATTATGCTTTTTAAAGTTTTCTTTGAGGTGTCAGTAGCTCTTTAACCATCTACAGTATTAAAATAAGACACGCTGAGGCCACTGCGTGTTATTTAAGTAACAAGGCACAACAAGGTGTGTGTTATCGTGTAATAACATCACTCCTGGGGTGGGTTGAAGCACGAGGTGAAGCCGGGTGCTTCCATCACCCCAGGAGTGACATTATACATAGGATAAAGTATGGGTCTGGGTGAGTAATAAGAATTTACATACACCCGAGGGGTTTATGTGAAGCATCTAACCCCGAGGGTGTGTGTAAATTCGAGTTTACACACACCCAGGCCCATATTTTATTTTATATAATTGTTGGGTTTCTCTTTTTCGCCTCAGCAATTATATAAAATAAAAAAAGGCTGCTGTGCCACTGCTGCTGCATTGCGATTCCGGTCAGGCTTTCTCTTATTTAAAACATTTATTTTTCTGACAGTATTGAGGTAGGATTGATCCAGTAGCGTATGTGGTACAATTAATTAACATTTTATTTTACTTACTGCAGAGTGTCCATGGCAGTTTCTCTTCAGGTTGGGTTTATGTTCGGAAGTAAAAAGCAAGCTAAGAGTTTGAACAGGCACATGCAGAGAGGAGGAAACCATCGCTGTTTGCCGTTATAAATGCTCCTTTATTACGACAAATTACACCACAGTTTCTTATGGAAAAGAGGAAGCTATTAATTATTATACAATAACACACACCTTGGAGTGCCTTATTGCAATTATACAATGGCTCGATGTTATAAAAAATAAAAATAAAATTAAATCTTTTAGTAGATTTTAGAGAGGCAGTATATCTTTGTTTCTTAAGAGAAAGTAACAATGGCAACAATCAATACAGTGATGTTATTGTGTAATAACATCACTGTCTCAGGCACCCACTAACCAATCAGAATACAAGACATTTCCTCGCTATTGTATAATTATGATTTAGCAGTTGCAAACAGTAAATCATTTCCTGTCTCCTTTAAGAAAGTCCAAAAATCATTTCAAAAGTGGAATTGCCATTTTGCACAAATTTCACTGGCAGAACTCCACATTCTGCACTGTTCTGGTTATAATATGATTCTTTTATATATTGTTCTGTGACGTGTATGGTAATCCATATATTTCCAGACGCTGTGGTTCTACATTACTGATATCAGAATGCTGCCGTACCACAGTAGTGATGTCAGAATGCTGTTCTGTCATAGGTGTTTTGTCACTAGTGTGGTACAACAGCATAGAATGCGTTTTCTAGATTCCTCAAGCTCACCTACAGTGCAGATTCCTCATAATGAAGATATCAACCAGATTGAAAACACCCCAATTGAACTGTTTGTTAAAAGATGATCAACTAGAAATGTTGTCAGCATATATAGCTATTTCTTAAACAATTAAATACTTTAAGGAACATAAGAACATTTAGACAAGAGGTGGCACATTGCCCTTCAAGCTTGCCTGCTGTTTTCAACGGAGTAACCACTGATGCTGCACTCATTAGGTGTTTATCTAGCGGTAACTTAAAACTGTTGACAGTATCATTTTCTACTACCTCTGAGGGTAACCAGTCCAGATTCCTACCACCTCTGAGAACTATGCTCTTCTCCCTTTCAGTCGTAACATGTTTACCCTTCAATTGTAGTTTTCACCCTTGTTATTCTTTTTTTTTATTTCTTTTGCAATTGTTTAACCAGGTGAGACACACTGTTGAAAGCTCATTTCAGGTGCAACCTGGGAGCACAGGGAAGTTAAGTAACTTGTTCAGGGTCACACAGTATGTAAGTTGGGGCTGTGGGATTCAAACCCAGGTCTCCAGATTTGCAGCTCAGAGCTTTAAACCACTGCACTATACATTTTGGCCCAGATATTCAAACTGCGCTCAAAACTGGCGCAACAGCAGGAGCAAGCGCAAACCAGTTGCGCAAATGCGCAACAGGTGCGATGCGCAACAGGTGCGATATTCAAACATGGAGCAGAGCAACCGCGCAAGCAACCAACATCTGAATATCGCATATACTGCGCCATCACAACCATGAAGGGAGAAGCTGAGCTAAAATGTTGCGCGCTATGGCGCAACCAGGAAGCTCAGCTGAGCAGTCCAGAGCTGCCATAAGCTAAAGCACAGCCCCCCAGAGCAATGGAACTGCACATCCAGGGAGGCAGGCTGGGCCCACCGCCAGCCATGCCACACATGGGCACAGGAACACACTGCAGAACCCACACACACCGCACACCCCAAGCACAGCATCACTGGGGTGGACGGATGATCCACGTGCCCATGGGGACAAGCCAACAAAGCATAGCAAAGCCCTGACACCCCAGCACAACCACTGGCAGGCGGAGAGTGCCACACACAGGGGGTTGACAACCACAGTGCACATCAGCCCCCCGTATGCACAGCACACCCTGCACTGTGACCCCAAGACACCACCCATGTGCAGTGACTGGCACTGCAGGAACCCATGCAGTCCCCCCAGCACATGTCAGCCCCGTGCAACACAGAAGCCTACAAGCCAGACACACCCTGTGCACCCAGCACTGGGTGGCAGCAGATGGCAAGACCAACCGAAAATCACTGCCATGCTGGAGATACCTCCCCATGCACACGCACACACACAAACCCAGGACCATACCAGCCCAGATGGCATGTACACACCTGCAACTGAGCACCCATAGCCAGCTGCAAATCAGAGACCGACACAGTATTCATATATCAAAATAGAAATGTATATTAAACATATTTCAACAAAAACAATAAAAACTATTTACAAGGGGGACGGGTACAAGGAAGGGGTGTTCAAGAGGAGGATTAAAAACTTGGAGAGGGAAGGCAGGGTGGTAGGATGGAGAAGTGGAAGGGTAACGGGCTACGCCCAGCCGGCTCCTGGTCCTCCTGCTGGCGCCTGCTCCATCCCGCCCTGATGGCGTCCCATGCCTCGGATGGCTTGCAGGATCCTGTGGTTTGCAATGCTGACCTCTGTGAGGGACGGACATCCTGTTGCATCCTCCATAGAACCTCGAGGCCCTAGGAAAATGGGAACACAGTCAATGGCTGTGATGACCACAACCCTGAACACCACCCAACCTGCAAGCCATATAGCCCAATGTCCCGCACCTGTGATGGCATACACCCACCCACAGTGAACATGCACATGGCTATCACAAACAGGCAGCACCAGCTATGCGCACCACCGCCCACACACACTGCCCACATCAATCACAGTACAAACTAGGCTGGCAAGTGATGTGGCAACGTGTGCAATGCCAGTTACACAGCTATGTGCTCAGTGCATGCCTGACCACCAGTGATGCATACACAGATGCTGTGATACTGCACTGTGATGCATGTCACCTGGTCATGCCTACATACATGGATACATAGACAGTGTCGGCAGATAAGGGCCTATGGGCCACCCAGTCTGGCCATTTGACCTTGTAAGTTCACTCTGTTTTCCTATAAGTCTGTTGCACCTACCCTGACCTCCAGAATTCCTTTATGGCCATCCCATGCATTCTTAAATCCTGTGACCAAGTCAGCCCCCACCACTTCCTCTGGCAGGGTGTTCCACTTGTCCACCACCCATTCTGTGAAGAAATTCTTTCTCATGTTTCCTCTGAATCGTCCCCCCTCCAACTTCATCCCATGCCCTCTAGTCCTGGAACATCCTTTACGCTTAAAATAGTGTTTTCTGCACTCTGTTCCCCTGTAAGATACTTGTACGTCCCCATCATATCCCCCTCTCCTCCCTCCTCCAGGGAGTACATGTTCAGTTCCTTCAACCTGTCTTCATAGGACTTGTGATGCAATCCATGCACCATCCGTGTTGCCCTCCTCTCTGAACCCTCTCTACCCAGTCCATGTCCATACGTAGGGTATGGTCTCCAGAACTGTACACTGTACTCCAGTGTGGGGCCTCACTAGTGTCTTGTATAGTGGAATTATGACTCCCCTTTGGTTGTGTTGTGCATGGCTAGTGGTCTTGCCCCAGCATGCAATAGCATCCATGAAGTAATGATACTCACACTCCTCCAGCAGCTGGGTCTGCCGCTGCTGCTGCTGTTGCTGCGGTTAGTACAACACCCCCGGCATCGGGGTCTCTGCATCGGCCCACTTTCACCCCGCCCGCGCCCTCAAAACCGGCCTGTGGGAGACATATGTTGAGACAAATATCAGTGTGACTCAAAAGCAGAGTGCCCCTGCCCCAGTGAGAGTGCCTGCCCACACAGCCATAACCATCCATCGCACAACTGCACACACTGACACAGCCAACCGTGTCCGAGCCGGCACCTTGCACAGCCACCCAAGCACACACACCCTACAGAGAATATAGGTGCATAGATGGTACACTCACCTGGCTAGGCACCACATACCCGCCTAACCTTGTGACGCAGCCGCGTCAAGAGTTCCGGCTCCCTCGTGGAGGTCACTGTACCAGTGCCGGCACTGCTCAGCAGACGCCCGCCAGTGACTCCACCAGGTCAGTGGCCACTTGCTGCCACAGCTGAGTCCTGGCACTGGTGAGGGCGCCTCACCATACAGGCCATCATAGTGTGGCTCAACTAGGGCCACCAGGTTGGCCACTTCAAGCTGGCTCCAGGACACCGCCTCTCCCAGCCATGGCACCAACTTTACAACAGGCAATATGGCACCCGCTGCTACCAGAACCCCACGGGAGTTGTTGCTAGCCAGACCACCACAGGTTCCACCGCTGTCCGAACAGCGCCGTCTACTTCATTACGCGCCGTCACCAGACAGTGCAATAGGGACGCATACATGGCATGCCAACAGCCAGGGGTCAGAGAGGCATACATAGGTCACAGCAATGACGCAGGCTGGCTTAGCGCCATCGGACGATAGGCATCCTGCACAACTGCCAAGCTGTGCACCAGTGCCACAGTGGACTATCGCGCAGTAGTGCCATCAGCCATATAGTGCCCAGTGCTGTAGCGCCACTGGCACAATGGTGGCCATGGTCTGAATCGCGTCACCGCTCCAGCAGGTCTGCAGCACGATAGACGCTACGCGTAAGCTGTCTGGGCATGCGCGATGCAGTGTGGCACACAGCCACAAACCTGCGCCATTGGCTCAGCGGATCAGATTGCGAAGCGCAATACGCGATATTCAGCCGACATATGCAAATCTATGCGATCAGCCATTCAAAGGCGCAGTGGAGCGATTAGCATGTCATTAAAGTTGTGCCACACCTCATTTGCATGTGTTGCGCTATAAAATGCGACAGTGGGTTGTGCTGGCCAGATATGGTTACTGCAGGTGAGAGGTGAGTTACATGCTGTGTGATGCTCAGGACAATGCTCATGGGCGGAGGATGATAAAGGCTGAGGGGGCTGAGCATGAAAAGGGCACTTAGAAAGGGACAAAGGGCACCCTTTCTATCAGTATCTGCCATGCGGAGTGGAAACATGGGGGGCTTCCGCCCCCCCCCGGGCCGGCAGCTATGCTCATGGGGAAATGCTGTCGACTACACAGTGACAGGTGTCCACTTCCACCCATACAGATCACCATGACTGAGCCAGAGCTTGAGGGTGTGGACGGCGGCGAGGGAGGAGGCCAACTTCACCGCTGGCAGAGACGGAGGCCCTCTTCCAGGCATACCTGGAGGATGAGCCACTAGTGAGTGGACAGAGGGCACCCCTCAGGAACGGCAGCTGCATGGGAGGGGTAGCTCGGACGTCAACCTGCACGGAAGCCACCAGCGCTCCGTGCAGGAATGCAAGAAGAAGATGGGGACTGACCGCAGGAGGCTGAAGGAGAAGGTGGCAGCCTTCAGGGCGCGAGTGCTGGCACTGGTGGGGCCCACCAGTGGTGTTGCAGCTGACCCCTACAGAGGAGACACTGGTTGCAGCCATGCAGCCGAGTGCCATTGTTGGGCGCACCGCGGAGGATTCCAGACAGGTGGAAGCCCATCACTGCACGGTATGACATGGTGGTGTTGTTGGGGGGCTGTTGTTCACATGCACTCACATGTACTATTTTTCTGTTACAGATCCTGTTCGTCTTCAGGAGACGGTGGTGGTGGTGGGTCCAGACAGTGATGCAGACCTGCTGGACGGGAGGAGGACCATCCACCTCCGCCACCAGCCTGCAGGCACTGCAGCAGCATGCACGCGAGCCACAATCCGTGTCAGTGATACGGGTGGAGGGTGCACAGCCTGTGTCACAGCAGTCTGGCATGCAGGTATGCCAGCATGCTGTGCCTATGGCAGTGGCATGCACCTGCACCATTGATGATAGCAGGCCTGCAATGGGCAGTGATAGGTGTGTGTCCCATGACGGACACATGGCAGGCCAGCACATGCCCCTGGGCCTTCCTGGTTCACACCTGTGTACCAGCATGCTGGCACAGTCCCAGGCTGTGCCTGTCAGCACCGGTGGGGCAGCACCGGTGGCTGTGCAGGTGTCTGGCACTGTTGTCAGCACGGAGGTGGAACAGGTGGACCTGGGGGCTCAGCAGTTGGAGGGGCGGCAGCAGCAGTCGCACACCAGGTCTGGGGGTACAGTGTCAAGCAGTGGCACATGTCCACCACCCTGATCCGCCTTATACCTGGTCCTGGCGAACAGCACCCACCCTCAAGGGTGCTGTGCACCAGGACCGCCCACACCTGGGGTCACGATGCCATTGGGGCACAGTACCCATTGATCGCGCACACCCGCCTGCTGCAGGACTCGGTACAGCTGCAGGGGCGGGTTGCAAGGTCCGTGGAGGCACTGTCTGTGTCCGTGGAGCTGCATAGCAGGGAGTGTGCTCGGGACCGAGCCGAGCTGGTCCTTATGCGGACGGATGTGACCGCTGCCATTGACAGGCTGACCCAGGCAGTGGTCTCTGTCGCGGACGCATTGGCCACACTGTCAGGTGCCCCTGTACCACACACCCCACACAGTGCGCTTCCCACTCCCATTCCCGCGCCGTGGTGACACCAGGCCTGTCGATGCCGGGTTCTGCTGTGGCATCCGAGCACCCTGGTGCAAGTTTGTTTGGCAGGATGCAAACCCCTGTGCGGGCAAGGTCACGTTCACGCAGTGGGACCCCTGGTGGTGCACCAGCGCCACCCGATGTGGCCCTGCTCAGCCTGCCAGTGCTGCTGACCATGGCGGGCCGCCACGCATCCATGGTGGCCGGGACAGTGCTACCTGACTGAGCTGTCTCCAGTGCAGGCCCTGTCTGGTGCTGCCTGTGTGCAATGTGTGTCATGGTGGGCAGTGCACTGCTGGGTGCTCTGCTCACCACGCTGACACACGGACCACCTGCACACTTCCCAACTGCTGTCCACAGGTGCGGCATGATGATGCCTGCATTTCACTGTACACCAAGGTGGAAGTGCCCAGGTCCTGACACACGACGTGGACAGTCCAGGTGGTGGGGGTGGTTGGTGGTGCTGTGTGTTGGCAATCGCTTCCCAGTGCTGTGCTGCTGCCCATGTACACTGCCTGGGTGTGTGTGTGTCCATGAGTGCTCACCTCTCTGATGGTGTGTTGGTATGCCTGGAACATTCAACTCCCCTGACCTTCATGCACGTGTGTTCCCCTGTGTGCCTGTGGTTTGCGATGGACAGTGTTGCCCGCATAGTCCCCTTGACTTACCTGTGTTGTCGCGAGTGCTCTTCTGCAATGGTGTCCCGGTGCAGCTGGGCCTGCCGGGTCAGTCGGGGTCCCTCCGTACTAGGGGCTGCTCATCACCCATCACCAGGCGCCACTGGGCGTCCCCATCGCTGTCCCCCTCTTGGACCTGTCTGCGGCTATCCCGTGGTCTTTGGCCATGTTGTGCAGATGCAACAGGCCAGGAATATCCCACAGGCCTTTGGGGCTATACTGTAGGGCTCCGCCCGAGGTGTCCAGGCATCGGAAGCGTGCCTTGAGCATCCCAAACACCCGCTCTATGATGTTACGTGTTGCGGCATGTGCCTCATTGAAGCTATAGCTGCGCTTGGGGTCGTGGGGGCGCTGCACGGTGTGAGCAGCCAGGGACGGGTGGTATCCGCAGTCACCTGTGTGGAGATAGTGGAGATCAGTGTCATGTCAGGTCCATATTGCCCCATATCCTTGTGTGCCACTACCATGGCACCTGTGTCATTCCCACCCTTGCCCAGAGTTTGCATTCCATACATGTGTACTCACCCACTAGATGACCCATGGGATGTCCCCACTCGAATCGATGGCACAGTGCAGACTGATGCCATATGAAGGCATCATGTGCTCCGCCAGGGTGTGTGGCACAGACATTGATAATGCGCCCAGTGGCATCACACACCACCTGGCAGTTGACACTGGAAAACCCCTTTCGGTTCCGATATGCCTGGCCATTGGGGCCAGGTGGCGTGCGAATGGCCACATGGGTGCAGTCTATGGCCCCTAGCACGCCAGGCATACGTGCTACCCTGTGGAACTCCTGCATGTTTGTTGTACGCTCTGCCGCGGTGCTGGGGAAATGGATGTACTCGCAGCATGAGGCAGCATTGGCTTGAGGAATTGGGTGAGGATGCGATGTGGCCGACTGTGTAATGCCTGTGGTGTCCCTGTTGGCCTCTGGAAGGTGCCCGTGCGAGCAGGCACATGCAGGCTGTCACCTTGGTCTTCACGGACAGAGCGTGACTGTCGTGAGGGTGCCTGCATCACATCACTGCACAGCTCGCAGAGCCGTCTCAGTATTGCCCTGTTCAGGCGGTACCGGCCCACAATCTTGACGTCTGTGTACAGCTCGAAGCTGATGCGGGCACGATACCGCCTGTCGGGGGCATACCGCCGACGGGCCCCTCCGCAGCCACGTCCCCCTGCAGCATGGTGTCTCACCCCCCTCATTACAGCTTCCATGTGGAAGCTGGCACTGTCCATCTCCCTGGCTTCTGCCCCCGGCTGCTGTTCCTGTGTTACCCCTGCTGCCCCCACTGCTGCTTCCACTGCACCGGGCACTCCCCACTGGCCTCTCTGTCCTCCTGGACCCACTGTCCCTCTCTGCCCTTCCAGCTCCTGTCTCTCTCTCTCTCTGTCTCTCTCCCCAGTTTGCGGCCTGCTAGGGTTCTTGCGCGCTTCCTTGAGCCTTTTATTTTGGCTCAATTCGCTACTGCGCAACTTCCAGCTGAGCCACTCTTGCGCATTGCGCAAATGTTTCATATCGCATTGCGCACTTTATGCATGGACCCACCCCCTTCGGTTGCGCATGCCTTCATTTCCATTGCGCTGTTGCTCAGCATGTATTTGGTGGCGCAACTGGCCCCTTCTGAATATCGCAGAATGGCGCATTTTTGGAGTTGCGCATGCGCAACCCAGTTGTGCATGGCGCAACCCTTTTGAATATCTGGGCCTCTATATTTAGACTTCATTTTAGATCATCATATAATAGAGCTCTAAAATTAACATTGTATCTCTCGGGTCTCCTCTTTTCAAGTTTATACAACCCTGATTCCCTTAATCTCTCCTCATAACTTAGTCCTTCAATCCCTTCAGTACTCTTCATTGATTTTTTCTGTACCCTTTCCAGTTTTTTGACATTTCATTTGTTTAATGGGCTCTACAAGGGGCCACAGTACTCCAGATGTGGGTGAATCAATGCCCTGTACAATGGCAACACCATTTGACCATCTCTACATGTTATATTCCTTCTTATACATCCCAAGATTTTTGCACATTTTGACACTATCTCAGCACAGTGTTTCCACAGAGTTAGAAAGAAAGGAAATGAATTAAAAAAACGTATTCTATACAAAATAATATATGGGCAACCATATACAACAAGGCTGATATTTCCTTCCTGACATCATGGAAAACTATTTGCTTTACTCTTGTAGTCTATGATGTCATCTCACTCCTCAATGGAAACACATCATTGTTGTGTTGGGTTGCCCATCCATTTTTCTATATGGTATCCTGTGACATGTGTTAGTCACAAGTGGGTGCCTACCGAAATGGCGGCTCACTTGCGGTGCATATCAACAGGGCAAGGGAGAGGGGAAGGTGACCGGATGAGGGGGTCGAATAGCGACAGGATACTGCTATATGTACACGTGCATGGGGGGGAGGAAGCACGCTGAGCAAGTGGTAGGAGGTTTTGTGAGGGGTAGTACCACAGTGAACTGCTGAGCTGGCTCCGTGGCGTGGTGGGTGGGTGCTGGGGTGGCTAGGATGCTGGGTTCGGGTCCAGGCACATGTATGTTTTGTTGCACCCGGCCTGAGTCGTTTTTTTTTTTGTGTTGCACTCCCGACATGCACCCCCTCGGTATGCCCCACGCATAACATTAAAAAGTAAATTACTTTCGCCATTTTGTTTGTCACGAGGGTGTACATTGTCGAAATTGAATTTGGCGATGTACACTCACCATAATGATCATCGCCTTTGAGCGATCGCCGCTATGAAATGGAACCATTCTATATATTTTGCTATGTGTGAATTAGGCATAATGCTATGTGCATAAATCTACTCGTGTAGTGCTATGATTGTTTGCTCACAATATGGACTCCTTAAAGTGAGTTTGCCACATCTTTTACAAAAAATATTTAGCCACACTTCTGATTCTATTTTATGTACTGCTTGCATTTCTCCTCTCTTTGCTCTTCAGCACTAGGTTAATTTGCATGGAAACAGGATTATAGAAACATTGAAACATAGACTTTGATGGCAGATAAGGACCACTTGGCCCACCCAGTCTGCCCACTTCCTTCCTATTGATAAGCTGCAGATTCTAGTTAACCAACAGCCTACCTGCAACCCCACTACAATGCCTTATGTCTGTCCCATGCATGTTTGAATTCCCCACTGTTTTAGACCCAACAACCTCCCAGAAAGGCAGTTCCATGCATCCACCACTCTCTCCGTGAAAAAAATGTCCTCACATTACCCCTGAGCCGTCCCTCTATTTTTAAATTGTGCCCCCTTGTTCTTACACAACTCTTTTTTCTGAAAGATGCTACCCTCCTAGACTTTGTTGATTCCCTTGAAGTACTTAAAAGTTTCTATCATGTCCCCTCTGTCCCTCCTTTCATCAAGGGTATACATATTAAGCTCTCTCAGTCTCTCTTCATATGGTTTCTGATGCAGACCCTGCACCATTTTAGTTGCCCTCCTCTGGACTGCTCCTTCCTGTCTATGTCCTTGCATAGATGGGGTCTCCAAAACTGCACACAATATTCCAGATGGGGTCTCACCAACTGTCTGTACAGAGGGATAACCACTTCCCTTTTTCTACTTGTGATGCCCCTTCCTATGCATCCCAGTATCCCCCTGGCTCTCCTTACTGACTTCTCACATTGCTTATCCACCTTTAGGTCATCTGATATGACTACCCCAAGTCCCTTTCCATTTTTGTTGTTGTTAGTACCTCCCCTGCTATTGTGTGCTCTTCTCCTGGGTTTTTGTTTCCCAGGTGCATTACTTTGCACTTCTTTGCATTGAATCTAAGTTGCCATACGTCTGACCATTCCTCCAACCTTGCCAAGTCCCTTCTCATCCTTTCTACCCCTCCTTGTGTATCAACTCTGTTACAAATCTTTGTGTCATCTGCAAAGAGGCATACCTTTCCCTCCTGACCCTCTGCAATGTCACCTATAAAGATGTTAAAGAGGACTGGACCCAGTACTGAACCTTGAGGTACTCCACTAGTAATTCCCCTTTCTTCCGAATGTGTTCCATTTACTATTACCTTCTGTGTCCTGTTGTGCAGCCAGATTGCTACAGGCTACCACCCTGGAACCCACTCCCAGGCTGGCCAACTTGATTATTAGTCTTTTGTGCGGGACTGTGTCAAATGCCTTGCTAAAGTCTAGGTAGGCCATATCCACAGCCCCTCCCTGGTCTATTACTTTGGTCACCGAGTCAAAGAAATCAATTAGATTCGTCTGACATGACCTTCCTGCTGTAAATCCATGCTGCTTTGGGTCCTGTGCCCCGCTGGCCTCTAGGTACTCAACAATTCTTTCTTTCAGAAGTGATTCCATCATTTTCCCTACCACTGAGGTCAAACTTACAGGTCTGTAGTTTCCTGCTTCTGCCTTGTTCCCACTTTTGTGAAGGGGAATCACATCTGCCCTCCTCCAGTCCTCAGGTACCACCCCATCCTCCCATGATTTGTTAAAAAGTGTGGTCAGTGGTGTCACTAGATCCTCCCTTAGTTCTTTTAGGATTCTGGGGTGAATCCTGTGCCCATTGCTTTGTCCACCTTGAGTTTTAGGAGTTCTTTCAGGACTCTTCTTCTGTAAATGGATTGGTGTCAACCCCTACCCAGAGTGCTTCTATTGTCTGGTTTAGGTAACTCCTCCTCATCTTCTTTTGTGAATACTGAGCAAAAGTATTCATTCAGTATCTCTGCCTTTTCACCGCCTCCCCTGCCCACCTCCTCTCCTTATTAATCTTCACTATTCTTCCTTAACCTTTCTATGCTCCTAATGTACCTATAAAAGGTTTTATCCTTCTTAATTGAGTTGGCTATTTTTTTCAGTTTGGGCCTTTGCTATTCTGACTGCCTTCCCCACTTCTTTCTGCTTTAATTGATACAGTTCCCTGTCGTGCTCCTTCTGTGATTCCTTATACTTTTTGAATGCAGCCTTTTTCTCCGTAACCTTCCCTGCCACCTCTTTTGAGAACCATAGTGTTTTTTCTCTGCTTTGTTTTCTTTATTTGTTTCACATAAAGGCTTGTTGCTTGTATGATAGCAGTTTTGATTTTTCTCCATTGTTCTTCCACCCCTCCTTTTTGGCCATTTGCTAGTGCATTCCTCAGGTATTCACCCATTTTGCCAAAGTCGGCCCTTCTAAAGTCCAATATCCTTGTTTTTGTATGGCTTCTCTCCATGGTTGTGCTTATTGTGAAGCACACTGTGCAGTGGTCACTTGATCCCAGATGTCTACTGACTTCTAAATTTGTGATCCTCTCTCCATTTGAGAGTACCAGGTCTAGTATTGCTCCCTCCCGAGTGGGTTCCAATACTAGCTGTCTAAGGCCTGCCCCCTGCAGGGCATCGAGAATGACCCTGCTCTTGGATGTGGCTGCTGTACATGCCATCCAGTTAACATTTGGCATATTCAGGTCCCCATCAACAGTATCTCCCTTTTCAGCCATTTTGACAATGTCCTGTATCATTTTCTTGTTCATTTCTCCCTTGAGACGGGGTCTGTATACAACCCCTGTGGATTGTGATGCCATTCCTTGTCTCCAAGGTGACCCAGAGTGCCTCTTGTCCTCCCCTTTACTTTTTAGTTCTACAGCTTTGATCCCTTCCCTTATGTATAGAGCTACTCCACCTCCTCTTTTACCCTTCCTGTCCCTTCTGTAGACTATGTACCCTGGTATGTTGACATCCCAGTCATGGTTCTCCGTGTACCATGTTTCCGTGACTGCCACAATATCCAATTTTTCATCTTCCATCAGGGCGACTAGCTCAGGAAGCTTGTTTCCCAGACTACGGGCATTGGTACTCATTGCCCTCCATTTAATGTTGGCTTTATCCTTTTCCCATCCCTGCTCTTATTGCCCTTGTCTATTTTTCCATTTACCCCTGTCCTGCCCTCTGTTGAGCTCTGTACCTCAGTGTTTACCTTACTACCTGCCATGTTTTGTGGGGGGGAGGCTTGAAATTTCCTGCCTCTTATCAGCACCTCCCCACTTGGCTAGTTTAAAAGCTTGCCAAGGAAGCATTCAAACCTGTCACTTAGGAGCGTGGTTCCCTTCGTGGACAGATGCAGACCATCATGCCAGTATAGACCTTCATCTCTGCAGGTGTAACCCCAGTCCCCAATGAAGCCAAAGCCCTGTGCTCTGCACCAGTTTTGCAACCATTCATTAAACTGCATGGTGTGCAGTACCCTAGCCTCACCCCTGCCATGGACTGGCAGCACCTCTGAGAAGGTAACCATGCTTGCTACCTGTCTGAGGCCCCTCCCCAACTCCATAAATTCATCCTGCACTGCCCTAATCCATGCCTAGCTAGGTCATTTGTCCCAAGGTGGACAATGATATTTAGTTCCCTCTCCTATGATGCTGCTTCTGCAATCCTGAGGATTTGCTTCTTGTCCCTCCAAGCCATGGCACCAGGCAGGCACCTTACTTCCCTCTCCTCTCCCCTTCCCTCCCTTCCCCAGTTCTACCCCTCTAACAATTGAGTCCCCTATCAGAAGCTGTTTCCTTCCCCTGTGGTGTCCCTTGCCACCCTTTTGTGGGTCTCTCTTGTGGATGTCCTCAGCATTCTTCTTGGTCTCCACTGAGGGTGCCATCATAGAGGAACCTTGCTCTGCCAGACTGGCGTATGATTTGTGTAGAGGTACAACTAGGGGGCTTCGCCTCTGTTTCACCACCCGCACCCTCCCAGAATCCACTGTGGTCCAACTGCTCTCCATACTTGGCAACCTCTGAGGCAGTGGTTGTGGCAGTGGTGCTCTTTGGGTGGGGGAGGCCTCCTTAGTCCTTGCCAGTTCAGCCTGGAGGTGGGCAATCTCCTCCCTCAGAGCTGACAGTTGCCTGCAAATAGGACAGCAGTGCAGTTTCCAGAATGTCTCCTGAAAACTGCTGCTCCACAGCCAGTGCATTGCACCACTCCCCACAGGTCCCTCTCCTTATAATATACAATATGTAATATATATAATTTTTATTGTCCTACAGAGTTCACCTGCTTCTTCTGAATAATCCTTTCCTGACTGAAGTTATAGGCAACATAGTTTGATGATTGGAATTAATCATGATGTCATAAACAAAGGATTGTGACATTGGCAAAGGTTAAACAGCAGCAGTAGATCAGTTGTACCAGACAAGGATTCTGTTCGTAATAACCTAGTAACGAAGGACGAAAGGACTAGAAATACAAGAAGTCTAACAAACATAACCGGATTTTGTCTAAATATTATGTTTTGCTATTTTTTTTTGCAAAAGTGAAGGATTCATTTTAAAGGAGAACTGCGCTGAGCCTGTAAGCCATTTTTTCCCTTTCAAAGCCGTTTTTTTAAGCTAGTTCCCGGTCTCTTAATTCTTCTTGTCTTACGGTGTTTTAATAAATTCAGTAGGCATTTCCAGTTTACTGTTTGGTGGTAAGTACCATTTTAGATCTGTATGAAGTAGCATATATCCTTTTCAGTCACGGAGTTCAAACAACATGAAGTCTTGCTGTATTCTGACTATACGCAGTTAGCCCCAGCACTTGAACTGCTTCGGAGAGGAAAGGGTTAACTCTATGCCAGAGCATAGAACATTGAACTCAAGCTCAGTTTTCAAACCTCTGTCTCTGGTACATCTCAAAGTAACCGTCAGATTCTTTACTCCGCCTAACTGTGAAGATGATCTGGAGAATTTCTCCTCGCTGCTTCGGTTCGGTATTGTTCCCGATCGGTTTATTACAACTGTTTCTTTATTTTTTTGTCTCAAATCTCTGTCTATGGTGCAGGTAGTATAGTTTTGATAGATAGTGATAGAAATTGTTTCTTCGGTTTCTTTCGGTCGGTCGGTTGGGAACCAAAATAATTGTTTACATCTTTTCTGTTTTCTTCAGTTTAAGTGTGGTCTGGTACTTTTTGGTCTCAAAAACTGACGACTTATTCTGTTTTTAAACAGCCTTTGAACCGCTGGCTAATCGGTGTTTTGTATTACCTGGTGTAACAGCTGTTAAGGGTAATTTTCGTTGGTAAGGCAATGTCTGAGAAACCCAAGAAGAAAAACCGGTCCCACTGGGGTTCAACACTGAACTGAGTGTGGGAGGCTTTTGCAAAGCTGATCCCCACCTCACTTGTGTTTATTGTCTGGGGTTTGACCACCTCAAAACAGACTGCCAAATTTGTGCAAATTTTCTAAGGCCACTATAGAAAACAGATTAGCTCGGCTTAGGAAAGATAGGCCAAAAGTCTGCTGATCCAGATGGCAGCCCAGTTCGGTCCCGACCGAACTGAGGGGATGCCTGCTGACACGGGCGATACCTTCTCAGGCAAAAGGAAATCCGATTCTGAAGCATCGGTTCCTTCAAAAAGGAAAAAGAAATCGGCCGGATTGGATCCTGCCCCCCAGATCCCAACCATGAAAGAGATTGGTAGAGCTATTAATATAGTTCAGTTGCTCTGTCCGGTTCCAAATGAACTGACACCGTCTGGCAGGTGATCGGTTTGGTCAGTTCCAGCCCCTTCAGAATATGAACCAGAGGAGTATTATGAGTTGGACTGGGAGGGGGATCCCGAGGGAAGACTATGAAGATGAAGATGAAGATGATTTTGGAGGCCTAGATGAGCCAGTAGAGCCTGACATCTCCCCAGACAGGCCTTCCAATGTTTCCCCTCCCAGACTTTCTGAGTCTCCTTTACACTTTTTATTTTATAAAAAGGTGGCAGAAACCCTCCAGCTACCAGCAGTGGAAGCTGTGGAGGATGCAGAAGAACTTGATTTTGTGGAGACGATGGATGTCCCAGAGTCTAAGAGATTGTCTATTCCCCTGCATAAATCTTTGGGGAAACAAACTCAAAAAATATTACAGTTGCCATCTTCCATACCTCCTGTGGATAAGAGAATAGACAAGAGGTATACTGTGTCAGGTCCTGGAATGGATTTTCTTTATTCTCATTGCAGCCATGTTGGGTAGTGCAGACTGCAGCCTGTGACAAGGCTAACATCCCTTTGGTTTCACACACCCCAAATAAGGATTCCAGGAAGTTGGATGCCATGGCAAAGAAACAGTACTTGGCATCTTCCTTGGGACTCAGGCAGGCTTATTATATGTCTTATGTTGCTAGGTAGCAGAAATCCATGTGAGATACTGTTCTGGAGCTAGCTAAGAATGCCCTTCCCAGCTGGCCAAGGAGCTGGAGCAGGTGGCTGCAGATGATATAGAGGCATCCAAAGTACAATTCCATGCTGCTGTGGACTCAATGATGTGGCATCAAGGGTCATGGCTACATCTGTCTCCTTACGGAGGTTTGCTTGGCTCAGATGTACTAGCCTTTCGCAGGATACCCAGGCTAAGGCCATGGATTTTCCTGTCACTGACAATTCTCTGTTTGAGGAGCAAACAGAGACAAACATGAAAAAGATGGATGAATACAGGACCACCTACAGGAATGCAGTGGCCAAGGAAAGGAAAGCCACGCCACAAAAGTAGCAATCTAGGGCTGGCAGGGGCAAGTCTTTTCACAAGCCTTTTTACCAAACCAAGGCTCCCTCTTCTTTCCAACAGAGGGGGTTCTTCAGAGGGAAAGGCAGAAGGGGGATGAGCAAGGTTGCATCCTCTTCTCGGTCTAGGGCTCCTGCCAAACAGACATCATGATGTGTCAGACCGGGTCGCCTCCTCAATTCTAGTAGGGGGCAGGCTGGCTTACTTCTTCCAGACCTGGAGGTCTATCACTTCAGACAAATGAGTCCTGGAAGTAGTAAGCCAGGGATTTGCTCTCAGCTTCAAAAGATTCCCCAGAATGAGAGCCAAGACCTTTACACCAGCAACGCCTCTGGAAACAATTGCTTTAGAAGCAGAGGTTTCTTCCCAGCTGTCTCTAAAAGCTGTGGAGAAGGTTCCTCTAAAGCACAGAGGAAAGGTCTGTATTCAAGATACTTTCTACCCCAAAAAGACAGGGAGTGGCATGACTCCATCCTAGACCTGAGATATCTGAACAAACATATCACAAAGCCCAAATTCAAAATGGCGACTCTGGGAATAATACTTCCTCTAAGGCCAGTGACTGGTTAGCTTCCCTGGACCTCAAGGATGCCTATTTTACATTCCTATCAGATGCTCCCACAGAAAGTACCTCAGGTTCGAGTTGCCCTCAGGTCATTACCAGTTCAGAGCAATGCCCTTCGGTCTAACATCTGCTCCAAGGGTATTCTCAAAATGTCTAGCAGTACTAGTAGCCTTCCTCAGAAGGCAGAGAATCTCAGTGTTTCCTTACCTAGATGATTGGCTTATTGTAGGCCAGTCCTCAGACCAAGTCAAATCAGCTCTACAGGTCAACCAGAGGCTTCTGGGTTCTCTAGGATTCATTCTCAATTTATCTAAGTCAGTTCTAGAACCGGTGCAACTCCTTACTTTTATAGGAGTGGAGCTGGATACTATTCAGGCAAAGGCCTTTCTCCCTTGTTCAAGGGTAAAGGCCCTTAAAGATCTGGCTTCCTCTTTTCAACTACTAGTGTCTCGTCCAGCCAGACATTTTCTTCAGCTTCTAGGCCACATGGCAGCCTCCACTGTGGTGGTTCAGGGAGCCATGTTTCAGATGAGGGACATTAAGTTACACTTCAGGTCCTTTTGGTCTCATAGAAAGGATTCTCTAACAAAGCTGATTCCAGTGACTCAGACTCTTGTCCAGGTTCGCCAATGGTGGTTGGAGGAGGACAATCCCAGACTGGGTGTTCCATTTCTCAGTCAAACACCCTCAGTGGTCCTTACCACAGATGCTTCCCTTCTGGGGTGGGGAGCCCACCTGGGGGAGCTCACTGCACAGGGTACTTGGTCACAGCAGGAGTCTCTCTTTCACATCAGTTTTCTGGTGCTCAGAGCTGTGTATCTGACCCTTCAGTCTTTTTCAGAATCATTCAAAGGGAAGGTGGTGCAGATCAGGACAGACAACACCACCATTACATGGAACATAAACAAGCAGGGGGCACTCGGTCCACGGCCTTGTGGCAGAAGCCATGAAGGTATGGTCACTGGCTTACTCTCTTCAGACTTCTCTGACAGCAGTACATCTTCCAGGGGAATGACAATGTGCTGGCAGATGCCTTAAGCAGGATATCCCAGGGTTACCATGAGTGGTCCCAGAACTCTCATGTTCTTCAGGTAATTTTCAAGAGATGGGGCACTCCAGAGATAGACCTTTTTGCAGCCTCAAACAATCATCAACTTCCACTGTTCTGCTGCAGACCCCCAGTCCTGGGGACTGTTCCTCTAGAGGCTCTCCTGTTAGATTGGACAAACAGGTTTCTTTATGCCTTCCCTCCTTTTCCTCTGATATTCAGAGTACTGATCAAGATCAGGTCTCAACCCTACACAGTGATCCTGGTGGCTCCGGATTGGGCCAGACAACCATGGTATCCTCTGTTTCTGTCTCTAGCAGTGTCAGTCCCCCTTTTTCTACCCAGAAGGCACAACCTCCTGACCTCCTCTCAGGGGGAGGATTTGGTACCCCAATCTCCAGTCTCTCAGACTCAAGGCTTGGCTCTTGAAGAGTTAGAATATGCAGGTCTGCACCTCTCTCAAGGGGTACTGGATATCCTTAAGGTTTCTAGGAAACCTTCCGCCAGAAAACTTACAATACAAGTGTTCTCTTTTGTGTGCTTGACCCCGGGTCCTAAAAACTTAAATGGGGTTTCGGAGGCACACTGGGAGTGGTGGGAGAAATAAACTGTGTAAAAGTGCTATTAAGTGCTACACCTTTAAGAGAAGTGAGGCTGCTGAATAAATGGAAGCCCTGCTTTCCACCTAGGGGAACAGTGCTGCGGTGCTGGTGACAGGCAGGGGAGCCACTGTGTGTCTTCAATCTGCCACCGGATGTCAGGGCAGAGGGGCAGCTACTAAACCCTGGGACTATTATTTGGTAAAACAGTACTGTTTGCCTGCAAAAAGAACTTGACATTGGAACTCTGCATAAACCCTTTTTGTTGCAACCATGTTGGTAACCCTGATCTTTCCTTATCCAATCAGAGTGCAACGAGCCCTGGAGGACTGCAGCTAAGACTTATGGATAGGGGTATGGACAATGTTCTTGGTGCCTAAACAGCTGTCCAATCAGGCATCGAAGGTACCTGTTACATATAATTTTGCCTGATAGACAACTGGATGGACAAACTTGAACACTGCAGCTGGTCCTCTCAACCCCAGGGGCAGATTCAGCTCAGGGTAGTCTGCCTTAAGCATTCTACAAGTGAGGAGGGCTTAGACTGTGTCTAGTAAAAGTCCAGAAGTCGGCCTAAAGTTTCACAGCTGCCTTCTTGGAGACTTGCCTAACACATTCTGCAGTTTGAAATGCCAGAGGTTAGTGTGAAAAGCTGCCTTGTGGTTTGAACCTGAAGTTTAAAACTATCTGAGAGACTGATTGCCATCCTCAGCCCTGGGAGGTGATCCAGACCTGCTCCAGGAAGTATCCTCATCTGCAAGCCTGCAGAAGGAATAAAAGACTGTGTGTTTCCTGAGCTCCAGGAGAAGAGTTACTGCCAGCAGAGGATGGTCTGGGGAACTGGCCAGGCAGTGTCACAACCGGGCATTACCTATCGTCTCCCCCTGAGGGCAGGATGCCTGGATGTGTGGGGTGAGGTGTGCGGCCCCAGTCCCCAGGTCTGGTCTGTTCCAGCACCTGTGAAGCCACAGCGGAGAAGGTGACAAGCTATGACCCTGCAGAGATGAACAATTGCAAAACATCTGCTACCACCACGTAAGCTGCAACTTTGTTCATGGCACCCCAGAGCTGCACGAGAGAACTGTTGCTGCACAGATACTGCCTCCTGAGTTGTCAAAAGTCCGAATCAATGCAGGGCCTGCTCTGCAATTGGGAGTGTCCTAAGCTGTTCTTTTAAAGTTACTGTTTGGTCACTTGGTCATGAGTTGCAAATTCTTCTTTAAACTGTTGTTTGCATCAAATTCAAGTGGTTGTGTTTCCAGGTATTTAACAGAGCACCAATGCCGGTCAACCAGCCAGCATCCGATAGCAAGCCTGCAACTGCTCAACTGGGTATCCAGAGACACTAAATTAATTGGGGACAATCTGGCACCAGATGGGGAGTGAGGGTGTTGTGCATGCTGGTGAGGGTGGCTACCATAATTAATGTTGCAAATGAGATTGCTATTAATGTTGCTTATCAAAATCTTTATTTATCAAAATCTTTATTTATTCAAGGCGAACATCATTGAGCATAGCTCATTTACAAGATGGACCTGAGTGGTCATAACAAAAAGGTTACAGAGTGTATACAAAACATGATATTGAAATAGCACAAAATACAAACATTTATGAGTGAGATAGATGTACAATTATTTACATATATACAAGGCAAAGGACAGTAAACCAAAACCTATTAAAGGTGAGAAACAAACAGTCTGGTGGGATAAGGCTTGGATAATGGTACATGGGTGGGCATATATGTTTGAGGTTTGATGTGGAAAGGACCAGAGCAATGATAGAAGAATAGGGAGGAGATTTAGAAGGGGTGAGGGAGTGAGAGGGTGTGGGGGTGGGGATGTGGGAGGACTAGGCCTTGTGGGAAGCAATTGCAAGAATCAGGATTAGCTGGTGTACAGCTTTTAAAGGATGTAAGGGGATCAGTGTTTCCATTTTCAGGGTCTTTTGGATAGAATTCCAGATAAGTGCCAGGGAATAACTGATTGCAGCTCTTCCATATCGGGTGCAGGTGATAGGAATCTTCAGCAGGATCAGTTTGTTGATCCTCAAGGTGTAGGGCCTGGATGTGATCTGGTTGAAGCAATCTGAGATGTAGGAAGGAGTTTGTTTGTCAGAGCTTTGTAGATCCAGATAGCAGCATTTTTCTTTTCTATGTTGCAGGGATGTCCAGCTGACTGCATTGTAGAGAGAGCAATGATGGGTGCTAGAGGGAAGGTCAGTAATGAATCTAATAGCTCTATGATACAGGGTGTCTAGTTTGTTTAGATGGGAGAGGGAGCAATGACCATAGAGGAAGTCAGCATAATCAATGAGGGACATGAATGATGCAAGGATTAATCTTTGTTTGGAATCTTTGGTCAGGTAGTGTTTGATTCTATAGAATAGACCAAGTCTTTGTCTTAGCTTTTCAGGAGCTCTTCAACGTGGGTAGTATAGTCTAGTTTATTGTCTATCCATACTCCTAGGTATTTGAATTTGTCAACATATTCCAGATTTTCACCAAGGATGGTAGAGTTGTGGAGGGTGAATGATGGGATAGTGGAAGAACAGTTCTTATGGGCAAAGAACATAGCTTTGGTTTCTTAGCATTTAGTAATAATTTCTTTTTAATAGGTTATGCTGGAGGAGGAGAATTGAGACTGTAGGAGCTCACAGGCTTTTGATGGTGAGGATCGCCACATAAAGTACAGTGTCATCTGCAAAAGGTGGATATTAGAAAGAGAGAGATTGGAGTCAATATTGTTGATGTAGATGGCAAAAGGATGGGACCCAGGATGGAGCCTTGTGGTACACCTCTTAGGAGTGGCTTAGGGTAGATAGATCACCATCATTCTTTACCAGTTGTAGCCTTCCAGAGAGATAGCATCTGAACCATTTAATGGAGAGTGAGTCAAGGCCTATGGAGTTTAGTGAGGTGATTAGGAGATCATGATCCACAGTGTCAAAGGCTTTGCTTAGATCCAGAAACACAGCACAGGTATTATTCTTTTGTCTAGGGCAGTCTGCCAGTCATTTGTGACTTTTGCTAGAGCAGAGATGGTGTTATGTATAGATCTAAACCCAGATTGAGCTGGATTTAGGAGATTGTTGGTATCAAGGTAGGCAGTTAACTGAGAGTTTACCAGCTTCTCAAGCATCTTGGATAGTATTGGTAAGATGGAGATGGGCCTATAATTATTGAGGTCCATGGGATCACCTGCCTTAAGTAGTGGAAACACTTGAGCTGTTTTCCATATTGAGGGATAGTACCAGTGACAAGTGCTAGATTGAAGAGATGGGTGAGGGGCGGTTAAGGCATACAGTGCTACTTTTAGAAAGTAGGGATCCAGGAGTCTGCACCTGCTTTGGTGGTATCTAGTTGGAGTAGGAGGTCTTCTACATCTTTGAACAATATTGGTTTGAATGAGAATGTGGAAGCAACCTTTTGATTCTCAATAGATTGTAGGTTTTAGAGATGATCTTAATAGGTTTGCAGGAGAGGAGTCGAAAGCCAGGCCAGCTGTAGTGAAATGGTCATTGAAGGCATTCAAGATATTTTGCTTGTCGGTGATTTCAATATTATTTAATTGAATTTTGGATGGTAAGACAGGGGTAGAGGTTTGACCTAGGATGCCCTTTATGGTACCCCAGAACCTGGAAGGGTTGTTATAGGAGGCATCTAGTTCAGCTGTGTAGAAGGTTGCCTTGGCTTTTCTTACTTGTTTTGTGCAGGAGTTTCTGGCTTTTCTGAATTGGAGCCAGTCATTGGGTCCTTTGTCTTTCTTGCCCTTTTCCAGAGTTTGTCTCTGGCAAGCAGTCTGATTTAAGGTCGGCAGAGAACCAGCGACAGGATTTGAGTTTGGTTCTGACACTGGTGAGGGTGCATGTGAATTGAGGGCACTTATGATTATATCATTTAAGATTTGAAGAGCTGACTCTATTGAGGCTGTGAGATAGAATTCTTACTAGCGTGTGGTGTGGACAGATCATGGAGATATCCTGTAATATTAAAGTTCTTTTGACCTTCGTGGAGGAATTTTGCAGATTGGTGGCTTGATTGTTGATCTAATGGCAGCTATGGGACAGTGGTCACTTATGTCACTGAGAAGTACTCCTGCATAGGGATAATGATGAGGTTTATTTACCAATATAATATCCAGGAGTGTGCTGTTGAGAGTATTCTTTGGGTTGATCCTTGTTGGTTCTTTGATTAATTGAGAGAAACCATAGGTGTCACAGAAGGTTACCAGGGGTGCAGATGCATTAGTCAGCCAATTTAAGTTCATGTGTCCTAAGACGATGGTGTCTTCAGGACCCAGATTAAGTATGGATCCTAAATGGGATAGGAGTTTGAGGCCTGCAGAGGGGGGCCTATAGCAACCAACCAGATGAAAGGAAGATGTGTCGGGAAGGGTTATTTTAATAGACAAGCATTCGAATTCCTTTGGTTGAGATGTAGAATTGAGGCAGGATGCAGAGATATTTGCTTTGACATAGATGGCTACCCCACCGCCCCTGGATAGACGGTCAGATCTGAAGAGCTGATAGTTGGGAAGGTTTATTTCACTATCTTTTGTTGCAGATTTGAGCCATGTTTCAGATATAACCAGACAGTCCGGTAGGTGTGCAACCCAGGCCTGTATTGATGAGAACTTTTTAGAGGCTGCAGGCATTGAAGTGAAGAAAACTCAATCCATTTATGGAGGTTAGGTCAGTTGGAGAGATCGAGGCCAGTGGGTCCAGGGTTGATTTCCACAGTGCCAACACAGACCAGCAGAAAGAAGATTAACTTGATGAGGGCACCAAGTGATAGGAGTAGTGAGCAGTCAGGCATTTTTCTTCTTTCTTCGGATCCAATATATAGTGGCTGATGATCCTGCTGCATGGTTATCGAGATTATCATAGATTGCCAGCTTAATGGACAGGCGAGGGGGTAACTGTAGTGCCAGTATGGTAGCAGGGGGATAAAGGAGTTCCAAACTGGTTGTGAGCCTTTTTTTGGGATTCCCCAAGGATTATTGTGCAGAAGCGGTATTATAAGTATGTATAGTTTAGGGGTATCCACTGGGGACAGTAGAGGGGGGCAGTGTTGAGTGGTCACCCTTATTAAATATCCTGCTTTGTTGCTTTCTTACATCCCATGTTCCCTGCCGTATACCTACCCCATGTAAATCAATTGTTGGTTAACCTTTCTATAACTGTCTTGTGAACACATTATTAGTGAGCATATTATTAGCTATAATTTTTAATTGCATGTGTTTTAAAGAGCCCCTGACACCGATGTGACAACTTTGAGAAAATCTAATGCTTAGCACAAGTGTGCTTATATTTTAATATTGTTTATGTAGTTCTTATTCTCCTTTATTATGGAGAACATTTACATGTAAACAGGATCACTGCCCTATCTGTTCTGGCTGCTTGCCTACATATGACATCACAGTTCTGTTTATGACATCACATTGTTGCTGTGGGATAATTACAATGCCATAAAAGGGGGATTATTTATTTTATTTATTTAAAAGTTGATAACCGGGAAAAGCACCATGACCAGAACCTCGTTTCCAGGTGCAACCCAGATTATGATGTCCAGAGCGCCCAGCAGTGCGATCGTGAGGGCAAGCAGCACAGCCCTCCCCACAGCCACCGAATCGCCCCCCCCCTGCGGAGAACAGAGCACCAGAGCTCCCAGCAGTGCGGTCACGAGGGCAAGCAGCACAGTATCACTGCAGTGATACTTAATTATTGTGCGGTAACGGAGAACATAAGACCCGTGGGGTGTGAAACGGTGAAACAGAAGAAACGGTGCTCACAGCAACAAGAAGTTCAAAATTATAGTGAGAACTTAAAACGGGGGCTAAGCGCCCCCACAGAAGAAACAGTGCATACAGCAACAAGTAGTACAAATTATAGTGTGGCAGATCAACTACAATGTCTTAATTATTCTGCGGTAACGGAGAACATAAGATGGGACCAGCAAATACGCGACTTAATCTCCGTTTGATGTCGCACTCACTTGCGAGGAGTCTTCACACAGGTTGCACAGATTTTGACGGTTAATTACTGTGCCTTTTAGACGTTCTGAGTGCCTCATTCGCAAAACTGTAGTGGGAAATAGTTTTGCGGTGGTATTAAATATATAAAAGCATTTATGCCCTGGATTTTCTGTTACCGATCCCGATCGTGTGTTTGTAGGTGTAGGGGATAGATGCATTGCCACATCATCAGCGATGCAGCAGATGTAGGTAGTGAGTCACTACCGTAATCCCAGAAATTACGAGAGAAACGCTCCATTTCATCCCTAGAATTCCAGCGACTGCTGCCCTCCCCACACACGGCGTCGGTTAGAGGTATATATGTGGTCCCAAACCCGGTGATGATTCGGGTAACTCAAGTATTACGACTACAAAATTAATGGAACCATGACTCAAGACTAGTCAGCCTGGCAGGCAGCCTTCCACCTCGTGAGGTCATCACCGATGTTGCCTGTGTGCCATCTTAGGAGAGGAATGTGTAGAGAGGCACGTTTGCTGAGTGAGGTTTCGTGAAACTGCATGTCTGCTAGGAAGTTCCGCACAGCTCAGCAGGAGTGTTAAAGCAGCAGTGCGGTCATGAGGGCAAGCAGCACAGCCCTCCCCACAGCCACCAAATCCCCCACTGTGGAGAACGGAGCACCAGAGCGCCCAGGTAGCAACCCCAGCTTCCAGCTGCCTCAGGGAGCTGTGCCACAGATTTAAACTTGGTGCCTTTTTGCTTTCCATAGACTGCTGTGCCTTTTCGGTTTGAGTCGGAGGAGCAGTGCAGATAATTACAGCAGTCTGCCTCCCATACCGACAGTGTAATTGCATCTGGGGAACAGTGCTTGTAAGGGGAATAGAGCTGCACAGGAGTTTTTTCTTTAATCGGGAACTGTATGCTGTTTAAAGATCTTTAAACCCAGCATAGCTACTGTGACTGTATTTTAAACCATGCCTGAATCCATTATCTGTTTCAGTAACCTTAAAGCCTGTAATTACAGCAAAATTTACAATCCTTGCTAAATGTTTAAAACAGTATTCATGTACTAGCTCCTTCTCCCTACCTACCTCTACTTATAGCTGCCTTTTCTCATTCCTTGCAGCAGTGCTGTCGCGAGGGCAAGCAGCACAGCCCTCCCCACAGCCCCGAATCCCCCACGGAGAAGCGGAGCACCAGAGCACCCAGCAGTGTGGTTGCAAGAGCAAGCAGCACAGCAGCTCCCCACAGCCACCCGAATCCACCCCCGTGGAGAACGGAGCACCAGAGCGTCCAGCAGTGCGGTCGTGAGGGAAAGCAGCACAGCCCACCCCACAGCCACCGAATCCCCCCCCCGAGGAGGAGGGCGCACCAGAGCGCCCAGGTAGCAAGCCCAGCTTCCAGCTGCCTCAGAGAGCTGTGGAACAGATTTAAACTTGGCGCCTTTTTGCTTTCCATAGACTGCTGTGCCTTTTCGGTTTGAGTCGGAGGAGCAGTGCAGATAATTACAGCAGTCTGCCTCCCATACTGACAGTGTATTTGCATCTGGGGAACAGTACTTGTAAGAGGAATAGAGCTGCACAGGAGTTTTTTCTTTAATCGAGAACTGTACGCTGTATAAAGATCTTTAAACCCAGCATAGCTACTGTGACTGTATTTTAAACCGTGCCTGAATCCATTATCTGTTTCGGTAACCTTAAAGCCTGTAATTACTGCAACATTTACAATCCTTGCTAAATGTTTAAAACAGTATTGATGTACTAGCTCCTGCTCCCTGCCTACCTCTACTTATAGCTGCCTTTCTTGTTCCTTGCAGCAGTGTGGTCGAGGGCAAGCTGGCACAGCCCTCCCACAGCCACCGAATCCCGCCCATGGAGAACGGAGCACCAGAGCGCCCAGCAGTGCGGTCGCGAGGGCAAGCAGCACAGCCTCCCACAGCCACCGAATCCCCAACCACAGAGAACAGAGCACCAGAGAGTCCAGCAGTGCGGTCGTGAGGGCAAAGCACAGCCCTCCCCACAGCCACCAATCACCCCCGGCGGAGAACAGAGCACCAGAGCGCCCAGCAGTGCGGTCATCAGGGAAAGCAGAACAGCCCTCCCACAGCCACCGAATCCACCCCCATGGAGAACGGAGCACCAGAGTGCCCAGTGCGGTCACGAAGGCAAGCAGCACAGCACTCCCACAACCACCGAATCCCCACCCGGCAGAGATGGAGCACCAGAGCGCCCAGCAGTGCAGTCACGAGGGCAAGCAGCACGCCTCCCAACAGCCACCGAACTCTCGTGGAGAATGGAGCACCAGAGCGCCTAGCAGTGCAGTCACGAGGGCAAGCAGCACAGCCCTCCCAACAGCCACCGAATCCCCGTGGAGAACGGAGCACCAGAGCGCCCAGCAGTGCGGTCATGAGGGCAAGCAGCACAGCCTCCCCACAGCCACCGAATCCCCCGCAGAGAATGGAGCACCAGAGTGCCCAGCAGTGCGGTCGCGAGGCAAGCAGCACTGCCCTCCCACAGCCACCAAATCCCCTCTGCGTGAACGGAGCACCAGAGCGCCCAGCAGAGCGGTCACGAGGGAAAGCAGCACAGCCCTCCCCACAGCCACCGAATCCCCCGCAGAGAATCGGAGCATCAGAGCGCCCAGCAGTGCAGCACGAGGGCAAGCAGCACAGCCTCCCAACAGCCACCGAATCGCCGCCCATGGAGAACGGAGCACCAGAGCGCTCTGCAGTGCGGTCGCGAGGGCAAGCAGCACAGCCTCCCACAGCCACCGAATCCCCCGCGGAGAACGGAGCACCAGAGTGCCCAGCATTGCGGTCGTGAGGGCAGCACTGCCCTCCCCACAGCCACCGAATCCTCTGTGGAGAACGGAGCACCAGAGTGCCCAGCAGTGTGGTCACGAGGGAAAGCAGCACAGCCTCCCACAGCCACCGAATCCCCCACCCAACGGAGAACGGAGACCAGAGCGCCCAGCAGTGCGGTCGCGAGGGCAACAGCACTGCCCTCCCACAGCCACTGAATTCCCCCCCCCGGCGGAGAACGGAGCACCAGAGCACCCAGGTATCAACCCCAGCTTCCACCTGCCTCAGGGAGTTGTGCCACATATTTAAACTTGGCGCCTTTTTGCTTTCCATTGACTGCTGTGCCTTTTCGGTTTGAGTCAGAGGAACAGTGCAGATAATTACAGCAGTCTGCCTCCCATACCGACAGTGTCACTGCATCTGGAGAACAATGCTTGTAAGGGGAATAGAGCTGCACAGGAGTTTTTCTTTAATCAGAACTGTAGGCTCTTAAAGATCTTTAAACCCAGCATAGCTACTGTGACTGTATTTTAAACCATGCCTGAATCCATTATCTGTTTCAGTAACCTTAAAGCCTGTAATTACTGCAAAATTTACAATCCTTGCTAAATGTTTAAAACAGTATTCATGTACTAGCTCCTTCTCCCTACCTACCTCTACTTATAGCTGCCTTTTCTTGTTCCTTGCAGCAGTGCTGTCGCTGAGGGCAAGCAGCACAGCCTCCCACAGCCCCTAATCCCCCCCACGAAGAACGGAACACAAGAGCACCCAGCAGTGCGGTCGTGAGGGCAAGCAGCACAGCCTCCACACAGCCACCGAACACTCTCATGGAGAGACGGAGCACCAGAGCACCCAGCAGTGTGGTTGCAAGAGCAAGCAGCACAGCAGCTCCCCACAGCCACCCGAATCCACCCCGCGGAGAACGGAGCACCAGAGCGCCCAGCAGTGCGGTCGTGAGGGAAAGCAGCACAGCCCACCCCACAGCCACGGAATCCCTGTGGAGGAGCACCAGAGCGCCCAGGTAGCAAGCCCAGCTCCAGCTGCCTCAGAGAGCTGTGAACAGATTTAAACTTCAGCCTTTTTGCTTCCATAGACTGCTGTGCCTTTCGGTTTGAGTCGGAGGAGCAGTGCAGATAATTACAGCAGTCTGCCTCCCATACTGACAGTGTATTTGCATCTGGGGAACAGTACTTGTAAGAGGAATAGAGCTGCACAGGAGTTTTTCTTTAATCGAGAACTGTACGCTGTATAAAGATCTTTAAACCCAGCATAGCTACTGTGACTGTATTTAAACCGTGCCTGAATCCATTATCTGTTTCGTAACCTTAAAGCCTGTAATTACTGCAACATTTACAATCCTTGCTAAATGTTTAAAACAGTATTGATGTACTAGCTCCTGCTCCCTGCCTACCTCTACTTATAGCTGCCTTTTCTTGTTCCTTGCAGCAGTGCGGCTGAGGGCAAGCACCACAGCCCTCCCACAGCCACCAATCCCCCTCGTGGAGAATGGAGCACCAGAGCGCCAGCAGTGTGGTCAGCGAGGGCAAGCAGCACAGCCTCCCCACAGCCACCGAACCCCGCCGTGGAGAACGGAGCACCAGAGCGCCCAGCAGTGCGGTCGCGAGGGCAAGCAGCACAGCCCTCCCACAGCCACCGAATCCCAACCACAGGAGAACGGAGCACCAGAGCGCCCAGCAGTGCGGTCACGAGGGAAGCAGCACAGCCCTCCCCACAGCCACCGAATCACCCCCGCGGAGAGAACAGAGCACCAGAGCGCCCAGCAGTGCAGTCACGAGGGCAAGCAGCACAGCCCTCCCAACAGCCACCGAATTGCCCCCATGGAGAACGGAGCACCAGAGCGCTTGCAGTGCGGTCGCGAGGGCAAGCAGCACAGCCTCCCCACAGCCACCGAATCCCCCGTGGAGAACGGAGCACCAGAGTGCCCAGCATTGCGGTCGCGAGGGCAAGCAGCACTGCCCTCCCACAGCCACCGAATCCCCTCTGTGGAGAACGGAGCACCAGAGTGCCCAGCAGTGTGGTCACGAGGAAAGCAGCACAGCCTCCCACAGCCACCGAACCCCCAACGGAGAACGGAGAACCAGAGCGCCTAGCAGTGCGGTCGAGAGGCAAGCAGCACTGCCCTCCCACAGCCACTGAATTCTCCGGCGGAGAACGGAGCACCAGAGCACCCAGGTATCAACCCCAGCTTCCACCTGCCTCAGGGAGTTGTGCCACATATTTAAACTTGGCGCCTTTTTGCTTTCCATTGACTGCTGTGCCTTTTCGGTTTGAGTCAGAGGAACAGTGCAGATAATTACAGCAGTCTGCCTCCCATACCGACAGTGTCACTGCATCTGGAGAACAATGCTTGTAAGGGGAATAGAGCTGCACAGGAGTTTTTTCTTTAATCGGGAACTGTAGGCTCTTTAAAGATCTTTAAACCCAGCATAGCTACTGTGACTGTATTTTAAACCATGCCTGAATCCATTATCTGTTTCAGTAACCTTAAAGCCTGTAATTACTGCAAAATTTACAATCCTTGCTAAATGTTTAAAACAGTATTCATGTACTAGCTCCTTCTCCCTACCTACCTCTACTTATAGCTGTCTTTTCTCGTTCCTTGCAGCAGTGCTGTCACGAGGGCAAGCAGCACAGCCCTCCCACAGCCCCGAATCCCCCAGAAGAACGGAACACAAGAGCACCCAGCAGTGCGGTCGCGAGGGCAAGCAGCACAGCCTCCACACAGCCACCATACCCCCGCGGAGAACGGAGCACCAGAGCACCCAGCAGTGTGGTTGCAAGAGCAAGCAGCACAGCCCTCCCACAGCCACCTAATCCACCTCCGTGAGAACGGAGCACCAGAGCGCCCAGCAGGCGGTCGTGGAGGAAAGCAGCACAGCCCACCCCACAGCCACCAATCCACCCCGTGGAGGAGGGCACCAGAGCACCCAGGTAGCAACCCAGCTTCCAGCTGCTCTAGGGAGCTATGGAACAGATTTAAACTTGGCGCCTTTTTGCTTTCCATAGACTGCTGTGCCTTTTCGGTTTGAGTCGGAGGAGCAGTGCAGATAATTACAGCAGTCTGCCTCCCATACCGACAGTGTATTTGCATCTGGGGAACAGTACTTGTAAGAGGAATAGAGCTGCACAGGAGTTTTTTCTTTAATCGGGAACTGTAGGCTCTTTAAAGATCTTTAAACCCAGCATAGCTACTGTGACTGTATTTTAAATCGTGCCTGAATCCATTATCTGTTTCAGTAACCTTAAAGCCTGTAATTACTGCAAAATTTACAATCCTTGCTAAATGTTTAAAACAGTATTGATGTACTAGCTCCTCCTCCCTACCTACCTCTACTTATAGCTGCCTTTTCTTGTTCCTTGCAGCAGTGCAGTCACGAGGGCAAGCAGCACAGCCCTCCCCACAGCCACTGAATCCCCACCCCCCCGTGGAGGAGGGCACACCAGAGCGTCCAGGTAGCAAGCCCAGCTTCCAGCTGCCTCAGGGAGCTGTGGAACAGATTTAAACTTGGCGCCTTTTTGCTTTCCATAGACTGCTGTGCCTTTTCGGTTTGAGTTGGAGGAGCAGTGCAGATAATTACAGCAGTCTGCCTCCCATACCGACAGTGTATTTGCATCTGGGGAACAGTACTTGAAAGAGGAATAGAGCTGCACAGGAGTTTTTTCTTTAATCGAGAACTGTACGCTGTATAAAGATCTTTAAACCCAGCATAGCTACTGTGACTGTATTTTAAACCGTGCCTGAATTCATTATCTGTTTCGGTAACCTTAAAGCCTGTAATTACTGCAACATTTACAATCCTTGCTAAATGTTTAAAACAGTATTGATGTACTAGCTCCTGCTCCCTGCCTACCTCTACTTATAGCTGCCTTTTCTAGTTCCTTGCAGCAGTGCGGTCGCGAGGGCAAGCACCACAGCCCTCCCAACAGCCACCGAATCCCCCCCCATGGAGAACGGAGCACCAGAGCGCCCAGCAGTGCTGTCGTGAGGGCAAGCAGCACAGCCCTTCCCACAGCCCCGAATACCCCCCCCACGGAGAATGGAGCACCAGAGCGTCCAGCAGTGCGGTCGGAGGGCAGCAGCACAGCCCTCCCCACAGCCACCGAATCCCCCACGGAGAACGGAGCACCAGAGCATCCAGCAGTGCGGTCGCAGGGCAAGCAGCCAGCCCTCCCCACAGCCACCGAATCCCCCGCGAGAACGGAGCACCAGAGCGCCCAGCAGTGCGGTCACAGGGAAAGCAGCACCGCCTCCCCACAGCCACCGACCAATCCACCCCGGAGAACGGAGCACCAGAGCAGCCCAGCAGTGCGGTCGCGGGCAAGCAGCACAGCCCTCCCACAGCCACCGAATCCCCCCCCGGAGAATCGGAGCACCAGAGCGCCCAGCAGTGCGGTCATGAGGGCAAGCAGCACAGCCCTCCCAACAGCCACCGAACCCTCGCGTGGAGAACGGAGCACCAGAGCGCCCAGCAGTGTGGTCGCGAGGCAAGCAGCACAGCCTCCCCACAGCCACTGAATCTCCCCGCAGGAGAACGGAGCACCAGATCACCCAGCAGTGCGGATCACGAGGCAAGCAGCACAGCCCTCCCCACAGCCACTGCACCCCCACTGAGAAGGGAGGACCAGAGCACCCAAGCAGTGCGGTTGAGAGGGCAAGCATCACAGCCATCCCACAGCCTCCAATCCTCCGCGGAGAACGGAGCACCAGAGCACCCAGGTAGCAAACCCAGCTTCCAGCTGCCTAAGGGAGCTGCGCCACAGATTTAAACTTGGTGCCTTTTGCTTTCCATAGACTGCTGTGCCTTTTCGATTTGAGTCGGAGGAGCAGTGCAGATAATTACAGTAGTCTGCCTCCCATACCGACAGTGTAATTGCATCTGGGGAACAGTGCTTCTAAGGGGACTAGAGCTGCACTGGAGTTTTTTTTTAATCGGGAACTGTACACTGTATAAAGATCTTTAAACCCAGCACAGCTACTGTGACTGTATCTTAAACTGTGCCTGAATCCATTATCTGTTTCGGTTACCTTAAAGCCTGTAATTACTGCAAAATTTACAATCCTTGCTAAATGGTTAAAACAGTATTGATGTACTAGCTCCTCCTCCCTACCTACCTCTACTTATAGCTGCCTTTTCCTGTTCCTTGCAGACAGTGCGGTGAGGGCAAGCAGCACAGCCCCCCACAGCCACCGAATCCCCAGTGGAGAAGCGAGCTCCAGAGTGCCCAGCAATGCAGCCATGAGGACATGCAGCACAGCCCTCCCCACAGCCACCGAATCCCCCTCTCGTGCAGAATGGAGCACCAGAGCCCAACAGTGCGGTCGTGAGGCCAAGCAGCACAGCCCTTCCCACAGCCACCGAAGCCCTCCCCGCGGAGAACTGAGCACCAGAGCGCCCAGCAGTGCAGTCGCAAGGGCAAGCAGCATAGCCCTCCCCACAGCCAACGAATCCCACCCCCGAGAATGGAGCACTAGAGCGCCAGCAGTGCGGTCGCCAGGGCAGCAGCACAGCCCTCCTCGCAGCCACCGAATCCCCCCGGAGAACAGAGCACCAGAGGGCCTAGCAGTGCGGTCGCGAGGGCAAGCAGCACAGACCTCCCCACACCCACCGAATCCCCCACTGCGGAGAACAGAGCACCAGAGAGCCCAGCAGTGCGGTCACGAGGGCAAGCAGCACAGCCCTCCCCACAGCCACTGAATCCCCCCCGTGGAGAACGGAGCACCACTGCACCCAGCAGTGTGGTCATGAGGGCAAGCAGCAGAGCCCTGCCTACAGCCACCGAATTACCCCCACGGAGAATGGAGCACCAGAGTGCCCAGCAGTGCGGTCATGAGGGCAAGCAGCACTGCCCTCTCCACAGCCACTGAATCCCCCACCACGGAGAATGGAGCACCAGAGCACCCGGGTATCAACCCCAACTTCCTCCTGCCTCAGGGAGTTGCACCACAGATTTAAACTTGGTGCCTTTTTGCTCTCCATTGACTGTTGTGCCTTTTCAGTTAGAGTAGGAAGAACAGTGCAGATAATTACAGCAGTCTGCCTCCCATACCGACAGTGTCATTGCATCTGGGGAACAATGCTTGTAGGGGGAATAGAGCTGCACAGGAGTTTTTTCTTTAATCGGGAACTGTACGCTGGTTAAAGATCTTTAAACCCAGCATAGCTACTGTGACTGTATTTTAAACTGTGCCTGAATCAATTATCTGTTTCAATAACCTTAAAGCCTGTAATTACTGCAAAATTTACAATCCTTGCTAAATTTTTAAAACAGTATTGATGTACTAGCTCCTTCTCCCTACCTACCTCTACTTATAGCTGCCTTTTCTTGTTCCCTGCAGCAGTGCAGTCGCGAGGGCAAGCAGCACAGTCCTCCCCACAGCCACCGAATCCCCCACCGCGGAGAAAGGAGCACCAGAGCGCCCAGCAGTGCTGTCGCGAGGGCAAGCAGCACAGCCCTCCCCACAGCCACCGAATCTCCCCCCCGCAGAGGAGGGAGCACCAGAGCGCCCAGGTAGCAAGCCCAGCTTCCAGCCGCCTCAGGGAGCTGCGCCACAGATTTAAACTTGGTGCCTTTTTGCTTTCCATAGACTGCTGTGCCTTTTCAGTTTGAGTCCGAGGAGCAGTGCAGATAATTACAGCAGTCTGCCTCCCATACCAACAGTGTAATTGCATCTGGGGAATAGTACTTATAAGGGAATAGAGCTGCACAGGTGTGTTTTCTTTAATCGGAACTGTACGCATGTATAAAGATCTTTAAACCCAGCATAGCTACTGTGACTGTATTTTAAACTGTGCCTGAATCCATTATCTGTTTGGTAACCTTAAAGCCTGTAATTACTGCAACATTTACAATCCTTGCTAAATGTTTAAAACAGTATTGATGTACTAGCTCCTGCTCCCTACCTACCTCTACTTGTAGCTGCCTTTTCTTGTTCATTGCAGCAGTGCGGTCGCGAGGGCAAGCTGCACAGCCCTCCGACACAAATCCTCCCATGGAACGGAGCACGGAGCTGGCAACAGTGTGGTCGCAAGGTCAAGCAGCAGTCCTTCCCACTGCCACCGAATCCACCCCACATGAGTTAGGAGCACCAGAGCGCCCAGCAGTGCGATCGTGAGGGTAAACAGCACAGCCCTCCCCACAACCACCGAATCCCCCAGGAGAATGGAGCTCCAGAGTGCCCAGCAGTGCAGTCACGAGGGCAAGAACAGCCCTTCCCACAGCCACCGAATCCCCACGTGGAGAACAGAGCACCAGAGCGCCCAGCAGTGTGCACGAGGGCAAGCAGTACAGCCCTCCCCACAGCCACCGAATCCCCCACGCGGGAGAATGGAGCACCAGAGCGCCCAGCAGTGCGGTCATGAGGGCAAGCAGCACAGCCCTCCCCACAGCCACTGAACCCCCCCCACGGAGAACGGGGCACCAGAGCACCCAGCAGTGCGGTCCTGAGGGCAAGCAGCACAGCCCTCCCCACAGCCACCGAATCCCCTCCATGGAGAACGGAGCACCAGAGCACCAGCAGTGCAGTCATGAGGGCAAGCAGCACAGCCTCCCCACAGCCACCGAATCCCCACCCATGGGAATGGAGCACCAGAGTGCACAACAGTGCAGCCGCAGGTCAAGCAGCACAGTCCTCCCACAGCCACCGAATCCCCCATGGAGAAAGGAGCACCAGAGCGCCAGCAGTGCGAGCGTGAGGGCAAACAGCGCAGCCCTCCCCACAACCACCGAATCCCCCCACGGAAAAGGGAGCACCAGAGCGCCCAGCAGTGCGGTCACGAGGGAAGCAGTACAGCCCTCCCCACAGCCACCGAATCCCCACACATGGAGAATGGAGAACAAGAGCGCCCAACAGTGCGGTCACGAGGGCAAGCAGCACAGCCCTCCCCACAGCCACCGAATCCCCATGGAGAACGGGCACCAGAGCGCCCAGCAGTGCGGTTGAGAGGGCAAGCAGCACAGCCCCCCACAGCCACCGAATCCTCCCCATGGAGAACGGAGCACCAGAGCGCCCAGCAGTGCAGTTGAGAGGAAAGCAGCACAGCCTTCCCACAGCCACTGAATCCCCTCCGTGGACATCGGAGCACCAGAGCACCCGAGCAGTAAGCCCAGCTTCCAGCTGCCTCAGGAGCTGCGCCAGATTTAAACTTGGCGCTTTTTGCTTTCCATAGACTGCTGTGCCTTTTCGGTTTGAGTCGGAGGAGCAGTGCAGATTATTACAGCAGTCTGCCTCCCAAGCCGACAGTGTAATTACATCTGGGGAGCAGTACTCATAAGGGGAATAGAGTTGCACGGGAGTTTTTTCTTTAATCGGGAACTGTACGCTGTTTAAAAATCTTTAAACCCAGCATAGCTACTGTGACTGTATTTTAAACCGTGCCTGAATCCAATATCTGTTTTGGTAACCTTAAAGCCTGTAATTACTGCAAAATTTACAATCCTTGCTAAATGGTTAAAACAGTATTGATGTACTAGCTCCTCCTCCCTACCTACCTCTACTTATAGCTGCCTTTTCTTGTTCCTTGCAGCAGTGCGGTCGTGAGGGCAAGCACCACAGCCCTCCCCACAACCACCGAATCCCCCCACGTGGAGAACGGAGCACCAGAGCACCCAGCAGTGCGGTCACGAAGGCAAGCAGCACAGCCCTTCCCACAGCCACAGAACCCCCGCCCACGGAGAAAGGGGCACCAGAGCACCCAGCAGTGCGGCCGAGAGGCAAGCAGCACAGCCCTCCCACAGCCACCGAATCCCCCATGGAGAACAGAGCACCAGAGCCCCAGCAGTGCAGTCATGAGGGCAAGCAGCACAGCCCTCCCCACAGCCACCGAATACCCACCCATGGAGAACGGAGCACCAGAGCACACAACAGTGCAGCCGCAAGGTCAAGCAGCACAGTCCTCCCCACAGCCACCGAATCCCCCCATGGAGAAAGGAGCACCAGAGCGCCCAGCAGTGCGATCGTGAGGGCAAGCAGCACAGCCCTTCCCACAGCCACCGAATCCCCTCCCCATGGAGAACGGAGCACCAGAGCGCCCAGCAGCGGGTAGTGAGGAAAGCAGCACAGCCTTCCCACAGCCACTGAATCCCCTCCGCAGACATCGGAGCACCAGAGCACCTGAGCAGTAAGCCCAGCTTCCAGCTGCCTCCGGAGCTGCACCACAGATTTAAACTTAGCGCCTTTTGCTTTCCATAGACTGCTGTGCCTTCGGTTTGAGTCGGAGGAGCAGTGTAGATTATTACAGCAGTCTGCCTCCCAAACCGACAGTGTAATTGCATCTGGGGAGCAGTACTCATAAGGGGAATAGAGTTGCACCGGAGTTTTTTCTTTAATCAGGAACTGTACGCTGTTTTAAGATCTTTAAACCCAGCTTAGCTACTGTGACTGTATTTTAAACCGTGCCTGAATCCAATATCTGTTTTGGTAACCTTAAAGCCTGTAATTACTGCAAAATTTACAATCCTTGCTAAATGGTTAAAACAGTATTGATGTACTAGCTCCTCCTCCCTACCTACCTCTACTTATAGCTGCCTTTTCTTGTTCCTTGCAGCAGTGCAGTCGTGAGGGCAAGCAGCACAGCCCTCCCCACAGCCACCGAATCCCCCCCCCACGTAGAAGGAAGCACCAGAGCGCAAAGCAGTGCGGTCACGCGGGCAAGCAGCACAGCCCTCCCCACAGCCACCGAATCACCCCCCGCGGAGAAAGGAGCACCAGAGCGCCCAGCACTGCGGTCGCAAAGGGAAGCAGCACAGCCCTCCTCACAGCCACCGAATCCCCCCCCACAGGGGAACGGAGCACCAGAGCACCCAGCAGTGCGGTCGTGAGGGCAAACAGCAGAGTCCTCCCCACAGCCACCGAATCCCCCCCGCTGAGAACGGAGCACCAGAGCACCCAGTACTGCAGTCACAAGGGCAAGCAGCACGTCCTCCCCACAGCCACCCATGCCCTCCCCACGGAGAATGGAGCACCAGAGCGCCCAGCAGTGCGGTCGCAAGGGCAAGCAGCCAGCCCTCCCGCAGACACCGAATCCCCGTGGAGAATGGAGCACCAGAGCACCCAGCAGTGCAGTCGCGAGGGCAAGCAGCAGAGCCCTCCCCACAGCCACCGAATCCCACCCCCCCTGGAGAATGGAGCACCAGAGTGCCCAGGTATCAACCGCAGCTTCCTCCTGCATCAGGGAGCTGCACCACAGATTTAAACTTGGCGCCTTTTTGCTTTCCATTGACTGCTGTGCCTTTTCGGTTAGAGTCGGAGGAACAGTGAAGATAATTACAGCTGTCTGCCTCCCATACCGACAGTGTCATTGCATCTGGGGAACAATGCTTGTAAGGGGAATAGAGCTGCACAGGAGTTTTTTCTTTAATTGGGAACTGTACGCTGTTTAAAGATCTTTAAACCCAGCATGGCTACTGTGACTGTATTTTAAACCGTGTGAGATCCATTATCTGTTTCAGTAACCTTAAAGCCTGTAATTACTGCAAAATTTACAATGCTAGCTAAATTTTTAAAACAGTATTGATGTACTAGCTCCTCCTCCTACTTACCTCTACATATAGCTGCCTTTTCTTGTTCCTTGCAGCAGTGCGGTCGCGAGGGCAAGCAGCACAGTCCTCCCCACAGCCTCCGAATCCCCCACCGTGGAGAATGGAGCACCAGAGTGACCAGCATTGCTGTCGCGAGGGCAAGCAGCACAGCCCTCCCCACAGCCACTGAATCCCCCACCTCAGAGGATGGAGCACCTGAGCGCCCAGGTAGCAATCCCAGTTTCCAGCTGCCTCAGGGAGCTGCGCCACAGATTTAAACTTGGCGCCTTTTTGCTTTCCATAGACTGCTATGCCTTTTCAGTTTGAGTCGGAGGAGTAGTGCAGATAATTACAGCAGTCTGCCTCCCATACTGACAGTGTAATTGCATCTGGGGAACAGTACTTATAAGGGAAATAGAGCTGCACAGGAGTGTTTTCTTTAATCGGGAACTGTACGCTGTATAAAGATCTATAAACCCAGCATAGCTACTGTGACTGTATTTTAAACCGTGCCTGAATCCATTATCTGTTTCAGTAACCTTAAAGCCTGTAATTACTGCAACATTTACAATCCTTGCTAAATGTTTAAAACAGTATTGATGTACTAGCTCCTGCTCCCTACCTACCTCTACTTGAAGCCGCCTTTTCTTGTTCCTTGCAGCAGTGCGGTCGTGAGGGCAAGCTGCACAGCCCTTCCGACAGCTACCGAATCCCCCCCCCCATGGAGAATGGAGCAC
Organism: Neoceratodus forsteri; assembly: GCA_016271365.2. Taxonomy (NCBI): domain Eukaryota; kingdom Metazoa; phylum Chordata; order Ceratodontiformes; family Ceratodontidae; genus Neoceratodus; species Neoceratodus forsteri. The sequence goes on from JADMNL010000028.1 coordinate 88,136,427, forward strand.
CAGAGCGTGCAACAGTGCGGTCGCAAGGTCAAGCAGCACAGTCCTCCCCACTGCCACCGAATCCACCCCCCGTGGAGAACGGAGCACCAGAGCCCCCAGCAGTGCGGTCATGAAGGCAAGCAGCACAGCCCTCCCACAGCCACCGAATCCCCCCATAGAGAACGGAGCACCAGAGCACGCAACAGTGCAGCCGCAAGGTCAAGCAGCACAGTCCTCCCCACAGCCACCGAATCCCCCCCATGAAGAAAGGAGCACCAGAGCGCACAGCAGTGCGATCATGAGGGCAAACAGCACAGCCCTCCCCACAACCACCGAATCCCCCATGGAGAACGGAGCACCAGAGAGCCCAGCAGTGCGGTCAAGAGGGCAAGCAGTACAGCCCTCCCCACAGCCACCGAATCCCCCACATGGAGAATGGAGTACCAGAGCGCCCAACAGTGCGGTCGCGAGGTCAAGCAGCACAGCCTCCCCACAGCCACGAATCCCCCATGGAGAACAGGGCACCAGAGTGCCCAGCAGTGTGGTCGTGAGGGCAAGCAGCACAGCCCTCCCCACAGCCACCGAGTCCCCTCCCCATGGAGAACGGAGCACCAGAGCTTCCAGCAGTGCGGTTGAGAGGGAAAGCTGCACAGCCCTCCCCACAGCCACTGAATCCCCCTCCGCGGAGATCGGAGCACCAGAGCACCCGAGCAGTAAGCCCAGCTTCCAGCTGCCTCAGGGAGCTGCGCCACAGATTTAAACTTGGCGCCTTTTTGCTTTCCATAGACTGCTGTGCCTTTTCGGTTTGAGTCGGAGGAGCAGTGTAGATTATTACAGCAGTCTGCCTCCCAAACCGACAGTGTAATTGCATCTGGGGAGCAGTACTCGTAAGGGGAATAGAGTTGCACAGGAGTTTTTTCTTTAATCGGGAACGGTACGCTGTTTAAAGATCTTTAAACCCAGCATAGCTACTGTGACTGTATTTTAAACCGTGCCTGAATCCAATATCTGTTTGGTAACCTTAAAGCCTGTAATTACTGCAAAATTTACAATCCTTGCTAAATGGTTAAAACAGTATTGATGTACTAGCTCCTCCTCCCTACCTACCTCTACTTATAGCTGCCTTTTCTTGTTCCTTGCAGCAGTGCGGTCGTGAGGGCAAGCACCACAGCCCTCCCCACAGCCACCGAATCCCCGTGGAGAACGGAGCCCCAGAGCGCCAAGCAGTGCGGTCACGAGGGCAAGCAGCACAGCCCTCCCCATAGCCACCGAATCCCCCACAGAGAACGGAGAACCAGAGCGCAGCAGTGCGGTCATGAGGCAAGCAGCACAGCCCTCCCCACAGCCACCGAATCACCCCCGCTGAGAACGGAGAACCAGAGCACCCAGTACTGCAGTCACGAGGGCAAGCAGCACAGCCCTCCCCACAGCCACCGAAGCCCTCCCCACGGAGAACGGAGCACCAGGCCCCAGCAGTGTGGTCGCAAAGGCAAGCAGCACAGCCCTCCCCACAGCCACTGAATCACACCCCCGGAGAACGGAGCACTAGAGCGTCCCAGCAGTCGGTCGCCAGGGTAAGCAGCACAGCCTCCCCACAGCCACCGAATCCGCCCCCACAGAGAATGGAGCACCAGACCGCCCAGCAGTGTGGTCACAAGGGCAAGCAGCACAGCCCTCCCCGCAGACACGAATCCCACCCCATGGAAAATGGAGCACCATAGGCCCAGCAGTGCAGTCAAGAGGCAACAGCACAGCCCTCCCAACAGCCACTGAATCCCCCACGGGAATGGAGCACCAGAGCGCCCAGCAGTGCGGTCACGAGGACAAGCAGCACAGCCCTCCCACAGCCACTGAATCCCCACCACAGAGGAGGGAGCACCTGAGCGCCCAGGTAGCAATCCCAGTTTCCAGCTGCCTCAGGAGCTGCACCACAGATTTAAACTTGGCGCCTTTTTGCTTCCATAGACCTCTGTGCCTTTTCGGTTTGAGTCGGAGGAGCAGTGCAGATAATTACAGCAGTCTGCCTCCTGCCCGACAGTGTAATTGCATCTGGGGAACAGTACTTATAAGGGAAATAGAGCTGCACAGGAGTATTTTCTTTAATCGGGAACTGTAGGCTGTATAAAGATCTTTAAACCCTGCATAGCTACTTTGACTGTATTTTAAACCGTGCCTGAATCCAATATCTGTTTTGGTTACCTTAAAGCCTGTAATTACTGCAACTTTTGCAATCCTTGCTAAATGTTTAAAACAGTATTGATGTACTAGCTCCTGCTCCCTACCTATCTCTACTTGTAGCCGCCTTTTCTTGTTCCTTGCAGCAGTGCGGTCGTGAGGGCAGCACCACAGCCCTCCCACAGCCGCCGAATCACCCCCATGGAGATGGAAGCACAAGAGCGCCCAGCAGTGCGGTCATGAGGCAAGCAGCACAGCCCTCCCACAGCCACCGAATCCCCGCTGGAGAACGGAGCACCAGAGAGCAAAGCAGTGCGGTCGCAGGGCAAGCAGCACAGCCTTCCCAAAGCCACCGAATCCCCCGTGGAGAACAGAGCACCAGAGCACCCAGTAGTGCAGTCACCAGGTAAGCAGCACAGCCCTCCCCACAGCCACCGAATCCCCCGGAGAATGGAGCACCAGACCGCCCAGCAGTGCGGCCCGCAAGGGCAAGTAGCACAGTCCTCCCCACAGACACTGAATCCCGCATGGAAAACATAGCACCAGAGCGCCAGCAGTGTGGTTGTGAGGGCAAGCAGCACAGCCCTCCCCACAGCCAGCAGAATCCCTCCCCCGGGAATGGAGCACCAGGCGCCCAGCAGTGCGGTTCTGAGGGCAAGCAGCAGAGCCCTCCCGACAGCCACCGAAGCCCTGCCACGAGAACGGACGCACCAAGCGCCAAGCAGGCGGTCACAAGGGCAAGCAGCACAACCCTCCCCACAGACACCGAATCCCCCCGTGGAGAATGGAGCACCAGAGGCCCAGCAGTGCAGTCGCTAGGGCAAGCAGCACAACCTTCCTTGCAGCCACCGAATTCCCCCACGGAGAACAGAGCACCAGAGCGCCTAGCAGTGCGGTCATGAGGGCAAGCAGCACAGTCCTCCCGCAGCCACCGATCTCCCCGTGGAAGCAGGAGCACCACTGCGCCCAGCAGTGTGGTCACGAGGGCAAGCAGAGCCCTCCCACAGGCACCGAATACCCCTAACGGAGAACGGAGCACCCAGAGTGCCCAGCAGTGCGGTCGTGAGGGCAAGCAGCACTGCCCTCCCCACAGCCACTGAATCCCCCACCATGGAGAATGGAGCACCAGAGCACCCAGGTATCAACCCCAGCTTCCTCCAGCCTCAGGGAGCTGCATCACAGATTTAAACCTGGTGCCTTTTAACTTTCCATTGACTGCTGTGCCTTTTCGGTTAGAGTCGGAGGAACAGTGCAGATAATTACAGCAGTCTGCCTCCCATACCGACAGTGTCATTGCATTTGGGGAACAATGCTTGAAAGGGGAATAGAGCTGCACAGGAGTTTTTTCTTTAATCGGGAACTGTACGCTGTTTAAAGATCTTTAAACCCAGCATAGCTACTGTGACTGTATTTTAAACCGTGCCTGAACCGCATCTGTTTCGGTAACATTAAAGCCTGTAATTACTGCAAAATTTACAATCCTTGCTAAATTTTTTAAAACAGTATTGATGTACTAGCTCCTCCTCCTACCTACCTCTACATATAGCTGCCTTTTCTTGTTCCTTGCAGCAGTGCGGTCACGAGGGCAAGCAGCACAGTCCTCCCCACTGCCACCGAATCCCCACCATGGAGAACGGAGCACCAGAGCGCCCAGCAGTGCTGTCACTAGAGCAAGCAGCACAGCCCTCCCCATAGCCACTGAATCCCCCGCAGAGTAGGGAGCACCAGAGCGCCCAGGTAGCAAGCCCAGCTTCCAGCTGCCTCGAGAGCTGTGCCACAGATTTAAACTTGGCGCCTTTTTGCTTTCCATAGACTGCTGTGCCTTTTCGGGTTTGAGTCGAGGAGCAGTGCAGATAATTACAGCAGTCTGCCTCCCATACAGACAGTGTAATTGCATCTGGGAACAGTACTTGTAAGGGAATAGAGCTGCACAGGAGTGTTTTCTTTAATCAGAACTGTACGCTATATAAAGATCTTTAAACCTCCAGCCTTTGCTGACTGTATTTTAAATCGTGCCTGAATCCATTATCTGTTTGGTAACCTTAAAGCCTGTAATTACTGCAAAATTTACAATCCTTGCTAAATGTTTAAAACAGTATTGATGTAGTAGCATCTGCTCCTACCTACTCTACTTGTAGCTGCCTTTTCTTGTTCCTTGCAGCAGTGCAGTTGCGGGGCAGGCTGCACACCCTCCCACAGCCACTGAATCCCCCCATGGAGGCAGATCCAGAGCGCCCAACAGTCCGATCACAAGGTCAAGCAGCACACACCTCCCCACAGCCACCGATCCCCGTGGAGAAAGGAGCACAGAGAACCCCATGGGCGGTCACGAGGGCAAGCAGCACAGCCCTCCCACAGCCAACGAATCCCCCAAGGAGAAGCGGGGCACCAGAGTGCCCAGCAGTGTGGTCGTGAGGGCAAGCAGCACTGCCTCACCACAGCCACCGAACCCCCACCCACGGAGAACGAGCACCAGAACACCCAGCAGTGCGGCCACGAGGCAAGCAGCACAGCCTCCTCACAGCCACAAGCGTCCAGCAGGCGTGCGGTCGTGAGGGCAAGCAGCACAGCCTCCTCCACAGCCACCAAGCCCTCCATGCAGAGAATGGAGCACCAGAGCACCCGACACTGCGTCGCATGGGGCAAGCAGCACAGCCCTCCCCACAGCTATCGAATCCCACCCTCCTGGAGAAGCGGAGCACTGGGTGCCCAGCAGTGCGGCCGCCAGGGCAAGCAGCACAGCCCTTCCCACAGCCACCCAATCCCCACAGAGAGAATGGAACACCAGACCGCCCAGCAGTGCGGTCGTAATGGAAGCAACACAGCCCTCCCACAGCCACCGAACCCCCCACTCAGAGCAGGAGCCAGAGCGCCAGCAGTGCGGTTGCGAGGGCAAGCAGCAGAGCCCAACAGCCACCGAATCCCTCCACTACAGAGAACGGAGCACCAGAGCACCCAGCAGTGCAGTCGGAGGGCAAGCAGCACAGCCTCCCACAGCCAATGAATCTCCCAGCGGAGAACGGAGCACCAGAGCACCCAGGAATCAAGCCCAGCTTCCAGCTGCCTCAGGAGCTGTGCCACAGATTTAAACTTGGCCGCTTTTTGCTTTCCATAGACTGCTGTGCCTTTTGGTTTGAGTTGGAGGAGCAGTGCAGATAATTACAGCAGTCTGCCACCCATACCGACAGTGTAATTACATCTGGGGAACAGTACTAGTCAGGTGAAAAGAGCCGCACAGGAGTTTTTTCTTTAATCGGGAACTGTATGCTGTTTAAAGATCTTTAAACCCAGCATAGCTACTGTGACTGTATTTGAAACCGTGCCTGAATCCATTATCTTTTTTGGTAACCTTAAAGCCTGTAATTATTGCAAAATTTACAATCCCTGCTAAATGGTTAAAACAGTATTGATGTACTAGCTCCTCCCTACCCACCTCTACTTACAGCTGCCTTTTCTTGTTCCTTAAGCAGTGGGGTGGCGAGGGCAAGCACCACAGCCCTCCCACAGCGAGCAGCAACCCCCATGGAGAAGGAAGCACCAGAGCGCCAGCAGTGCGGTAGTGGAGGGCAAGCAGCACAGCCTCCCCACAGTCACCGAATCCCCGCGGAGAACGGAGCACCAGAGCACCCCAGTAGTGCAGTCGCGAGGGCAAGCAGCTCAGCCCTCCCACAGCCACCGAAGCCCCCCCGGAGAACGGAGCACCAGAGCTCCCAGCAGTGCGGTCGCAAGGCAAGCAGCACAGCCCTCCCCACAGCCACCGAATCCCACCCCGGAGAATGGAGCACCAGAGCGCCCAGCAGTGCAGTCGCCAGGGCAAGCAGCACAGCCCTCCCCACAGCCACCGAATCCCCCTCCCACGGAATGGAGCACCAGACCCCCAGCAGTGTAGTCGACAAGGGCAAGCAGCACAGCCTCCCCACAGCCACCGAATCCCCAACCGTGGAAAACGGAGCACCAGAGCGCACAGCAGTGTGGTCACGAGGGCAACGCAGAACAGCCCTCCCCACAGCCACCGAATCCCCCCGAGAGAATGGAGCACCAGAGTGCCCAGCAGTGCTGAGGTGCAAGCAGCACAGCCCCCCAACAGCCACCGAATCACTCCCCCACGGAGACGAGAGCACCAGAGCACCCAGCAGTGTGGCTGAGGGCAAGCAGCACAGCCCTCCCACAGCCAATAAATCACCCGCTGCATGAGAACTGGAGCACCAGAGCACCCAGATATCAAGCCCAGCTTCAAGCTGCCTCAGGGAGCTGCGCGCCACAGATTTAAACTTGGCGCCTTTTGCTTTCCATAGACTGCTGTGCTCTTTCGGGTTTGAGTCGGAGGAGCAGTGCAGATAATTACAGCAATCTGCCTCCCATACAGACACAGTGTAATTGCATCTGGGGAACAGGTACTTAAGGAATAGAGCTGCACAGGAGTGTTTTCTTTAATGCGGGAACCATGCGCTGTTTAAAGATCTTTAAACCAGCTAGCTACTGTGACTGTATTTTAAACCGTGCCTGAATCCATTATCTGTTTGGTAACCTTAAAGCCTGTAATTACTGTAAAATTTACAATCCTTGCTAAATGTTTAAAACAGTATTGATGTACTAGCTCCTCCTCCCTACCTACCCTCTTCTTATAGCTGCCTTTTCTTGCTCCTTGCAGCAGTGCGGTCGTGAGGGCAAGCACCACAGCCCTCCCCACAGCCACCGAATCCCCCCCGTGGAGAAAAGCACAAGCGCCCAGCAGTGCGGTCGCGAGGGCAAGCAGCACAGCTCCACACAGCCACCGAATCCCCCGTGGAGAACGGAGCACCAGAGCGCCCAGCAGCAGTGGCTTCGCCAAGGCAAGCAGCACAGCCTCCCACCAGCTACACCGAACTCACCACTGGAGAACGGAGCACCAGACGCCCAGCAGTGCGCCCACGAGAGCAAGCAGCACAGCCTCTCCTAAAGCCACCGAATCCCCCTGTGAATGGTGCACCAGAGCCCCAGTAGTGCAGCCATGAGGGCAAGCAGCACTGCCTCCCCAGCAGCCCAGCCACTCCCGTGGAGAACGGAGCACCAGAGCTCCAGCAGCGCGTCGCAAGAGCAAGCAGCACAGCCCTCCCAAAAGCCACCAAATCCACCTCCGGAGAATGGAGCACCAGAGCGCCCAGCAGCGGGTCGCCAGGGAAGCAGCACAGCCCTCCCACAGCCACCGAATCCCCCATCGAGAATGGAGCACCAGACCGCCCAGCAGGTGCGGCCGCAAGGGCAAGCAGCAGTCCTCCCCACAGACACTGAACTTCTCATGGAAAACGGAGCACCAGAGCACCCAGCAGTGTGGTTACAGGCCACAGCACAGCCTCCCACAGCCAGCAACTACCCCCACCGCAAGGAATGAGCACCAGAGCGCCCAGCAGTGCGGTCACAAGGGCAAGCACCACAGCCTCCCCACAGTGACCGAAACCCCCCCATGGAGAAGGAAGCACCAGAGCACCCAGTAGTGTGGTCACGAGGGCAAGCAGCACAGCCCTCCCCACAGCCACTGAAGCCCCCCACGGAGAACGGAGCACCAGAGCGCCCAGCAGTGCAGTCACAAGGGCAAGCAGCACACCCCCACAGCCAGCGAATCCCCCACCGGGAATGGAGCACCGAGCCCAGCAGTGCGGTCGAAGGGCAAGCAGCACCGGCCTCCCACAGCCAACCAATCGCACCCCCTCGGAGAACGGAGCAGTAGAGCACCCAGCAGTGCGGTCGCCAGGGCAAGCAGCACAGCCCTTCCCACAGCCACCGAATCCCCCGCAGGAGAATGGAGGACCAGACTGAACAGCAGTGCGGTCAACAATGGCAAGCAGCACAGCCTTCCCACAGCCACCGAATCCCCCCCACCCGTGGGAAAAATGGAGCACCAGAGTGCAGCAGTGTCGTCACCAGGGCAAGCAGCACAGCCCTCCCCACAGCCACCGAACCCCCCACAGAGAATGGAGCACCAGAGTACCCAGCAGTGTGGTTGCAAGAACCAGCACAGCCCCCAACAGCCACCGAATCACTCCCCACGGAGAACGGAGCACCAGAGCACCCAGCAGTGTGGTCAGGAGGGCAAGCAGCACAGCCTCCCCACAGCCAATAAATCCCCTGCGGAGAGCCGAGAACCAGAGCGCCCAGGTATCAAGCCCAGCATCCAGCTGCCTCAGGAGCTGAGCCACAGATTTAAACTTGGCGCCTTTTTTGCTTTCCATAGACTGCTGTGCCTTTTCGGTTTGAGTCGGAGGAGCAGTGCAGATAATTACAGCAGTCTGCCTCCCATACCGACAGTGTAATTGCATCTGAGGAACAGTTCTGTAAGAGGAAAGAGCTGCACAGGAGTTTTATTTAATTGGGAACTGTACGCTGTTTAAAGATCTTTAAACCCAGCATAGCTACTGTGACTGTATTTTAAACCGTGCCTGAATCCATTATCTGTTTGGTAACCTTAAAGCCTGTAATTACTGTAAAATTTACAATCCTTGCTAAATGTTTAAAACAGTATTGATGTACTAGCTCCTGCTCCTACCTAACTCTACTTATAGCTGCCTTTCTTGTTCCTTGCAGCAGGGGGTCGCGAGGGCAGGCAGCACAGCCCTCCACAGCCACGAATACCCCCGTGGAGAACTGACACCAGAGCACCCAGTAGTGCAGTCACGAGGGCAAGCAGCACAGCCCTCCCACAGCCACCGAAGCCCTCCCCACGGAGAACGGAGCACCAGAAGCAGCCCAGCAGCGGTCGCAGGGCAGGCAGCACAGCCCTCCCCAAGCCACACGAATCCCCCCACCAGAATGGAGCACCAGAGCGCCCAGCAGTGCGGTCGCAAGGGCAAGCAGCACCCCGCCTCCCACAGCCACCGCCGCACCCCCGGAGAACGGAGCAGTAGAGCACCCAGCAGTGCGGTCGCCAGGGCAAGCAGCACAGCCCCTTCCCACAGCCACCGAATCCCCCCTGGAGAATGGAGGACCAGACTGAACAGCAGTGCGGTCGCAATGGCAAGCAGCACAGCCTTCCCACAGCCACCGAATCCCCACCCGCGGCAAAACGGAGCACCAGAGCCGCACAGCAGTGTCGTCGAGGGCAAGCAGCACAGCCCTCCCCACAGCCACAGATCCCACAGAATAGGAGCACCAGAGTGCCCAGCAGTGGGGTTGCAGGGCAAGCAGCACAGCCCCCAACAGCCACGAATCACTCCCCCACGGAGGCGGACACAGAGCACACCAGCAGTGTGGTCGTGAGGGCAAGCCAGCACAGCCCTCCCACAGCCAATAAATCACCCCCGTGGAGAACGGAGCACCAGAGCGCCCAGGTATCAAGCCCAGCATCCCAGCCTCAGGGAGCTGAGCCACAGATTTAAACTCGAGCCTTTTTGCTTTCATAGACTACTGTGCCGTTTTCGGTTTGAGTCAGGAGCAGTGCAGATAATTACAGCAGTCTGCCCCATACCCCACAGTGTAATGCATCTGGGGAACAGTTCTGTAAAGAATAAGAGCTGAACAGGAGTTATTATCGGGGAACTGTCGCTGTTTAAGATCTTTAAACCCAGCATAGCTACTGTGACTGTATTTTAACCGTGCCTGAATCCATTATCTGTTTGGTAACCTTAAAGCCTGTAATTACTGTAAAATTTACAATCCTTGCAATGTTTAAAAACAGTATTGATGATTACTAGCTCCTGCTCCCTACCTACCTACTTATAGCTGCCTTTCTTGTTCCTTGCAGCAGTCGGTCATGAGGGCTAGCAGCACAGACCTCCCACAGCCACCCGAATACCCCATGGAGAGCGAAGCACCAGAGCACAGTAGTGCAGTCACGAGGGCAAGCAGCACAGCCCTCCCCACAGCCACCGGCCTCCCCACGGAGAACGGAGCACCAGAGCCCAGCAGTGCGGTCGCAAGGGCAGGCAGCACAGCCTCCCCACTGCCACCAAACCCCCACTCGAATGGAGCACCAGAGCCCCCAGCAGTGCGATCGCAAGGGCAGCACCGCACTCCCCACAGCCAACCAATCGCACCCCGGAGAACGGAGCAGTAGAGCACCCAGCAGTGCGGTCGCAAGGCAAGCAGCACAGCCCTTCCCACAGCCACCGAATCCCACCGGAGAATGGAGGACCAGACTGAACCAGCAGTCAGCGGTCGCAATGGCAAACAGCACAGCCCCTCCCACAGCCACCGAATCCCCACACGTGGAAAACGGGCACCAGAGCGTGCAAGCAGTGTCGTCCGAGGCAAGCAGCACAGCCCTCCCACAGCCACGAATCCCCCCCCACAGAGATGGAGCACCAGAGTACCCAGGTGCGGTTGCAAGGGCAAGCAGCACAGTCCCACCAACCACGAATCACTCCCCACGGAGGCAGAACACCAGAGCACCCAGCAGTGTGGTCGTGAGGGCAAGCAGCACAGCCCTCCCACAGCAATAATCACCCCCCGTGGAGGCAGACACCAGGCGCCCAGGTATCAAGCCCAGCATCCAGCTGCCTCAGGAGCTGAGCCACAGATTTAAACTACGCCTTTTTGCTTCCATAGACTACTGTGCCTTTTCGGTTTGAGTCGGAGGAGCAGTGAGAATGACAGCAACGTCTGCCTCCCATACCCGACAGTGTAGTGCATCTGAGGAACAGTTCTTGTAAGGGAATAGAGCTGCACAGGAGTTTTTATTTAATCGGAACTGTACGCTGTTTAAAGATCTTAAACCAACATAGCTACTGTGACTGTATTTTAAACCGTGCCTGAATCAGTATCTGTTTCGGTAACCTTGAAACCTGTAATTACTAAGATTTAATCCTTGCTAAATAGCTTCAAAACAGTATTGATGTACTAGCTCCTGCTCCCACCTACCTCTACTTATAGCTGCCTTTTCTTGTTCCTTGCAGAAAAGGACTCGACAGGGCTAGCAGCACAACCCTCCCACAGCCACCGAATACCCCATGGAGAAACGAAGCACCAGAGCACCCAGTAGTGCGGTCACAAGGGAAAGCAGCACAGCCCTCCCCACAGCCGACAGCCCTCCCCACGGAGAAAGGAGCACCAGAGCGCCTAGCAGTGCGGTCGAAGGGCAGAGCAGCACAGCCCTCCCACTGCCACCGAATCCCCCCACCGGGAATGGAGCACCAGGAGCCCAGCAGTGCGGTCGCAAGGGCAAGCAGCACCGCCCCTCCCACAGCCACCACCGCAATCCCCCGGAGAACGGAGCAGTAGAGCACCCAGCAGTGCGGCCGCAAAGGCAAGCAGCACAGCCCTTCCCACAGCCACCGAATCACCCCCGGAGAAAGGAAGCACCAGAGCACCCAGCAGTGCAGTCACGAGGGCAAGCAGCACAGCCTCCCCACAGCCACCAAGCCCTCCCACGGAGAACGGAGCACCAGAGCGCCCAGCAGTGCGGTCGCAAGGGCAGGCAGCACAGCCTCCCACTGCCACCGAATCCCCCCACCGGGAATGGAGCACCAGAGCGCCCAGCAGTGCGGTCGCAAGGGCAAGCAGCACCGCCTCCCACAGCCACCGAATCGCACGGAGGAGACGGTGCAGAGCACCCAGCAGTGCGGTCGCCAGGGCAAGCAGCACAGCCCTTCCCACAGCCACGAATCCCCCGCGGAGAATGGAGGACCAGACTGAACAGCAGTGCGGTCGCAATGGCAAGCAGCACAGCCCTTCCCACAGCCACGAATCCCCCACCCGTGGAAAACGGAGCACCAGAGCGTGCAACTGCAGTCGTCGCGAGGGCAAGCAGCACAGCCTCCCACAGCCACGAATCCCCCACAGAGAATGGAGCACCAGAGTACCCAGCAGTGCGGTTGCAAGGGCAAGCAGCACAGCCCCCAACAGCCACCGAATCACTCCCCCACGGAGAACGGAGCACCAGAGCACCCAGCAGTGTGGTCGTGAGGGCAAGCAGCACAGCCCTCCCCACAGCCAATAAATCACCCCCCCCGTGGAGAACGGAGCACCAGAGCGCCCAGGTATCAAGCCCAGCATCCAGCTGCCTCAGGGAGCTGAGCCACAGATTTAAACTTGGCGCCTTTTTGCTTTCCATAGACTACTGTGCCTTTTCGGTTTGAGTCGGAGGAGCAGTGCAGATAATTACAGCAGTCTGCCTCCCATACCGACAGTGTAATTGCATCTGGGGAACAGTTCTTGTAAGGGGAATAGAGCTGCACAGGAGTTTTTTATTTAATCGGGAACTGTACGCTGTTTAAAGATCTTTAAACCCAGCATAGCTACTGTGACTGTATTTTAAACCGTGCCTGAATCCATTATCTGTTTCGGTAACCTTAAAGCCTGTAATTACTGTAAAATTTACAATCCTTGCTAAATGTTTAAAACAGTATTGATGTACTAGCTCCTGCTCCCTACCTACCTCTACTTATAGCTGCCTTTTCTTGTTCCTTGCAGCAGTGCGGTCGCGAGGGCTAGCAGCACAGCCCTCCCCACAGCCACCGAATACCCCCCATGGAGAACGAAGCACCAGAGCACCCAGTAGTGCAGTCACGAGGGCAAGCAGCACAGCCCTCCCCACAGCCACCGAAGCCCTCCCCACGGAGAACGGAGCACCAGAGCGCCCAGCAGTGCGGTCGCAAGGGCAGGCAGCACAGCCCTCCCCACTGCCACCGAATCCCCCCCCACCGGGAATGGAGCACCAGAGCGCCCAGCAGTGCGGTCGCAAGGGCAAGCAGCACGCCCTCCCCACAGCCACCCGAATCGCACCCCCGGAGAACGGAGCAGTAGAGCTCTGGGGAACAGTTCTTGTAAGTTGAATAGAGCAGCACAGGAGTTTTTATTTAATCGGGAACTGTATGCTGTTTAAAGATCTTTAAACCCAGCATAGCTACTGTGACTGTATTTTAAACCGCGCCTGAATCCATTATCTGTTTGGTAACTTAGCAAAAGCCTGTAATTACTGCAAAATTTACAATACTTGCTAAATGTTTATAACAGTATTGATGTACTAGCTCCTGCTCCCTACCTATCTCTAGTTATAGCTGCCTTTTCTTGTTCCTTGCAGCAGTGCGTCGCGAGGGCAAGCACCACAGCCCACCCCACAGCCACCGATTCCCCCCCCACCGTGGAGAAGGAATCACCAGAGCTCCCAGCAGTGCGGTCATGAGGGCAAGCAGCACAGCCCTCCCCACAGCCACCGAATCCCCCTCCCGCGGAGAATGGAGCACCAGAGCCCCCAGTAGTGCAGTCACGAGGGCAAGCAGCACAGCCTTCCCCACAGCCACCGAAGCCCTCCCTGCGGAGAACGGAGCACCAGAGTGCCCAGCAGTGCGGTCGCAAGGGCAAGCAGCAGTAATCCCCACAGCCACTGAACCCCACCCCCCCGGAGAACAGAGCACTAGGAGCACCCAGCAGTGCGGGTCGCCAGAGCAAGCAGCACAGCCCTCCCACAGCCACCGAATCCCCCACAGAATGGAGCTCCAGACCGCCCAGCAGTGCGTCGCAGAGGCAAGCAGCACAGTCATCCCCACAACCACCGATCCCACCCCCCGGAGAACGGAGCACTAGAGCACTCCAGCAGTGCGGTCGCCAGAGCAAGCAGCACAGCCTCCCCCACAGCCACCGAATCCCCCCACAGAATGGAGCTCCAGACCGCCCAGCAGTGCGGTCTCAAGGGAAGCAGCACAATCCTCCCTCAGCCACTGAATCCCTCCTGTGGAGAACAGAGCACCAGAGAATCCAGCAGTGTGGTTGCAAGGGCATGCAGCACAGCCCTCCCACAGCCACTAGATCCCCCAGAGAATGGAGCACCAGAGCGCCCAGCAGTGCGGTTGCGGAGCAAGCAGCACAGCCCCACATCCACGAATCACTCCCTCACGGAGAACTGAGCACCAGAGCACCCAGGTATCAAGCCCAGCTTCCAGCTGCCTCAGGACTGCGCCACAGATGTAAACTTGGCGCCTTTTTGCTTTCCATAGACTGCTGTGCCTTTTCGGTTTGAGTCGGAGGAGCAGTGCAGATAATTACAGCAGTCTGCCTCCCATACCGACAGTGTAATTGCATCTGGGGAACAGTTCTTGTAAGGGGAATAGAGCTGCACAGGAGTTTTTTATTTAATCGGGAACTGTATGCCGTTTAAAGATCTTTAAACCCAGCATAGCTACTGTGACTGTAATTTAAACCGTGCATGAATCCATCATCTGTTTCAGTAACCTTAAAGCCTGTAATTACTGCAAAATTTACAATCCTTGCTAAATGTTTCAAACAGTATTGATGTACTAGCTCCTGCTCCCTACCTATCTCTACTTATAGCTGCCTTTTCTTGTTCCTTGCAGCAGTGCGGTTGCGAGGGCAAGCAGCACAGCCCTCCTCAAAGCCACCAATTCCCCCCCCCGTGGAGAAGGGAGCACCAGTGCAACCAGTAGTGCAGTCACGAGTGCAAGCAGCACAGCACTCCCCACAGCCACTGAATCACACCCCCGCCCGTGAACGGAGCACTTGAGTGCCCAGTAGTGCAGTCACACGGGCAAGCAGCTCAGCCCTCCCCACAGCAACCGAAGCCCTCCCCGAGGAGAATGGAGCACCAGAGCGCCAAGCAGTGTAGTCTAAGGGCAAGCAGCACAGCCCTCCCTCACGGCCACCAATCACACCCCGGAGGCGGAGCTCTAGAGTGCCCAGCAGTGCGGTCGCTAGGGCAAGCAGCACAGCCCTCCCCACAGCCACGAATCCTCCCGAGAGAATGGAGCACCAGACCGGCCAGCAGTGCAGTCGCCAGGGCAAGCAGCACAGCCCTAGCCACAGCCACCAGATCCCCACAGAGAATGGAGCACCAGACTGCCCAGCAGTGTGGTGCAAGGACAAGCAGCACAGCGCTCCTCACAGCCACCGAATCCCCTGTGGAGAACAGAGCACGAGAGCATCCAGCAGTGTGGTCATGAGGGCAAGCAGCACAGCCCTCCCACAGCCAACCTAATCCCCCAGAGAACGAGCACCAGAGCGCCCAGCTGTGTAGTTGCTGACGGCAAGCAGCACAGCCTCCCCACAGCCACCGAATCCCCCCCCCACAGAGAACGGAGCACCAGAGCACCCAGCAGTGCGGTCGCGAGGGCAAGCAGCACAGCCCTCCCCACAGCCAATGAATCCCCCCCCCGTGGAGAACGGAGCACCAGAGCGCCCAGGTATCAAGCCCAGCTTCCAGCTGCCTCAGGGAGCTGCGCCACAGATTTAAACTTGACGCCTTTATGCTTTCCATAGACTGCTGTGCCTTTTCGGTTTGAGTCGGTGAGCAGTGCAGATAATTACAGCAGTCTGCCTCCTATACCGACAGTGTAATTGCATCTGTGGAACAGTTCTTGTAAGGGTAATAGAGCTGCACAGGAGTTTGTTCTTTAATCGGGAACTGTACACAGTTTAAAGATCTTTAAACCCAGCATAGCTACTGTGACTGTATTTTAAACCGTGCCTAAATCCATTATCTGTTTTGGTAACCTTAAAGCCTGTAATTACTGCAAAATTTACAATCCTTGCTAAATAGTTAAAACAGTATTGATGTACTAGCTCCTTCTCCCTACCTACCTCTACTTATAGCTGCCTTTTCTTGTTCCTTGCAGCAGTGCGGTCGCGAGGGCAAGCACCACAGCCTCCCACAGCCACGAATCCCCCAATGGAGAAAGAAGCAGCAGAGTGCCCAGCAGTGTGGTTATGAGGGCAAGCAGCACAGCCTCCACACAGCCACCGAATCCCCCCCCGTGGAGAACGGAGCACCAGAGCGCCCAGCAGTGCAGTCGCGAGGGCAAGCAGCACAGCCCTCCCCACAGACACCGAATCCCCCCACGGAGAACGGAGCACCAGAGCGCCCAGCAGTGCAGTCGCGAGGGCAAGCAGCACAGCCCTCCCCACAGCCACAGAATCCCCACGGGAATGGAGACCAGAGCGCCCAGCAGTGCGGTCGCGAGGGCATGCAGAACAGCCCTCCCCACAGCCCCGAATCACCCCCCTGAGAGCGGGCACCAGAGCACCCAGTAGTGCATTCGTGAGTGCAAGCAGCACAGCCCTCCCCACAGCCACCGAATCCCCCCGGAGAACGGAGCACAAGAGCACCCAGCAGTGCGGTCGCCAGGGCAAGCAGCACAGCCCTCCCCACAGCCACCGAATCCCCCCCGCCACAGAGAATGGAGCAGCAGACCTCCCAGCAGTGCGGTCGCAAGGGCAAGCAGCACAGCCCTCCCCACAGCCACTGAATTTCCTCCCACAGAGACCGGGGCAACAGAGTGCACAGCAGTGTGGTCATGAGGGCAAGCAGCACTGCCCTCCCACAGCCACTGAATACCCCATGGAGAATGGAGCACCAGGCGCCCAGCAGTGCGGTCAGAGGACAAGCAGCAGGCCCTCCTCACAGCCACGAATCCCCCCTGCAGAGAAGGGCTCCAGGCGTGCAGCAGTGCAGTCGTGAGGGCAAGCAGCACAGCCCTCCCACAGCTACGAAGCCCTCCGTGCGGAGAATGGAGCACCGGAGCACCAAGCAGTGCGGTCGCAAGGCAAGCAGCACAGCCCTCCCAACAGCCATCGAATCCCACCACCTCCCGGAGAAAGGAGCACTAGGGCGCCCGCAGTGCGGCCGCCAGGGCAAGCAGCACAGCCCTTCCCACAGCCACCAAATCCCCCACCCGCGGAGAATGGAACACCAGACCGCCCAGCAGTGCGGTCGCAAATGCAAGCAGCACAGCCCTCCCCACAGCCACGAATCCCCCCTCAAAAGCGGGCACCAGGCGTCCAGCAGTGCGGTTGCGAGGGCAAGCAGCACAGCCCCCCCCACAGCCACCGAATCCCTCCACCACAGAGAACGGAGCACCAGACCACCCAGCAGTGCGGTCGCGAGGGCAAGCAGCACAGCTCTCCCCACAGCCAATGAATCCCCCCTCGCGGAGAATGGAGCACCAGAGCACCCAGGAATCAAGCCCAGCTTCCAGCTGCCTCAGGGAGCTGCGCCACAGATTTAAACTTGGCGCCTTTTTGCTTTCCATAGACTGCTGTGCCTTTTCGGTTTGAGTCGGAGAGCAGTGCAGAAAATTACAGCAGTCTGCCACCCATACCGACAGTGTAATTGCATCTGGGGAACAGTTCTTGTAAGGGAATAGAGCTGCACAGGGCTTTTCTTTAATCAGGAACTGTATGCTGTTTAAAGATCTTTAAACCCAGCATAGCTACTGTGACTGTATTTTAAACCGTGCCTGAATCCATTATCTGTTTTGGTAAATTTAAAGCCTGTAATTACTGCAAAATTTACAATCCCTGCTAAATGGTTACAACAGTATTGATGTACTAGCTCCTCCTCCCTACCCACCTCTACTTATAGCTGCCTTTTCTTGTTACTTGCAGCAGTGCGGTGGCGAGGGCAAGCACCACAGCCCTCCCCACAGCGACCGAATCCCCCCCATAGAGAAGGAAGCACCAGAGCGCCCAGTAGTGCGGTCATGAGGGCAAGCAGCACAGCTCTCCCCACAGCCACCGAACCCCCTGCAGAGAGCAGAGCACCAGGGCGCCCAGCAGTGCGGTCGCGACGGCAAGCAGCACAGCCCTCCCCACAGCCACGAATCCACCCACGGAGAGCGGGCACCAGAGCACCCAGGAGTGCAGTCACGAGGCAAGCAGCTCAGCCCTCCCACAGCCACCAGCCCTCCCGGGAGAACGGAGCACCAGAGCGCCGAGCAGTGTGGTCACAAGGGCAAGCAGCACCGCCTCCCCACAGCCACCAATCGCACCCCCATGGAGAACGGAGCAGTAGAGTGCCCAGCAGCGCTGTCGCCAGGGCAAGCAGCACAGCCCTTCCCACAGCCACTGAATCGCCCCACCGTGGAAAGCGGAGCACCAGAGCGTGCAGCAGTGTGGTCGCGGGGAAGCAGCACAGCCCTCCCCACAGCCACGAATCCCCCCGCAGAGAATGGAGCACCAGAGTGCCCAGCAGTGCGGTTGCAAGGGCAAGCAGTACAGCCCCCCCCAACAGCCACCGAATCACTCCCCCATGGAGAACGGAGCACCAGAGCACCCAGCAGTGTGGTCGTGAGGGCAAGCAGCACAGCCCTCCCCACAGCCAATAAATCCCCCACAGCGTAGAACGGAGCACCAGAGCGCCCAGGTATCAAGCCCAGCTTCCAGCTGCCTCAGGGAGCTGTGCCACAGATTTAAACTTGGCGCCTTTTTGCTTTCCTTAGACTGATGTGCCTTTTCGGTTTGAGTCGGAGGAGCAGTGCAGATAATTACAGCAGTCTGCCTCCCATACCGACAGTGTAATTGCATCTGGGGAACAGTTCTTGTAAGGGGAATAGAGCTGCACAGGAGCTTTTTATTTAATCGGGAACTGTATGCTGTTTAAAGATCTTTAAACCCAGCATGGCTACTGTGACTGTGTTTTAAACCGTGCCTGAATCCATTATCTGTTTCGATAACCTTAAAGCCTGTAATTACTGTAAAATTTACAATCCTTGCTAAATGTTTAAAACAGTGTTGATGTACTAGCTCCTCATCCCTACCTACCTCTTCTTATAGCTGCCTTTTCTTGCTCCTTGCTGCAGTGCGGTCGCGAGGGCAAGCACCACAGCCCTCCCCACAGCCGCCGAATCCCCCCCCATGGAGAAGGAAGCACAAGAGCACCCAGCAGTGCGGTCGTGAGGGCAAGCAGCACAGCCCTCCCCACAGCCACCGAATCCCCCAGCGGAGAACGGAGCACCAGAGCGCAAAGCAGTGCGGTCGGGAGGGCAAGCAGCACTGCCTTCCCCAAAGCCACCGAATCACCCCCCGCGGAGAACGGAGCACCAGAGCACCCAGCAGTGCGGTCAGGAAGGCAAGCAGCACAGCCCTCTCCACAGCCACCGAATCCCCCCCCACCTGGGACGTAGCACCAGAGCGCCCAGCAGTGGGTCGCGAGGGTAAGCAGCAGAGCCTTCCCCAAAGCCACTGAATCCCCCTCCATGGAGAACGGAGCACCAGATCACCCAGTAGTGCAGTCATGAGGGCAAGCAGCAGAGCCCTCCCCAAAGCCAATGAATCCCTCCCCACAGAGAATGGAGCACCAGAGCACCCAGCAGTGCGGTCACAAGGGCAAGCAGCACAGCCCTCCCACAGCCACCAAATCCACCCCCGCGGAGAATGGAGCACTAGTGCGCCCAGCAGTGCGGTCACCAGGGTAAGCAGCACAGCCCTCCCCGCAGCCACCGAATCCCCCCCAGTGGAGAATGGAGCACCAGACCGCCCAGCAGTGCGGCCGCAAGGGCAAGTAGCACAGTCCTCACCACAGACACTGAATCCCCCCACGGAAAACGGAGCACCAGAGCGCCCAGCAGTGTGTTTGCGAGGGCAAGCAGCACAGCCCTCCCCACAGCCAGCGAATCCCCCACGGAATGGAGCACCAGGCGCCCAGCAGTGTGGTCGTGAGGGCAAGCAGCAGAACCCTCCCACTGCCACAAGCCCTCCCATGGAGAATGGAGCACCAGAGCGCCCAGCAGTGCGGTCGCAGGACAAGCAGCACAGCCCTCCACACAGCCACCTAATTACACCCACCTCGGAGAATGGAGCACTAGAGCGCCAAGCAGTGCGGTCACCAGGGTAAGTAGCACAGCCCTCTCCACAGCCACCGAATTCCCCCCACGGAGAATGGAGCACCAAACCGCCCAGCAGTGCGGTCGCAAGGGCAAGCAGCACAACCCTCCCCACAGACACCGAATCCCCCCGCGGAGAATGGAGCACCAGAGTGCCCAGCAGTGCAGTCGCTAGGGCATGCAGCACAGCCATCCTTGCAGCCACTGAATCCCCCCGCGGAGAACAGAGCACCAGAGCGCCTAGCACTGCGGTCATGAGTGCAAGCAGCACAGTCCTCCACACAGCCACCGAATCCACCCCGTGGAGAACAGAGCACCACTGCGCCCAGCAGTGTGGTCATGAGGGCAAGCAGCAGAGCCCTCCCCACAGCCACCGAATTACCCCAACGGAGAACGGAGCACCAGAGTGCCCAGCAGTGCGGTCGTGAGGGCAAGCAACACTGCCCTCCTTACAGCTACTGAATCCCACCATGGAGAATGGAGCACCAGAGTGCCCAGGTATCAACCCCAGCTACCTCCTGCCTCAGGAGCTGCACCACAATTTAAACCTGGCGCCTTTTGCTTTCCATTGACTGCTGTGCCTTTCCGGTTAGAGTCGGAGGAACAGTGCAGATAATTACAGCAGTCTGCCTCCCATACCGACAGTGTCATTGCATCTGGGGAACAATGCTTGAAAGGGGAATAGAGCTGCACAGGAGTTTTTATTTAATCGGAACTGTCACTGTTTAAAGATCTTTAAACACAGCATAGCTACTGTGACTGTATTTTAAACAGTGCCTGAACTGTTATCTGTTTTGGTAACATTAAAGCCTGTAATTACTGCAAAATTTACAATCCTTGCTAAATTTTATAACAGTATTGATGTACTAGCTCCTCCTCCCAACCTACCTCTACATATAGCTGCCTTTTCTTGTTCCTGCAGCAGTGCGGTTGCGGGGCAGGCAGCACAGTCCTCCCACTGCCACTGAATCCCCACCGGAGAACAGAGCACCAGGCCCCAGCAGTGCTGTCACTAGGGCAAGCAGCACAGCCCTCCCATAGCCACCCAGATCCCCCGCAGAGTAGGGGCACCAGAGCACCCAGGTAGCATGCCCAGCTCCAGCTGCCTCAGAGAGCTGCACCACAGATTTAAACTTGGCGCCTTTTGCTTTCCATAGACTGCCGTGCCTTTCGGTTTGAGTCGGAGAGCAGTGCAGATAATTACAGCAGTCTGCCTCCCATACGGACAGTGTAATTGCATCTGGGGAACAGTACTTGTAAGGGGAATAGAGCTGTACAGGAGTGTTTTCTTTAATTGGGAACTGTGCTGTATAAAGATCTTTAAACCCAGCATAGCTACTGTGACTGTATTTTAAATCGTGCCTGAATCCATTATCTGTTGGTAACCTTAAAGCCTGTAATTACTGCAAAATTTACAATCCTTGCTAAATGTTTAAAACAGTATTGATGTACTAGCTCCTGCTCCCTACCTACCTCTACTTGTAGCTGCCTTTTCTTGTTCCTTGCAGCAGTGCGGTCGCGAGGGGCAAGCTGCACAGCCCTCCCCACAGCCACTGAATCCCCTCCATGGAGAACGGAGCTCCAGAGCGCCCTGCAGTGCGGTCACGAGGCAAGCAGTACAGACCTCCCCACAGCCACCCGATACGCCCCCGTGGAGAACTGAGCACCAGAGCCCAGCTGGCGCGGTCACGAGGGCAAGCAGCACAGCCCTCCCCACAGGCACCGAATCCCTCTCACGGAGAACAGGGCACCAGGCGCCCAGCAGTGTGGTCATGAGGGCAAGCAGCACTGCCTCCCCATAGCCACCAAATCCCCCACGGAGGACAGAGCACCAGAACTCCCAGCAGTGCGGTCACCAGGAAAGCAGCACAGCCCTCCTCCAGCCACCAAATCCCCCTAGAGAAGGAGCTCCAGAGCATCCAGCAGTGCTGTCGTGAGGGCAAGCAGCACAGCCCTCCCCACAGCCACCGAAGCCCTCCAAGCGGAGAATGGAGCAGCGAGCGCCCAGCAGCAGGTCGCAAGGGCAAGCAGCACAGCCCTCCCACAGCCATCGAATCCCACCCTCCCAGAGAATGGAGCACTAGGGCGCCCAGCAGTGCGGTCGCTAGGGCAAGCAGCAAAGCCTTCCCACAGCCACCAAATCCCCCGCTGGAGAATGGAAGAGCAGACCACCCAGCAGTGCGGGTCACAAATGCAAGCAACACAGCCCTCACCCAACAGCCACCGAATCCCCTCAGAGAACTGAGCACCAGAGCGCCCAGCAGTGCGGTTACGAGGCAAGCAACAGCCCCCCCACAGCCACCCCAATCCCTCCACCACAGAGAACGGAGCACCAGAGCACCCAGCAGTGCGGTCAAGAGGCAAGCAGCACGCCCTCCCCACAGCCAATGAATCCCCACGTGGAGAACGGAGCACCAGAGCACCAAGGAATCAAGCCCAGCTTCCAGCTGCCTCATGGATTCAGCCACAGATTTAAACTTGGCACCTTTTTGCTTTCCATAGACTGCTGTGCCTTTTTGGTTTGAGTCAGTGGAGCAGTGCAGAAAATTACAGCAGTCTGCCTCCCATACCGACAGTGTAATTACATCTGGGGAACAGTACTGTAAGGGGAATAGAGCTGCACAGGAGTTTTCTTTAATAGGGAACTGTATGCTGTTAAAGATCTTTAAACCCAGCCTAGCTACTGTGACTGTATTTTAAACTGTGCCTGAATCCATTATCTCTTTTGGTAACCTTAAAGCCTGTAATTACTGCAAAATTTACAATCCTTGCTAAATGGTTAAAACAGTAGTTGATGTACTAGCTCCTCCTCCTACCCACCTCTACTTATAGCTGCCTTTTCTTGTTCCTTGCAGCAGTGCGGTCGCGAGGGCAAGCAGCACAACCCTCCCCACAGCCACCAAATCCCACGCGTGGAGAACGGAGCACCCAGTAGTGCAGTCGTGAGGGCAAGCAGCTCAGCCCTCCCCACAGCCACCGAAGCCCTCCCCGTGGAGAACAGAGCAGTAGAGCGCCCAGCAGTGTGGTCGCCAGGGCAAGCAGCACAGCCCTTCCCACAGCCACCGAACCCACCCCACGGAGAATGGAGCACCAGACCGCCCAGCAGTGCGCTCACAAGGGCAAGCATCACAGCCCTCCCCACAGCCACCGAATCCCCCCACCCGTGGAAAACGGCGCACCAGAGTGCCCAGCAGTGCGGTTGCAAGGCAAGCAGCACAGCCCCCAACAGCCACCGAATCACTCCCCACGGAGAACGGAGCACCAGAGCACCCAGCAGTGGTCGCGAGGGCAAGCAGCACAGCCCTCCCACAGCCAATAAATCCACCCCGGAGAGCGGAGCACCAGGTCGCCCAGGTATCAAGCCCAGCTTCCAGCTGCCTCAGGAGCTGCGCCACAGATTTTAAACTTGGCGCTTTTGCTTTCCATAGACTGCTGTGCCTTTTCGGTTTGAGTCGGAGGAGCAGTGCAGATAATTACAGCAGTCTGCCTCCCATACCGACAGTGTAATTGCATCTGGGGAACAGTTCTTAGGGAATAGAGCTGCACAGGAGTTTTTTCTTTAATCGAACTGTACACTGTTTAAAGATCTTTAAACCCAGCATAGCTACTGTGACTGTATTTTAAACCGTGCCTGAATCCATTATCTGTTTCGGTAACCTTAAAGCCTGTAATTACTGTAAAATTTGCAATCCTTGCTAAATGTTTAAAACAGTATTGATGTACTAGCTCCTGCCCTACCTACCTCTACTTATAGCTGCCTTTTTCTTGTTCCTTGCAGCAGTGCGGTCGCGAGGGCAAGCAGCACAGCCCTCCCACAGCCACCGAAGCCCTCCCCATGGAGAATGGAGCACCAGAGCGCCCAGCAGTGAGGTCTCATGGGCAGGCAGCACAGTCCTCCCCACTGCCACCGATCCCACCCCCGTAGAACGGAGCACTAGAGCACCCAGCAGTGCGGTCACTGGGCAGCACAGCCTCCCAGAGCACACCGAATCCCCCATGGAGAATGGAGCACCAGACCGCCCAGCAGTGCGGTCGCCAGGGCAAGCAGCACAGCCCTCCACACAGCCACCGAATCACCCCCCCGCAGAGAATGGAACACCAGACCGCCCAGCAGTGCGGTCACAAAGGCAAACATCACAGCCCTCCCCAGAGCCACTGAATTCCCCCTGGCAGAGAACGGAGCCCCAGAGCGCCCAGCAGTGCGGTCATGTGGGCAAGCAGCACAGCCCTCCCCACAGCCACCGAAGCCCTCCATGCGGAGAATGGAGCACCGGAGCGCCCAGCAGAGCGGTCGCAAGGGCAAGCAGCACAGCCCTCCCACAGCCATCGAATCCCACCCTCCCGGAGAACGGAGCACTAGGCGCCCAGCAGTGCGGTCGCTAGGAGCAAGCAGCACAGCCCTTCCCACAGCCACCGAATCCCCCCCGCGGAGAATGGAAGACCAGACCACCCAGCAGTGCGGTCGCAAGGGCAAGCAACACAGCCCTCCCCACAGCCACCGAATCCCCCCCCTCAGAGAACTGAGCACCAGAGCGCCCAGCAGTGCGGTTGCGAGGGCAAGCAGCACAGCCCTCCCCACAGCCACCGAATCTCTCCCCCACGGAGAACGGAGCACCAGAGCACCCAGCAGTGCGGTCGCGAGGGCAAGCAGCACAGCCCTCCCACAGCCAATGAATCCCCGTGGAGAACGGAGCACCAGGGCACACAGGAATCAAGCCCAGCTTCCAGCTGCCTCATGGAGCTGCGCCACAGATTTAAACTTGGCACCTTTTGCTTTCCATAGACTGCTGTGCCTTTTTGGTTTGAGTCGGAGGGCAGTGCAGAAATTACAGCAGTCTGCCTCCCATACCGACAGTGTAATTACATCTGGGGAACAGTACTCGTAAGGGGAATAGAGCTGCACAGGAGTTTTTTCTTTAATAGGGAACTGTATGCTATTTAAAGATCCTTAAACCCAGCCTAGCTACTGTGACTGTATTTTAAACCGTGCCTGAATCCATTATCTGTTTTGGTAACCTTAAAGCTGTAATTACTGCAAAATTTACAATCCTTGCTAAATGGTTAAAACAGTATTGATGTACTAGCTCCTCCTCCCTACCCACCTCTACTTAAAGCTGCCTTTTCTTGTTCCTTGCAGCAGTGCGGTCGCGAGGGCAAGCAGCACAGCCATCCCACAGTCACCGAATCCCCAAGAGAGGCGGAGCACCAGAGCGCCCAGCAGTGCGGTCACTAAGGGCAAGCAGCACAGCCTCCCACAGCCACCGAATCGCACCCCCCAGAGAACGGAGCAGTAGAGCCCCAGCAGCGCGGGTCGCCAGGGCAAGCAGCACAGCCCTTCCCACAGCCACCCAACCCACCCCGCTGGAGAATGGAGCACCAGACCGCCCAGCAGTGCGGTCACAAGGGGCAAGCATCACAGCCCTCCCACAGCCACGAATCCCCCACCCGTGGAAAGCGGAGCACCAGAGCGTACATCAGTGTGGTCGCGAGGGCAAGCAGCACAGCCCTCCCCACAGCCACCGAATCCCCCAACCCATGGAAAACGGAGCACCAGAGTGCCCAGCAGTGTGGTTGCAAAGGCAAGCAGCACAGCCCCCCCAACAGCCACCGAATCACTCCCCCATGGAGAACGGAGCACCAGAGCACCCAGCAGTGTGGTCACGAGGGCAAGCAGCACAGGCCTCTCCACAGCCAATAAATCCACCCCCCCCGGAGAACGGAGCACCAGAGCGCCCAGGTATGAAGCCCAGCTTCTAGCTGCCTCAGGGAGCTGCGCCACAGATTTAAACTTGGCGCCTTTTTGCTTTCCATAGACTGCTGTGCCTTTTCGGTTTGAGTCGGAGGAGCAGTGCAGATAATTACAGCAGTCTGCCTCCCATACCGACAGTGTAATTGCATCTGGGGAACAGTTCTTGTAAGGGGAATAGAGCTGCACAGGAGTTTTTTATTTAATCGGGAACTGTACGCTGTTTAAAGATCTTTAGACCCAGCATAGCTACTGTGACTGTATTTTAAACCGTGCCTGAATCCATTATCTGTTTCGGCAACCTTAAAGCCTGTAATTACTGTAAAATTTGCAATCCTTACTAAATGTTTAAAACAGTATTGATGTACTAGCTCCTGCTCCCTACCTACCTCTACTTATAGCTGCCTTTTCTTGTTCCTTTCAGCAGTGCGGTCGCGAGGGCAAGCAGCACAGCCCTCCCCACAGCCACCGAATCCCCCACCCACAGAGAACAGAGCACCAGAGCACCCAGTAGTGCAGTCGCGAGGGTAAGCAGCACAGCCCTCCCCACAGCCACCTAAGCCCTCGCCGTGAAGAACTGAGCACCAGAGCCCAGCAGTGAGGTCTCAAGGGCAGGCAGCACAGCCCTCCCCACTGCCACCGAATCCCACCCCGTGAGAATGGAGCACTAGAGCACCCAGCAGTGCGGTCACCAGGGCAAGCAGCACAGCCCTCCCAGAGCCACCAATCCCCCCATGGAGAATGGAGCACCAGACCGCCCAGCAGTGCGGTCACCAGGGCAAGCAGCACAGCCCTCCCACAGCCACCGAATCCCCACGCAGAGAATGGAACACCAGACCGCCCAGCAGTGCGGTCACAGACAAACATCACAGCCCTCCCACAGCCACTGAATCCCCTGGCAGAGACGGAGCCCAGAGCCCAGCAGTGCGGTCGTGAGGGCAAGCAGCACAGCCCTCCCCACAGCCACCGAAGCCCTCCATGCGGAGAATGGAGCACCAGAGCGCCCAGCAGTGCAGTCGCAAGGGCAAGCAGCACAGCCCTCCCCACAGCCATCGAATCCCACCCTCCCGGAGAACGGAGCACTAGGGCGCCCAGCAGTGCGGTCGCCAGGGCAAGCAGCACAGCCCTTCCCACAGCCACCGAATCCCCCCGCGGAGAATGGAAGACCAGACCACCCAGCAGTGCGGTCGCAGGGCAAGCAACACAGCCCCCCCACAGCCACCGAATCCCCTCAGAGAACTGAGCACCAGAGCGCCCAGCAGGCGCCAGGAGGGCAAGCAGCACAGCACCCCCACAGCCACCGAATCCCTCCACCACAGAGAACGGAGCACCAGAGCACCCAGCAGTGCAGTCACGAGGGCAAGCAGCAGCAGCCTCCCACAGCCAATGAATCCCCGTGGAGAATGGAGCACCAGGGCACACAGGAATCAAGCCCAGCTTCCAGCTGCTCATGGAGCTGTGCCACAGATTTAAACTTGGCACCTTTTTGCTTTCCATAGACTGCTGTGCCTTTTCGGTTTGAGTCGGAGGAGCAGTGCAGAAAATTACAGCAGTCTGCCTCCCATACCGACAGTGTAATTACATCTGGGGAACAGTACTCGTAAGGGGAATAGAGCTGCACAGGAGTTTTTTCTTTAATCGGGAACTGTATGCTGTTTAAAGATCTTTAAACTCAGCCTAGCTACTGTGACTGTATTTTAAACCGTGCCTGAATCCATTATCTGTTTTGGTAACCTTAAAGCCTGTAATTACTGCAAAATTTACAATCCTTGCTAAATGGTTAAAACAGTATTGATGTACTAGCTCCTCCTCCTTCCCACCTCTACTTATAGCTGCCTTTTCTTGTTCCTTGCAGCAGTGCGGTCCTGAGGGCAAGCAGCACAACCCTCCCACAGTCACGAATCCCCCCCGTGGAGAACGTAGCACCAGAGCACCCAGTAGTGCAGTCGCGAGGGCAAGCAGCTCAGCCTTCCCCACAGCCACCGAAGCCTTCCCCGTGGAGAACGGAGCACCAGAGCGCCCAGCAGTGTGGTCACAAGGGCAAGCAGCACCGACCTCCCCACAGCCACCGAATCGCACCCCCCCCCCAGAGAACGGAGCAGTAGAGCGCCCAGCAGTGTGGTCGCCAGGGCAAGCAGCACAGCCCTTCCCACAGCCACCGAACCCACCCCACGGAGAATGGAGCACCAGACCGCCCAGCAGTGCGGTCACAAGGGCAAGCATCACAGCCCTCCCCACAGCCACCGAATCCCCCCACCCGTGGAAAACGGAGCACCAGAGCATACAGCAGTGTCGTCACGAGGGCAAGCAGCACAGCCCTCCCCACAGCCACCGAATCCCCCCCCACAGAGAATGGAGCACCAGAGTGCCCAGCAGTGCGGTTGCAAAGGCAAGCAGCACAGCCCCCAACAGCCACCGAATCACTCCCCCACGGAGAACAGAGCACCAGAGCACCCAGCAGTGTGGTCACGAGGGCAAGCAGCACAGCCCTCCCCACAGCCAATAAATCCACCCCCCCCGGAGAACGGAGCACCAGAGCGCCCAGGTATCAAGCCCAGCTTCCAGCTGCCTCAGGGAGATGCACCACAGATTTAAACTTGGCGCCTTTTTGCTTTCCATAGACTACTGTGCCTTTTCGGTTTGAGTCGGAGGAGCAGTGCAGATAATTACAGCAGTCTGCCTCCCATACCGACAGTGTAATTGCATCTGGGGAACAGTTCTTGTAAGGGGAATAGAGCTGCACAGGAGTTTTTTATTTAATCGGGAACTGTACGCTGTTTAAAGATCTTTAAACCCAGCATAGCTACTGTGACTGTATTTTAAACCGTGCCTGAATCCATTATCTGTTTCGGTAACCTTAAAGCCTGTAATTACTGTAAAATTTACAATCCTTGCTAAATGTTTAAAACAGTATTGATGTACTAGCTCCTGCTCCCTACCTACCTCTACTTATAGCTGCCTTTTCTTGTTCCTTGCAGCAGTGCGGTCGCAAGGGCTAGCAGCACAGCCCTCCCCACAGCCACCAAATCCCCCACGTGGAGAACGAAGCACCAGAGCACCCAGTAGTGCAGTCACGAGGGCAAGCAGCACAGCCCTCCCCACAGACACCAAGCCCTCCCCACAGAGAACGGAGCACCAGGCGCCCAGCAGTGCGGTCGCAAGGGCAGGCAGCACAGCCCTCCACACTGCCACCGAATCCCACCCCCCATAGAACAGAGCACTAGAGCGCCCAGCAGTGCGGTCACCAGGGCAAACAGCACAGCCCTCCCAGAGCCACGAATCCCCCATGGATAATGGAGCACCAGACTGCCCACCAGTGCGGCCGCCAGGGCAGCACAGCCTCCACACAGCCACCGAATCCCCCCCAGGAGAATGGAGAAACAGACCGCCCAGCAGTGCGGTCACAAAGGCAAACATCACAGCCCTCCCCAGAGCCACTGAATCCCTCCTGGCAGAGAACGGAGCCCCAGAGCACCCAGCAGTGCGGTCGTGAGGGCAAGCAGCACAGCCCTCCCCACAGCCAATGATTCCCCCCACGTGGAGAACGGAGCACCAGAGCACCCAGGTATCAAGCCCAGCTTTCAGCTGCCTCAGGGAGCTGCACCACAGATTTAAACTTGGAGCCTTTTTACTTTCCATAGACTGCTGTGCCTTTTCGGTTTGAGTCGGAGGAGCAGTGCAGATAATTACAGTAGTCTGCCTCCTATACCGACAGTGTAATTGCATCTGGGGAACAGTTCTTGTAATGGGAATAGAGCTGCACAGGAGTTTTTTCTTTAATCGGAAATGTACGCTGTTTAAAGATCTTTAAACCCAGCATAGCTACTGTGACTGTATTTTAAACCGTGCCTGAATCCATTATCTGTTTTGGTAACCTTAAAGCCTGTAATTACTGCAAAATTTACAATCCTTGCTAAATGGTTAAAACAGTATTGATGTACCAGCTCTTCCTCCCTACCTACCTCTACAGATAGCTGCCTTTTCTTGTTCCTTGCAGCAGTGCGGTCGCGAGGGCAAGCACCACAGCCCTCCCCACAGCCACCGAATCCCTCCCCCGTGGAGAAGGAAGCACCAGAGCGCCCAGCAGTGCGGTCACGAGGGCAAGCAGCACAGCCCTCCCCAGAGCCACAGAATCCCCCCCGGAGAACGGATCACCTGAGCACCCAGCAGTGCGGTCGTGAGGGCAAGCAGCACAGCCCTTCCCACAGCCATTGAATCCCCTTGGAGAACGGAGCACCAGATCGCCCAGCAGTGCAGTCACGAGGGCAAGCAGCACAGCCTCCCCACACCACCGAATCCCCACCAAGGGACAGGAGCACCAGAGCGCCCAGCACTGTGGTCGCAAGAGCAAGCAGCACAGCCTCCCCACAGCCACCGAACGCCACCCCCGGAGAATGGAGCACTAGGCGCCCAGCAGTGTGGTCACCAGGGCAAGCAGCACAGCCCTCCCATGCAACGAATCCCCCATGGAGAATGGAGCACCAGACCGCCCAGCAGTTCGGTCACAAGGGCAAACAGCACAGTCCTCCTCACGGCCACTGAATCCCTCCTCGTGGAGAACGGAGCACTAGAGTGTCCAGCAGTGTGGTCGCAAGGGCAAGCAGCACAGCCCTCCCCACAGCCACCAAATCCCCCCCGCGGAGAATAGAGCTCCAGAGCGCCCAGCAGTGCGGTTGCGCATGCAAGCAGCACAGCCCTCCCCACAGCCAATGAATCCCCCCCACGGAGAACGGAGCACCAGAGTGCCCAGGTATCAAGCCCAGCTTCCAGCTGCCTCAGGGAGCTGCGCCACAGATGTAAACTTGGCGCCTTTTTGCTTTCCATAGACTGCTGTGTCTTTTCGGTTTGAGTCGGAGGAGCAGTGCTGATAATTACAGCAGTCTGCCTCCTGTACCGACAGTGTAATTGCATCTGGGGAACAGTTCTTGTAAGGTGAATAGAGCAGCACAGGGGTTTTTTATTTAATCAGGAACTGTACACTGTTTAAAGATCTTTAAACCCAGCATAGCTACTGTGACTGTATTTTAAACCATGCCTGAATCCATTATCTGTTTCGGTAACCTTAAAGCCTGTAATTACTGCAAAATTTACAATCCTTGCTAAATGTTTAAAACAGTATTGATGTACTCGCTCCTGCTCCCTACCTACCTCTACTTATAGCTGCCTTTTCTTGTTCCTTGCAGCAGTGCGTTCGCGAGGGCAAGCACCACAGCCCTCCCCACAGCCACCGAATCCCCCCCCTGGAGAAGGAAGCTCCAGAGCGCCCAGCAGTGCGGTCATGAGGGCAAGCAGCACAGCCATCCCCACAGCCATCGAAGCCCTCCCCACGGAGAACGGAGCACCAGAGCGCCCAGCAGTGCGGTCATGAGGGCAAGCAGCACAGCCTCCCCACAGCCACCGAATCCCCCTCCCGCGGAGAAAGGAGCACCAGAGCACCCAGTAGTGCAGTCGTGAGGGCAAGCAGCACAGCCCTCCCCACAGCCGCCGAATCCCTCCCCAAGGAAAACGGAGCACCAGAGCACCCAGCAGTGTGGTCGCAAGGGCAAGCAGCACAGCCCTCCCCACAGCCACCGAATCCCACCCCCCCGGAGAACGGAGCACAGAGCGCCTGCAGTGCGTGTCGCCAGGGCAAGCAGCACAGCCCTCCCCACAGCCACCGAATCCCCCACAGAGAATGGAGCTCCAGACCGCCCAGCAGTGCGGTCTAAAGGGCAAACAGCACAATCTTCCCCAGCCACCTAATCCCCCCACGGAGAATGGAGCACCAGACCTACAAAGCAGTGCGGTCGCAAGGGCAAGCAGCACAGTCCTCCCCACAGCCACCGAATCCCTCCCCATGGAGAACGGAGCACCAGAGCATCCAGCAGTGTGGTTGCAAGGGCATGCAGCACAGCCCTCCCACAGCCACCGAATCCGCCGCAGAGAATGGAGCACCAGAGCGCCCAGCAGTGCGGTTGCGGCGCAAGCAGCACAGCTCCCCACATCCACTGAATCACTCCCTCACGGAGAACTGAGCACCAGAGCACCCAGGTATCAAGCCCAGCTTCCAGCTGCCTCAGGAAGCTGCGCCACAGATGTAAACTTGGCGCCTTTTGCTTTCCATAGACTGCTGTGCCTTTTCGGTTTGAGTCGGAGGCAGTGCAGATAATTACAGCAGTCTGCCTCCCATACCGACAGTGTAATTGCATCTGGGGAACAGTTCTTGTAAGGGGAATAGAGCTGCACAGGAGTTTTTACTTTAATCGGGAACTGTACGATGTATAAAGATCTTTAAACCCAGCATAGCTACTGTGACTCTATTTTAAACCGTGCCTGAATCCATTATCTGTTTCGGTAACCTTAAAGCCTGTAATTACTGCAAAATTTACAATCCTTGCTAAATGTTTAAAACAGTATTGATGTACTCGCTCCTGCTCCCTACCTACCTCTACTTATAGCTGCCTTTTCTTGTTCCTTGCAGCAGTGCGTTCTCGAGGGCAAGCACTACAGCCCTCCCCACAGCCACCGAATCCCCCACGGAGAAGGAAGCTCCAGAGTGCCCAGCAGTGCGGTCACGAGGGCAAGCAGCACAGCCATCCCCACAGCCACCGAAGCCCTCCCCACGGAGAACGGAGCACCAGAGCGCCCAGCAGTGCGGTCATGAGGGAAAGCAGCACAGCCCTCTCCACAGCCACCGAATCTCCCTCCCGCGGAGAACGGAGCACCAGAGCACCCAGTAGTGCAGTCGTGAGGGCAAGCAGCACAGCCCTCCCCACAGCCACCGAATCCCTCCCCACGGAAAACGGAGCACCAGAGCACCCAGCAGTGCGGTCGCAAGGGCAAGCAGCACAGCCCTCCTCACAGCCACCGAATCCCACCCCCGGAGAACGGAGCACCAGAGCGCCAGCAGTGCGGTCGCCAGGCAAGCAGCACAGCCCTCCCACAGCCACCGAATCCCCCACAGAGAATGGAGCCCAGACCGCCCAGCAGTGCGGTCGCAGGGAGCAAACAGCACAATCCTCCCTCAGCCACCGAATCCCCAGCGGAGAATGGAGCACCAGACCACAAAGCAGTGCGGTCGCAGGGCAAGCAGCACAGTCCTCCCACAGCCACCAAATCCCTCCCCATGGAGAACGAGCACCAGGCGTCCAGCAGTGTGGTTGCAAGGGCATGCAGCACAGCTCCCCCCACATCCACTGAATCACTCCCTCACAGAGAACTGAGCACCAGAGCACCCAGGTATCAAGCCCAGCTTCCAGCTGCCTCAGGAAGCTGCGCCACAGATGTAAACTGGGCACCTTTTTGCTTTCCATAGACTGCTGTGCCTTTTCGGTTTGAGTCGGAGGAGCAGTGCAGATAATTATAGCAGTCTGCCTCCCATACTGACAGTGTAATTGCATCTGGGGAACAGTTCTTGTAAGGGGAATAGAGCTGCACAGGAGTTATTTATTTAATCGGGAACTGTACACTGTTTAAAGATCTTTAAACCCAGCATAGCTACTGTGACTGTAATTTAAACCGTGCCTGAATCCATTATCTGTTTCGTAACCTTAAAGCCTGTAATTTCTGCAAAATTTACAATCCTTGCTAAATGTTTAAAACAATATTGATGTACTAGCTCCTGCTCCTACCTACCTCTACTTATAGCTGCTTTTTCTTGTTCCTTGCAGCAGTGCAGTTGCGAGGCAAGCAGCACAGCCCTCCCACAGCCACCAAATCCCCCTCGGAGAACGGGCACCAGAGCACCCAGTAGTGCAGTCACATTGGCAAGCAGCACAGCACTCCCCACAGCCACCAATGCCCTCCCCGGAGAATGGAGCACCAGAGCACCCAGCAGTGCGGTCGCAAGGCAAGCAGCACAGCCTCCCACAGCCACCGAATCACACCCCACCGGAGAGCGGAGCACTTTAGTGCCCCGTAGTGCAGTCCGCGGGCAAGCAGCACAGCCCTCCCACTGCCACGAAGCCCTTCCTCACGGAGAATGGAGCACCAGATCGCCAAGCAGTGCGGTCGCAGGGCAAGCAGCACAGCCCTCCCCACAGCCACCGAATCCCCCGCGAGAATGGAGCACCAGACTGGCCAGCAGTGCGGTCACCAGGGCAAGCAGCACAGCCCTCCCCACAGCCACCGAATCCCCCTGCAGAGAACGGAGCACCAGAGCGCCCAGCAGTGCGGTTGCGTGACAAGCAGCACAGCCTCCCACAGCCACGAATCCCTTCCCCATGGAGTCACGGAGCACCAGAGCACCCAGCAGTGCGGTCGCGAGGCAAAGCAGCACAGCCCTCCCACAGCCACGAATCCCCACCCGTGAGAGCGGCACAGAGCACCCAGGTATCAAGCCCAGCTTCCAGCTGCCTCAGGGAGCTCGCCACAGATTTAAACTTGGCGGCTTTTTGCTTTCCATAGACTGCTGTGCCTTTTCGGTTTGAGTCGGAGGAGCAGTGCAGATAATTACAGCAGTCTGCCTCCTATACCGACAGTGTAATTGCATCTGGGGAACAGTTCTTGTAAGGGTAATAGAGCTGCACAGAAGTTTTTTCTTTAATCGGGAACTGTACACTGTTTAAAGATCTTTAAACCCAGCATAGCTACTGTGACTGTAATTTAAACCGTGCCTGAATCCATTATCTGTTTCGGTAACCTTAAAGCCTGTAATTTCTGCAAAATTTACAATCCTTGCTAAATGTTTAAAACAATATTGATGTACTAGCTCCTGCTCCCTACCTACCTCTACTTATAGCTGCTTTTTCTTGTTCCTTGCAGCAGTGCAGTTGCGAGGGCAAGCAGCACAGCCCTCCCCACAGCCACCAAATCCCCCCCTGCGGAGAACGGAGCACCAGAGCACCCAGTAGTGCAGTCACTTGGGCAAGCAGCACAGCACTCCCCACAGCCACCAATGCCCTCCCCGCGGAGAATGGAGCACCAGAGCACCCAGCAGTGCGGTCGCAAGGGCAAGCAGCACAGCCCTCCCCACAGCCACCGAATCACACCCCCACCGGAGAACGGAGCACTTTAGTGCCCCGTAGTGCAGTCACGTGGGCAAGCAGCACAGCCCTCCCCACTGCCACCGAAGCCCTTCCTGCGGAGAATGGAGCACCAGATCGCCAAGCAGTGCGGTCGCAAGGGCAAGCAGCACAGCCCTCCCCACAGCCACCGAATCCCCCCCGGAGAATGGAGCACCAGACTGGCCAGCAGTGCGGTCACCAGGGCAAGCAGCACAGCCCTCCCACAGCCACCGAATCCCCCTGCAGAGAACGGGCACCAGGCGCCCAGCAGTGCGGTTGCGGGACAAGCAGCACAGCCCTCCCACAGCCACCGAATCCCTCCCCATGGAGAACAGAGCACCAGAGCACCCAGCAGTGCGGTCATGAGGGCAAGCAGCACAGCCCTCCCCACAGCCACCGAATCCCCACCCGTGGAGAACGGAGCACCAGAGCACCCAGGTATCAAGCCCAGCTTCCAGCTGCCTCAGGAGCTGCGCCACAGATTTAAACTTGACGGCTTTTGCTTTCCATAGACTGCTGTGCTTTTCGGTTTGAGTCGGAGGAGCAGTGCAGATAATTACAGCAGTGTGCCTCCTATACCGACAGTGTAATTGCATCTGGGGAACAGTTCTTGTAAGGGTAATAGAGCTGCACAGAAGTTTTTTCTTTAATCGGGAACTGTACGCAGTTTAAAGATCTTTAAACCCAGCATAGCTACTGTGACTGTATTTTAAACCGTGCCTGAATCCATTATCTGTTTTGGTAACCTTAAAGCCTGTAATTACTGCAACATTTACAATCCTTGCTAAATGGTTAAAACAGTATTGATGTACTAGCTCTTCCTCCCTACCTACCTCTACTTATAGCTGCCTTTTCTTGTTCCTTGCAGCAGTGCGTTCGCGAGGGCAAGCACCACAACCCTCCCCACAGCCACCGACTCTCCCCCCTCCACGGAGAAGGAAGCACCAGAGCGCCCTGCAGTGCGGTCATGAGGGCAAGCAGCACAGCCCTCCACACAGCCACCGAATCCCCCCCCGCAGAGAACGGAGCACCAGAGCGCCCAGCAGTGCGGTCGCGAGGGCAAGCAGCACAGCCCTCCCCACAGCCACCGAATCCCCCACGGAGAACGGAGCACCAGAGCGCCCAGCAGTGCGGTCGCAAGGGCAAGCAGCACAGCCCTCCCACAGCCACCGAATCCCCCACGAAGGCGGGCTCCAGAGCACCCAGTAGTGCAGTTGCAAGGGCAAGCAGCACAGCCCTCCCACAGCCACGAAATCCCTCCCGGAGGCGGGCACTAGGCGCCCAGCAGTGCGCTCGCCAGGCAAGCAGCACAGCCCTCCCCACAGCCACCGAATCCCCCACCACAGAGAATAGAGCACCAGACCTCCCAGCAGTGCGGTCGCAAGGGCAAGCAGCACAGCCCTCCCCAATGCCACCAATCCCCCACAGAGAATGGAGCACCAGACGCCCAGCAGTCGGATGCGAGGGCAAGCAGCAGCCCCCCCCACAGCCACGAATCCCTCCCCACGGAGAACAGAGCACCAGAGCACCCAGCAGTGTGGTCATGAGGGCAAGCAGCACATCCTTCCCACAGCCAATGAATCACCCCACGTGAAGAATGGAGCACCAGAGCACCCAGGTATCAAGCCCAGCTTCCAGCTGCCTCAGGGAGCTGCACCACAGATTTAAACTTGGCCTTTTTGCTTTCCATAGACTGCTGTGCTTTTTCGGTTTGAGTCGGAGGAGCAATGCAGATAATTACAGCAGTCTGCCTCCCATACCGACAGTGTAATTGCATCTGGGGAACAGTTCTTGTAAGGGGAATAGAGCTGCACAGGAGTTTTTTCTTTAATCGGGAACTGTACGCTCTTTAAAGATCTTTAAACCCAGCAGAGCTACTGTGACTGTATTTTAAACCGTGCCTGAATCTATTATCTGTTTCGGTAACCTTAAAGCCTGTAATTACTGTAAAATTTACAATCCTTGCTAAATGTTTAAAACAGTATTGATGTACTAGCTCCTGCTCCCTACCTACTTCTAATTATAGCTGCCTTTTCTTGTTCCTTGCAGCAGTGCGGTCGGAAGGGCAAGCAGCAAAACCCTCCCACAGCCACTAGATCCCCGTGGAAGCGGGCACCAGAGCACCCAGTAGTGCAGTCGCGAGGGCAAGCAGCACAGTCCTCCCCACAGCCACGAAGCCCTTCCGCGGAGATGGAGCACCAGAGCGCCCAGCAGTGCGGTCGCGAGGCAAGCAGCACCGCCTCCCCACAGCCACGAATCCCCCATGGAGAATGGAGCACCAGACCGCCCAGCAGTGCGGTCGCCAAGACAAGCAACAGCCCTCCCCAGCCACGATTCCCTCCGCCGCAGAGAATGGAGCACCAGACCGCCCCAGCAGTGCGGTCACAAGGCAAGCAGCACAGCCCTCCCACAGCCACCGAATCCCCACCGCAGAAGCGGAGCACCAGGCGCCCAGCAGTGTGGTTGCTAGGGCAAGCAGCACAGCCCCCACAGCCACGAATCCCTCCCCACGGACGGAGCACCAGAGCACCCAGCAGTGCGGTCGCGAGGCAAGCAGCACAGCCCTCCCACAGCCAATGAATCCCACGGAGAATGGAGCACCAGGCCCAGGTATCAAGCCCAGCTTCCAGCTGCCTCAGGGAGCTGCGCCATAGATTTAAACTTGGTGCCTTTTGCTTTCCATAGACTGCTGTGCTTTTCGGTTTGAGTCGGAGGCAGTGCAGATAATTACAGCAGTTGCCTCCCATACCGATAGTGTAATTGCATCTGGGGAACAGTTCTTGTAAGGGAAATAGAGCTGCACAGGAGTTTTTTATTTAATCGGGAACTGTAAGCTGTTTAAAGATCTTTAAACCCAGCATAGCTACTGTGACTGTATTTTAAACTGTGCCTGAATCCATTATCTGTTTCGGTAACCTTAAGGCCTGTAATTACTGTTAAATTTACAATCCTTGCTAAATGTTTTAAACAGTATTGATGTACTAGCTCCTCCTCCCTACCTACCTCTACTTATAGCTGCCTTTTCTTGTTCCTTGCAGCAGTGCGGTCACGAGGGCAAGCAGCACAGCCCTCCTCACCGCCACCGAATCCCCCCCACGGAGAACAGAGCACAGAGGCGCCCAGGTAGCAAGCCCAGCTTCCAGCTGCCTCAGGAGCTCTAGCCCCACTGCACTGCGGCAAGCTCCCCACCCGCCCCCACCACCACCCTTGGTGAGCTCCTCCTTATATAGTGTGACCTTGAGTGCCCACTTTCCCATTCGCTCCTTATATTATCAGCCACTAGTGGCCACCATGAGCAGCTTTCAAATCTACTACTGAAAAAAAAATGCAGTATCTCACATTTGCAATTCTTTTGCTATGCCTAACCTTATCTTCCCTTCCACCCTCATCCTACCCTGTCCTTACTGGCTCACTGCCACTTCTCTCTTCGGTTGCAGTGCCACCCCTCCACTCCTCCTCTGCAGCAGCAGACCAAAATCACCACTGGCATAACTGGTCCCTGGGGGCCTCTATCCTCCCTCCCTCCCTCTTTCCATACAGAATTACCATCCCTATATATCCCCTTCTATTCAGACCCTATGCCTAACTCGGTAACTCCAAACCATCCCCCTCGATGCTGGTCAACACTAAAGACCATGCGTCTAGCAAGGCACACCCTGGCTCTCCTTCTCCTTATAGCCGGGGATGTAGAACGTAACCCAGGTCCACCAACCACTATAGCTGGCCAACCCCCCGCCCCAGCTACGCACCTCCCTAGAGGTTTTAAAATTGTCCACCTAAACATATGCAGCATCCTAAACAAAATAGCAGCACTACAAACCACTGTCCTAGCCCTTCGCCCTGATATCGTAGTCATTACTGAATCTTGGCTGAAGCCCCATAACCTGGACGAGGAATTCCTAATACCCGGGTTCTCCTTAATCCGCCAAGACAGGCAGAGCAGAAAGAAGGGTGGCGGCACTGCCATGTATATCTCCTCTAATCTCCAGTTTTCCAAAATCACACCTACAGTATCCATACAATCTATAGATTCCCTTCTAATTAAAATTCCCTTGCCACACTCTATCCCAGTATACATAGCAGGGTCATACTGCCCACCTGACACACCTCTGGGCAGCATCCTTGACCACCTTGGCAACCTGAGGTCCCTCACGGCAGGCGGTGAACTCCATATCCTTGGAGATTTCAACCCAGAACTGGCTAGGCAATGTAGCCTCCAAAATCCGATGCCAAATAACAGCCCTAAACTTGCACCAGCAAATAGGGAACCTACTTCAATTCACAAATCTAATAAACACACACTACTGGATTGGGCCCTTACCACCCACCCTCATCGATAGTTAAAGCTGGCCTCTTACCTGACTCCTTAGTGACCACCATATGATCTACATAGTGCGTAAAATCTTCCGACCCAAGGCCCTCCACCCCGCACGCTTTACAACAGAGTTTACATCCCTTGATCTGACCGCTCTCTCAACCGACCTCAACAGCATTGATTGGTCTTTCATCCCTAGGGCCACCTCCTTGGACGAGGCCTGAGATTTTCTCTACCAACTTCCTAGACATCTGGGATGTCCATGCTCCTCTCAGGATATCCAGAGTAAGAGGAGCCCAGTTACCATGGGTCACTACTTACCTCATGGCACACCTATGAGCCAGAGACCGAGCCTGGAAATCCTTCAAGGCTACAGGTGCTCAAATGGCTCAGCAACACTACAGGTCGCTAAGAAATGCCTGCACAAGACTCATACGCCAGGCCAAATCTAATTACTTTAAAACTGTGTTCAACAATAACTTCGCTCACCCTACTCAATTCCGAGTCAATAAAATCCTTCTTTCCCACCGGCACACCCTCACTCCACTCTCAACCTAGGAGGAAAAATCATTGTGGATCCTAGCTTGGTTGCCGCTGAGTTCAATTCATATTTTCCATCACTACAGCTTCCCTCTCCTCCATCCCCATCCCCGCCCATTGCTCCCCCCACAGGATCCTCCCCGGCCTCCTTCTCGCTCTGCCCTGTCTCACCTGGCCAGGTGCTAGAAATACTGCAGTCGCTCAACTCATCCAAAGGTAAATGCCCATAGGGCCTTGATTCAAAAATGCTCCTGCTCTCAGCACCTGCCATAGCCCACCCACTATCCCTGCTCTACAACCTGTCTTTTAGACTTGGGGCAGTCTCCACAATATGGAAACAAGCCACAGTCATTCCCCTTGCTAAAGGAGGGGACCTTTCCTCCCCATCAAACTATCGACCCATATCACTGCTCCCCATCCTAGCCAAAATCCAAGAGCACCTCGTACTATCCCAGCTCCAATACTATCTAGATACCATATCATATTTCACCCCCTACCAGGCTGGCTTCCGAAAAAACCACTCCACCACCACCTCTCTTTCGCCTCACCAACTCCATCCTTCCGGGTATGGACAAGGGGATATAACAGCAGCCATATTGATCGACCTGGCTAAAGCCTTTGACACAGTCTCTCATCCCTGCTGCTGGCTAAACTCGCCTAAGCTGGACTCTCTATGAGCATAATTAACTGGTTCCATTCATATCTGACAGGTAGGTCCCAATCAGTCCGTATTGGCTCGGCTAGTTCCTCCTCACTCCCCGTCACCAGTGGAGTCCCCCAAGGGTCTGTACTTGGCCCTCTGCTGTTCTCTATCTTTCTCAATGACTTGCCTGCTGCCTGCCCACTTTCTGCTATCCATATGTACGCAGACGATACGGTGCTGTTTGCCTCTGGCCCATCCACTAATGCAGTGACAGCCTGTCTTCAGAAGGACTTCGACTCCATCCAACGTTGGTTCCTCTCTAATCAATTATTTTTGAACTCAAAGAAAACAGTCTCCCTCACCTTCGGCTCTCGGGCCAAACTAACCCGCCTTACTGCCCCCCCCCCACATTCTACACTCTGGATAGCTTCCCACTAGAGGCCTGCACTTCATATAAGTATCTCGTGTCTGGTTAGATCAGTACCTCGACTTTTCAGTGCATATAGATGCTCTACACAAAAAACTGCATCCCATGCTGGGAGCTCTCTTCCAGAACAAAAACTGCATACCTCTACCAACCAGACTAGCAATAGTCCAAAAAATGATCCTCCCGATCATGGATTATGGCGATGTTGTCTACTGTGCTGCCCCCCAAACTTCCTTAGCTAGGCTTGATCCCCTCTTCAACTCCTTCTGTCGGTTCTCTTTGGACTGCCCTCCTAATACTCATCACTGTGACCTCTACCAGGCCTTGGACCTCCCTTCTCTACATAACCGGCAATTGCTACACTGTGCCAGAACCACTGCTAAGTTCTGGTCGCAGACACTCCCCTCCTACCTGTCGTCCTCTCTAACTGCCCTCCCCCCACCTGCCTACGCACTCAGGAACATAGACTCTGAGGCTCCTACACATTCCACACAGATCCACCCAGATAGGCCAGGCTGCCTTCAGCTTCAGGTTGCCCAAATTATGGAACTCCCTATCACCCGATATTAGACACGTCACAAGTACACCACACCGGAATGCTCTTCTCAAAACGCACTTCTCTACCAATTGCTCCTGTATCCTCCCCCATTGAACCCCTCACAATTCCTAACTACCTGCTGCTAACACCAGTCTGATTCTCCATTTTCGGTAGTTGTGTTGCTGCCAGTTCAAATGTTTATTGAAGCGTAATGAAAATGTACCTTCAATATTGCATTACGACAGTCTCTTCCTTGTTTGATATTATTTTGTACCAGCGTATTTTATATATGTTTTCTTTCTGCACTACTTTACCTTTGTAATCCTCCACCAGGGCACATCTGGAATCGGCGGTACTCTGCTCAGTATGCTTTCCTGGTAAATCTCATAAATAAATAAATAAATATGTAGGATAGCAGAAAGAGCAGATAAAGTCTAAGGACAGTACACCTCTTTCACAGCTGTCCTGATTAATGAAAAAAAGGTAAATAATTAT
Organism: Neoceratodus forsteri; assembly: GCA_016271365.2. Taxonomy (NCBI): domain Eukaryota; kingdom Metazoa; phylum Chordata; order Ceratodontiformes; family Ceratodontidae; genus Neoceratodus; species Neoceratodus forsteri. The sequence goes on from JADMNL010000028.1 coordinate 88,177,791, forward strand.
AGAAAATACATGAAATATAAACTGAACTGTCTAAATCTCAAATGTTTCCAAGTTTTCTAATGGTGTCAGGGGCTCTTTAAAGTGTTACAATTTAAAGTGGTATTCTGTGTGTGGGATGACTGTGAGGGGGTGGGTAGTACAGCATCCCAGGGGTTGTGCCCATTACTCTCAGGCCCACTTATCTAATTCTCTGGATGGAGGCACCATGCTAGTTTATTATTTGCTGGAAGCGAACCCCGCCAACTACCACCAACAGAGCCCAGGCCCCTCAACCATGGTTGAGCCCGCAAGGCAGGGGTGGTAACCAAAAGTTACACCGTGACCTGGTTACAAGTGCACTCAAATAAAGCACCAGCTGTTAGTTTTAATCTAATTAATACATTTTGTTTTCTTTTGATCCCTTTATGATCTTAATAATGCTCTTCTTGGCTCGTGTTGCTGGGGGGTTGCCCACTTCTCTTGTGCCACACCACACAAGGTGTGGGTACATCCCTTAACATGTGTTCAGTCATGCATTATTGCTTAAAACTGCTGTAGTTTTGCTTATTGATGATGTATGTGGAACAGTATAAAATGTTTAAATATAATATTCAACTTATATTAATTTAATGTGTTTATCTCCCACTTAAAACATGTTTGCATGGAAACAACCTTTGTGTTTCAGACTTCCTCTCGTCCTGTTGTTCTTCCTCCTGATGTCATAATTCCTGTGACATCACAATCCGTGCTGTGAAATGACTGTAAAGGACTGTGACATCAGCAGAGGAAAGCAGTGGGGCAGGATGAAGTCTGGGGCATCCACATTCTGTTTTCATGCAGATTTTCTCTATAATGAAGAATGGGAATAGGGGAAAATACAGCAAAGGAATAAAATAATAAGATTCTGTCTCAATGCTATATTTTAAAGGGAAAGTCCCCTCACCCTATTTTTAGTTTACCTCTGTAGTTTGTAGGCATGAACAATGATTCTCTCTTGCACCCTCCTAATATAATCCCAATTTAAATATAAATGAAGTTGCTTCACTTAGTTTTGCCACGGTGTGAAAACCTGTTTGTCTGCATTCTAAATGTCATGAACCCACTCATGCAAGGCATCATGGGAACTGATGATGCATACATGCACAAGCCAGCAGAAGTTATAGTCTCATTCAGTTCTGTTACATGTTTTGTGAAGTCCCTGTGTTCTCCAAAAGCCTAAAAGCATTTTTTCCTAACTCAGATACATTTTAAATTATAAAAAACAGCAGGGCACTTACTATGCCTCGAAAAGTGTCATGGCCAGCATAAAACAAGAGCATAGGTACTGCAGAGCACAACAACAGCACTGACTAATGCAGTGTAACTGTTACAGGCTTTAGCACCAAAACATCATAACATTCAGGATGCCTTACAAGAGACAGTTCATGACCTTTGCAGTGGAGTCAAACAGCTTTTCACACCAGACTTCAGTACTTTCAATTATATTTAAAGGGCACTGTCACTTTGCCCTTTCATTTGTGCACAGTTGTGCCTGAACACTCATATGTAAATAATGCCCTATGTACATAAACTTATTATTTATTACCTTAATCTGCAATTTTAGTGAAATACTGTTTCATCCGGGACGATCAAAAATCAGCTGTGTCCCGGAAGCACATCGAGATCGGAGACGAGGGTTAGGCAGACGCGCAGTCCCGAAGTACGACTTTTACACAAGGTAGCTGCAAAATAAGTTATTTCTGTCCAGATAATAAGAGCTGCTATTTAAAAGAGGTAAACTGCACTGCAAAGAGCACAATTTAAACTTTAGTATGCAGCTAAACTCCCACACATGCACTCAAGAGGCATAAAGAAAGATCCCGGCGCAGGAGCATGCCGTTTGTGCGCATGCACGGGATCTTAGCTCCATTGTAAAAGTTTAAGTTGTGCTCTTTGCAGTGCTCGTTTTCGTGTTTTAAATAGCACCAGCTTTTCCTTATATTGTCTGGGACACAGCTGATTTTTGATCGTCCCGGATGAAACAGTATTTCACTCAAAATTGCAGATTAAGGTAATAAATAATACGTTTTACATACATAGGGCATTATTTAACACATGTGTGCTAGGTATGTGCCAGGAGGCACACTTTTCACACTGTGCACACCAACGAAGGGGCAAAGCTGACAGTGCCCCTTTAAATGCTGATGAAATTAGGAGGTGCCTCACAAACCACACAGGAATCAGAATAAATGGCTGAAGTGACTTTCCCTTAAAAAGTTTCTAGGTGCTGAAATTGCTTTTGGTATGCTTTGGGTCAGTCTTGGCGTTTATGGCTTGTATGATAATTATGATGCAGCAGCTCAGTGGTATCACTGTTGCCTTTGGACTACAATGTCACCAGTTTCTAAAGTACATCCTTTGGATAGGGAGGGCGTGGAGGCAGCCTACAGCCCTAATTGAAGACAAGGAGGTTGTAACTGGGCGGGGGGGTGAATATCTAATTTCGAATATTGGTCGAGTATTCATATCTGAGGTCTCAAATTATTCATTATTCATTCTTTCTTATTCATTATTTGGCCACTGGAACTTGCTGTGAGACTTCAAGATCTCCTGAGACTTCCTGTCCAATCAGAGGACATTTTGGAAGCTCACTAAAGGCAGGTCATGCATACCTCTCAACTGTACCACATTACGAGGAACGTTCCTCATTTTACTTCACAAAAGCTCCTTGTTCCACATTGTGAGAGCTTGTTCCACATTCAAAAGTCAACATTTTAAAGCAAAAATCCATAGTAAATGATGCAAAAAATATATTATTCAATTAATAACAGACTTTCTGAACATAAATGAAACATTTTAACACTGTTTTGAGTTTCTTAGGTAAAGATTTGATTAAGTGTTCCACATTTTGCCCATTTGTTCCACATTTTGACAGGCAATGTTCCACATTTGGGGGAAAAAAGGTTGAGAGGTATGAGGTCATGTGACCCAGCACTCGCAGAAGCTTCAGGCAAGAGAGACAGATGACTAAGTTACTGCTGAGAAAGAATCTACTGCCATCCACTTGTTAAAATTAGACAAAAATCAGAAATCTGATAGCTTTTGTTCTATTCTAGATCCCAAGCTAGACAGGGTAATTTTGTCACACTTCTGTTTGATAATTTTCAGTGTTTCTCAGAGAATTGCTAGAAAAGTATTTTTTATTCCCTAAAAGCAAAAGAAAAACAGTCCTGCTTGGCAAGCAAGACTCAGTCACGCTCAGGTGCAAACACTCCTTATTTTGGCACAGTGATGAAGAAGATCTCAATAGGTGAAGTAGCAGAGAGAAGCCACACAGTCAGCAGTTACAATTCTCCCAAAGCCAAACAATACAGAGCATTTCCAATATAAGTTGTTAAATGTTTTCCATTAAAACCACACATTAACCTCAATGTTTCACTGGTAGGGCTTGTTCAGGGAGAATTTGTTACTGTTGTCATCATTTGCTACCCCTTTCTTATTTGTAATAATTTTTTAATCCCACAAATAAAAAATGCTGCCTTTATGACTCTTTTTACATCCTTTCAATTCATTTTCAAGGAGGGCCCAAAGGCAATGCCTCACAGAATATTTTATAAAGCCCCATGTTGGTCTTCTTGCAGGGATCCCCAGCTGACTAGAAGGCTAACATGGTGCAGTCAAAATGTTTTGGTTGTGTAGCCACCCTGATGGGCCAGGTTCAGGAAGAGCAGAGCTGGGCATGTGCCCTGTGGTGTAATGGGCCTCACTGAGAAAACTCCCTGTTGTCTAAAAGACTCATAGACCCTGAAAAGGGTATGTCCCATTCCCTGTCTGATTATCGGGCAGGGTATATCCCTGTCTGCTTTGAGGGTACATCTCTATCTGATTACAGGGTATATCTCTGGTGAACAACAGGACGGGAAAATAATAGATTAAAAAAACAAGGTTATTGCTCTTTTTTTTACATCCATTCATTTTATTTTCAAGGAGGACCCAAGGGCAAGGCCTCTCGGAGCATTTTTTTATGAAGCGCTATGTCGATCTCCTTGCAGGGATCCCCAACCCACTAGGAGACCAACATGGCACAGTTAAAATGTTTTGGTTGTGTGGCCCGGCCCAATGGGCCAGGTTCCAGAGGAGCAGAAGAGCAGAGATTGGGGGGGGAGGGCTGTGTGGTGTAAGGAGCCTGACTGTAAAAACCTCCCTGCTGTCTCAATGAAGGTTCATAGAGCCTGAACAGGGTTATTCCCATTCCCTGTCTGATTACAGGGCAGGGTATTGTATATATCTCTTTTGAGGCTCCATTCCTTGCTGTTTACAGGGTATAGCCCTGGTGGACAACAGGAGGGGAATACAATAGATAAAAAAAAATTTTTGGTTTCTTAAAATGAAAAGAAAGAGCCAGCCCTGTAGCACTACAGTACTGTTAGTACTGTTAACGACTCTGACAAACTGAGTTTCCAAATGGGCCTCGGTTGCTCTTGGGCCAGGGAGGAAGACGGAGCAGCCCATGGATGGGTCTTCTTTCAGGAAGTGGGGGCACAGTGTTCCTCTATGGGACTGCCCTGGTGCCCTAGGGTAAACTGGGTGTCAGCAAAGTGGATGTATGAAAAAATAAAATGAAATGAAAACATTTTAAAAGACATTATAGATCGCCCCGACCAATCAGAGTGCTCCTTTCCTCTATCGTGACACATTGTATGGTTCAATTTGGCTACTACATCTAAATCATCCCATTCCAAGGCAAAAATATGGGACTTCAGAAAAGCTGCTTTTGATAAGATGGCCAACAGAGTTAAGCTAGCCCTGGCAAAAAGAAACACAGGTGAGGGGGTACAGGCAAAGTGGGCAAGCATTAGGGATGCAATACTTGAAGCAAATCCCATTGTGTTAGACAGAAAAGGAAGTGCAAAAGAAGAAGGAAACCACTTTGGTTCTCAAATACAGTAGCAGAAAAGGTCAGACCCAAAAGGCTGGCCTTCAGGAAATATAAAGAGACACAGCGGATGAAGATAGGGAGGCATACCAAACTGCCCTAAGGGAAGCAGGGAAGGCAGTAAGGCAGGCAAAGTCCCAAACTGAGGAAACACTAGCATGAACAGTAAAAGAAGGTGACAAGACTTTCTATTGATACATTAGTGAAAGGAGAAAGTCCAGAGGGGGGTGTCCTAAGCTCAAAAGGAGAAAAGGGGCATGCAGGAGGAGGAGGACCCTGTAAAAGCATCTATTCTAAATAGATACTTTTGCTCAGTATTTACTGAAGAGAAGGTAGGGCTGGGCCCACATCTCAGCACCATGGACACAGGGGGGAGGGAGGTGAGCACTACACCCTTCACAAAAGATAGGGTCCTACAAGAGCTCGCTAAGCTCAGGGTGGAGAAGGCAATGGGACCTGATGGCATGCATCCCAGGGTACTTAAGGAGTTAAGGGTGGAACTAGCAGAGCCATTAGCAGAAATGTTTAGTAAGTCTCTGAGCACAGGAGAGGTCCCAGAAGACTGGAGAAGGGCTCATGTGATCGGCTCCACAACAGTGGTAGCAGGGAGGAGGCAGGGAACTACTGACCAGTCAGTCTTACCTCAGTAGTGGGCAAGATTATGGAAGCACTCCTTAAGGAAAGGATAGTGCAACACCTGGAATCCATAGGGCACAGGATCCAAGACACCATGGGTTTACAAAGGAAGGTCCTGTCAAACTAATCTCATAGATTTCTTTGACTGGGTAACCAGAGTAGGTGGACCAAGGGGGCAGTTGATGTAGCCTACCTTGACTTCAGCAAAGCTTCGACACTGTTCCACATAGAAGATTGATAAATAAGCTGGGTAGGCTGGGGTGGGTCAGAAGTTGGTCAACTGGGTGGCAAACTGGTTGGCGATGCAGAAAACAGAGAGTGGTAGTAAATGGTATACAGTCAGAAGAGATGCAAGCACAAGTGGGTACCTCAGGGATCATTCTCTGGGGCCAGTGCTCTTCAATATCTTTATTAGTGACATTGCAGATGGACTAGAGGGAAAGGTTTGCCTGTCTGCAGATGACACCAATATCTGCAACAGAGTAGATGATCCAGATGGGGTGCACAGAATGAGAAGAGATCTGGATAAACTAGCAAAATGGTCAGAAGAGTGACAACTGGATTTAATGCAAAGAAGTGCAAGATCATGCACATAGGAAGAGAAACCCTGAAGCCACCTATAGGCTGGGAGGGAGTTGCTGGCAGTCACAAAGGAAGAAAGAGACTTGGGCATCATCATCACCGATGACTTGAAATCATCCAAGCAGACCTCTAAAGCAGTAGATAAGGCTAGGGGGTTGTTAGGGTGTATTAGTAGGGGTATCACAAGTTGTAAGAGGGAGGTAGTAATCCATCTTTACAAGACACTGGTTAGGCCCCATCTGGAGTACTGCATGCAGTACTGGAGGCCACACCTTCACAAGGACATTAACCAAATTGAGGCAGTCCAGAGAAGGGCAACCAAAATGGTGCAGGGACTGCATCAGAAAACATATGAGGACAGATTAACGGAGCTCAATATGTATACCCTTGAGCAAAGGAGGGAGAGAGGTGATATGAAACACCTTAAGGGCATTAACAAGGTGAAAGAGTCTAACATGTTTAAATATAAGAAAATAGCAGGACAAGAGGACACAGCATGAGATTAGAGGGAGGCCGATTAAGGGGGAATGTGAGGAAATTATTTTTCACAGAAAGGGTGGTGGATGCATGGAACGGTCTACCTCAGGAAGTAGTGGCTGAATACAGTGCAGGGCTTCAAACAGGCATGGGATAGGCATAAGGGAGCAATACAGATGAGTATGAATAGATAGGCCACTGACAGAGCAATGGCCGATGGCACATTTATAAGGTAGAAAAAATGGGCAGACTGGATGGGCCTTGCAATCCTTATCCTTTCCGTCAACTTCTATGTTTCTAGACACTCTTATTCTGTGAATAGTGTCTCACATGCATATGCCACAACTGATAGAACGTTTCTGGACAGTTTAAAAATATATATATATTATTGATCATGTTCAATCAATAATATAATAATACTACCATGGCACAGCCCTCCCACAGCCACCGAATCCCCCCCGCCACAGAGAATGGAGCAGCAGACCTCCCAGCAGTGCGGTCACAAGGGCAAGCAGCACAGCCCTCCCCACAGCCACTGAATTTCCTCCCACGGAGAACGGGGCACCAGAGTGCACAGCAGTGTGGTCATGAGGGCAAGCAGCACTGCCCTTCCCACAGCCACTGAATCCCCCATGGAGAACGGAGCACCAGAGCGCCCAGCAGTGCGGTCACGAGGACAAGCAGCAGAGCCCTCCTCACAGCCACCGAATCCCCCCCCTGCAGAGAAGGAGCTCCAGAGCGTACAGCAGTGCGGTCGTGAGGGCAAGCAGCACAGCCCTCCCCACAGCTACCGAAGCCCTCCGTGCGGAGAATGGAGCACCGGAGCGCCAAGCAGTGTGGTCGCAAGGGCAAGCAGCACAGCCCTCCCAACAGCCATCGAATCCCACCGCCTCCCGGAGAAAGGAGCACTAGGGCGCCTGCAGTGCGGTCGCCAGGGCAAGCAGCACAGCCCTTCCCACAGCCACCAAATCCCCCACCCGGAGAATGGAACACCAGACCGCCCCAGCAGTGCGGTCGCAAATGCAAGCAGCACAGCCTCCCCACAGCCACCGAATCCCCCTCAGAAAAATGGAGCACCGAGCATCCAGCAGTGCGGCTATGAGGGCAAGCAGCACAGCCCCCCCCCACAGCCACCGAATCCCTCCACCACAGAGAACGGAGCACCAGACCACCCAGCAGTGCGGTCGTGAGGGCAAGTAGCACAGCTCTCCCCACAGCCAATGAATCCCCCCTCGTGGAGAATGGAGCACCAGAGCACCCAGGAATCAAGCCCAGCTTCCAGCTGCCTCAGGGAGCTGCGCCACAGATTTAAACTTGGCGCCTTTTGCTTTCCATAGACTGCTGTGCCTTTTCGGTTTGAGTCGGAGAAGCAGTGCAGAAAATTACAGCAGTCTGCCACCCATACCGACAGTGTAATTACATCTGGGGAACAGTACTGTAAGGGAATAGAGCTGCACAGGAGTTTTTCATTAATCAGGAACTGTATGCTGTTTAAAGATCTTTAAACCCAGCATAGCTACTGTGACTGTATTTCAAACCGTGCCTGAATCCATTATCTGTTTTGGTAAATTTAAAGCCTGTAATTACTGCAAAATTTACAATCCCTGCTAAATGGTTACAACAGAATTGATGTACTAGCTCCTCCTCCCTACCCACCTCTACTTATAGCTGCCTTTTCTTGTTACTTGCAGCAGTGCGGTGGCGAGGGCAAGCACCACAGCCCTCCCCACAGCGACCGAATCCCCCCCATGGAGAAGGAAGCACCAGAGCGCCCAGTAGTGCGGTCACGAGGGCAAGCAGCACAGCCCTCCCCACAGCCACCGAACCCCCCCTGCAGAGAACGGAGCACCAGAGCGCCCAGCAGTGCGGTCGCGAGGGCAAGCAGCACAGCCCTCCCCACAGCCACCGAATCCACCCCGCGGAGAACGGAGCACCAGAGCACCCAGTAGTGCAGTCACGAGGGCAAGCAGCTCAGCCCTCCCCACAGCCACCGAAGCCCTCCCCGCGGAGAACGGAGCACCAGAGCGCCGAGCAGTGCGGTCACAAGGGCAAGCAGCACCGCCCTCCCCACAGCCACCAAATCGCACCCCCCCATGGAGAACGGAGCAGTAGAGTGCCCAGCAGTGCGGTCGCCAGGGTAAGCAGCACAGCCCTTCCCACAGCCACCGAATCGCCCCACCCGTGGAAAACGGAGCACCAGAGCGTACAACAGTGTGGTCACGAGGGAAAGCAGCACAGCCCTCCCCACAGCCACCGAATCCCCCCCCACAGAGAATGGAGCACCAGAGTGCCCAGCAGTGCGGTTGCAAGGGCAAGCAGTACAGCCTCCCAACAGCCACCGAATCACTCCCCCATGGAGAACGGAGCACCAGAGCACCCAGCAGTGTGGTCGTGAGGGCAAGCAGCACAGCCCTCCCACAGCCAATAAATCCCCATCACAGAACGGAGCACCAGGCCCCAGTTATCAAGCCCAGCTTCCAGCTGCCTCAGGAGCTGTGCCACAGATTTAAACTTGGCCTTTTGCTTCCTTAGACTGATGTGCCTTTTCGGTTTGAGTCGGAGGAGCAGTGCAGATAATTTCAGCAGTCTGCCTCCCATACCGACAGTGTAATTGCATCTGGGGAACAGTTCTTGTAAGGGGAATAGAGCTGCACAGGAGCTTTTTATTTAATCGGGAACTGTACGCTGTTTAAAGATCTTTAAACCCAGCATAGCTACTGTGACTGTGTTTTAAACCGTGCCTGAATCCATTATCTGTTTCGGTAACCTTAAAGCCTGTAATTACTGTAAAATTTACAATCCTTGCTAAATGTTTAAAACAGTGTTGATGTACTAGCTCCTCATCCCTACCTACCTCTTCTTATAGCTGCCTTTTCTTGCTCCTTGCTGCAGTGCGGTCGTGAGGGCAAGCACCACAGCCCTCCCCACAGCCGCCGAATCCCCCCCCATGGAGAAGGAAGCACAAGAGCACCCAGCAGTGCGGTCGTGAGGGCAAGCAGCACAGCCCTCCCCACAGCCACCGAATCCCCCAGCGGAGAACGGAGCACCAGAGCGCAAAGCAGTGCGGTCCGGAGGGCAAGCAGCACTGCCTTCCCCAAAGCCACCGAATCACCCCCCGTGGAGAACGGAGCACCAGAGCACCCAGCAGTGCGGTCAGGAAGGCAAGCAGCACAGCCCTCCACAGCCACCGAATCCCCCCACCTGGAACGTAGCACCAGAGCGCCCAGCAGTGCGGTCGTGAGGGTAAGCAGCAGAGCCTTCCCAAAGCCACTGAATCCCCTCCATGGAGAACGGAGCACCAGATCACCCAGTAGTGCAGCTCATGAGGGCAAGCAGCAGAGCCCTCCCCAGCCGCCATGAATCCCTCCCGCAGAGAATGGAGCACCAGAGCGCCCAGCAGTGCGGTCACAAGGGCAAGCAGCACAGCCCTCCCACAGCCACCAAATCCACCCCCGCGGAGAACGGAGCACTAGTGCGCCCAGCAGTGCGGTCACCAGGGTAAGCAGCACAGCCGTCCCCGCAGCCACCGAATCCCCCCCAGTGGAGAATGGAGCACCAGACCGCCCAGCAGTGCGGCCGCAAGGGCAAGTAGCACAGTCCTCACCACAGACACTGAATCCCCTGCCGGAAAATGGAGCACCAGAGCGCCCAGCAGTGTGTTTGCGAGGGTAAGCAGCACAGCCCTCCCCACAGCCAGCGAATCCCCCCCCACCGGGAATGGAGCACCAGAGCGCCCAGCAGTGTGGTCGTGAGGGCAAGCAGCAGAACCCTCCCCACTTCCACCGAAGCCCTCCCCATGGAGAATGGAGCACCAGAGCGCCCAGCAGTGCGGTCGCAAGGACAAGCAGCACAGCCCTCCACACAGCCACCTAATTACACCCACCCCGGAGAATGGAGCACTAGAGCGCCAAGCAGTGCGGTCACCAGGGGAAGCAGCACAGCCCTCTCCACAGCCACCGAATTCCCCCCACGGAGAATGGAGCACCAAACCACCCAGCAGTGCGGTCGCAAGGGCAAGCAGCACAACCCTCCCCACAGACACCGAATCCCCCCGCGGAGAATAGAGCACCAGAGCGCCCAGCAGTGCAGTCGCTAGGGCATGCAGCACAGCCATCCTTGCAGCCACTGAATCCCTCCGCGGAGAACAGAGCACCAGAGCACCTAGCAGTGTGGTCATGAGTGCAAGCAGCACAGTCCTCCCCACAGCCACCGAATCCACCCCGTGGAGAACAGAGCACCACTGCGCCCAGCAGTGTGGTCATGAGGGCAAGCAGCAGAGCCCTTCCCACAGCCACCGAATTACCCCAACGGAGAACGGAGCACCAGAGTGCCCAGCAGTGCGGTCATGAGGGCAAGCAGCACTGCCCTCCCCACAGCTACTGAATCCCCCACCATGGAGAATGGAGCACCAGAGTGCCCAGGTATCAACCCCAGCTTCCTCCTGCCTCAGGGAGCTGCACCACAGATTTAAAGCTAGCGCCTTTTTGCTTTCCATTGACTGCTGTGCCTTTTCGGTTAGAGTCGGAGGAACAGTGCAGATAATTACAGCAGTCTGCCTCCCATACCGACAGTGTCATTGCATCTGGGGAACAATGCTTGAAAGGGGAATAGAGCTGCACAGGAGTTTTTTATTTAATCGGGAACTGTACGCTGTTTAAAGATCTTTAAACACAGCATAGCTACTGTGACTGTATTTTAAACGTGCCTGAATCCGTATCTGTTTCGTAACATTAAAGCCTGTAATTACTGCAAAATTTACAATCCTTGCTAAATTTTATAAGAGTATTGATGTACTAGCTCCTCCTCCCAACCTACCTCTACATATAGCTGCCTTTTCTTGTTCCTTGCAGCAGTGCGGTTGCGAGGGCAAGCAGCACAGTCCTCCCCACTGCCACTGAATCCCCCACCGCGGAGAACAGAGCACCAGAGCGCCCAGCAGTGCTGTCGCTAGGGCAAGCAGCACAGCCCTCCCCATAGCCACCGAATCCCCCCTGCAGAGAAGGGAGCACCAGAGCACCCAGGTAGCAAGCCCAGCTTCCAGCTGCCTCAGAGAGCTGCACCACAGATTTAAACTTGGCACCTTTTTGCTTTCCATAGACTGCTGTGCCTTTTCGGTTTGAGTCGGAGGAGCAGTGCAGATAATTACAGCAGTCTGCCTCCCATACGGACAGTGTAATTGCATCTGGGGAACAGTACTTGTAAGGGGAATAGAGCTGTACAGGAGTGTTTTCTTTAATTGGGAACTGTACGCTGTATAAAGATCTTTAAACCCAGCATAGCTACTGTGACTGTATTTTAAATCGTGCCTGAATCCATTATCTGTTTCGGTAACCTTAAAGCCTGTAATTACTGCAAAATTTACAATCCTTGCTAAATGTTTAAAACAGTATTGATGTACTAGCTCCTGCTCCCTACCTCTACTTGTAGCTGCCTTTTCTTGTTCCTTGCAGCAGTGCGGTCGCGAGGGCAAGCTGCACAGCCCTCCCACAGCCACTGAATCCCCCCATGGAGAAGCGGAGCTCAGGCGCCCTGCAGTGCGGTCACGAGGGGCAAGCCAGTACAGCCCTCCCCACAGCCACCGAATGCCCCCCATGGAGCACTGAGCACCAGAGCGCCCAGCCAGCGGGGTCGGCAGGGAGGCAGCACAGCCTCCCCACTGCCACCGAATCCCACCCCCCGTAGAATGGAGCACTAGAGCACCCAGCAGTGCGGTCACCAGGGCAAGCAGCACAGCCCTCCCAGAGCCACCGAATCCCCCATGGAGAATGGAGCACCAGACCGCCCAGCAGTGCGGTCACCAGGGCAAGCAGCACAGCCCTCCACACAGCCACCGAATCCCCCGCAGAGAATGGAACACCAGACCGCCCAGCAGTGTGGTCACAAAGGCAAACATCACAGCCCTCCCCAGAGCCACTGAATCCCCCCCTGGCAGAGAACGGAGCCCCAGAGCGCCCAGCAGTGCGGTCATGAGGGCAAGCAGCACAGCCCTCCCCACAGCCACCGAAGCCCTCCATGCGGAGAATGGAGCACCGGAGCGCCCAGCAGTGCAGTCGCAAGGGCAAGCAGCACAGCCCTCCCCACAGCCATCGAATCCCACCCCCTCCCGGAGAACGGAGCACTAGGGCACCCTGCAGTGCGGTAGCTAGGGCAAGCAGCACAGCCCTTCCCACAGCCACCGAATCCCACCCACGGAGAATGGAAGACCAGACCACCCAGCAGTGCGGTCGCAAGAGCAAGCAACACAGTCCTCCCCACAGCCACCGAATCCCTCCTCGTGGAGAACGGAGCACCAGAGCGTCCAGCAGTGTGGTCGCAAGGGCAAGCAGCACAGCCCTCCCACAGCCACCCAATCCCCCTCAGAGAACAGAGCCTGAGTGCCCAGCAGTGCGGTTGCGCGGCAAGCAGCACAGCCCTTCCCACAGCCAATGAATCCCCCGGCAGAGAACGGAGCACCAGAGTGCCCACGTATCAAGCCCAGCTTCCATCTGCCTCAGGGAGCTGCGCCACAGATGTAAACTTGGCGCCTTTTTGCTTTCCATAGACTGCTGTGTCTTTTCGGTTTGAGTCGGAAGAGCAGTGCTGATAATTACAGCGGTCTGCCTCCCGTACCGACAGTGTAATTGCATCTGGGGAACAGTTCTTGTAAGTTGAATAGAGCAGCACAGGAGTTTTTTATTTAATCGGGAACTGTATGCTGTTTAAAGATCTTTAAACCCAGCATAGCTACTGTGACTGTATTTTAAACCGCGCCTGAATCCATTATCTGTTTCGGTAACCTTAAAGCCTGTAATTACTGCAAAATTTACAATACTTGCTAAATGTTTATAACAGTATTGATGTACTAGCTCCTGCTCCCTACCTATCTCTAGTTATAGCTGCCTTTTCTTGTTCCTTGCAGCAGTGCGATCGCGAGGGCAAGCACCACAGCCCACCCCACAGCCACCGAATCCCCCCCCCGTGGAGAAGGAATCACCAGAGCTCCCAGCAGTGCGGTCATGAGGGCAAGCAGCACAGCCCTCCCCACAGCCACCGAATCCCCCTCCCGGGGAGAATGGAGCACCAGAGCCCCCAGTAGTGCAGTCACGAGGGCAAGCAGCACAGCCCTCCCCACAGCCACCGAAGCCCTCCCCGCGGAGAACGGAGCACCAGAGTGCCCAGCAGTGCGGTCGCAAGGGCAAGCAGCACAGTCATCCCCACAGCCACCGAATCCCACCCCCCCCGGAGAACAGAGCACTAGAGCACCCAGCAGTGCGGTCGCCAGAGCAAGCAGCACAGCCCTCCCCACAGCCACCGAATCCCCCACAGAATGGAGCTCCAGACCGCCCAGCAGTGGCCAGCAAGGGCAAGCAGCACAGTCATCCCCACAACCACCGAATCCCACCCCCCCGGAGAACGGAGCACTAGAGCACCCAGCAGTGCGGTCGCCAGAGCAAGCAGCACAGCCCTCCCCACAGCCACCGAATCCCCCCCACAGAATGGAGCTCCAGACCGCCCAGCAGTGCGGTCTCAAGGGGAAGCAGCACAATCCTCCCCTCAGCCACTGAATCCCTCCCTGTGGAGAACAGAGCACCAGAGAATCCAGCAGTGTGGTTGCAAGGGCATGCAGCACAGCCCTCCCCACAGCCACTGAATCCCCCCGGAGAGAATGGAGCACCAGAGCGCCCAGCAGTGCGGTTGCGCGGGCAAGCAGCACAGCCCCCCCCACATCCACCGAATCACTCCCTCACAGGAGAACTGAGCACCAGAGCACCCAGGTATCAAGCCCAGCTTCCAGCTGCCTCAGGAAGCTGCGCCACAGATGTAAACTTGGCGCCTTTTTGCTTTCCATAGACTGCTGTGCCTTTTCGGTTTGAGTCGGAGGAGCAGTGCAGATAATTACAGCAGTCTGCCTCCCATACCGACAGTGTAATTGCATCTGGGGAACAGTTCTTGTAAGGGGAAATAGAGCTGCACAGGAGTTTTTTATTTAATCGGAACTGTATGCGCTTAAAGATCTTTAAACCCAGCATAGCTACTGTGACTGTAATTTAAACCTGCATGAATCCATCATCTGTTTCAGTAACCTTAAAGCCTGTAATTACTGCAAATTTACAATCCTTGCTAAATGTTTCAAACAGTATTGATGTACTAGCTCCTGCTCCTACCTATCTCTACTTATAGCTGCCTTTTCTTGTTCCTTGCAGCAGTGCGGTTGCGAGGGCAAGCAGCACAGCCCTCCTCAAAGCCACCAAATCCCCCGTGGAGAACGGAGCACCAGTGCAACCAGTAGTGCAGTCACGAGTGCAAGCAGCACAGCACTCCCCACAGCCACTGAATCACACCCCCGCCCGTAGAACGGAGCACTTGAGTGCCCAGTAGTGCAGTCACACGGGCAAGCAGCTCAGCCCTTCCCACAGCAACCGAAGCCCTCCCCGAGGAGAATGGAGCACCAGAGCGCCAAGCAGTGTAGTCGCAAGGGCAAGCAGCACAGCCCTCCTCACGGCCACCGAATCACACCCCCCCCGGAGAACGGAGCTCTAGAGTGCCCAGCAGTGCGGTCGCTAGGGCAAGCAGCACAGCCCTCCCCACAGCCACCGAATCCTCCCCGTGGAGAATGGAGCACCAGACCGGCCAGCAGTGCAGTCGCCAGGGCAAGCAGCACAGCCCTAGCCACAGCCACACGGACCCCCACAGAGAATGGAGCACCAGACTGCCCAGCAGTGTGGTCGCAAGGACAAGCAGCACAGCGCTCCTCACAGCCACCGAATCCCCTGTGGAGAACAGGAGCACGAGAGCATCCAGCAGTGTGGTCATGAGGGCAAGCAGCACAGCCCTCCCACAGCCAACCTAATCCCCCAGAGAACGAGCACCAGAGCGCCAGCTGTGTAGTTGCGACGGCAAGCAGCACAGCCCTCCCCACAGCCACCGGATCCCTCCCACGGAGTACGGAGCACCAGAGCACCCAGCAGTGCGGTCAGCGGCAAGCAGCACAGCCCTCCCACAGCCAATGAATCCCCCCGTGGAGAACGGAGCACCAGAGCGCCCAGGTATCAAGCCCAGCTTCCAGCTGCCTCAGGGAGCTGCGCCACAGATTTAAACTTGACGCCTTTATGCTTTCCATAGACTGCTGTGCCTTTTCGGTTTGAGTCGGGCGAGCAGTGCAGATAATTACAGCAGTCTGCCTCCTATACCCACAGTGTAATTGCATCTGTGGAACAGTTCTTGTAAGGGTAATAGAGCTGCACAGGAGTTTGTTCTTTAATCGGAACTGTACACAGTTTAAAGATCTTTAAACCCAGCATAGCTACTGTGACTGTATTTTAAACCGTGCCTAAATCCATTATCTGTTTTGGTAACCTTAAAGCCTGTAATTACTGCAAAATTTACAATCCTTGCTAAATAGTTAAAACAGTATTGATGTACTAGCTCCTTCTCCCTACCTACCTCTACTTATAGCTGCCTTTTCTTGTTCCTTGCAGCAGTGCGGTCGCGAGGGCAAGCACCACAGCCCTCCCCACAGCCACCGAATCCCCCCCAATGGAGAAAGAAGCAGCAGAGTGCCCAGCAGTGTGGTTATGAGGGCAAGCAGCACAGCCCTCCACACAGCCACCGAATCCCCCCCCGTGGAGAACGGAGCACCAGAGCGCCCAGCAGTGCAGTCGCGAGGGCAAGCAGCACAGCCCTCCCCACAGACACCGAATCCCCCCACGGAGAACGGAGCACCAGAGCGCCCAGCAGTGCAGTCGCGAGGGAAAGCAGCACAGCCCTCCCCACAGCCACAGAATCCCCCCCACGGGGAATGGAGCACCAGAGCGCCCAGCAGTGCGGTCGCGAGGGCATGCAGAACAGCCCTCCCCACAGCACCCGAATCACCCCGCAGAGAACGGAGCACCAGAGCACCCAGTAGTGCATTCGTGAGTGCAAGCAGCACAGCCCTCCCCACAGCCACCGAATCCCCCCCCGGAGAACGGAGCACAAGAGCACCCAGCAGTGCGGTCGCCAGGGCAAGCAGCACAGCCCTCCCCACAGCCACCGAATCCCCCCCGCCACAGAGAATGGAGCAGCAGACCTCCCAGCAGTGCGGTCGCAAGGGCAAGCAGCACAGCCCTCCCACAGCCACTGAATTTCCTCCCACAGAGAACGGGCAACAGAGTGCACAGCAGTGTGGTCATGAGGGCAAGCAGCACTGCCCTCCCACAGCCACTGAATACCCCATGGAGAATGGAGCACCAGAGCGCCAGCAGTGCGGCACGAGGACAAGCAGCAGAGCCCTCCTCACAGCCACCAATCCCCCTGCAGAGAAGGAGCTCCAGAGCGTAGACAGCAGTGCGTCGTGAGGGCAAGCAGCACAGCCCTCCCCACAGCTACCGGAGCCTCCGTCGGAGAATGGAGCACCGAGCACCAAGCAGTGCGGTCGCAAGGGCAAGCAGCACAGCCCTCCCAACAGCCATCGAATCCCACCGCCTCCCGGAGAAAGGAGCACTAGGGCGCCCCTGCAGTGCGGCCGCCAGGGCAAGCAGCACAGCCCTTCCCACAGCCACCAAATCCCCCACCCGCGGAGAATGGAACACCAGACCGCCCAGCAGTGCGGTCGCAAATGCAAGCAGCACAGCCCTCCCACAGCCACCGAATCCCCTCAGAAAACGGAGCACCAGAGCTGCCCAGCAGTGCGGTTAGGGCAAGCAGCACAGCCCCCCACAGCCACCGAATCCCTCCACCACAGAGAACGGAGCACCAGACCACCCAGCAGTGCGGTCGCGAGGGCAAGCAGCACAGCTCTCCCACAGCCAATGAATCCTCGCGGAGAATGGAGCACCAGAGCACCCAGGAATCAGCCCAGCTTCCAGCTGCCTCAGGGAGCTGCGCCACAGATTTAAACTTGGCGCCTTTTGCTTTCCATAGACTGCTGTGCCTTTTCGGTTTGAGTCGAGAAGCAGTGCAGAAAATTACAGCAGTCTGCCACCATACCGACAGTGTAATTGCATCTGTGGAACAGTTCTTGTAAGGGAATAGAGCTGCACAGGAGTTTTCTTTAATCGAACTGTATGCTGTTTAAAGATCTTTAAACCCAGCATAGCTACTGTGACTGTATTTTAAACCGTGCCTGAATCCATTATCTGTTTTGGTAAATTTAAAGCCTGTAATTACTGCAAAATTTACAATCCCTGCTAAATGGTTACAACAGTATTGATGTACTAGCTCCTCCTCCCTACCCACTCCTTATAGCTGCCTTTTCTTGTTACTTGCAGCAGTGCGGTGCGAGGGCAAGCACCACAGCCCTCCCCACAGCGAC
Organism: Neoceratodus forsteri; assembly: GCA_016271365.2. Lineage (NCBI taxonomy): Eukaryota > Metazoa > Chordata > Ceratodontiformes > Ceratodontidae > Neoceratodus > Neoceratodus forsteri. Next base: position 88,195,652 of record JADMNL010000028.1, read on the forward strand.
CGAATCCCCCCCATAGAGAAGGAAGCACCAGAGCGCCCAGTAGTGCGGTCATGAGGGCAAGCAGCACAGCTCTCCCCACAGCCACCGAACCCCCCCTGCAGAGAACGGAGCACCAGAGCGCCCAGCAGTGCGGTCGCGACGGCAAGCAGCACAGCCCTCCCCACAGCCACCGAATCCACCCCGCGGAGAACGGAGCACCAGAGCACCCAGGAGTGCAGTCACGAGGGCAAGCAGCTCAGCCCTCCCCACAGCCACCGAAGCCCTCCCCGAGGAGAACGGAGCACCAGAGCGCCGAGCAGTGTGGTCACAAGGGCAAGCAGCACCGCCCTCCCCACAGCCACCGAATCGCACCCCCCCATGGAGAACGGAGCAGTAGAGTGCCCAGCAGCGCTGTCGCCAGGGCAAGCAGCACAGCCCTTCCCACAGCCACTGAATCGCCCCACCCGTGGAAAACGGAGCACCAGAGCGTACAGCAGTGTGGTCGCGAGGGGAAGCAGCACAGCCCTCCCCACAGCCACCGAATCCCCCCCCGCAGAGAATGGAGCACCAGAGTGCCCAGCAGTGCGGTTGCAAGGGCAAGCAGTACAGCCCCCCCCAACAGCCACCGAATCACTCCCCCATGGAGAACGGAGCACCAGAGCACCCAGCAGTGTGGTCGTGAGGGCAAGCAGCACAGCCCTCCCCACAGCCAATAAATCCCCCACCGCGTAGAACGGAGCACCAGAGCGCCCAGTTATCAAGCCCAGCTTCCAGCTGCCTCAGGAGCTGTGCCACAGATTTAAACTTGGCGCCTTTTGCTTTCCTTAGACTGATGTGCCTTTTCGGTTTGAGTCGAGGAGCAGTGCAGATAATTACAGCAGTCTGCCTCCCATACCGACAGTGTAATTGCATCTGGGGAACAGTTCTTGTAAGGGAATAGAGCTGCACGGAGCTTTTTATTTAATCGGAACTGTATGCTGTTTAAAGATCTTTAAACCCAGCATGGCTACTGTGACTGTGTTTTAAACCGTGCCTGAATCCATTATCTGTTTCGATAACCTTAAAGCCTGTAATTACTGTAAAATTTACAATCCTTGCTAAATGTTTAAAACAGTGTTGATGTACTAGCTCCTCATCCCTACCTACCTCTTCTTATAGCTGCCTTTTCTTGCTCCTTGCTGCAGTGCGGTCGCGAGGGCAAGCACCACAGCCCTCCCCACAGCCGCCGAATCCCCCCCCATGGAGAAGGAAGCACAAGGGCACCCAGCAGTGCGGTCGTGAGGGCAAGCAGCACAGCCCTCCCCACAGCCACCGAATCCCCCAGCGGAGAACGGAGCACCAGAGCGCAAAGCAGTGCGGTCGGGAGGGCAAGCAGCACTGCCTTCCCCAAAGCCACCGAATCACCCCCCGCGGAGAACGGAGCACCAGAGCACCCAGCAGTGCGGTCAGGAAGGCAAGCAGCACAGCCCTCTCCACAGCCACCGAATCCCCCCCCACCTGGAACGTAGCACCAGAGCGCCCAGCAGTGCGGTCGCGAGGGTAAGCGGCAGAGCCTTCCCCAAAGCCACTGAATCCCCCTCCATGGAGAACGGAGCACCAGATCACCCAGTAGTGCAGTCATGAGGGCAAGCAGCAGAGCCCTCCCCAAAGCCAATGAATCCCTCCCCACAGAGAATGGAGCACCAGAGCACCCAGCAGTGCGGTCACAAGGGCAAGCAGCACAGCCCTCCCACAGCCACCAAATCCACCCCCGCGGAGAACGGAGCACTAGTGCGCCCAGCAGTGCGGTCACCAGGGTAAGCAGCACAGCCCTCCCCGCAGCCACCGAATCCCCCCCAGTGGAGAATGGAGCACCAGACCGCCCAGCAGTGCGGCCGCAAGGGCAAGTAGCACAGTCCTCACCACAGACACTGAATCCCCCCATGGAAAACGGAGCACCAGAGCGCCCAGCAGTGTGTTTGCGAGGGCAAGCAGCACAGCCCTCCCCACAGCCAGCGAATCCCCCCCCACCGGGAATGGAGCACCAGAGCGCCCAGCAGTGTGGTCGTGAGGGCAAGCAGCAGAACCCTCCCCACTGCCACAGGCCTCCCATGGAGAATGGAGCACCAGAGCGCCCAGCAGTGCGGTCGCAAGGACAAGCAGCACAGCCCTCACACAGCCACCTAATTACACCCACCTCGAGAATGGAGCACTAGAGCCAAGCAGTGCGGTCACCAGGGAAGTAGCACAGCCCTCTCCACAGCCACCAATTCCCCCACGGAGAATGGAGCACCAAACCGCCCAGCAGTGCGGTCGCAAGGGCAAGCAGCACAACCCTCCCCACAGACACCGAATCCCCGCTGGAGAATGGAGCACCAGAGTGCCCAGCAGTGCAGTCGCTAGGGCATGCAGCACAGCCATCCTTGCAGCCACTGAATCCCCCGCGGAGAACAGAGCACCAGAGCGCCTAGCACTGCGGTCATGAGTGCAAGCAGCACAGTCCTCCACACAGCCACCGAATCCACCCTCGGAGAACAGAGCACCACTGCGCCCAGCAGTGTGGTCATGAGGGCAGCAGCAGAGCCTCCCACAGCCACCGAATTACCCTAACGGAGAACGGAGCACCAGAGTGCCCAGCAGTGCGGTCATGAGGGCAAGCAGCACTGCCCTCCTTACAGCTACTGAATCCCCCACCATGGAGAATGGAGCACCAGAGTGCCCAGGTATCAACCCCAGCTACCTCCTGCCTCAGGGAGCTGCACCACAGATTTAAACCTGGCGCCTTTTTGCTTTCCATTGACTGCTGTGCCTTTTCGGTTAGAGTCGGAGGAACAGTGCAGATAATTACAGCAGTCTGCCTCCCATACCGACAGTGTCATTGCATCTGGGGAACAATGCTTGAAAGGGGAATAGAGCTGCACAGGAGTTTTTTATTTAATCGGGAACTGTACGCTGTTTAAAGATCTTTAAACACAGCATAGCTACTGTGACTGTATTTTAAACCGTGCCTGAATCCGTTATCTGTTTTGGTAACATTAAAGCCTGTAATTACTGCAAAATTTACAATCCTTGCTAAATTTTATAACAGTATTGATGTACTAGCTCCTCCTCCCAACCTACCTCTACATATAGCTGCCTTTTCTTGTTCCTTGCAGCAGTGCGGTTGCGAGGGCAGGCAGCACAGTCCTCCCCACTGCCACTGAATCCCCCACCGCGGAGAACAGAGCACCAGAGCGCCCAGCAGTGCTGTCACTAGGGCAAGCAGCACAGCCCTCCCCATAGCCACCGAATCCCCCACAGAGTAGGGAGCACCAGAGCACCCAGGTAGCAAGCCCAGCTTCCAGCTGCCTCAGAGAGCTGCACCACAGATTTAAACTTGGCGCCTTTTTGCTTTCCATAGACTGCTGTGCCTTTTCGGTTTGAGTCGGAGGAGCAGTGCAGATAATTACAGCAGTCTGCCTCCCATACGGACAGTGTAATTGCATCTGGGGAACAGTACTTGTAAGGGGAATAGAGCTGTACAGGAGTGTTTTCTTTAATTGGGAACTGTACGCTGTATAAAGATCTTTAAACCCAGCATAGCTACTGTGACTGTATTTTAAATCGTGCCTGAATCCATTATCTGTTTCGGTAACCTTAAAGCCTGTAATTACTGCAAAATTTACAATCCTTGCTAAATGTTTAAAACAGTATTGATGTACTAGCTCCTGCTCCCTACCTACCTCTACTTGTAGCTGCCTTTTCTTGTTCCTTGCAGCAGTGCGGTCGCGAGGGCAAGCTGCACAGCCCTCCCCACAGCCACTGAATCCCCTCCCATGGAGAACGGAGCTCCAGAGCGCCCTGCAGTGCGGTCACGAGGGCAAGCAGTACAGCCCTCCCCACAGCCACCGAATGCCCCCGTGGGAGAACTGAGCACCAGAGCGCCCAGCTGTGCGGTCACGAGGGCAAGCAGCACAGCCCTCCCCACAGGCACCGAATCCCCCTCCACGGAGAACAGGGCACCAGAGCGCCCAGCAGTGTGGTCATGAGGGCAAGCAGCACTGCCCTCCCCATAGCCACCAAATCCCCCCCACGGAGAACGGAGCACCAGAACTCCCAGCAGTGCGGTCACCAGGGAAAGCAGCACAGCCCTCCTCACAGCCACCAAATCCCCCCCCTGTAGAGAAGGAGCTCCAGAGCATCCAGCAGTGCTGTCGTGAGGGCAAGCAGCACAGCCCTCCCCACAGCCACCAAGCCCTCCAAGCGGAGAATGGAGCAGCGGAGCGCCCAGCAGTGCGGTCGCAAGGGCAAGCAGCACAGCCCTCCCACAGCCATCGAATCCCACCCCTCCCAGAGAATGGAGCACTAGGCGCCCAGCAGTGCGGTCGCTAGGGCAAGCAGCAAAGCCCTTCCCACAGCCACCGAATCCCCGCTGGAGAATGGAAGAGCAGACCACCCAGCAGTGCGGTCACAAAGGGCAAGCAACACTGCCCACCCAACAGCCACCGAATCCCCCTCAGAGAACTGAGCACCAGAGCGCCCAGCAGTGCGGTTGAGAGGGCAAGCAACACAGCCCCCCCCACAGCCACCGAATCCCTCCACCACAGAGAACGGAGCACCAGAGCACCCAGCAGTGCGGTCAAGAGGGCAAGCAGCACAGCCCTCCCCACAGCCAATGAATCCCCCACGTGGAGAACGGAGCACCAGAGCACCAAGGAATCAAGCCCAGCTTCCAGCTGCCTCATGGAGCTGCGCCACAGATTTAAACTTGGCACCTTTTTGCTTTCCATAGACTGCTGTGCCTTTTTGGTTTGAGTCAGTGGAGCAGTGCAGAAAATTACAGCAGTCTGCCTCCCATACCGACAGTGTAATTACATCTGGGGAACAGTACTCGTAAGGGGAATAGAGCTGCACAGGAGTTTTTTCTTTAATAGGGAACTGTATGCTGTTTAAAGATCTTTAAACCCAGCCTAGCTACTGTGACTGTATTTTAAACTGTGCCTGAATCCATTATCTCTTTTGGTAACCTTAAAGCCTGTAATTACTGCAAAATTTACAATCCTTGCTAAATGGTTAAAACAGTATTGATGTACTAGCTCCTCCTCCCTACCCACCTCTACTTATAGCTGCCTTTTCTTGTTCCTTGCAGCAGTGCGGTCGCGAGGGCAAGCAGCACAGCCCTCCCCACAGCCACCAAATCCCCCGCGTGGAGAACGGAGCACCCAGTAGTGCAGTCGTGAGGGCAAGCAGCTCAGCCCTCCCCACAGCCACCGAAGCCCTTCCCGTGGAGAACAGAGCAGTAGAGCGCCCAGCAGTGTGGTCGCCAGGGCAAGCAGCACAGCCCTTCCCACAGCCACCGAACCCACCCTGAGAATGGAGCACCAGACCCCCAGCAGTGCGCTCACAAGGGCAAGCATCACAGCCCTCCCCACAGCCACCGAATCCCCCCACCCGTGGAAAACGGAGCACCAGAGTGCCCAGCAGTGCGGTTGCAAAGGCAAGCAGCACAGCCCCCCCAACAGCCACCGAATCACTCCCCCACGGAGAACGGAGCACCAGAGCACCCAGCAGTGTGGTCGCGAGGGCAAGCAGCACAGCCCTCCCCACAGCCAATAAATCCACCCCCCCCGGAGAACGGAGCACCAGAGCGCCCAGGTATCAAGCCCAGCTTCCAGCTGCCTCAGGGAGCTGCGCCACAGATTTAAACTTGGCGCCTTTTTGCTTTCCATAGACTGCTGTGCTCTTTCGGTTTGAGTCGGAGGAGCAGTGCAGATAATTACAGCAGTCTGCCTCCCATACCGACAGTGTAATTGCATCTGGGGAACAGTTCTTGTAAGGGGAATAGAGCTGCACAGGAGTTTTTTCTTTAATCGGGAACTGTACACTGTTTAAAGATCTTTAAACCCAGCATAGCTACTGTGACTGTATTTTAAACCGTGCCTGAATCCATTATCTGTTTCGGTAACCTTAAAGCCTGTAATTACTGTAAAATTTGCAATCCTTGCTAAATGTTTAAAACAGTATTGATGTACTAGCTCCTGCTCCCTACCTACCTCTACTTATAGCTGCCTTTTCTTGTTCCTTGCAGCAGTGCGGTCGCGAGGGCAAGCAGCACAGCCCTCCCCACAGCCACCGAAGCCCTCCCCATGGAGAATGGAGCACCAGAGCGCCCAGCAGTGAGGTCTCATGGGCAGGCAGCACAGTCCTCCCCACTGCCACCGAATCCCACCCCCCCGTAGAACGGAGCACTAGAGCACCCAGCAGTGCGGTCACCAGGGTAAGCAGCACAGCCCTTCCCAGAGCCACCGAATCCCCCCCATGGAGAATGGAGCACCAGACCGCCCAGCAGTGCGGTTGCCAGGGCAAGCAGCACAGCCTCACACAGCCACCGAATCACCCCGCAGAGAATGGAACACCAGACCGCCCAGCAGTGCGGTCACAAAGGCAAACATCACAGCCTCCCAGAGCCACCGAATCTCCCCACCGAGAACGGAGCACCAGAGCGCCCAGCAGTGCGGTCGCAGGGCAAGCAGCACAGCCTCCCCACAGCCACACGGACCCCACCCGCGGAGAATGGAGCACCGAGAGCGCCCAGCAGTGCGGTCGCAGGGGCAAGCAGCACAGCCCTCCCCACAGCCATCGAATCCCACCTCCCGGAGAGAACGGAGCACTAGGGCCTGCAGTGCGGTCGCTAGGGCAAGCAGCACAGCCTTCCCACAGCCACCGAATCCCCCGCTGAGAATGGAAGACCAGACCACCCAGCAGTGCGGTCGCAAGGGCAAGCAACACAGCCCTCCCCACAGCCACCCAACCTCCTCAGAGAACTGAGCACCAGAGCGCCCAGCAGTGCGGTTGCGAGGGCAAGCAGCACAGCACCCCCCCCACAGCCACCGAATCTCTCCACCACGGAGAACGGAGCACCAGAGCACCCAGCAGTGCGGTCGCGAGGGCAAGCAGCACAGCCCTCCCCACAGCCAATGAATCCCCCCCGTGGAGAACGGAGCACCAGGGCACACAGGAATCAAGCCCAGCTTCCAGCTGCCTCATGGAGCTGCGCCACAGATTTAAACTTGGCACCTTTTTGCTTTCCATAGACTGCTGTGCCTTTTTGGTTTGAGTCGGAGGAGCAGTGCAGAAAATTACAGCAGTCTGCCTCCCATACCGACAGTGTAATTACATCTGGGGAACAGTACTCGTAAGGGGAATAGAGCTGCACAGGAGTTTTTTCTTTAATAGGGAACTGTATGCTGTTTAAAGATCTTTAAACCCAGCCTAGCTACTGTGACTGTATTTTAAACCGTGCCTGAATCCATTATCTGTTTTGGTAACCTTAAAGCCTGTAATTACTGCAAAATTTACAATCCTTGCTAAATGGTTAAAACAGTATTGATGTACTAGCTCCTCCTCCCTACCCACCTCTACTTAAGCTGCCTTTTCTTGTTCCTTGCAGCAGTGCGGTCATGAGGGCAAGCAGCACAGCCATCCCCACAGCCACCGAATCCCCCATGAGAACGGAGCACCAGAGCACCCAGCAGTGCGGTCAGCAGGGCAAGCAGCACAGCCTCCCACAGCCACCGAATCGCCTCCCCAGAGAACGGAGCACGAGAGCCCCAGCAGCGCGGTCGCCAGGGCAAGCAGCACAGCCCTTCCCACAGCCACCGAACCCACCCCGCTGAGAATGGAGCACCAGACCGCCCAGCAGTGCGGTCACAAGGGCAAGCATCACAGCCCTCCCCACAGCCACCGAATCCCCCCACCCGTGGAAAACGGAGCACCAGAGCGTACATCAGTGTGGTCGCGAGGGCAAGCAGCACAGCCCTCCCCACAGCCACCGAATCCCTCCACCCATGGAAAACGGAGCACCAGAGTGCCCAGCAGTGTGGTTGCAAAGGCAAGCAGCACAGCCCCCCCAACAGCCACCGAATCACTCCCCCATGGAGAACGGAGCACCAGAGCACCCAGCAGTGTGGTCGCAGGCAAGCAGCACAGGCCTCCCACAGCCAATAAATCCACCCCCGGAGAACGGAGCACCAGAGCGCCCAGGTATCAAGCCCAGCTTCTAGCTGCCTCAGGAGCTCGCCACAGATTTAAACTTGGCCTTTTGCTTTCCATAGACTGCTGTGCCTTTTTGTTTGAGTCGGAGGAGCAGTGCAGATAATTACAGCAGTCTGCCTCCCATACCGACAGTGTAATTGCATCTGGGGAACAGTTCTTGTAAGGGAATAGAGCTGCACAGGAGTTTTTTATTTAATCGGGAACTGTACGCTGTTTAAAGATCTTTAGACCCAGCATAGCTACTGTGACTGTATTTTAAACCGTGCCTGAATCCATTATCTGTTTCGGCAACCTTAAAGCCTGTAATTACTGTAAAATTTGCAATCCTTACTAAATTTTTAAAACAGTATTGATGTACTAGCTCCTGCTCCCTACCTACCTCTACTTATAGCTGCCTTTTTCTTGTTCCTTTCAGCAGTGCGGTCGCGAGGGCAAGCAGCACAGCCTCCCCACAGCCACCGAATCCCCACCCACAGAGAACAGAGCACCAGAGCACCCAGTAGTGCAGTCACGAGGGTAAGCAGCACAGCCCTCCCCACAGCCACCTAAGCCCTCGCCAGAAGAACTGAGCACCAGAGGCCCAGCAGTGAGGTCTCAAGGGCAGGCAGCACAGCCCTCCCCACTGCCACCGAATCCCACCCCCGTGAGAATGGAGCACTAGAGCACCCAGCAGTGCGGTCACCAGGGCAAGCAGCACAGCCCTCCCCAGAGCCACCGAATCCCCCCCATGGAGAATGGAGCACCAGACCGCCCAGCAGTGCGGTCACCAGGGCAAGCAGCACAGCCCTCCACACAGCCACCGAATCCCCCCCCGCAGAGAATGGAACACCTGACCGCCCAGCAGTGCGGTCACAAAGGCAAACATCACAGCCCTCCCCAGAGCCACTGAATCCCCCCTGGCAGAGAACGGAGCCCCAGAGCGCCCAGCAGTGCGGTCGTGAGGGCAAGCAGCACAGCCCTCCCCACAGCCACCGAAGCCCTCCATGCGGAGAATGGAGCACCAGAGCGCCCAGCAGTGCAGTCGCAAGGGCAAGCAGCACAGCCCTCCCCACAGCCATCAAATCCCACCCCCTCCCGGAGAACGGAGCACTAGGGCACCCTGCAGTGCGGTAGCTAGGGCAAGCAGCACAGCCCTTCCCACAGCCACCGAATCCCCCCGGAGAATGGAAGACCAGACCACCCAGCAGTGCGGTCGCAGGGCAAGCAACACAGCCTCCCCACAGCCACCGAATCCCCCTCAGAGAACTGAGCACCAGAGCGCCTAGCAGCGGCCAGAGGGCAAGCAGCACAGCACCCCCACAGCCACCGAATCCCTCCACCACAGAGAACGGAGCACCAGAGCACCCAGCAGTGCAGTCACGAGGGCACAGCACAGCCCTCCCACAGCCAATGAATCCCCGTGGAGAATGGAGCACCAGGGCACACAGGAATCAAGCCCAGCTTCCAGCTGCCTCATGGAGCTGTGCCACAGATTTAAACTTGGCACCTTTTGCTTTCCATAGACTGCTGTGCCTTTCGGTTTGAGTCGGAGGAGCAGTGCAGAAAATTACAGCAGTCTGCCTCCCATACCGACAGTGTAATTACATCTGGGGAACAGTACTGTAAGGGAATAGAGCTGCACAGGAGTTTTTTCTTTAATCGGGAACTGTATGCTGTTTAAAGATCTTTAAACTCAGCCTAGCTACTGTGACTGTATTTTAAACCGTGCCTGAATCCATTATCTGTTTTGGTAACCTTAAAGCCTGTAATTACTGCAAAATTTACAATCCTTGCTAAATGGTTAAAACAGTATTGATGTACTAGCTCCTCCTCCCTTCCCACCTCTACTTATAGCTGCCTTTTCTTGTTCCTTGCAGCAGTGCGGTCGCGAGGGCAAGCAGCACAGCCCTCCCCACAGTCACCGAATCCCCCCCGTGGAGAACGTAGCACCAGAGCACCCAGTAGTGCAGTCGCGAGGGCAAGCAGCTCAGCCCTCCCCACAGCCACCGAAGCCTTCCCCGTGGAGAACGGAGCACCAGAGCGCCCAGCAGTGTGGTCACAAGGGCAAGCAGCACCGCCTCCCACAGCCACCGAATCGCACCCCCCCCAGAGAACGGAGCAGTAGAGCGCCCAGCAGTGTGGTCGCCAGGGCAAGCAGCACAGCCCTTCCCACAGCCACCGAACCCACCCCACGGAGAATGGAGCACCAGACCCCAGCAGTGCGGTCGCAAGGCAAGCATCACAGCCCTCCCCACAGCCACCGAATCCCCCACCCGTGGAAAACGGAGCACCAGAGCGACAGCAGTGTGGTCGCGAGGGCAAGCAGCACAGCCCTCCCCACAGCCACCGAATCCCCCGCAGAGAATGGAGCACCAGAGTGCCCAGCAGTGCAGTTGCAAAGGCAAGCAGCACAGCCCCACAACAGCCACCGAATCACTCCCCACGGAGAACAGAGCACCAGAGCACCCAGCAGTGTGGTCACGAGGGCAAGCAGCACAGCCCTCCCACAGCCAATAATCCACCCCAGAGAACGGAGCACCAGAGCGCCCAGGTATCGCCCAGCTTCCAGCTGCCTCAGGAGATGCACACAGATTTAAACTTGGCGCTCTTTTGCTTTCCATAGACTGCTGTGCCTTTTCGGTTTGAGTCGGAGGAGCAGTGCAGATAATTACAGCAGTCTGCCTCCCATACCGACAGTGTAATTGCATCTGGGGAACAGTTCTTGTAAGGGAATAGAGCTGCACAGGAGTTTTTCATTTAATCGGAACTGTACACTGTTTAAAGATCTTTAAACCCAGCATAGCTACTGTGACTGTAATTTAAACCGTGCCTGAATCCATTATCTGTTTCGGTAACCTTAAAGCCTGTAATTACTGTAAAATTTACAATCCTTGCTAAATGTTTAAAACAGTATTGATGTACTAGCTCCTGCTCCCTACCTACCTCTACTTATAGCTGCCTTTTCTTGCTCCTTGCAGCAGTGCGGTCGCGAGGGCAAGCAGCACAGCCCTCCCCACAGCCACCGAATTCCCCACCCACAGAGAACGGAGCACTAGAGCACCCAGTAGTGCAGTCACGAGGGCAAGCAGCACAGCCCTCCCCACAGCCACCTAAGCCCTCCCCGCAGAGAACGGAGCACCAGAGCGCCCAGCAGTGCGGTCTCAAGGGCAGGCAGCACAGCCCTCCACACTGCCACCGAATCCCACCCCCCGTGAGAACAGAGCACTAGAGCGCCCAGCAGTGCGGTCACCAGGGCAAGCAGCACAGCCCTCCCCAGAGCCACCAATCCCCCATGGATAATGGAGCACCAGACTGCCCACCAGTGCGGCCGCCAGGGCGCAGCACAGCCTCCACACAGCCACCGAATCCCCCCGCAGAGAGAATGGAACAACAGACCGCCCAGCAGTGCGGTCACAAAGGCAAACATCACAGCCCTCCCAGAGCCACTGAATCCCTCCTGGCAGAGAACGGAGCCCCAGAGCACCCAGCAGTGCGGTCGTGAGGGCAAGCAGCACAGCCCTCCCACAGCCAATGATTCCCCCCACGTGGAGAACGGAGCACCAGAGCACCCAGGTATCAAGCCCAGCTTTCAGCTGCCTCAGGGAGCTGCACCACAGATTTAAACTTGGAGCCTTTTTACTTTCCATAGACTGCTGTGCCTTTTCGGTTTGAGTCGGAGGAGCAGTGCAGATAATTACAGTAGTCTGCCTCCTATACCGACAGTGTAATTGCATCTGGGGAACAGTTCTTGTAATGGGAATAGAGCTGCACAGGAGTTTTTTCTTTAATCGGAAATGTACGCTGTTTAAAGATCTTTAAACCCAGCATAGCTACTGTGACTGTATTTTAAACCGTGCCTGAATCCATTATCTGTTTTGGTAACCTTAAAGCCTGTAATTACTGCAAAATTTATCCTTGCTAAATGGTTAAAACAGTATTGATGTACCAGCTCTTCCTCCCTACCTACCTCTACAGATAGCTGCCTTTTCTTGTTCCTTGCAGCAGTGCGGTCACGAGGGCAAGCAGCACAGCCCTCCCACAGCCACCGAATCCCTCCCTGGAGAAGGAGCACCAGAGCCTCAGCAGTGCGGTCACGAGGGCAAGCAGCACAGCCCTCCCCAGAGCCACAGAATCCCCCCCGTGGAGAACGGATCACCTGAGCACCCAGCAGTGCGGTCGTGAGGGCAAGCAGCACAGCCCTTCCCACAGCCATTGAATCCCCCCTGGAGAACGGAGCACCAGATCGCCCAGCAGTGCAGTCACGAGGGCAAGCAGCACAGCCCTCCCCACAACCACCGAATCCCCCACCAAGGGGAACGGAGCACCAGAGCGCCCAGCACTGTGGTCGCAAGAGCAAGCAGCACAGCTCTCCCCACAGCCACCGAACGCCACCCCCCCCCGGAGAATGGAGCACTAGAGCGCCCAGCAGTGTGGTCGCCAGGCAAGCAGCACAGCCCTTCCCACAGCCACCGAATCCCCCCACCCGTGGAAAACGGAGCACCAGAGCAGCATAGCAGTGGGTCACGAGGGAAAGCAGCACAGTCCTCCCCACAGCCACCGAATCCCCCCCACGGAGAACGGAGCACCAGAGTGTCCAGCAGTGTGGTCGCAAGGGCAAGCAGCACAGCCTCCCCACAGCCACCAAATCCCCCGCGGAGAATAGAGCACCAGAGCGCCCAGCAGTGCGGTTGAGCAGCAAGCAGCACAGCCTCCCCACAGCCAATGAATCCTCCACGGAGAACGGAGCACCAGAGCGCCCAGGTATCGCTCCCAGCTTCCAGCTGCTCTCAGGGAGCTGCGCCACAGATTTAAACTTGACGCCTTTTTGCTTTCCATAGACTGCTGTGTCTTTTCGGTTTGAGTCGAGGAGCAGTGCTGATAATTACAGCAGTCTGCCTCCTGTACCGACAGTGTAATTGCATCTGGGGAACAGTTCTTGTAAGGTGAATAGAGCTGCACAGGAGTTTTTATTTAATCGGAACTGTACACTGTTTAAAGATCTTTAAACCCAGCATAGCTACTGTGACTGTATTTTAAACCATGCCTGAATCCATTATCTGTTTCGTAACCTTAAAGCCTGTAATTACTGCAAAATTTACAATCCTTGCTAAATGTTTAAAACAGTATTGATGTACTAGCTCCTGCTCCTACCTACCTCTACTTATAGCTGCCTTTTCTTGTTCCTTGCAGCAGTGCGGTCGCGAGGGCAAGCACCACAGCCCTCCCCACAGCCACCGAATCCCCCCATGGAGAAGGAAGCACCAGAGCGCCCAGCAGTGCGGTCACGAGGGCAAGCAGCACAGCCCTCCCCACAGCCACCGAATCCCCCCCGCGGAGAACGGAGCACCAGAGCGCCCAGCAGTGCGGTCGTGAGGGCAAGCAGCACAGCCCTCCCCACAGCACAATCCCCCCAGGAGAACGGAGCACCAGAGCACCCAGCAGTGCAGTCGCAAGGGCAAGCAGCACAGCCCTCCCCACAGCCACCGAATCCCACCCCGACGGAGCAGCAGAGCACCTAGCAGTGCGGTCGCTAGGGAAGCAGCACAGCCTTCCCACAGCCACCGAATCCCCCCATGGAGAACGGAGCACCAGAGCACCCAGCAGTGCGGTCCAAAGGCAAGCAGCACAGCCTTCCCACAGCCACCGAATCCCCTCATGGAGAATGGAGCACCAGACCCCAGCAGTGCGGTCGCAAGGGCAAGCAGCACAGTCCTCCCCACAGCCACCGAATCCCTCCCAGGAGAACGGAGCACCAGAGCACCAGCAGTGTGGGTTGCAAGGGCAAGCAGCACAGCCCTCCCACAGCCACACGAATCCCCCACGGAGAATGGAGCACCAGAGCCCCAGCAGTGCGGTTGCGAGGGCAAGCAGCACAGCCCTCCCCACAGCCACTGAATCACCCTCACGGAGAACTGAGCACCAGAGCACCCAGGTATCAAGCCCAGCTTCCAGCTGCCTCAGGAAGCTGCGCCACAGATGTAAACTTGGCGCCTTTTGCTTTCCATAGACTGCTGTGCCTTTTCGGTTTGAGTCGGAGGAGCAGTGCAGATAATTACAGCAGTCTGCCTCCCATACCGACAGTGTAATTGCATCTGGGGAACAGTTCTTGTAAGGGAATAGAGCTGCACAGGAGTTTTTATTTAATCGGGAACTGTACGATGTTTAAAGATCTTTAAACCCAGCATAGCTACTGTGACTGTATTTTAAACCGTGCCTGAATCCATTATCTGTTTCGGTAACCTTAAAGCCTGTAATTACTGCAAAATTTACAATCCTTGCTAAATGTTTAAAACAGTATTGATGTACTGCTCCTGCTCCCTACCTACCTCTACTTATAGCTGCCTTTTCTTGTTCCTTGCAGCAGTGCGTTCGCGAGGGCAAGCACACAGCCCTCCCACAGCCACCGAACCCCCACGGAGAAGGAAGCACCAGAGCTCCCAGCAGTGCGGTCACGAGGCAAGCAGCACAGCCATCCCACAGCCACCGAGGCCCTCCCACGGAGAACGGAGCACCAGAGCGCCCAGCAGTGCGGTCATGAGGGAAAGCAGCACAGCCCTCCCACAGCCACCAATCTCCCTCCCGGAGAACGGAGCACCAGAGCACCCAGTAGTGCAGTCGTGGGCAAGCAGCACAGCCTCCCCACAGCCACCGAATCCCTCCCCACGGAAAACGGAGCACCAGAGCACCCAGCAGTGCGGTCGCAAGGGCAAGCAGCACAGCCCTCCCCACAGCCACCGAATCCCACCCCCGGAGAACGGAGCACCAGAGCGCCCAGCAGTGCGGTCGCCAGGGCAAGCAGCACAGCCCTCCCCACAGCCACCGAATCCCCCACAGAGAATGGAGCTCCAGACCGCCCAGCAGTGCGGTCGCAAGGGCAAACAGCACAATCCTCCCCTCAGCCACCGAATCCCCCCCCGGGGAGAATGGAGCACCAGACCACAAAGCAGTGCGGTCGCAAGGGCAAGCAGCACAGTCCTCCCCACAGCCACCAAATCCCTCCCCATGGAGAACGGAGCACCAGAGCGTCCAGCAGTGTGGTTGCAAGGGCATGCAGCACAGCTCCCCCCACATCCACTGAATCACTCCCTCACAGAGAACTGAGCACCAGAGCACCCAGGTATCAAGCCCAGCTTCCAGCTGCCTCAGGAAGCTGCGCCACAGATGTAAACTGGGCACCTTTTTGCTTTCCATAGACTGCTGTGCCTTTTCGGTTTGAGTCGGAGGAGCAGTGCAGATAATTACAGCAGTCTGCCTCCCATACTGACAGTGTAATTGCATCTGGGGAACAGTTCTTGTAAGGGGAATAGAGCTGCACAGGAGTTATTTATTTAATCGGGAACTGTACACTGTTTAAAGATCTTTAAACCCAGCATAGCTACTGTGACTGTATTTTAAACCGTGCCTGAATCCATTATCTGTTTCGGTAACCTTAAAGCCTGTAATTTCTGCAAAATTTACAATCCTTGCTAAATGTTTAAAACAATATTGATGTACTAGCTCCTGCTCCCTACCTACCTCTACTTATAGCTGCTTTTCTTGTTCCTTGCAGCAGTGCAGTTGCGAGGCAAGCAGCACAGCCCTCCCACAGCCACCAAATCCCCCCTGCAGAGCGGAGCACCAGAGCACCCAGTAGTGCAGTCATGGCAAGCAGCACAGCACTCCCCACAGCCACCAATGCCCTCCCGCGAGAATGGAGCACCAGAGCACCCAGCAGTGCGGTCGCAAGGCAAGCAGCACAGCCCTCCCACAGCCACCGAATCACACCCACCGGAGAGCGGAGCACTTTAGTGCCCGTAGTGCAGTCCGTCGGGCAAGCAGCACAGCCCTCCCCACTGCCACAGCCCTTCCCTGCGGAGAATGGAGCACCAGATCGCCAAGCAGTGCGGTCGCAAGGGCAAGCAGCACAGCCCTCCCCACAGCCACCGAATCCCCCGGAGAATGGAGCACCAGACTGGCCAGCAGTACGGTCACCAGAACAAGCAGCACAGCCTCTCCCACAGCCACGAATCCCCCACCACAGAGCAGGCACCAGGCGCCCAGCAGTGCAGTTGCGAGGACAAACCTTTAGCCCTCCCACAGCCACCAGATCCCTTCCCCCACGAGTCACAGAGACCAGAGCACCCAGCAGTGCGGTCGCGAGGGCAAGCAGCACAGCCCTCCCACAGCCACGAATCCCCACCCGTGGAGAACGGAGCACCAGAGCACCCAGGTATCAAGCCCAGCTTCCAGCTGCCTCAGGAGCTGCGCCACAGATTTAAACTGGGCACCTTTTGCTTTCCATAGACTGCTGTGCCTTTCGGTTTGAGTCGGAGGAGCAGTGCAGATAATTACAGCAGTCTGCCTCCCATACTGACAGTGTAATTGCATCTGGGGAACAGTTCTTGTAAGGAATAGAGCTGCACAGGAGTTATTTATTTAATCGGGAACTGTACACTGTTTAAAGATCTTTAAACCCAGCATAGCTACTGTGACTGTAATTTAAACGTGCCTGAATCCATTATCTGTTTGGTAACCTTAAAGCCTGTAATTTCTGCAAAATTTACAATCCTTGCTAAATGTTTAAAACAATATTGATGTACTAGCTCCTGCTCCCTACCTACCTCTACTTATAGCTGCTTTTTCTTGTTCCTTGCAGCAGTGCAGTTGCGAGGGCAAGCAGCACAGCCCTCCCCACAGCCACCAAATCCCCCCCTGCGGAGAACGGAGCACCAGAGCACCCAGTAGTGCAGTCACGTGGGCAAGCAGCACAGCACTCCCCACAGCCACCAATGCCCTCCCCGCGGAGAATGGAGCACCAGAGCACCCAGCAGTGCGGTCGCAGGGCAAGCAGCACAGCCCTCCCACAGCCACCGAATCACACCCCACGGAGAGCGGAGCACTTTAGTGCCCGTAGTGCAGTCCACGGGCAAGCAGCACAGCCCTCCCCACTGCCACGAAGCCCTTCCTCGCGGAGAATGGAGCACCAGATCGCCAAGCAGTGCGGTCGCAGGGCAAGCAGCACAGCCCTCCCCACAGCCACCGAATCCCCCGCTGAATGGAGCACCAGACTGGCCAGCAGTGCGGTCACCAGGGCAAACAGCACAGCCCTCCCACAGCCACGAATCCCCCTGCAGAGAGACGGGCACCAGGCGCCCAGCAGTGCGGTTGCGGGACAAGCAGCACAGCCCTCCCCACAGCCACGAATCCCTTCCCCATGGAGTACGGAGCACCAGAGCACCCAGCAGTGCGGTCGCGAGGGCAAGCAGCACAGCCCTCCCCACAGCCACCGAATCCCCACCCGTGGAGAACGGAGCACCAGAGCACCCAGGTATCAAGCCCAGCTTCCAGCTGCCTCAGGGAGCTGCGCCACAGATTTAAACTTGACGGCTTTTTGCTTTCCATAGACTGCTGTGCCTTTTCGGTTTGAGTCGGAGGAGCAGTGCAGATAATTACAGCAGTCTGCCTCCTATACCGACAGTGTAATTGCATCTGGGAACAGTTCTTGTAAGGGTAATAGAGCTGCACAGAAGTTTTTTCTTTAATCGGGAACTGTACGCAGTTTAAAGATCTTTAAACCCAGCATAGCTACTGTGACTGTATTTTAAACCGTGCCTGAATCCATTATCTGTTTTGGTAACCTTAAAGCCTGTAATTACTGCAACATTTACAATCCTTGCTAAATGGTTAAAACAGTATTGATGTACTAGCTCTTCCTCCCTACCTACCTCTACTTATAGCTGCCTTTTCTTGTTCCTTGCAGCAGTGCGTTCGCGAGGGCAAGCACCACAACCCTCCCCACAGCCACCGACTCTCCCCTCCACGGAGAAGGAAGCACCAGAGCGCCCTGCAGTGCGGTCATGAGGGCAAGCAGCACAGCCCTCCACACAGCCACAGATCCCCCGCAGAGAACGGAGCACCAGAGCGCCCAGCAGTGCAGTCACGAGGGCAAGCAGCACAGCCCTCCCCACAGCCACGAATCCCCCACGGAGAACGGAGCACCAGAGCGCCCAGCAGTGCAGTTCGCGGGCAAGCAGCACAGCCCTCCCACAGCCACGAATCCCCCACGAAGGCGGGCTCCAGAGCACCCAGTAGTGCAGTTGCAAGGGCAAGCAGCACAGCCCTCCCACAGCCACCGAATCCCTCCCCGGAGAACGGAGCACTAGAGCTGCCCAGCAGTGCGCTCGCCAGGGCAAGCAGCACAGCCCTCCCCACAGCCACCGAATCCCCCCACCACGAGAATAGAGCACCAGACCTCCAGCAGTGCGGTCGCAAGGGCAAGCAGCACAGCCCTCCCCAATGCCACCAAATCCCCACAGAGAATGGAGCACCAGACCCCCAGCAGTGCGGATGCGAGGGCAAGCATGCAGCCCCCCCCACAGCCACCGAATCCTCCCCACGGAGAACAGAGCACCAGAGCACCCAGCAGTGTGGTCATGAGGGCAAGCAGCACATCCTTCCCCACAGCCAATGAATCACCCCCACGTGAAGAATGGAGCACCAGAGCACCCAGGTATCAAGCCCAGCTTCCAGCTGCCTCAGGGAGCTGCACCACAGATTTAAACTTGGCGCCTTTTTGCTTTCCATAGACTGCTGTGCTTTTTCGGTTTGAGTCGGAGGAGCAATGCAGATAATTACAGCAGTCTGCCTCCCATACCGACAGTGTAATTGCATCTGGGGAACAGTTCTTGTAAGGGAATAGAGCTGCACAGGAGTTTTTCTTTAATCGGGAACTGTACGCTCTTTAAAGATCTTTAAACCCAGCAGAGCTACTGTGACTGTATTTTAAACCGTGCCTGAATCTATTATCTGTTTGTAACCTTAAAGCCTGTAATTACTGTAAAATTTACAATCCTTGCTAAATGTTTAAAACAGTATTGATGTACTAGCTCCTGCTCCCTACCTACTTCTAATTATAGCTGCCTTTTCTTGTTCCTTGCAGCAGTGCGGTCGGAAGGGCAAGCAGCAAAGCCCTCCCCACAGCCACTGAATCCCCCCCCCGTGGAGAACGGAGCACCAGAGCACCCAGTAGTGCAGTCGCGAGGGCAAGCAGCACAGTCCTCCCCACAGCCACCGAAGCCCTTCCCGCGGAGAATGGAGCACCAGAGCGCCCAGCAGTGCGGTCGCAAGGGCAAGCAGCGCCTCCCCACAGCCACGAATCCCCCATGGAGAATGGAGCACCAGACCGCCCAGCAGTGCGGTCGCCAAGACAAGCAACACAGCCCTCCCCAGCCACGATTCCCTCCGCCGCAGAGAATGGAGCACCAGACCGCCCAGCAGTGCGGTCACGAGAACAAGCAGCACAGCCCTCCCACAGCCACCGAATCCCCCACCGCAGAAGGCGGAGCACCAGGCGCCCAGCAGTGTGGTTGCTAGGGCAAGCAGCACAGCCCCACAGCCACGAATCCCTCCCCACGGAGGCGGGCACCAGAGCACCCAGCAGTGCGGTCGCGAGGGCAGCAGCACAGCCCTCCCACAGCCAATGAATCCCAGCGGAGAATGGAGCACCAGGCGCCCAGGTATCAAGCCCAGCTTCCAGCTGCCTCAGGGAGCTGCGCCATAGATTTAAACTTGGTGCCTTTTTGCTTTCCATAGACTGCTGTGCCTTTTCGGTTTGAGTCGGAGGAGCAGTGCAGATAATTACAGCAGTTGCCTCCCATACCGATAGTGTAATTGCATCTGGGGAACAGTTCTTGTAAGAGAAATAGAGCTGCACAGGAGTTTTTTATTTAATCGGGAACTGTAAGCTGTTTAAAGATCTTTAAACCATAGCTACTGTGACTGTATTTTAAACTGTGCCTGAATCCATTATCTGTTTGGTAACCTTAAGGCCTGTAATTACTGTTAAATTTACAATCCTTGCTAAATGTTTTAAACAGTATTGATGTACTAGCTCCTCCTCCTACCTACCTCTACTTATAGCTGCCTTTTCTTGTTCCTTGCAGCAGTGCGGTCACGAGGGCAAGCAGCACAGCCCTCCTCACCGCCACCGAATCCCCCCCACGGAGAACAGAGCACCAGCGCCCAGGTAGCAAGCCCAGCTTCCAGCTGCCTCAGGAGCTCTAGCCCCACCCTGCACTGCGCGCAGGTCCCCACCGCCCCACCACCACCCTTGGTGAGCTCCTCCTTATATAGTGTGACACCTTGGAGTGCCCACTTTCATTCCCCTCCATATATTATTCAGCCACTAGTGGCCACGCAGAGCAGCTTTCAAATCTACTACTGAAAAAAAAAATGCAGTATCTCACATTTGCAATTCTTTTGCTATACTAACCTTATCTTCCTTCCACCCTCATCCTACCCTGTCCTTACTGGCTCACTGCCACTTCTCTCTTGGTTGCAGTGCCACCTCCCTCCTCCTCTGCAGCAGCAGACCAAAATCACCACTGGCATAACTGGTCCCTGGGGCCTCTATCCTCCCTCCTCCCTCTTTCCATACAGAATTACCATCCCTATATATCCCTTCTATTCAGACCCTATGCCTAACTGGTAACTCCAAACCATCCCCTCGATGCTGGTCAACACCTAAAGACCATCGTCCTAGCAAGGCACACCCTGGCTCTCCTTCTCCTTATAGCCGGGGATGTAGAAGCATGTGGGTCCACCAACCACTATAGCTGGCCACCCCCCGCCCCAGCTCACGCACCTCCCTAGAGGTTTAAATTGTCCACCTAAACATATGCAGCATCCTAAACAAAATAGCACTTTACAAACCACTGTCCTAGCCCTTAGCCCTGATATCGTAGTCATTACTGAATCTTGGCTGAAGCCCCATAACCTGGACGAGAATTCCTAATACCGGGTTCTCCTTAATCCGCCAAGACAGGCAGAGCAGAAAGAAGGGTGGCGGCACTGCCATGTATTCTCCTCTAATCTCAGTTTTCCAAAATCACACCTACAGTATCCATACAATCTATAGATTCCTTCTAATTAAAATTCCCTTGCCACTCTGTCCCAGTATACATAGCAGGGTCATACTGCCACCTGACACACTCTGGGCAGCATCCTTGACCACCTTGGCAACCTGAGGTCCCTCCACGGCAGCGGTGAACTCCATATCCTTGGAGATTTCAACCAGAACTGGCTAGGCAATGTAGCCTCCAAAATCCGATGCCAAATAACAGCCCTAAACTTGCACCAGCAAATAGGGAACCCTACTTCTAATTCACAAATCTAATAAACACACACTACTGGATTGGGCCCTTACCACCCACCCTCATCGATAGTTAAAGCTGGCCTCTTACCTGACTCCTTAGTGACCACCATATGATCTACATAGTGCGTAAAATCTTCCGACCCAAGGCCCCTCCACCCCGCACGCTTTACAACAGAGTTTACAAATCCCTTGATCTGACCGCTCTCCTTAACGACCTCAACAGCATTGATTGGTCTTTCATCCCTAGGGCCACCTCCTTGGACGAGGCCCTGAGATTTTTCTCTACCAACTTCCTAGACATCTGGGATGTCCATGCTCCTCTCAGGATATCCAGAGTAAGAGGAGCCCAGTTACCATGGGTCACTACTTACCTCATGGCACACCTATGAGCCAGAGACCGAGCCTGGAAATCCTTCAAGGCTACAGGTGCTCAAATGGCTCAGCAACACTACAGGTCGCTAAGAAATGCCTGCACAAGACTCACTGCCAGGCCAAATCTAATTACTTTAAAACTGTGTTCAACAATAACTCGCTCACCCTACTCAATTCCGAGTCAATAAAATCCTTCTTTCCCCACCGCTAACCCCCTCACTCCCTCTCAACCTAGGAGGAAAAATCATTGTGGATCCTAGCTTGGTTGCAGCTGAGTTCAATTCATATTTTCCATCACTACAGCTTCCTCTCCTCCATCCCATCCCGCCCATTGCTCCCCACAGGATCCTCCCGGCCTCCTTCTCGCTCTGCCTGTCTCACCTGGCCAGGTGCTAGAAATACTGCAGTCGCTCAACTCATCCAAGGTAAATGCCCATAGGACCCAGTTCAAAATGCTCCTGCTCTCAGCACCTGCCATAGCCCACCCACTATCCCTGCTCTACAACCTGTCTTTTAGACTTGGGGCAGTCTCCACAATATGGAAACAAGCCACAGTCATTCCCTTGAAGGAGGGACCTTTCCTCCCCATCAAACTATCGACCCATATCACTGCTCCCATCCTAGCCAAAATCCAAGAGCACCTCGTACTATCCCAGCTCAATACTATCTAGATACCATATCATATTTCACCCCTACCAGGCTGGCTTCCGAAAAAACCACTCCACCACCACCTCTCTTTCGCCTCACCAACTCCATCCTTACGGGTATGGACAAGGGGATATAACAGCAGCCATATTTATCGACCTGGCTAAAGCCTTTGACACAGTCTCTCATCCCTGCTGCTGGCTAAACTCGCCTAAGCTGGACTCTCTATGAGCATAATTAACTGGTTCCATTCATATCTGACAGGTAGGTCCCAATCAGTCCGTATTGGCTCGGCTAGTTCCTCCTCACTCCCCGTCACCAGTGGAGTCCCCCAAGGGTCTGTACTTGGCCCTCTGCTGTTCTCTATCTTTCTCAATGACTTGCCTGCTGCCTGCCCACTTTCTGCTATCCATATATCATGAGCGATACGGTGCTGTTTGCCTCTGGCCCATCCACTAATGCAGTGACAGCCTGTCTTCAGAAGGACTTCGACTCCATCCAACGTTGGTTCCTCTCTAATCAATTATTTTTGAACTCAAAACAGTCTCCCTCACCTTGGCTCTGAGCCAAACTAACCCCTTACTGCCCCCCCATTCTACACTCTGGATAGCTTCCCACTAGAGGCCTGCACTTCATATAAGTATCTCGGTGTCTGGTTAGATCAGTACCTCGACTTTTCAGTGCATATAGATGCTCTACACAAAAACTGCATCCCATGCTGGGAGCTCTCTTCCAGAACAAACTGCATACCTCTACCAACCAGACTAGCAATAGTCAAAAAATGATCCCCGATCATGGATTATGGCGATGTTGTCTACTGTGCTGCCCCCAAACTTCCTAGCTAGGCAGTCCCTCTTCAACTCCTTCTGTCGGTTCTCTTTGGACTGCCCTCCTAATACTCATCACTGTGACCTCTACCAGGCCTTGGACCTCCCTTCTCTACATAACCGGCAATTGCTACACTGTGCCAGAACCACTGCTAAGTTCTGGTCGCAGACACTCCCCTCCTGTCGTCCTCTCTAACTGCCCTTCCCCCACCTGCCTACGCACTCAGGAACATAGACTCTAGGCTCCTACACATTCCACACAGATCCACCCAGATAGGCCAGGCTGCCTTCAGCTTCAGGTTGCCCAAATTATGGAACTCCCTATCACCCGATATTAGACACGCCACAAGTACACCACACCGGAATGCTCTTCTCAAAACGCACTTCTCTACCAATTGCTCCTGTATCCTCCCCCATTGAACCCCTCACAATTCCTAACTACCTGCTGCTAACACCAGTCTGATTCTCCATTTTCGGTAGTTGTGTTGCTGTCAGTTCCAAATGTTTATTGAAACGTAATGAAAATGTACCTTCAATATTGCATTACGACAGTCTCTTCCTTGTTTTGATATTATTTTGTACCAAACGTATTTTATATATGTTTTCTTTCTGCACTACTTTACCTTTGTAATCCCCTCCCACCAGGGCACATCTGGAATCGGCGGTACTCTGCTCAGTATGCTTTCCTGGTAAATCTCATAAATAAATAAATAAATATGTAGGATAGCAGAAAGAGCAGATAAAGTCTAAGGGACAGTACACCTCTTTCACACAGCTGTCCTGATTAATGAAAAAAAAGGTAAATAATTATAGAAAATACATGAAATATAAACTGAACTGTCTAAATCTCAAATGTTTCCAAGTTTTTCTAATGGTGTCAGGGGCTCTTTAAAGTGTTACAATTTAAAGTGGTATTCTGTGTGTGGGATGACTGTGAGGGGGGGTGGGTAGGTACAGCATCCCAGGGGGTTGTACCCATTTACTCTCAGGCCCACTTATCTAATTCTCTGGATGGAGGCACCATGCTAGTTTATTATTTGCTGGAAACGAACCCCGCCAACTACCACCAACAGAGCCCAGGCCCCTCAACCATGGTTGAGCCCGCAAGGCAGGGGTGGTAACCAAAAGTTACACCGTGACCTGGTTACAAGTGCACTCAAATAAAGCACCAGCTGTTAGTTTTAATCTAATTAATACATTTTGTTTTCTTTTGATCCCTTTATGATCTTAATAATGCTCTTCTTGGCTCGTGTTGCTGGGGTTGCCCACTTCTCTGTGCCACACCACACAAGGTGTGGGTACATCCTTAACATGTGTTCAGTCATGCATTATTGCTTAAAACTGCAGTGTAGTTTTGCTTATTGATGATGTGTGGAACAGTATAAAATGTTTAAATATAATATTCAACTTATATTAATTTAATGTGTTTATCTCCCACTTAAAACATGTTTGCATGGAAACAACCTTTGTGTTTCAGACTTCCTCTCGTCCTGTTGTTCTTCCCTCCCTGATGTCATAATTCCTGTGACATCACAATCCGTGCTGTGGAAATGACTGTAAAGGACTGTGACATCAGCAGAGGAAAGCAGTGGGCAGGATGAAGTCTGGGGCATCCACATTCTGTTTTCATGCAGATTTTCTCTATAATGAAGAATGGGAATAGGGAAAATACAGCAAAGGAATAAAATAATAAGATTCTGTCTCAATGCTATATTTTAAAGGAAAGTCCCTCACCCTATTTTAGTTTACCTCTGTGAGTTTGTAGGCATGAACAATGATTCTCTCGCACCCTCCTAATATAATCCCAATTTAAATATAAATGAAGTTGCTTCACTTAGTTTTGACGGTGTGAAAACCTGTTTGTCTGCATTCTAAATGTCATGAACCCACTCATGCAAGGCATCAGGGAACTGATGATGCATACATGCACAAGCCAGCAGAAGTTATAGTCTCATTCAGTTCTGTTACATGTTTTGTGAAGTCCCTGTGTTCTCAAAAGCCTAAAGCATTTTCCTAACTCAGATACATTTTAAATTATAAAAACAGCAGGGCACTTACTATGCCTCGAAAAGTGTCATGGCCAGCATAAAACAAGAGCATAGGTACTGCAGAGCACACAACAGCACTGACTAATGCAGTGTAACTGTTACAGGCTTTAGCACCAAAACATCATAACATTCCAGGATGCCTTACAAGAGACAGTTCATGACCTTTGCAGTGGAGTCAAGCAGCTTTTCACACCAGACTTCAGTACTTTCAATTATATTTAAAGGGGCACTGTCAGCTTTGCCCCTTCATTGTGTGCACAGTGTGAAAAGTGTGCCTCCTGGCACATACCTAGCACACATGTGCTAAATAATGCCCTATGTACATAAAACTTATTATTTATTACCTTAATCTGCAATTTTAGTGAAATACTGTTTCATCCGGGACGATCAAAAATCAGCTGTGTCCCGGAAGCACATCGAGATCGGAGACGAGGTTAGGCAAATAGCGCGGTCCAGTCGACTTTACAAGGTAGCTGCAAAATAAGTTATTTCTGTCCCAGATAATATAAGGAAAAGCTGCTGCTATTTAAAACATGAAAACGAGCACTGCAAAGAGCACAATTTAAACTTTTAGTATGCAGCTAAACTCCCACACATGCACTCAAGAGGCATAAAGAAAGATCCCGCGCAGGAGCATGCCGTTTGTGCGCATGCACGGGATCTTAGCTCCATTGTAAAAGTTTAAGTTGTGCTCTTTGCAGTGCTCGTTTTCGTGTTTTAAATAGCACCAGCTTTTTTATATTGTTCGGGACACAGCTGATTTTTGATCGTCCCGGATGAAACAGTATTTCACTCAAAATTGCAGATTAAGGTAATAAATAATCGTTTTACATACATAGGGCATTATTTAACACATGTGTACTAGGTATGTGCCAGGAGGCACACTTTTCACACTGTGCACACAACGAAGGGGCAAAGCTGACAGTGCCCCTTTAAATGCTGATGAAATTAGGAGGTGCTCACAAACCACACAGGAATCAGAATAATGGCTGAAGTGACTTTCCCTTAAAAGTTTCCTAGTGCTGTAAAATTGCTTTTGGTATGCTTTTGGGTCAGTCTTGGCGTTTATGGCTTGTATGATAATTATGATGCAGCAGCTCAGTGGTATCACTGTTGCCTTTGGACTACAATGTCACCAGTTTCTAAAGTACATCCTTTGGATAGAGGCGTGGAGGCAGCCTACAGCCTAATTGAAGACAAGGAGGTTGTAACTGGGCGGGGGTGAATATCTAATTTGAATATTGGTCGAGTATTCATATCTGAGGTCTCAAATTATTCATTATTCATTCTTTCTTATTCATTATTTGGCCACTGGAACTTGCTGTGAGACTTCAAGATCTCCTGAGACTTCCTGTCCAATCAGAGGACATTTGGAAGCTCACTAAGGCAGGTCATGCATACCTCTCAACTGTACCACATTACAGGAACGTTCCTCATTTTACTTCACAAAGCTCCTTGTTCCACATTGTGAGGCTTGTTCCACATTCAAAAGTCAACATTTTAAAGCAAAAATCCATAGTAAATGATGCAAAAATATATTATTCAATTAATAACAGACTTTCTGAACATAAATGAAACATTTTAACACTGTTTTGAGTTTCTTAGGTAAAGATTTGATTAAGTGTTCCACATTTTGCCCATTTGTTCCACATTTTGACAGGCAATGTTCCACATTTGGGGGAAAAAAGGTTGAGAGGTATGAGGTCATGTGACCCAGCACTCGCAGAAGCTTCAGGCAAGAGAGACAGATGACTAAGTTACTGCTGAGAAAGAATCTACTGCCATCCACTTGTTAAAATTAGACAAAAATCAGAAATCTGATAGCTTTTGTTCCTATTCTAGATCCCAAGCTAGACAGGGTAATTTTTGTCACACTTCTGTTTGATAATTTTCAGTGTTTCTCAGGAGAATTGCTAGAAAAGTATTTTTTTTTATTCCCTAAAAGCAAAAAAGAAAAACAGTCCTGCTTGGCAAGCAAGACTCAGTCACGGCTCAGGTGCAAACACTCCTTATTTTGGCACAGTGATGAAGAAGATCTCAATAGGTGAAGTAGCAGAGAGAGAAGCCACACAGTCAGCAGTTACAATTCTCCCAAAGCCAAACAATACAGAGCATTTCCAATATAAGTTGTTAAATGTTTTCCATTAAAACCACACATTAACCTCAATGTTTCACTGGTAGGGCTTGTTCAGGGGAGAATTTGTTACTGTTGTCATCATTTTGCTACCCCTTTCTTATTTGTAATAATTTTTTTAATCCCACAAATAAAAAATGCTGCCTGCTTTTATGACTCTTTTTTTACATCCTTTCAATTCATTTTCAAGGAGGGCCCAAGGGCAATGCCTCACAGAATATTTTTTATAAAGCCCCATGTTGGTCTTCTTGCAGGGATCCCCAGCTGACTAGAAGGCTAACATGGTACAGTCAAAAATGTTTTAGTTGTGAGCCCACCCTGATGGGCCAGGTTCAGGAAAAACAGAGCTGGGCATGTGCCCGTGGTGTAATAGGCCTCTGAGAAAACTCCCTGTTGTCTAAAAGACTCATAGACCCTGAAAGGGTATGTCCCATTCCTGTCTGATTATCGGGCAGGGTATATCCCTATCTGCTTTGAGGGTACATCTCTATCTGATTACAGGGTATATCTCTGGTGAACAACAGGACGGAAAATAATAGATTAAAAACAAGGTTATTGCTCTTTTTACATCCATTCATTTTATTTTCAAGGAGGACCCAAGGCAAGGCCTCTCGGAGCATTTTTTAAGCGCTATGTCGATCTCCTTGCAGGGATCCCCAACCCACTAGGAGACCAACATGGCACAGTTAAAATGTTTTGGTTGTGTGGCAATGGGCCAGGTTCCAGAGGAGCAGAAGAGCAGAGGATTGGGGGGAGGGCTGTGTGGTGTAAGGAGCCTGACTGTAAAACTACTCCCTGCTGTCTCAATGAAGGTTCATAGAGCCTGAACAGGGTTATTCCCATTCCCTGTCTGATTACAGGGCAGGTATTGCATATATCTCTTTGAGGCTCCATTCCTTGCTGTTTACAGGGTATAGCCTGGTGGACAACAGGAGGGGAATACAATAGATAAAAAAATTTTTGGTTTCTTAAAATGAAAAGAAAGAGCCAGCCCTGCTTATCACTACGTACTGTTAGTACTGTTAACGACTCTGACAAACTGAGCTTCCAAATGGGCCTCGGTTGCTCTTGGGCCAGGGAGGAAAGACGGAGTGTTTCATGGATGGGTCTTTTCAGGAAGTGGGGGCACAGTGTTCCTCATGGGACTGCCCTGGTGCCCTAGGGTAAACTGGGTGTCAACAAAGTGGATGTATGAAAAATAAAATGAAATGAAAACATTTTAAAGACATTATAGATCGCCACGACCAATCAGGTGTCTCTCTCCTCTATCGTGACACATTATGGTTCAATTTGGCTACTACATCTAAATCATCCCATTCAAAGGCAAAAATAGGACTTCAGAAAAGCTGCTTTTGATAAGATGGCCAACAGAGTTAAGCTAGCCCTGGCAAAAGAAACACAGGTGAGGGGTACAGGCAAAGTGGGCAAGCATTAGGGGATGCAATACTTGAAGCAAATCCCATTGTGTTAGACAGAAAAGGAAGTGCAAAAGAAGAAACCACTTTGGTTCTCAAATACAGTAGCAGAAAGGTCAGACCCAAAAGGCTGGCCTTCAGGAATATAAAGGAACACAGCGGATGAAGATAGGGAGGCATACCAAACTGCCCTAAGGGAAGCAGGAAGGCAGTAAGGCAGGCAAAGTCCCAAACTGAGAAACACTAGCATGAACAGTAAAAGAAGGTGACAAGACTTTCTATTGATACATTAGTGAAAGGAGAAAGTCCAGAGGGGGTGTCGCTAAGCTCAAAGGAGAAAAGGGGGCATGCGAGGAGGAGGAGGACCCTGTAAAAGCATCTATTCTAAATAGATACTTTTGCTCAGTATTTACTGAAGAGAAGGTAGGGCTGGGCCCACATCTCAGCACCATGGACACAGGGGGGAAGGAGGTGAGCACTACACCCTTCACAAAAGATAGGGTCCTACAAGAGCTCGCTAAGCTCAGGGTGGAGAAGGCAATGGGACCTGATGGCATGCATCCCAGGGTACTTAAGGAGTTAAGGGTGGAACTAGCAGAGCCATTAGCAGAAATGTTTAGTAAGTCTCTGAGCACAGGAGAGGTCCCAGAAGACTGGAGAAGGGCTCATGTGATCCGGCTCCACAACAGTGGTAGCAGGGAGGAGGCAGGGAACTACTGACCAGTCAGTCTTACCTCAGTAGTGGGCAAGATTATGGAAGCACTCCTTAAGGAAAGGATAGTGCAACACCTGGAATCCATAGGGGCACAGGATCCAAGACACCATGGGTTTACAAAGGAAGGTCCTGTCAAACTAATCTCATAGATTTCTTTGACTGGGTAACCAGAGTAAGGTGGACCAAGGGGGCAGTTGATGTAGCCTACCTTGACTTCAGCAAAGCTTCGACACTGTTCCACATAGAAGATTGATAAATAAGCTGGGTAGGCTGGGTGGGTCAGAAGTTGGTCAACTGGGTGGCAAACTGGTTGGCGATGCAGAAAACAGAGAGTGGTGGTAAATGGTATACAGTCAGAAGAGATGCAAGTCACAAGTGGGGTACCCTCAGGGATCATTCCTGGGGCCAGTGCTCTTCAATAT
Organism: Neoceratodus forsteri; assembly: GCA_016271365.2. Classification (NCBI taxonomy): domain Eukaryota; kingdom Metazoa; phylum Chordata; order Ceratodontiformes; family Ceratodontidae; genus Neoceratodus; species Neoceratodus forsteri. Next base: position 88,225,333 of record JADMNL010000028.1, read on the forward strand.
CTTTATTAGTGACATTGCAGATGGACTAGAGGGAAAGGTTTGCCTGTCTGCAGATGACACCAATATCTGCAACAGAGTAGATGATCCAGATGGGGTGCACAGAATGAGAAGAGATCTGGATAAACTAGCAAAATGGTCAGAAGAGTGACAACTGGATTTAATGCAAAGAAGTGCAAGATCATGCACATAGGAAGAAACCCTGAAGCCACCTATAGGCTGGGAGGGAGTTGCTGGCAGTCACAAGGAAGAAAGAGACTTGGGCATCATCATCACATGACTTGAAATCATCCAAGCAGACCTCTAAAGCAGTAGATAAGGCTAGGGGTTGTTAGGGTGTATTAGTAGGGGTATCACAAGTTGTAAGAGGGAGGTAGTAATCCATCTTTACAAGACACTGGTTAGGCCCCATCTGGAGTACTGCATGCAGTACTGGAGGCCACACCTTCACAAGGACATTAACCAAATTGAGGCAGTCCAGAGAAGGGCAACCAAAATGGTGCAGGGACTGCATCAGAAAACATATGAGGACAGATTAACGGAGCTCAATATGTATACCCTTGAGCAAAGGAGGGAGAGAGGTGATATGAAACACCTTAAGGGCATTAACAAGGTGAAAGAGTCTAACATGTTTAAATATAAGAAAATAGCAGGACAAGAGGACACAGCATGAGATTAGAGGGAGGCCGATTAAGGGGGAATGTGAGGAAATTATTTTTCACAGAAAGGGTGGTGGATGCATGGAGCGGTCTACCTCAGGAAGTAGTGGCTGAATACAGTGCAGGGCTTCAAACAGGCATGGGATAGGCATAAAGGGAGCAATACAGATGAGTATGAATAGATGGGCCACTGACAGAGCAATGGCCGATGGCACATTTATAAGGTAGAAAAAAATGGGCAGACTGGATGGGCCTTGCAATCCTTATCTGCCGTCAACTTCTATGTTTCTAGACACTCTTATTCTGTGAATAGTGTCTCACATGAATGCCACAACTGGGAGACGTTTCTGGACAGTTTAAAAATATATATATATTATTGATCATGTTCAATCAATAATATAATAATACTACCATGGAGACAACTCTTATGCTTGTGAAAGTGGTCTCACATTCTTAAGTACCAAGAACCACTCACCTTCGGTTTGCAGTTCTTATACCTAAGAATGCATGAGACCACCTTACAAGCATAAAGACAATCTATAGCAATATCTTCTCTAAATAAAGAGGCAGCCTTTTTATTTGTGAGAATAAATAAATGTAAGCAAGAAAGAGATAGAAAATGATGAAAGCAGCAAAAACCTCCCTAAACAAGCTGTACCGGCAAAATGTTGGGACTATGTGGGAGGCAAGAAGATTTGAGGAATGTTGTTTTTGTAGGCTTTATGCAAAAGTGAGTGGTAAGTGGTGCACTGTGCAGTGCACCCAGTTTTTCAGCTTCATTGTTATAAAGTCATAACGTGAGAAGCAAGTGCCCACTGATTTACCTTGGGGCTATTATAGCTGCGTTCTTGTTCAGCATCCTTGCTGTTTCTAACACACACATGACAACAGCATGTATTAAAACAGCGAGAAGAGAAGTTATCTCGGGTTCAGAAAAAGTGAATGTATTTAATTATAATTAATGGGTCTTCCTTTTTACCGAAGGAAAACCATGCCGTAATTTGCAGTAATAAAGGAATGTTCATTACAGCAGACATGCACACGGTTTTCCCTCAGTCTGCCCATGCACCCACTGCAGCTCTCCTGCCTGGACCACTGATCGCCTCTTGTTCCACAAGAGACAGAACAGCCACAAGAGACTCAGCAGTAAGTCACAGCAAACAAAATAATAAAAAGTCTGCCTGCCAGCAAGAAAGAATCACAGAACAGATTTAAATAAATAAATAAAACGGCCGTAGACCATGCACTCAAACCAGCGGACCACGCCACACACAGGAGCCAGGGATGTTGTTTCTATTTTTATTTTATATAACTGCTGTTGCCAAAAAGGAAGACCCAGCAATTATATAAAATAAAATATGGGGTGCTGTCTGTAAACTTGAAGTTTACACACATCCTCGGGGTTAGATGTTTTTTATAAACCCCTCAAGCTTCTCTCTCAGGGTTTATGTAGCATCTAACCCCTCAGGTGTGTGTAAACTTTTCGTTACACACACCACCCCATATTTTATTCTATTTATAATGAATGTGCATGCATTAAACACTGCGGGACAGAAGCACAGGGGAAATATGCAGGTTAACTTTATGAAAAGAAACAGCCAGCAAAAGCACACTTAAGAGAATATATTTCAATTTCTTGGAGGTCGCTCACATTTCCCACAACTACCACAACTGGATATATACCCTAGACCTTGTAATGTATGTCAGTTATTGAATATAGAAATGTATTGTCTTGAATTAGTGCAGTGGTTTAAGGCTCTGAGCTGCAAATCTGGAGACCTGGGTTTGAATCCCACAGCCTCCACTTGCATACTGTGTGACCCTGAGCAAGTCACTTAACTTCCCTGTGCTCCTAGGTCACACCTGTAAACTAGCTTTCAGCTTAGTGGGTCTCTCCTGATTAAACAATTGGGAAAAAAAAAGTTGACCATGTGCCTGTTTACTGTTGTCTGTTTTATACTAAACACTGTTTGTACTGAATATTTGTCATGACTGTTCCTTACTTTGACTACCCTGTTGTACTCTCCCAGGTTGTGCCTGAAAACAGGCACCTGACTTGTCCAGTGCACCTACCTGGTAAACAAAAACTAAATTAATCTGTGCCCAAGTAATGGCAAGTTAAGCTTGATGAAAACAAGCTGTTGGACATGTTCAGGGTCTAGTGTTGACTGATAACGCTCAACAACATCACCTGCTGTGCTAAATATCCTCTCGGATGGTACACTCGTGGGGGCACCCGATATATCTTGCAGCTAGTTATGCCACGTGAGGGGATGAATGCATCTCTCAAAAGCCTTTGATCGGGTCGACCACTCGCTCCTCAAAAGCCTTTGATTGGGTCAACCACTCGCTCCTTAGCGCAACTCTTTGGTGTCTTGGCTCCTCCCCGGACCACCCCGGCCCATGCCTGGTTCTCTAACTACCTCTCTAGCAGGCAGCAATACACTAACTTCAGCCGAGTCCTCTCAACCCCCTCTTTGGTGACCTGCAGAGTCCCCCAGGGATCCGTCCTTGGATCTATTCTGTTTCCCTTTTCATAAATGAGTTGCCCTTTGTCACAGCCCATGGGCGCACCACCTATATGGATGACCTCATCGCCTGGCCAGCTCCCAGGACATCACTATCATTAACTCCACATTGAACTTGGACTTCAGGCTTATTCAAACCTGGCTAGAGGACCATAAGCTGACCATCAACCTATAAAAGACCCAGGCCATGCTTTTTGGCTCCATGGCCAAAACGAAAACCTGCCCTGCTCCCCTAAATATCTTTGGTGCAGACGGCTCCCTCCTGCATGCCACAGATACCGTAAAGTATCTGGGTGTAACCTTAGACCCACAACTGGACCTCAACCTGCATATTCAGAACATATATAAGGCAACAAACGGCAAGCTTGGACTTGCCTACAGAATAAGCTGCCTCCTTGACCCTTGCAGCTCGCCCCTAGCCAGGAGGGTCCTCCCACACTCTGTTATGGACTTGTATCCTTTGCCCATGTCCGAAAACAAGTCTCACAAAATGGGACACTGCATACAACAATATATGCCGCTTTGCTGCTCTGCTCCTCATCTCATGCATCAGTAGAACTTTACTCATGGCTGGAATGGCTCCCCCGAAAGCACAACACCTTTGTTCTCGATAACTTCATCGACAACATCGTCAGAACTGCCACCTCTTCTGCACTTGTCCTACCCTCAAATATGGAGCATCAGCATACCACCTAAGATCCAATGACTCAAAGGACTGCCTGGTTCCTAAAACCGGCACCCTTGCAGGTAATCGAGCCTTCGCTGTTTACGCACCGAGTGTGAAACTTCCTTCCTGCAATAACTCGCTCCTCTCCCTCCATCCTTGATTCAAAACCTCCCTGTGGGCTTCCCAAAATCGGCTCACCTGTCTCTGTGTCTTATAGACCCTGGCTGTGGCTCCTTTTTCAGTGGGGACTGTCCGGGGCTGAGACTCCTGCTATTGCTGGCACTTAGATCCTGTAACTGATAGTTGTTTCTAATGTTATCAACATGCACTGGGTCCTTTCCCTGCCCACCTGATTCCCTGTGTGGGTACTCAGTCTATTGTACTCCTCCTGTTAACCCTCTATCCTTACCCCCCAGGGTATGACTTACCCGATATTGTTTGCTTTATTGCCAATGCCTGTATTATGCTGTTATCTACATATCAATCTGTTATGCCTGAAGTTCTTGTATGTTACCTTGACTCTGCCCGATTTTCTTGTATGTACCTTGTAATCCTCCCGGGTCGCACCTGAAAATAGGCACTTGGCTGTCTAGTGTGCTTACCTGGTTAACAAAAGCAAATAAGAAATAATAATAACAATACTCTTCTGTGCCCAGTAGCTTGATGAATCAACCTAAAATGACTCAAGAGACTGCAAAATAGCCTTTCAAGATACTTTCTGCTGAAAAAGACTGTGCCTGTGTCCTCTTCTGTTGCTGCTGATGTAAGGACATGCTGAGTAGTGTCCACTCACTCCCATCAGTGTTGCTGTCAGCAATACATATTCCTTCCCCATATCCACCAGTGGAACTAGACCTGCCATATGGTATTCCCTCTCTACCATAAAAGTCTGCAGCAGCCACTGGCGTCTACACCAGTCCCGGCATGCAACCAGTCATCTCCTCACACAGCTCTTGTTAAAAAGTAATCACTTGGTGGCTATCCATAGCAATGTGAAGGATCTCATATTTGACCTGGGGATCCAGCATAGTTGCAAAAATGTGGCTGTGACTATCCAGCACTTTCGCAAACCTTGCACTAAGGGCAATAAGTTGGAAAAAGAGTTGCAGCATTTAAAATTCTGAGAAGGAGTGTATTTTTCTGCAGTATGAGTGGCAGCCTGAACATGATAATCATTAGATCTCTTTGGAAAAGGAACTCTAAATGTTCTCCGCGGAATTAAATGTAAAAAAAAAAAATATTTTGCACATCCCCGGAGTTCTTTAGTAATTGATGATCTATTTGCATTTAGCACTTTTTTCCCCAGTTTGTGCATTGTGTTATTTTGCACAGTCTTGATGACGTATAGATGTTTGCATTCACAAGTTGGACCTTACTGCTCACTACATTACCTTACAGTATTCTGAAAAGGAATACTATAAAATAATTTTCTAACCAGAGTGCCAGATGGCTGTTTGAAATGTATCTATTTCATAAGACTTATGAAATAAGAATACAACTGCTTGATGAAGTTGCATGCAGATTACATTTAAATTTTATATTAAAATGGCTGCATTATATAAGGAACACTCACATAAATGAGCAATAACAAAACAAAATTTAAGGTAAACATTTATTACATTGGTGGTCGCATTTTGTGGATCTTGTATATTTACCAAGAAACAGTTAGTTAAACCAATGCCTGTTCTTAAAGGAACAGTCGTTTCATTACGCTTTTACTAAGGACTATGTTTATGGGTTGGAAGTTTGCTTGGGATATGTGCAATGTCAAATATGCTTTTTAAATAAAAAGGAAAAGTTTATTAAACCACAAACTTACTGTGTCTTAGAGGGAAGCATGCACGAAGAAAAAATTTTTTTGCTCTGAATGGATGGGTCATCTTGATGAAAAACCTACCTATATGATTCTTACTGCAAAAGCACAAATTTGATGCATAACTTACAAGGTGCTGGTACAATTACAGGTTTTGGAGGTTAGTAATTCCTGTATTTCTGCTCTGAAGACAGATCCATCTGTTACATGTGCACTTGAGCGTTAACCCGGGGAACTGTGGGACATTCTTTTTTTTCCAGCTGATCTGTGGCATTGCCAATGCCACCAACACTTATGCCTCCATCATCAGGATGAGATGGGTCTGATGGATCCACAGGCACAGACCCTGATGCTTTAAAAACCAAGGGATACTTAACCTTTAGGTGGTTCATTAAGGAGGTGTTTGTTAAATTTGCCAGAGATTCCCCCTGCTGATAGTCAAACTGCACAGAGTACATACTGCCTTTCTGTTATCTTCTTTTAGTAATGTGAAATGCAAACATACCATGCTGTTACTGCTCCTGACACCACTCATGTAGCTAGTGTCACCAGTACCACCACCAGTCTTTTCATCCCCACTAGCCTTTCTTGCTTGGACCTGCATCTGTGGGTTTCCCCCGTCACCACTGGTGCCCCTGCACCTGCCTTACTTGGCTGTTCAGGCTGGGATGGAGCCTGCTCAACAAAGTGCTGAAGGGTAGCTTGCTGAGTTTTTTTTTGGGGGGGGGAGCCATATTCTTCTTTCTGCTGCCACTGTGACCTTGAGAGGTTGAGGGTTTTTTGCCACCCATCTTTCTTGCACTACAGCTCTCATGGTACGCCCATTCTCTACCTCATTAGCAAAGCTGCTTAAGTTAGCCTCCTCAGATGATGCATCAGTGAGTAATTCATCTCCTGGTGGAAAGTACTCAGACCCAGACAACTGCACCTCCTCCTCCTCCTCCTCATCTGCTCTCCATATGTTTCACACGTAAATGTTTGAGCCATTCTTTGTGTTTCTTTTTACTTTATTGTAATTGATTGCCTCCTGTTTTCAGTTTATGAAAATTGCTGTAACTGTTAGACAACTGTTAGTCTTTGACATTCTATATATCTAAACCACTTGTTCAGATTGTTTCCTCCAGTATAGATGGTTCTATGTCATAACAGCGAAAGCCTAAAAGATGAAACGCCGTTATGCAGAAGTCAAGAGTAAGCGAAAATTGTTCCAGCACTCTGACACCCCAGCGCACAACAAAAGGGTGCTGGGGACTTAGTTTTTAATGTTTTCTGTGGGAGATGCTCCGCACTGCCCTACTAAAGGATTCTCAACTCTAGGGGGTGCATGTCGGGGTGGTGTGCGAAAACATAAAAAAGGTTTGGGCCAGGTACAACAAAATGCACCAAGCGTCCCGACCCAGACCCAGTACCCTACCGACCAATGCCCGGCAAGCCACCCACCATGCTACGGGGTCAGCTCAGCAACCCACCGTGGTACCACCCCACATCCCTCGCTGTGCATGCCCTCCCACCCCGTGTGCATACATATAGCAACATCCTGTCACTATAGTCACTCACCCCTATCCAGCCGCCCTACCTTCCCGTAGCCATCCCTGAAATGCGTTGGAGAGTGGGTGCGCCATTATGTAGGTACCCATTCGCCAGTGCTCTTATCACGGGATACTGTATAGATCTTGTTTCTGTTAGACTCAGTCTTGTATTGTCATACCTTCTTGGTATCTCTTACACTGGATGTTTGTGAAAACAGGCATTTTTGCTCACATAACTTCCAGTATACAAATAAAGATTGACAAATAAAATAGAGATTGATCTGCACTGACAAGTTCTGCAGTACTGGAGACAGGCCAAGAAACAAGAGGTTTCACAGTTTTTTTTCATTTATTTAAAAGCTCGGCAACCAGGAGAGGCATGCTGAGCTGAGACTCATTTTCAGGTGTGACCCCGGGGAGGGGAACATGGCAGACATGGTTACAACAGTAAAGTTCAGGCTGGTTACAAGTTGCCTGGACAAAGTACACAACAATACACAACAACAGGATTGACAAGCTGGTTACAGATACGAATATATGAACATACATAATTTGCCAGGAGAAAAAGGCCTAGAGGCCTATCAAGTCTGCTTGAATGTGCAGCTAGCGCCCCTTATTCTGCAGCTGCCACTCCCTTCCACCCTTCCTCTCCATTGACCCTCCCCCTCATCCTGTCCCATCCCCTTTTGAAGCAGTCCACCATTCTACTGGATACCACTTCTGCAGGTAATGCATTCCACCAGCTACCACCCTCTCTGTAAAAAGTGTCTCTTCATCTCCCTCTTGAACCTTCCTCCCTCCAGTCTCATATCATGGCCTCTGGGTAAGGTACAAGTACACATTAAACTAAGAGTTATGTGATAAATGAGTTTCTAAAATTTAGAGATGCAGCCCAGTAAAATATTTGCCAGTGAAACTGCAGCAAAATCAACAATTTCGCCAGCGAACAGCTATGAAATTGTGGCAAATGTCACAATTTTGCCCACAATTTCCCCATCACCACCAGCCACCACAAGTCCCAGAATTGAACCACCACACACACACAAATTACCTGAACCCACCCCATTTGTTTTATTATTAGTATCCCTTCCTCCTCAACCAGCTTCCTCATGGGAAAACAGGGCACCCTGCTAGATGCACATGGCGCTCTCCTCAAGCCTCTGGACTAGTAAGTAGTGAAGTCTTTTTGTACTTTAATCAGCATTTAGACTACTGTACCAGTGCTGATCCCACTTCACATCCAATGCGGTTTCCCTGCTTTAAGACCAAGCAGAGAAATGGCTGTGATGAACAAGGTATACCATAAGCCCTATTTACAAATCTGATTCTCGCTAAGTCATTCATTCACATACCAGTCCAGAGGTCAAACTGCAGGTCCACCAGCATTTCCCTAATAAACCCAGAAAAGGCTACAGGTTCAAATGAACAGGGTCAAAGTCCCATATCCAAATCAGAAATATTCATGGCAGTGCTTAGTAACATCAGCACAGGGGCCATCACATCTTTCAAGTTTGAAGCATCATTTTGTATGTGTGTGTGACCCTACTGCCCCGACATATTTTTTTATATTTGACAGTTTTGAGTTGCATTTTAATATGTGGCTCCTGCATCAGACTTCCTGTCCCTAGGGCTACTGCTTGTGACACTGGCATCTTGGCTTGATAATGAGCTTGGATAATTGGGGCGGATAGGGAAGAAAGACTGAGCAGCTCAGAGGACACTTGCCTCTTCTAAAGGAGCTTAATATGTATACCCTTGAGGAAAGAAGGGAGAGGGGGAGACATGATAGAAACTTTTAAGTACCTCAGTGGAATCAACAAAGTCCAAGAGGGTAGCATCTTTCAGAAAAAGAGACGTGCAAGAACAAGGGGACACAATTTAAAGATAGAGGGGGTGTGGTTCCAGGGGAATGTGAGGAAGTATTTTTTCACAGAGAGGGTAGTAGTTGCATGGAACAGCCTTCCTGAGGAGGTTGTGGGGTCTAAAACTGTGGGAGAATTCAAGAATGCATGGGACAGACATAAGGCAATTCTTGTGGTGGGGTAGGAAGAAATAGGCTGTTGGTTAACTAGGATCTGCGGCCTATGCTGTAGGTAGGGAAATGGGCAGACTAGGTGGGCCAAGCGGTCCTTATCTGCCATCAAAGTCTATGTTTCTGTGTTTCTGGGGAGGGAGGGCTGCTGTCCTCAGTGCAACACTGCCACCTGGGTGACCACAGATGGCAGTGCTGCGGAGGGCACCATGGGTGTATCAGATGCAGACTGGCAGCAGATGCAGCACCACGTTTGGGGTGCATGTACATCTTGGTTTTAATTGTATTCTTGCGTCTGAGAGGGTGAAGGAGAAAGTGAGGAAATGGCCTTGCCTCTGATAGGCAAAGGACCACAGTGTGCCCAGACCAACCCTGCCTCCACAAATTTGTCTTCTGATGAAACTCAAGTGAGCTCAGGGATAAATCCCTCCATCCCATCGCTGCCTTGGCGATAACCAAGGCAGCATGGAGGATAATGACTGGACAGGTAGGGATTGACTGGGGTGACACCCTGGGATCTGGAGAGAATGTCAGAAGCAGACACTGGGAAAGGGCATAAATATAGAACACAAAATAGTCTTCCTACACCACTTTTTTGAACTCTCCTGAATTCCTGGCCTGGGGGGTGATATATCATGCACTGGTGTATACAAGACACTGAGGCACTGTGATAAGTATAACAATCAGAGTCCAGTGCACACCCCATTATAAATCTGAAAGTAAAACATTTTTACTGCCTGAATTGGCTATTTTCTTATTTTTATCTCCATGGAAAAGGGTTTCTCTTAGTTTTTAGATTGGAATTCCAATGTGAACAAGCCACACCACCAGACACCACGCAGAACCCCATGGTTTGGTTCTAATTATGAAATGCATACGGTGGCTACTCTTAAATTAGAGTGCATTGCCTAAATTGGCTCCTTTAAAGTAAAAGTGCTTCCACCCAGGTAATTTCAAAGGTGATCAAAGGGAGTATGATAAAAAGAGCACCATGAGCTCCCAAACTCTAAACACGTTCCAAAGCTAGCACGCTCGAACCTTTGCATTATTCACAAAGTTCAAATCACATTTCTCCCTGAGCGGTGCCACTGGTTTTGTGGCATGTAACAAACAAATTGAGTCCAGTGCACAACCACCCCCCCCCCATGGTAAACCTAAAAAGTAAAACATTTGTACTGCCTGAGTTGGCTATTTTCTTACTTTACCAGTATCATGCCTCAGCAGAAATGTGATTTGAACTTTGTGAATAATGCAAGAGCCTTGGAATGTGTACTGTGATAAGTCTGCCTGCATGTATTTTACTAAAAAATTCCTGGTCTGACAAATTTTTAAGACACTTTATTCTAGGTTTGATTAATCCCCCTTCCACCAGAAATCCCCACTCCTAATCCCCTTCCCCAGAAATCCCCACTCCTCTCAGAGGTAAAGGTCACTGCATTTACTATGTGCATTAATTCAGGGCACCAACCCAGCCGACGAAGCTTTCATGCCCTTTGATAATGTGACATTTATCTTTCTGATTACCCAGCTTCCAAAATAAAATCAGTGGCCAGCTGGGGGCTGGGATGCACAGAATCACGTCTCAATACACCCTGGATCAAACCTGACATTGAAATTCTGTATAATTAGCTTGTAGCCTTACCGCTGAGGTATTTGCTTATGGATGTTCAAACAGCAAATGGCTTTGAGTGCCTTTGGCAGTTGCCAGGGCACATGCTACTCGAGGAAAAAAAATCTAATCCTGGTTTGAGTAGGACACTGTAGTGCATTAAAGGTACTTCATTCATGTTGCTAAGAAAAAAAAAAAACAGACTACAAAAATAATCACAGCATTCTGAATAACACTGCCCTAGTAGGAAACCAACGCCTTTTTCTGAACCAAATAATACCAATAAACCTAGTAACTTCAAGAAGAACTGTTCCCTCTTCTTTTGAAGCATGTAGTGAATACACTGGGGCAATAGGAAAAAGACTGACTGTCCTGCTATAAAATTCAGTAACTCTATTACAAAATTGAGCCCTTGCAAAATGCTGTGTCCAGATCATGCAGTCCAACCTTTTACCCGCTATCTCCCTGCCCCTGAGATTGCTCTTGGCAAGCGAAATAATCCCATGGGATGATGATGCATGGGTGTCCCTCACTGTACAGTGCCTTATATACAGAGATTTTCATGTATGAATATATTTGCAGCTGTGTTTGCCAAGACGAAGCCTAAATTACATGTTTAGTATATGCATAAACATGGAGGTTAGGCTTCATCTTGGAATTTTCAAATTCTGCTTCTGGCAGAATTCCGTGGCATTTCAGAAAGTCAACTGTAACCCCCCTGCAAATGGGGGTTCCCAAAAGACTTCCAGGAGCTTGCTTGAATGCTCCAAGCCTGAATGGTGTTTGGCGTTTAAGCCATTTATCAGTGAGTGTTTTTAGAACCTCTGGTACTGTCTCTTTAAGAGCTGTCTGCTTGCAGACATAATTAGTTTGTATGGGGGACTGTGTGTTTCTTTGATTGAGTACCACTCGAGCTGCTGCCAATTCACCCCATTTTTGCAGTCACTAAGAGTGCAAAGGGAACCTATCTGAAAGATGTAACTGTTTGCCAGAAACCATTTAGAGTAATAATGAAATTACAGTTTGTCTAACCTGCTCTTTTGCAGTCAGAACTGTGTCTGCCTAGTTCCCCATTCTGGTTTTGAACTGCTGAACTGGACCAATCAGTGTGGGGTAAGCTAGCTCTAAAATGGTGCCTTGGACGAATCAGAACTTGGACTCATAATCTGAACCAGCCACAAGAGGATTGTATGGGCAGTGACTCTGGGAGATGTAGTTTAGACTTGCGCCTTTTTGGACCAACAGCAGCAGTCTATTGTGTGACAGCCAATCCAGTCAAGAACTGGGAGGAACTCAAAGGAAGTGCCCGGTTTTGTCTGTTGGAGTTTCAGTTTAGCTCTGACAGTGAAGAAGGAAGGAGCCCTGTGCTTTTTCAGTGTGCAGTTTTAGTCGGGAAATGTGTGTAAGGCCCAGAGTACCGGTCGGCAGCTTGTGTAACTGCTTGTTAGGACTGAATCCGTCCTGTGAAGAGAATCAAAGGATATCTGAAGAGTAGAAACCAGGCTCACCCTGTAGAAGACTGGAGAAATAGCTGAATTGCACTCGGTCTGTCAGGAACTGAATCTGCTGTGTGTTCTCCCGGTATTGTGCAGTAATTGCTATCGGGATACAGATGCAGCCTGCCTGGTATAGTGCTTTCTGTTTACCATATAAAGTGTGAGGAGTCTCTTGGAGCTCAAGAGTAGCCCTGCTGACATTGAAGGACCCTATCTTGTTTGGAGGTCGTGAGTACTAATTCAGAGTCGCTCCCTGTTGAATTGCCACATTAAATCCAAATGGAATTACTGTACTGCTGACTGTTTAACTAATTTTCTTTTCTCTGTGTGAAAGGGCCCCTACCAGCTGCCACAGTTTGGACTAGCCACTAGGGCTTGGGTACCCAAGGACAGTAACTGATAGGGATAGGCCTGTGCACAGAGCCATAAATAGATGAGTAGAGTGATAAGCTAATTAACCTGATTTCCCCTGTCCTTGTTATATCCCCTAAATAAATCAGAGCTGCTTGTTTCAGCAAAGTTATACTGCCTGAGGTAATTGTCTATGTTAAAGTACTGTACTGTGATTGTTGCACTGTATCTTATTTCACAGGAGGTCCCAGTGCGGAATCAGTCCTGGGGGTAAGTGTATACTGTAAAGGTAATTCTGATGTATTGTGTGGGCCACTAGTGGGAAGAAAGGGGTTGCAGTGTCCCAGAGGGCTGTGACCAAGTTAGTTTAACTATTGCAAACCTTGACCTCTGGGTGGAGGCACCACCATTGGATCCAGGCCCCTCAACCTGTTAGTGGCAAATCAGGCAGGGGTAGTAGCCCCTGGGATAGCGCCATCTGGGGTTACACAACCTAATTCCATGGAATTACAGTGGAAATGGATTTCTAAAATGTTGAATGTGGTGTTTAAACCACTGATCTGGATCATAGTTTAAATGTTTTGCCCTGCCTTGTTGATTATTGTACAGCAGAAGCCACTTAAGTGGGACATGGCTAACAGGGACATCCGCTTTATTGGGATGTCCTGCTGGGTACAGATTAATTGGCTATGTTATCCTATGGGGTTTGTAGCTGTTTAATTGGGACGCCCCAGCCACCTAAATGGGACAATTTCTGTCTCTAATTGTATCCTCACTATGCTGCTAATCCCTTTTTACACATAATTATGTATGAAAAGGGATTAGCAACTCCCGTTCCTCTCAACTTGTCACCTCAAACAACTGCTGAACAGTGCTCTAAACTATGCTGTGTTGTTTTTATGCCGGGGGTGGGGGGGGATTTCTACAATTTATTTCTAGCAGGGAAGAGAGGGTGAAGCTGTGCTCACTAGTGTGCTGTTCCTTGGAATGCTGTCTCTCTCCCCCTCTCTCTCTCTCTCTCTCTCTCTCTCTCTCTCTCTCTCTGTCACACTGCTGCAACATAGCGAATTTTTTTCTGTGGGTTCTAGCCGAGCGAGAAAGTGTGCTCACTGTTTTTTATGCAGCTTCTACAGGTGGCAAGACATGAGGGTTCTAGTGTGGTGGAAGGTGAAGGGAGATAGAAACTCAGCAGCAGCTTACCGCAAGGTAATAAGGCAAAGTACGGCCAATGGGATGTTTCCTGCTGTAACTCAGTATGGTACAGTACCATACTGACATTTATTAGTTTATTTTCAATTAAATCCATATGCAATTTACTCCTTCTTTAGTGCTGGCAAGCAGCTCCAGCCCCTCATCGGAGGGGACTCATCTCTCCAGCGAGGCTTTCCTCACACCCACCCCATCCGGCCATCCCCCATGGGTTACCCCCTTCCCCTGTGATAGGGCTGGTGGTGAGAGGCACCAGCCTCCCCCTACCCATGGAAGCTAACATCTAGATTGCCAGGGGGCAGCAAGGGCGCAGCCTGCCATCATACAGCCTGCCAGCTCCAATTCTTTTTCTGTTTTCTCCCCAGACCCACACATATGCAATGGGCAGGGTGACTGCCTCCACCTCTGTGGAGGCAGTTTTATGCCCTGAGTGTGGGTCCACACTTTCTAGCATCATGCCTGTGCTGACCCGCAGCATCCGCTGGGTGTCAGTCTACAGAGCGTGCTGAGTCCCACCCCTGAGGAAGGAGAGCTGTCAGTGGATGCTCCAGTTATTCCTTGCCCCAATCGACCCCGGTGGCCAGTCCATTCTCAAACCCAGGTCGCAGCATGGCGGAGTAGGTGTCCAGCACCTCAACCCTCATTGCCACCGAGGCGGCTATTTTCAATTAAATCTAATCAGACTGTAATTCACTTAGGGAAAATGCCTACTTCTGATAATTTGGACACCGCATAATCAGGAAGAGAAGCCTGCCACGAGGCTTCCACGAGGCTTCTACTGTATGTTGAAAGCCCTAAATCTCTTTATTGACTTGATTGTATTTCAATTGCTGTATGCACTCCTCCCAGATCATGCCTGAAAATAGGCAACTGTTTGTCTAGTGCACTTACCCAGTCAACAAAAACTAAATAAATAAAATGAGTTAGAGGAATGCTGTACTGGTGGAATCCAGACAAATAGTCAAATGACTGTGTGATTATCACAGCACAACAGCACAGGTCAGAAATGCTTAACTTTCTGAACCTCATTACTTGGTCCTAAAATAAAATCAGGAAGCCATTTTGTAATCGCAGTCATGCATTTCAGGGTGTGCATAACTGAGGATAATGGCACTTCTTGAGTGTGTTAAACCATCAGCTTCTCCTTGGCTTCACTTTCCGAGGTGTGCCGTTATCCCACAATAACGCACACCCTGTCATCTTATTAGCTTAATTAGTAATTCACAGTTCACATAAATCAAATTAGCATTCCACAGTTTACGCAAACCATGGATTAGGGTTCCACAAACCAAAAGCATTTCAGAACGGCCAAACCCTTTTGAGTAACCCTTGCCTCAAGTGCTTTGTGCTGAGGTTCTTTGTCTTTTAATTTGATTAGAAAATCGTCAGTATTCTTATTTGTCCATCACATTCTAAGTTGTTGTTTTTCATGGTTCTATGTGAAGAGTGACTTTTAGAAAACACCATTATGATACCAGAAGCAGAGGCTGCCAGGGAGGGAGCTAAGAGCATCCTATGGACACTTCCTTCCTGGGGGTGGGTTGCTGTGTGCCATTCACATAGTGGCTCCTGGTGATGGCATAATGGAGACATTCTTGGTGGCATGGATAACCGCACACTGCCAAATGTCCCCCCCCAGGATGCCGTTATGGAGGGGTGGGGCCCCAGAAAAATCAGAAAAAAGTGCTGCTGGTAACACCAGATGATGGCCTCGGATAGACTGCCTCATGCCACCTAGCTGCTCAAACACGTCATTCCTGCCCCCCTCTGAGGATTTCCCTGGGTTACTCCCCCTCACCCAGAAGTAGTTTGTCAGATTGGGTCATGCCTTGATGGGTCAGGTAGCTCAGAAGAGCCCTGATGGGTGATACGCAGTGACAGAGGCTGTCTCATGGCATTGAGTGGGGCCAGCATGAGATCCTGAAGGAGTGGGACTCTGGATCCAAGATAGGCACAAAAAAGAAAGAAAAAGAAACAACTATAACTTGAAAGCCACGTATTGTACTAGAAGGCTTGCATGGGCTGGTAGACTGATTAAAACGAGCAGTTCCTCAAAAGGGTCAATTGTCATTAAAGTAACAACTTAGTAATATAGTAATACTGTAATATAAGGTCAGAAGGGACTTCAGGTCCAGTCCCCTGCTTCATGCAAGTAGTGGGATAAACATCAGGAGCTAACAAGCTGCCATGATGGCCCAACTGCAGTGGGTTGTGCTGCCACGCAGGTGACCCAATTTCGGGAACATGTCAGGATGCTGTGTCGAGGGTCAAGCCTGACTGCAGCAGCTGCCGCTCAGCATTGCGCTGCAGTAGTGGAGGGATGGCACTGTGCTACCAGTGCGGCAGTGACACCTGTGGTGGGGTCAACGGAGCTTGCTCCCTCTGCAGGATGTCGCTGCATGCAGCTGAGTTACCAGCTGGCTAAGCATACATCAAGGGGAGTAGGACGGGCAGGGAGAAACACCAAGGAAAAACCAAGCTCCACCTATATGAAGGCCTGGGTTACTGGCTGCCCTGGATCCAAGTGCCTGCCAGCATGGGATCCTAGCCCACACTGTGCACAGCCTTGGGGGGGGAATTGCTCTCCCTTCAATAGCCCTTGCCATGGGGGTGGAGATGTCAGCTGGCGTGGGTCTTGGGGACCAGGAGTCGACAGGCCTGAGCAGGGTATATGCCTGATGATGCATTGCTGGGAAAATAATAAATAAAATTAAAAATCTGAAGTTAATGACTAAGTGCAACCAATGACAATGGCAGTATAGCACAGTGGTTTAAGGCTCTGAGCTGCAAATCTGGAAACCTGGGTTTGAATCCCACTTCCCCACTTGCATACTGTGTGACCCTGAGCAAGTCACTTAACTTCCCTGTGCTCCCAGGTAGCACCCGGAAACAAGCTTTCAGCTTAGTGTGCTACTCCTGGTTGAATAATTGGACAAAAAAAAAAATGACATCACTGGGTGTAACATCTATAATGGTGCAATATAGTGGCTATAAACAAAAAGAGACATACTGTATACAGAAAGAGAATAAGGGGTAAGCACATATGAACTGGGTAATGGATTCAAGCATGCATGGGATAGACACAAAGGACCTTAGAAGCAAGGCAAGGGTGGGAGGAGAAGAAGACTGGATTTCCAGGAGGGTCTGTGGTGGCACAGTAGGAAGGGAATATAAGGCAGACTAGGTGGGCCAAGAGGTCCTTCTCTGCCAACAACTTCTATGTTTCTAAGTTACCTGGAGACACTGCAGTGCTTCTCATCCCCTTTAAAATGTTGGAATGTCAAAACATCCTAAAAGACCACACATGTGTAGAGTATAAACCATACTATATCCACAGAGGCTGCTTCTCGTGGTCTGTAACCTATCTGTTTTTTTATAAGACTATAGCTCTGAGAAATGATCAGTCCCCAAGGACAATCATTAAAGAGGCATTGCTCAGGACTGCGAGCAGCCCCAAAGCAGTTTGCCAAGGTGAATCACAAAAGCGCAGATCAAGGTGTAATACAGGGATGCGCTGTTTAAAGTCTTTAACCTTAATATCCTTTTGAAGTGTTGCAGGCATCTGCTTCATTCTGCGAAGGCACACACACATCCTATCCTCATTAATACAATAACCCATGAATTAATTTGCGTTTTTTCCCCCTCTTTTTACTCTGTGTTGTTCCCTCTTGATTTCCAGGACAGGGTTATTAAAGAATTATCCTAAAACTCTGCCAGGGCAGATATGTGATTTGCATGTGTGAAAACAGCTTTAAAGAGCAAGCATCCACTGACATAAAATGCCGAAAACCATCAGGTTAAGACCAGTTCCATTTATTTTTAATGTTATCTAGGTTTTCTAGCCTATTACCAAGGGTGGATTCTGTGACCCACAGGGGGTTGTTCCACTACACTAAAATGTCTTTTATGTTGCATTTGGCTCCAAATTGCTTTAAACAAATATATTGGTAATACTGCTAGCAGGTATTCTGAATGTGTCAATTTACCTTGCTGATACTTATTTATTTGAAAATGTTTCACCAGGAAAGACATACTGAGTTGCTAACAGCTTGATTCCAGGTGTATTTTGGGGGTAAGGGATGTGGAAAAATCATACACAGCAAATACAACATAACAGGGTGCATAATCAAAACCTGAAGACAACTCAGTACATGTATAACAGATGTGTGCCATACAGAAAAACTGGAGATAAATTCAGTGATGGAACTGCTCTTACAGAAGAGGTAATGAAGGAAACAGATTGCTTGGGCAGAATTAATTGTGGGAGGCAGAGTCATGAACAGTTGCAGGAAAGAGAAGAATAGTCATGAAGGAGAGTCTTAAGCAGAACGCAGAAGAGGCAGAGTGAATTGACAAAGGAAGGAAAGAACCAGAATTTAGGAAAGCAGTATGAGAAAAGCAAATAGCAACAATAGATATTCTAGAAAGAACAATGAGAAGAATAAAAGTATTATTACATAAAGTGTAACCCTCAGGAAGCACAGTCAGACAAGGACCATCGAACAGCACTGCAAGCAGAGATTGTGGGGGATGGTCTCTGAGGCACTCCACTTACCTGACATCATGGGTTGTGTACACCTGATAGGCTGTCTGATGCACATGTGACTAGTTTTGTGGACATCCCCTTCTGAGTGTCCCTGGTAACTTCTAGTCAGTTAAAATTGTGCATCTAACATAGGTTGTCGCACTTTCCAGAGCTCCAAAGCTTCAAAACCCAAAAGAACAACTACAAGGTAGGCAATCAGCCTTTACTATCTTATGTACTGCTTCCTAGTCTGTAGACAGTATAGCCCTTTGTGCGCTTTTATCCTCGTCGGGTTTTATCCAGTTTTAAATACAGTCATAGCAAGCTAG
This sequence comes from Neoceratodus forsteri, assembly GCA_016271365.2. NCBI lineage: Eukaryota > Metazoa > Chordata > Ceratodontiformes > Ceratodontidae > Neoceratodus > Neoceratodus forsteri. The sequence continues at coordinate 88,244,077 of JADMNL010000028.1, forward strand.
TACAAAATGCAATGCTTTTTTCCTATGTATCTCTCATTACAGGTACATCCCTCCAATCAGTCGCATATATAATTATGAATTGCTCTGGGTTCCCCTCCTAGCGGCCCCAGACTCATTTCCATGGCTAATGCTTCTGTATTGAGTGCTCTGGGTTCCCCTGCCTAGTGGTCTCAGACACTACCTGTTACATCCACTATATAGCTGATCTCCTAAGCCACACTTATTGTGCCCTGGGAATTCTCTCAGCACTATTAATTACAAGATTTTGTGCTCTGATACTCCTACACAGCACTATCAGACAACATCACCAAAATACAGATTGGCTCCCATACAGTGTTCAAGGAGTGCTCTTTCAGCCCCTGTTACAGCGGCTCAAGACACTTACTTCATAAAATGTACAATATGCTTCAAGCCGTTTTTACCTGCTACATTGCAGCTGCTTCTAGCGCTGGTATGCCTTTATCTGCTCCCATCATGGCGTTTCTAAAATGCTATTTTATGACCCCACACCCCACGCCATGCCTCGCTCAGGAAACCTACTTCCTGCTTCTTCTCCTTCCTTTCCTTGCCTCCGATTGGCTCTGCCACCTCGCGAGACCTCCTAGAAGTCCCAGCGATGTCACCTGCCTTCCTTTTCATGAATCTCGCTCAGATCGCGATACCTGTTGAGTACACAAACTCTGAAACGCTGGACTTCCAGGAAGCCTCGCGACGCCTCCACTACCTCCCACTTCCTATTATAACTCCTCATGGGGAAATGGCTCTAGGGAAAAAATAATAACATTTGTGCCTCTGCCTTCAAGTGAGATACTGCAAAAGCAAGCAAGCACCAGTTCACACTCTGTGTCTCACCTAATTTTAAACCAGACTGATCTCCACATTGAATCAGTGCCCCTCACTCCTTAGCACTGCTACTCTTCAAAGGACAGCGCTGCTTTCTTAAAGGCACAGTGCTGCTCCCTATCTCCACCTTGGCACAGAAAGATCACACACCAGGAAGATGCCAATACATTTCTCAGCATTCTGCCAGCCACTGCATTAATTAATAACTTTCTGGCAGCACAATCCAATCCTTATGTTTTGCTGCTCATTTCCATAGTTCATGCATCTGACAGCACAATTCTTCACATAATTTTGATATTTAATTTAATTATCACCTGAGACAGCACACTATGATATTTTCTTTCTGTCCTTATCAGGTGACATGCCCAGAACAAAAAGCTGCAAACAATGTCATGTGCCTCTGTTGCACCTACACTCAGGTAGACTATGCACATCTTGCATCGAGGACACCAACACCCACACTGAGACACAAGATTCTGAGGATGATTGTTCGCCTCCATCCACTAGCCAACATAACACACAACAGATGGACGCCACTAAAGTGCTCCTTCACAATAACCAACTAATGCAGGCACAACAAGAAGTCCCAGCAGCCATGCTACAAAACTTACAGAACTTTCACAGACTCAATTTCCAACAACTAAGTCTACCTATACATCACGCACGACACAGAACATTCCCAGACAGAACCACAATTAGACTCCAGTGACTCCTCCGATACCGAGGACTCCACCACCGAGCAGGACCCTCAAACGCTTACTGCTAAATGGTGTTTCCCAGACCAAATTCCAACACTGGTCCGCCACATTATGAGGCAGAAAGCTCAGAAGATAACGATTCAGCTATTAAACTTGTAAAAGACAGTGAACGTAATCTGTTTAAAGTGGTGTACTTTGCAGCAAAGACAGAGATGGCAAACTGCAGTGTCAACCAGCTTTTACATTTCATTCGCTGGACAGGAGGTCAATGCTCAGTACATGATATAAGTGATTACACTGTTCATGATGTTCAGAGAAGTATTGTGAAAGTATTAGATAGCAAAGTCATAAAAGAAGCATTAAAAAGTCCTGTGTTTGGCTTGCTAGTTGATGAATCCACAGATCTTTCAGTCCACAAAACTGTAATAATGTATATTCGATATGTCAGTGAAGGGGAAATGAAAACAAATCTAATTGGCAACATCAGGGTAAAGGATGGTTCAGCACACCACTTAACTGAAGCTATTGTAAACAGATGTCGGGCCCTGGGATTCGTCATGAGTAAACTTGTGGGGTTAGGTAGTGATGGGGCAAGTGTAATGATGGGCAGGTCCAATGGTGTTGGAACACTTTTGACTTCACTGCATTCACCTTTTATGGTTCATGTCCACTGTTTGACTCATAGATTGTCTTTGGCCTGTTCACAGTCCGCTACCCAATTTAGATACCACAAGACTTTCACAATAATATTAATGGTACATATGCCTATTTCAGTACATCTGCTGTTAGGCAAGCAAAGCTAGAAGATATACAAAGAGTGATTGGTACAGTAAAGGAAAGCTGAAAGAAGCAATTAACGTACATTGGCTGTCAATGCAAAATGCTGTAAATGCCACTGCATTAAAGTTACCCTGCAATTCTCCCTATACTTAAAGAGGACTGGAATCATGCCAAAGCTCAGGGCCTTCACACGTTTCTCAATACTTATGTTTTTCCAGCTGTTCTATGTATGTTCTGTGATATCCTTAAAGTAATGGGAACTCTTTGTAAATCCTTTCAAAAGCAGGATCTGCTGTACGTGGATGTGAAACCACAAGTGTTCTGTGCAATTGGTGAGTTAGAAAACATGAAAACTGAGCCAGGCCCAATCCTGACAGCTTTTCAAGAGGCATGTGAAATTGAGACTAGCGATAGTGGACAAATGACAGCATGCTGGAAAATACAGGAATCTCAGCAAGATGACATTCAGATTGAACTCAAGTGTTCAAGAAGATGACAGCACACTTCTCAAAACTGAGGGAGGAGTATCTCAATACTCTTATAAGCAACATGAAGTGTAGGTTGTGCCTAGATTCTACAACGGAAGCACTGCTGGATGTCACTGCCAATCTAACTGACCCCCAGTCTGTAGTAGACTCTAGTACAGTCAGTGTTCAGAAAAGTTAAAAAATTGTGAAAATTTTGGTTTCAAGACACAATATGACAGTGATCAAGATGATACTGAGAAAAATATTCATGAATGCAAGCCTTTACTAGATGACAATTGTCTCCGCTCAGACTGGGCAAAAGCAAAGGCAATGATGCTGGGATGCTATAGGAACCTTAGTTCCAAAAGCTTTATGAGAAGGGTAATTTCAAAGTACTCTGATACAATGCCAGCATATTCTACATTATGTAATATCGCTTTATGCATTCCGCTTACATCTGTAGAATGTGAGCGTGGTTTCAGTGTGCAGAATAGGATAAAGACAGCATTTCGTTGTTCACTAACAGAAGATAGCCTAGAGCTACTAATGAAACTAAACATGGGGCCTGACGTCTCCGGTTTTGAAGTCGATAAATCTGTGCAGTATTGGAAAAAAGAGAAAAAAGGCACTATATGTCTTTGTGCCAAAAATCAAAAAGGAGGAGACTGGAGAAGCTAAAGTCCCAGACAGAGACAGTCAAGCTTAATGATTCTGGTAGCAGCAGCAGCAATACTGGTGGCAGCTGTGCCATGCCCAGAGGTAGCCGCACATCAAACAGTGATTATGTCAGTATGTCACCATGTGTCAGCAGCAATACCTGTTGTGCCACTACAGTTGATGGTGGTGCCACTGCAGTTTATCATGGTAGCAGTAGTAACAGAAGTGCTCATGATGGGGGGAGGGCTGAAGATAGTGAATTAGGTGATGAGGATTTCCTGGAAATAATAGAGGGCATGGATGACAACAATAGTAAATAATTACGTAACTTTCTGATTGAGCTCGTTTGCTCCAGGTTCAGGTGCACTTTTTGGGCCAAATACAAGTTACTGTCAGACATACTAAAGGAATAATGCCTGACAGGGTGAGTGTTATGCTGGGATAACATCCCACCTCGGGTGGTTGGGCCTGAGGCCACTGGCCGAGGGCATCCAACACCCGAGAAGGGATGTTATCCCAGCATAACACCCACCCTGGAGGGCATTATTCCTATTATACAATGGCTCATTGTTTTATACAGAAAAATTTTTTTAAAGAATTTTATTTAGTGTTTTAAAATATTTTTATAAGAAAAAATGCAGGCAATGCTCAAGGTCATCCATAATATCATCAGCAGGTATGTTATGCCAGGATAACATCCCTGCTGTGATAGCCAACTGACCAATCAGGAGCCAGGATTCTTTCTTGCCATTGTATAATGCTGCACATTGCACAGACAGAAGCAATGATCTGAAAAGCAGTATTCTGAATAGTACATTCACTTGAAAGCTGTGAAGCAAGCAATGTGTTTCTTTTACTTTGTGTTACATGCTGCTGTGTACTGTACAGGGAGTTGCTGAACACAATGGAATAGGGCAGGGAATTGGATAATGAAAAGTTAGTTGCTTACTGTTATAAGAAGACACAAATAATCTGTTGTTCACAGCACATGGTGTGCTGTACCTTGGTGGCAATATATGGTGACACTAGCGGACACACTACATCTACATTAAGTGCATAACAGGTTGCATTGCCTCACATTGCTTGCAAGTTCTGGATGTGACACAGTCACATTAAATAAAGCAAGAAAGGGTTATAAAATGTATCATGGGGTCATACAGTGATAATTGCAGTGCTAAGGCTACTTCTCTGCATTACTTTGTCTCCCCCAAATCTATTCTCCACACATAACCAAAAATCTGGTTTGCATACCCAGCAAGACAAGATCCTGCCAGGCCATTAGCCACTGTGTTATATATTTAACACATTTTAGCACTGACTGAAACACTGATTGTTTTGCCTTGATAAGCAACAAAAATGTCATCACTGCAGGAATCAGTCACCCAATTTCTGCAAAGTGCCAACACCTATGGTACCAGCAAGTTCACTTAAAAATGTTTTTATGTTTCGAAGTATAAGAATTGTGGCTTACCAATTTGAATGTTGTCATTTAGCACTTTCATCTTGTTAAGTAAGCTCAGGTTAGAATGGTAAGGTAGGTTTTAAAAGAGCTGTTCCTTGACTGAGACTGTACAGTTAAATCTCACGGACGATGCACACACAATGCCCCCGGGCATCGGCAAGCTGCAGCAGGCGCCCATTACCACACATATACATAACATCAGACAGGGCCAGCCAAATACATTGGATAGACACATCATGTTATTTTGGGATAAATATTTCATTTTCACTTTATACAACATCATATATTTCACTATACTACAATTCAATTAACTTGTTATAAATAATGTTATTTGAACTTACAGTCTAGAAATGGAACAGGAACAAAAACACACAGATAACAATGGGCCAGAAAGGAAACTTACAATGGAAAGAAAGGCAGCTTTGAGATAATACAAGGTGAAACACAAAATTAGTACAATACTGTAACAAACAGTACAGAACCATTGAAAATGGTGTGCTATAGCAAGGACTACTGTTTTAAGTTTATGGAGTCCTTTGCAGATTCAGTTGTCCTTCTGTCAAGATCTTCTGTCTTAAGTTTAGAAGACCCTTGCAGTTGACTCTATATAGCATGTGGTGGTGAGCAGTATATAACAGGGACTCCTGTCTTAAGTTTATGGAGTCCCTTGCAGATCCAGTTGTCAAGGTCTTCTGTCATAAGTTTAAGAAGGTCCTAGGCTCTATATACCACCACACACCATTTGTATCGCTTGTTACTGGTGTTTTATCTTGTTTACCTCAAAACTTCCTTTCTTTCCATTGGAATGTCCATATATGGCTGGGTAGCCCAAATATATGAGTTCAATTTCAGGCTATAAGTGGAGAAAACATTTTGTAGTATGTTACATTATAAATTGTAATCTGAAATAAATGGTGTTGTAAGTGAAAAAAAATATTTATGCAAAAATAATATGATTTATTTACAGTTTATTTTCACTGCCAGTGCCACTGCATTGTACAATATTTATGATGCAGCACAGTGGCAGTTGACAGAATAACCCATTTTTCCAAAATGGGTTGTGATGGTGTTAACAAATGACTAAATATTTTACTTTATAACTAAATAAACAATGGGTAGTAATCAATCAGTGATCACCACACTATGAAACATAATGTGGCGGCAGCAACTAGCATACTGCTAGCAGCAGGCATCTATCTGCAAGCAACTGAAAAACCGCTAATGCCAAAAGTGCTACACTGCAGATTCCGAATAAACATACTCAAGTCAATCTCATACCAAAACTAGATTTTTCGTTACTTAGTTTTTGTAACCTCGATTGCGCTACTTGTGCAATAAAGCAGATGTCAGTGAAGAGCTGCTGATTATGTCATCTAGGGACCTCACAGTCTAGTAATCCTGTCAGCAAGCTTATAGGACCTGTTTCTCCAAAGTTAAGATCATGTGCAATGGTTTTCACAAGCAAAACAGACACCAGTCAGTAAACATTAATATAAAAACTATATATAAAGCAATGTTTACTGACTCATGCTGCCCGTACTTATGAAAAACATTATACATGATCTTTACAAAGACACAGGTCCTGTAAGCTTGCTGACAGGTCCCCAGATGACATCGTCAGCAGATCTTCACTGAAACAGGCTTTTTTTGGAACAGGTAGAGAAATCAGGGTTACAAAATGACTAATAACTTTAAAATGAAGTCACACTACTTTTTAGTATGAGATTTACTGGGGATATGCATGCTTAATATAATTCTGCAATGTAGCACTTTTGGCCAGATGGTGTCAGTAGCTCTGTTTACACTAGGTAATATTGTACACAGTACACAACTGATTATTACTAATCTATGCACAGCGATGATTTGAAGGTACTGATGGCATGGCATTGTCTACTGTACAAGAGCTGAACAATTCATGAAATAAACACATTGGGACAGATATTCAAACTGCGCCCAAAAAGTGCGAAAATAGCAGGAGCAAGCGCAAGTCTATGGCGCCCATGCCAGAGACGCGATATTCAAAAAGGAGCAGGCCAAATTGTACCTACAGCCAACAACTGAATATCGCACCATCTGCACCATAGCACAACTAGGGAGGAAGCTGAGCAGATCTGATGCACCATAGTGCAACAAGGGATGGTCAACTGAGCAGTCCAGGAGCCATAGCGCAACCAGGAGACCCCAGCTGCAGAGCAATGTAACAGCACAATCAGGGAGGTGAGGGGCCCACCACCCATGCCACAGATGGGCACAGGAATACACAGTAGAACAGACATCATCCCCCCACACCCCAAGCACAGCACAACTGGGGGAGGGCTGGAATAACCACTGGCCCATGGAGACAAGCAACCAACCCACAGCCTGGCCATGGTGCCCCATCACACCTACCAGCAAGCTGTGACTGGCACACAAGGAGGGCAGACCACCCTGTGCCACACCATCCCCCCAGTGCACAGCACACCCTGCACCGTGACCCTCAGACACCCCCATGAGCAGTGACCATCATTGCAGGAAACCCCATGCATGCCACTACCCCCACTGTGTCAATGCAACCTGTGCACCACAGAACCATGCAAGCCAGCCCCACCACGAGCACCCATCAGCAGGTTGCAGCACACGGCAATGCAACAACGGCAGACACAGTACCACCATGCACAGTCCCCCCAAGGTACTGCTGAGAGACCGACCATGTGTTGGCACAAAAGGTACCCCATATGGGACGGTCATGTCCTTGACACCACCACCAGTGGTACAGCACCCTGCACAGTATTCCAGTGACACACCCCGACCCACCACTGGAAACAACAGCCAGCACAGACACCCACAGTGGTGCATGGAAGCATGCACCACACTGGATGCCACACAGGGTATGGACAGACACCCACCCATACCCAAGGGCACAACAACACAGGGATGCAGTGGTGGGCCAACCAAGCCCCCATTGTGGGCCCATGTAAGCCGTGTACACACAACCCATCGTCCACCATGGCACTGGAGTGCCAGCCACCCTGCGCAGGCACCGTGGACCCATAAACCACCAGTAGTCCCCCGAGCACAAGCCACAGACAGTGGGGCACATCCCCTGCAACACACACAAGCCACAGCATGGAGGTGGGACAATGACCGTGTTGCCCACAGTGCCACTCGAGCCAGGTATGCACCACACCAGTGACAGGGCACCCAGCAAAGTGACAGGTACAGTGTCCACCCTGCAGGGAATGCCACCACTGACATGCCAGCGGACCGTGCAGGTCACAGACAGGCATGTGTCTTGGCTGCACAGGCCATGGACGGGCCGATGGGTGCGCCATGGACACAGAGCACGCACCATGGACCACTGCACACAGTCATCCAGTGCACAGGGAACAACACACACAACACAGACACTGACTGATATCTACCCCAACACCATAGTCACCTCCACACGGACACACACACATACCCATGACTGCACCACCCCTGATGCCATGCACACCACTGCAGCTGAGCACCTATAGCCCGCTGCAAATTAGAGACCACAATGGTATTCATATAAAATTCAAATGTAATGTAAATATAAAACTGAACTACGTACAATAATAAAACTATGTACAAGCTTGGGGTGGGGACACAAACAAGGTGGGGGTGGGCAGGGGAAGGGTGGACAACTGGGATGGGATAGGAGGGGTGTGAGGGTGGGTCCAGGGGGGTAGGGGAAGGGGAAGTCAGGGACCAAAGGATCAAGATCACGTCCGTCGTTCCTGGCCCTGGGACCTCCTGCCTCTGTGGCGCCACAGCACCCCCGTTGCGTCGAGCCTCTTCAGGATCTCCACGGACTCGCGGGCCAGATGAAGGAGCTCCCTTAGGGTGTCCTTAATTTCATGGAGATGTCTCATACCTAGGGCAAGGGAGCACAGTCAATAGGTGTGAATGCACAACCCTATACAGTCCGCCCACTGTGCATGGCATACGGCCATGGGACATACCACTGTGATGGTGTGGACCACCGCAGTGATCACGTCCACAGGACCTGCCCACCCAGGTACATACAGCCATACGGAGCGCTGCACCACCCACCCGCCATGTCACGCACAGCACCACCGTGGCCGTTTAGTGACATGGCTGTAGTGCAAAGGCAGTGGCACAGCCTACATGCATGGACCACCAGTGGCGCACACCCAGACATGCATTGCCACTGGACAGTGTTGACTATAACAAGTGGCGTGCATGGCAGTGATGTCGATGAATGGTGACCATGCCCGCTGCCCACCCTGTCACACAGCATGCAATACTAATCATGGAGGTATGGCACTCACCTCAACGGGCCGGTCGGGTGGGCGTTGATGGTCCTCGACCCGTGAGCTGCGTTTTCCTCACCCTCCCCGCTTTGCCCGCACCCTGCGGATTTCGTCCAGGCCTGTGGGGAAAAAAGGAGAAAGAACATCAGTACATTCCAAGTAAAGTCCCCTGCCCCAAGGTGTGTCCCTCCCACCCAGCCAGACCCACCCACCCCACACCCTGTGAACACCACCACGGCCAACCCCATACGGTCCCTCCCTATGTGCTGGACACATACAACACTGTGACTCATATGGACGATAAAAGTGTGTTGAGGAACTCCTACCTGGATGTGGCACCGTGCCCCTCCTGGCACGTGACCGCAGTCGGGCCAGTAGCTCTGGCTCCCTCCTGCGCAGGTCACCAAAGCGGTGCCTGCACTGCTCAGCTGAACGCCCCCATTCTGTGGCCTCTTCCAGGGCAGTGGCCACCTCCTGCACACCTGGGTCCCTGACCCTGTCAGGGGCCTCCCGAAGAGGCCCATGGTGTGGCTCAACTATACCACCAGATTGGCCAGCTCAATAGCCGTCCATTGAGCAGCTGGTCTACGTGCCATTCCAGCAGCTATAGTAGGCAATATGGCGCTCTGCAGCCACGGCTCCCACGTGCAGATGCTGCGCGGTACAGCACTGCCATTCCCTATTGCGCTGTTACCTAACAGCATGATAGAGGTGCACCTATGCCTGACACATGGCACCAAGGGGGCAAAGGTCGGGCACAGGGTCAAGGGTCTCTGGCGCAAGGCCACGCACAGCGCCATCGGATGACAATGCGTGTAGCACAATTGGCTGCCTGTGTGCCAGCGCCATAGCGGGCTACCGGGCAGTTGGGCCATTGCGCCTATGAAGGCCCAGTGCCACAGCGCCATGTAGTGACCATCGCTATAGCACCACTGGCACAATGGTGGCCGTGCCCTGCATTGCCTATCGCGCACAGCACGTCATCAGCGCAGCAGACGCCTGCGTCAGCAACCCGGGCATGTGCAGTGAGGTGTACTACGCATGCCACAGAACTGCGCCATTGGCTCAGCACATTTAACACAATTGCGCAAAGCGCAACAGCGCGATATTCAGCCGTCATATGCAGATCACCTAATCAGCCATTCAATGGCGCAGCACTGCAATTTGCATCTAATTAAAGTTGCTCCTCGCTTCATTTGCATGGATTGCGCTATAAAGGTGCGACAATGTGCTGCAGTGGCCATAGTCGGTTACTGCAGTTTATTGGTGAGTAGCATGCTGTTTGGGAGTGTGGACTGTGGATTCAGGGACATGCATGGGACTGCAAAGTCACAGGTAACAACTGCCATTCTTACAGGCTACATAGTGACTGAGCACATTGTTGGAGAGGAGGAAAACAGTGGTGGGAGGAGGAGGAGGAGGACGAATTTTACAAAGGCCAAAACCAAGGCCCTTTTCGAAGCCTACCTGGATCAGGAGCCACTGCTCAGTGGATGGCGAGGCACCCCTCAGGCCCATGCTGCTGCATGGGAGGAGGTGGCACGTGCCGTGAACCTGCATGGCAGCCACCAGCGCTCCATGCAGGAGTGTAAGAAGAAGATGGGCATGGACAGGAGGAGGGTAAAGGAGAAGGTGGTTGCCATCAGGGCAGCACGTGCTGCAACAGTTGGAGGACAGTCAGAGGTGGTACAGCTCACCCCAGCGGAGGACAGGCTTGCTGGAAGCATGCAGCGAAGTGCCATAGAGGGTATTCCGGGTGGTAGCTTCCAGACGGGTGGTGGCCCATCACTGCATGGTAAGTCATGGTCTGTCTGGGGGAGCAGGGTAGGTCACACGCAGTAATGCGACTTTGCTTTCCCTACAAATCTTGAGCATCTGCATGGGTCAGGGTGGTGGGCCTGTCCACTGCGGACAGTTGGATGGAGTCGGAGGTGGGACCATCCACCTCCACAGGTATATGTGGATCATTACGACAGTGAGGCTGCCTGGCTGTCCACACTGATGTCATTGTGACAGGTGTGGAGGAAGCCCTGCCTGTGTCCCAGCATGCTGGCATCCACGGATGCCAGCACGCTGTGGCTGTGGCCTGGGCAGAGTCCGGCACCAGTGATGATGACACAACCGTCATGGGCAGTGACACGTGTGTGCCACAGGATGGACACACAGCAGGGCAATTTACGCTCCCATGGCTGTGGGTGGTGCCACCGTGGAGTCCTGCGTGTCAGCACAGTCCCAGGCTGTGCCTGTCAGCACCAGTGGGGCAGCACTGGTGTCTGTTCAGGACAGTGGGACTGTTGTGGCCACTGTGGTGGCACCACTGAGCCCTGGGGTGCAGCAGCCGGAGGGGCAGCATCAGCAGTCGCACAGTGGGCTTGGGGGTACAGGGTTCAGCGGCAGCATCTGTGCACTGCCTGTGGACATGCCCAGACCTGGTCCTGGTGCACAGCACCCACCCTCAAGGGGTGCTGAACATCAGGGCCTTGCACACCCTGAGGGACAGAATGCCGAGGAGGCTGATGACCTCTTGGACGAGCACACCCGCCTACTGCGAGCATCGGTCCAGCAGCAGATGCGGCTTGCGATGTCCGTGGATGCACTGCATGTGGCTCTGGAGTGGGCAGAGGAGCGTCGCAGCAGGGACACCAAACAGATCCTGGCACGGATGGACCATTTGAGGAAGGATGTGACCGCTGCCATTGACAGGCATGCACAGGCGCTCACTGCTGTCATGGCCACAATGGGCACACAGTCAGGTGCCCATGCGTTGTGGACACCACGCAGTGCACTATCCACCCCGCCGTTCCCAGCGTCATGCGACTCCCACCCTGTCGATGCCAGGTTCAGCCTTGGGCATCCTGAGCACTCCTGGTGCAGGCATGTTTGGTGTGCTGCAGACCCCTGCACGGGCATGGTCGCGTTCATGCAGTGGAACCCCTGGGGGACCGTCGGTGCCACCCCATAAGGCCAGTGGTCAGCCTGCCAGTGCTGGCGGGTCTTGGCGGGGCCGCCCACACATCCGTGGTGGCCGTGGCACTGTTCGTGGGACTGACCTGTCTGCCAGCATGGCTACTGTCTGGTGCTGCCCTGTGTGCATTGTGTGTGTCAGTGGGCAGTGCACGGGTGGGTACCCGGCCCTGCATGCGGACACACAGTCCACCTGCACACCCTCCCAGCTGCTGTCCGCAGTTGCGTGTGGATTATGATGCCTGCATTGCACTGTACACCAATGTGCAATGGTGCTCAGCATCTGACACACGCACATGGACAGGCAGTGGGCGTGGTGGCCTGTGGACATGTGTGTTGCTAGGGTGTGTGTTCTGGGTCGGTGTGCCTTCTGCCCTCTGTGCACGTTTGTTGCATTGTGTGTGTGTGTGTGTGTGTCCTTCGGCTTGGCATGTTAATCCTCACCCATCCCTGGCTGTGTGTGTGTCTCTGTGCCCTGCCACTTCCCTTGATGGCATGCACCCCCGGTGTGTGTCCCTGAGTGTTTGTGGGTTGTGCCTTGGCCACTGGTGGTTGCGCATGGCCCCATGACTTACCTGGGTTGGCTGAAGTGCTCCTCCGTGATGGTGTCCCGGTGCAGCTGTGCCAGCTGGAGCAGTCGGGGGTCCCGTCAACCAAGGGGAGGCTGCCATCACCATCATCACCGCATCCCCATCGTCCCCATCGCTGTCCCTCTTCGACCTGTATGGCTATCCCACATCTGCTTGGCCATGTTGTGCAGGATGTAACAGGCCAGGAATAGCCCGCAGGCCTTTGAGGGGCTGTACTGTAGGGCACTGCTGGAGGTGTTCAGGCAACAGAAACGTGCCTTCAGCATCCCGAACACACGCTCGATGACATTACATGTGGTGGCATGTGCCTCATTGTAGCATTGCTGCAATGGGGTCGCGGGCTGCTGGTAGGGTGTGAGCAGCCAGAGACGGAGTGGGTATCCACTGTCACCTGTGTGTAGAGGGTGGAGGTTAGTTTGGTGATCAGCATCGCCCTGCCCCAGGCCATGTAGGCCACTACCCATGCTACCTCTGGCCATGCCCCCCCAGGCCCTATGATTGTCCATGTGGTTTGCAGACTCACCTACTAGGTGGCCAGTGGGGATATCCCCACTCTCGAATCTGTGGCACAGTGCTGACTGGTGCCAGATGAAAGAATCGTTCTCCCCAGGGTGCATGGCACAGACATTGATGATGCGTCCCCTGGCATCGCACACCACCTGGCAGTTGATGCTGGCACAGCCCCTGCGATTTATGTATGTGGCCCCTCGGGGCCAGGTGGTGTGCGGATGGCCACATGGGTGCAGTCTATTGCCCCTAGCATGCCAGGCATACGTGCTATCCTGTGGAACTCCTGTATGTTTGCTGTGCGCTCCGCCACTGTGCTGGGGAAATGGATGTACTCCTCAGCATGTGGCAGCAGTGCTTGATAAATTGGGTGAGGTGGCATGACGTGGCTGACTGGGTTATGCCTGTGGTGTCCCCAGTTGGTCTCTGGAAGGTACCCGTGGTGAGCAAGCACATGCAGGCTGTTACCTTGGTCTCCACTGACATGGCATGGCTCCATCGTGTGGGTGCCTGCATCACATCACTGCACAGCTCACAGAGCCGCCTCAGAATGCCCTGTTCAGGTGGTACCAGCCCACAATCTCAGTATCTGTGTACAGCTCAAAGCTGTGCGGGCTCAGTACTGCCTGTTGGGGCATCGCCCGACAGGGCCCTTCCACGGCCACACTTCCCTGCCGCCCACCTTCTCACCCCTCATTACAGCCTCCATGTGGAAGGTGGCACTGGCCATGTCCCTGGCTTGCGCTTCACCCCCCGGCAGCTGTTACTGTATTCCCCGCTGTCCTGGCTGCTACCTCCCCTGCACCGGTACACCTGCCTGTGCTGTCCTCTGTGCTGTGTGGCTCCCACACCTTCCCTGTGCCTGGCTGTTCACTGTGACCTTTCCTGGCCTACTCTGTTTTGTGCCACCTGCCCTGTCTGTCTGCCTCTGCCTCATGTGGCTTCCCTGTAGCGTTCTTGTGCCTCTTCCTTGCTCCTTTTTATTTTGGCTCATTTCCGCTATGGCGCAACTTCCGCTTGCTCCATTGTGGTGCATTGCGCAAGTCTTTAAATATCACACTGCGCCATTTATGCATGGTTCCTCCCCCTTCAGTTGCGCATGCCTTCATTATCATTGCGCTGTTGCTCAGCATGATTTCGGGGGCGCAACTGCCTCCTGTTGAATATCACAGAATGGCGCAATTTCGGACTTGCGCAGGCGAAACCCTATTGTGCATGGCTCAACTCTTTTGAATATCTGGGCCATTGTCTGAAAATGATTACTGTGTGCTTACGTTTTCATTTCCTATCATTAAGAAATGTATTTATGTGGATGTAGCATGGATTACAGTAAGGCATCCGGATAAGCAATGAGTTGACTTGAAAACTAGAGAATTTGAAGCATTTTGACTTCCAAAATTTGGTGACTGGAATTATTTTGACTTCCAAAATTGACAGCTGGAGTATTTTGACTCCAGCAAAACTGAAATGACTTCAAATTTCAACCCATGGAGTATTTGACTTCCACCCCAAAATATCTGAAGCCGTGGTAGTGGTATAGATCAGACATACTGTATTATATTGGGAAATACATGTTAACCAGAGGCAGAAAAAGGCATCTGAGATGTGAATGTGGAAGGCCTCAAGTTAAGAGACAAAGAAATTAAGAAATTCCAGTCAGGTATGTTGTTGAGCTCTATTACGTGCAGCAGTGCAAATAGTTTTAGGTATGACACCCCACCTTTTGTCAAATTTGTTTCCTTGGTCCCTCATAGGAGGAGCTAATTTTCAGTTTAAGGATTTCTATAAGATTGCATTTCCACTTTTTTTTTTCCATTTAGTCTTTATCTCCTAGCCTGCCAGCCGCCTGGTGTCCTTCTCAGCCTGGTCACGGACCACTAGCTTCTGCTCCCCACAATGGCCTCGGGCCCTCCGATACCCCGTGGCTTCCCCCCCACGGCAGGGCTGCGGCACTCCCCTCGCATGCCGCAGACGTGGAACTTGGTCGGAGGGCTGGCCTGGGGAGCAAATCGAAGCTGTGGTAGGCTTCATTAGCGGAGGCTGGCGGCTAATTCTTTTTCTGGTTTTCTTTCCGGGAGGCTGGGACGTGCAATGACGCCAGCATCTGCCCCGCCTCCTGCGCATACCAGTGTCGGTAGCTAGGTGTCCCCTGGCCTCCACCAGGGGTCGCCAATGCTCCGGTCACATCCCCACCCTTCCCCCCAGGAGAAGGAGAGCAGTCCCTAGGATGCTCCATCCTTCTCCCCTGGCCAGCCCTCCAGCGACCCTAGTCCGTTTCCGAACCCAGGTCGCCGGCATCGCAAGTGGAAATCCAACCACTGCGCCGATGGGCCAGCTCATTTCCACTTTTGAATTGAGGGAGTGTCATTACCTGTCCAGTGCGTGAGGACCAAATATCTGATTGATGCCCCAGCTAGAAGCAATGAATACTTTTGCTCACCCGAACAAGTGTTAAAAGTTATTGAAGCTGCCTATAATAGCAGTTTGCATGTTAAGATAATTGGATATTTCAGTGACATCCTTAAAAATTTCCTTCACTTCATTCCAAAGGCCTTTAACACTGGGGCAGTCCCAAAACACAGGTATGAGATTGCCAATTCCAGATTTACAGGTATTTTTATTTTTATCATAATATTTTCTCACCTGCAGCCACTTGTCCTGCTCATATCCAGCCACCGCTTCTTCACACGCCGACCCGAAGCTGTCGTGCCCAGCTGGCAGAGCAACTCTACACCATCGAGAGAGGCTCCCCCCTACACCTCCATGCCCGGCGAGGATCCAGTACCGGCACATGCTATCCAGGCATTGTCGGCCGGTGAAGCTTGCGGCCATCAAGCTGCCACGGACTAGTGCTGCCATTTTCCCCTATTCTATTCCCTGATGGAGCATGGACGTGCAATGATGTCCATGCACTGACGTGCAGACGTCTGCCATGCTCCCCCTCAATTTGGCACCCGTACTTCTGCAGTACCTCCAGGCGTCCACAGGGACCACTAGAGCACAGTGTGCACCCACCCTGTTTCCCCAGGACTAGGAGAGCTGTTGTAGGATGCTCAATCCTAGTCCTCCCCTGCCGACCCCCTAACAACCCAGGCTCATTCCCGAACCCCAGTTGCCGGCGTGGAGTGAGTTGTGGCATCCAGCACCTCAACCCTCAGCACCACCAGGCCAACATGTTTATTACAATTAGGAGTAGATTCTAATCCCATTTTAAATCTCTGATAAAGGAGTATAGTACAGACTGTGGCTCACCTTAAACTGTATTTTTAAGATTAACTGTGTCAAATGCTTCAGCTGAAAAGACCAGGGGCCTGATATTTAGTAGGGCGCAAAATGTAGCACAAACGTTTGTGCTGCACTTTATAATTGCCAAGGGGTCCCAGGATGGTGTATTAGCCAGGTGCTAACCAACTGAATATAGGACCACGTTGGCACAGTGCTAAGTCAGGTAGCGCCACCCCAACATGAGCCTGAAGATGGCCTCAGGAGTTGATAGCAGCAGGTGCTGTCAGCAGTTTTCAAAAGATACAAATGTACATGAGCCCAGTGGGCATGCCAGGTGCTCAGGGTCATTTGCATGCCCATTATATGCTCATTTGCATGTGCAGTGGAGGCAGGTAGTATGGAGCTGCCCTCCCAGCCGCCATTGCATCTCTAGCCATCCCTGGTGCTTGTCCCCCAATCACCAGCCCCAACTGTACAATAATAATCCCTGGTGCTAGTGGTCCCCCCACCCTCCAATTGCCAGCCACCACTCTAAAATAATCCCTGGTGCTAGTGGTCCCCCACCTTCCGATCACCAGCCCCAACTGTAAAATAAAAATCCTGCTGGCCCAGTGGCGTGGAGGGCTGGGGCATCATGCCTTACCTCCCACCACACTGGTGACCCATGTTTGCAATTGGGCATGGGTCACTGGGGGCCGGCCTGGGGGAGAGAGTCGAGCATCCTTAGGATGGCTCTCCTTTCTGGGGAGGGTGGCTTGCAGCACCACCAAATGACTGGACTCAGGTCGAGGATGCCAGTGAAGTGTGTGCACGCCTCCATGTACGCATGTTGGCATGTCATGCCCCAGCAACGATAAGGAAGGGAAAAAGGAGAAAAAAAAACATCCAGTGGCAGGATGATTGACTGACCCTCCATAGGCCCTGCACCGTGGCCAAGCACAGCCACAGTCCTTGGGCTAAGGACAAAGGTACAGGTAAGCCCTGGAGGAGCAGGTGGCAGGGCTGGGGGTGGTCAGAAAAGGGGCCACCAGGGGCGTAGGGGCTAAAATACAATAAAAAGAAAAAGAAAGAATCCCTAGTGGTAGTGGTTTTCCATCCTCCGATCACCAGCCCCCACTGGAAAAAGAATCCCTGATGTTAGTGTTCCCCCTACCTAACACGCCAGCCTGGAATTAAAAAGAAACTCCCTGGCATCCATCAGTCCCTACCCCATGGCATCAAGCACTCCATCCTCACTCACTTTTCTGTATCCACGGTGCCGCTGGTGACTATGGTGACCAGCACAGCCCTCCTCACACACCTCCCCAGCTGGCACGCCATGTGTGTCAGCAGGAAGCACGCCTCATATTTATAGGACAGGTTGATGAGCCCTGTCCTGTAAATGCCAGTGTGCTTTCTGCGTACATATGGCAGCTGGCCGAGGAGGTGTGAAGAGGGCTGTGCCAGTCGCCGAGCACCTGCAGCACTATGGATACAGATAAGGTGAGTGAGGGGGTGCCCGTGACACAGGGGGCTCTAGATGTCAGGGAGTTTTTTATTCTGGGCTGGCGTGTTGGGGACCACTAGCACCAAGGATTCTTTTCCCCCAGGGAAGGGCTGATGATCGTGAGGTGAGGGAACCACAACCACCAGCAATTCTTTTTATTTTACAGTTGGAGCTGGTGATTGGAGGGTGGGGGGATCATTAGGATCAGGGATTATTATTTTACAGTTGGGGCTGATGATCGGAGGGTGGAGGGACCACTAGAACCAGGGATTATTATTGTAAAGTTGGGGCTGGCAATCAGAGGTGGGGGACCACTACCACAGGGATTATCATTTTACAGTTGGGGCTGCCAATTAGTGGGGGACCACTACCACCAGGGTTCTGTATTTGCTATGGGGCTAGTGATCGGAGCAGGGAGGTCACTAGCACAAGGGACTTTTTTCACATAGGAACTGGTGATGGGGGAGTGCCACGGACAACATGGGGCAGGTATGCTCCCTCAGTGTGCAACCGACTGGTTGGCTGCATTACCTTCAGCAGCCACTAGAGCTGCGCAGAGTAAAAGGAGGCATTCATTGGCAGTATTTGCACAATGCAAAAGGACCACACAAAGCGCTTTTGCACTGCGCAAATCCGCTGGTTATGGCTTGCACCAATATTCCTGTCCTTGCCCCACCTTTCGCATAACCCTCCCTTTTTGGTTTGCACAGGCGCTGTACAGTACCTGTTTGCCAATGCAAGAGAGCCCTTTCAATATTGGGCTCCAGTGCAAGGTCCAGTTTGCATGGGCAAACACCAGGTAGCACCCTTGGAAACTTTTGAATATCGGGCCCCGGATTTTTGCACAGTTCCAAGCATCTGTACACACACCCTAGTGTATGTGACCACCATCTGGGTGTTTCATGAGCTCTTCCTCTAACAGAATCAACAAAGAAGTTATAAAGTGAGGAGATGGAAGGAGACATTTGTAAGCTACTTGTAAATGTTTTAGTGGTATCATTAACACAAGAAGAAAGCTCAATCTTAGGTTGTGTTATATTTTTGACCATATATATATTAACGTTTGTGAGTGGAATGTTAAATTTATTCACTAAGTCATCAAATTAAAATAATTATTGGAAACAACATCCCTGACTGGACTGATTCCTTTTTGTTTCCACACCAAATTGTTTAAAAGGAAACCGTTATGAGAAAAGTTGGAATTATTACAAATAGGTTGAGATCTTGATTGATAGATATTAAGTTTCAGCTTGAAAGTTAACTGCCTTAGTTGTTTCAGTGTGTCAGAGATTATTTTATTACTGTTTATGAGGTTTAGCAAAAATCAAGGATTTCAAGTCTGTATCTTGATTCCAAAGTGTTTCTTACAGGGTATATCTTCTGTGAAATTATTACAGGTGGTGTTTTACAGGTGTCACAGTTTTATCTGTGATTAGGATAAACTTCAGGTCTACTGCATTTGTTGCTGGCTGATTGTTTCTGCTCTTACCTCCTTGTTTCTTTCATCCGTGGTTCTTCTTTTTTGGCAGGGGAAGGGCCCAGCCACCCACCCCCATCCCCAACTACCCCACACTACACTCCTTTTTGATAGGGTAGCACAGTTGTGACATTTCGTGTAGCAAAGCAGGAAGGGGCGGATCAGAGGGGTAGCCACACAATGACCTCATTTACAGGGGCACTAGTAATTTAACTTGTTATAACAAGTTATACAAAAACAAACAAACAAAAGGCAAAATCAAACTTTTGCTTTCATTGTCTTCCTACTAATTACCCTGACCAGGTTATAAACCCAGCAACTTATCTGGAATGGATATCATTAACTGCAGGTACTGCAGAACACTTTTCAGAAGGGCAGTGTTACAGGATTTAGGACACTGTCGTATATGCTGGGCCATTGGAGATCTAAGGGATCAGCTCCAGGCAGCATGGGCAGAGATTACGCACCTCAAATTGCATATTCAAGAAGAAATATATCATAAGAACCACCCGCCATTTCCCCAACATCTAACAGAAGCACCTCGACCGCAGAGGGTAGTTGGTTCGGGAGGTTGGCAAGTGGTTAGGAGGGGCAAATCGGGTTACCCATCACTCAGTGCTCTCCAACATATCACCTCCACAAACCATATAAAAACTACAAACAGGTATCTGCCTCTATCTCCGAAATCAAACAAAGGGGCAGAGGACACTGCAGAGCAGAACACTGCAGCACAGGAGCTAGCACAACAAAACTTGCCCAAAACAGGAACCAAAACAAAAAAAGCAAAAAGGAAATCCAAAAAACTTCCGATCATAGGAGACTCCATGATTCAGGGAGTTGATACATATCTCCAGCCAGGGTAATGGTCAGATGTCTCCCAGGTATATCAGCGTGAGAGACACCAGCAGCAGCATCAACTAGGAGCAGATTTATCCTGGACTCCCTTCAGGGTGCCTTCCTCAAGCAACTGGTCATGGAACCAACTCGGCAGAAGGCAATACTGGACCTTCTGCTCACAAACAGGGACAGTGTGATGGGGGTAACAGTGGGGGAGCACCTGGGAAACAGTGACCACCAGTCATTGTGGTTTGAAATCACAGAAAGAGCAGAACCAAACCACACAAAAACACGTATCCTGGATTTTAGGGAGCAGACTTTGGGAAAATGGGGAGATACTTGAAAGAGGCATTAAGGGGAATGGGACAGGAATCAGGGGTTGAGCAACAGTGGGCAGTATTTAAAATGGGGATTACAAGAACAACAGAATTATGTATTAAGCAGGTTAGCAAGAGGAAAAGGAAGAGGAGACCATTATGGTTTTCCAAAGAGGTGGCAAAGAAAGTGAAAGCCAAAAAGATTGCATTCAGGCAATACAAAAAGACACAGGCAGAAGGGGATAGGGAGAAGTACCAGGAGAAGCAAAGGGAGGCAGGGAGGTCAGTAAGGGAAGCCAAAGCTCAGACAGAAGAACACATTGCAAAATCAGTGGTAGAGGGGACAAAACCTTTTACAGGTACATAAGTGAAAAAAGAAAGACAAAGGGAGGGATAGTGAGACTGAAGGGGGAGGATGGGGCCGTGTGGAGGATGACAACAGTAAAGCTGACATATTGAACAGGTATTTCTGCTCAGTCTTTACTGAGGAAGAGGAGGGTAATGGGTCTGAAGGAGTACAAGGGGTGAGAATGGTGCAGAAATGGACACAAGTCCCTTTACACGAGAAAGGGTCCTGAAGGAACCGGAAGTAATAAGAGTTGATAAAGCAATGGGGCCAGATGGGGTGCACCCCAGGGTCCTTAAAGAACTAAGAGAGGTGGTGGCTGAACCTCTGGCTATCCTGTTTAGCCGATCACTGGAAACAGGGGAGGTACCCAAAGACTGGAGGACAGCAGATGTAGTCCCCTTATACAAAAGTGGGAACAAAGAGGAAGCAGGGAACTACAGACCAGTCAGCCTCACCGGTAGTGGGGAAGATCATGGAAGCACTACTGAAGGAGAGATTGGTGGAACATCTGGTTGTCAATGGACTACAGGACCCAAGGCAGCATGGTTTCACCAGGGGAGGTCATGTCAGACCATTTTTGACTGGGTGACTAGGGAGGTGGATCAGGGAGGGCAGTGGACATGGCCTATCTGGACTTCAGCAAGGCCTTTGACACTGTGCCACATAGAAGACTATTACACAAACTGGGGAATATGGTGTGGGCAGGACAGTCAGTGTGGTGGGTAGGTAACTGGCTGGGTGGCAGGACACAAGAGGGTGGTGGTAAATGGCTGTCACCCCACAGAGGGAAGAGTAACCAGTGGGGTACCACAGGGATCAGTGCTGGGACCGGTCCTGTTCAACATCTTCATCAGTGACATGGCCAGGACCTAAAGGCAGAATTTCACTGTTCGCTGATGACACAAAGCTCTGTAACAGAGTAGACACACCAGAGGGTGTAGACAGAATGAGAAGTGACCTGCAGAAACTTGAAGAATGGTCAGGGGTTTGGCAGTTGAAATACAATGCAAAGAAGTGCAAGATAATGCATATGGGGCACAAAAACCCTGGCACAATATATCAGTTGGGGGGTGAGGATATAGCATGCACCAAGCAGGAAAGGGATCTTGGGGTTATCACCTCTGATGACCTCAAGGTAGGGAAACAGTGTGACAAGGCAGCAGGTAAAGCAAATAGGATGCTGGGATGTATAGGCAGGGGCATTACCAGCAGGAAAAGGGAGGTCATAATTCCGCTATACAAGACACTAGTGAGACCCCACCTGGAGTACAGTGTACAGTTCTGGAGACCATACCTACGTAAGGACATAGACAGGGTAGAGAAGGTTCAGAGGAGGGCAACAAAGATGGTGCATGGATTGCATCACAAGTCCTATGAAGACAGGTTGAAGGAACTGAACATGTACTCCCTGGAGGAGAGGAGGAGAGGGGATATGATAGAGACATACAAGTATCTTACAGGGAGGAACAGGGTGCAGGAAAACACTATTTTTAAGCAAAAAGATGTTCCAGGACTAGAGGGCATGGGATGAAGTTGGAGAGGAGGACGATTCAGAGGAAACATGAGAAAGAATTTCTTCACAGAACGGGTGGTGGACAAGTGGAACACCCTGCCAGAGGAAGTGGTGGGGGCTGAAACAATCACAGG
The DNA here is from genome assembly GCA_016271365.2 of Neoceratodus forsteri. NCBI lineage: Eukaryota > Metazoa > Chordata > Ceratodontiformes > Ceratodontidae > Neoceratodus > Neoceratodus forsteri. The sequence continues at coordinate 88,266,660 of JADMNL010000028.1, forward strand.
ATTTAAGAATGCATGGGATAGACATAAAGGAATTCTGAGGTCAAGGGTAGGTGCAACAGACTCTAGGAAAACAAACTGAACTTACAAGCTCAAATGGCAGACTGGGTGGGCCATAGGCCCTTATCTGCCGACACTGTCTATGTATCTATGTATGTATTGCTAAACTGTTCAGGAAGCAGGAGAAAACATTGATGTCCTGGTACACATAGGGACAAACAATCTCACCAGCCGGTCAGTTGTGGACACCAAGGAACACCTGACCAGGCTGGGTGACAAACTATCATCCATTTCATCTGGCATCTCCTTCTCTGAGATCCTGCTAGTCTGGAAGAGGGGGACAGATGGACGGAAGGTCAGAGAAGGGCAGATAGGGGAGCTAAACATGTGGCTCAAGGGCTGGTGCCAGAAAAAAGGACACAAATTTGTAGGGAACTGGCAACAGTTTTGGGAGCGAAAGTTCTTTAAATTTGATGGACTGCATCTGACTAAAGAGGGATTCAGTGCATTGGGGCAGAAGTGTGATGTCTTTGCAGAATATTTAAACTAGCAAATGGGGAGAGGGGTGCAGCACCCCAAACATCGAATGGGAAGAACACCCTTCCCCCCTCAGCTAGTGGTCAACCAGGAGTTCAGTATGTTTGTAGTTCATTTGCATCACCAGGTAAAGAAAAAGGTCCAGCTCCCCATACGATACACAGACCTTACCCAACAACTAGCACGCTGAAATCTGACCAATGGAAAATCATGTACACAAATGCTCGCAGTCTGGTAAACAAGATCCCAGAAGTGCAGGCAATAATAACAGAGGCTAAACTGGACATAGTAGCCATTAGCAAGACATGGTTTACCAGTAACCACACTTGGGAGGCTTCAGAACCCGGCTATGTACTGTTCAGAAGAGACCGAGGTGCAAAAAGGGAGGGTGGGTGGAGTTGCCCTTTATGTTAATGAAAATATCAAAGCTACAGAAATTCAGAATATACATATGGAGCCAGAAGATCTGTGGGTCACCCTGGAAACAGGAAATGGGACAGCCATACGAACTGGGGTTGTGTACGGGCCTCCAGACCAGGGGGAAGACATAGACACATTACTCTTAGAAGATATACAAAACATGACAACTAAAGGGAAGGTTCTGATAATGGGAGACTTCAACATGCCAGATACAGATTGGTCAATACCAGCAGGGACATCTGCCAGAACTAGACAAATGGTGGATTCCCTGCAGGGGGAGGGCCTCAAACAACTGGTACAACAACCCACAAGAGACAGGGCTATCCTAGATCTAGTACTGACTAACAGGAAAGGATCACAGTAGAAGGTAACCTGGGTGCCAATGACCATCACATGGTATGGTTCAATTTGGCCACTAGAACAAAGTCATCCCATTCCAAGGCAAAAATATGGGACTTCAGATGAGCTGACTTTGATAAGATGGCCAACAGAGTTAAGCTAGCCCTGGCAAAAAGAAATACAGGTGAGGGGGTACAGGCAAAGTGGGCAACCATTAAAGATGCAATACTTGAAGCAACATCCCATTGTGTTAGTGAGAAAAGGAAGTGCAAAAGAAGAAGGAAACCACTTTGGTTTTGAAACACAGTAGCAGAAAAGGTCAGAGCCAAAAGGCTGGCCTTCAGGAAATATAAGGGAACGCAGCATGATGAAGATAGGGAGGCATACCAAACTTCCCTAAGGGAAGCAGGGAAGGCAGTAAGGCAGGCAAAGGTCCAAACCGAGAAAACACTAGCACAAACAGTAAACGAAGGTGACACGACTTTCTATAGATACATTAGTGAAAGGAGAAAGTCCGCAGGGGGTATTGCTAAGATCAAAGGGGATAAGGGTGTGTGTGAGGAGGAGGACAATGTAAAAGCATCTATCCTAAATAGATACTTCTGCTCAGTATTTACTGAAGAGAAGGTAGGGCAGGGTCCACAACTCTGCACCATGGACACAGTGGGGAGGGAGGTGTGCACTAGTCCCTTCACAAAAGAAAGGGTCCTACAAGAGCTCGATAAGCTCAGGGTGGACAAGGCAATGGGACCTGATGGCATACATCCTAGGATACTAAAGGAGCTAAGGGTGGAACTAGCAGAGCCATTATCAGAACTGTTTAGTGAGTCTCTGAGCACAGGAGAGGTCCCATAAGACTGGAGAAGGGCTCATGTGATCCGCTCCACAAGAGTGGTAGCAGGGAGGAGGCAGGGAACTACAGACCAGTCAGTCTTACCTCAGTAGTGGGCAAGATTATGGAGACACTCCTTAAGGAAAGGATAGTGCAACACCTGGAATCCATAGCAGCACAGGATCCAAGACAGCATGGGTTTACAAAAGGAAGGTCCTGTCAAACTAATCTCATAGATTTCTTTGACTTGGTAACCAGGAGTGGTGGACCAAGGGGAGCAGTTGATGTTGCCTGCCTTGACTTCAGCAAAGCTTTCGATACTGTTCCACATAGAAGATTGATTAATAAGCTTGGTAGGCTCGGGTGGGTCAGACTTTGGTCAACTGGGTGGCAAATTGGTTGACGGGCAGAAAACAGAGAGTGGTGGTAAATGGTATACAGTCAGAAGAGATGCAAGTCACAAGTGGGATACCTCAGGGATCAGTCCTGGGGCCAGTCCTCTTCAATATCTTCATCAGTGACATTGCAGATGGACTGGAGTGTAAGGTTTGTCTGTTTGCAGATGACACCAAGATCTGCAACAGAGTAGATGATCCAGATGGGGTGGGCAGAATGAGAAGAGATCTGGATAAACTGGCAAAATGGTCAGAAGAGTGGCAACTGGGGTTGAATGCAAAGAAGTGCAAGATCATGCACATAGGAAAAGAGAAACCCCGAAGCCACCTATAGGCAGGGAGGGCCTTTGCTGGCAGTCACAAGGGAAGAAAGAGACTTGGGGTGTCATCATCACCGATGACCTGAAATCATCCAAGCAGACCTCTAAAGCAGTAGGTAAGGCTAGAGGGATGTTGGGGCGTATTAGTAGGGGTATCACAAGTCAGAAGAGCGAGGTAATAATCCCTCTTTACAAGACACTGGTTAGGCCCCATTTGGAGTACTGCATGCAGTACTGGATGCCACACTTTCAAAAGGACTTTAACCAAATTGAGGCAGTCTAGAGAAGGGCAACCAAAATGGTGCAGGGACTGCATCAGAAAACATATGAGGACAGATTAACTGAACTCAATATGTATACCCTAGAGCAAAGGAGGGAGAGAGGTGATATGATTAAAACATTCAAACACCTTAAGGGCATTAACAAGGTGAAAGAGTCTAACATGTTTCAGTATAAGAAAAATAAGCGGGACAAGAGGAGACAGCATGAGATTAGAGGAGGCCGATTAAGGGGTAATGTGAGAAGTTCTTTTTCACAGAACGGGTGCTGGATGCACGGAACGGCCTACCTCAGGAAGTGGTGGATATGAATGCAGTGCAGGGCTTCAAACAGGCATGGGATAGGCATAAGGGAACAATACAGATGAGTATGAATAGATAGACCACTGACAGAGCAAAGGCCTATGCCATATTCATAAGGTAGAAAAAGAAATGGGCAGACTGGATGGGCCTTGCGGTCCTTATCTACCGTCAACTTCTATGTTTCTATCTCTTTCCGTATCTCAACTCTTCTGGAACATAACTTCCATCAGAGCTCTCCCGAAGCCTCTGGATACCTGCGACACTCTGGCTGCTAAGCAATATAAATATAAGTCAGGGGCCTTAAAACCTCCTTTATCTTTGGCCCTAGTTAGTTTGAAATAAGCCACTCCTTTTGTAACAATTATATGCTGAATTGATCATTTTGTTGTTATAATAATCACTGCTAACAACAATTTCAGTGTTGATTTGAAATAAAGTATTTTGTTACTTGATTTTTCCAAAACTCAATAAACTTTTATTGATAAAAAAAAGCCCATCTATCCAGCTTTTGCTTACACAACAGGGAAGCATGATAAAGACATATAAAATCTTAGGTAAGAGATTCATCTTAGTAGCCTCCATCCTTCCCCTACATGTTCAAAGGTAACTTGTGCCATCTTGAGAGGTCATTCAATGCATTGTTCTTTACCCATGCTAGGTTTTTGGGAACTGTTTTGGGAACTGACCTGAATAATTGAATGCCTAGATAGTCTGTGCTGTCTTGAACCTAAACCAGTCCATTATTTTGAATGTCCTGTTTTTTTATATAAATTATTCAGGAAAGGAACTTAGTTTTTCCTTATTCAAGGAGTAGGATCGCTAGATTTTCGGGATAAGCGTACTAGGTTCTGAGACAGTAATTAATATATCATCTGCATAAACAGGAACCAGAGGTTGCCTTTGTCCTACTTTTATACCTTGAATACCACCCTCACCTACTAATTTTCTTATAAGGGATCTATGGTCAAGTTAAATGAAAGGAAAAAGTCCTTGTCTAGTGCCTCTCTTCATCTCAAAATAAGGCGAGATCACTCCATTTGTGATCACAACCCATGCAACTTTAATACCTTTATAATATTTGGCCAGAGTATTTGATCAAACACTTTTTCAGCATCGAGTGATAGTAACCCACCGAGTATTTTAGATTTATTAGTGATTTGCATAACATGAAATGATTTTCTAATATTAGCAGGTGACATACTGTCTCTCATCAAGTCTGTTTGCTGGAGGGAGATTAGAAGGGCAATAACTTTTTCTTACCTGTTTGAGAGAATTTTGGCTAATATTTTAACATCTGCGTTTAGTAATGAGATGGGCTTATAACTGCCACATAGTAAAGGGTCCTTCCCATTTTTATGAATTAGAGCCACTAAGTCCCATGTCATATATCTACAGATAAGTGGCCTTTAGGATAGGCGTCTATGAATACCTCTCTCAGTATTGGAGCTAATTCTGTACTAAACATGTGATAAAAATTAGAAGAGCAACCGTCTGGACCCTGAGCCTTTCTTTTTAAGTTTGTTTTATTGCCTCTATCTCTGAACATGGTATATCTTTATTCAGATGTTCCTTCAGACCTTCAGATGTTCTGGGATTTTAGGAATAGGGAGATTATATTTTTTCAAAGAGTCATTAAGAGGATCATCTCCTGCATCATATAGATCCTTATGGAATTTGTAATAGACTTCATTAATTGGTTTATGACCAGAAGTGATCTCACCATTGACAGTATTTTTCATTGCTATGATGTTGATCAGTGAGCTATCTGGAGCCTTGGGACCAGAATCTATATCATTAAGCTTGACTTTCCTAACATAAAACATTGCTTCATTCCTTATAATTTCATTGTATTCCACTAGATTTAGATTACTGAGGCCATATTTCTTTAAAGCTGGTTATAAGTAATTGTTTTCTACTTCCTAGATTTTGCATAAAATCTCCTTGTTGTTCAAATTCTGTTTTTAGTTGCAGATGCGATGCTAATAAGGTATCCCTTAAACAGCACTTCAAGCAATCTTCTGAAAGGTTATTGCCCATAAATTCAGTTACTGTATCTTATTTTTGATTTTTGAAACAATGTTAAGGCTTTCTAGCAGGAAATTATTGATTTTCCACCTTTTAGTTTTCTCTGAATTAGCAGAAATGTTGAAATTCAAAGATACTGGGCAATATTCAGAAATTACCTGACTTTTACTTTACATGTTATATATTCTATTAATAAAATCCCTGGGAGTATAGATTTGGTCAATCTGTGACCCTGACTGATTGCATTGGGACTAGAACGTATGTTCCTTTACAAATGGATTTAATACCCTCCAAGTAGCTACCATATATAGGTTGTTAACCAAGTCTTCTAGATCTTTATCCTCCTTAGATCTATGTAGGCAAAATCGAGATCTATCTAGAGTTAGGTCTAAAACAACATCAGTGTCTCCATCTAGATTAATTGTGCTGTGAGAAAACAATCCATTTTAGAGAAGACTCTGTTAAATGAGTCGTGTGATGGAGAAGTAAGACCACTGATATTCATAAATGTGAAATATTCACCATCTAATGTTCCATTTAAAAGTGGCCATTAGGATCATCCATCACGTGGCATGGTTGGAAATTGAGGTTCCTCTTAAATAGAATCAAGACCCCTGGGGCCAGATATTCAAAACTTTGCCTGGTGGGCAAAATGATTGTGCACTGTTTGTGCGCTGATTGCACCAATCTGCGATATCAAAGGTGCAGATAGTGCAGAGAAAAATAGATTGCAATACAATAATGTATGCACTGGGCAAAGGGAGGGGTGGACATGAATACAGGTGCAATGCCATATTCAGTGCGGTAGTACTCGCAAAGTGATTTTAAGCAACCCCAATCACTGCACAAATATAACCTACAAGAAGGCCAACAACTCTGGGCAAAGCCTAGAGGTGGCCAATACACTGAAACCAGGACACAAAATCACCCTTTATCACCCAATCCAATGCAGTCATGGACACCCATGCCCCATACAAGAAATGCTAAGTTAAGGGCCTTGATAATCCATGGATTAGTACAATCTCCTTCAACAAATGAAAGCATCGACAACCCTCTGGGCATGGGCAAGAAATTCAGCACACAAGCAAATATACAACCATATAGGGCCACCAGGAATGCCTGTACCAAAGCCATTCACCAGGAAAAAGCCAGTTACCACAGGAGTGCCTTGTCCAACTCTTGGTCAGATGGCAAGAAATTCTGGAATAACCTATCTCAAGTCTTGGGGAAAGAGTCCAAAGTAACACTGAACATCTTAACCTAAATGGCACCATCACCCTGGACCCTGCCACGATTGCTAACACCTTCAATCATGCATTCACAGACCTTAACAACGTACTCCTGCTAACTTTTTCAACCCCTCACACCACTGCCCCCAGGTTCAACCGGAAACTAAACTAAGTCACCCACTTTTTATTTTAAGACAGTCACTGAAAAATAAGCCAAGAAATACCTTCTCAAGGTACTAGGAAAGACCAGAATAAGTGCAGACACTCTGGACATGAAACTTATTGCCCTCATCCTTGATGCCGTCCTCCTCCCCTTACCAAAATAATCAACCTATCCCTCATGCTCTCCCAGTTCCACTCAAATGAAGTCTGCCTAGTGACCCAATACACAAGTCTGGGGACAGGACATTACATGGAAATTACAGGCCTATCTCCATCCTTCCTCCACTATCCAAAGTACTTGAAAAAATCGTTGCAGACCAATTAGTGAAGTACATGGAGAAGTATAATCTGCAATGTCTGCAGCAACATGATTTCCAAAAAGACCACAGCACCACCACTGCCCTGCTTGAATTCACTGGTCACATCCACCAGGCACTTGACCAAGGACAGCTTGCTGGTGTCACCTTCATTGACCTTTCAAAGGTCTTCGATACAGTTAATCATCCTTTACTACTAGAACACCTGGCAAAACTAGGACTACCACATGACACCCTAAAATGGTTTCAAAGTTGTCTCTCAGACCGGTTGCAAGTCAGAATTGGTGATACACTCTCTTCCAAACAACCTGTCCGGTCTGGAGTGCCCCAAGGGTCAATTCTGGGGCCTCCACTCTTCAGTATATTTCAGAATAACCTCCCTGCTGCCTGCAAAGAACACATCATCCTATATGCGGATGATGCAGTGATTCTTGCACTAAACCCTGACCCCACTCACTTGGAACACCAACTCCAGGCAAGTTTCACGGAAGCTGAGCCCTGGTTTGTAGCAGAGAAACTTGTACTAAACTACAAAAAAACTAAGACTATGCTATTCCATGGCACACATAACAAATATAAAAATAAACAGCTAACTATCAAAAACTGCTCTGGTGTCTGTCTGGAACAGACGCAAACTTTCAAGTACCTCGGTGTGACCATGGACAGCACCCTGTCTTTCTCCAGTCATATCGGCACGGTCACTAAATCAGTGAATATCCACATCGGTCTTCTCTACAAACATAAGCACAGCATGACTCCCGAAGCCCTTAACCTAGCAATTCAAAGCTCCATTATCTCCATCATAGATTACGGGCTTATCATCTATGGATCAGCCACGGCTGCAGCACTATGACAAATTTCATTAGCACTGAATAAGACTTGCGGATTGCTAACTGGAATGGCCCACCACGCACACACACACACGTGACCTTTATCAACAGGCAAACTGGTTACAACTACAGGGAAGAATCAGGTACCAAACTTGCCTCATAGTAAAAAAGGCATCCATTGGTCTCATGCCCCCTGGGGTCCAGAATCTCCTCAGCCAAGCCATCATCACTCGCAACACCAGAAGCTCAGAAAATTGCACACTACTGGTTCCCCGCTGTCGCACCTCCCAAGGCCAGAAGTCCTTTGCCAGAAGAGCCCCTAAGGTGTTTAACTCTCTGAGTGGTGATACCACCAATTCATGTACCCTTGGCCTCTTTAAACATAAACTACAGCAGGCACTTATAGCCAGAACCGAGTGCGACTATTTCCACAGTCTACCACTTTCCTCTCACGTCCCACCCTATTTCTCCCTCCCACCCGCCTCCTACACCCTTTTCCTCACACATCCTGTTCTCTATCTCCCCTCACACAGGATATCGCCGCCCTCCCCACCACCCTGTTCTTGCAGACTTTTCACATATTCCCTCTGGACAGTCCCCCATTCCTTCCCCCCTCCTCTACAGACCTCCCCATCCTCTCCATAATCTCCCCAATAGGCCCTGCCTGCCCTTTTCTCTTAAGTTAGTACCCTAGGTAATACTGTGTTAGTTTCTACCTGGCAATGCTGTATTGGCTGCATTAATAACTGTTTCATCACTGTTTCATTCACTTTCATTGGGTCGTAACCCTGAATATGTATACTGTGTCCTTGAGTTTCGCTATCACCTCATTGTACTGTTACCTGTATTTACTCATTTACTACACTGTATTCAAGCTTTCAATACTATCTATGTATTCTGACATGGAACCTTTGTAGACAAACCTCTGGTTCAAAGGTGTTGAACCGAAATTTAATAAATAAAATAAATTGAAAAATGGCTGAATATGCACCAGACATGCTGTTCTTCTACAAGAGGCTCTGCAGGAGAAGGAGGAGAGGCCACATGCCCACCCTGGTCCCCGCCGTAGGCCGCAGAGGCGATACTTCAGGGCCATGATGATCTGCTGCAAAGGCTGGTATGGCAGCAGTGGGCCATCCTTGATTGGCTGCAGACCCTAGATGCAACAGCAGCCTGGATTGCTGATGCCCTGGACTGCCTGGTGACATGGAAGGACTGAACACCAACTCCATCTGCACTCTAACTCAACCCCCTTCCCATGTTCAGCTTGCTTATCCCCATCCCCTTTTTATCCCCTGTGCCCCCTTTCCTTGATCCTTTTCCCACCTGTGCACATAGTTCTTTATTTCATGTTTGTTGTTTTTTTTTGCTGTGACTATATTATATCTGATGGTTTTTATATTTTATGATTGTATATAGTAAAGTTTTCTGTTTTACTTTACCCATTTGTACTGCATCTTCTGTTGTGCAGTGTTGTCCTGTTCCTTTGAATTGCTGAGATGCTCTTTGTGCCCACTACCCCCGGGGGGCCCTGGTGCTCCTCCAGCACAGGGTCTCCCGTGGGGGTCGAGCTGTTGTCTGTGGCTGTGCTTCCCCCTATGCAGGGCTCCAGTGTCAGCAGACATGCTGGCATTCTGGCTGTCACACTGAATCCCACAGATGTTAGCCTGCACATCACTTGTTCAGGACAGCCTGCGTCTAGGCTGTTCCTGAACGTTGTCACTGGAACAATACCTGTCCTTCAGAGTAGTGCCCTCCTGTCTTGTCTGCCAGGATGGCCTCTGTGTGTGATTCATGTGTTGCAATGTCCTTGTGGGCACCCCTACCTTCCATCTCCTGAGACCCCACCCATTCTGTACCTAGGTATGCAGTCACCTGTTCCAGGTCAGTCGGGATGGCCTGTGTCTTACCCTTCTGCACTGGGCTGCTCCCACAGTCAGGCCTGTGCACTTGCCCTGTCCACTGCTATAGTCAGTGGTGGGCAATGTTTGTGTGGTACTCTGCATATGTGTTGCACATGTCTCATTATGCACTATATTCAGTAGGCTGAGTAGCTATCACTACCATAAAGGAGAAGAGATGAAAGGTAACAGAAAGATTTTAAGAAAACAAAGGAGAGGAGTGGTGTAAGAGTCAAATATCTTCATCTAAAAAACTATATAGAAACTTGCCAAACATTAAACCCCCAGCCCATCGATATTTCTCAATGCAATATAACATTTTAGAAAAAGTAACAAAAGCCAGCACTTTCCAAACTGCAGTGTTTAACAACACCACCAAAAATAGTCGACCAAACAAGAACACACAGGCTCCCTGACTGGTTTCAAACAAACATTCGTCTTCAGAGGGATGGTCTCCACCAATCACAACCATCTTAAATATGTATGCACATTTAAAGACACAGGGCTGGATATTCAGAAGGGTTGTACATGGTGCAACACAGTTGCACCATGTGCAACCCACTGATGTGCCCCGGTGCAATATTCAAAGGGGGATTGAGCCTTGCAGAAATCCTGATGCGCCTGGAGCGATCAGTAATGTACGCGGCGCACGTGAGGGGCGTGCCCATGCATACTCCGACATCCCAATATTCAGCTCAGGATGTGCTGAGCCTATGCATGCGCAACCCCTACCTGCGCTGCACACAGGTGAGCCAAAAAAAAAGGAGCAACAGCTGGCCACCCACAGGTGAGCTGCTGTATTGCAGGGTGCAACACGGCAGCTGCCACCTGTGGGTGGCCACCCGAGCTCCGGCTGCACCTTCCTGGTGGCACCCCCCATGCCCAATTGTGGGCATACGTAGATTAACAATAGTCCTATATCCCTGGTGGTCTAGTGGACCGCTCGCATCCTGATCGCGGGGGTAAGTATGTTACAAAATGTTAACTCACTCCCTGGTGGTCCAGCAGACTGCTCGCAGCCCGATTGAGGGCATAAGTATAATTAAAAATAGTGAACTCTCTCTCTGGTGGTCCAGTGGACCACTCGCAGCCCGATAGTGGGCATAAGTATAATTAAAAATAGTGAACTCTCTCCCTGGTGGTCCAGTGGACATCTTGCAGCCCAATCACGGGCATTTGAAGTAGAATACAAGTCCTATATCCCTGGTGGTCCAATGGACCTCTCGCAGCCCGATCGTGGGCACAGGTATAATTAAACATAGTGACCTCTCTCCCTGGTGGTCCAGTGGACCGCTTGCAGCCTGATCGCCGGCATAAGTATATTTAAAAATAGTTAACTCACTCCCTGGTGATCCAGTGGACCGCTCGCAGCCCGATCACGGGCATAGGTATAATTAAACATAGTGACCTCTCTCTCCCTGGTGGTCCAGTGGACCGCTTGCAGCCCGATCGTGGGCATAAGTATAATTAAAAATAGTGAACTCTCTCCCTGGTGGTCCAGCAGACCACTCGCAGCCCGATAGTGGGCATAAGTATAATTAAAAATAGTGAACTCTCTCCCTCGTGGTCCAGTGGACGTTTTGCAGCCCGATCATGGGCATTTGAAGCAGAATACAAGTGCTATATCCCTGGTGGTCAGTGGACTGCTCAGCCGACTGCGAGCATAGGTATAATTAAACATAGTGACCTCTCTCCCTGGTGGTCAGTGGACCGCTTGCAGATAATCGCTTGACATAAGTATGTTTAAAATGGCTAACTCCTCCCTGGTGGTCAATGGACTGCTCACAGCCTGATCGCGGGCATTTGTTATAAAAATGACACCCAATCCAACCCTGGTGGTCAGCGGTACCCCCACCTGCCCACTGAGCCCCATCGCCCGCTCCACCTCCCGGTCAGTGGCGGGCAGCAGCTCCCATCCACTTGCCGCCCGCCCGACTGACACCCATCTGGTGGGCTGTACACCCATTGGTCCACAGCGCGGGCCAATGGGCGCCCACCGTACTACAGTCCAGATAACGCACGCCTCCCCAGGACTGTATCAGCTCACAACAGGGAGCTCACGCTGTCAGACCAATAAATGCTAAACCAGCTCAGTCAGCGAGCGACAAGCAGCTAAGGGTAGGAGCTACACATACCGCTGACTGGGGAAAGAAGCGGTGAACTAAACGAGCATAAGAAGTACCGCTGAACCACGGTGAACCAAGTGTCATTTTATAACAAATACCGCGATGAGCTGTGTGTCCTAGGCCACCAGGGATAAGTACATTTATTCTACTTCAAATGTGATCGGCTGCGAGGGTCCACTGGACCACCAGAGAGAGTTATCTATTTTTAAATATACTTATGCCCGCGATCGGGCTGCGAGTGGTCCACTGGACCACCAGGGAAAGAGTTATCTATTTTTAAATATAGTTATGCCCGTGATCGGGCTGCAAGCAGTCCACTGGACCACCAGGGATTTTGGACGTGTTCTGCACTATACACATGCCCGCGATCGGGCATTGGGGCACTTTTCTGCGATGTGCAGGGGGTGTCGGTCCTCAATGGCTGCTTCCTGGCAGGGCGCCAGGTGCAAGTCGCCAGGGATCAGTGCACCTGCATGTAAAATGGGGCCATAATGACATGCAAATGGCCTCATTTGTGCCTTGCATACATTATGGCCCCATTTGTATGTGCACTTTTGAATATCGCGGGTTGTGCGCCTAGCGCAACAGAACTTACGCTAGCGCATCCCCCTGCTCCACTATGGCCACTTGCGCTGGTGCAGTGCCACTGCGCCATGTGCACTGCAGGTGACCAGGGTGCGATATTCAACGTTGCTGTGCCATGACGCAGCTCCGTTGAATATCACCCTGTCAACGCCCCTGCGCAGCCAAGTTGCACTGTGCCCAGGCTTGTGCCACAGCCTGGCACAGTCTGAATATCCAGCCCACAGTGTCACATTTTATAAAACAATATGCTTTTCAAATCACATATAACCCACAATTTAAAGTGCCGAACATTAAAGTGCAAGTAATCAATAAAGTGCATAATACAAATGAATAATTATCATTTGCAATAAAAGACCTAAAAAATATCTGTAACACCCCCCCCCCCACAAATGGGTGTTCCCAAAAAGTCTTCCTTAAGCTTGCTTAAATGCTCACTGCCAGGCTGGTATCCTGCGTTTTAGCAGTTTAAATGTGATTGCCAGAGAGTGCCTGTATAGCCTCTGTGTACTGTCTCTTTAAGAGCTGCCTGGATTGCAGTCATAAGTAATCTGAGAGGGAGCTCAGTTGAAAGATGTAACTATTTGCTGAAAATCATTTAGAGTGATAATGTACTTTGTCTACCCTGCCTTCTTTGCAGCAAGGACTGGTTTTGTTTATCTCCACTATCTAGGTCCTGGACTGTGAATTGGACCAATCAGTACTGGTGGGACCTAAAATGGAGCTGGATTACAGGAGCTGTCTGGAGTCAAAATCTGTAGGAATTGTAGTTTTGAGCTTTTTGCACCCTTTTTGCGCCTGAAGGAGGAACCTTGTTGTGATTGGCAGGAGGATCAGCCAACCGAACCTTTTGGATCTTGAGGAATGTCCCAGGCTGCTGCAGTTAGTTTCAGTTCTGAGTTCAAGTGAAGAAGTAACAGCTCAAGTGATTTTGAGCAGCAGTTCTGTGTAGTTTTGCATGGGAGAACTGTGAAAAGGCTGCGTTTCGGCCTGCTGTCCCTGACACGGAAAACAGAGTTTATGCGGACTGAATCCGAGTTGTGAAGACTATTTAAGCCACTGGACTGTGACCAGGCTTTAACCTGAAGAAGACTGACGATTTGCTGAATGAGATCGGCCTGTCAGGATTTCCAGCTGCTTTTGAATTCCCAGTTTGTGCAGAGACTTTATGACCATGAATGGAGAGCGGTTTGTCTGGTACTGTAGAATTTCCTTACATGTAAATGTGCTGTGTATTGAAAGTGGGTTGTGATTTGGTTCCCCACTGTGTGAACTGTGTTCTGCTTGCTGGAAGCTTTATCCAGCCTAATTGTACTGAATCCACATTCATCTCCATTCAGCCTGGGCCATGCCACATTGGCCCTGCCAGACTACTTACTGCACAGGAAAGCCACCAACAAGAGACCTGCCTGGGGATCAGCCCCTGTTCCACACTTGAACAGGAGCGACACCTGGTGATCGTAGGGCCCTGCTTCTCCTGGCACTCCAAACTGACCACCTGCTGTCTCAATTTTCGTCCAGCCTGTGTCCAGTCTTGCGTATTGTGAATAGTCATCAGGTAGCTCCTGCAACAACAGCCTAATCTAAAAATTTGTCATCTGATTGTCTTGTATTTTCTTTTCATGAACTGAGCCCTCCTGCTCCAGATTACAAATAGTGTGTGTTGTGCATGTTGTTTTCTTCCATCACAGGGATCCAACCAACTGCAACGTTCCTGGCTAGCCCACCATTCTCCATCTCGGTATCCAGAGTGTGTGACTGTTTACGGACCCTGAAGTGTATGCATAACTGTTTGATTGATAGAGCCTTTAAGCAAATTAACCTGATTACGCCCCCCCTTGTTCAAGCCCCTTAAATAAATCAGATCTAACTCTTTTTTGCATTTACCCTGACACTGGTTCCAGTTTGTGCAAGTGTACTGTACTGCTGTTATTTGCTGTGCATAACCTTGTTTTACAGGGGGTCCCCAGGGCCGGGTCAGAGGAAAGCCCTGGTGGTAAGTGCAAACTGTATGGGTACTTGTGTGGTGTGTCAGGGGTATTGTGAAAGTGATTACTGTGTATTGTCCCAGCCACTAGTAAGGAAAGGGGGGGGGTTACAGTGTCCCGGAGGGCTGTGCCCAGATTAGCTTGACCACTACCAACGCTGACCTCTGGGTGGAGGCACCCGTTTCAGAACTCAGGCCCCTTAACCTGCAACTAGCCAAGCAGGCGGGGCCGGATAGCATCACCTAGGGGTTACATATCCATTATCAGCTATCCAAATACCTTAATCCAAAGCATAAATACAAGTCTGTTTTACCCAAAAGGTGCCCGTAGTCCCAATGTTATGGTCTGTAGAAGCTAATTTTAATGCTTCCTCAGATACCTGTTGGGAAAATATAGCAATGAGTAAAATGGTATTATACTACAGGGGTGCAAAAAAGATTGTAACAATGTTCAAAAAATAAGAAACACACAGAGATCAAGTTGCAGTCATAACTAATGCTATTCTGAAGGGGGTGGAGGGGGAAGGACAGGGAGGGGAACAGGGTGAAGAAGGGAGAAAGGAAAAGCAATAACAACTTACAATGGTGGACTACTTTTTCTTAATACATTTCAACAGTTCTATTTCATCATTTAGTCCAGGTGCTTATAATGCACTCAGAGTATATATCCAGAAGGACTCCTTTTCCAGCAATTTATCATCCAGATTACCACCTCTCGGTCCAAGGTGAACCTGTTCCAAACCACAGAACCTGAATTCAGGTTTACCTCTAGTCTGTCTTTTACAATGTTGTGTCAGGGCACTTCTATCATCTCCTGCCGCTATACTGCGTAAATGTTCCCCAATCCTAGATTTCTAGTGGTCTTACCCACCTTTGCCAACCTTCTACTTTCATGCTGCCCTATACTGATACGGTTAAGGTATTTGAAAGAGCTTGTGAAACTCAGATAAAAATCATACTGGAGAATCCCAGAAGGCTGGACTTTGTGAATATCACATCTGAAGAGGCTGCAGCCATCACTAGCTGGAGGAAAACCACAATATAACAATTAAAAAGGCAGATAATGTATTGAGGTGAGTGGTGCGGCACCACACTTTCAGATAAAATGGTACCGTGCAGTGCCCACCATGTTTTGGAATAATGGACTTCCAAAAGTAAAATACTGTAAGTGAAACACAGAAAAAATTTTTTTTTCTCTATGAAAAGCCTAATCGGGGGGTTAAGCTTTGGAGTGTGGGGAACTTCCAATAATGATAGCTTTCCTTTAAAATTTGGTTTTGGCTCGGGGGGGAATTCTCCCCCCCCCCCCGATCTACTAAATGGAGGGAACCCAAATTCTTTTGGGGGAGAGAGGCAGTTTGTGAGGATTTCCCTAAAAAACTCATATTTCGTTTACTGATGTGTGAGAGTTAATAAACACTGTACTTACAATTTGGCGTCTTCCTTTCTTCCTTGTTTTGGGGCTTCACAGAATAGAAAGTGGATGACATCTGCAATGGACAGTAAGAACAGACTACTTAAACACAGAAGAAGAGACAGACCTGAATTTAGCAGCCAAATGAAAATACAAAATACTGAACTAAAACCTCCCTCCCATAAATGTAAACTTAAATTGGCCCCCTTGGTCTGGTGAGTGAATAGCCTGAGGCCTAACTCTTTTCTTCTGCTCTTTATCCCTTCCTACCCCCTTCCTCCACTCCCTTACCCTCCGCACTCTCCCCTGCCCCTCAAGCACTGTCACCATCTCTCTCCCCTAGTCCTTGCATGTGTACCATACCTTACTCTTTCAGCTCACAGATCCTATACTGTTAATGGTATCCTCATGTATTAATGCTTTGTATTAATCTGTGTAATTAATCAGTCTCGTTACACACACCACCCCATGTATTATTCTCTATCTGTTAATCTGTGTAATTAATCAGTCTCGTCAATGCTTTCCTATTGCTTGTTCTTTTGAGTGCCACAGCTTACATGTACTGTTGTGTTGTTCTCGTTACCTCATCCTTTGCTCTGCAGACTCCTATATGCTGCACTGTACTCTCCCGGGTCGTACCTGAAAATAGGCATATGTATGCCTAGTGTACTCCACCCGGTCAACAAAAGCTAAAGAAATAAAAAATGTTTCGCCATATGTGTGCAGCTTGTTCAAAATTTACAGTTCCTTTACTGCCACCCAGTTCTGAGATTATCATTGAGTTTTGTAAGGTTCTGTTGTTCAGAGAGTTCCTGAGTTTGGATTTGATGTGATTCTGAGTACTGAAGCCATGTTCACATTCTGCACTAGCCACAGGTATGACCACTGCAGTCTGATAACAGCGTTTCAAACTCTAGAAACACACCTGCGTGCTCTTTCAGTACAACTTCAGCACAGCAAAGTTGTCATTCCAGCAGTACAGCAAACTGCTGGCATGGCAGAGATTAGCAGTAATCATCTGAGACCATGCTCTGTTTCAGTAAAAGGAATTCCCTTTTTGCAGATTCTGTAGCTAGGTTAGAAAAGTGAATGTGCTTCAGTATTCTGTCTAGAGAGTCTTCACCATACGTACTGAAATCATCTGGATGTTGTTGTTTCGATACTGCAGCTCACTTGGGTTCTAAAATGGAGAAACAGATTAATATGTTTAAGGTCTCTTGGGAAGACGATGTCCAGTTCATCAATTAAAGCATTGAAGTATGTGCTTTTAAGTTGTCAAAAGCTGGTCTCTGAGTGTAGATGTCCACGAGTTTCTCATCTTTGTACTTGTTGCCTTTAAGATCAGCATCAAAAATTGTCTCTCTCATGGACCTGGGTTTTCAATGAAAGACCTTACAGCTTATTTAGGGTATCACGTCAATTCAGCAGACAAAAGAAGTGCAGTCAATAGCATGTGGTCAAACTGCCAAAAGACAGAAGAAAGCGATTTACAACATAGTGCTTGCCTGACCCGCGCGAGTTTGTAGTTATGGCATGTACCTGCTGCGGTGGAGTGGTGATCCATGGTGGCGTGGTGTGGGAATAGTAAATCTGCGCGAGTCCACTATTTGCACTGGAGTGGTGGTGCATGGCGGCATGGTGTGGGAATAGTAAATCCACACGAGTCCACTGTTGCACTGGAGTGGTGGTCCATGGCGTGAGAATAGTAAATCTGCATGAGTCCACTGTTGCACTGGAGTGGTTTTCCATAGCAGCATGGTATGAGAATAGTAAATCTGTGCGAGTCCACTCTTGCACTGGAGTGGTGGTCCATGGCAGCATGGTGTGAGAATAGTAAATCTGCGTGAGTCCACTCTTGCACTGGAGTGGTGGTCCATGGCAGCATGGTGTGAGAATAGTAAATCTGCGTGAGTCCACTCTTGCACTGGAGTGGTGGTCCATGGCAGCATGGTGTGAGAATAGTAAATCTGCACGAGTCCACTCTTGCACTGGAGTGGTGGTCCATGGCGGCATGGTGTGGGAACAGTAAATCTACGTGAGTTCACTGTTGCACTGGAGTGGTGGTCCATAGCAGCATGGTGTGAGAATAGTAAATCTGCATGAGTCCACTCTTGCACTGGAGTGGTGGTCCATGGCAGCATGGTGTGAGAATAATAAATCTGCATGAGTCCACTCTTGCACTGGAGTGGTGGTCCATGGCGGTTTGGTGTGAGAATAGTAAATCTGCGCGAGTCCACTATTTGTACTGGAGTGGTGATGGGGCAGAAGTGACTATGGGTTTTTGCATGGGGTGGCATACAATTTTCAGCTTCAGGTTTAGTTTTCTTTGTGTTTTGAATAACGTTTTACTGTTCATTTGATTGGTGCCTCTGCGTTGTGTTTATTTTATTTCTTAGTAGTGTGTGGGCTGATATGTGAGTTGGTAATTTGCAAGCTTTTGTGTTTTGTGCGGTTTATCTTTTAGCTGCGTTTTGAAGATGCAGTATTGTTCTGCAGAGTTTTAACTGCTCTGTTACCGCACTGTCTCGTATTTAGCTCAGTTGATGTGGACTCTTTCTTTAGTACTCATGACAATTGGTAGCACAGTGGAGAAACTGAGATTTTCCCTTTTGAAATATTTTGAAAGAGACACAATATATGACAGAATGTCCAGCATTACATGAGAAAGAGCCACAAAGTTAAACTGACATACAGACAACAACAGTCCTTTTGCTTTGTCACCGTCAGGTGAATTGGAAGGTTTTAGGATCACCACTCCAGTGACTATGTTACCAAATTTCCAGCCATTTAATTGTGCCCAAATTTCCTGTGCCGTTTTCCTGTGACTGATTTGTTTTTTTTGACTGACTTTCTGATGATCACTTTTCCTGCGGCCAATTTTCTGTACCCTGAATTGGAAGAAGACATATGTTTTAACACATCTCTTAACAATTTGAGAGTCCTGCATACAGCAGACACACGTTCCAGTATAAGTGGTCAGCCACCAAACTTCATGAGGCTGACAGTATTTCAGAACTGGTTCTTCAAGTTGTTTCCGTAGTTAGGTCAATTTGTTGCTTCTAATAGTAGAACTACTGAAGAAAATGAAAATGGACCGCAAGTCTCCTTGATATTTTCTCACTTGTTCCACAGACTGAGCATCATCTCTGGCACACAAAGACAACTGACGGGCTATACAAAGCTCTCCAATCAATTCACGGTTCTAATCAGCTCTTAGTTTTTGTAGCACACCTTGATGACAACCCGTCATAACTGATGCTCCATCAATACAGACAGCAGCAACCTTTTTACCAGTAATGCCCCTGCCATTCAGAAGTTGATAAAGTACCCCATAAATAGTGTCAGCCTTTCCATCACTAAGTTCCATGTTGCTGTGAAAGTAGTGCAGGGGTACTGTTGTCGAAAATATCAGCGTGTAAGCTGTGAAGTTTCTTGCTATTGCTGGTGTTCAGGGTAGGCACAGTGGAGGGATTTAAGCATGCCTGGGACAGGCACAAGGGAAGCGTGAGAGGGGAGGGAGTGATGAAAAGCCATTCATCACATAGGGTCAGTGGCCACATACAATGTATAGGGCCTACGGGTGGACTGGATGGGCCTAGCGGTCCTTATCTGATGACAATTTCTATGTTTCTGTGTTTGTGGACTCATTCAGTATTAAACGTATCACTGGGCTATTCTTCACAGCAGCGTCCAGCTTCTCCACCATGGTCAGTGCAATGGCCTCATGCATTTCGGACAGTCCAGCCGCATTCACGTAGTTGCCGTAAGCCCCCTCTATTTTGAAGTCTGTCGGGAATGGACATTCCATTTCCTTCAGAAACTGAACACATTTGACAAACATTGTGTTAGGCAGTTCGTGTTCAGCAACAAAATATGCGATTCTCAAAAGCCCTTTAAGTTGCTCATCACTCTGTGCAGTAGCCTTTTCTATTGCCTTTGCCATTGCCAACTGATCTGATTTACGGTCCAATTTTTTAAATATTTTAGTATGAGCACTGCTGCCAGAATGTCATATTAGGGTTGATGTCTTATAACAAGTGCTTTTAAAAGAAATGGATGCATAAGACTGACAAACAGAACAGCTTATCTGACGACTGTATTTGTCGAACAACAATCAGCGTATATGTTAGCCACCTTTGCTAGAATTTATCTTGTTTTTAGCTGTCTGCACCAGATAAACTGCAGACCTTCCCACCCCTCAGTTTATTTTTTCTTACAAAATATCTACAGTATGTCTTGGGGCTTACCCAGGTAAAAGACCTTCCCACCCAGTTGCTTCACTCAGAAAATGTTTTTTTTCTCTGTCTTTTTTTTTTTTTTTTTTAATAAAAAATAACCCTTGTCTGTCTTGGGACTCACCAAGGGGCCAGCCTTACCATTGTGCCAACAATGAACCCACACGGGGCCCTAGCTCACAGGGGGCCACACACCAACTGAGAAGTCTGTGAAGCAGACATAGGCACCGTACGCATCTGCATCTGTTTCACTGTAGTGTAAAAGGACAGAAAGACTGCCATATCTCTTTGAAACTGAATGAGTTGAATGGGTATACCATGATATGGGCAACTGAGACTGAGCGACTCACATATGAGCAACCTAGTCTCAGTGCCTGTAATGTGAGCTTCCCTGAAAGGGTAGTGACGCAAGAACATCAAATATAGAGGAAGGCGAATGTAAGACTCAAATATAGAGGAGGGCAAATGGAAGAGGAGAGATTATAATGATGATGAAGATATGTGGGAGGTTGTGTGGTGTGGTGTCACCGAGCTAGCCATGTGGTGTGGCGCTGAGGGTGCCTGGCTGCAGTGGGAAAGGTCTAGGATTTGGGGCTGGGTGGGGGTATCATTTTTTTGTCCCAAGTGTCTGCGGGGGTTTAACTTTTTTTTTTCAGGTTTCTCCCCCTCCCCGACATGCACCCTCCTGGAGTTGAGAATCTAAATTAAGGCAGAGCAGGGGGAGTGTGGGGGACGCAGCCCACCACATAGATATATTAGTTTGTGTTCAGCGTTCATTTGGTCACTGGGAGTGTACATCACCTTTTTTCATTTTGGCGATGTACACTCGCTGTAATGGCGATCGCAGTTTGTCGATGGCCGTTATAACATGGAACCAGCTGAATGTTTACCCCTTCCACTGCCTGACACTTCCTGAGATGCTCATTATCACATTTTCCCCCTCCCTTCTCCAGCTGTCCTCTGGTCATTGTCACTTCATTCGGAAGCTAAAAGGTGCTCTTCCCTTCACACTTCAACTCCATCTGTGCAGGCTGCTTAGCATGTATACTGCAGCTGTGGGAACAATGTTAACCTCAGGTCTCAGCACCTTTAGTTGGGTTTTTTTTTGCACCTCCCTGGCTCCTGTTTGGCCTCTTCTTTGGGCTACCTAGGCTCTGCTGGCACCCTGCTCCTGGGACCAGCCACCACCACCCCACATTGCAGCCCCCCAGGTAACTTGGCGTAACCCTTTGCCAGAAGAGTCCCCCTCCTCTGAGAGAGACAGGTGCCAGTAGGGGTTGGCCAGCACACTCATTTTCTTGGCCCAGGTGCTGCTGACATGGTCCTGGGCTGTCCCTCAAGGCTTCTGTGGCAGCGAGAGCTGGCAACCATCATCCGGTCAGCCATGGAGCACTTTTTCCCGTTTGCTCCCTGGGGCATGGCATGCCACTAACGTCAAGGCATATGCCGACATTCACCATGCAGTGTGACCCAGTGCATTGCTGTGCCCCTGGCCTCCACCAGGAGTCAGCAAGCATTGGGTCATCTCCCACCCCACCCGAGAGAAGGTGAGCAGTTGTATCGAATGCTCAAGCCTTCTCCCCATAGCCAACCCTCAGCGCCATGGGTCCATTCGAACCGGGTCACCCGGCATTGCAATGGAAATCCAACCACTGCGCCCGATGGTCTGGCAGTTTTTTTTTTATTGTACAGTGCCCATTGTGGTTAGACCAAAAGCTGTGTGGCAGTCAGGAAAAAAGTCCATTTATGTGGGGGGGGGGACATCGTATGCAGTGTTCTACTGGCTGTTGAGTGTCTGACTATAAGATATTACACACTGATGTGCAAGTGTGAGTCTGTGACTGAGGGGTGAGAAATGGGAGTAAGTTAAGCAGCAGGTTAATGACAGCAAAATATTCTAAATTGGAAACAGGGTGGATATGAATAATGTGAAAGCGTGACAGAGACTATCTAAAATACTAGCTAGCTAGCTGAGCTTAGGCATCAAAGTGATCAGTTGGAGCAGCATGTGTGTGCAAACAGGATGGTGGTGAAGACCTGGGAGCTGGAGACAGGCCGAGGCATGGCTCGGAACTAGAGGATCCTCAGCTGGCGAAGATCTCGATGTGAGACGGATAGGGCGTGAAGACATCCTACAGGTCAGAGGCAGAACCACCGCCATGTTCCAGGCTGGTATTATCTGAGCCCAGTGACCATCCTGAAGGTTCGAGACCTTGGGAACTGTTCCGAAAATTAGGTGTGGGAGTCGAAATGGGCGCCAGCCCCCATCGTTCGAACCAGGAAGTACCTGGACACAAAACTCTCCCGGGTCTGAGGGAGGATCGCTACCTCCCTGATCAACTCCTTTTGGGGAGGAGGCGATGTCGGCCGCGAGCCGACAGTGAACCCTCAGGACGAGGCCCCAGTCTGACAGCTCTGAAGGGCGGGCCTGCTCGAGAATTCTAGAGGCAGGCCTTTTCCCACCACCTCCGGTACCCACCTGTCTGTGGTAATAACCCGGACCAAGTGGACAGGAAGTGCGAACCCGTCCCCACAGAGGAACCTGGGGTGGTGGCCAGGGTTGAGGGTGACACCCCTCAGCCGTCACTGGGCAGGCAGGGAGGAATCGGCGAGGACCTCTGGGCCTTACCTCCTGCTTCCTGTTGGAGAGCTCCGAACCCCAGTTTGGGATGCCAAGCCGAGCCTGCCGTCCCTGGCGTTGCTGGGCCGGACGCGGGCAGAAGAAAGGAGCTTAGGCTGTAGTTTAAACCTTTGTCCTTCTGAGCCGGAAGAACCCGAGTCAAGGTAACGTGGACTTTTCGATCCTCTGCGGTGACCTTCCACCCCAGGGCTGAGGTCAGTCCCAAAAGGAACATCCAACTTGTGCTGGGTATCGAGTAAAGGTGGATATCTCAAGAGCCCTGAACACATAGCCACTCCGGCCGCCACAGACCTGGCATGAATTCAATGTCTAAAGCAGTCTGGAGCTGCTGTTGGCCCTACCTGCCCTGATGCACCTGCCTGACCGTAGTCTGCAGATCCAGGAGAAGAGGAACGACCTCATCAGGGGACCAACAGGGCACAGAAAAATGTGCCATGAGGGCGGCCGAACTAGCTAGCGGCAGAGAGGGGCGCAGCAGACTTTCACCCGGCACAGTACAATTTGAACTCCTTGTTGGGAGGATTTGTCCACATCTAAGCGTTCCGCAGCTGGAAAGCTGGCGGTAACCAACCCCTCAGCGAGGGGTGTTCGACCAGACAGGAAACCAGGGACATAGCCTGGCCATCCTGGCGGCGCAGGACAGGAAACAGGCGCTGCCAGAGCTCAAGGCGGACCACTATAGCCCCGACCACGGAAAGACCTCCGTGGGGAAACCTCGGTCCAGAATCTCCTGAGGATACCTGGCCCGTTCAAACAGGTTTGCTTCATCCGGTGGACTCAGAGATGACCGAAGCAATCTAGGAGGACAGACTATAGTCACCACTGTCTCCTAGGACTCAAATCCATTAGCAGGAGAAAAGGGAGAATCATCCTCGGACTCGGAAGAGTCCTCAAATAACTACCTCGGGCCTGAGCCACCCTCCTGCCGGGTCTATAAAAGTGAGGGTGACAGACAGCTATGGGGCAGTCTGAGCCGAGCCCAACTAGCGACACTGGAGGTGGGGCAGCTGAATGGACGAAACAACCGCCTGGGAACAGCTCCTGCTAAAGCGAGGGGTTGTTAGCCGCTCCGTGACAACCACTTAATGGCGAGGAAGGCGACCAGTAGACTATTCCGGTCAGAAGGCTTCTTGCCACGAGTTCCTCATACCTCCGGCGCAACTTCGCATGACCTCCCTCGTCCGAGAGAAGGAGGAAGAGGAAGAAGCGTGGCGCCCGGCTACCCAGCGGTGCCGAGCCGCCTGGCGGCAGGATCGGCTGGACCGAGGCCCCGAGACCGAGAACCTCGGCTGGGCGAGGATGGTGGGGAGGGTGGCGGGGATCGGCACTCCCTCGGTTCGATTCCACGGCTGGAACGGAGCACGGCAGCCGACAGGATCCAACTCCCCGGGGGCAGGAGAGGATTCTCAGCATCTCAGCGACAACCCGTCCATCGGGTCGAGAAAAATCTCGACAGCGTCGGCGGAGTCTCGGTCAACTGGCCTGGCGGGACACCGTGAAACCAGTGGTCGAGCCGGTCGACCGAAGTCGGCAAACGACAACTGAGAGGTCTTTCCCGCTCCCAAGAGCGTCGACTGTGAGACTACTCTTGTCTCTCTTTTGGACGAGAAAAGCGGTCCAGAAGGATGGACCCTCACCTTTTGTCGAGAGGGTCAGACCAAGCTCTAAAAGAAGCCGAATAAGAGGCACAGAGATAGCGGGACAAATGCTGCAGCCAGTGGGCGGCCAGCACGCCTCCTCGACGATCATTGCTAAAAGATGATCATGAGCCGCGCGGACACACGACCGGGCCTCTTGTGCCGGAGGAAATCTCTTCTCGGGGCGCCCCAGTTGTAAGCAGACAGGCGGTCTTGAGGCGTAGGCGAAAAGGAAAACTGTTATGGTAGATCTGACAACTAGCACTTTCTAGGACATGGATATGTTGTTCATCCACACTGTCTGGCAGGTTCCTTGCCACTTTAAATCTTGCGGAAGGTCTTCAGCTGGCTCTCCACCACCAGTTGGTAAACTCGGCTCCACCCCATGGCCTTAGATCTTCCTTACCCAGCAAGCTCAGGTTCCTCACTTCGCTCTCAGTATAGACTGGTTCCTAATTCTTGAATTTGAAATAAAAAGTTTTGCTAAAAGACTTTGGTCTTCTCTCCCTGACTGCAATGGACAAATCAACTCCCAGTTTTCGGAGGGTGCCCATCGGGTAGATGATGTCTCGGATGGATCTGCACTCCACGTCGTCTGTGCTTGGGCCTTGAGCATGACCCGCGGAGCTTGCGACCTGTGCTCTTCTTTTAGAGCCTCGTCCTGGAAGACTCGCTTAGCCATTGCAACACTTGGGCGCCCGGCGTTATCCTCCAGTAAAATCGAAGGAGGCCCATTTGGCGGTTTCAGCGGTGGCGGGCTCGACAGACCAGCGACAGATGATCTCCCTGGGAGGGCCGGGCGCAGGCACATCTTCATCTTCCTCGACGCGACATTATCCGCTCTCTTGGGATCCTCCTATTCAGCTTCTTTCAAGGGCTCATCTGTCTCTCTCCACTAGGAGGGACCATCACCTTCAGGACCACTCTCGGTCCAGAAGAAGGACCACAAAGTAAATCCCTCCGTTGATGCTCTTGGGAGGCGGGAGGTCCCTCTCACGAATAGTGACCATCGACTTGGTCCCTAAACCCGGCCATGGCCTCACAGCGTCCCATCAGGTCAGCTGTCAGAGACTCGTCGGCCCGGTGAATTTTTCGACCCATCAGATGGGTTATCGACGGTGAAGCCAAAACCCTCCTCCCAGTTCCCCTGGCGGAGATTGAGGTTTCATGGACTACCCGTGCCTCGGTTCAGAGTCCACGGTTGAACCTGACGAGGGAGGCGGGTTTCCCACCTGCCCCAGAACCCTCCCTCGGAAAAGCGAGTTCGCGGTCTCTGTCTTCAGTCTAGCCGATCCCGCCGTCATAGGTGATCTCTGTACCTATGCCAGCGTGTAAATCTCCCGGACAGGGGAAGCTTGACGCAAGTTGCTTGACCTTCTGAGGACCTCATGTGGCAACAGCTTCATCTGTCCAGGGCAAGCCGACACCGTCGCCTTCCCCAACTATCAAATGGCTGTCACGGAGCAGCAGAAGCAACTAGCTCTGAAGCCTGCTCCCAGGCATGTTGCTCGACAAAACCAGCTGCCCACACCGTCTGGTGGAACCTCTGCCTCCACAGCCGTTGTTTGGGGCCCCGACCAAAATTCTTAATTAAGCCCAGGGTCTACCCATAGGCTGCCTGTCACCCTCACTCCCGGTCACCCTTTCGGCAGGTGGAGGTGGCTCTGTGAGCAGCTCTTTCGGACTCCTCTGAGTCAGGCGTTCTCCCTGTTCTCAGGAGGGGTGGGCTTGGAGTCTCGGAGGTCAGTCATGGTGACCATCAACCTTCATGGGTTTGCTTAGGCTCAGGAGTCACGGGATGCAGCAAACCCCGTATCAGCGGGTCAGTACCCCTCATGGAGATTTTGGACAGAGTTCTCCTACGGAGACTCGGTGGCTGAGGCCATTGTGGGCCCCTTGGAACTCCGACGTCCACTTCCTTGCACCTTGGCCGGATGAGGAAGTATGTGGTCCTACTGGCTCCTGTCGGCTTCGGAACACCCCTCAGCAGGGTTGGTTACAGACAGCATCTTCTGGCGTGCGGAGCGCCAGGGACATGGACAAGCCTCCCGACAAGGAGTCAAGAAGTTGGACTCGCGGGGACAAAGTCTCGTCCTCCCTTGGCCTTAATCAGGCAGCTCGCCGTGCTGATGGCACTTCTCATGCCCTGTTGGGCTCCTAGAAGAGTAGTCCTCATCTCGGCTGACCTGCAGATACAGTTAAGCAGGTGCGGTACAGGGCAGGGCAGTGAGAGCAACAACATCAGACTGTCTTGGACAGTGGTGACTCATAACAGGTGTCGCGACCATGACGCTATCGCCCGTGAGCATGGCTGAGGATATCCACCTTCCAGCGGACAACCAGCACAAGTTGGCGGAATTCACCTTCCTGAGACGACCTCTTGACCCTGGGTGGAGGTCCTCAGAGGATTGAAAAGTCAATGCCACTCTCTGGACTCTGTCTCATCACCCAGAGGGATAAGGGTGCAGACCCCAACCAAAACCCTTTAAATCCATCTCCGGCACGTCCGGCCAAGCAGCATCAGGCAACAGGCTCAGCTTGTCCCAAACAAACGCGGCTTCTCTTCCAGGAAACAGGAGGTAGGCCCAGGTGGTCCTTGGCGGTTCCTCCTCAAGCCTGCTCAGTGACGGGTTGAGGGTGTAGCTAATCTCGTCACCCCACCCCGGGTTTCCCCGTGGAAAGGCGAAACCGCCACTTCCCTTTCAGACGGTCTGCACCCACAGACCCGATTGGGTGTTGAGAGGAGAGTGGTAGAAAGAGCCTGCCTCTAGAGTTTGAGCGGAGGCCGCCCTTCGAAGCCGTCACCCCGAGTACCTCAGGAATCACAACCTATTCAGCTCGCGAGCCGACATTGCTCTGCTCCTCGAGAAAGAGAGGAGTCAGAGGTGGTGGACCTCCCTCCAAACAGGGTTGTGTCAGGTACTACAGTAACAAGCGGACAGGGGCTAGCGCCCCATTCTCAATACCACGACTAAACAAGTTCCCAAGGTCTTGGACCTTCAGGATGGTCACTAGCTCAGATAATACCATCCCTGGATAAAACGTGGTTCTGCTCCTGGACCAAGAGCGTTTTTTTCCGTCTGTCTCTCAGAGATTCCTCAGCTTCCGGCGGAAGGATCCTTACAAGTTCGAGCCATATCCTTGACCCTCTCTTGCTCAGGGTCTTCACAAATGCATGGTGGTGACAGCTTTCCTGTGGCATCGAGGGTCAGGTGTACCCATACCTGGACAAGTAGCTGATAGCAGCCCCCAGACAGGAGGTGGAGCGGTTCAGATCTAGCCCTCGGTTTGCTCTCAATCGGCCTTCTCATCAACAAAACCACGAACTCCGACCCGAAGCAGGTGGTTCATTCAGCAGGCAGCCCGATTCTCGAGCCAGGCGCGACCAGTGGACAGGGCAGTTCTTTCCTCCTATGCCCAATCATTTCTGGTTGAGCAATTAGCCCTGCCGGGACTTCCTACCTCCTGGGTCTCACCGCAGCTGCACCAGCATGGTCCGTTGGGCCTGCTGGCACGACATACCTTCAATGGGGACTGGCCGGAGCGGTCACAATGCTGTGATCACTGGACCAACTAGTAGCGGTGACCCAAGGGAGGAGGAAACGCTCTCAGTGGTGGACCGTTCAGCTCATCTGCAGGGGAGCATCCGTTCGCCCCAGAACAGGGTCTCTCTATCGACGATGCCTCTCTGATGGGTTGGGCTGCCCATCTGGGGAGGCACAAGCGCCCAGCCTCTGGTCCCCTCGGGGTCATGCCATATCAACCTGGAGCTTGAGCGATTAATCTAGTCCCACCCCCTTTGCTCCGTTCCTAATGGTCAGTGTTCAGGTCAGGCGGACAATACCAAACCACGTACTACCTAAACTGCCAGGGTGGGGCCCGCTCCTGCCTCTGGCAAGGAAGCTCTCCACATTTGGTCACTCGTGCGCAGCCTGGAGGTGGATCTCCAGCCATTCATGTGGCAGGGCCTCCAACACCTTGGCGATGCCTAAGCCAGATCGGGGCTGTGCCCAGTGGTCTCTCCTGCGGAGTAGTACAGATCTGTTCTCCCCATTGGGGCACAGCTCAGGTGGACCTGTTTGCCTCCAGGGAGAATGCGAGCTGAGGGGCTGTTCATGCCGCCCCAGAAGAAGACTCGCTGCAGGGGATGCCTTCGAGGCCGTGGACCCTGGGCCTCTTCTATGCCTTTCCCCATTTCCCTTGATCCTAGCTGCTTCTCAAAGCAAGGAGGGACAAGCAGGTGATTCCTGGTAGCCCCAGACTGGCCCGCCAATGCTGGTATCAGATCTCCTCAGCCTCCTCAGGCTCGAGGCAGCTTCAGCTCCCGGACCTACTCAGTCAATCGGGAAAGTGTTCCATCGGACATTCAATCCCACCTGACGGTCTGGTTCCTAGCTAGAGTTCAGGCCTTGGGTCTTTCTGCGAGGTCCTCAATGTAGTTGGCGTCCGTAAGTCGACAAAGAATGTATGCTAAATGAAGATTTTCCATTTGGTGTCAAAATGAGGCCTGGACCCTTCCTCCTGTTCATGGCAAACATCTTGGACCATCATATTCCCTTTCTCAACAAGGCAGGTCAATGACCTAAAGAGTTACTAGCAGCCATCTCTGCCCTACCAGCGGGCCGGAAGCAGTCAGTGGTGCAGGAGAAGGTGGTCTGGCGGCTTTTCAAGGCCTCGATCATTTCCTCGATCGAGAACCTCCACCTCCGTGGGATCTACTGCTGGTACTGGCAAAGCTCATGGGCAAACCATTCGACACGATGCCAAGTGTGATCTACTCACCTGTTGGAAGACTGCCTTCTTGGTGGCTATCATGTCAGCCAGAAGGATGGGAGAAACTCAGGAGCTTTCCATCGAGTCTCCTTACCTGGTCTTCCACAGGGACAAGGTTGTCCTAGCCCCACCGAAATTCCGCTGAGGTGGTGTCGGGGTTTCACCTTAACAGGTGTTGACACTGCGGTGTTCAATCACACCTCGAAGGCGAATATAGGCTCCATACTCTGGACCCTGGGGCAAAAGCACTATAAGGGCTACAGCTGAAGAATAGGAAAGGTTAGCCAACTGTTTGTCACCTACACTGGCCGCACCTGGCAGACCTGCAGCCAAGCGGAAGATTGGTGGGTCACCTCTGCATAGATCTGCTATAGTTGGGCATGGAGCCTCCCAGAGGGATGAGAGCCATTCTACCCGCCATACGCTACATGGTGGCTGCTTCAGGGCGTCCTATCCAGAAATCTGCAGGGCTGCTACAAGTCGCACACACCTTCATCACCCTACAACGCCGACAGTCACGCGGGATGCTGGTTTGGGGCCTCGGGTTCTCCAATCTCTATTCCTAAATAGGGGTGTGCTGCCTCCCTCCTCCCGGAGAACTACTGGATTCTGCCAGAAGTGTGGATGAACAACATATCCATCCCTAAATACAGGTTACCCACCAGCAACAGGAGTTCTAAGAATGGTATATGTTCATTCATCCAAAACCCCGAAGCTACCTGAGCTTCCAGCGGGCAGATCTGGCATCATGGGGCGGGCGAGTTTACCACCTGGGTGGGTGGGAGAAGCAGCTTGAAGACCTTCGGCAAGTTTAAGCGACATACCGAAAGAGTGGCTGAACAACATATACCATTCCTAGAACTCCTGTTACAGGTGGTAACCTGTATTCTAGGGACATGGATATGTTGTTCATCCACACTGATAGCGGGCGTATCCTTGCCTTTAAATCTTGCCAGAAAAATCTCCTGCTCTCCTGCAGATAACTCCGCTCCATCTAAATCTCAACAGGCTCAGGTTCCCACACGCTCTCGTTTGAGACTAGTTCCTATTTCTCCGTTTGCGGTTAAAAATAAATTTGCGAAAAAACACAGTCTTCTATCCTCGCGGCTGCGATGGACAAATAAACTCCGGATTAGGAGATGCCCATGCGAAGAAGATATCTCGGTCCACACTCCCGTGTCTACTGTGACCTTGAGCACGACCCGCGAGCTTCGACCTGTGCTCATCTTTCTCGACCCTCGTCCTCGTCCTCGGGCCGTGCTGCCCGATTGCAACTGGGCCGTCCAAGCGTTCCCTCGGTGAAGTCAAGGAGCCCGGTTAGCGTGTCAGGGCGGCAGGCTCGGCGGTCGCTCGGCGGATGGTAGCCCTCGGCGGCGCGGGCGTATCTTCGCCCGCCCAGCATTATCCGCTCTCTCTGGGTTCTTCTACGGCTTCTTTTAAGGGCTTTGTCTGTCCCTCTCCACTAAAGGAAGGGCTGCGTCTGCTGGACCTTATTCTCGGTCAAAAAGGGACGGGGTAAGACCTCGTCAACGCTCTTGGGACCCGGGAAGGTCCCTCTCCCGGGCCGTCGACGGCGGCTTGATCGACCGCTGACCCGGCCACTGGCCTCGGTATCCCCGTCAGACCAGTTGACGAGACTCCCACCGATGAAGTCGAATTTTCGACCATTAGACGGCCTACGTAGCAGCGAATTCCCCTCTCGGTTCCCCCGGGAGGGTGAGATCCGTGGGCCTGTGCCTCAGTTCGAGCCCTCGGATGGACCACCGAGCGAAGGGAGTGCGGTTCGGCCGACACCTCCCGCGACCTCAGAAATTCGGGACTCGGTCCCGGACCTCTTAGCGGTCCCCCATCCCACCGTCATAAGCGGTCTCGATCTCGACACCGCGATAGCGGCACGTCTTGCGCTCGTCCTCCCTCTCGGATGAGGCTCCCGGCGTAAATCGTCGCGATGCAGGACCTTATGTTGCAACAACTCCTCCCGGCGAGTAGCCGCCCCGTCGCCTTCCCGGCCATTAAATAACTGTCACCGGGCGACACAACCTCGACTTATCGAGCCTATACCAGGCATTTAGAAAAAACCACTCCCACCGATTCGGTAGACCTCCGCCTCACACCAGCGGGAGGCTCGACCAGGATTCGATTCAAGCTGAGGTCTACCCATCGGCTAAGTTACCTCACTCCCGACCAACACCGGCAGGTGAAGAGGTGGCTCGGGCCAGAGCAGCTCTTGAGGACTCTTCAGAGTCCGAGTGATTCCTCCTTTTTCTCCAAGCGACTGGACTTGGGAGTCTTCAGGAAGGTCAATCAGCTGGGCGATAGCCGTCGTCCTTCCTAGGACTGCTTGGCTCATCTAGGAATCCACCGGATGGAGCTCAGAACCGTTTCCAAGCAGACAGAGTATCCCCTCGGAGATTCTGGACCAAGGGGTTCTCTGGCAGAGCCTTTCCGGTGGCCGAGGCCATGATGAATCCCGGCTTTCAGACTTTGGCAGCGCCCACTTCCTGCCCTCGCACCAGACCAGGATGGCCAGGAAGTATCACGGTCCCCGAACGGTTCCTTGTCGGTTTTTGAACACCCCTCTGCTGAGGGTTGGTTTACGACAGCGTTTTCGGCAGCAGACTGCGCCAAGGGATATGGACAAACCTCCTGACAAGGTCAAGAAATGGACTATGTCGAGGCGAAGAATGCATGCGTCTCGACGCCGTCCGAGGCCAGTTCGGCCGTCTCATGGCTTTTCCATAGCCCTGTTGGGCTCCTGGATAGGGTCATCCTCATCTTCCCGCCGATCTGCAGATTCACGGTTAAGCAGGTGTGGGACCAGGGCAGGGCAGTGGCCAAACAACGCTCAGACTGCTTTGGATATAGGGACTCATGTGCCAGATCGGGTGGCGGGCCGCGGTGGCTGTCGTCGGCGGGCTTGGCTGAGGATATCACCTTTGCCGGATACCCAGCACAAGTTGGCGAGATGTTCCTTTTGGGACTGACCTCTTAGACCCTGGGGTTGGAAGGTCACCTGCAGAGGATCGAGAGTCCAATGCTACCTTGGACTCGGTCTCTTCGCTCAGAGGACAAAGGCCACAAACCACAGCCTAAGCCCTAGGTCCTTCTGTGCCCCAGCCCGGCCCAGCAACGCAGGGCCAACAGGCTCGACCTTGGCATCCCAAACAAACCCACGGCTTCTCTAACAGGAGGCAGGGAGGAAAAGGCCCAGGAGGTCCCTAGGCGGTCCCTCCTCCAAGCCTGCCCAGTGGCGGGCTGAGGGGTATGCCCCATTCCGTCACCTTATCCCTGGGTTCCACGTCAGAGGCAGCTCCACAGGCTCCGTTCCGCCTGGTCCGCTGTTTCCACGGACACAGGTGGGTCTTGGAGGTGGTGGGAGGCCTGCCTCTGGAATCCGAGCAGGCACCACCCTTCAGGCAGTAACCCCTCGGGGCTTCCAGATCCCAGCCTCACTGGCGGCTCGTCGAGCCGACAGCCTCTCCTCCTCCAGAAGGAGGTGATAGAGAAGGTGGTGGACCCTCCTTCAGACCCAGGGTTTGTGTCCAGGTACTTCCTGGTTCTGAAGACCAGACGGGGGCTGGCGCCCCATTCTCGACCACGACCTAAACAAGTTCTAAGGTCTCGAACCTTCAGGATGGTCACTCTGGCTCAGATAATACCATCCTTGGAGCATGTGGTTCTGCTCTCTGGACTTGGAGGCCGCCGTTTTCCGTCCCTATCCGTCCGTCTCACCAGAAATTCCTTAAGCTTCAGCGGAAGATCCTCTTGAGTTCAAGCCATGCCCTTGACTTGTCTCCAGCTCAGGTCTTCACCAAATGCATGGCAGTGGTGACAGCATTCCCCTAAGCGACCGACGGGTCAGGGTGTACCCTTACCTGGGCGACTGGCTGATAACAGCTCCCTCAGGAAGGAGGCAGAGTGGTCAGAAATCTGGCCCTCCAGGTCTGCTCTCAGCTGGGCCTCACTTATCAGCAGAGGCAGAGTCGGAACTCTCGACGAGCAGGTGATTCTATTCGTAGTACGCCTTTCATTTCTCTTGAGCCAAGCTGACTCCCGGCCCGGACAGGGCGGGTTCTTTCCTCCTTTGCCCGATCATTTCTGGTTGGGCAATGCAGCCCTGACCGGGACCCTGCGCCCTCCTGGGTCTCATGGCGGACCCTGCACCAGCGTGGTCCGTTGGGCCGCGGAAACATCCGTCCCCTTCAGTGGGGACTGGCCAGCCAGTGGTCACAGCAGCTGCGATCCTTTGGACCAGCGTAGCCGGTGACACAGGGTGGGATGGCAGCTCTCCAGTGGTGGACGTTCCAGATCATTTGCAGACATCCCGTTACATCCGCCCGAGCCGGCGGTCTCTCTATCGACCCGATGCCTCTCTGATGGGTTGGGGTGCCCATCTGAAACACCCAGACTCATGGCCTCTGGTCCCCGGGAGTCGATACCACATCAACCTGCTGGGAGCTCCGGCGGTCCGCCTGGCTCTCACCGCCTTTGCTCCGTTCCTCCGGAGTCAAGTGGTCCGAGTCAGATGGACAATACACGACCATGTACTATCTAAACCGCCAGGGGCGGGGCACGCTCCATGCTTCTATGCAAGGAAGCTCTCCGCATTTGGTCCTTTCGCCTGCGCAGCCTGGAGGCGGATCTCCTAGCCATTCACGTGGCAGGGCCTCCAACACACCCTGGCCGATGCCCTGAGCCGGATAGGGGCTGCATCCACAGTGAGTCTCTCCTACCGGGTAGTACAGCATCTGTTCTCCCATTGGGGCACACCTCAGGTGGACCTGTTTGCCTCCAGGGAGAGCATGGCTGAGTCTGTTCATGCCCGCCCCCTCAGCAGGGCTCGCTGCAGGGATGCCTTCTCCCGAGGCAGTGGACCCGGGCCTCTTTCGCCTTTACCCCATTTCCCTTGATCCACAAGGTGCTTCTCAAGGCAAGAAGGACAAAGGCGCAGAGTGATTCTGATAGCCCCAGACTGGCTCGCCAGTTCTGGTACCAGATCTCCTCAGTCTCAGCTCCAGGACTCCATGGCAGCTTCCAGCTCGCCCGGACCTGCTCTCAGTCAATCAGGGAAGGTGTTCCATCGGACCTTCAATCCCTACCCTGGCCTGGTTCCTGGCTGAAGTTCCAGGCCTTGGGTCTTTCCGGCGAGGTCCTCAATGTAGTTAGGCGTCCGTAAGGTCGACCAGAAAATGCTATGCCTTCAAATGGAAGGTTTTCCATTTGAATGTCAGAAACGAGACTTGGACCTTCCTCCTGTTCCTTGGCAAAGCATCTTGGACTATTTATGGTCCCTTTCCAGTCAAGGAGCTTAGGTCGACGACCTAAGGGTGCACCTGGCAGCCATCTCTTGCTTACCAGGGCCGGGCAGGGAAGCAGTCGGTGGCGCAGGGAGAAGGTGGTCTGGCGCTTTAAAGAGGCCTTGATCACGGCTACCACTCAGTGCGGGAACCCCACCTCTGTGGGATCTACTGCTGGTACTAGCAAAGCTCATGGGCAAGCCATTAGAACCTATGCACAAGGTGCTCTCTCTCACCTGTCGAAGACGCCGCCTTCTTGGTGGCTATCCGTCAGCCAGAAGGATGGGAGAGCTCCAGGCGCTCCATCGAGTCTCCTTACCTGGTCTTCCACAGGGACAAGGTTGTCCTCTGCATACCGAAATTCCTTCGAGAGAAATTGGTGCCAGTTCCACCTTAACCAGGTGTTGAGCTCTGCACGGTGTTCTGCCCCAATCACCTCCCGGAGGCGAATAGGCTCCATACTCTGGACTAGAAAGGCGGCAGCTTAATATAAGGAGCCACAGCTGAAAGTCGAGAGAGGTTCGCCAGCTGTTGTCACCTACGCTGAAGCCGCATCTAGCAGACCTGCAGCCAAGCGGCGATAAACAGGTGGGTCACCTCCTACATAGATCTCTGCTATAGTTGGCGGGCATGGAGGCCTCCCAGAGGATAGAAGCTCATTCTACCAGCACTGCTGCAGCAGTGGCTGCTTCAGGGCGTCTATCAGAAATCTACCCAGGGCTGCTACCTGGAAGTCAGCAAACACCTTCATTACCCATTACCACATGGAGCCTTGAGTCACGCCGGGATGCTGGTTTTGGGGCCTCGGTTCTCCAGTCTCTCTTTCCCAAGTAAGTATTGGGGTGTACATCTTTCCTCCTCCTCCCGGAGAACTGCTAGGAGTCTGCCAATAAGGTGTGGATGAACAACATATCCATGTCCCTAAATACAGGTTACTCACCTGTAACAGGAGTTCTAGGAATGTATATATTGTTCATCCTACGTGTTTCTCCGGCCGGCCCTTTAACCTGAGCTTCCAGCGGGCCAGATCTGGCGTCATAGAGCGAGCCGAGTTATACCACCCGGGTGGGTGGGAGGAGCAAGCTTGAAGACCTTCCGGCAAGATTTAAAGCGGCAAGGATACCTGCCAATAAGTGTGGATGAACAACATATACCATTCCTAGAACTCCTGTTACAGGTGAGTAACCTGTATTTTTTCCGTGACAGAAAATGCATCTCGCAATCTGCGGCAAGTTCAAAAGGGGGCAGCGTGAGCTGCTCCAGGACAAAGAGTAGGTCCCAAGGAGGGACAGGATCCTTGATGGGTGGCCTAAGGTGTAACACCCCCCTCAGGAAGTCACGAGAGGCATTGAGTTGTGCCACTGTGCGTTGACCTATCGGGTAGTGGTAGACCAAAATCGCACAGAGGTGAACCT
This sequence comes from Neoceratodus forsteri, assembly GCA_016271365.2. NCBI lineage: Eukaryota > Metazoa > Chordata > Ceratodontiformes > Ceratodontidae > Neoceratodus > Neoceratodus forsteri. The sequence goes on from JADMNL010000028.1 coordinate 88,302,652, forward strand.
TAATCGAGGAGTAGGCAAGGCCTGAGTGAGAGAGGGAAAGCAGGTATTCCAGAACTGATTTCTCTGGGCATTCTAAAGGGGAGAGGCCGCATGCCTGAGATCACAGGCAAAACCGGCGCCATTTCATGGCGTATGTCGCATGCGTTGCCGGCTTTCTGGCGGCAGAAAGGACTTCCACTACCTCTTGCGAGACCCCATGTTGCATAATGGCTATGTCTCGAGGAGCCAGGCATGCAGGTTCAGAGAGCGTAAGTCCGGATGGACTAGTGAACCCTCCTCTTGAGACAGCAGGTGGGAGCTGATGGGCAACGGGAGTGGAGGTTCCTGGGAAAATTGAGTCAGCATGGGTAACCAGATCTGTCTGGGGCAGAAAGGCACTATCAGGACCATTGTTGCATGCTCCCTGCGAAGTTTGAGGAGGACTCTCTGGATCAACGGGAAGGGAGGGAATGCATAGAGAAATCTGTCCTCTCAGGAGAGGGACAACGCGTCTCGCCAAAATACACCAGGCCCTGGATCTAGCGAGCAAAAATTGGGCAGTTTTGAGTTGGATGGGGAAGTGAACAAGTCCAATTCTGGAGTGGCCCATCGAAGAAACAGATCCTCTGCTACCTCCTGAAGAAGTTCCCACTCATGGACTCTGGCCTGGGATCGACTCAGGCTGTCTGTGATTGTGTTGTCCACTCCGGGAAGGTGAACTTACAATCGCCAACGTGATGAATTACCCATTCCACACATCTCATAGCTACCTTGCAAAGGGGTGAAGTGTGCCTCCTGTTGTTGAGGTATCATCACCGCCGTATTGTCTGTCACAGAGCAGAAGAAGTACAGCGGTGGGATTTCTGACTGGAAGCCTGCTGCAGGGCATAAGGACCGCCCTCATCTCCAGAATGTTGATATAGAGATGAGCTTCCTGAGGTCCACATTCCCTGGGACCTCACCCTGTTCAGGTGCTCCCACCCCAGCCCTGGGGCGTCTGTGGAGAGATTACCTCCGGGGCAGGCGCTGCAAGCGGAACACCCAGAGAGTGTCCTGGGTCTAGCCACCATTGCCGAGTCCCGAATCACGGCTCGTGATTCTGACCGGCTGCTGCATGTGGTCTTGCCTTTGATCCCATTGCACTTTTAGCATCCATTGGGATACCCGCATGTGGAGCCTTGCCATCGGGACGGTTGGAATGGCCGCAGCCATGTGTCCGAGCAGGCGAAGGACCAGTCTGGCAGGGACAGTCTTTTTAGCTGAAAGGTCCCTGATGAGGGACCTGATGTGCTCTGCTCTGTCCTCGGGAAGAAAAGCTTTCCCTTGGACGGTGTCCAGAACTGCGCCTATGAACTGCAGCTTCTGGGACGGTACCAGGAGAGACTTCTCGTAGTTGATAAGAATACCCAGCAACTGCAAAAGAGCTTGGTTGTTCTGGATGACCAACAACAGCACCTCTCTGGAGGTGGCCATGAGAAGCCAGTCGTCCAGGTACGGGAACACATAGTGGCCTGACTCCTTAGAGACGCTGTGACGACTGCCATACACTTGGTAAAGAAGTGCCCAGAACTGAAAGTGGTGGCCGAAGAACTCTAAGCGCAGAAACCTCCTATGCGCTTGAGCAATGAGGATGTGCAGGTAGGCATCCTGCATGTCCAGTGATGCTAAAAAGGCGTCCTTTTTCAGCATGGGAATAAGCCCTTGGAGGGTCACCATGCAAAACCGTTTGTAGGCAACCGACATATTGAGGTCGCTGAGGTCCAGTACTGGACGGAGGTCCTCTGTTTTCTTTGGAATCAGAAAGAAGTGGGAATAGTAGCCTGCTCCTCTCTGGTTCTCCGGGACGTACTCCACCGCTCCATTTTGTAGAAGCACGAGTACTTCTTGCCTGATAAGCAATCTGTGCTGACCCAAGTAACAGGAGAGCAGAGGAGGCCTTGTGGGTGGCTTGTCCACGAATTCTATAAAGTGGCCTTTTTTTGACCAATTGAAGAACCCACCTGTCGGTGGTAATAGACTGCCACCCTGGCAGGTGGTCCGCAATATGACCCCTGACCTTGGTGTCCCATTGATCTTGAGGGGCGGGGGCCGGGAAGGAGTCATGCTGTGGTGGCTGAGGGTCCTGCAGGCTGGGCCGACTTGGCGGGGCGTTGGCCTCTGCCTGAGGACGACTTTCCCTGGGCTTTTCGGGAGAAGAAGCCCCTCTGTTGCAGACTGAAACGGGACTGTTGTCTCTGCATCCGGCCGCGAAAATGGCTCTGGTTCCTTCGAAAGGAGCTGGGCCTGGGTCTAAACATGGCTTGGACAGACCTCACGGCCTTCCCGGCCTCCTGAAGCTTGGTGAGAACCTTCTCCGAAGACTCACTGAAGAGAACTTCGACGTGGAACAGGGCATTCAGAATGTTCTTCTGGGCGTCGGGGTGAATCCGAAACACGAAGCCATGAGTGTCTCGGGGCTCGCCGAGACTCCGCTCTGGCCAAGGAGTCCCCGAGTCATACGCAGCTCGAAGCACTTGGGTTCCCAATCCTGAACCCGTGTGGAGGAGCTGAAGCAGTTCTTCCTTCTGCTCACCTTCCGGCATCTTTTCTGCCAGCTCTAGTCCCTGCTCCCACAAGGCATTCTGAAACAGGACCATGTGGGTGAGATAGTTGAGGGACCTAATGGTGTAGGTTGCAGCTGCGTACGTGCGCCTGCCCATCGCATCCAATTGCTTGGACTCTGGGTCCGGTGGCAGGGTGCTCAGATGTTGCGGCCTCTGGGACCGGTCATGTGAGGCTGTAATGACCAGGGAATCGGCCAGAGGATGAGATGCCAAGTACTGGTCCTCCCTAGGGGCCTTGAACAGGTGGTCAGCCATCTTGGCATCGCCGGGGCGAATGTGGACATTCCACGCTGCCTTGATGGCGTAGCGAAGGTGTCCACCAGGGTGAGTACCACCACAGGCTTTGGGTCACTTTTGCGAAGATAGCGTCGCGGCGGCCAGCCTGGAGGTCAAGTTCCTCTGCGTCCCAGCCCATATTCTCTTGGATATGTCTCATAATCTCAGAGAATGATGCGTCATCTGGAGGAGATCTTGGGAGCTCACGTGGGTCCGGAGAGGGGACGCTGATGGGAGAAGGGGATCTGGATCTGTCTGAGAAGTCCGATCCCGAGTCCTCCGTCAAAGGTGAGTGGCGGCGTCTTCTGGGTCTCTTGGGGATGAGTGACCCTGAAGAAGATCTGGACGGAGGTCTCCTCTTGTTTAGTCTGCCCCTAGGAGATTCTGCAGGCTCCTGGGGGAAGGTACTCGGCCTGCTGCACCAGATGGGGTGGGGGGCGCTGGGGCCAGTGGAGTCACGGGTGGAGGAGGAGGAAGAGGAGGAGGTGTGGGAACCACATCCTTCTTTATGGTATCCCATCAAAAGGTAAATAGCTCCTTGACCTCAAAAATATTGAGGCCCGACGACAGGCCGGGCGCCGGTGGTTGGTCGTCGGCCCCCCCCTTGGGGTTCGACAGAACCCGGTTCGCCCGCCCGATCCTCGGGCTGAGTCAACTCCTCCTCCATAAGCGCCTCCTGGCTGACGTTGGTAGGTGGCATGGGGTTCCTCTCTCTGCCTGAACGGGTGTCGGTCCCCCGGCCAGCGTCCGCGGTGGAGAAGGCCTAACTGGCGATGGGCGTCTGGCAGTTGTCGGGTCCTGGAACCGGTGGTGCTTGGCTGACGTCGGGTCCGACATCCTGTTGAGCGATGTCAGCTCCATGGTTTTCCGCTGGGGTGGAGGAGGCAAGGAGACCGACCGGACGTCGGGAGCCGGACTTGTGATGATGGCGGTCACCTGACCTCGGCGAGGCCTTGGATGAAGAGGAAGAAGGCCTGGAGGTCGAAACAGGCTGCAGAGTGGAGAAACCAGAGGATGACTTGACCCCGACTGGGGAAGGCTAAGAGCGGGCCCGGGAAGGTGAGCGGTTGGACCGGGAGCCGAAGCTACGAGAGTCGGAAGCCCTAGAAGGGATTTTGACCTAACCCTCTCCTGTGCTTTTCAAGGTGCCGGCGGGCTTTGTCAGACGAGTCCCCCTTGGAGGCGGAATCCATGGCTTTCAATCTCTCTTCTACAAGGTAAGCTTGGAGGGCCTTCTGGCGACGGATCCGGGTCAGACTTAAAGCCTTGCCAGAAGGAGCAGGCCCGGGTGTCGTGGTCCAGGCCTAGGCACCGCACGCAGGCTGAATGCGGGTCTTTAAAGGGAATTTGCTTCCCACAGGCGCTCTTTGATGGATGGCCCTCCGCGGATGTTGGAGAGGACATCAGATGGCAGACTATTCGATGAAAAAAGTTTCCAATTAGAGAAACGGGAAAAGAATCTTTCCAGGCGTTGCGCACTAGGTACTGACCGAAGGGTCGAGACATGCAAGTCGACGGCGGAAAAGAACTGGGGATTCTGGCGGGACCGCCTCCTTATGTACTACGCCTGACAGGGGCGGGACCGACGTCGGAGGTGGTCCCCGCTGAAGACTGCTAGCTAGAAGATTTCCATGGAGTTCTGACGCCTGCCGGCTTCAGTCCTAATGGTGTAACCTGCTGCAAGAGCTGTATCTCGAAGTAAGATCCTGAGCTTCCAAGCGGTAAGGAAGATCTTGGGGCAGAGCCGAGAGTTTAACCACCCGGGTGGGTGGGAGGAGCTAGCTTGAAGACCTTCTGGCAAGATTTAAAGTGGCAAGGAACCTGCCAGACAGTGTGGATGAACAACATATCCATGTCCCTAGAACCCGTTTTCTGAGAGCATGGATATGTTATTCATCCATTCATTCAGAACTCTAGCAGTTCTCCAGGAGGGAGGCAAGGCGCACACCCCCCACTTAGGGAACAGAGATTGGAGAACTGAGGCCCCCAAACCAGCATCCCGGCGTGACTCAAGGTCGATGTGTTAGTGGGTGATGAAGGAGTTTGGGGACTTCCAGGTAGCAGCCCAGCGGATTTCCTGGATAGGGATGTCCCTGGAAGCAGTCACCGATGCAGTGGTATGGCGGGTAGAATGAGCTTTTATCCCTCTGGGAGGCTCCTTGCCCGACACTCAGGGCACAGACCTATGCACGACGTGATCCATCTTGCAATAGTCCATTTTGCTGCAGGTCTGCCAGAAGTGGCTTCAGCATAGGTGACAAATAGCTGGCGAAGCTCTCTGCGAATTTCCGCCATCCTCTCCATATAATAGGAGAGTGCACATCTCGGATCGAAAGTATGGAGCCTGTACTCTGCCACTGAGGTGTAATTAGGGTAGTATACCGGCAGAGTCAACACCTGGTTAAGGTGAAATTCTGGCACCACCTTCGGAGGGAATTTCGGGTGGGAACACAGGACGACATTGTCCCTGTGAAAGACCAGATAAGGGGAGTCCACCAAAAGCACCTGGAGTTCCCTTGACCTTCTGGCTGACGTGATAGCCACCAGGAAGACAGTCTTCCACAAGTGTGACAGCTCACACTTCTGCATGGGTTTGAATGGCTTGCATATGAGCTTTGCCAAGACCAGCAACAGATCCCACGGAGGTGGAGGTTCACGCACCGGAGGGGATATGTGATTCAGGTCTTTGGAAAAGCACCTGATCACTGTCTCCTGTGCCAATGTCGGCTGAACAGCCAGCGCTCAGTAAGCAGAAATGGCTGCCAAGTGCACCCTATGGGTCGATGACCACAGACCCCCTCTGGAGAGAGACCAAAGGTAGTCGAGAATATTAGTCACATAAAAGGATAAGGGGTGCAGACCCTTACCCTGACACCAAATGGAAAACCTTTTCCATTTGCAGGCATAACATTTCCTGGTAGATTCCTTTTGCGATACCTCCACCACAGTGTAGACATAGTCAGAAAAACCCAAAGCCTGGAACTCTAGCCGTTCAGGTACCAGGCTGTGAGGTGCAGGAATTGAAGGTCTGGATGGAAGACCTTCCCCTGGTTCAGAGATATCAGATCCAGGCATGTACAAAGCTGCTCCAGAGGCTTGCAGCTGAGGCTTAGGAGATCTAGGTACCAGAACTGGCACGGCCAATCTGGGGCTACCAGAATCACCTTCGCCGTGTCCCTCCACACCTCAAGTAACACCTTGTGGATCAAGTGAAATGGAAGGAAGGCGTAGAGGAGGCCTCGGGTCCACGGCCTCAAGAAGGCATCCCTCTGCAGCGAGCCCTGCTGAGGGGGGCAGGCATGATACAGCCTCAGCTCATTTTCCCAGGAGGCAAACAGGTCCACCATCAGGTTGCCCCGACAGGAGGACAGGCTGCAAGCTACCACTGGATGGAGAGACCAATCATGGGATGTCTGGCCTGTGTGGTTGAGAGCATTCGCCAGCTGGTTCGAGACTCTTGCCACATGGATGGCTAGGAGATCCGCCTCCAACCAGCTTATGAGGGTCCAGATGCAGAGTGCCTCCTTGCACAGCAGACGGGAGTGCATGCCATCCTGCTTGTTGAGATAGTACATGGTCGTGGTATTGTCAGTCTGGACTTGAACCACTTGACCTCGGAGCTGAGAAGCGAAAGCTGACAGTACCAGTCTGACTGCTCTGAGATCCAGCAGGTTGATGTGGCATCGAGACTCCTCCCGGGGGGGGGTCCAGAACCTGTGTGCTCTGATGTCCCCCATGTGGGCTCCCCAGCAAATGAGGGAGGCATTGGTCGTAAGGACAACCGTTGGCTCGTGGTGGACAAACGGGATCCCTTACTGCAACCGGTCGGGCCGGTTCACCACTGGACAGCATCCCACATCATCTGGTTACAGAGATCAGCTGGTTGAAGTGACTATCGCTGAGTCCACGGGGTGGACAGCTCCCACTGAAGGGGGCGCATATGCCACCAGGCCGAATGGACCAAGGTGCATGCCGCCATGCAACCCAGAAGGCGCAGAAAGTCCCGGGCAGGGCGCAAATGTCCAACCAGAAATAATCAGATAAAGGAGGAAAGAACCTCCGCCCTGTCCGCCGGAAGCCAAGCTCTGGCTTGGCAAAAGTCGAGCTCTGCCCCGGTGAAGCCCATCACCTGAGAAGGCACGAGTTCCGACTTGGCCTCGTTGATCAGGAGGCAGAGTTGGGAGCAGGTTTCGAGGGCCAGATCCCTGGACCTCTCCACCTCCTGTTGGGTGGAACCTGCCAAGAGCCAATCGTTGAGATAAGGGCAGATTCTGACTCTTCGACACTGAAGGTGGGCTGCCACCACTGCAATGCATTTGGCAATAACCTGTGGGGCCGATGACAGGCTGAACGGCATGGCTTGGAACTTGTACAGGGTCCCCTCGACCCTGAAGCGGAGGAACCGCTGATGGGATGGATGGATTGGGACGTGAAAGAACACGTCCTGTAGATCCAGTGAACAGAACCACATGTTTTGCTCCAGGGATGGTATGATCTGGTTCAGAGTGACCATCCGAAAGGTGCGGGACATGAGATATTGATTCAGGTCATGGAGATCTATGATGGGATGCTAACCCCCGTCCGCTTGGGCACCAGGAAGTACCTGGAAAAGCCTGGGTCTGTCAGAGGATCCGGCACTGGAACTACTGCCTCCTAGTGGAGGAGCTGAGCTATGTAGTCTCGAAAAGCCGACTGCGTGCATTCGGAAAACTGTTCCTCCTGAGGGGCATGGGGTCGGCTGGGGGGGGTACTGCTCGAATTTTAGAGGCAATCCCCAACTGACCACTTCGAGAACCCACCTGTCCGAAGTGATAGCAGACCAGGCAGAAAGGAAGTGGCAGAGCCAACCCTCCCCAATGGGTGGACCCAGAGCTAGCATGACAGGTGTAGGGGTCCGCAACCAGTCACTGAGTAGGCTTGGAAGACGAGGAGGAGGCCCCAGGACCTAAGCCTCGGCCTCCTTTACGGGGCTGCTGAGGACCCTGCTTGGGTCGAGGGTGCCAAGCTTGAGCCTGCTGCCACTGTTGATGTTGCTGTCCTCTTGATAGGAGGGCTGCCTGATCGCAGGGAAAGAGTGCCAAAATGGCTTCTTTCTCTTCTACTGGTTCCTGCCCGAAGAACCCTTGGCAGAAGTAGCATCCAAGGTGGCACTGGACTGCTCTATATGCTGAAGGTGACCGGCCACTCCTGGACCGAACAAGTCGGTATCCAGGAAAGGCACGTCAGCAAGCTTACTGTATGCAGAGTATCCGACAGGAAGGAGGAAAGCCTCAGCAAGCCCTGTGGTGAGAGGCCATTGCGACTGCCAGCGAGCAGGCACAAGAATCCCTGCTATCCAAGGCCGTCTGGAGCTGCTGTTTAGCAACAGCATGGCCCTGCTTGACCGTGGTCTGCATGTCCAGTGGGAGATGAGGAAGGACCTCGTCTAATGGCCCAAGAAGGGCATGAGAGAAAAGTGTGCCATAATGATAGCCGAACTGGCCTGACGCAGGCTGAAAGAAGAGGCCGCATAGACCTTACGGGCAGAGTGGTCCATATTCTTGGACTCCTTGTCTGGGGGTCGGTCAGTGTTGGCTGAACTACCAGTGCGCCTGCACACAGAGGTGGTCACCAGGCTCTCGGCCGAAGGGTGCTCTGAACCCTGCAAGGGACCCCAAGGGCACAGTGTACATGCAGGAAGACGGTGCTGGGCAGGAGGCTGGGTGCTGCCGAAGTTCAAGTGCTGAGCCAACAATGGCTTTGGCCACTGAAAAGGCCTTTGTCGGGGTATTCCCTCTCAAGAATGTTGGTGAGAGGGTACGCTACCTTTTTCTGGATAAGCTCCAGAGGCATTCCAGTGGAATCCGAGATAAGGGCAGAGAATGCCCTGGAAAGAGGAAGGGCATTTCTCCATCCATGCGGAAGAGTCGTGATACAGTGGTCTACCACCTAAGTCACCCTCGATCTGCCGGAGGCGGTCCAGGTTGACAGACATCAGGGAAGCCCGGTGTCCTGTCGGTCCTCTTTTGAGGGCGCCCCTCCCTCAGGCGGTGGTTCCACCCAAATCTGTGAAGAGACCAGTATGCGCCTAACTGGGGAGACCCCACCGACAGGTGGAGGAACAAAGGGCTTCGATTCCGGAGGGGTCGGCTTCGGCCTAGGAGATGAGAGCCAAGTGATGGCCGGGGTAGGCGGCGGAGACTGCTTCTGCCTGGTCAAGATCAGCTGCTGCCACAAAAGGTCTTCACATCGCTGACAGTTTCTGCCGGAGCCTCTCCTCGTCCGAGGAGGATGAGGACCTGTGGCATCACCTCTTTTTCGAGCGTTTATGGCTTTTCCTCAGTTGATCGTCTGAGGGGGTCCTGGACAGAAATCGGGGAGGCCGACTCAGTCGATCAGGAGACACTGGAATCTGTGAGAACCGGGGTCTGGGACCAGTTCCTTGATGGGGACACCAGCTGACTGGGTCTCCTCAACCAGACGGACCAGGACCAGAGTCCTTTCCGATGAGTCGTAGGGCACAGCCGGCGACAAGGGGTCGAGGATAATTTCGACCTCTGCCACTTCCTCAGTCCCTTGGCCAGACGGAAGATCCGAAAAGTCAGCGGCCAAGGTTGCGATTTCGACCGAGGTCGCGACTGCATGTTTTTGGGACTCCGACCTTTCCCGGGCCAAAGTACATCTCTGACGAGATTAAGACACAGAGTCCTTCTCCCTCTTCTGAAAGAGGGAGGAATGCAAGCCCGAGGGCACCTCACCCAGAGTGAGAAGAGACTGGCACATCTCCCTGAAGGAGCCCATAAAGGTGGAGCGTAGGTTCAGTGGGATGAAGCAGCTTCGATTGGCCGAAGCACGAGCTGCTTCCTCCTCGAATGCCTTCGTCTATTCCAGTTGTTCAGTGGAGCCCCCAGCAACTGCCCACCTAGCCTCCTTTGATTTCACCGGCGGGTTTCTCTTTTCCGGTCTCCCCAACTTCAGGCGTTCCTTGCAGTCATCCCGGCGATGGAGAGGCCAAGCAAAAAACGCTTGACGAGGTGTAATGTCCGACACCTAGGCAGTAAACGCACATGAGGTGGGGATCTGTGCACATCTGGCCGCAGGGGCACTGGCAAAATCCTGGGGAAGATTTTTCATCTACAGTCGATGCGACAAAAGCACAATTGCTAAATCGAATGAGTTTGATGTTCGGTAAAACCAACAATTTGAAAGCCAGGGCCTACGAAATGCTGAGAGCACGAGGGAACCTGCATCTTCCAGTGGAAAGGAAGATCTGGTATCATGGGGCGGAGCCAAGGTATATACCACCGGGGTGGGTGGGAGGAGCCAGTTTGAAGATTTCCAGCAAGATTTAAAGTGGAAGGGGACATGCCAAACAGTGTGGAAGAACATATCCACGCTCCTGGAATAAAGTCTTCACAGCTCGGCCATTGAGAGTGAAGACCAGAAACACAGAAGTGGGCTTGGGGGATGGTGGGTGGGCATGTGAATGAGCGGTAGAGACTTTGTCCAAGAAGATCAAGAATTACAGTAGGTACGTAATTTCCAGATCTTCATGAACATAAGTCTCCACCATTCATTCACACTAATGGAAGAGTACTGAGCTAAATAATCCCCCCCAGAGATGGGCGGCAGGAGAGAAAGGAGCTCACTTGCCTAGGACAGAAGTCAGTTAAGAAAGTACAGTTACGTAAGAACTTACCGTAAACGGAGATTACGTACCTACCATAATTCTGATCTTCTTGGACGAGTCTCCACCACTCATTCACACTAATGGGATCTGCGCCGGAGGCACTAGGACCCAGTGGGAGCAAACCTTTGCGGGAGGGCCGGCACCAGAGATGGAGCCGCGAGGAGCGGCGCCATGAGCCTCAGCTCATGTGGCAATGACTATCTCAGCGCCGACCCTCCAACTGCCTCAGTACCTTTTTTCTGAGGAGGTGCAGCGTAACTAACCTAGAAGGATAGCCTAATCAAAAACTGGACATAAGATAGTCCAGACGACCTGTATAAGAAGGGTCAACAAAGAAATCTTCACAGTCTAAAGATTTGACGGAGTGAAGACCAACAACAGAGGTGAGCTCGGGGGATGGAGGGTTGGCGTGTGAATGAGTGGTGGAGACTCGTCTAAGATGATCAGAATTATGGTAGGTACGTAATTTCCATATCTTCCTGGATATAAGCCTCCACCACTCATTCACACTAATGGGAGAGTACCAAGCTAATAATCCCCCGAGAGGGCGGCAGAAAAGACCAAGAGCACACAGTTTTAGGACAGAAGTCCATTAAGGATGGTTCTGCCAAAGGAAAGATGTCATCTGGCATGGACATCCAGTGCATAATGTTTACCGAAACTATGCACTGAGCTCCAGGTAGCTGCGTTGCAAATATCTGTAATGGGCACGTTGCGGATTTCCGCCAGAGATGCCGCGACCGCTCTAGTAGAGTGAGCGTAAACTCTGCCCTCCAGCTTAACCTGCGCCATGGAATAGCAGTGGCAAAGGCATGCCACTAGCCATGCTGAGATGCATCTGATAGCGACAGGTTGACCCAGCCGGGTCTCGCTGAAGGAAACAAACAGTTGTTGAGCTTTGCGAAAATCTTTCATTCTATCTAGATAGAAACGCAAAGCTCTCTTAACATCCAAGGAATGAAGAGAACGTTCTCCTTCATTTTAGAAGTCCGTAAAGTAAGAGGGAAGGACCAAAGGTTGGTTTAGATGGAATTCCGAAACAACCCTAGGAAGAAATTTAGGATGGGTTCTAAGGACTACTTTGTCTTTATGGAACACAGTACACGGAGGGTCTGTGACCAGGGCATATATCTCAGAGACCCTGCGGGCTGAGGTAATGGCCACCAGGAGGGCAATTTTCCAGGTGAGAAATTTTAGCTCACAGGTAGCCAGAGGTTCGAAAGATTTCCGAGTGAGCATATCTAGCACAAGATTAATGTCCCAGGCTGCAACTGGACGTCTTGTAGGAGGTCTGGTATGCAGAATTCCTTTAAGAAACCTCTTAACCACAGGTAACTGAGCCAGTGACAAGGAAAGTACCGGCTCATAAGCCGAAATGGCACAAAGATGAACTTTGACTGTAGAGTACTGCAGACCTGAATCTGAGAGATCTAAGAGGTACTCCAAAATCTTATCTGGTGGGCAGGAAAAGGGATTTAAAGAGGACTTTGCACAACAGAGCGAAAAATGCTTCCATTTGGCTGTGTAAGTTTTCATAGTGGCTGGCTTCCGTGAAGACAGAAGAATATCTGAAACCCTGAGAGAGACATTGAACCTGTTCACTTCTACCTCTTCAGAAGCCAAGCATGAAGGTGAAGTGACCTCAGGTTGGGATGGACAACAGGCCCCTGAGTCAAGAGGTTCATCTGAAGGGGAAGTGGTTTCGGGGGAGCTGCCGACATATTATTGAGTAGTGGAAACCACATCTGTCAAGGCCAGAAGGGAGCAATGAGTATCATTTTGTCCTCTGGGATTCGAACTTGAGAAGTACCCTCTGAATTAGAGGAAGAGGCAGAAAGGCGTATAGAAAGCGTTTTGCCCACTCCAGCCTGAACGCATCCTGACAGAAAATGCCAGGCCATGGATTTCTGGAGCAGAAGAGTGGCAGTTTTGTGTTGAGTGGGGATGCAAAATGGTCCTGGTCTGGAGTTCCCCACTCTGCGAATATTGACCGCAATATGGCTGAGTCGAGAGACCATTTGTGAGGATCTGTTTCTGTTCTGCTGAGGTGATCTGCCAGTTCGTTCTACAATCCTGGCAGGTAGCCTGCCTGAATTAGAGATTTGTGCTGTAGGAACCATTCCCACACTCTCATCGCTTCTCTGCATAAGGGGTTAGAGAGGGCGCCGCCTTGTTTGTTGATGTAATACATCACTGCTTTGTTGTCCGTTTGAAGGAGAATGTTCTTGTGACAGAGAATGTCCTTCAACGCCCGGACCGCATAAAGGACGGCTCTCATTTCTAAGACATTTATGTGAAGCTGGGACTCGACCTGAGTCCACGTACCCTGAGTGTGGAGAGCCTGACAGTGAGCTCCCCAACCTATCAGGGACGCATCTGTGGTAATGGAAATCTGATGAGCCAGAGGAGCAAAGGGATACCCTTCTAGAAGACTGTTCTCTTGCGACCACCAGGTGAGCGACCTCTTTAGAGGTTCTGTCACCTTCATGATAAAGGACTGCGGGTGAGTGGTTGGGGACCACGGAGTACTGAGCATTCACTGAAAAGTTCTCATATGAAGGCGTGCTAGGGGTACAGTGAACACCGAGGATGCCATGAGACCTAGCATCCGTTGCATAGAGAGAGCTGGAACAGAGTTGCTCTCCCCGTGGTGTGGTACATCAACAAGCAGGGAGAGACTCAGTCCTACCCGCTGTACAGGGAAGCAATGAGGGTTTAGGAATCAGCAATGCTTCACAACCTTCACCTCATGGCGATCCATGTTCCGGGAGTTGACAATGTCCTGGCAGACAAGCTAAGTCGTTCTTCGGCTCTGCCACACGAGTGGGAACTGGACCAAAATGCTCTAAAAAGCATCATCCAGCTTTGGGGGACTCCACAGATAGACCTGTTCGCCTCCTCCCAAAACGCAAAGCTTCCAACCTTTTGCTCGCTCGCTCCAGAGCGAGGTGCTTTTTGGACCGACGCTCTATCTCTAAGCTGGAAGGACAGATTCGTCTATGCTTTTCCCCCAATTCCTCCGGTCCCTCGTGTGCTGCAGAAACTTGCATTGGAAGGAGCGACAATAATTCTGATCGCTCCTTTCTGGCCCAGGCAAATCTGGTTCTCTCTTCTACAACAATACTCAGAGGTGGTTCCTCTTCCTTTATCTTGAGAATTGCTGACCCAGGATCAGGGGACCCTGGTCCATCTGGGACTCAAGTCTCTTCAACTTCATGCATGGCTCCTGCAGACCTAGCCCCATCTCGTTTTGGCGTCTCTCCTAAGGTGGCCGAGATTCTGGTGGAGGCTAGAAAACCCTCCACTAGGTCCACCTACGCCATGAAATGGAAAAGATTTTCCATTTGGGCTGCCTCCAGGAACGTGGAGCCTTTCTCCTGTCCTGTGGCCGTTCTGCCTGATAATGTGCGTCATCTTTTCGACCTGGGTCTCAGTCACTCCTCTTTGAAAGTCCACATGGCTGCTATTTCAGCCTACCATGTCCCATCGCTGATAAGGCATTTGCCCAATTGGAGGTATCCAAGACCTTTCTCAGAGGGGTCCTTCATCTCAGGCCCCCTGTTCGGACTCCGGCTCCCCCCTGGGACTTGAACTTTGTTCTCAAGAAACTTACCCTTCCTCCTTTTGAGCCTGCAGCTTCCGCAGACTAAGTTTTTATCGTGGAAGACGCTCTTCTTGGTGGCCATTATTTCTGCTTGCAGAATTTCCAAGATCCAGGCCCTTATGTGCAAAATCCCTTATCTGATTTTTCACAAAGAACGAGTAACTCTTCGCACGAATCCTAAGTTTCTTCCTAAGGTGGTAGCGGAGTCTACCTTAAAATCAGACTATTGAGTGATGCAATGAGCCAACCACTTAGACAGGCATTGCTTGGAAACAGCATTGCTTTTCCTTTTGTGAAAAAAAGACACGAACAACTGATGAGTCTTTCTGAAATCCTTCGACCTATTGGTGTAGTATCTCAGAATCCAGTGAACATCCATAGTATGGAGTAAATATTCCCCCTGGTTAGAGTACTGCGTAAAAAAGGCAGGTAGCTCTATGGACTGATTTAAGGTAGACTCTGCTACTACTTTAGGTAAAAAAATTAGGATTCTTTGTGAAAAATCAAGTAGGGGATTTTGCACATCAGGGCCTGAAGCTCGGAGATTTTTCGAGCCAAAGTAATGGCCACCAAGAAGAGTGTCTTCGAAAGAAATTTCAAATCTGCAGGTTCGAAGGGAGGAAGAGTAAGTTTCTCGAGGACAAAATTCAAGTCCCAAGGGGGAGGACTACGGATGGGGCCCTGATGGAGGACCCTCTGAGAAAGGTCTTGGAAACCTCTAGTTGAGCGAAAGCTTCATCTGCGAAAGGAACATGGTAGGCTGAGATAGCCGCCATGTGAACCTTCAAGGAGGAATGGCAGAGACACAGATTGAACACATGACACAAGTACTCCAGCAGAAGGGCCACTGAACAGGAGAAAGGCTCCACGTTCTTGGAGGCTGCCCAAACAGAGAATCTCTTCCATTTCATGGCATAAGTGGAACTGGTGAATGGCTTTCTAGCCTCCACTAAAATCTCCGCCACTTTTGGAGAGACTCCAAAATGGGATTGGGCTAGGTCTGCAGGAGCCATGCATGGAGTTGAAGGGATTTGAGTCCTGGATGCACCAGTATCCCCTAGTCCTGGGTCAGCAAACCTCGAGACAGAGGAAAAGGAAGAGGAGGATCCTCTGAATATTGTTGTAGAAGAAAGAAATGGAAATTACGTACTTACCGTAATTCTGATCTTCTTGACGGTCTCCATCACTCATTCACACTAGTGGGATAGTCGAGGCAGGACCACACATGCGCGGCACCGCGAGACTGACTTGCGCCTGTGTAGGCTATCTCAGTGTCGACCCTCCAACCGTCTCAGTACCTTTTCGACCAAGGAGGTGCAGCATAACTAATGAGAATAACTCATTCTGACTTTCTGGGCCTGAGATGGCCCAGATGGCCTTTGTAAGAAAGGTCAAAGAACAACGTCTTCACAGTCCAAACTATAGGCCATGAAGACCAGGAAAGAAAAACGAGTAAACCCAGGGGATGGTGGGTGGGCGTGTGAAAGAGTGATGGAGACTGTCCAAGAAGATCAGAATTACGGTAAGTACGTAATTTCCATATCTTCCTGGACTAAGTCTCCATCACTCATTCACACCAGTGGGAGAGTACCAAGCTAAAATCAACAACCCTGAGTAGGGTGGTAGGAGATAGGGTTCACTCAAACGATAGCCAAAGACTGTCCTGTTAATAAAAAGAGCTGTCTTGTAAGAGCATCTATAACACAGTGCCTACAAGATAAACGCTCGAGTTGTAACTAGTCACCTAGCCGACGACTACAGCGGGCAGAAAATGAAAGTCTGCCAGGCAGCCGCAACCACTCTAGGAGAACGACAAGAACTTGGCCTCACAATTTGATCTAGGACCAAAATAAATAGTGTCAAAGACATGCACTAATCTAATGTAAAGGACCTCAGGAACTGCAAGAGCCAGAGGTAAAGTGTACAGGTTCAGGGTAGACCGAAAAGCGGAGATAGAACCCCCACTACCAAGTATGACTGACCTGCAAACAACAGGTCCAGTAGCACTTGAACCCCTTACTTGGTGAGCAAAAGAAGGTCCAGGTGGGGTTAGCTCATCAAAAAAAAAAAGGTTTGTACTAAGTCACTGAAAACTTCCTGATGGAAGGCTAAGCACAACTTAGAAGCCTCTTGTGGTGGTCTAGTAGAATCAAATTCTAGTCACTGCATAATCCAAAAGGGAATCATCCTGCCCCTATGTGTATGACTGTAGAAGCAGTCTCTGACCTCAGGGATGAAAGGAAAAAGTGTACAGGAGGAGGGACACAGCAGGACCAAGTTAGGGCTAACCCACTCGTTGAAGTGACTGAATAGCGGCAGAAGTGGCTCAATGCGGTGAGACACTACTTACTCCGGCCTCCCTGAAGGGAGTAGGAAGGACTCTAGCTTGCTTTGTTGAAAGGAAAAAAAAAAACACAACACCACCGCTCCGTCACGCAGTCGGAGAGGATAGCTTTGAGTGCTACTGACATGGAACCAGTGCACAGGAACTGAAGGTGTGAATATTTGAGAAGCTATCTCAGAAAATACCAACTTGACCAATGGTCAAGAAAGGAGCATGTCATCTGTTAACTTGAAGCAGGCATGGAAGTAGGAATCTAAGTTCCGACTTGCTGAAGAGTCACTTCTGTTGCTGCAAGGCTCTGATCAAGAGAAGAAAGCCTGATTAAAAAACAAAAAGGGACTAACAGACTGGTTAGACGCCTAGGTTTTGGAAATATCTCAGAATAAGAGAAAATTCTCTAGAGAAAAGAGGTGAGCTATACCACTGCTGGATTGGACTGCCCCTAGGGGTAGAAGAAATCATGTACTCTTTACTGAGGATTAGAGACGCCCGCCTCAGGGTTGAGGCGGAACCTGACCAGATCCAAACTGTGGTATTGGGAAATTCTAACTAGGCCCTGTGCTGTGATAATTATGACCCCCCCCCTTTTCTTTTTTTAATCATTAGTCCGAGCCTGACATTAACCACCTGTGGCGAAGCAGCCACCAGAGGGGCAGCATCAAAAGAGGACTGTATACCCATATCAAAGGAGCGGAACAGTCTGTGCGGCTCCCGACCATTGAATTAGAATGTTCCACAGAGTGTAATTGTCTTGACCACTGAAAGAATCTAGACGCATGTATACGGTCCACAGATCCAGTCTGAACACTATGGTGGATCCCATAATTGAGAGACTACTAAAAGAAAAAATTACTCACCTTAGTAATGTTGTTTCTTCTAATGGAGTCTTGCTATATTATAGACATTAGCAGTTTGATCCAGCTCTAGAACTGCCCCGGAGTGAAATGGTTAAAACCATTCCAAAATAGAATTTTGGCACGAGAGCAGCTCTATCTGTGTCATTTCAAACTTGAACTGTCAGATCTTTACGAGCCAAACTCACTAAGGTCTGTGTGAAGCTGTAACTCACTAGCTCAGAAAGGCTACCTAAATAATAACAACCATTGATGGTCCCAACACCCAAGACTCAAGTCAGGGGACCAGAAATACTAACACCATTCTAATAATATGAAAATGGAACATAAGTATAATAAAACACACACACGCGTACACATACACACACCCAAAGTCCCAAAGTGGACAAAATGCTAACAGGACATAAGTAGTGCCCACACTAAGTTGCCCGCACCCCACCAAGTAGAGGTTCTGACAGGGGCAGGTTGGGGGGGAGGTCTATAATATAGCAAGACTCCATTAGAAGAAACATTACTAAGGTGAGTAATTTTTTCTTCAAACAACATGAAGTCTTGCTATATTATAGACATTAGCAGAATACACAGCAGTACCTCCATGGAGGAGGGCAGAACCTACTTAGGAATAGGCTCTGAAGAACAGCTGTGTGCCAAACCGAGCATCTCTCCTGGCCTGGACATCCAGGGAGTAATGCTTGGTAAAGTGTGTACCATTTTCCAAGTAGCAGCCTGGCAAATCTCTAATAAAGGATATCTCTGGCAGCAGCTAGAGACACAGCTGTACCCTGGTAGAATGAGCCCTCAAACCGAGGGGCTCTGCCCACTTCTGATAACAAAATTGGATACAAGAGACAATCCACCTGGCTATTAGATCTCTTAGTGGCAGGTTTGCCTTTCCCAACTTCACCATAGGTAAGGAAAAGTTGGAGGATTCAACCTGTGACCTTTGGTACGCTCTATATAATAACTAAGAGCTCTCTTAACATCCAGGCTGTGCAACCTCCTCACCGAAGAGGAGTGATCAGTGAAAATACTGGAAGGAGATAGATTGATTAAGATGGAAATCTGAAACCAACTTAGGCAAAACTTCCTATTAGTCCTAAGACTACCTTATCCCTGTGGAAAGAAATAAAGTCAGTCTCCACTGACAAGGCTTGCAATTCACTTATGCCTGGCAGAAGTGATACCACTAGAAAACAGTTTTCCAAGTTAAGTACTTAAGCTCTGCAGAAGACAGAGGTTCAAAAAGGTTGCATTAACTAGGCAATGCAAACATTAAGGTCCCAAGCAGGGCGGTTCCTAAAGGAGGATTAGTATGGAGTAATCCTTAAAAACTTGGAAAACACAGGATGAGAGGAAAGAGGGGATGACTTTCCTGCTGACACAAAAGCAGACACAGCTGCCAAATGAACTCTCAGGGTAGCTGGTCTGAGACCCAAGGAATTAAGATGTACCATGTAATCTAACAAAATGGGAAATTCAGCAGATTCTGGGGAGATATTTTTCCCAGCACACCAAATGGAAAACATTTTCCATTTAGAACTATAAGTAGCCCTGGTGGAAGGCTTTCTGGAAGCCTTTAGGATCTCAAGAACACCCTGAGAGGGGTGTAAATCACCAAACTAACTCCTCAAGAGCCAGGCCTTGAGGTTGAGGGATATGAGGTCCGGATACCAAACCCTTCCCTGGGCACAAGTCAACAGATTGTGATTCCTGGGGAGGCACAGGGGAAGATGGACTGTCAGAGACAGAAGGAGTGGGTACCAGGGCTGCCTGGCCCAATCCGGGGCAATCAGAATCACCCTGCAAGGCTGAGATCTGATTTTGACTAGTACTTTGAGTAGGAGAGGAAAGTGGGGGAAGCATAGAGGAACTTCCCCTCCCAATCCAGAAGAAGGGCATCCAGGGGAACTGAGCCCAGCACTGGAGGCCTGCAACAGAAAAGAGGACGTTTGTGATTATCTGGGGCTGCAAAAAGATCTATCTGAGGGATGCCCCACCTGGCAAAAACTATCTCCAGCACTTGAGGATCCAGGGACCATTCGTGATGGCCCTGGGAAATCCTGCTGAGGGCATCCGCTAGGACATTGTCCTTCCCTGGAAGATGAACTGCTATGAGGGAAGTGTTCAGGGAATAGGCCAGAGACCACAACTTCATTGCCTCGGTGCACAAGGCCGAAGACCGAGTGCCCCTGTTTGTTGATGTACCACATTGTTGTGGTGTTGTCTGTTCTGACTTGTATCACCTTGTCGTGGACAGATGCAGAAAAGCTTGAAGAGCTAAAAGACAGCTCTGAGTTCCAGCAAATTGATGTGGAGCAGAGATTCCTGGAGGGACCAAACTCCCTGAGTGGAAAGGTCGCCCATGTGGGCTCCCCAACCCAGAGGAAGCATCTGTAGTGAGAGTCAAGTCGTGAGAGGGGAAATGAAGGGGACCCCGCTCTTAAATTGCTCTGATCCTGCCACCACTGGAGAGCTAGGATCAAGGTTCGAATCACTGGGACCAACTTGGAAGAGGTCTCTTCTCTGAGACAAAAGGTTCTCAAGTGAAACTGAATGTCTCATCTGAAATCTGGCTCCCTGCACAACAGCTGTGGATGCAGCCATGGCCCCAGGAGCTCAGAAAGTGTCTTGCTGGTCGAGAGACCTGCAGAGTGAAGGAAGAGGCCAGAGCCACTAAATCCTTACCCTTTCTGGGGAAGAAAGGCTCTGGCTAGCTTTGTGTCCAATTCTGCCCCTATAAAGGTGAGTACCTGGACTGGTTCCAGAACTGACTTTGGTAGGTTTAGCAGAAAACCCAGGGAGGTGAGAAGCTGCTGGGTGACCTGCAGGTGAGATTTTACCTCTTCTGGGGACTGGCCTACAATGAGCGGTCGTCTAGATAGGAAAACAGCAATCCTCTGCCTCCTTAAGTGGGCCACTGCCAGACACTTGTGAAAATTCCCTTGGAGCAGAGGTAAGGCGAGGGCATTGCTCTGAACTGGTAATGACCTGAGGGCAGTTCGAATCTGAGGTACTTCGATGGGATCTTCTGATTAGGACATGGAAATAGGCATCCTTGAGGTCCAGGGAGGCTAGCCAGTCCCCTGGCCTTAGGGAAGGTAAAATCATTGCCAGAGTTACCATTTTGAACTTTGGTTTCAAAAGATGCTTGTTCAGATATCTGAGATCTAAATTGGGCCGCCATTCTCCTGTCTTTTTTGGGGTAAGGAAGTATCTGGAATACAGACCCCTGCCCTGATGCAGGGGAGGAACCCTTTCTACTGCTCTGAGAGCTAACAGGGATGAGACCTCTGTTTCCAGAACGAGGGTCTCTGAAGCACTTGCAGGTAGAAAAAGTCTGCTTCTCAACTTGGGAAACTTTTTGAAGCTGAGAACCAGACCCTGGCTTACTACTTCCAGAACCCACTTGTCTGAGGTTAAAGAAGCCCAATTCTGACTGAAGTAAGCCAGCCTGCCCCCCACTGGTACAGGAGAGTCGGCCCTGGGCACCCCATCAGGGTGCCTGTTTCGCAGGAGCTTTAGGCTGGGGGGTGGGAGCAGGTCTGCCCACCCCTCGTCTGCCCCTGCCTCTGAAGAAGCCCCTCTGAGCATAGGCAGGAGGCGGCCTGAGTCTGGTAGAAAGGCCTGTGAAAAGGCCTACCCCTACCCCTGGGGGCATGCCTTTGAGGAGTGGCTTGCCGCTCCTTAGCCTGGGCACTCTTGTAAGTAGTCCTATATTCATCCATCTTCTTCATGTAATTCTCTGTCTGCTCTCCAAACAGAGAATTTCCCACCACAGGAAAATCCATAGCCTTAGTCTGGGTATCCTGTGACAAACTAGTAAAAGCTACAGATGTGGCCATGACCCTAGAGGAAACATCATTAACATCCACAGCAGCATGAAACTGAACCTTAGAGGCTTCAATGCCATCAGCAGCCACCTGTTCTAGTTAACTAGCCAGCTGGCCATGGATCTGCTTGGCCAATTGCATAACAGTATCCCATCTAGATTTCTGATACCTAGCTACATAAGCCATATAATTTGCTTGCCTGAGTCCCAGAGAGCTGCCATATACTGTTTTTGCCATGGCATCAATCTTCCTGGAATCCTTGTCAGAGGATGTGAAGCCAAGGGAATATTAGCTTCATCACAGGCAGCAGCCTGAACTACTCAACATGACTGCGTTGCTGAGAAAGGAATTCTGTATCAGGGCCTGACAATGTATACCTTCTGTCCATCTTTTATCTACAGGAGGCACAGAATTAGGAGCTTTTAAAATTTTAATTGTTTGTTTCCTAAAAGACTTATGTAAAGGAATAGACAATCTCCTAGACTCTGGAATATCCATCATTTCTACAAAATCAGGCTCCTCTTGCTCATCCACAGCCTCTTCTAAAGGAAGCTGGAGGGTTTCAGCAACTTTTTTATAAAACATAAAATGAGATGGGGACTCAGACAGCATAGGGGGAGATTCTAAAGGTCTGTCTGGGGAGATGTCCGGTTCAATGGGCACACCCAGACCTTCCCAGCCACATTCATACTGTTCATAATCCTCATCCTCCTTCTCTGGTTCATAAAATTCCTCAATATCATAATCCTGAACCACTGGGAC
Source organism: Neoceratodus forsteri (assembly GCA_016271365.2). Taxonomy (NCBI): domain Eukaryota; kingdom Metazoa; phylum Chordata; order Ceratodontiformes; family Ceratodontidae; genus Neoceratodus; species Neoceratodus forsteri. The sequence continues at coordinate 88,324,573 of JADMNL010000028.1, forward strand.
CGGACGAACCGACCTTATACCAGATAGTGGTGGCTCGGACGGACCCTGAGACAGTGACTGGACAATTTGTATGGCTTTTGCTATCGCTGCAGCAGTTGGAGAAGGAATTTTGGACTCCAGACCTGCTGATTTTCTTGTTTTCTTTACTGGAATTGGTTCCTCAGAACCAGCTTTTCTTTTGCCAGAGGAAGTCTGGCCCTGGTCAGAGGGCACTCCCTCTGGTTCGGTTGGCACCGAACCGGGCTGGCCATCCGGGTCAGCGGACTTTTTGGCCTCTCGTTCCCTGAGCCTGCCCAATCTTTTTTCCAGGGTGGCTGCAGGGAAATTCTTACATACCTGGCAGTCTGACTGGAGGTGGTCAAACCCCAGACAATAAACACATGTGGTGTGTGGGTCAGCATTGGCAAAGACTTCCCCACAAACATCACAGTGTTGAAACCCAGTGGGCCCGGTTTTTCTTTTGGGTTTCTCAGACATAATGCCAGCCTAACCAAAAACTTGCCCTTTTAACGGCAGTGCCAGGCAAGACACCCTTATCGGTTCCTAACCGTGTCACGGGTATTGGAAAAAACCGTAATAAATCCTTTTTTTTAGAACCGATAAGAACCGGGAACCGCACTCTAAAATAGTAACTTTTAGTTTTAAATGAGTTTTAAACCCACTGATCGGTTCAAAACCGAACCGATAACTTACAAGTTCCACACAGACAAAACCTTCATTTACTTACGGTTACCACAGATAGAGCTTGAACCGAACAGTTTTAGGTTAAAATAAAACTATTCCGGTTAAATCCAACCAAGAAAACACTTTTAAACGAGAAATGAACGAGCAGAAGGAGAAATCTCGGGCGACTGTTCACTGAGGCGGAGTAAAGAATCTGACAGTTCAAGTTTGAAATGACACAGTTAGAGCTGCTCTCGTGCCAAATTCTATTTTGGAATGGTTTTAACCATTTCACTCCGGGGCAATTCTAGAGCTGGATCAAACTGCTAATGTCTATAATATAGCAAGACTTCATGTTGTTTGAAGAGCTTGCATCACAGACTCTGATGTTAGAGAGGGTGTGTCTTTCAGTACATAAAATGAGTCATCCGCTGTATCACTGACCAGGACAGGGAAAGACTCATCTACATGCCTTTCTACCACAGAAGGACCCCAAAAAGAAGTCTAGGTTAGAGCCACTAGAGACTCCACCACCAGGAAGGGTGTCGAGGAGCTTGGCACCACGTAGGGGGCTGAGAAAGTGCTGAGCGGAATGAGAGATTCCGCTGAAAGAACAGAACAGAAGAGTCCCATCAGCGGAAAACCGCTGGACGAGGAGACCCGATGCAGACTACCACCCACTAAAATGTGTGGAAAATAATCTGCAGAATAGGACTTCATTCCACGGAAACATCCCACAAGTCCTGCGGAAGAGAGGTCTGCAAACGGAGATCTATCCCTAGTTCTGTCAGACAGCACCAACTGGCACCCCTGCAGCACCAGTGTCACTCGTGACACAGGAGGGCACCAAGCAGTACCTATGCCAACCTGGGAGACACCAGAGGGCACCCACGGTGGAACCCACAGGCATCCTTGGCACCAAAGGCACCCCCGAGGCCCATGGCACCCACGGTACCATGGCACCCAAGAAACCATGGTACCCATGGGCACTCATAGCACCCATGCCACCTGCGGGTGTCCGGTGCCACCCGCAGGTGCCCAGTGCCGCTCACAGCACCCGGGGGATCCGTGGCACCGTGAGACACCCACAGCACCGCTAGCGGCGCCGGCAATGAAGGCAAACGACAGCACCAACGGCGCTGACCTTGGCACCGAGCGCAGTACGAGCCACGGCGCCGACCCAAACACCAGCACCAATGCCAAAGCGCTGGACCTGCGGTGCCACCAAGGTGTCTGGCACAGCGCCAGGAAAAAAACCGTGGAAAAGTCAATGGAAAAGATGGAGAAAGGTGGTGCCCGTGCTGGCTCCAGCATGGAAAAGGAAAAGGGGGGCAGGCATGAGGGGCTGACACGATGGTGAAGGCACTAAGAGGGCACCGCGCTCATTCTAATCCAATTGACCTGGCTCAGGTCCAACGGCTCCGAGGCCCGGAGGCCCCGAAACCAGGAAAAAAGGAAAGTCAAACCCCCTATTCCACAGGAGCGGCCCAGAGGTGAAAGTGCTCACCGGAACTCCAATGAGGACAAAGGTGGAGTCTGGAGTCGAGTATGCAGCTGTTAGGAGTGGGGCCAAGTGGAACCCATGAAAGTCGGTTCAGGCCTACCGACACTTCCTGTGAACAATCCTCGTGCAGACATACTGTCAACTGACCTTGAGCGGCACCGATTCTTCTTCCCCAAAGCGAAGAAGAGCTCAAGGTTAACTGGAGCCAGATCCCCGCACCGCCAGATTCGTGCTTCGATGGACTGTCTCCCCCACCCAACACAGACTGTCCGTAGTCAGACCTTCCCGTTACTTTAGGGTGGCGGACGGGCACAGCCTCTGCCATAACAACTTTCAAACGAAGTCTTCCCTAACATCACCGCTACAGTCTAAGGACGACTCCGTTGATGGCAGGAAAAATTTCTTTTCTTCATAATCTTCTTGTTTGTAAAATAAAAAAATTACTAAAATTACTACTAAATAGTTAAATTAAAGCGTTTAAACACTGAAAGCTGCTGTCGGTATGAGCGAAAACTTTGGCTGGCAGGCGGCGGCGATGCGACATCCAAAGTGCACTTTCGACGGCAGGAGAAAGGGAACTGAGGCAGTTGGAGGGTCAACACTGAGATAGCCTACACAGGCATGAGTCAGTCTCCGCGGTGCCGCGCATGCGTGGTCCTACCTCAGCACCGACCCTTCAGAAAAGTTTTGGCTCCCGCTTGGTCCTAGCGCCTCTGGCGCTATCCCACTAGTGTGAATGAGTGATGGAGACTTTGTCCAGGAAGATCCAGATTTGCCTGAGCCAGAAGAAAAAATTACTCACCTTAGTAATGTTGTTTCTTCTAATGGAGTCTTGCTGTATTTTGACAATAGCAGTGAGTCCCAACCTTCGAACTGCCCCAGAGATGAAAGAGTTAACTTTCCATGCCAGGCATGGAACGTTGAGCTCGAGCTCGGTTGAGACTGTGTTGCTGTTTAAACTCAAACCGTCAGATCTTTATAAGCTAAACTCACTAAGATCCTGTGTGGAAGCTGTAAACCTACACTAGCCAACTGGCTACTAAACATAACAACAGATTTTTTGGTCCCAAAACAAAGACTCAAGTCAGGACACCCAAAAAATAAAACACCAAATCACCCCAAGAAAGAGGGGTGAAAACAACAAGGTGGGCATCTACTAAGTGCCAACACTGCACTGCCCACCCACATCCCAGAAACAGAGGTTCTGAGAGGGGCAGGCGGGAGAAGAGATCATAATATAGTAAGACTCCATTAGAAGAAACATTACTAAGGTGAGTAATTTTTCTTCAAACATGAAGTCTTACATTATGACACATGCAGACTACACAGCAGTACCTCCATGGAGGAGGGACAGAACCTACTTAGAAATAGGCTCTGAAGCACAGCTGTGCCAAACCGAGCATCACTCCTAGCCTGGATGTCCAGGGAGTAATGCTTGGTAAAAGTGTGAACAGATTTTCCAGGTAGCTGTGACATATCTCTAGAATAGGATGTCCCTGGCAGCAGCCAGGAAGCAGCTGTACCTCTGGTAGAGTGAGCCCTCAGGCGTGAGGGAGGAACTCATCCAGCTTTTCATAACAGAATTGGATACAAGAGACAATCCACCTGGCAATGGATCTTTAGTGGCAGGTTTCCTTACCAACCTCACCATAAGTGAGGAACAGTTGGAAGAGTCAAATCTGTGACCCTTAGTACGCTCTATGTAGTAACTAAGGGGCTCTCCACATCTAAGCTGTGCAGCTCCTCTCGCCCAGGAGGAATGATCAGTGAAGTACACAGGAAGAGATATAGATTGATTAAGGTGAAATCTGAAACCACCTTAGGCAAAACTTCCTGTTAGTCCTGAGGACCACTTTATCTCTATGAAAGGAGATAAGTCAGGCTCCACTGACAAAGCAGCTTGCAATTCACTCTATGCTGCCTGGCAGAAGTGATGGCTACCAGAAACAGTCTTCCAAGTCAAGAACTTCAGCTCTGCTGAAGACAAAGGCTCAAAGGGGGGTTGCATAAGCTGAGCAATGCAAACATTAAGATCCCAGGCAGGGGCAGGGTGCCTGAATGGAGGGTTGGTGTGAAGCAATCCCTTAAAAAACTTGGAGAATACAGGACGACCTGAAAGAGAAGAGGGTTTACCTGCTGAAATAAAAGCAGACACAGCTGCCAAATGCACTTTTAGAGTAGCTGGTCTCAGCCCCAAGGTATTTAAATGGACCATATAATCCAGGACTGTGAGTAAATCAGCAGATTCTGGGGAAATATGCTTCCCAGAACACCATATGGAAAACCTCTTCCATTTGGAATTATACATAGCCCTTGTGGAAGGCTTTCTAGAAGCCTTTAGTATATCCATTACACCTTGGGAGAGGTGTAGATCAGCAAACTAACTCTTCAAGAGCCAGGCCTTGAGATTGAGAGATTTGAGGTTCGGGTACCAAACCCTCCCCTGAGCACAGGTTAACAGGCTGTGATTCCTGGGAAGACACAGGGGAATATGGACTGCTAAGGATAGTAGGAGTGGATACCAGGGTTGTCTGGCCCAATCTGGAGCAATCAGGATCATTTTGCAGGATTGAGATCTGATTTTGACTAAGACTTTGAACAGGAGAGGGAAGGGGGGGAAAAGCATAGAGAAACTTCCCTTCCCAATTGAGAACTAAGGCATCCAGAGGGACTGAGCCCAACACTGGGGGCCTGCAGCAAAAAAGGGGAAGTTGGTGATTGTCTGGGGCTGCAAAAAGAGCCATCTGTGGGGTGCTCCATCTGGAGAATATCACCTCCAAGACCAGGGGATCCAGTGACCATTTGTGATGGCCCTGAGATATCCTGCTGAGAGCATCAGCCAGGACATTGTCCTTGCCTGGGAGGTGTACTGCAGTGAGGGAGGTGTTCAGGGAATAAGCCAGAGACCACAACTTCATTGCTTCTGTGCACAAGGCCGTAGACCGAGTGCCTCCTTGCTTGTTGATATACCACATTGTGGTGGTATTGTCTGTTCTGACGTGAATAACTTTGTTCTGAACAGATTTGGAAAAAGCTTGAAGTGCTAGAAATACTGCTCTGAGTTCCAAAAGATTGATGTGAAGCACAGATTCCTGAGGGGACCACAACCCCTGGGTACTCAGCTCGCCCAAGTGAGACCCCCACCCCAAGAGGGAGGCATCTGTAATAATTATTAGAGGGTGGGACTGAGTGACAAAGGGAACTCCCTGTCTTAGACTGTTCTGATCCTGCCACCACTGTAGGGCCTGGATCTGGGTTCGAGTCACTGGGATCAATTTGGTTAGAGGGTCTTTCTTTTGAGACCAAAAGGCTCTCAAATGGAACTGAATGTCCCTCATCTGAAATCTGGCTGCCTGCACCACTGCGGTGGAAGCAGCCATGTGCCCCAGGAGCTGCAGAAAATACCTTGCTGGTCGAGACACCTGCAGGGTGAATGAGGAGGCCAGTGTGATAAGGGTCATTGCCCTGTCCAGGGGAAGGAAAGCTCTGGCCTTCTCTGTATCTAGCTCTGCGCCTATGAAGGTGAGGAGCTGAACAGGCTCTAGAACTGACTTTGAAAGATTCAGAAGGAAACCCAAAGAGGTGAGCAGTTGCTGAGTTATCTGTAGGTGTAACTTGACTAGGTCTGGGGACTGGCCTATTATGAGCCAGTCATCCAGGTATAGGAAGATGGCAATCTTTTGCCTTCTTAGAGAAGCAACTACTACTGCCAGGCATTTTGTGAATACCCTTGGAGCAGAGGTTAGACCGAAGGGCATTGCTCTGAACTGGTAATGGCCTGAGGTACTTTCGATGGGAGCTTCTGATGAGAATATGGAAGTAGGCATCCTTGAAGTCCAGGGACACTAGCCAGTCCCTGGCCTTAGAGAGGTAGAATAATTCCCAGAGTCACCATTTTGAATTTTGGTTTTAAAGGTGCTTGTTTAAGTATCCGAGATCCAGGATGGGCCGCCATTCTCCTGTCTTTTTGGGGGTAAGGAAGTACCTGGAGTATAACCCTTTGCCCTGGTGTAGGGGTGGAACCCTTTCCACAGCTCTGAGAGCCAGGAGGGAAGAGACGTCTGCCTCTAAGGCAAGTGCCTCTGAGGGATTTGCAGGTGGAAAGGATCTGGTTCTCAGCTTTGGAAATGTTTTGAAGCCGAGAACCAGTCCCAGCTTTACTTCCAGGACCCACTTGTCTGATGTTAGAGACTCCCCAGTCCTGGACAAGTATGCCAGCCTGCCCCCTACAGGCAGTGGAGAATCGGCCCTGACAAACCCATCAGGGTGCCTGTTTGGCAGGGGTTTTGGCTAAGGGGCGGAAGCAGGTTTGCATGCCCCTTCTGCCTCTCCCTCTAAAGAACCCCTTTGAGCATAGGCAGAAGAGGAGGCCTGGACTTGGTAAAAAGGCCTATGAAAAGGCCTGCCCCTGAGGAGTGGCCTGCCTTTCCTTGGCCGGTGCACTCCTATAGGTGGTCCTATATTCGTCCATTTTCTTCATGTAATTCTTTGTGTGCTCCCCAAACAGAGAATTACCCACAACAGGAAAATCCATGGCCTTAGTCTGGGTATCCTGTGACAGGCTAGTACATCTGAGCAAAGCCATTCTACGAAGTGCCACAGATGTAGCAATGACTCTAGATGACACATCATTTAGAGTCCACTGCAGCATGGAATTGCACCTTGGATGCCTCAATACCAAAAGCAGCCACCTGCTCCAGCTCCTTGGCAAGCTGGCCAGGACCTGTTTTGCTAAAGCCATGAGTGTCCCATCTGGATTTTTGATACCTAGCAGTATAGGCCATATAGTTGGCCTGTCTGAGTCCCAATGATGCTGCCATGTACTGTTTCTTTGCCATGGCATCAATCCTCCTGGAGTCCTTGTCTGGGGGGTGTGAAGCCAAGGGAATATTTGCCTTATCACAGGCTGCAGCCTGCACTACCCAAACATGGCTGCATTGTTGTGTAAGGAACTCCATATCTGAGCCTGACAATGTATACATCTTGTCCATTCTTTTATCCACAGGAGGTATAGTATTAGGAGTCTTTAAAATCTTTAATGTCCGTTTCCAAAAAGATTTGTGTAAGGGAATGGACAGCCTCTTAGACTCTGGGATATTCATCATTTCTACAAAGTCAGGCTCCTCCTGGTCATCCACAGCTTCTTCCATAGGAAGCTGGAGGGTTTCAGCCACTTTTTTATAAAACATAAAATGGGAAGGGGACTCGGAAAGCCTAGGAGGAGACGCCCCTGAAGGTCTGTCTGGGTCAATGGGCACATCCAGACTTTCAAAACCACATTCACTTTCCTCATACTCCTCTTCCTCCTCCTCCGGGTCATAATATTCCTCTAAATCATAATCTTGAACCGGTGGAACCGGCCGAACCGAGCGCCTCCCTGATGGTGCCGGTTCGGTCAGAACTGGGGAAAGAGACTGCACAATTTTTATCGCTTTGGCTATTTCTTCAGCGGTTGGAGAACAACGTTTTGGATCCACACCTTTTCCGTTCTTGTTCTCTTAGCCGGAACCAACTCCTCAGAATCGGCTCTCCTTTTGCCCGAAGAAGTCTCGCCCTGGTCAGAGGGCAATCCTTCTGGTTCGGTTTGAACCGAACCGGGCTGGTCATTCGGTTCAGCGGACTTTTTGGCCTCCCTTTCCCTGAGTCTACCAACTCTCTTTTCTAGGGTAGCTGCAGGAAAATTTTTTACAAATCTGGCAGTCTGCATTGAGGTGGTCAAACCCCAGACAATAAACACAGGTGGTGTGAGGGTCCAGCCTTATGAAACTTCCCCACACACACCATGATGTTAAAACAGATGGGCCAGTTTTTCTTTTGAGTTTCTCAGACATTGTACCAGTCCTAGCAAACTTACCCTTTTAATAGCAATCCATGGCAAGACCCTCTTATCGGTTCCTGACCGTGTTACGGGTTGTGGAAAAAACTAAAAATCTTTTTTTTTAGAACGGATAAGAACCGGTAACCACACACTAAAAGAACAAATAAAGATTTAACAACTTGATCGGTTCAAACCGAACCGATGAACCGTTTACAAGTTCCACACAGAAGAGAAAACAACAACATATCTAGTACTCACAAATACCACAGAAAAAGACTGAACCGACAGAGTTCTGGTTTAAAGTCGGTCGAAGCAAAGAAAAGCGGTGTAACCGACAAACTGAACCCGACAGAAGGAGAAATCTCCGGAGCGACTGTTCAGTGGGGCGGAGTAAAGAATCTGATGGTTTGAGTTTAAACAGCAACAGACAGAGTCTCAACAGAGCTCGAGCTCAGTGTTCCATGCCTGGCATGGAAAGTTAACTTTCATCTCTGGGGCAGTTCGAAGGTTGGGACTCAATGCTATTGTCAGAATACAGCAAGACTTCATGTTTGAAAGGAGCGATCAGAATCATTCTCGCTCCTTCTAAGGCTAGTTTCTGCAATACTCATGGGAGCAGAGGAATTGTGGGAAAAGCACAGACTTAGATTGTCCTTCCAATTTGAGAGAACGCTAACCAAAGCGCCTCGCTTCTGGAACGAAAGGAAAGCAAAAATACAGGTTACTCACCTGTAACAGGAGTTCTAGGAATGGTATATGTTGTTCATCCACACTCATTGGCAGGTATCCTTGCCGGCATAAATCTTGCGGAAAGGTCTTCGACTTGCTCCTCCACCCACCGGGTGGTATAACTCGGCTCCGCCCATGGCGCCCAGATCTGGCCCGCTGGAGCTCAGGTTGTCTTGTCCGGCTCGGGGAGGTCGGGTGGGTGATGTGGATGAACAGCATGCCATTCCTAGAACTCCTGTTACAGGTCAGTAACTCTATTCTGAGGACATGGATATATTGTTCATCCAACATTGGCAGACTCCTAGCAGTTCTCCGGGAGGAGGGAGGCAAGGCACACCCCAATACTTACTTGGGAGAGAGAGACTGGAGGCCGAGGCCCCCAAAACCCAGCATCCCGGCGTGACTCCAAGTGGAGTGTGGTAATGGGTAACCGAAGGTGTTGCTGACTTCCAGGTAGCAGCCCTGCAGATTTCCTGGATAGGACGTCCCTGGAAGCAGCCACCGCTGCAGCAGTATGGCGGGTAGAATGAGCTCTTATCCCTCTGGGAGCTCCATGCCAGCCAACTTATAACAAGAGATCTATGCAGGAGGGTTACCCACCTGCTTATCGTCCGCTGGCTGCAGGTCTGCCAGAATCAAGCTTCAGCGTGGTGACAAACAGCTGGCGAACCTCTCCCGAATTTCAGCCGTCGCTCCTTATAATAAGCGAGCGCCTTCTAGGGTCCAGAGTATGGAGCCTATATTAAGCCTCGAGGTGTGATGGGGTAGAACACGGCAGAGTCAACACCTGGTTAAGGGTGAAACTCCAGACACCACCTTCCGGAAGGAATCTCCTGGTGCGAAGAGGACAACCTTGTCCCTGTGGAAGACCAGGTAAGGAGACTCGAGTGGAGCGCCTGGAGCTCTCCATCCTTCTGGGCTGACGTGATAGCCACCAAGAGCGGTCTTCCACGACAGGTGAGAGAGGCACACCTGTGCATGAGTTCCAGATAGGCTTCGCCCATGAGCTTTGCCAATACCACAGCAGATCCCGCAGGTGGGGGTTCCCGCACTGGAGGAAATGTGATCAGGCCTTTGAAGCGCCAGACCACCTTCTCCTCGCCACTGACTGCTTCCCGCCCGCCACCGGTAAGCAGAGATGGCTGCCAGGTGCACCCTTAGGGTCGTCGGCCTAAGCCCTTGACTAGAAAGGGACCATAAATAGTCCAAGATGCTTGCCAAGGAACAGGAGGAAGGGTCCAAGCCCTGCCTGACACATGCTGTAACCTTTTTCATTTGAAGGTGCAGCAGTGTTTTCTGGTCGACTTTACGGACGCCTCAACTACATTGAGGACCTCGGAAAGACCCAAGGCCTGGAACTCTGGCAGCCAGGAACCAGGCCGTCAGGTGCAGGGATTGAAGGTCCGGATGGAACACCTTCCTGATTGACTGAGAGCAGGTCCGGAGGCGAGCTGGAAGCTGCAGCGAGTCCTGGAGCTGAGACTGAGGAGATCTGGGTACAGAACTGGCGAGGCCAGTCTGGGGCTATCAGAATCACCTGCGCCCTGTCCCTCCTCGCCTTGAGAAGCACCTTGTGGATCAAGGGAAATGGGAGAAAGGCGTAAAAGAGGCCGGGGTCCATTGCCTCGAAGGCATCCCCTGCAGCGAGCCCTGCTGGGGGCGGGCATGGAACAGACTCAGCTGCGTTCTCCTGAGGCAAACAGGTCCACCTGAGGTGTGCCCCAAAGGGAGAACAGATGCTGTACTACCTCCGGCAGGAGAGACCACTCGTGGGATGCAGCCCCTATCCGGCTCAGGGCATCGGCCAGGGTGTTGGAGGCTCCTGCCACGTGAATGGCTAGGAGATCCGCCTCAGGCTGCGCAGACAGTGACCAAATGTCGAGCTTCCTTGCATAGAAGCATGGGCCAGCGTCCGCCCTGGCGGTTTAGATAATACATAATGCAGTGGTATTGTCCGTCTGGACTTCGGACCACTTGACCCGGAGGAGCGGGCAAAAGGCGGTGAGAGCTAGGCGGACCGCTCGGAGCTCCAGCAGGTTGATGTGGCATCGGGACTCTCGCGGGACCAGAGGCCATGAGCCGATGTTCCCCAGATGGGCACCCCAACCCATCAGAGAGGCATCGGTCGACAGAGAGACCGTCATTTCAGGCGAGACTGACGGATGCCCTCCTGCAAATGATCTGGAGACGGTCCACCACTGGGCGTTCCACATCCCTAATGTCTACCGACACAAGCTGGTCAAGGGATCGCAGCATTGTGACCACTGGCTGGCCAGTCCCACTGAAGGGACGCATGTTCCAGCGGCCCAACGGACCACGCTGGTGCAGGCCGCCATGAGACCCAGGAGGCGCAGGAAGTCCCGGGCAGGCGCAGTGCCCAACCAGAAATGATCGGGCAAAGGAGGAAAGAACCTCGGCCCTGTCCGCCGGGAGCAGCTCTGGCTCGAAGAGAGTCGAGCTGCGCCCGATGAATAGAATCACCTGCTTGGCTCGAGTTCGACTTGGCCTCGTTGATAAGGAGGCCCAGTTGAAACAGACCTGGAGGGCCAGATCTGGACCTCCGCCTCCTTCCTGGAGGAGCTGCTATCAGCCAGTCGTCCAGGTAGTGGTACACCCAGACCGCGCCGTTAGGAATGCTGTCACCACAGCCATGCATTTGGTGAAGACCCTGGGAGCTGGAGACAAGCCGAAGGGCATGGCTTGGAACTCGAAGAGGATCCTTCCGCTCGGAAGCGAAGGAATCTCTGGTGAGACGGACCGGATAGGGACGTGAAAAGCAGCGTCCTGCAAGTCAGAGAGCAGAACCACCGCCAGCTTCCAAGGATGGTATATCTGAGCCAGAGTGACCATCCTGAAGGTTCGAGACCTTAGGAACTTGTTTAGGTGTGTAAGTAGAATGAGGCGCCAGCCCCGTCCGTTCGGAACCAGGAAGTACCTGGACACAAACCCTGGGTCTGAAGGAGGGTCCACCTCCTTCTGGAGGAGGAGGAGCGATGTCGGCTCGGCGAGCCGCCAGTGAGGCTGGGGATCCCGAAGCCCCGAGGCGGCGGCTCTGAGTAGTGCCTGCTCGAGATTCCAGAGGCAGGCCTCTTCCCCTACCTCAAGACCCACCTGTCCCGTGGTAACAGCGGACCAGGTGAACAGTGCGGAGCCGCCGTCCCCACGGGGACAGGGGAATGAGTGGCAGGGGATGGGGGCGACACCTCAGCCCGTCACTGGTCAGGCTTGGAGGAGGGACCGCCGAGGGACCTCCTGGGCCCTTCCTCCTTGCCTCCTGTTAGAGAGCCGGCGGCTTGGGTTTGGGATGCCAAGGCCGAGCCTGCTGGCCCTGACGTTACTGGGTCAGCGCGCCGAGGGCACAGAAGGACCGAAAGGAGCTTAGGCTGTGGTTTGCGGCCTTTGTCCTTCTGAGCGGAAGAGACCCGAGTCAAGGTGGCATTGGACTTCTCGATCCTCTGCAGGTGACCTTCCACCCCAGGGCCGAAGAGGTCAGTCCCCAAAAGGGAACATCCGCCAACTTGTGCTGGGTATCCAGTAAAGGTGGATATCCTCAGCCAAGCCCACCGGCAACATAGCCACTGCGGCCGCCACCGATCTGGCACAGGTCCCCTATATCCAAAGCAGTCTGGAGCTGCTGTTTGGCCACTGCCCTGCCCTGGTCCCGCACCTGCTTAACCGTAGTCTGCAGATCGGGCGGGAAGATGAGGATGACCTCATCCAGGAGCCCAACAGGGCATAGAAAAATGTGCCATGAGGGCCGAACTGGCCTGGCGAAGGCCGAGAGAAGGGCCATAGCGTAGACTTCTCACCGACATAGTCCAATTTCTTGGACTCCTTGTCAGGAGGTTTGTCCACATCCCTGGCGTTGCCGGTAGCGCGGCGCTGTCGATGGCGCCAACCCCCTCAGCAGAGGGTGTTCAAACCGGACAAGGAACCGTAGGGAACGCATACTTCCTGGCCATCCTGGCCAGAGGCTTAGGGCAGGAAGCAGGGCGCTGCCAAAGCTCCAGTGCCGGACCCACTATGGCCTCGGCCACGGAGAAAGGCCTCAGTGGAGAATCCCCTCGGTCCAGAATCTCTGTGAGGGATACACTGGCCCTGTTGGAAGCAGGTTGAGCTCCATCCCGTAGACTCGAGATGAGCAGAGCTAAGAGTCCTAGGAAGACGGACGGGCTATCGTCCATTGACCTACCTCCTGAAGACTCCAAGTCCAGTCGCTTGGAGAAAAGGAGGAATCATCTTCGGGACTCTGAAGAGATCCTCGAAGAGCTGCCTCTGGCCTGAGCCACCCTTCACCTGCGAGGTCGGTCGGGAGTGAGGGTAACACTGACAACCGATGGGAGGTAGACCCTTAGCCGACCGAGAATCCTTGTTGGGACCTAGGTGGTGGCTGTGGAGGCGGAGGTTCCACGGAATCGGTTGGAGCAACTGGTTTGGCGTAACAACCGGCCTGGGTATAGCTCCTCTCGGATAAGATAGAGGGTTGTGTCGGCGTTCGGTGACAGCCATAATGGCGGAAGGCGGCGGGGTGAAGCTTATTCCGACCAGGAAAGCTGTTGCAACATAGGTCCTCGTGCCGTCAGCGTAATTTCTGTGAAGCCTCCCTCATCGAGAGGAGGGCGAGACGGCGCCGCTTACAGCGATGCCGGACCGAGACCGCCTATGACCCAGGTGGGATCGGCTGGACCGCGAAAGGTCGGACCGAGAGTCCCGGAATTTCCGAGGTCGGTGCGGGGGAGGTGTCGGCCCCGGAACCGGCCTCCTTCGGCTCGGATAAGGTCCATCCGAGGCTCCGGAACCGGAGGCATAGGCGACCACAGGATCCTCAACTCCTCCAGGGAACGGGAGAGAATCTCGGCTGCTAAAGCGACAGCCCGTCCAATGGGTCGAGAAAAAATCTCGACTTCGTCAGTAGTCTCGGTCAACTGACCTGGCCAGGGGACACCCGTGAGGCCAGTGGCGAAGCAGTGACCAAGCCAGTAATCGACGGCCGAGGAGAGGACCTTTCCGCTCCCAAGAGCGTCGACGGAGGACTTACCCTGTCCCTCTTTTGGACCGAGAATAAGGTCCAGCAGACACAAGCCCTTCTCCTTTAGTGGAGAGGGACAGACAAGCTCATAAAAGAAGCCGTGTAGGAAGAACCCAGAAGGCGGGATAAATGCCGCGGCCGAGGAAGATAAAGCCCAGCGCGCCTCCTCCTCGGCGACCATCCGCTCGAGGCTGATCCGCTTCGAAATACGCGGACACCGCCAACGGGCCTCCTTGGACTCACGGAGAAGCGCTACCGGGGCGGCTGGTGTCGTGGCGCGCCGGTCTTGAGGGCGTGGGCGAGAAAGATGAGCACAGGTACCACAAGCCTGCGGGTGCGTGCTCAAGGCCTAAACAGTGAACACCGTGGAGTGTGGATCCGTCGAGACATCTTCTGCCCATGGGCATCTCCAGATCGAGTCGATTTGTCCCGCCAGCCGCGAGATGAAGACGAAGTCTTTTGCAAAATTTATTTTTAAATCCATAAGCGGAGTAGGAACCAGTGCAAGCATAGGCGTTAAGGAGGAACTGAAGCTTCAAGCGGTAAGGAAGATCTGGCGTCATGGGGGCGGGCCGAGTTATACCACCGGGTGGGTGGGAGAACAAGCTTGAAGACCTTCCGGCAAGATTTCAAAGCGGCAAGGATACCTGCCAATGAGTGTGGATGAACAACATATCCATGTCCTAAATTACAGGTTACTCACCTGTAACAGGGAGGTCTAGGAATGGTATATTTGTTCATCCACTCTCGAAGTTCATGCCGCTTAAACTCGCGGAAATCAATACCCACCAGTGTCGGCTCAGCCTGGAACTGGGCTCGCTGGAGCCAGGTTACGTGCGCGTCAAAAGCCGGGGAGGCGGGTGGGTCGTGTGGATGAACAACATATACCATTCCTAGAACTCCTGTTATAAGTAGGTAACCTGTATTTCTAGGACATGGATATGTTGTTCATCACACTATCTAACGAACTCTAGCAGTTCTCCGGGAGGAGGGAGGCAAGCGCACACCCTTACTCAGGAATAAAGACTGGAGAACAGAGGCCCCAACCAGCATCCCGGCGTGACCCAAGGTCGATGTGGTAGGGGGTAAAACGGTATGTGCCAACTTCCAGGTAGGAGCCCTGCAGATATCCTGGATAGGGGCATCCCTGGAAGCAGCCACCGATGCAACAGAAGGGTGGGTAAAATGAGCACTTATCCCTCTGGGAGGCTCCATGCCGGCCCACCTATAGCAGAGATCTATGCAGGAGGTGACACCCGCTCATCAAGCCAGCGCTGCAGGTCTGCCAGGTGCGGCTTCAGCGTTGATGACAAACAGCTGGCGAACCTCTCCCGAATTTCAGCCTACGGCTCCTGAGGCGAGGTGCTCAAATAGGGTCCCCAATGGCGCCTATATGCGGCCTCCGAAGGTCAATGGGATTGAGCAGGCACACACAATACCCGGTTAGTAAACTGCTCCGCCACCACCTACGGAAGGAACTCGGGTGGGGCGCAGGACAACCTTGTCCCTGTGGAAGACCAGATAGGGAGACTCAAAGGAGCGCCTGGAGCTCACCCAGCCTTCTGGTTGGTGTGGTAGCCCCCGAGAAGGTGTTGTTCCACAACAGGTGGGAGAATCGCACCTGTGCATAGGTTCAAACGGCTTTCCCATGAGTTAAGCCCATACCAGCATAAGATCCCACGGAGGTGGAGATACTCTCCCCGGAGGGGAAGTGTGATCAAGGCCTTGGAAAAGCGCCAGACCACCTTTCCTGTGCCGACTACCTTCCGGCCCGCACCCGGAGGACAGGAGTGGCTGCCAGGAGCACCTTAAGGGTCATCGACCGAAGCCCTTGCTAAAGAAGAACGGACCACAGGTAGTCCAGAATGCTCGCCGAGGAACAGGAGAGGGGACCAGGCCCTATCCTAACACCAATGGAGAACTTTTCCATTTGAAGGCATAGCATATCTGGTCGACTCCTGGCAGGACGCCTCAACATTGAGGACCTCACCGGAAGACCCAAGGCCTGGCCACTAACCGCACAGGGACCACGCGGCCAGGTGCAGAGACTGAAGGTCCACACCAAATACCTTCCCCTGACAACAGAGATTAGGACCGGGCAGGCAGGAAGCCGCTGAGGAGAGCCGGATACCAGAGCTGGCAGAACCAGTCTGGGACTACCAGAATCACCTGCACCTAGTCCCTCCTCGGCTTGCCTGTGGGTCAAGGGAAATGGGGGAGAGGCATAGCAGAGGCCCGGGGTCCGCGGCCTCAAAGGCATCCCCTACAGCGAACCCTGCTGAGGGGGGCAGGCATGAGACAGTATCGGCCTCGCATTCTCCCTGGAGGGAAAAAAGGTCCTCCCGAGGCGTGACCTAGAGGGAGAAAGATTTTGTGCTACCTCCGGCAGGGAAGACCACTTGTGAGGCGCAGCCCTTATCCAGCTTAGGGCATCAGCCAGGGAGCTGGAGGCTCCTGCCATCGAAATGGCTAGGAAAACTGCCTCCAGGCTGCGCACAAGGCCAAATGCGGAGAACCTCCTTACACAATGGCAAGGGGCTCATCCGGCCCTGGCAGATTAGGTAGGACATCGTCGTGGTATTGTCCGCCTGGACCTAAACCACTAGACCCTGCACAAACAGAGCGAAACGGTGCGAGCTAAGCGGACCGCATGAAGCTCCAGCAGGTTGAAATGACTTCAGGACTCCAGAGGGGACCAGAGGCAGTGCACTCTGTGTTGCCCTTGATGGGCACCCCCACCCAGAGATGCATCGGTCGCTGAAGACCGTCGACTCGGGGTGGACGAACGGGATGCCCTCCTGCAGATGAGCTGGAATGGTCTGCCATAGGAGAGCGTTCCCCAACCCCTGGGCTACTGTCACAGGCTGGTCCAACGGATCGTAGCGTTGTGACCGCTGGCTGGCCAGCCACCATTAAGGGGACGCATGGACCGGCAGGTCCAAACGGACCACGCTGGTGCAGGCCACCACGAGGCCCAGGAGGTGCAGGAAGTCCCAGGCAGGGTGCAACTGCCCAGTCAGACATGACTAGGTAAAGGAGGAAGAACCTCGGCCCTGTCCGCTGGGAGCCGAGCTCTGGCTCGAAGAGTCAAGCTCTGTCCCGATGAAAAGATCACCTGCTTTGACACGAGTTCCGACATGGCTCCGTTAGAGGGGAGACAGGTCTGAGAGCAATCTAGAGGGTCAGAACTCTGGACCGCCCCACCTCCACTCTGGAGGGGTTGCAGTCAGCCTGCCATCCAGGTAGGGGTACGCCCGGATCCTTCGGTGCCGCAGGAATGCTGCTGAGAAGAGACCGAAGGGTATGGCCTGGAAATCGTAGAGAGATTCCCCCCGCTCTAGAAGTGGAGGAGTCTCCCAAGAAACGGACGGATCGAAGTGTGAAGAATATGTCCTGGAGGTCCAGGAAATACAGCCACACGCCACGTTCCGAGGATGGGATATCCGAGTCAGAGCGACCATCCCGAAGGTACGAGACCTTAAGAAGCTGTTCAGGTGGTGCGGGTCAAGGATGGGGCGCAAGTCACCTATCCATTTGGGGACCAGGAAATACCTGGACACAAACCCCGGGTCTGGAGGAGGATCCATGACCTTCCTGATCACCTCTATCTCGAGGGGCAGGGCAAAATCGGCTCGGCGAGCCAACAGCGAGCTACGGACCCCGCCGCGCCGAGGCGGCGGCTGTCGAAAGGTGGGGCCTGCTCGAAATCCAGAGGCAGGCCTCCCTAAGCACCTCCGACACCCAGCGGTCCGTGGTGATAGCGGACCAGGCGGAGGAGGGCAGAGCAGTCTCAACACGGGGGAACCGGGTAGGGGTGACGAGGCCAGGGGCAGCGCCCCTGGGCCCATCACAGAGCAGCCTTGGAGGAGGGACTGGCCAAGGGAGCTCGCGAGCCTTTACCGCCTTGCTTCCCTTTAGAGGAAGCCGCTGGCTTGGGGTCAGGATGCCAAGCGGAAGCCTGCCGGCCCTCATGCTGCTGTTGATGGGCTGGTCGTGCCGCAGGGGACGAAGAGGCTTACGCAAAGGTTACTGGCGGCCCTTGTCCCTCCGGGCAGGGGTGACCGAGTCCAGAGTGGCATTGGACTTCTCGGTCCCCTGGAGGTGTCCCTCCACTCCAGGGCCGAAGAGGTCAGTCCCCAATAAGGGGATGTCCGCCAACTTGTGCTGGGTATCCGTCGAGAAGGTGAATATCCTCAGCCACGCCCTGCAGCACATTGCCACCGCGGCCGCTACTGACCTGGCACAGGAATCACCTATGTCCAAAGCTGCTGCTTTGCCACTGCCCTACCATGGTCCTGCACCCACCGGACCGTGGTCTGCAGGTCGGCCGGGAGATGAGAGCACCTCATCCAGGGAGCACAAAAGGGCGTGGGAAAAATGTGCCATCAGTACGGCCGAGCTGGCCTGTCTGGGATCTAGGGAGGATGTGGCGTAAACCTTGCGCCAGACATAGTCCATCCTTTTGGACTCTGTCGGGGGGCCTATCCACATCCCGAGAGTTCACAGAATGCTGGAAGACGTATCGGTAACTAACCCCTCAGCAGAGGGGTGCTCCGAAAAACCCGGCAAAGAATCGATAGGGACAGAATACTTCCTGGCCGAGGGCGCAGGACAGGAAGTAAGCCGCTGCCAAAGCTCCAAGGCCGGGCCGACGATGGCCTCAGCCACCGGGAAGGCCTCCGAGGGTGCACCCCCTCGGTCTAGACTCTCCATCAGGGGATAAGAGGCCCGTTTGGACACGGGTTCGAGCTGCATCCTGGTGAACTCTGAGATAAGCCTAAGCAGACCCAGAAAGGACGATGGGCTGTCGTCCACAGACTGGTCCAGGGGAGGACCCTGGGCCCTCCCGTCTGGGGAACATGGAGGAGTCGTTGGACTCCGAAGGGTCTGCAAAGAGCTGCCTCAGGCCTGAGCCACTCTTCACCCGCCGAGGGCAGGCGGGAGTGAGGGTGACAGACAACCTGTGGGACAGGTCGTGACCCAACCGTGGTTCTACCGTAAATCGGTGGGGCAGCAAGATTTGGTCAAACAACCGGCCCAGAAGTGGGCACCTCGACTGCAGCGAGCGGTTGCATCGGCCGTTCGGGCGGCAGCTGCTTGACAGACGGGGAATGAATCTGAGTAGATAGATTCCCGGATAACAGCAACTGCTGCCACATGAACTCCTCGTAACGTCGACGCCATCTGCATCGAAGCCTCTCCTCATCCGAGGAGGAACTGTATTGCCACTTAACTCGGTGCCCTGACAGATCGCCCGAAGTCGGTGGGAGCGGCTTAACCAAGAACAGGACAGAGACCAAGACCCAGATCCTCGGCGAAACCGTGGGTGGGTCCGGGAAGGAGCGGGGGACACCCGCTCTTCCCTCGGCTCAGACGGAATGACAGAGGACTGCCGCCCCGAAGGTGCAGGCAGAACCTCGGCCTCCACCGGGGAAACTGGTGAAGCGTTGACAGCTCTTGCAGTCGACCGCCCGGGTGACAGGTTGAGAGAAGACTCGACAACGTCGACGGGAGTCATGGTCAGCTGGCCTGACGGGGACATCGTGAAGCCAACGGCCTGAGCCGCAACCTCGACCAAAGTCGAAGGTAGGCAGACAGGGGAAGGGGACCTCTCCCGCTCCTACAAACGCCGACGATGGGACTTACCCTGTGACTCCCTTGACCTGGGCCGAGAGGCAGGTTCCGATGGCCCCTCTCCCTACGTGAAGAGGGACTGGTGAAGCTCCTTGAACGAAGCCGAATGAGAGGAACTCAGAGAGCGGGATAAAAGCCGTGACCGAGGAGGAGGGGATGCAGCCTTGGCTGCCGCCTCCTCCAGGGAGAAGGAGAGAAAGAGCTGCTCAGCCGAGACAGCCGACGTAGACACCGCCCGACGAGCCACTAAAGGTTTTTCTGGTGCAGAAAAAAACTCAGGTCGCCCGAGCCCTGAACGGGCCGCACGATCCCCCAGGACATTGGTCGAAAGGGTGCAGCACAATTCGCAAACTTGTGGATCATGGTCCAAGTCGAGGCAGTAAACGAACATGGAGTGCGGATCCGTCCTGGAGGTATTCCACCCGCCCAGGCGCCTCCGAGAGCAGGGAAACGAATGGTCCATCGCAGCTGCGAGGGAAAGACCACCGAAGTTTTAGAAAACTTCCAAACTAAATTCGGACGAACCAAATCATCAGTAACCAGTCGAAAAATGCAGAGCGCTAAGGAGGGAACCTGAGCTTCCAAGCAGTAAGGAAGATCTGGCGTCATGGGGTGGAGCAGAGAGTTTTACCACCCGGGTGGGTGGGAGGAGCCAGCTTGAAGACCTTCCGGCAAGAATTAAAGCGGCAAGGATACCTGCCAGAAAGTGTGGATGAACATATCCATGTCCCTAGAACCAGACACTCCCCTGGTGGAGTGATCTTTAACCGGGCCCAGAAGGGGCTTGTGCTTCTCATAGCAGAAAGACAGTGGACAATGCATTTGGAAATTGTCTGCTTGGACACCGGTCTATCCAAGTGTTGTGGCGCAAATGCCACTAACAGTTGCTCCGATTTACGGTGATTAGCTGTATGCTTCAGGTAATACCTCAGCATCCTGTGGATGTCCAATGTGTTAAGGACAGCTTCCCTCTGTTAGAGGGAGAAGGGAAATGAACTGGAAGGTCAACCGACTGGTTGAGGGTAAACTCAGAGACCACTTTTGGAAGAAAGTTAGGGTTCGTTCTCAGGAAAACGCTTTCCCTGTGGAAAATTAATTACGGCTCTTTACACATCAGAGCCTGAAGCTCGGAAACTCTTCAAGCAGACGTAATGACAACTAAATAGCAAACCTCCCAGGAAAGATATCGCAGCTCACAATCTGCTGTGGGTTCAAACGTGAAGGGGGGGTCAGCTTCTCCAACACAAAAAGGAGGTCCCAGGGTGGGATAGGATCCCAAATGGGAGGTCTCATGTGAAGAATCCCTCGTAAAATGGTGTGGGCCACATCCAACTTGGCTAAGGCACTGTCTTCCGAAAGGGCGTGACAAGCCGAGATGGCCCATGTGCACCTTTACGGAGGACTAGCTCAAGCCTTGCTGGTATAAGGAGAGGAGAGGAGATGCTGTAGAGCAGAGTTCACGGGTCAGATAATGGTATCCAGATGATGAGACAAGGCCCATAAACAGAGCTGCTTCCACTTTATAGCATATGTGGAGCGCGTGAAGGGCTTTCTTGTGGACACAAGTACGTCAATCACCTCTGGAGATACCCTGTACCTGTATTTTGCCAAGTCCGAGGGAGCCAAGCATGAAGGTGCAAGGATCAGAGATCGGGATGGACCAGCAAGCCCCGATTCTGGGACAGCAACTGCGAGCATATTGGCAGCAGAACTGGAGGTTCCATGGATAGCCGCTGAAGTAGTGGGAACCAAATCTGCCGAGGCCATAGCGGGGTAATCAGAATCATCCGTGCCCCCTCAGTCTGTAACTTCAACAGAACCCTCTGGATGAGAGGGAAGGTGTAAAGAAACCTCCCTGCTCAGCAAAGGAACAACACATCTGGCCAGAAAACACTAGGCGCAGGCTCTCACGAGAAGAAAACTGGTAATTTGGCGTTGCATGGCGACGCAAACAGGTCCAGCTCTGGACGACCCCATGTGACCAACAGCTGATCCGCTACTGATTGCAGTAGCTCCTAGTCGTGCACCTTGGACTGCGACCTGCTTAGACTGTCAGCCAAGCAAGCAATAATGCCTGACAGGGTGGGTGGTATTGGGCAATACCGGACCGGCCAGGGGCATAATGAGGCCCGCCCACCCTGGAGAGCACTATTGTGCTTAGAAAATGGATAACTTTTTTTAATGTTAAAAAAATAAACAATTAAAAACCTCTGAAAAAAGCTTTGCTGTAAAGTAGTTCCTCTACCACTATAGAAAATAACCAGTAGAGGGTGCTGATGCTTGTTTTCTGTCCCTCTAGGCAGCCCACCCCCGCAGCGGTTGTTTGGGGAAGTAGTTGCATCTATGTTTATGTTTTTTTTTGAAAATGTATAGCTGAGCAGAGCTTGAGGAATGTTAATATTAGCGTGAACTTCACAGTGCCATTAAGCTAAGGTAAGCTGATACAGTAGCTCTGTTTGCTCCTAATAAGATCGTAAAAAGGAAAAAAGCAGTTCGCTATTAGTTGACTTCATCCTCCCTAACCCCCCCCCCTTTGCTGAGTGCTTCATTTTTTAGCCCGTAAACGGAGTTACGGTCACGATCCCAAAAGAAGCAAAACTAACAAGGAGCTGCTGCCGGCATTGCTTTGAAGTGAGCAGTAAGGTTTTCAAATGACTTTTTTCTGGTGAGAGAAGTGAATTTAAAACATTTGTTTATGGCTCTGGGTTGCTGCCATCAGTTTGTTGTCTACAGTAAGGCACCCAACCAGTTCCTACAAGCACAAGCGCTACAAATCAAAAGTTTCAATCTGGATAGAGCGGGCAGCTGAGTGGAAGCACGAGAGTGAGGTCAGCTGTCTGACAGTGGTGGGCATAAAACACAGTAAGCTGTGAAAGTCTGGGTGAAGGTGGCAGTCAAGTATGGCGAGGCAGTTTACCCGGGTAGTCTAGATAGTTGTTACTAGGTATGATTTATTTATTTCTGGGAGGTAGCCAGTGTTTGAAAGGCAGCTCAGGCTAGTACCGCTCCCAACTACCTTCTGTGAATAGTCGAGTGCTGCACATTTTGAAACCAGAAGTTACAACAGGCGGTTCCATGAAGTCGATCACTATGACAGCTTCCCATTTGTTTGCCTACTTTTGTTTATGTGGCTAAGTCTTTATTTTATATTCATGGAGTTGTTAGAAAATTCAGGCAAGGGGGCGCTTCTCAAGGGGGCACTGTCTCGCCCAGTCATCATTGGTCACAGTGAGAAGCAGCATCATTCACGGGGCATTGAACAAGAGGTAGTGTAGTTAAACAATGTTTTTTTAAAAGAAACACTATAGGTAGGAATTAACGCATCTGAGACGGTGTGTGGCAGTCAGGAAGCTGGTATGGGGGGGCAGTTTCTCTCGCTTAGCGAGATAAAAAAATGGCGGTGATTTAAATTTAAAGTGGGTTATTTGGGCCAATGAGCAATCAGGGTGGGCACAGGGATAGTTGACTGGGTAAAGGGGCACTGGGGATGGTACTTTTTATTTACTGGGCGTCTGTTGAAAGTTAATGTACCCCCCTGGCAGGGGATCCAGCCAATCAGAGCCCAGGAAGTAAGTCCACTTTCTAAGTCGTTTAAGACACTTGGAACGTGCACCGTGGACAGGGAGATGTGCCGCTCCAGTGCCCAATACCAGACTCTCATCACCTCCCTGCACAGGGGGTAAGAAAGAGCGCCCCCTTGCTTGTTGAGATAGAAGACTACCGCCACGTTGTCCGTCTGAACTAGAAGAGAGCCTGGTACAAGATCTTACTAAAAGGCGTGTAGCGCATTGAGGACCGCTCGCATCTCCAGGACATTGATGTGGTGTTCACGCTCCTTGGGTGCCCAAATGCCCTGCGTTTGCTGGGCCCCCAGGTGCACTCCCCAACCCAAATCTGAGGCATCTGTTGAAAGGGTCTGATTTGGGGCTCCAGACGAAAGAGGACCCCTTTTTCCAAATTGAGTGGATCCATCCACCAAAGAAGTGTTCTCCTTATTGGCTCCGACTCTGACCATGTGGTCCAGGTCGTCTTGAGCACTGATCCCACTGCACCCTTAGCATCCACTGTGGGATTCTCATGTAGAGACGGGCCAGAGGAGTGACTGAAATAGCCGCCACCATGTGCCTTGTAAGTCTGAGGAAGATCCTTGCTGGGACACAAGGAGTTACTAGGACCGATCTGGCTATTTCCCCGCAGGCGATCGCTCCTCTCTGGGGGTAGGAAGGCCGCGCCCTGGAGCAAATCCAGGCACGCTCCGATAAAGAGTCATTGGCTGGGCTCTGGGGAAGACTTTGGAAGGTTCAGGGTGATCCCTAGGTCTCGAAAGAGAGTATGTGTCAGAGCTTGAAGCAGGTGTGACCTTGACGGGCCGCGAGCAGCCAATCGTCCAGGTAAGGGAAGACAATGCCCCCGACGCCTTAGAGCCGCAGCCACTACTGCCAAACATTTCGTGAAGACTTATGCGGAGGAGAGGCCAAACAGAAGAACTCGAAACTGATAATGTTCCCCCGGAAGCGGGACCTCGTGTCTACGGAGAGAGCCAGTCCCCTTGGTGCAGCAGAGGAAGAAGACCTGGAAGGGTAACCATCCAGAACAAGCTGTACTCTATATATAGAGTTTAGATCCAGAGTATTTTTTGGGACCAAGAAGTGGGAATATTACCCTTTTCCCCACTGCCACAGGGGGACAGGTTCTATCGCCCTTTTTTGCAAGAGGGCCTGTATCTCTCCTAAGAGAGGGATGAGAGAAGGAGGATATCTGGAGAACCTTGGTGGAGTGTCTGGAGGAACCTCCGTGAACTCAAGTGTGTCCTCTCCTTATGATGTCTAGGACCCATTTGTCCGCAGTGATTGAGCTCCATCCCTGAAAGTATAGGGAGAAGTGACCCCCTACCACCTCCCCTGGGACCTCCATCGGAGGAGGGGGTCGGAAGAGTCATTAGGCGGAAAGGCCTGGGAGGATTTGGGCCCATGGGGAGGAACACCTCCAGGCTGCTAGTTGCCGGCTCTCCTCAGACAGCCTCCTCTCTGGCCCCGCTGACTGCTACAGGCTTGACCACCTAAGGACTTCTGAAATGGCTGCTTTCGCTGTTGCTGCTGGTCTCCACGGTACATTTGGAGGACCGATCAGATGGATTTACCAGACTCGTGCAGATGAGAGATAAGGGACTCAGTCTCCTGCCCAAATAAAACAGTACCCTGGAAGGGTAAATCCTGGGCTGCAGATCCTGGTGAAAGCCAGAGACCCTCAACCAGGAATGGCACCTGAGGCAGACACCTGATGCTCTGGCTGCCGTATCTGCAGTATCGTACGAGGCACGCAAAACATGAGTGCCTATGTCAGAGCCAGATTTTAGGACGTCCAGGATATCAGTGTTCTTCTCGGAGTCCGGCAAGGTGTTAACCAGCTCTTGTGCCCGCTCCCATAGCGCATTCTGGTACTGGAACATATGAGACAGGAAATTCAGGGACCTTATTGAACAGGTGGAGGCAGAATACACCTTCCTGCAAACCTGGTCCAGATAACGAGACTCCGGATCAGGAGGCTGCAAGGTGAGGTGATTGGGCTGCTTAGATTTGTCATGAGCAGCAGTGATCACTGAAGAGTCCACCTGAGGGTGCTTGGCCAGAAATGGTTCATCCCTCAGGGCTCTGTACAGCCTGTCAGATTTCTTTGGAACTGCCGGGACCGAAGCCGGATGCTTCTAGGTTACTCTGGTGAGGTCCTGGAATGTGTCCACCAAAGGAGGAACCACCAAGGGCTTAGGCTTCTTTTGCCTCAGGTACTTAGCCAATCGCCGGCGTTCCGGATACAGGCCCTGTGTCTCCCACTCATTGGAGGCCTGGATGTGCCTCATGAAGTCCATGAACGTGGGATCATTAGGAGGCAAGCAGGGCTGGTCCTCTTCCAGGGAACCAGATTCCTGAAAAGGAAGAGGAAGAAGAAGAGGAGGAAGGGTTACTGGGTGATGAGTAGCCAGGCCTATCCCTATGGCTAGCCCCACTCGAGCGGGTTGGTCCGAAGACAGACATCGGTCACGGGACCGATGGCACAGTGGACACAGGTCAGGGGACAGACGGGAGCAGTCCTAACAGAACGGGAACAGCTCCTGATGCAAGACCTGACCTGGCATCTGCTACCTGATCTGGTAGAGTGCTACTGACCGTCTCCAGACTGTCAACGGGAATGAGCCACAGGAGGAGGTGTAGGCGGCGGCCTCTTGGGGGTCTTCCTCGGCAAAGACGCACCTCCTGGCTGTGGTTCACCCGAAGAGTCTGGAACCAGTGACGGGGCCTCCGCTTCTGGACCTGCAACCACCAGAAAGAAAATAGATCCTGGAGCCCGTCCTTCGAAAAAAGAGGCCGCTTTCTCTGGAAATGGAATATCCGCAACAATGACCTTGGAAGGAGAGTTCCCTTCTGAGCACCGGGGGAAGGAGGACTTAGAGGATGGAGACTCAGCCCCTTCACCGGCTGCATCTGGATCCGTTGCCCCATTACCAGGCGTTGGTAAAGAGACTGATGACGGGGTACCGACTGGGGGCGCCGGAGTGTCCTTTGACTCCGAAGGCGCGCTCTTGACTGGCGGCACCCGAGGCCTTGGAGGGCAGGGCCAAAGCTTGCGCCTCTGAGGACTTCATGGTGACCCTTAGCGGAGTCACCTTCGGCTTCGCAGGCCTCTCCCCCTGAAGGCCCAGCCTTAGCCTGGTCTTTAGATTTAGGACACTCACCAGAGTCCATCAAACCATGGGCTTTCTTGGGAGAAGGCCGCAAGCAGGAGTAAGACTGGGACCTGGACCGGTGCCAGGACAGACTAAGGTCTTTTTCGCGGGACTACTTGGTTTCATCCTTTTTCTGCTTCTCCACTGATGTGTGCAGGTCCATTTTCTGTTCAAGCAGGAACACCTTCAGGGCCTGTAAGCGGCGGATCAGAGTTCAGCTGGTGAACTTCTTGCAGGACGAACAGGCCAGTGGCAAAAGACGCACTGTTTGTGGCTATCTTTAGACGGTATCTGGTGGCTACAACCACACTTGTTGATATGGGGTCCCGACGAGGAGACTGAGGATTGAGAAGACATACATCGGTAGGCAGAGAAAACAGTAGAATCTGGAGAAAAAAAAATGCTCAAGAGTTTTTTTTACTGGGCTGGCCAGCCAAGTAACAGGAGCTCTTCACGTGAGCGGGATGCAGCAGGAAAAGAACTGGGGTGGAGCTGGGTCTGCCCCCTTATATACCAAGGCTGACGGGGTGGAGCAGACGGGGGGGGCCGGCCCTGCTGGGTACTGCTAGCTGAAAAGTTTTCAGGTGGGTCCTAGTGCCTGCACCATAGTCCTGGTTGTAATAGCCTGCTGCAAGAGCTCCCACTCGAAGTAAGATCATTAAACGTATTTACCGCCATCTCCTCAGGAGCCAAGCAAGAAGGTGAAGTGACCTCAGGTTGGGATGCACCACAGGACCCTGTGACAGAAGGTTCATCTGAAGGAGAAGCTGTTTCAGGGAGTCTGAGTAGCAGGAACCGTATCTGCAGAGGCCAGAAGGGGGCCATGAGAATCATTCTGCCCCAGTTCTAGTTTGAGCAGTATCCTCCGAGTTAGAAGAGGAGGAAATGCGTATATAAAGCGTTTTGTCCACCGCAGTTTGAATACATCCTGACCAAAAAAAAAAAGCCAGGTCCTGGATTTTTGGAGCAGAAGACAGGCAGATTGTTGTTGAGTGGGGAAGCAAAACGGTCCAGGTCTGCAGTTCCCCACTCTGAAGAGTGACTGAATGACAGCCGAGTCGGGAGACCACTTGTGAGGATCTGCCTCTGTTCTGCTGTGAAGGTCTGCCAGCTCGTTTTGTACTCCTGGCAGGTAAACCACCTGAATCAGAGTCCTGTGTTCCAGGCACCATTCCCACACTCACTGCAAAATGAACAGAAACAGACTGACTGCAGATAAGGACCACTTGGCCCACCCAGTCTGCCCATTTCCCTACCTACTGGTTAAGCTGCAGATTCTAGTTAACCAACAGCCTACTTCCTGCAACCCCCAACTATAATTGCCTTGTGTCTGTCCCATGCATGTTTGAATTCCCCCACTGTTTTAGACCCTACGACCTCCTCAGGAAGGCTGTTCCATGTATCCACCACTCTCTCCGTGAAAAAAAAATTTCCTCACATTACCCCGGAGACGTCCCCCCTCTATCTTTAAATTGTGCCACCTTGTTCTTACACATCTCTTTCTGAAAGATGCTACCCTCTTGGCCTTTGTTGATTCCCTTGAGGTACTTGAACGTTTCTATCATGTCCCCCCCGTCCCTCCTTTCATCAAGAGTATACATACTAAGCTCTCAGTGTCTCTTCATATGGCTTCTGCTGCAGAGCCTGCACCATTTTAGTTGCCCTCCTCTGGACTGATTCCATCCTGTCCATGTCCTTACGTAGATGAGGTCTCCAAAACTGCACACAGTACTCCAGATAGGGTCTCACCAACTGTCTGTACAGAGGGATAACAACTTCCCTTTTCCTACTTGTGATGCCCCTTCTTATGCATTAGGTATTTCTGCTCAGTTTTTACTGAGGAAGAGGAGGGTAATGAGTCTGAAGGGAGTACAAGGGGTGAGAATGGTGCAGAAATGGACACAAGTCCCTTTACACGAGAAAGGGTCCTGAAGGAACTGGAAGCAATAAGAGTTGATAAAGCAATGGGGCCAGATGGGGTGCACCCAGGGTCCTTAAAGAACTAAGAGGTGGTGGCTGAACCTCTGGCTATCCTGTTTAGCGATCACTGGAAACAGGGAGGTACCCAAAGACTGGAGGACAGCAGATGTAGTCCCCTTATACAAAAGTGGGAACAAAGAGGAAGCGGGGAACTACAGACCAGTCAGCCTCACCTCGGTAGTGGGGAAGATCATGGAAGCACTACTGAAGTAGAGATTGGTGGAACATCTGGTTGTCAATGGACTACAGGACCCAAGGCAGCATGGTTTCACCAGGGGGAGGTCATGTCAGACCAACCTCATTGAATTTTTTGACTGGGTGACTAGGGAGGTGGATCAGGGGAGGGCAGCGGACATGGCCTATCTGGACTTCAGCAAGGCCTTTGACACTGTGCCACATAGAAGACTATTACACAAACTGGGGAATATGGGTGTGGGCAGGACAGTAGTGTGGTGGGTAGGTAACTGGCTGGGTGGCAGGACACAGAGGGTGGTGGTAAATGGCTGTCACTCCACAGAGGAAAGAGTGACCAGTAGGTACCACAGGGATCAGTGCTGGGACGGTCCTATTCAACATCTTCATCAGTGACATGGCCTGGGACCTAGAAGGCAGAATTTCACTGTTAGCTGATGACACAAAGCTCTGTAACAGAGTAGACACACCAGAGGGTGTAGACAGAATGAGAAGCGACCTACAGAAAATTGAAGAATGGTCAGGGGTTTGGCAGTTGAAATTCAATGCAAAGAAGTGCAAGATAATGCACATGGGGCACAAAAACCCTGGCACAATATATCAGTTGGGGGGTGAGGATATAGCATGCACCAAGTAGGAAAGGGATCTTGGAGTTATCTCTGATTACCTCAAGGCAGGGAAAGTGTGACAAGGCAGCAGGTAAAGCAAATAGGATGCTGGGATGTATAGGCACGGGCATCACCAGCAGGAAAAGGGAGGTCATAATTCCGCTATACAAGACACTAGTGAGGCCCCACCTAGAGTACAGTGTACGGTTCTGGAGACCATACCTACGTAAGGACATAGACAGGGTAGAGAAGGTTCAGAGGAGGGCAACAAAGATGGTGCATGGATTACATCACAAGTCCTATGAAGACAGGTTGAAGGAACTGAACATGTACTCCCTGGAGGAGAGGAGGGAGAGAGGGGATATGATAGAGACATACAAGTATCTTACAGGGAGGAACAGGGTGCAAGAAAATACAGGTTACTCACCTGTAACAGGAGTTCTAGGAATGGTATATGTTGTTCATCCACACTCATTGGCAGGTATCCTTGCCGCTTTAAATCTTGCCGGAAGGTCTTCAAGCTTGCTCCTCCCACCCACCCGGGTGGTATAACTCTCGGCTCCGCCCCATGACGCCAGATCTGGCCCGCTGGAAGCTCAGGTTGTGCGTCGAAGCCGGGGAGGTCGGGTGGGTCGTGTGGATGAACAACATATACCATTCCTAGAACTCCTGTTACAGGTGAGTAACCTGTACTTCTAGGGACATGGATATGTTGTTCATCCACACTCATTGGCAGACTCCTAGCAGTTCTCCCGGGAGGAGGGAGGCAAGACGCACACCCCAATACTTACTTGGGAAAGAGAGACTGAGAACCGAGGCCCCAAAACCAGCATCCCGGCGTGACTCAAGGTCGATGTGGTAGTGGGTAATGAAGGTGTTTGCTGACTTCCAGGTAGCAGCCCTGCAGATTTCCTGGATAGGGCGTCCCTGGAAGCAGCCACCGTTGCAGCAGTATGGCGGGTAGAATGAGCTCTTATCCCTCTGGAAGCTCCATGCCCGCCAACTTATAACAGAGATCTATGCAGGAGGTTACCCACCTGCTTATCGTCAACTTGGCTGCAGGTCTGCCAGATCGCGGCTTCAGCGTGGGTGACAAACAGCTGTGAACCTCTCCCGAATTTCAGCCGTCGCTCCTTATAATAGCGGCGCCCTTCTAAGGTCCAGAGTATGGAGCTATATTCCGACCTCGAGGTGTGATTGAGGTAGAACACCGGCAGAGTCAACACCTGGTTAAGGTGAAACTCCGACACCACCTTGGAAGGAATTTCGGGTGGGGCGGAGGACAACCTTGTCCCTGTGGAAGACCAGGTAAGGAGACTCGATGAAGCGCCTGGAGCTCTCCCATCCTTCTGGCTGGATGATAGCCACCAAGAAGGCGGTCTTCCACGACAGGTGAGAGAGAGCACACCTGTGCATAGGTTGAATGGCTTGCCCATGAGCTTTGCCAGTACCAGCAGTAGATCCCACGGAGGTGGGGGTTCCCGCACTGGAAGGGAAATGTGATCAAGGCCTTTGAAAAAGCGCCAGACCACCTTCTCCTGCGCCACCGACTGCTTCCCGGCCCGCGCCCGGTAAGCAGAGATGGCTGCCAGGTGCACCCTTAGGGTCGTCGACCTAAGCCCTTGACTAGAAAGGGACCATAAATAGTCCAAGATGCTTGCCAAGGAACAGGAGAGGGTCAAGCCCTTGCCCTGACACCAAATGGAAAACCTTTTCCATTTGAAGGCATAAGCATTTTCTGAGTGCGACTCATACGGGGACGCCTCAACTACATTGAGGACCTCGTCGGAAAGACCCAAGGCCTGGAACTCCTAGCAGCTCAGGAACCAGGCCGTCAGGTGCAGGGATTGAAGGTCCGGATGGAACACCTTCCCTGATTGACTGAGAGCAGGTCGAGGCGAGCTGGAAGCTGCCGCCGAGTCCTGGAGCTGAGACTGAGGAGATCTGGGTACCAGAACTGGCGAGGCCAGTCTGGGGCTATCAGAATCACCTCGCCTTGTCCCTCCTGCGCCAGAGCCCTTGTGGATCAAGGGAAATGGGAGAAGAGCGTAAAGAGGCCGGGGTCATTGCCTCGAGAAGGCATCCCCTGCAGCGAGCCCTGCTGAGGCGGGCATGGAACAGACTCAGCCAGCGTTCTCCATGGAGGCAAACAGGTCCACCTGAGGTGTGCCCCAAAGGGAGAACAGATACTGTACTACCTCCGGCAGGAGAGACCACTCGTGGGATGCAGCCCCTATCCGGCTCAGGGCATCGGCCAGGGTGTTGGAGGCTCCTGCCACGTGAATGGCTAGGAGATCCGCCTCCAGGCTGCGCACGAGTGACCAAATGTGGAGAGCTTCCTTGCATAGAAGCATGGAGCGCGTCCCGCCCTGGCGGTTTAGATAGTACATGGTCGTGTTATTGTCCGTCTGGACTCGGACCATTTGACCCCGGAGGAACGGAGCAAAGGCGGTGAGAGCTAAGCGGACCGCTCGGAGCTCCAGCAGGTTGATGTGGCATCGGGACTCCCGCGGGGACCAGAGGCCATGAGCCCGGTGTTCCCCCAGATGGGCACCCCAACCCATCAGAGGCATCGGTCGATAGAAGACCGTCGGCTCGGGGTGGACAAACAGGATGCCCTCCTGCAAATGATCTGGAGCGGTCCACCACTGGAGGCGTTCCACATCCTCTATGTCACCGACTAAGCTGGTCAAGGGATCATGGCGTTGTGACCACTGGCTGGCCAGTCCCACTGAAGGGGGCGCATGTTCCAGCGGGCCCAACGGACCACGCTGGCGCAGGCGCCATGAGACCCAGGCGCAGGAAGTCCCGGGCAGCGCGGTGCCCAACCAGAAATGATGAACCCAAAGGAGGAAGAACCTCGGCCCTGTCCGCCGGGAGCAACGCTCTGGGTCGAAGAGAGCCGAGCCTGCGCCCGATGAATAGAATCACCTGCTTGACTCGAGTTCCGACTTGGCCTCGTTGATAAGGAGGCCCAGTTGAAGCAGACCTGGAGGCCAGATCTCTGGACCCTCCGCCTCCTTCCTGGAGGAGCTGCTATCAGCCAGTCGTCCAGGTAAGGTACCGGACCCCTCGGCGCCCTTGAGAATGCTGTCACCACTGCCATGCATTTGGTGAAGACCCTGGGAGCTGGAGACAAGCCGAAGGGCATGGCTTGGAACTCGAGAGGGATCCTCCGCTCGAGACGAAGGAATCTCTGGTGAGACGGACGGATAGGGACGTGAAAACACCGGCCCTGCAAGTCCAGAGAGCAGAACCACCCGCCACGGCGTTCCAAGGATGGTATTATCTGAGCCAGAGTGACCATCCTGAAGGTTCGAGACCTTAGGAACTTGTTTGGAGTCGTGTGGGTGAGAATGGGGCAGCCCCGTCGTTCGGAACCAGGAAGTACCTGGACACAAACCCTGGGTCTCGAAGGAGGTTCACCACCTCTCTTACCACCTCCTTCTGGAGGAGGAGGCGATGTCGGCTCGACGAGCCACCAGTGAGCTCGGGATCCCGAAGCCCAGGCGGCGGCTCTGAAGAGGTGGTGTCTGGAATTCCAGAGGCAGGCCTCTTCCCACCACTCAAGACCCACCTGTCCGTGTAACAGCGGACCAGGCGAACGGAAGTGCGGAGCCGTCCCCACGGGGGACCCTAGGGATGGTGTGACGGGATGGGGCGACACCCCTCAGCCCGTCACTGGGCAGGCTTGGAGGAGGGACCGGCCGAGGACCTCCTGGGCCCTTCTCCCCTGCCTCCTGTTAGAGGAAGATGGCGGCTTGGGTTTGGGATGCCAAGGCCGAGCCTGCTGGCCCTAGCGTTGCTGGGCGGCGCGAGGGCACAGAAGGGACGAAAGGGCTTAGGCTGTCGTTTGCGGCCTTTGTGGAGTCCCTGGCCGGAAGAGACCGAGTCCAAGGTGGCATTGGACTTCTCGATCCTCTGCAGGTGACCTTCCACCCAGGGCGAGAGGGTCCAGTCCCAAAGGGAACATCCGTCAACTTGTGCTGGGTATCCCGGTAAAGGTGGATATCCTCAGCCAAACCGCATGACGCACAGCCACTCT
Source organism: Neoceratodus forsteri (assembly GCA_016271365.2). Taxonomy (NCBI): domain Eukaryota; kingdom Metazoa; phylum Chordata; order Ceratodontiformes; family Ceratodontidae; genus Neoceratodus; species Neoceratodus forsteri. The sequence continues at coordinate 88,357,496 of JADMNL010000028.1, forward strand.
GCGGCCGCCACCGATCTGGCACATAGGTCCCCTATATCCAAAGCAGTCTGGAGCTGCTGTTTGGCCACTGCCCTGCCCTGGTCCCGCACCTGCTTAACCGTAGTCTGCAGATCGGGCGGGAAGATGAGGATGACCTCATCCAGGGAGCCCAACAGGGCATGAGAAAATGTGCCATGAGGGCGGCCGAACTGGCCTGGCGAGGGCCGAGAGAGGGCCATAAGCGTGGGCTTTTAAGCCCGACATAGTCCAATTTCTTGGACTCCCTTGTCAGGAAGGTTTGTCCACATCCACCAGAAGCGTTGCCGGCTGGCGACGGCAGTCGGTAACAACCCCTCAGCAGAGGTGTTCAAAACCGGACAAGGAACGGTAGGGACCGCATACTTCCTGGCCATCCTGGCGAAGCGCGGGGCAGGAAGCAGGCGCTGCCAAAGCTCCAGTGCGGACCCACTATGGCCTCGGCCACCGGAAGGCCTCCGCGGAGAATCCCTCGGTCCAGAATCTCCGTGAGGGATACCTGGCCCGTTTGGAAAGCAGGTTGAGCTCCATCCCGGTAGACTCCGAGATGAGCCGAAGCAGTCCTAGGAAGGACGACGGGCGCTCGTCCATTGACTGACCTCCTGAAGACTCCAAGTCCAGTCGCTTGGAAAAGGAGGAATCATCTTCGGACTCGGAAGAATCCTCGAAGAGCTGCCTCTGGCCTGGAGCCACCCTTCACCTGCGAGGTCGGTGGGAGTGAGGGTAACTGACAACCGATGGGGTGAACCCTTGTGACCGACAGAATCCTTGGTGGAGCCAATTAATGGTGGCTGTGGAGGCGGAGGTTCCACGAGATCGGTGGAGCAGCTGGTTTTGACCGAACAACACGGCCTGGGTCCTCGGATAAGATGAGGGTTGTGTCGGCCGTTCGGTGACAGCCATAATGGCGAGAGAAAGGCGGCAATGCAGCTTATTCCCGGCCAGGAGGCACTGTGCAACATAAGGTCCTCGTGCGTCCCGGCGTAATTGCGCTTGAAGCCTCCCTCATCGAGGAGGGAGGGCGAGACGAGGAGCAGCAGCCCTTGCGCACCGCTGATGCAGGTGCCAGCAGACCGCCTATGACGGTGGGATCGGCTGGACCGCGAAGAGGTCCGAGACCGAGACCGAGAGTCCCGGAATTTCCGAGGTCGGTGCGGGGAGGTGTCGGCCGGAACCGGCACTCCCTTCGGCTCGGATGGTCCATCCGAGGGCTCCGGAACCGGAGGCATAGGCGAGCCCACGGGATCCTCAACTCCTCCCGGGGGAACCGGGGAGAGGGGAATCTCGGCTGCTAAAGGCGACAGCCCGTCCAATGGGTCGAGAAAAATCTCGACTTCATCGGTGGGAGTCTCGGTCAACTGACCTGACGGGGACACCGTGAGGCCAGTGGCCGAAGCCGAGCGGTCGACCGAGGCCGACGGTCGACGGCCCGGGGAGAGGGACCTTTCCCGCTCCCAAGAGCGTCGACGGAGGGACTTACCCCTGTCCCTCTTTTTGGACCGAGAATAAGGTCCAGCAGACACAGGCCCTTCTCCTTTAGTGGAGAGGGACAGACAAAGCTCCTTAAAAGAAGCCGTGTAGGAAGAACCCAGAGAGAGCGGGATAAATGCCGCGGCCGAGGAAGATATGACCAGCGCGCCTCCTCTTCGAGCGACCATCGCTCGAGCTTATCCACCGGAAACCCGCCCGCCGCGACACCGCCAACCGGGCCTCCTTGGACTTCACGGAGAAGCGCTTCTCGGGGCGGCCCAGTTGCAATCGACGCCGCCGGTCTGGGGGCGTAGGCGAGAAGATGAGCACAGGTCGCAAGCCTGCGGTCGTGCTCAAGGCCTAAGCAGTAGACACCGCGTGGAGTGTGGATCCGTCAGGACATCTTCTGCCCGCATGGGCATCTCAGAAATCGGGAGTCGGTTGTCCTCGCAGCCCCGAGGGATAGAAGACTGAAGTCTTTTGCAAAATTTATTTATAAATCCGCAAATGGAGAATAGGAACCAGTCACAAGCGCGGGCGTTAAGGAGGAACCTGAGCTTCCAGCGGTAAGGAAGATCTGGCGTCATGGGGGCGGGCGAGAGTTATACCACCGGGTGGGTGGGAGGAGCAAGCTGAAGACCTTCCGCAAGATTTAAGCGGCAAGGATACCTGCCAATGAGTGTGGATGAACAACATATCCATGTCCCTAGAAACACTTTTTAGCGAAAAGATGTTCCAGGACTAGAGGGCATGGGATGAAGTTGGAGGGACGACGATTCAGAGGAAACATAAGAAAGAATTTCTTCACAGAGCGAGTGGTGGACAAGTGGAACACCCTGCCAGAGGAAGTGGTGGGGGCTGAAACAATCACGGGATTTAAGAATGCATGGGATAGACATAAAGGAATTCTGGAGGTCAGGGGTAAGGGGCAACAGACTTCTAGGAAAACAAACTGAACGTACAAGCTCAAATGGGCAGACTGGGTGGGCCATAGGCCCTTATCTGCCGACACTGTCTATGTATCTATGTATCAGTATCCCCCTGGCACTCTTTACCGACTTTTCACATTGCTTACCCACCTTTAGGTCATCTGATATGACTACCCCCAGGTCCCTTTCCATTTTTGTTGTTGTTAGTACCTCCCCTGCTATTGCGTACTCTTCTCCTGGGTTTTTGTTTCCCAGGTGCATTACTTTGCACTTCTTTGTATTGAATCTAAGTTGCCACATGTCTGACCATTCCTCCAACCTTGCCAAGTCCCTTCTCATCTTTTCTACCCCTTGTGTATCAACTCTGTTACAGATCTTTGTGTCATCTGCAAAGAGGCATACCTTTCCCTCCAGACCCTCTGCAATGTCACCTATAAAGATGTTAGAGGACTGGACCCAATACTGAGCCCTGAGGTACTCCACTAGTCACCCCTTTTCTTCGGAATGTGTTCCACCACTACCACTTCTGTGTCCTGTTGTGCAGCCAGTTATACCCAAGCTACCACCATGGGAACCGCTCCAAGGCTGGCTAACTTGATTATTAATCTTTTGTGCGGTACTGTGTCAAATGCCTTGCTAAAGTCTAGGTAGGCCATATCCACAGCCCCTCCCTGGTCTATTACTTTGGTCAACCAGTCGAAGAAATCAATTAGATTCGTCTGACATGACCTTCCAGCTGTAAATCCATGCTGCTTTGGGTCCTGTGCCCCGCTGGCCTCTAGGTACTCAATAAATCTTTTTTTCCAGAAGTGATTCCATCATTTTCCTTATCACTGAGGTCAAACTTACAGGTCTGTAGTTTCCCGCTTCTGCCTTGCTCCCACTTTTGTGAAGGGGAATCGCATCTGCCCTCTTCCAGTCCTCAGGTGTGTACACAGAGTGTACACCATCCTGTTTGTTGACATAGTACATCACCGCCTTGTTCATGTAAAGGAGAATGTGCTTGTGACAGAATGTCCTTCAAAGCTCTGACTGCATAAAGGATGGCTCTCATTTCCAGGAAGTTTGTGAAATTAGGACTCTCGAGTCCACGTACCCTGCATGTGAAGATCCCTGCAGTGAGCCCCAAACCCATCAGGCGCGCATCCATGGTAATGGAGATTTGATGATCCAGAGGGGTGAAGGGATATCCTTCCAGAAGGTTGTCCTCCTGAGACCAGGTGAGTGACCTCTTCGGCCGTTTCGTCACCTTGATGAGAAAGGACTGGGGGTGAGTGATTGGGGACCACTGAGGGATGAACATCCACTGAGAGGTTCTCATGTGAAGACGAGCCGGGGTACAGTGAATACCGAGGATGAGACTAGGGCTAGAATCTGTTGCATCGAGAGAGCTCGAACCGAGCTGTGCTCTGATGAATCAGGCCATCTGTATGATATCGCTCCTTCTATTCTCTGGAAGAAAACTTCCGTGCAGGAAGTGTCCAGAAGAGTTCCTATGAAGAGGAGCTTCTGGGAGGGCTGCAACTGTGACTTGCTGAGGTTCAGCAGGACTCCCATGGACGCAAGGAAATCTGAGAACATGGCCTCCAGAGTCTTGCCTGGAGGGACTTGCTAGAAGCCAGTCATCCAGATATGGGAATACTTGGATTCAGATTTTCCTTAGATGTGCTGCAACAACTGCACAACACTTTGTAAAAACTTGAGGCGTAGAGGACAGCCCAAAGGGCAGGACTCTGAATTGACAGTGTTCACCCAAAGCCATGAACCTTAAGTATTTGTGGTGATTTGGGTGTATGAGAATGTGCTGGTAGGCATCCTGCATGTCCAGGGAGGTTAGCCAATCGTGTTGATGAATCAACGGCAGCAGGGTACCAAGCAATGTCATCTTTAACTTTTGCTTGTGAAGGAACTTTGAGATCCAGAATGGGGTGCATGCTGTCAGTTTTCTTTGGGACCAGAAAGTAATGGGAGTAGAAAACTGTTTCGTTGGTCCAACGGAACTACTTCTATTGCCCTGTTCAGAAGGCCTTGTACCTCGGAAGCAAGAAGGTCTGACTGTGCGCATACAGCCTAGGGTGTCGTTTGGGAGCATGATCCGGAGGGGTTTCCAAAAGATTGAGTATCCATCGCTGATTATCCTGAGGGCCTATTTGTCTGATGTTATAGATTTCCACTGCTCGAAGAACTGAGCCAGATGTCCTCCCACTCGAGGAAGAGTCCCCCACGGGCAGCTGAGGTGGGACCTTGGTCGGAAACAAAAGGTGACACTGGGCGCTTTTGGGCCTTGTGCTGCCTTTTCTTCTACGGCTGAGGATTCCATTTTTTGTTAAAACCTCCTCTGCCTTTATCCTAAAAGGACTGACTGTGAAACTGAGGCTGGTTCCCAACCCTTCGAGATGGAGCGAGCGGAGGTCTGGCTGTCTTAATGGCAGAACTAGTCTTCAAAGTGGTCTCTAGTTCTTGTTCCACCAGAGGCCCAAACAGATACATGCCGTCGAAAGGTAAGGTCATGATTTGCAGTGGGGCGTTATTCGTGAAGCCCAAGGTACTCAGCCAAGAGTGGAGACTGGTGCAAATGCCAGCCACTGACACCCGGGAATCTATATCGAAAGTGTCCATTGCAGCTTTAACCTGTTGGTTATTGGACTCTATACCCCTACTTATGGTCTGAAGTAGCTGAGTAAACCTCAGATTCGGGCAGAGCTTCAACCATTGCTTTGAGTGAATGTCAAAGAACATACTCGTACTGTAAAATGTAGCCCTGGTAGCTGGCAATACGCATGCCCAGGGTTGAGGCAGCAAAGACCCTCTTACCGAAGGTGTCTATCTTGCGAGATTCTTTTATAGAATGGGATACAGATTTCTGAGGAAGGACAGCCTTATTCTCAGCCGGGACCACAATGGCATCAGCAAAGGCTTGAGAGACCAAAATGGGGCCATCCTTGGGAGGGGCATATTTCTTGTCTATGGACTAGGCCACAGAAGGAAAAAGCGCCGGACTGTTCCACACCATCTGGGAAAGAGTCAAAAGAAGGGTGTACTGGAGGGGTTAAATCCACAGGGATTTCTGGAACATGTACATATAGTAGGCGCAGACGCTTCCCAGGATCTACTTCTGTGGACTGAAGAGAAAATTTAAATATTTCAGCAGAGACTTAAAGGAAAGGTCCTCAACAATAGGCTCTGCAGGAGAACTGATCCCTGTCCCCAGGGCAGAATCTGCATAATCACCACCCAGCTGAAGATCTGTATTGGGCTCAAAATCATCAAACAGTCCAAGAGAGACTGCATGGACAGGAAAGGAGTGAAAGCCAGGAGGAAGAAGAGGAGGAGGAGAAAAGAATCAGACTAAAACCTCTGAGAGCAATGTAGCGCGCGCATGTCCCCAGCACCGAGAGAGACGGCGCAGACATATAAAACAGCTCCGTGCATGGTGCCGACAGGGCCTGCAGAGCCGCACTAGGTGCAGATGAGTAGTGCACTGCCACTGAATCCTCCCGCGGCACAGACAAGGATCTTTGCGCTGAGGAAAACAGCACCATACCAGAAGCCTAAAATCTATGATTGGAAAGCAAAGGAAGAGAACTGGCAGGAGATAAAGGCATCAGTGTGGACCCCTGCACTGCAGCCATGTGAGGAGGATAGACAACGGAGAGCAGAGTCGACAGCACCGAAGATGCAGCGAGACTAGCAGTCCTAAATGCCATGCCTGCTGATCTGAAACAGACAGGCCTTAAGGCCCTGGCGACTGACTGGTCGGCTTGGTCAATCGAGACAACCTCCGAGCCCACTGTTCCGTAAGAGCGGCCCAATGGTGAAACTGCTCATCGGAAGCCCCTGTAACAGGCAGAGAGGGGCTCCGATGTGGAAGAGGCTGGCTATCAAAAAATACAGGTTACTCACCTGTAACAGGAGTTCTAGGAATGGTATATGTTGTTCATCCACATTTATTGGCAGGTATCCTTGCCGCTTTAAATCTTGCCGGAAGGTCTTCAAGCTGGCTCCTCCCACCCACCCAGGTGGTATAAAGGAAAATTACGTACCTACCGTAATTCTTGATCTTCTCTTGTATCTTCACCATTCATTACTTCCTGGGTGTAAGCGAGAGGCGCACCAAATCACGAGAGCTTTTTTTTAAAGTTACCTAACGCCCTACCGAGAGCGACGCCATGCGCGAGGGGCGGCCGTTAGTAGGTGATCACTCCTCCTCCAACTCAGTTCTGTGGAGCCGGAGAGGCAAAATGAAAGCAGAAAATATAGATAGAAGCAGGCAAGATAGCCGAGGATAGCAAAAGCAAGGAAGAATGAACTGAAAAGGAATAAGCCGATGGAGGAAGGACAGAGGAGATAAGAACATCCTAGCCTAGGGAGGCAGGCCTCCTTACCCGGGCGACTCTAGGAGGAGAGATGAGTAAGGAAATGAGAAAATAGAAGAAGAAGAAGAAGAAAGAGAAGAGAGGATGGGATGTTGAAGGGACCAGAATGCCCAACGAGCATAGTTAGCTTGTAGCTGAAGGCTCACTAAAGGGAAGCAAGAATCCCGGAGATAGAGCTGAAGAGAGGTTCACCGAACCCGCTAGACAGACTCAGGAGGGCATAGTCCTCATCTTCAACATGCCATTGTTCTTGACACCTCGGGCTCCTGGCGGAAGGCCTTTAACTGGAGGGCAGCCGAGGAGGAAGAATAAAACCCCAGCAGCATGAGAGCGTGCTCAGGGTTTAGAAATGGAAAATGTAAGCCTTTCAGGCATTCCAAGATAGAACGGGACTCAGACTGACTGGCTAAGGCGGCCAAGGCTTAGGCTGGCTAAGACTGGATATGGTCAGCAGAGCTCTACTGTAAAATTGTCCAGGAGGACACTTAAAGGAGAAACCACTTAGCAAAACAGCGAGAAGGATAGCCTACCTTCTCATTTGCCTTCTTGTTTGATTTCTCCTATTCCTTTTTTTTTTTTTTTTACAGATGAAAAAAAAAATTTTAACTAGATGCATGACCCAGATACCAAGATGCCTATAGCAGTCGGAGGGATTCCCTCAGCATTTTTTTTTTTAGAAGAGAAAGAACAGACGTACTGCTCCTCTGCTCTGCAAGGCAAGAATAGAGGGGGGAAATTAGATTTCAGGGCAACTACCTGAACATGGGATTGCAGGATCAAACTGAATAGCCTGAGCCAGGCTAAACAACCCCAGAGGTATCTTGCCATAAAAATAAAAGAGATAGTTGTGCAGTCTGATCGCCAATGCAATCCATGAGATGGCCCATGAATCTTAGAGTAAATAATTTTCTGGATTTTAAACCCCCCAAGAAGATTTTTTTTTTTTTTACTTTTTGTTTTTTTTATTTTTGGAAAATGAAGCAATTTTCCTATAGTTTATATAATGCAGAGAGAGGAAGGAGACGGGAGGTGGAGAAGCCAGGAAGAGGCCACTGAGGGGATGGGGGGGCGTAAGAATGAATGGTGAAGATACAAGAGAAGATCAAGAATTACGGTAGGTACGTAATTTTCCTATCTTCCCTTGTCAATCTTCACCATTCATTACTTCCTGGGTGAGTACCAAGCTCCTCTTTCCCAGGAGGGGGAAGAGGCCATACCCTGAGGGAACAAGACCCCCAGCCTTCTGCTGGTGAGAAACAGAAGGAGAAGACCTGGCTTATTCAGAAAGCCTAAGTGGGAGAAGAGCTAGGAGGTGCCTCCCGAGGACGAGGAGACGGAGGGAGCCCCTGTAAAAGTCTCCTAGCTCTGGATGAGAAAAGACGGGTCCCCCAGAAGGCGGAGCGCATCACCCTACGCCGGGCCAGGGGTGACAACCTGGAGAGGCAGCCATGCCGTCCGCCTGATGCAGATCGCTGTCCCTGCAAGCCTGGAAGCCACCTCATTGGCGTCATAAGATGCCCTTGCTTGGTGTCTTGCCAGCTCCAGGCCTACCGCAGAGAGGGCAACGGCTTGTCTGGTTTGCTCCGTGTCAGGCATAGATGCCAGCAGCTGGGACATCATCGACCACAGATGCCGCTGTGAGCAGCGTGGTGAGCCTGATGTGATGCAATACATGCACTCTGCACGAAGAAGAGAACACTCTTGCTTCCAACGGTCGAACTGGAGAGAGTCCGAACCGTGGCGGTCGGCGCAGGCAACGGCGCCCAGAAGGAGTATCCAGGCATACCAAACCTGAGGACGGGTTGGGAAGGAACCTAGAGACTCAGAGGGGCACATACCTATGCTGGCAGTCCCCGGGCTGGGGAAGAAACGGCAGGGAACTGCCAGGACCGGATAGACGCCTCCTGGAAGGGGATAGGCCAGGAAGGTACCACCAGATGCTGGGCACTGAATTCACCAAGGAATTCACGCGTCACCCGTTCGGTATTGTCTCCGAACGTAGAAATCGAAGATCCCTCACCATCCTGAGGAAACGCTGATATTCTGTGAAATCAGCATCGGAGGACAGATGAGCAGGGGTTCCTCTCCCTCAGAGGAGGGAGGACGAGGATGATGGGAACTGGAATGTCAGAGGATTCCTGCGGCGGTGGGGAGTCGAAAGACCCGCTCATGCATGTAACTAACATATGAGGGGAAGGCCGACGCAGAACCCCTGAACTGCTCCCAGGATAACGGACCCGTAGGACCGACATGGCCTGGGAGCGGGGGTGGTGAAGGCAGAGAGATGGGAGAGGGGCACCTCCGAGGAGGCAACTGCTCTCTGCGAGGGCTCTGGAATCCGGGGAAGGGAGCTCTAGTAGGAGGGATCCCGGATATCAAACCAGGCCGCAGAACGGAACTCTGGGGAAGCGGAACCTGGAAGAGCCCTGGGGGAGAAACTCCCCTGTGACGACGCCGGGACTGCATGGATCCAGAAGGGCAGTCCACACAAACGCCGCCAGAGGACACCCTAGAACCCTGGGGGGAGGGGCGGGGCTCTGCGCTACGGCTCCTGGCCACCCCCCGAGGTGGCCAAAGAAGACCGAGCAGCAGGACGCCTGCCCCTCAACCCCTCGGATTCCGAGAGGCCCTCCTCCCGACTGCAACGTTCCCCTAACCCCAGAGGTAACAGCACCCGGAGTAGCTGTCACGGACCTCCAGAGGGAGCCTCCCTCAATCACCCCCATCTCCCCCCAGGACTCTCGGCCACCCCAGCCAGGAACCCTCAGGAGACGACGGCAAGGGGGACAGAGGGAGGGCCTGCAGCGCCGCCTGGTACCCCTAGCCACCGAGGACCCAGATTCGAAGAATGGGATGCCAGGATGGGTCCACATCTGAGTCATCGTCCTCCGAGGAGGACGAGACCAGCAGGACCGATGCTGGCTACCCAGGGTCCCCGAGGCCCCGGTGCAGTGCGACACCGCTGGCAGCCAGCTCGCAGCATGAAGGCCCAACCCCACCCCACAGCGTCCGCAGACCCGGCACCGCCCGGAGGAGGAGGAAGGCCGACGCGGGGCGGGCGGCGCACAGTCGGCGGCCAGGCTCATCGGCACCGCGAACGGCGCCGAGGCCAAAAAGCGGCACCGCCCTGATCACAGCGCCCGGATCCAGGCGGCGCCGGGATCTGAAACAGCGCCGCTGATCACCGGCACCGCGAACGGCGCCGGGATCAAAACGGCGCCGCGAGGCGGGCGTCGAGGGTCCACCGAGCCAGGCCCAGCCAAGGGCCCGACGGGGAGACTGCACCTCGAAGAGGTGACTGCCGAGGCGGTGTCAGCGCTACTGACCCGGAGGAGCTCAGGCTCCCCCAACACATGGAAGGGCCTCCCCTCGCCAAGAGGAAGAGACCCCCTCCTCCTCGGGACCGTATAGGCCGGGAGGACCGGAAAAGCCTAAGGATCTGGCAAGAGATTCCCTGACGACGCCGTCCCGAAAGTCGGCGGGGCCTTGCCGAGCTTGTCTGTATGGACTTGAGTGTGACGGTCCATCGAGAAACAAGCGTCTTAGAATCCATATGTGGTTGGGTCCCAGGCAAGACAGGCGTCATGCAGTCGAGGCAGATCAATGCCGGCGCCAGGGCACACCCAGCAGCATAGGGGCAGCCCGTCTTAGAAGAGCGTTTCGCTCCAGAACCCGGACATAACGCGAAATAAACAAGATTAAACACAGTCGGAAATACACCGGCGCCCGTCAAAGGAAAAAAGGAACAGTCTTACCGTGGCGTCAGTGTAGAAAAAAGTCGGATACGCACTTTTCGGTTAGCTACAGCGAACAGGTGCTGCCTCGGCGGGAGAGAAACAGAACTGAGTTGGAGGAGGTGGGTCGCTACTAACGGCCGCCCCTCGCGCATGTGATAAGCTCTCGAGGAGGGCGTTAGGCAACTTAAAAAAAAAAAAAAACTCCGTGGCAGTGCGTGCCTCCGGCTTACACAGGAAGTAATGAATGGTGAAGATTGACAGGGAAGATCTCTCGGCTCCGCCCAGCGCCAGATCTGGCCCGCTGGAAGCTCAGGTTGTGCGTCGAAGCCGGGAGGTCGGGTGGGTCGTGTGGATGAACAACATATACCATTCCTAGAACTCCTGTTACAGGTGAGTAACCTGTATTTCTAGGGACATGGATATGTTGTTCATCCACATTATTGGCAGACTCCTAGCAGTTCTCCGGGAGGAGGGAGGCAAGACGCACACCCCCAATACTTACTTGGGAAAGAGACTGGAGAACGAGGCCCAAAACCAGCATCCCGGCGTGACTCAAGGTCGATGTGGTAATGAAGGTGTGTCCTGACTTCCAGGTAGCAGCCCTGCAGATTTCCTGGATGGGGACGTCCCTGGAAGCAGCCACCGTTGCAGCAGTATGGCGGGTAGAATGAGCTCTTATCCCTCTGGGAGGCTCCATGCCCGCCAACTTATAGCAGAGATCTATGCAGGAGGTGACCCACCTGCTTATCGTCCGCTTGGCTGCAGGTCTGCCAGATGCGGCTTCAGCGTAGGTGACAAACAGCTGGCGAACCTCCCCAATTTCAGCGCCGCGCTCTTTGTAATAGGCAGCCCTTCTAGGGTCCAGAGTATGGAGCCTATGTTAAGCCTCCGAGGTGTGATTGGGGTAGAACACGGCAGAGTCAACACCTGGTTAAGGTGAAACTCCGACACCACCTTCGGAAGGAATTTCAGGTGGGGCGCAGGACAACCTTGTCCCTGTGGAAGACCAGGTAGGAGACTCGATGGAAAGCGCCTGGAGCTCTCCCATCCTTCTGGCTGGCGTGATAGCCACCAAGAAGGCGGTCTTCCACGACAGGTGAGAGAGAGCACACCTGTGCATAGGTTCGAATGGCTTGCCCATGAGCTTTGCCAGTACCAGCAGTAGATCCCACGGAGGTGGAGGTTCTCGCACCAGAGGGAAATGTGATCAAGGCCTTAGAAAAATGCCAGACCACCTTCTCCCTGCGCCACCGGCTGCTTCCCGCCCGCGCCAGTAAGCGGAGATGGCTGCCAGATTACGCCTAGGGTCGTCGACCTAAGCCCTTGATTAGAAAGGGACCATAAATAGTCCAAGATGCTTGCCAAGGAACAGGAGGAAGGGTCCAAGCCCTTGCCCTGACACCAAATGGAAAACCTTTTCCATTTGAAGGCATAGCATTTTCTGGTCGACTCCTTACGGGACGCCTCAACAACATTGAGGACCTCGTCGGAAAGACCCAAGGCCTGGAACTCTAGCCGCTCAGGAACCAGGCCGTCAGGTGCAGGGATTGAAGGTCCGGATGGAACACCTTCCCCTGATTGACTGAGAGCAGGTCCGGGCGAGCTGGAAGCTGCCGCGGAGTCCTGGAGCTGAGACTGAGGAGATCTGGGTACCAGAACTGGCGAGGCCAGTCTGGGGCTATCAGAATCACCTGCGCCTTGTCCCTCCTCGCCTTGAGAAGCACCTTGTGGATCAAGGGAAATGGGGGAAAAGGCGTAGAAGAGGCCCGGGGTCCATTGCCTCGAGAAGGCATCCCCCTGCAGCGAGCCCTGCTGAGGGGGGCATGGAACAGCCTTAAGCCGGCGTTCTCCTGGAGGCAAACAGGTCCACCTGAGGTGTGCCCCAATGGGAGAACAGATGCTGTACTACCTCCGGCAGGAGAGAGACCACTCGTGGGATGCAGCCCCTATCCGGCTTAGGGCATCGGCCAGGGTGTTGGAGGCTCCTGCCACATGAATGGCTAGGAGATCCGCCTCCAGGCTGCGCACGAGTGACCAAATGCGGAGAGCTTCCTTGCATAGAAGCATGGAGCGCGTCCCGCCCTGGCGGTTTAGATAGTACATGGTCGTGGTGTTGTCCGTCTGGACTCTGACCACTTGACCCTGGAGGAACGGAGCAAAGGCGGTGAGAGCTAGGCGGACCGCTCGGAGCTCCAGCAGGTTGATGTGGCATCGGGACTCCCGCGGGGACCAGAGGCCGTGAGCCCGGTGTTCCCCCAGATGGGCACCCCAACCCATCAGAGAGGCATCGGTCGATAGAGAGACCGTCGGCTCGGGGCGGACGAACGGGATGCCCTCCTGCAAATGACCTGGAACGATCCACCACTGGAGAGCGTTCCACATCTCCTGTGTCACCGACACAAGCTGGTCCAAAGGATCGCAGCGTTGTGACCACTGACTGGCCAGTCCCCATTGAAGGGAACGCATGTTTCAGCGGGCCCAACGGACCACGCTGGTGCAGGCCGCCATGAGACCCAGGAGGCGCAGGAAGTCCCGGGCAGGGCACAATTGTCCAACCAGAAATGATTGGGCAAAGGAGGAAAGAACCTCGGCCCTGTCCGCCGGGAGCCGCGCTCTGGCTCGAAGAGAGTCGAGCTGCGCCCCGATGAACAGAATCACCTGCTTCGGCTCGAGTTCCGACTTGGCCTCGTTGATAAGGAGGCCCAGTTGAGTGCAGACCTGGAGGGCCAGATCTCTGGACCACTCCACCTCCTGCCTGGAGGGAGCTGCTATCAGCCACTCGTCCAGGTAAGGGTACACCCGGACCCCTCAGCGCCGCAGGAATGCTGTCACCACTGCCATGCATTTGGTGAAGACCCTGGGAGCTGGAGACAAACCGAAGGGCATGGCTCGGAACTCGAAAAGGGATCCGTCCGCTCGAAAGCGAAGGAATCTCTGGTGTGACGGACGGATAGGGACGTGAGAAAACGCGTCCTGCAAGTCCAGAGAGCAGAACCACACGCCGCGTTCCAAGGATGGTAGTATCTGAGCCAGAGTGACCATCCTGAAGGTTCGAGACCTTAGGAACTTGTTTAGGTCGTGTAGGTCGAGAATGGGGCGCCAGCCCCCCCGTCCGTTTCGGAACCAGGAAGTACCTGGACACAAACCCTGGGTCTGAGGGGGGGTCTGCTACCACCCTGATCACTTCCTTTCGGAGGAGGAGAGCGATGTCGGCTCGACGAGCCGACAGTGAGACTCTAGGATCCCGGACCCCCTGAGGCGGCGGCTCTGAAGGGTGGGACCTGCTCAATTCCAGAGGCAGACCTTTTCCCACCTGTACCCACCTGTCCGTGGTAACAGCGGACCAGGCGGAAAGGAAGTGTCGGGCCCGTCCCTCAATGGGAACCAGGGGCATGACGGGGATGGGGGCAACACCCCTCAGCCCGTCACTGGGCAGGCTTGGAGGAAGGACTGGCCGAAGGGCCTCCTGTTAGAGGAAGCCGGTGGCTGGGGTTTGGGATGCCAAGGCCGAGCCTGCTGGCCCTGACGTTGCTGGGCCGGGCGCGCAGAAGGACAAAAGGGCTTAGGCTGTGGTTTGCGGCCTTTGTCCTTCTGAGCGGAAGAGACAGAGTCCAAGGTAGCATTGGACTTCTCGATCCTCTGCAGGTGACCTTCCACCCCAGGGCCGAAGAGGTCAGTCCCCAAAAAGGGAACATCCGCCAACTTGTGCTGGGTATCCAGTGAAGGTGGATATCCTCAGCCAAGCCGATAAGCCGATAGCCACTCGCGACCGCCACGACCTGGCACATGAGTCCCCAATATCTAAAGCAGTCTGGAGCTGCTGTTTGGCCACTGCCCTGGTCCCGCACCTGCTTGACCGTAGTCTGCAGATCCGCGGGAAGATGAGGGATGACCTCATCCAGGGAGCCCAACAGGGCATGAGAAAAATGTGCCATGAGGACGGCCGAACTGGCCTGACGAAGGCCGAGAGAGGACGCAGCATAGACTTTTCACCCGACATAATCCAATTTCTTGGATTCCTTGTCGGGAGGTTTGTCCACATCCCTGGCGTTGCCGGCGCGCCGGAAAATGCTGTCGGTAACCAACCCCTCGGCAGAGGGGTCCCCCGAAAAACTGGACAGGGAACCGGTAGGGACCGCATACTTCCTGGCCATCCTGGCCGAAGGCGCAGGACAGGAAGCAGGGCGCTGCCAAAGCTCCAAGGCCGGACCCACTATGGCCTCGGCCACCGGAAAGGCCTCCGTTGGAGAATCCCCTCGGTCCAGAATCTCCGTGAGGTGATACCTGGCCCGTTTGGAAACGGGTTCGAGCTTCATCCCGGTGGACTCCGAGATGAGCCGAAGCAGTCCTAGGAAGGACGACGGGCTATCATCCATTGACTGTCCTCCTGAGGACTCCAAGTCTATTCGCTTGGAGAAAAAGGAGGAATTATCCTCGGACTCAGACGAGTCCTCGAAGAGCTGCCTCTGGCCTGAGCCACCCTCTACCTGCCGAGGTTGGTCGGGAGTGAGGGTAACAGACAGCCTATGGGGTAGACCCTTAGCCGACCGAGAATCCCTGGTCGGAGCCCCAAATACTGGCTGTGGAGGCGGAGGTTCCACCGGAATCGGTGGAGCAGCTGGTTTTGGCCGAACAACTGGCCTGGGTACAGGCTCCTCGGGTAAGTCGAGGGATTGTGTCGGCCGCCCGTGACAGCCACTTAATGGCCGGGGAAGGCGACGCGCCTGCTTATTCCGGTCAGGAGGAACTGTTGCCACATGAGGTCCCCGTGACCGCCGATATAACTTACGCCAAGCCTCCTCATCCGAGGATGAAGACGTAGCGGCGACGCCGTCATCGGGTGCCGAGAAGAGGTCCGAGACCGAGAGCCTCGGCTTTTCCGAGGCCAGCGGAGAAGGGTCGCAGGAACCGCACTCCTTCAGCCCGGAGGGTTCATCAGAGGGCTCGGAACCGCGGCAGAGCAAGCCCACGGGATCCTCAACTCCCCCCGGGGGAACCGGGGAGAGGGGAGTCTCGGCTTCTATAGGCGACAACCCGTCCAACGGATCGAGAAAAATCTCGACTTAGTCGACGGGAGTCTCAGTCAACTGACCTGACAGGGACACCGTGAGACCAGTGGCCGAAGCCGAGCGGTCGACCGAAGTCGACGGTCGACGACTCGGGAAGAGGGACCTTTCCCGCTCCCAAGAGCGTCGACGGAGGGATTTACCTTTGTCCCTCTTTTTGGGCAGAGAAAAAGGTCCAGCAGACGTTGGCCCTTCTCCCTTAGTGTAGAGGGACAGACAAAGCTCCTTAAAGGAAGCTGTATAGGAGGAACCCAGAGAGAGCGGGATAAATGCCGCGGCCGAGGAAGATACGGCCCGCGCCGCCTCCTCTTCGAGGGCGATCATCTGCTAGAGCTGATCCGCCGAGCCCGCCGCCCGGACACCGCCAACCGGGCCTCCTTAGACTTCACTGGAGGGAAACGCTTCTCGGGACGGCCCAGATGCAATCGGGCAGCACAGTCTCGAGGACATGGGCGAAAAAGGAAGAGCACAAGTCGCAGTCCTGCGGGTGCGTGCTCAAGGCCTAAACAGTGAGCCTGCAGTAGGTGTGGATCCGTCGAGACATCTTCTGCCACTGAAGGGGCATCTCCGAAAACCGGAGTCGATTTGTCCATCGCAGCCGCGAGGGATCGAAGACTTAAGTTTTATTAGCAAAAACTTTTAAATTCGCAAAGGGAAGAAATAGGAACCAGTCTCAAACGCAGAGCGTTAAGGAGGGAACCTGAGCTTCCAAGTGGTAAGGAAGATCTGGCGTCATGGGGCGGAGCCGAGAGTTATACCACCCGGGTGGGTGGGAGGAGCCAGCTTGAAGACCTTCTGGCAAGATTTAAAGCGGCAAGGATACCTGCCAATAAGTGTGGATGAACATATCCATGTCCCTAGAAACGGTGATTCCGCAAGACGCGGAGACCTACTCCTGATCCTAATAATCGACCTTTTATGCGCAGACTTACCAGAGGGAGTGATGCGGTCTCTTCCTCCACAAGTGGGCCAAAGGACTCCAGGATGAATGGTGCCGCGAATGGGAGTTTCTTTTTATGCTTTCGGGCAGACTGCCCATTGTCAGACCCCCCACCCTCCGGAGAGGGCGGCGGACCAGACAGCCCGGCTGATTAAACAGCTTTCATCCAAAGTCTCCATACCGTCACCTGCCCCACTCATGGTCAACTCAGTCAATGGAGGGCCGAAGACTTCTTGAACCAGTAAATATATTATAATGTAATCGGTACTACTGGATACAAGATACAAAATAATAAACTGAAAACTTAAGCAGCTAGTTTGAAGTTTGACTCCCACTGAGCGAGCGATGTCACTGAAGCGCACTTGATGGTGAAAAAAAGGAACGGAGGCAGTTGGAGGGTAGACGCCGAGATAGTCTATACTGCACACGCCTGGCTTGTGGTGCCGCTTCCTCGCGGCTCCATCTCAGTGCTGGCCCTCTTGAAAAAGTTTGCTCCCGCTGGGTCCTAGCACCTCCAGTGTAGCACCATTAGTGTCAATGAGTAGTGGAGACTATGTCCAGGAAGATCTGCTTGGGACTCTGTCCTATATGTGATGACCTACTGAAGGAACCCTCTCTAAGATGGATCTCAAAATTCAGGACACATTACCAAAATCACAGTGCCACTGTTCATGACAAGAGGTCCCAAATGCTTTCATGAGTTGTGGGTCACAAAAAGGCCATGCTGACAATCTGTAGTGCAAATACCAACAAATGCCCAGAGCATTAGGCTTTCTAACCATAACGTCCCACCATGTACAGACGGACAGGCATCAGGGGTGTGCCTCTGGATTGATGACTAATGTTCATGCCATTCCACCCCCACCCTGCAGCCAGTGACAGGCATCGAGGTGTGCCTTGGACTCTTCAGCCCCAGAGTTCACCCAATTCTCCTATACTGCACCCATTTCAACGTATATCCTTATGGAATGGGGTGACTGTAAAGCTGAACACCCCCAAGGCACACCTCAACACTTAGTGTCTGCAGGATAGGGTGAGGTGAAATGGCATGAACATTATGGGCTACTACCCAAACATACCCCAATGCCTGTCCCACTCTGCAGGGTGGGGGCAAGGTTGCAGTGAAGTTCATTACTTCACTGCCATTCCTATTCTGCGTCTGTCTCACTAATGCATTCCTAATGCTAATACCAGCAAGCAAACATTCGGCTTTGACAAATGCTTGTTTAGATGAGGAACAGTCACTCTTGCCAGAAGGCTGTTCCTCTGGTGATTTTAGGCTAGTAGCCAGTTTGTCTAGTCTGTTCAGCAGCTGTCAGACATCCTCTCCTGCAGTCGTTTAAGTCTCCTCTCAAGCGTCGACTGAGGGAAGTTTTTACAGATTACAGTCCTCTGAGGTGGACACACCCTTCTGATCTCTACAAGTCTGCCAAATGGTTGCCATTTGACACCCGTCTTAGGTACCAAACTTGCCTCCTAGCCAAGGAAATACACCTTAGTCAAGACCCACCTGGTCTGCATAGCCTCATCCAACCTGCCTCGCTGATCAGAACCTCCTATAGCTCTACTGGGACCTCCCAACTAGTCCCCCACTGCTGAACTTCCCTTGGCCAAAGAGTCTTTCTACAGAGACCTCGCTGGATCAACAGGCCCCCCCCCCACACCAAATCCTTCTCTAAGACCAGGCTCAAAGCTCAACTGCTTGAATAGTCAGCCTGTGAATGTCACTAACCATCTTCCTCCTGCTCCCCCATCTTGGCAGGGCTCTGTAGTATAAATCTACCTCAAATGTTATGCTATATATGGAAAACAAAAAAACTGGTTATTCACCTTTAACAGTAGCTACAGGAATGGTATATGTTCATCCACACTTATTGGTATGTCCCCTTTCCCTTTAAGATAACCGGAAGTCTTCAACCTGGCTCCTCCCACCCACCTGGGTGGTAGAACCCTCAGCTCCGCCCCATGATGCCTGATCTTAGCCCGCTGGAAGCCAAGTTTTGTGCGTCCGCAGCCAGGGAGGTCGGGTGGGTATGTGTGGATGAACAAATACCACTCCTAGAACTACTGTTACAGGGCAGTAACCTGTTTTTCTAGAGTCATGGATATGTTCATCCACACTCACTGGCAGATTCCTAGCAGTTCTCTGGGAGGAGGGAGGCAAGGCGTACACCTCCACAAAATACTCATTTGGGAAATGGAGATTGGGGAACTGAGGCCCCAAACCCAGCATCCCGGTGTGACAAGGTCGATGTGGTAATGGGTAATGAAGGTGTTTCCTGACTTTCGGGTAGCAGTCAGATAGATTTCCTGAATAGGGATGTCCCTGGAAGCAGACACCGATGTAGCAGTATGGCAGGTAGAATGAGCTCTTATCCCTCTGGAAGGCTCCATGCCTGCCAACTCATAGCACAGACTTATGGAATATGTAAGCCACCTTGCAATAGTCCATTTTGCTGCAGGTCTGCCAGAAGCGGCATCTGCGTAAGTAAACAGTTGGCAAGCCTCTCCCCATGTTTCCATCATCCTCTCCTTACAATAGGAGAGGGCTCATCTCAGGTCCAAGGTATGGAGCCTGTATTCGGCCTCAGAGGTGTAATTAGAGCAGTATACTGGCAGAGTTAAGACCTGGCTAAGGAGAAACTCTGACACCACCTTCGGAGGGAATTTCGGGTGGGGATATACGACAACCTTGTGGAAGACCAGATAAGGGAAGGCCACTGAAAGCGCCTGGAGCTCCCCTGTCCTGGCAAACGTGATAGCCACCAGGAAGGCAGTCTTCCACAAGTAGGACAACGCACGCTTGCCCATTAGCTTTGCCAGTACCAGCAGTAGATCCCGTGGAGGTTCACGCACCAAAGGAGATATGCGATCCAGGCCTTTGAAAAAGCACCCGACCATTGTCTTCTGCGCCAACGTCGGCTAACCGGCCCGTGCCCGGAAAGCAAAGATGGCTGCCAGGTGCACCCTAAGGGTCGATGACCGAAGACCCCCCTTTGGAGAGGGACCAAAGGTAGTCAAGAATGTTAGCCACAGAGCAGGATAAGGGATCCAGGCTCTTTCGCTGGCCCCAAATGGAAAACCTTTTCGATTTGAAGGCATAGCATTTCCTGGTCGATTGCTTTCGAGATGCTTCAACCACGGTGTAGACCCTCTTTGGGCCATGACCAAAGGTAGCAGAGATTGTTAGCCACCGGACACGACAGAGGGTCCAGGCCCTTGCCCTGACACCAAATGGAAAATATTTTCCATTTGAAGGCATGATATTTCCTGGTAGATTCCTTTCTGGATGCCTCCCACCATGGTGTGGACATCCTCAGAAAGACCCAAAGCCTGTAACTCTAGCCACTTTGGTACCAGGCTGAGAGGTGTAGGGATTCAAGGTCCGGATGGTATACCTTCCCATTGTTGAGAGAGATCAGGTCTGGGCGTACTGAAACTGCTCCGGGGGCCTGCAGCTGACGCTGAGGAGCTCCGGATACCAGAACTGTCTGGGGCTACCAGAATCACCTATGCCTTGCCCTCATCTTGTGGAGCACCTTGTGGATCAAGGGAAATGGAGGGAAGGTGTAGAAGAAGCCTGGGGTCCATGGCCTCGAGAAGGCATTCCCCTGCAGTGAGCCCTGCTGAGAGGGGGTGGGCATGAAAACAGCATCAGCTTGGTGTTGTCCCTGGAGGCAAACAGGTCCACCATCATTTTGCCCCAATGGGAGAACAGGCTGTAAACTACCTCTGGATGGAGACCACTCATGGGATGTCTGGCCTATGCAGCTGAGAACATCCGCCAGCTGGTTCAAGGCTCCTGCCACATGGATGGCTAGGAGATCCGCCTCCAAGCGGCTGACGAGGGTACAGATGCGGAGCGCCTCCCTGCACAGCAGATGGGAGTGCGTGCCGCGCTGTTCGTTCAGGTAGTACATGGTCGTGGTATTGTCAGTCTGGACTTGAAACACTTGATCCCGGAGCTGAGGAGCGAAAGCTGACAGTGCCAGTCTGACTGCTATGAGCTCCAACAGGTTGAAGTGGCATTGGGACTCCTTCGGGGTCCAGAACCCATGGGCCCTTTTTTCCCCTCTGAGGGCTCTCCAGTCCATGAGAGGCGCATTGGTCATGAGGATGGCCATCGGCTCTGGGCTGACAAACGGTATCCCTTCCTATAACCGGTCTGGGACGGTCCACTATTGGAGAGCGTCCCACATCGTCTGGCTTACAGTGATTAGCTGGTCAAAATAACCATGGCGCTGAGTCCACTGAGCGGACAGCTCCCATTCAAGGGGGTGAATGTGCCACCAGGCCCAACAGACCACAGATGTGCATGCCGCCATGTAACCTAGAAGGTGCAGAAAGTCCTGGGCAGGGCGCAATTGCTCAACCAGAAATGATTGGGCAAAGGAAGAGAGAACCTCCGCCCTGTCTGCCGGGGATTGAGCTCTGCTCCGATGAAGCACATCACCTGGGAAGGCACGACTTCCGACTTGGCCTCGTTGATCAGGAGGCAGAGTAGGGAGCAAGTATGGAGGGCCAGGTTCCTGGACCTCTCCACCTCCTGCTGGGTGGGAACTGCTAGGAGTCAATCGTCGAGGTAGGGGGGTCAATGCATTTGGTAAAGACCCGTGGGGCCAATGAGAGGCTGAACGGCATGCCTCTGTACTCATATAGTGTCCATTCAGCTCTAAAGCAGAGGAACCGCCAATGAGACTGACTGATTAGGACGTGAAAGAACATGTCCTGCAAATCCAGTGAACAGAACCACGTTTCGCTTCAAGGATGGCATGATCTGGTACAGAGTTACCAACCGAAAGGTGCGTGACCTGAAATACTGATTTAGGTCATGCAGATCTAGAAGAGGACACCAGCCCACTGTCCGCTTGGGCACCAGGAAGTACCTGGAGACAAAGCCTGGATCTGCTGGAGAATCCACCACTGAAGCTACTGCCTCCTTGAGGAGGGGATGAGCAACGTCGTCCGAGAGCAGACAGGATGGACAGATACCCTTTCCATCAGAGGGGCACGGGCTCGGCTTGGAGAATACTGCTCGAATTCCAGAGGCAGTCCCTGACCGGCCACTTCCAAAACCCACCTGTCTGAGGTAACGGACCAGCGGAAAGACCAGTGGAGCCAGCCCACCACAGGTGGACACAGAGCTGGCATGACTGGAGGGGGGGTGGTAGCCCCCGCCCTTTCATTGAGCAGGCATGGAGGAGTAGGAGAATCCAGGACCTGAACCTCTTGTCTCCTTTACAGGCTGGGAGGGCCCGAGCTTGGTCTGGGGGGCACCAAGCTTGAGCCTACTGCTGCTGTTGCCCTCCTTGAAAGGAGGGTTGCTAGGCTGCAGGGGAAGAGTGCCAAAAAGGCATCTTCTGCTGCTTCTTGCCCCAAGAACCTTTAGCAGAAGTAGCGTCCAGAGTGGCATTGGACTGCTCAATACGTTTAAGGTGACCAGTCACACCTGGGCGAAAAGGTCAGTGCCCAGGAAAGGCACATCAGCTAGTTTGTGCAGAGTATTTGCAGGGAAAGAAGAATCAACCAAACTCTGCGGTGAGAGGCAACTGCGGCTGCCATCAAGTGGGCACAAGAATCCCCAATATCCAGGGCTGTCTGAAGTTGCTGTTTGGCAACAGACCGGCACTGACACTAGACCTGGTTGACTGTGGTCTGCATGTCCATGGGGAGGTGTGGGAGGACTTCATCCAAAGACCCCAAGAGGGCATGGGAGAAGTGTGCAATGATGACAGCCGAACTTGCCTGACGAAGGCCTAAAGATGAGGCCGTACAGATCTTTTGAGCCGAATGATCCACATTTTTGGCTTCTTTTTTGGGAGGTCAGTCAGTGTCAGCAGAGATGCCAGTACGCCTGAACAAAGAGGCAGTCATCACCGAGCCCTACTCGGCCAAAGGGTGTTCTATTGAACCTACTTAAAGGGACCCCATGGGCACCGCACACTTACAGGCCATGTGGGCAGATGGAGCTGGACAGGAGGCAGGGTATCAACAAAGTTCTAGAGGCGGGTCAACTATGGCCTCAGCCACAGGAAAGGCCTCTGATGAGATATCCCCTCTCTGAAGAATGTCCGTGAGAGGGTACTCTGCCTTTTTCTGGATAGGTTCCAGGGGCATCCTTGTAGACTCAGATGAGGTGAACAATGCCCTGAAAAGATGAAGGACCACCCTCTGTCTCTAGCCCACCAGCCGATCTGTTATCCCCAGGATGAGAATGTAGGCCATTCTAATCCAAAGAATCCGGATACAATGGGCAACAGCTGATGTCACCTTCGACCTGCCAAGGGCGGTCCGGGGGGGGGGAGTGACCGAAAGACGCCAGGGAAGTCCGGTGTCGGGTCACTCTCTCTTGGAAGGAGACCCTCCCAAAGGCTGCTTGGGTGGCAGTTCCACCACAATCGGTGGAGAGACTAGTATAGCCCAAACCAGAGGTTTCACCAGCTCTGTGGGTGGGGGAAACCAACTTAAATCGGCTTCGGCCTGGGAGGCGACAGCCAGGTAATGGCCAGGGTTGGCTTGTGACCGGACAAAATTAGCTGTTGCCACATGACGTCCTCGTAGTGCCACAGTTTCCACCGGAGCCTCTCCTCAACCAAGGAGGATGACCGATGGCGTTGGCTCTTAAAGAGCTAATGGCTCTTGCTCGGCCTGTCATTCGAGGGGGTCCTGCACCTCAATTGAGATCGGGCAGGCCGACTCAGTCGATCAGGAGACATCAGCAGGACCGGTGTCTTCCTGGGGTTGGGAACAACTTCCTCGACGGCATTCCCAGCCAACTGGGTCTTCACATCAGGGAAAGAAAGGACCAGAGTCTGATCAAAGAATTTGTCAGCCAGAGTCTGCGACAATGGGTCAATCGGGTTGATGAGAATTTTGACCTAGTTTAGTTTATCGACAGTTCGGTCAACTGACCAGATGACAAGGCTGAGAAGCCAGTGGCCGAAGTCGAGACTGCCAGTTCCTGGGACAGATCTCTCCCGAAACAAAGACGATCCTGGGTCCTTCTCCCGCTTACGGGACTGAGAGGAGTGCATGCCCGCAGGACCCCCTCTTTAGTAGGGAGACTGGCACAACTCTTGGAAGGAACTTGAGAAGGTGAAGCCCAGGTCGAGCTGAATGAAGAAGCTCAGAGAGAGATTCTGCGGCCAGAGCCGCTTCCACGAAGGTTTGCATACGTTCCAATTGCTCGGCAGATTCCGCAGCCGTGGAAACCGCCCACCGAGCCACCTTTCATTTCACTGGAGAGTTCAGTTTTTCTGGCCTCCCCAACTTCAGGCGTTCGAGATGGTTGTCGAGGACGTTGGGGTGAAATGCAAGGCAGAAGTCACACAGAGGTGTCATGACAGACATCCAAGAAGTATACCCACGAGGCGTGGGGATCGGTGAGTGAGATTTTCTGGCCGCACGAACACCGGCGAAATCCAGGGGAAGACTTGTCTTCCATAATCAAAGCAGAAGAGTCACGGTCGCTAATTCAAGCTAGATGAAATTTCGGAAGAACTGAAGGTTCAGAATCCAGGGCCCACAAAATGCAGGAGCACGAAGAAGGCAAGCTGAATCTTCCAGCAGAAAGGAAGATCTTGTGTCATTGTTGGGCAGAGCTGGGGGTTATACCACCTGGGTAGCTGGGAGGAGCCAGCTTGAAGACTTCCGGCGATCCTTAAAGGGAAAGGGGACATGCCAATAAGTGTGGATGAACATCATCCACGATCCTAGAGTGTGTATTCATGCACTACCTAAATATTATGCAGATTATGGAGAACGCTGGTTCCTCTCCCAAAGACTATTGTTCTGTTTCCCCCATCTGTGTGGTTGTGTATTGTCTTTCCTCCATGATCAATATATATTTTTATATATTTATGTACATGTATATATCATTTTTTGTATGCATAAAGTACAGTTACGCAAGAACTTACCATAACAGTAGATCTTACAGAACAGCTCTTGCAGCAGGTTACACCATTAGGACTGAAGCCAGCAGGCGCCAGGATCCCACGGAAAAATTCTAGCTGGCAGTATCCAGCAGGGGATCAGCCCTGACGTCGGTCCCTCCCCGACGTCAGGCATCAAATTAAAGAGGGCAGTCCCCCAGTTCTCCTGCTGGGGACTCCCAGCCCAAAGGTGACATCTGAAGGGGAGGCTGAAGATCCGTTTCCAAAAGAAGGTTTGTAGTAGGATGGCATCAAAGACACTGTAGCCCAGACACTAGGTCAGAAGACAACCTCCAGAGGGGAAGGTGGGAGGGAAACGACCTGCTGCAAGAGCTGTTCTCTAAGATCTACTGTTACGGTAAGTTCTTACGTAACTGTACTATCTTACTTAGAGAAACAGCTCTTGCAGCAGGTTACATCATTAGGACCGATTCCCAAGAAATAAGGGACCAACTTTCTTATCAGGAGGAGGAAAGGGGAGATGTTGGTCAGATTTCAGGACAAAAGTCCCTGAAGGACCACCAAGCCGAAATCTGCTCTGTGCCTAGAGACAATATCCAGACTGTAGTGCCTGATGGTGTGTACAGTGCTCCAGGTTGCTGTTGCACAGATGGCTGATGTGGAGACATTCTTGAGCGCAGCAAAGGAGGTAGCCATCCCCCTTATAGAATCACCTTTTACTGGTCCTGCTAAAGGTTTGTTGCGCTTCTGGTTACAGGAGATGCATTTCACTAGCCATCTGGAAAGCGACTGTTTGGATACAGGAGCACCTAGCATACTATGTGCGTAGGAAACAAACAGCTGGTCCGACTTGCCCTGGGCCATGGTTCTGGTCAGACAGTATCTGAGGCTCCTACGCACATCCAGGGTGTGTAACAGGGCTTCTCCCCTATTACAGTGATTAGGGTAATACACGGGAAGGTCTATATCCTGGTTGAGTGCGACAGCCGAGACCACTTTGGGAAGGAACTAAGGATTTGTTCTTAAGGACACCCTGTCCTTGTGAAAAACCAAATAAGGATCCTTGCACATCAGTGCATGAAGCTCAGAAATTCTTCTGGCAGAAGTAACGGCAACTAAAAGTGCCTTCCATGCGAGGAGACGCAACTCGCATTCCGCGGCTGGTTCAAAAGGAGGCAGTGTAAGCTGCTCTAGAACAAAGGGAAAATCCAGAGGTGGAATTTGGTCTTTGATTTTTTTTGGGGTGTGTGTGTGTGTGGCGCAAATGCAGGATGCCGTGCAAGAAGGCGCGGGAAGCCTCTAGTTGAGCAACAGATCTGTGACCTATCTGTGAATGGTACGCCGAAATGGCGCATAGGTTCACCTTAATGGATGAGTAAGCAAGAAGTGCCTTGTAAAGGGATAGGAGGTAATCTAAAACCTACCTCTCCGAACAAACCAATGGGGTCAATCCACGAGCTTGAGCCCAGATACAAAACCTTCGCCACTTCATGGCGTAGGTGGCGTGAGTTGAAGGTTTTCTGGCTGCCACCAAAACATCTACAGCTTCCAGAGACACCCTGCATCTCAGGACAGCTATGTCCTTAGGAGCCAGGCATGCAGGTTCAGTGACCGAAGATCCGGATGGACCAAGAAGCCTGCCTCCCGGGACAGTAGGTGAGAGCTGAATGGCAGAGGCATCGGAGGTTCCAGGGACAATTGATGTAAAAGGGAACCAAGTCTGCCTGGGCCAAAAGAGCACTACCAGAATAAGAGACGCCCGCTTTTGTCGGAGCTTCAATAGAACCCTCTGGATCAATGGGAAGGGCGGAAAAGCGTAGAAGAACCTGCCTTTCCAGGAGAGGGACAACGCGTCTCATCAGAAAACACGAGGCCCTGGATCTAGTGAGCAGAAATTGGGCAGTTCGGCGTTGGATGGGGATGCGAAAAGGTGTCATTCTGGTGTCTCCATCTGCGAAACAGGTCCTCTGACTTCCTGAAGCAGTTCCCATTCGTGGACTCTGGCCTGCGACCGACAGTCCGCGATAGTGTTGTCCACTCCGGGAACATGCACGGCAATTTCTGTGCTGTGTTGTAGTACCCAATTCCAGACCCGTTGAGCCTCCCTGCAAAGGGGAGTAGGAATGAGTGCCTCCTTGCTTGTTGAGATAGTACATCACCGCGGTATTGTCTGTCTGTACCAGGAGAGTACCCGGAGGAATCTCTGGCTGGAAGGCCTGTAGGGCATAAGGGACGGCTCATTTCCAGAAAGTTTATGTTAAGATGAGACTCTAGACGACCAGGAGCCTTGAGTCCTGACCCCATTGAAGTGAGTTCCCCATCCAGACACTGAGGCATCCATGGAGAGAGAGAGAGAGAGAGAGTTACTGAAGGAGGTGGCACAATGAAGGGACTCCCATTGAGAGAAGGTCCAACTGTTCCCTGGGCAAGCCGGAGTCCTCCATGTCACCTGTCTGGTCAGGCAGCACGGTGACTTCTCCAGAAGACCCCCGACATCCTGTGTCAGCGTCTGTTCTGTAGTCCATTTAGCGGGTACTAGGTCAGACGCCTTCTTTGACTCAGATGTCCGCTCTGTGGTCTTCCTTTCCAGGCTGGGAGGCGGACCAGAGGTCTGTGTCCCATCTGTCTGACGCCCCACTAGATTTGGAGGAAGACTTCTTATGCCAGTCTGAGGATTCCGGCCGAGAGGCGGAGTTGGGCGCCCGAGAAGTCTTCAGCGGGTGCAGAGAAGCTGAGGAGCCCCATAAAGACATTACCTGAACGGTGGTGGCTGGGACTGGGCCTGGGACGGTGATCTATCTGACCGCGTGGAGCTGGCCCTAGACTCAGGCCCGGCTGGGGGATCTCAATCTACTCAAGTCCCGATGCTTGTCCCGGTGTTTTCCAGACTTATGGGAGGATTCCCCTTTGGAAGGTCTTTCATTTTCTTCAGTTTCTCCTCAAGAAGAAACCCCTGAAGGGCCTTTTGGCAGCAGATGTAGGTCCTGCTATTAAACTGTTGACAGACTGAAAAGGACTTGGTATCGTGCTCCGGGCCTAGACACCACATGCAGGCCGAATCATGGTCAGCAAAGGGGATATGCTTGCTGCAGGCACACTTAGAGGGGTATCCTTTGAAACAAGGGGTAGGAGAGGCAGACATGGAGTACTGATACAGAAAAGATTCTTAAAGATTTCATGCGCCATTAGTTTCAGGTGTCCGTGATGCCGATGCTGGTGAGTGGACGGCGGGAAAGAACCGGGGATGCTGGGGGAGCGCCCCCTTTTATGTGATGCCTGACATCGGAGAGGGGCCGATGGTGGGGTGGTCCCACGCTGGATACTGCTAGCTAGAATTTTTCCGTGGGGTCCTGGTGCCTGCCAGCTTCAGTTCTAATGGTGTAACCTGCTTCCAGAGTGGTTTCTCGAAGTAAGATCCTCCATTACTTTTCTTGTTTCTATTACCTGAACACTGTGCTGCTTAATACTCTGTGAAAGTCCTTATTGTTTGACATGGAGCCTTTGTAAAGCAGTCTATGACTCAAAGGGTTGTAATTCCGAATGTTATTAAATAAAAAAATAAGTATACCATATCCACGTCCCTAGATACCAATCACTTCCTTTTAGAGTTTTACCTAAAAATTCAGAAAATTCCTGTGCTGCCTTACCAGATGAGGTTTGTTTAGTTTGGGCCTTTGTGTGTTTTAGCATGACTGATGCTATTCAAAGGCATGTAGTCTTATACTGCATAACTATTTAAAAAATCCAAACAAAATAAAATGTAAAAACTTTATTGCTACAGAAACATACAAAGGACATAAGTAAAATGATAAAAGAAGACAAAGACATAAGACAGAAAATACGTACAACTTTAAAAAGCCATCAAAATATTATTTACAGAATCTATCTGAAAATTTGGGTGATACAGGAACAGTCAGTGGATGGTCACTGGGCTTCACTTCAACAGGTCTGTATTTTCTAATGGGATTTGCCTTGTGCACCTGAAAAATAAAATAGAAAACTGAGTTCAAGTAGCTAAACGAAACATGACACTAAATGTGGGATACATTCTACACTGATCTTCAAATTTAGACGAACCAAATCCTAAATTTTACATTTCAGACACATTCTGACCTACTGTACTCGACATAAAATGTTGTCACTGAAGCACCAGCTGTACTTGTATTCTCCGAAAAAACAGGGTAATCACCGGTACAGTACAGTTACGCAAGAACTTACCGTAACAGCAGATCTTCGAGAGGAGCTCTTGCAGCAGGCTACAATCATTAGGACTAATGCCGCAGGCATTAACACCCACAGGAAAAATTCTTAGCTAGCAATACCTAACAGGGACCCCCAAAAACATCTGCCACAGTACAAAAGGGGATGGACCCAGCAGCACCCCAGGACCCATGAATGGGCCCTAACGAGAGAAAGAAGCGAAGTCTGTAGATGTTCTGTACACCTCATTCGGGTGATGGAGGGTGCAAAAGTGGCTGCTGCAGGAGCTCTTATCGAAGATTTACTGATACCGTAAGTTCTTGCAGAAGGCTATAAGCATTAACACTGAATCCCAAGCAGTCCCGCTCCAAGGAGGTGCCTAACCCTGGGAGGTGGAAAAATGTGATGATGCTGGAAACACAGCAACTCATGAAAGAAGTCCCTGAAGGACTGCCAAGCCGAAGTCGGCACGGCGTCTGGATGCAATATCCAGGCTATGTTTCATGAAAGTGTGCACAGAATTCCAAGTGGCAGCCGCGCATGTGTCTCTTATAAAGACATTCTTCAAGGCGGCAAAGGAAGCAGAGACTCCCCTGGTGGAGTGACCTAATTGGGCCTGAAAGGGGTTTGTTGTGCTTTTCACAGTAAAATACAATACAGTGGACAAGCCACTTAAAAATAGGCTGCTTAGACAATGGGTTGCTAGAGTGTTGTGGCGCAAAAGCCATAAACAGTTGCTCCGATTTACGGTGTGCAGCTGTGTGCTTAAGGTTAGCGCCCTGTGAACGTCCAGAGTGTGAAGGAGAGCTTCTCCCCTATTGGCAGGAGAAGAAAAGTAAACCAGAAGGGCAACAGACTGAGAACCGATTCCGAGACCACTTGAGGAAGGAACTTAGGATTCATTCTGAGGGAAACCCTTTCCCTGTGAAAAATCAAATACGGCTCATTACATATCAGAGCCTGGAGCTTGGAGACTCTTCAAGCTGAGGTAACAGCAACTAAAAATACAGGTTTAGTCACCTGTAAAAGGAGTTCTAGGAATGGTATATGTTGTTCATCCACACTTATTGGCAGGTTCCTTGCCGCTTTAAATCTTGCCGGAAGGTCTTCAAGCTGGCTGCTCCCACCCACCCAGGTGGTAAAACTCTCAGCTCCACCCTATGACGCCAGATCTAGCCCGCTGGAAGCCAGGTTGTGCGTCGAAGCCAGGGAGGCCTGGTGGGTCGTGTGGATGAACAACATATACCATTCCTAGAACTCCTGTTACAGGTGAGTAACCTGTATTTCTAAGGACATGGATATCTTGTTCATCCACACTTATTGGCAGACTCCTAGCAGTTCTCCAGGAGGAGGGAGGCGAGGCACACACCCCCCTACTTAGGTATAAAGACTGGAGAACCGAGGCCCCGACCAACATCCCGGAGTGACCCAAGGTCGATTGGGAAGGGGAAAAACGGTATAGCCTGCTTCCAGGTAAGAGCCCTGCGGATAACCTGGATGGGAGTATCCTCGGAAGCAGCCACTGATGCAGCAGAAGGGCGGGTAAAATGAGCACTTATCCTTCTGGGAGGCTCCATGCCCGGCCACCTATTAGCAGAGACCTATACAGGAGGTGACCCACCCACTCGTTGTCTGCTTGGCTGCAGGTCTGCCAGGTGCGGCTTCAGCGTAGATGACAAACAGTTGGCGAGCCTCTCCCGAACTTCAGCCCTAAGCTCCCTGGGTAGGCAAGTGTTAAATAGGGTCCCAATGGAACCTGTATACAGCCTCTGAGGCGTGAATGGGGATGAACCCCGGAAGAGACAATACCTGGTTAGGGAAGAGACTCCGCCACCGCCTACGGAAGGAACTTAGGGTGGGGCGCAGGACAACCTTGTCCCTGTGGAAGACCAGAAAGGGAGATTCAAAGGAGCACCTGGAACTCTCCCCTCCTTCTGGATGGCAGAGTAGCCCCAAGGAGGTGTTCTTCAACAGTAGGTGGGGAAACACGCACTTGTGCAAAGGTTCGAATGGCTTGCCCGTGAGCTAAGCCCATACCAGTGAAGATCCCACAGAAATACAGGTTACTCACCTATAAAAGGAGTTCTAGGAATGGTATATGTTGTTCATCCACACTTATTGACAGGTCCCTTGCCGCTTTAAATCTTGCCGGAAGGTCTTCAAGCTGGCTCCTCCCACCCACCCGAGTGGTAAAACTCTCGGCCCCGCCCCATGACACCAGATCTAGCCCGCTGGAAGCCAGGTTGTGCGTCGAAGCCGGGTGGGTCGGGTGAATGAACATATACCATTCCTAGAACTCCTGTTACAGGTGAGTAACCTGTATTTCTAGGGACATATGTTTATCCACACTTATTGGCAGACTCCTAGCAGTTCTCCGGGAGGAGGGAGGCAAGGTGCACACCCCTACTTAGGAAGAAAGACTGGAGAACCAAGGCCCCGACCAGCACCCTGGCGCGATCCAAGGTCGATGTGGAAGGAGAACGGTAAAGCCTGCTTCCGGGTAGAAGCCCTGCGGATATCCTGGACCACAGTATCCTCGGAAGCAGCCACCGTGCAGCGGAAGGACGGGTAAAAATGAGCACTTATCCCTCTGGGAGGCTCCATGCCCGCCTGCCTATAGTGGAGACCTATGCAGGGGTGACCCACCCGCTTGTCGTCCACTTGGCTGCAAGTGTGCCAGATGCGGCTTCAGCGAAGATGATAAACAGCTGGCGAACCTCTCCCGAACTTCAGCTTTACGCTCCCTAAGCAAGTGAGCGTTAAACAGGCTCCTATGGAACCTATATACGGGCTCCGAGGTGTGAATGGGGATAAACCCCGGCAGAGGCAATACCCCTGAAGGGAAGACTCCGCCACCGCCTTCGGAAGGATTTCGGGTGGGGCGCAGGACAACCTAGTCCCTGTGGAAGACCAGATAGGGAGGTTAAAGGAGCGCCTGGAACTCTCCCCACCTTCTGGATGGCAGAGTAGCCCCAAGAAGGTGTTCTTCCACAACAGGTGGGGGGAACTTGCACCTGTGCAAAAGGTTCGGATGGCCTGCTTATGAGCAAAGCCCATACCAGCAAGGATCCCACAGAAACGGGGATACTCTCCCCCAAAGGGGAGGCGTGATCGAGGCCTAGAAGTGCCAGACCACCTTCTCTGCACCACCAGCTGCCTTCCAGCCCATGTCCGGAAGACAGGGGTGACCGCAGAGGCACCTAGAGGGTCATCGGCCGAAGCCCTGGTTTTAGAATATACCGCAGATGGTCTGGAATGCTCACCTAGAGACGGGGGAGGGCAAGGCCCTATCCCATCCTCAAAAAGGAGAACTTTTCCAAGAGGACGAGCATTTTGGCCGACTTCTTAGCAGGACGCCTCGAAAAGTCGAAGACCTTGCCGAAGGACCCTAGGTCTGGCCCCTAGCCGCACAGGGACCGGCCTACAGGTGTAGGGATTGAAGGTCCAGATGGATAACCTTCCACTGAAAAGGAAAAACAGGACTGGGCGAACTGGAAGCCGCCTCGGGAGCCTTGGGGCTGAGACTGAGGAGAGCTGGATACCAGAGCTGGCAATCCAGTCTGGGGCTACCAGCATCACCTGTGCCAAGTCCCTCCTTGCCTTGCCCGTAGGTCAAGGGAAATGGGGGAGAGGCACAGAGGGTCCCGGGGTCCCGATGGCATCCCCTACAGCAGGCCTTGCTGAGGGGGCAGGCATAAAACAGTCTCGGCCTCGTATTCTCCCTGGAGGGGGAAGATCCTGTACTACCTCGGCAGGGGAAACCACTCATGAGGCGCAGCCTATGCCCGGCTTAGAGCAGCAGCCAGGAATGGAAGCTCCTGCCATCAAATGGCTGGGAACCCCTGACTGCGCGAGAACCCAATGCGGAGAACCCCCTTGCGCCGAGGCAATGGGTTCGACCGAACCTGGTGGGGTAGGTAGCACATGGTCGTGGTGTTGTCCTACTTGGACATAGACCACTAGATCCCGTACAAATGGAGCGAGAGATGCAAGCTAAGCAGACCGCCTGGAGCTCCAGCGAGCAGGAAGGACATCGGGACTCGCGAGAGGACCAGAGGCGAAGCACTCTATTCCCCTAGATGGGCAACCCACTCATCCGAGAAGCATCGGTCGGAGAAGACCGCCGATTCAGGGAGAACGAAAAGGATGTTCTCCTGCAAAAGTTGGAATGGTCCAAGGGGAGTGTTCTCTTCACTCCTGGGCTGAAGTCGCTAACTGGTCCAAAGGACACAGCGCTGTGATCTCTGGCTGGCCCCTCCCACTAGGGGACGTCCGCACTGAGGCCCAGGAGGTCCTGGCAGGACATAATTTCCCGGCCAACCTGACTGGATAAGGGAGGAAGAACCTCAGCCCTGTCCGCCCGGAGCCGAGCTCGAACTCTAACTCAAGAGTCGAGCTTAATCTCGAAGAAGCCTCACCGCTAAGGCACGAGTTCCCACTTGGCTCCTGTAACGGGAGACCAGTCTGCCTTCCGGGTGGGGTTACGTCCGGACCCTTCAGTGCCGCAGAGACTGCTGAGCAAAAGAAGGGCCTGGCTAGGAACTCGAAAGGAGATCCACCGCTAAGAAGGGGAGGAGTCTCCCGAGAAACGGACGGAACGAGGAGTAGGAATGTCCTGGAGGCCCAGGAAACAGCCACATGCCACGTTCTGAGGATGGAATATCTGAAGCAAAGAGACCATCCAGGCGTGCGGGAGAATGGGGCGCGAGCCCCCGTCCGTTTGAGGCCAGAATACCTGGACATGAACCGGGGTTTTGGGGGGGGTCCGCAGCCTTCCTGATCACCCCTAACTAGAGGGCCAGCCGTGTCGGCACGACCGACAAAAAGGCAGTGGACCCAAGATCCCCATGGGGCTACGGCTCAAGAGGGGGAACCGATCGCGACCTACGACAGGATCTACCCTTAAATACCTCCAGAATGAGGTGCGGAGCCATCCCCCCATGGGGAAACCTGGGCTGAGACGACGGAGCCGGGGGCAGTGCCCCTTGGCCCGTCACTGAGCAGGCTTGGAGGGGGAAGGGGCCGAGGGGGCTCTCTGTTTCCTGCCTCCTTTTGGAGGAAGACGCTGGACTGGCAACAGGCCCCCCAGTGCATGCATGCTGGCCCTCGTGCTGGGCCGGCTGAGCCGCAGGGCTCCGGGGGCAAAGGGGCTTACGCAAAGGCCGACGGCTGCCCTTGACCCTCCAGGCGGCAGCGACCGAGTTCGGAGTGGCATTGGACTTATTGGGCCCCTGGATATGTCCCTCCACTCCAGGGCCGAAAAGGTCAGTCCCCAAGAAAGGGATGTCCGCCAAGTCGTGCTGGGTTTCTGAGGAAAAGGAGGATAACCTCAGCCACGCCCTGCGGCGCATGGCCACTGCGGCCGCTACCAATCTGGCACAGGAGTCACCCAGGTCCAGAGCCGTCTGGAGCCGTTTTGCCACTGCCCTACCCTGGTCCCGTACCCGCCGGACCGTGGTCCACAGGTCGGCCGGGAGATGAGGCAGAACCTCGTCCAGGGTGCCCAGAAGGGCGTGGGAACAGTGTGCCATAAGAGCCGCCGAGCTGGCCTGACGGAGGCCTAGGAAGGACGCAGTGTAAACCTTGCGCCCAGCGAAGTCCATCCTTTTGGACTCTGTCAGGGGGTCTATCCACATCCCCAGCGTTTCAAAGACGTTGGAAAACATCATCGGTGACGACCCCTTCAACAGAGGGCTGCTCCGAGAAACTGGGCAGAGAACCGACAGGTACAGGGTACCTCCGAGCCACCCTAGCCGACGGCGCAGGGCAGGAAGTAGGCCGCCGCCATAGCTCCAAGGCTGGGCCCACAATAGCTTCAGCCACTGGAAAGGCCTCCGAGGGAGAACCCCCTCGGTCCAGAATCTCCATAAGGGGATAAGGTGCCCGGTTGGAAATGGGCTCGAGCTGCATCCCAGTGAATTCCGAAATTAGCTGGAACAGACCCCTCAAAGACGATGGGCTGTCGTCTATGGAATGTTCCTGGGAAGACCCCAGGTCCTCCCTTCTAGGAAACATAGAGCCGGCAGGAGTGAGGGGACCAAGTAACCAGTGGAACAGGTCATGGCCTGGCCTGTGCTCCGCCAAAGGCGGAGGGGCAGCGAGGGTCAGACGAGCAACTGGCCCTGGAGAGGGCTCCTCGATTGATTTGAAAGGCTGCCGGCCGAGCAGCGGCTGCTTGCTATCCAGAGAATGAATTGGGGTTGATTGATACCCGGACAAAAACTGCTGTCACCACATAAGTTCCTCGTAACGTCGACGCCAACGGCATCGAAGCCGCTCCTCATCCGAGGAGGGGGACGAGGAAGAATGGCAAAGCCACTTGACTCGGTGCCCCGACAGAGAATGCCGAGATTGGCGTGAGCGGCTAGACTGAGAACCAAATCTTCGGGGGCACCGAGGGCAGGCCTGGGAAGGAGCGGGGTGCGCCCGCTCCTCCCTCGGCTCGGAAGAAAGGCCAGAGGGCTGTCGACCCGAAAGGACGGACAGAACTTCAGCCTCCGCTGGGGGTACAGACGGAGGGATGGCGGCACCAGGAGACAGCCCAATTGACGGGTCGAGAGACTCGACAACGTCAACGGGGGTTCCGGCCGGCTGACCTGACGAGGACACCGTGAGGCCAGTGGCGGCCGATCCTCGACCCGAAGCGGCGTCGGCCGATGAGGAGGGTGAACTCCACTCCGCCCGGCGAAGAGACCCGCCTGAGGCCCTTTTAGAACTGGGCCGAGAGGCAAGGCTCCAGGGTACCTCTCCTTTGGAGCAGAGGAAGAGGCAAGCTCCTTGAGCAAGCAACATGAGTAGAACCCAAGGAGAGCAGGATAAGCGCCAGACCGAGGAGAGAGGGAAGCCGCCCCCCGGCATGATCTAACTGCTGAGAAACAGTCGAAGCGGACACCCGCCGGTCCGAGGGAATCTCCGGAGCGGAAAAAACTACCGGATGTCCTTGCCCCGAACAGGTCGCGCGGTCCTCCAGAGAGCTGACCGAAAGGGCAGAACAGAAACCGTAAGCCTGAGGATCGTGACCCAAGTCCAGGCAATAAACGCACGAGGAATGCGAGTCTCTCCTGGAGGAAGAAACCGTGTGCCTCCCGGGGCCGGAAAAGGACTGAGCCATCGCCGTAGCGAAGAAGAAAAGATCGAAGTATCAGAAAAAGCACTTCCAATGATTTCAAAGACCGAAATTTTCAGGAACCAGTCGGAAACGCAGAGCGCTAAGGAGGGAACCTGAGCTTCCAAGCGGTAAGGAAGATCTGGTGCCATGGGGCGGAGCCGAGGTTTTACCACCGGGCGGTGGGTGGGAGGAGACAGCTTGAAGACCTTCCGGCAAGATTTAAAGCGGCAAGGGACCTGCCAATAAGTGTGGATGAACAACATATCCATGTCCCTAGAAATGGGGATACTCTCCCCGAAGGGGAGGTGTGATCGAGGCCTAGAAAAGCGCCAGACCACCTTTTCTGCGCCACCGACTACCTTCCGGCCTGCGCCCAGAAGACAAGGGTGACCAACAGAAGCACCTAGAGGGTCGTCGGCCGAAGCACTAGTTCAAAAGAACGGAGCGCAGATGGTCAGGAATGCTCGCCAAGGGATGGGAGAGGGGGCCCAGACCCTACCCCAACATCAAATGGAGAACTCTTCCATTTGACGGCGAGCATGTTTGGCCGACTCTTAGCAGGATGCCTCAAAAACGTCGAAGACCTTGCCGAAGGACCCAAGGCCTGACCCCTAGCTGCACAGGGACCAGGCCTTCAGGTGCAGGGATTGAAGGTCCAGATGAAAACCTTTCACTGATCAGGACCAGGCAGGCTGGAAGCCGCCTTGGGAGCCTGGGGCTGAGACTGAGGAGAGCTGGATACCAGAGCTGGCAAACCAATCTGGGGCTACCAGCATCGCCTGCGCCTAGTCCCTCCTCGCCTTGCCCGTGGGTCAAGGGAAATGGGGGAGAGGCGAAGTAGAGGTCCGGGGTCCGCGGCCTTGATGGCATCCCCTACAGCAAACCTTGCTAAGGGGGTGGGCATGAGACAGTCTCGGCCTCGTATTCTCCCTGGAGGGAAGGAGGGAGAAGATCCTGTGCTACCTCCGTCAGGGGAGACCACTCGTGAGGCGCAGCCTGTGTCCAGCTTAGGGCATCAGCCAGGGTGCTGGAGGCTCCTGCCATCGAATGGCTAGGAAACCGCCTCCCGGCTGCGCAAAAGACCCACTGCGGATAATCTCCTTACGCAGCTGCAAGGGGCTCGTCCGAACCTGGCGGGGTAGGTAGCACATGGTCGTGGTGTTGTCCGCCTGGACTTAAACCACTAGACCCTGCACAAACTGAGCGAGCGGTGCAAGCTAAGCGGAGCGCCTGGAGCTCCAGTGGGTAGGAAGCCATCGGGACTCCCGAGAGGACCAGAGGCGGAGCACTCTGTATTCCCCTGGATGGGCACTCCCACCAATCCGAGAAGCATCGGTCGGAGAAGACCGTTGACTCGGGGAGGTCAAACAGGATGTTCTCCTGCAAGAGCTGGAACGGTCTGAAGGAGAGTGTTCCCTAACTCCTAGGCTGTAGTCACGAACTGGTCCGAAGGAATGCAGCACTGTGACCGCTGGCTGGCCAGCCCCACACTAGGGGGACGCATGAACCGGCTGGTCCAAACAGACCGCGCTGGAGCCTGCCGCCACAAGGCCCAGGAGGTCCCGGCAAGGCGCAATTACCTAGTCAGACCTGACTAGGTAAGGGAGGAAGAACCTCGGCCCAGTCCGCCAGAAGACGAGCTCGGACTCAAGAGTAGAGCCTCGTCCCGAAGGAGGATCACCCGCTAAGACACAAGTTCCAACATGGCTTCCGATAAAATGAGGCCAGTTTGAGATCGTCCTCTTCCGCCTGGAAGGGTTGTAATTAGGCCGCCGTCCAGGTGGGGTTATGCCCGGACCCCTCAATTCCGCAGAAGCTGCTGAGCAGAGACCGAAGGGCCTGGCCTGGAACTCGTAAAGAGATCCCCTCCTTAATAAAGGGAGGAGTCTCCCAAGAAACGGACAGAACGGAATGCGAGTACATCCTGGAGGTCCAGGAAAGGAGCCACACGCCTCGTTCTGAGGATGGGGTATCTGAGGCTGAGAGACCATCAGGACGCCGGAAAGAATAGGGCGCAACCCCCCTGTCCGTTTGGGACCAGGAATACCTGGACACAAACCCAGGGTCTGAAGGAGGATCCACAACCTTCCTGACCACCTATATTTAGAGGGCCAGGCAAGTCGGCTCAGCGGGCCGACAATGAGGCTGTGGACCCCAAGACCCCCGTGGGGCAACGGCTCGAAAGAGTGGCGCCTGCTCGCAATCCCGAGGCAGGGACTTCCCCTAGTACCTCCAACACCTAGAGGTCTGGGAAAGCGGACCAGGTGGAGGAGGGGCGGAGCCGTCTCCCCATGGGGGAACCGGGTAGGGGCGACTGGGCCGAGGACAGCGCCCCTTAGCCCGTCATTGAGCAGGCTTGGAGGAGGAATTGGCCGAGGGAGTTCCTGGGCCTTTACCTACCTGCTTCCTTTTAGAGGAAGACGCTGGCTTAGAGTCAGGACGCCCAGTGCATGCCTGCTGGCCCTCATGCTGGGGTTGAAGGGCCAGTCGAGCCCGTAGGGGCAAGGGGGCAAAGGGGCTTACGCAAAGGCTGCTGGCTGCCCTTGTCCCTCCGAGCGGGAGTGACAGAGTCCAGAGTGGCATCGGACTTCTCGGTCCCTGAGGTGTCCCTCCACTCCAGGGCGAAAAGGTCAGTCCCCAAGAAGGGATGTCTGCCAACTTGTGCTTGGTTTCCACTGAGAAAGAGGATAACCTCAGCCACGCCCTGCAGCGCATGGCCACTGCGGCCGCCACCAACCTGGCACAGGAATCACACAAGTCCAGAGCAGTCTGAAGCTGCTGCTTTGCCACCACCCTTCCCTGGTCCCGCACCTGCCGGACCGTGGTCCGCAGGTCGGCCGGGAGATGAGGGAACACCTCATGACCATGAGGTTGGATGTCAGCGTGGCTCAGTTGGTAGCACATCCGCCTCTGGACCGAAAGGTCGTGAGTTCTCGTCCCACACCGGGCTTGCACCTAAAAATCGCTGGCATCCGAGTGCAGTATTGGGGGGTGCTGTACTGCTGGGGTGTGCTGTCCTTCGGATGAGACGTTAAACCGAGGTCCCTTCTGCCCATCCTGGTGTTGTCCTGGTGGGTGTCCACGTGGAAGTAAAATAACCCAGTGCACCCTTCGCAAAGAGTAGGGAACATTCCCGGTGTTCTGGCCAACATTCCCCTTCCCATAAACCGGTTCATGCAATTATCCAGGCTGTTTGTGGGTGGTGATGTGCGATATGGCCGCCACCACACATTCAGTCACTTCACTACCAGTCTAGCATTGCTTGTAAAGCGCTTTGGATGTATGAAAAGCGCTATATAAATGCTGATTATTCTTCTTCTCATCCAGGGAGCCCATAAGGGTGTGGGTAAAATGTGACATCAGTGCAGCCGAGCTGGCCTGTCGGAGGCCTAGAGAGAACGCAGCGTAAACCTTGCACCCAACACAGTCCATCCTTTTAGACTCTGTCCAGGGGCCTATCCACATCCTCAGCTTTCCACAACACTGAAAAACATTGTCAGTAACTAACCCTCAGCCGAGGGTGCTCCGAGAAACCAGGCAAAGAACCGACAGGAACAAAGTACTTCCTGGCTATCCTGGCTGAGGGCGCAGGGCAGGAAGTAGGCCGCCGCCAGAGCTCCAAAGCCAGGCCTACGATGGCCTTGGCCACCGGGAAGGCCTCCGAAGGTGAACTCCTTCGGTCTAGATTCTCCGTCAGGGGATAAGGGGCCCGTTTGGACACGGGCTCGAGCTGCATCCCGGTGAACTCCGAGATGAGCTGAAGCAGACCCATGAAGGATGATGGGCTGTCGTCCACCAACCGTCCCTGAGAGGACCCCGGGTCCTCCTGACGGGGGAACATAGAGGAGTCTACTTCGTACTCAGAGGGGTTTGCAAAGCTGCCTCAGGCCTGAGTCACTCTTCGTTCACCGAGGGCAGGCGGGA
Source organism: Neoceratodus forsteri (assembly GCA_016271365.2). Taxonomy (NCBI): domain Eukaryota; kingdom Metazoa; phylum Chordata; order Ceratodontiformes; family Ceratodontidae; genus Neoceratodus; species Neoceratodus forsteri. The sequence continues at coordinate 88,397,153 of JADMNL010000028.1, forward strand.
GTGAGGGGGACAGACAACCTGCGGGACAGGTCGTGACCCGACCGAGGTTCCACCAAGGGCGGTGGGGCAGCAAGGTTCAGACGAACAACTGGCCCCGGAGTGGGCACCTCGACTGCAGCGAGCGGCTGAGTCTGCCGATCGGGCGGCAGCTGCTTGCAGGACGGGGAATTAATCGGAGTCAATTGATTCCTGGACAACAACAACTGCTGCCACATGAACTCCTCGTAACGTCGACGCCATCTGCATCGAAGCCACTCCTCATTTGAGGAGGGAGACGAGGAAGAACGGTAATGCCACTTAACTCGGTGCCCCGACTGAGAATGCCGAAGTCGGCGTGAGCGGCTTGACCGAGAGGAGGACCGAGACAGAGACCCAAATCCTTGGGGAAACTGAGGGCGGGCGTGGGAAGGAGCGGGGAGCGCCCGCTCTTCACTCGGCATGGAAGAAAGGGCCAAGGCCTGTCAACCCGAAGGTACAGGCAGAACCTCAGCCTCCACCGGGGGGACCGGCGAAGGATAGTGGCACCAGCATCAGACAGCCCAGATAACGGGTTGAGAGACTCGACAACGTCGATGGGAGTCCTGGCCGGCTGACCCGACGGGGACACCGTGAAGCCAGCGGCCTGAGTCGCACCCTCGACCGAGGTCGAACGTCGGCTGGCAGGGGAAGGGGAACTCTCCCACTCCCTCCAGCGCCGACGGGACTTAGCCTGCCACTCCTTGGACTTGGGACAAAAGGCAGGTCCCGAAGGTCCCTCTCCCTTCGAAGAAAGGGACTGGCGAAGCTCCTTGACGGGGTTGGGGCAGACTTGGACACCGCCCTCTCCATGGAGGAAAGAAAATTGAGCTGCTCAGCTGAGACAGCCGACGTGGACACTGCCCCAGTCTAAGGAATTTTCCGGAGCGGAAAAAGTTTCAGGTTGCCCGAGCCCAGAATGGGCCGCACGATCCTCCAGAGAGCTGGCCGAAAGGGCACAGCAAAAATCGCAAACTTGCGGATCATGATCAGAGTCGAGGCAGTAGACGCACGTGGAGTGCGGGTCTTTCCTGGAGGAATTAACCGGGCGCCGGAAAACGAATGATTCATCACCGCAGCGAGAGAAAAAGATTGAAGTTTAGAAAAACTTCCAATTAAATTCGGAGACACCGAAAATTTCAGGAACCAGTCGAAAACGCAGAGCGCTAAGGAAGGAACCTGAACTTCCAAGTGGTAAGGAAAATCTGGCGTCATGGGGCAGAGCAGAGAGTTTTACCACCCGGGTGGGTGGGAGGAGCCAGCTTGAAGACCTTCCGGCAAGATTTAAAGCGGCAAGGAACCTGCCAATAAGTGTGGATGAACAACATATCCATGTCCCTAGAAACAAGGAAAGGTAATGCAGTTCACAATCAGCCAGGGGGGAACCAGAAGAGTGAGCTTCTCCAACACAAGCAGGAGGTCCCAGGGTGTGACAGGATCCCTAAGGAGAGGTCTCATATGCAGAATATCTCGTAAAAAGGTATGAGCCATGTCCAGTTGGGCTACGGTAATATCTCCTAAAAGGGCATGATATGCAGAAATGGCCCACATGTGCACCTTCATCGAAGACTAGCTCAAGCCTTGTTGGTATAAAGAGAGGAGACAGTGCAATGTCCGAGTTCACCAGACAGGTAAGGGGGTCTTGTATGGTGAGACGACGCCCATAAGCAGAAGTGCTTCCACTTCATAGCACAAGTAGAGGGCTTCCTCGCTGAGATGAGGACGTCCGCCACCTCCTGGAAGACCCCATACCAGGACTTTGTTACATCTGCAGAAGCCAAGCATGAAGGTGCAAAGACCCAAGATCAGGATGGACCCATGAGCCCTGATCCCGGGACAACAACTGCGAGCTTATTGGCAGTGGAATTGGAGGTTCCGAGGACAACTGCTGAAGTAGTGGGAACAAAATCAGCAGAGGCCACAACGGGGCGATCACAATCATCTGAGCCCCTATGGCCTGCATCCTCAATAGAACTCTCTAAATGAGAGGGAAGGCGTAAAGAAACCTCCCTGCCCAACAAAGGGACAGTGCGTCTGGCCAGAAAGACACCAGGCGCAGGCCCTTGCAAGCAGAAAACTAGCAGTTTGGCGTTGCGTGGGGACACAGAAGTCCAAATGTGGTCGACCCCATGTGTCGAACAGCTGGTCCGCTACTGATTACAGCAGCTCCCACTTGTGCACCTTGGACGGAGACCTGCTTAGGCTGTGTGCCAAGTCTTTTAGGACACCTGGAAAGTGCACTGCGGGCAGAGATGCGCCGCTCCAGCGTCTCATCGCCTCCCTGCACAGGGGGTAGGAGTGGGTGACCCCTTGCTTATTGATGAAGACTACCACCACATTGTCTGTCTGAACAAAGAGAGTGCCTGGGACAAGGTCCTCTTGAAAAGCATGCAGCGCATTGAGGACTGCTCGCATTTCCAAAACACTGATGGAGGTTGTGCTCCATGGGGTCCAGACTCCTCCAGTTTGGCCCCTAGAGGCGCCCATTCCAAACCTGACGCATCTGTCGTTAGTTTGATTTAGGAGCTCCTGATAGAAAGGGACCCCTTTCTCTAGATTGAGAGGGGTACAGCCACCAAAGTAAAGTCCTCTTGACCAGCTCCGAGACCCCGACCATGTGGTCTAGGTTGTCTGAGCCTTGATCCCACTGCACCCTGAGCTATCATTGTGGGACTCGTGTGAAGGGGAGTCAGGGGAGCGACAGGAATGGCCGCACCGCCATGTGCCCCAGAAGTCCAAGGAAGGTTCTCGCTTGATCCAGCAATCTCCTGCAGGCGATCGCCCTCTCTGGGGAAGAAAAGCCATGCCCTGGACAGAGTCCAGGACTGTCCCTATGAAAAGAGTCTTTGGCTGGGCTCTGGGAAGACTTTGGAAGGTTCAGGGTGACCCCCACCTCTCAGAACAGAGTATATGCATCTCAGAGAGCATGAAGGAGGCGCCAGCCAATCGCGAGGTAGGGGAAGACAATATCCCCAACACCTTAGAGCTGCAGCTACCACTGCCAAGCATTTGCTGAAGACTCGAGAAGCGGAGGAGGCTGAACGGAAGAACCTGAAACGGATAATGTGCCCCATGGAAGTGGAACCTCAGGTACTTCCTGGTGTGTGTGTGTGTGTGTGTGTGGAGTACAGCTACGTAACAACTTCCCATAACAGTAGATCTTCGAGAGAGGCTCTTGCATAAGTAATTACAAATAGGACTGGCGTCGGCAGGACCCCATGGAAAAAAACTACCTAGCAGTCCATGGCGAGGGACCACTCCCATGTCAGATGACAGACGTCGGTATAAAGGGGCGGTCCCCGATACCCGCCATCCAATTCTTTCCCGCAACAGGCCAGAAAAGGCCGGACGAGAGAGGAGTGGATATTTCCCTCAACGGAAAAGGAGCTGAAAAAGCCTAGGGGAATGGAGGGCGGGAAGGTATTACCTACTGCTAAAGCCTCTCTTGAAGATCTACTGTTCTTGTGTAACTGTACTATCTCACTTCGATAGGGCTCCTGTAGTAGGTAATTACATACAGGACTGAATACCAAGCAGTCTGGAACAAAGAGGCACACCGGGAGGAGGAAAACTACTCCAAAAGCTAGTTCTGGTTGTGCAAGTCTCAAGATAGGAGGCCTTGCAAAACAGCCAGCCCAAAGCCTGCTCTACGGCAAGAGGCAACATCCAAACTGTAGTGTTTAGTAAAGGTATGAATGGAAGTCCAGGTAGCGGCAGTGCAGATGTCTCCGCAGACCCATTTTTGAAACAAGTCGCTGAGGCAGCTACTCCTCTGGTGGAGTGGCTTTAGCTGACCTGGGAGGGTCTTGTTCTATTTGTCATAACAGAAAGTGATGCAATGAACCAACTACTTAGATAGGCATTGCATAGAAACAGCATTGCCTTCCCTTTTATGAGCAAAAGAGACGAACAATTGATCAGGCTTTCTGAGATCCTTTGTCCTGTTGGTGTAGTATCTCAGGATCTGGTGAACATCCATAGTATGGGGTGAATACTCCCCTTGATTAGAGTACTGCGTGAAAAAGGCGGGTAACTCTATGGACTGATTTAGAGTAGACTCCGCTACTACCTTAGGGAGAAACTTGGGGTTCGTGAGAAGAGCAACACGTGCCTTGTGAAAAATCAAGTATGGAATTTTACACATCAGGGCCTGGAGCTCAGAAATTCTCAGAGCGGAAGTAATGGCCACCAGGAAGAATGTCTTCCACGAAAGGAACTTTAATTTCGCAGAAGCTGCCGGTTCGAAGGGAGGCAGAGTAAGTTTCTCAAGGAAAAAAGCTCAGGTCCCAAGGGGGAGCAGGGGTACGGATAGGGGGTCTCGGATACAGAACCTCTCTGAAAAAGGTCTTAGAGACCTCCAACTGAGCAAATGTTTTGTCTGCAAAGGGGACATGACAGGCTGAGATGACCGCTATGTATACCTTCAGAGAAGAATGACAGACCTAGGTCAAACAGATGACGTAGATACTCCAGCAGAAGCGCTGATGAACAGGAGAAAGGTTCCACGTTCTTGGAAGTGGCCCAGATAGTGAATCTAGTGAAGGGTTTTCTAGCCTCCACCAAAATTTCTGCCACTTGGGGAGACACCCCAAAACGGGACTGAGCTAACTCTGCAGGAGCCATGCGTGCACCTAAAGAGATTTGAGGCCTGGATGGACCAGGGTCCCATGATCCTGGGTCAGTAAACCTCGAGATAGAGGAAGAGGAAGATCCTCGGAGTATTGTTGCAGAAGGACCTCCTTGTGAATGAGCTTGCTCAATGGAGTTTTCCTGCAATAAACTTGAACTTGAACAAGAAGGGATAACCAAACTTGCCTGGGCCAGAAAGGAGCAATCAGAATCATTTGTGTTCCTTCTGAAACTAGTTTCTGCAAGACTTGTGGGATAAGTGGAATTGGGGTAAGGCATAGACAAATCTCTCCTTCCAGTCTAGAGACCGAGCGTCTCTCCAGAAAGCGCCTCGCTCCGGAACAAGCGAGTAGAAGACGGGAAGCTTTGCATTTAGAGGGGATGCGAACAGGTCGACCTATGGTGTTCCCCAAAGTTGGAAGAGATTGTCTAGGACCTCTTGGTCCAGTTCCCACTTGTGAGTCAGAGCAGAAGACCGACTTAGCTTGTCTGCCAGGATGTTGTCAACTCCCAGAACATGAACTGCCGTGAGGCGAAGGTCGTGTTGTGTTGCCCAATCCCAAACCCTCACTGCTTCCCTGCAAAGAGGGTAGGACCGAGTACCCCCTTGTTTGTAGATTCAGCAAACCACGCACATGTCTGTCTGGACAGCTAGGAGGCCAAGAAAGATACACTGGTGAAGGGCTTCGAGAGCATACAACACTGCCCAAAGCTCGAGCACATTGATGTGGAGAGTTTGTTCGAGCATGGACCAGGAGGCCCTGGGTCCAATGAGGGCCGAGATGGGCTCCCCAACCTTTGCCTGAGGCGTCTGTGGTTAGAGTCGGGGGAGGGGGGGATGAAAGAAAGGAACACCCAGAAACAGGTTCTTTCGAACGATCCACCATTGCAAGTCTCAAAGCATCGGCGAGGAGACCAGAACTGGGTGATCTAGGTCGTCCACTAACTGATCCCATTGGGAGCGTAGAGTCCACTGAGAAACACTCAGGTGGAGTCAAGCGCGAGGAACTGTCAGGACAGCAGCCACCATGAGGCTGAGAAGGCGAAGGACTGGCCTTGCACAGACCCACCCGTGGCCGGACAGACTTATGAGTCTGGAGGGTGGACACCCCTGTCCGGTGGCAGGAAGGCCCTGCCCGTGGTCATGTCCATAATCGCCCCGATAAACTGTAGTCTCTGGGATGGGATCAGGTGAGACTTGCAATGGTTGATGGTAATACTCAGGACGGCAAAAATCTGCTGGGTAAGGGTGAGGCAGCGCAGGAGTTCCTCCCTGGATGTGGCTGCCAGGAGCCAATCGTCCAGGTACGGGAAAACCTGCACCCCTGGTACGCAGGTGGGCTGCCACCACTGCCAGGCATTGGGTGAACACTCGGGTTGCCGAGGATAGGCCACACTGAAGTGCCTTGAGTTGGTAGTGGCCCCCTGGAAGGCAAAATGGAGGTATTTCCGGTGAGACGGGCGAATGGAAATCTGCAGGTAAGCATCCTGCATATCCAGGGCACACAGCCATTGACCCGGCCGGAGGGGCAGAAGGCTCTGCAACGAGAGCATCCTGAACCTTTTGTATTCCACAAAGATTCGGGGAACTGAGATCCAGAATTGGTCTGAGATCTCCTATCTTCTTTGGGACCAGGAAGAAAAGGGAATAGTAACCTGTCCCTTGCAGATGAAGGGGGATGGGTTCTATTGCTCGTTTCAGAAGGAGAGCTGAAATTTCCTCCTAGACCAAGATGAGGTGTTCCCTTGAATAAGACGACTTCGGGTGGGGCGGTGGCGAAGAGGTTTCTGAAGAAAAGTACAGTTACGTAAGAACTTACCGTATCAGTAGATCTTCGGGAACAGCTCTTGCAGCAGGTTACACCATTAGGACTGAAGCCGGCAGGCGTCAGGACCCCACGGAAAAATTCTAGCTAGCTATCTTCAGCGGGGACCACCCCCGACGTCAGGCGTGGTACAAAAGGGGGCGGTCCCAACAGATTCCCCCGTTCTCCCGCCGGAGACTTCCGGCCGCAGGCTGACATCGAAATGGGAGACCGAGGATCCACCGTCAGAAGACAAACGTGATGAAATCCGTAACAAAGGCCGAAGCCATGCCTCCTCCAAGGGGGAAGGTGGGCGGGAAGGTACCTGCTGCAAGAGCTGTTCTCGAAGATCTACTGTTACGGTAAGTTCTTACGTAACTGTACTATCTTACTTCGAGACACAGCTCTTGCAGCAGGTTACACCATTAGGACTGATTCCTGCAATAGCGCTGTAAACACACTGGGAGGAGGAAATTAGAAAGAACATTCCAGGTCCCAAAACTAGGACAGGAGACCCTGAAGCACCGCCAGGCCGAAGCCTGCTCTACGCCGTGAAGTGATATCCAGGCTATAATGCCTGATAAAGGTATGAAGAGAACTCCAAGTAGCAGCCGCACAAATGGCAGAGGAGGAGACGTTTCGAAGTGCTGCGAAGGAGGTAGCCACACCTCTAGTGGAATGGCCCCGAACTACTCCAGGGAGGGGCTTTCGTTTGATATAAAACAGTATGAGATGCACTGGACAAGCCAGCGAGACAGGGACTGTTTGGATACTGGTTGGCCCATCATCCTCCTCTCAGAAAAGGAAACGAAAAGTTGCTCCGAAGAACGAAAGCTGCTTAGTTCTGCTCAGGTAGTATCTTAAGCTGCGGTGAACATCCAGGATGTGAAGCAGCGCCTCTCCTCTGTTAGAATAATTAGGGAAGTAGACCGGCAGGTCAATATTCTGATTGAGAGTGAGTGAGGAAACCACCTTGGGTAAGAATTTTGGATTCGTCCTCAGGGAAACGCTGTCCCGGTGGAAAATTAAATAAGGCTCCTTGCACATGAGAGCCTGAAGCTCAGAAACTCTTCTCGCTGACGTAACAGCAACCAAAAACAACGTTTTCCACGAGAGAAAACGCAGCTCACAATCTGCGGCAAGTTCAAAGGGGGGGAGCGTGAGTTGTTCCAGGACAAAGTGCAAGTCCCATGGAGGCACCGGGTCCTTAATGGGCGGCCTAAGGTGTAACACCCCTCCCAAGAATTCACGACAGACATCTAATTGTGCCACTGTCCTACCGGGAGATGAAAGGCTGAAATGGCACAGAGGTGCACCTTAATAGAGGAGTAGGCGAGGCCCGAACGAAAAGGAAAGCAGGTACTCTAACACACTTCACTGGACAACCTAAGGGAAAGGCGCGTGCTTGCGACCATAGACAAAAGCAGGCGCCATTTCATGGTGTACGTTGCATGCGTTGCTGGCTTTCTGGCTGCGGCAAGAACATCTGCAACCTCCTACGAGACCCCGTGACGCAGGATGGCTATGTCTCAAAGAGCCATGCATGCAGGTTCAGTGAGCGTAAGTCCGGGTGGACCAGTGAACCCTTCTCCTGAGACAAGAGGTGGGAGCTGAATGGCAACGGGAGCGGAGGTTCCCGGGATAGCTGAATTAGCAAAGGGAACCAGATCTGCTTGGGCCAAAAAGGGGCCACCAGGATCATTGTTGCATGCTCCCTGCGCAGTTTGAGAACTCCTCTCTGGATCAACAGGAAGGGAGGGAAAGCGTAGAGGAATCTGCCCGCCCAGGAGAGGGACAACGCGTCTCACCAGAAAACACCAGGCCCTGGATCTAGCGAGCAAAAATTGGGCAGTTTTGCGTTGAATGGGGAAGCGAACAAGTCCAATTCTGGAGTTCCCCATCGAAGAAACAGATCCTATGCTACCTACTGAAGAAGTTCCCACTCATGGACTCTGGCCTGGGAGCGACTCAGGCCATCTGCAATAGTGTTGTCCACCCTGGGAACATGTACTGTGATCAGGTTTGCACCGTGTCGGATTACACAATCCCACACCCTCATGGCCTCCCTGCAAAGGGGGTAAGAGGCGCCCTCCTTGTTTGTTGAGGTAATCCATCACCGTGTTGTCTTTCTGAAGCAGGAGAGTGCTCATGGATCTCTGACTGAAACGCCAGCAGGACATAAAGGACCGCCTCATCTCTAGGGCGTGGATATGGAGGTGGGCCTCCAAAGAGGTCCACGCACCCTGGGACTTCACCCCGTCCAAGTGTGCTCCTCACCCTAGACCTGAGGCGTCTGTGGTGAGGATTACCTCCGGGGACGGCGCTACAAACGGGACGCCCATAGAGAGCATCCCTGGGTGTAGCCACCACTGACAGTCTCGAATTGTGGTGTTCGTGATTCAAACCGGATGCTGCATGTGGTCTTGCCTTTGGTCCCATTGAACCTTGAGCATCCACTGAATTACCTGCATGTGGAGCCTTGCAAAAGGGACAGTAGGAATGGACGCAGCCAAGTGTCTGAGCAAGCGAAGGACCGATCTGGCTGGGAGGTCTTGTTCAACAAAGCTCCCTGATGAGGGATCTGATGTGCTCTGCTCTGTCGCCTGGAAGAAATGCTCTTCCCTGAACGTTGTCCAGTATTGCACCAATAAACTGCAGTTTCTCATGACGGAACCAGGAGGGACTTCTTGTGGTTGATTAGGATCCCCAGAGAGCAGAAACAGGTCCTGGGTGCTCTGGATCGCCCGTAATGCGCCTCTCTGGGCGACCATGAAAGCCAATCGTCCAGGTACGGGAACACATAATGGCCCTGTCTCCTTAGAGACGCCGCCACGACTGCCATGCATTTGGTAAAGACTCTGGGAGCCAAGACAACCCAGATGGAAGCCTCGAACTGAAAATGATGACCTAGAAACTCGAAGCGCAGGAACCTCTTGTGCGCTGGAGTTAAGGGGATATGCAGGTATGCGTCCTGCATATCTAGAGACGCTAAAAAGGCATCCTGCTTCAGCATGGGAATAAGACACGGGAAGGTTACCATGCGGAATCTTTTGTAGGCGACCGACCAATTGAGGTCGCTGAGGTCCAGAATCGGACGGAGGACCCCTGTCGTCTTTGGAACCAGAAAGAAGTGGGAATAGTATCCGTGTCCTCTCTGGTTCTCTGGGACGTACTCCATCGCTCCCTTTTGCAGGAGCGCGAGCACTTCTTGTCTGATCAATGACTTGTGCTGACCCGGGTACCGGGAGAGCAGCGGAGGCCTCGAGGGTGGCTTTTCCGCGAATTCTATAAAGTGGCCTCTTGCGACCAACTGTAGAACCCACCTGTCGGTGGTTATAGTCTGCCATCCTGGCAGGAAATTCGCAATGTGACCCCCGACCATGACGTCCCGTTGATCCTGAGGGGCGGGAGCCGGGAAGGAGTCCGGCTATGGCGGCTGAGGGTCCCACTGGCTGGACCAAATTAGGAGCGCGCTGGTTACGACCTGCGGGTTGTTTTCCCTGGGCTCTGCGAAACCCGGAGCCCCTCTGTTGTGGAATGGGGCGGGACTGTTGTCTCTGCGCCCGTCAACGAAATTGGCTTTGGTGCCTACGAAAGGAACTAAGCTTGGGTCGGTACATGGCCTGAACCAACCTCACCACCTTCCCGGCCTCTTGGAGTTTGGTAATTATCTTCTCAGAGGGTTTACCAAACAAAACTTCTCCCTCGAATGGGGCGTCCATGATGTTTCTCTGGACGTCTGGGGTAAAACCGGAGACACGGAGCCAAGAGCGTCTCCAGAGGCATACGCCTGAAGCTGCTGCTCGGGCCGAGGAGTCCACGGAGTCGTACGCGGCTCGTAGCACTTGGGTTCCCACGTCCGAACCCGTACGGAGGAGCTGCAACATCTCCTCCTCCTGCTCACCGTCCGGCAATTTCTCAGCCGCATCCAGACCCTGTTCCCATAGGGCATTTTGGAACTGCACCACGTGGGTCAAATAATTCAGGGATCTGATGGCGCAAGTAGCAGAAACATACGTGTGCCTACCCATGGAATCCAACTGCTAGGACTCTGGGTCCGGTGGCAGGGTGCTCAGATGTTGCGGTCTCTGGGACCGGTCATGAGAGGCTGTTATGACCAGAGAATCGGCCCGAGGATGCTGAGACAAGTACTGGTCATCTCTTGGAGCCCTGTACAAGCGGTCAGCTTTCTTCAGCATCGCCGGGAATGTGGACGCTTCCACGCTGCCTTGGTGACGTCCACGTAAGTGTCTACCAAGGGTGGCACCACCACCACAGGCTTGGGGTCCTTCTGCCGAAGATACTTCGCAAGCCGTAGCCTTTCGGGGTCTAACTCTTCCGCATCCCATTCCATGTTCTCTTGGATGTGTCTCATAATATCCGAGAACGAAGGGTCATCCGGAGGAGACTTCGGCAGCTCACGTGGGTCCGGAGAAGAGATGGAGAGTGGAGAAGGGGATCTGGATGATGAAAATTCTGATCCCGTGTCCTCCGTCGAAGGCGAACGGCGGCGTCTTCTGGATCTCTTGGGACTGGGTGAACTAGAAGAAAAAATTACTCACCTTAGTAATGTTTCTTCTAATGCAGTCTTGCTATATTATAGACATTAGCAGTTTGGTCCAGCTCCAGAACTGCCCTGGAGTGAAATGGTTAAAACCATGCCAAAATAGAATTTTGGCACAAGAGCAGCTCTATCTGTGTCATTTCAAACTTGAACTGTCAGATCTTTACGAGCCAAACTCACTAAGGTCTGTGTGGAAGCTGTAACCTACACTAGCCAAATGGCTACCTAAATAATAAAAACCATTGATGGTCCCAACACCCAAGACTCAAGTCAGGGGACCAGAAATACTAACACCATTCTAATAATATGAAAATGGAACATAAGTATAATAAACACACACACGCCCCAAAGTCCCAAGAGAGACAAAATGCTAACAGGACATAAGTAGTGCCCACACTAAGTTGCCCGCACCCCACCAAGTAGAGGTTCTGAGAGGGGCAGGTTGGGGGGGGGAGGTCTATAATATAGCAAGACTCCATTAGAAGAAACATTACTAAGGTGAGTAATTTTTTCTTCAAACATGAAGTCTTGCTACATTATAGACATTAGCAGAATACACAGCAGTACCTCCATGGAGGAGGGGCAGAACCTACTTGGGGAATAGGCTCTGAAGAACAGCTGAGCCAAACCGAGCATCTCTCCTGGCCTGGACACCCAGGGAGTAATGCTTGGTAAAAGTGTGTACCGTTTTCCAAGTAGCAGCCTGGCAAATCTCTAATAAAGGGATAACTCTGGCAGCAGCTAGAGACGCAGCTGTACCCCTGGTAGAATGAGCCCTCAAACCAGGGGCAGGGGCTCTGCCCACTTCTGATAACAAAATTGGATACAAGAGACAATCCATCTGGCTATTGATCTCTTAGTGGCAGGTTTGCCTTTCCCAACTTCACCATAGGTAAAGAAAAGTTGGAGGGATTCGAACCTGTGACCTTTGGTACGCTCTATATAATAACTAAGAGCACTCTTAACATCCAGGCTGTGCAACCTCCTCTCACCGAAGAGGAGTGATCAGTGAAAATACTGGAAAGGAGATAGATTGATTAAGATGGAAATCTGAAACCACCTTAGGCAAAACTTCCTATTAGTCCTAAGGACTACCTTATCCCTGTGGAAAGAAATAAAGTCAGTCTCCACTGACAAGGCTTGCAATTCACTTATCGTCTGGCAGAAGTGATAGCCACCTAGAAAAACAGTTTTCAAGTTAGGTACTTAAGCTCTGCAGAAGACAGAGGTTCAAAGGGGTTGCATTAACTGGGCAATGCAAACATTAAGGTCCCAAGCAGGGCGGTTCCCGAAAGGGAGGATTAGTATGGAGTAATCCCTTAAAAACTTGGAAAACACAGGATGAGAGGAAAGAGGGATGACTCTGCTGACACAAAAGCAGACAGCTGCCAAATGAACTCTCAGGGTAGCTGGTCTGAGACCCAAGGAATTAAGATGTACCATGTAATCTAACAAAATGGGCAATTCAGCAGATTCTGGGGAAATATTTTCCAGCACACCAAATGGAAAACCTTTCCATTTAGAAGCATAAGTAGCCCTAGTGGAAGGCTTCTGGAAGCCTTTAGGATCTCAAGAACACCCTGAGAGAGGTGTAAATCAGCAACTAACTCCTCAAGAGCCAGGCCTTGAGGTTGAGGGATTTGAGGTCCGGATACCAAACCCTTCCCTGGGCACAAGTCAACAGATTGTGATTCCTGGGGAGGCACAGGCGAAGATGGACTGTCCGAGACAGAAGGAGTGGGTAGCAGGGCTGCCTGGCCCAATCCGGGGCAATCAGAATCACCCTGCAAGGCTGAGATCTGATTTTGACTAGTACTTTGAATAGGAGAGGAAAGGGGGGGAAAGCATAGAGGAACTTCCCTCCCAATCCAGAAGAAGGGCATCCAGGGAACTGAGCACTTGATGCCTGCAACAGAACAGAGGAAGTTTGTGATTGTCTGGGGCTGCAAAAGATCTACCTGAGGATGCCCCACCTGGCAAAAACTATCCCCAGCACTTGAGGATCCAGGGACCATTCGTGATGGCCCTGGAAATCCTGCTGAGGGCATCCGCTAGGACATTGTCCTTCCCTGGAAGATGAACTGCTATGAGGGAAGTGTTCAGGGAATAGGCCAGAGACCACAACTTCATTGCCTCGGTGCACAAGGCTGAAGACAGAGTGCCCCCGTTTGTTGATGTACCACATTGTTGTGGTGTTGTCTGTTCTTACTTGTATCACCTTGTCGTGGACAGATGCAGAAAAAGCTTGAAGAGCTAAATAGACAGCTCTGAGTTCCAGCAAATTGATGTGAGCAGAGATTCCTGGGGACCAAACTCCTGAGTGGAAAGGTGCCCATGTGGGCTCCCAACCCAGAAGGGAAGCATCTGTAGTGAGAGTCAAGTCGTGAGAAGGGAAATGAAGGGGACCCCGTCTTAATTGCTCTGATCCTGCCACCACTGGAGAGCTAGGATCAAGGTTGAGTCACTGGGACCAACTTGGAAAGGGGGTCTCTTCTCTGAGACCAAAAGGTTCTCAAGTGAACTGAATGTCTCATCTGAAATCTGGCTCCCTGCACAACAGCTGTGGATGCAGCCATGTGCCCCAGGAGCTGCAGAAAGTGTCTTGCTGGTCGAGAGACCTGCAGAGTGAAGGAAGAGGCCAGAGCCACTAAATTCCTTACCCTTTCTGGGGAAGAAAGGCTCTGGCTAGCTTTGTGTCCAATTCTGCCCTATAAAGGCGAGTAGCTGGACTGGTTCCAGAACCGACTTTGGTAGGTTTAGCAGGAAACCAGGGAGGTGAGAAGCTGCTGGGTGACCTGCAGGTGAGATTTACTCTTCTGGGACTGGCCTACAATGAGCCAGCCATCTAGATAGGGAAAACAGCCATCCTCTGCCTCCTTAAGTGGGCCACTGCTAGACACTTTGAATACCCTTGGAGCAGAGGTAAGGCTAAGAGTATTGCTCTGAACTGGTAATGACCTGAGGGCAGTCTCGAATCTGAGGTACCTTCGATGGGATCTTCTGATTAGGACATGGAAATAGGCATCCTTGAGGTCCAGGGAGGCTAGCCAGTCCCCTGGCCTTAGGGAAGGTAAAATCATTGCCAGAGTTACCATTTTGAACTTTGGTTTCAAAAGATGCTTGTTCAGATATCTGAGATCTAAAATGGGCCGCCATTCTCCTGTCTTTTTTGGGGTAAGGAAGTATGTGGAATGCAGACCCCTGCCCTGATGCAGGGGAGGAACCCTTTCTACTGCTCTGAAAGCTAACAGGGATGAGACCTCTGTTTCCAGAGCGAGGGTCTCTGAAGCACTTGCAGGTAGAAAAATCTGCTTCTCAACTTGGGAAACTTTTTGAAGCTGAGAACCAGACCCTGGCTTACTACTTCCAGAACCCACTTGTCTGGAGGTTAAAGAAGCCCAATTCTGACTGAAGTAAGCCAGCCTGCCCCACTGGTACAGGAGAATGGCCCTGGGCACCCCATCAGGGTGCCTGTTCTGAGGAGCTTTAGGCTGGGGGTGGGAGCAGGTCTGCCCACCCCTCGCCTGCCCTGCCACTGAAGAACCCCTCTGAGCATGAGGCAGAGGAGGCCTGAGTCTGGTAGAAAGGCCTGTGAAAAGGCCTACCCCTACCGCATGCCTTTGAGGAGTGGCTTGCCGCTCCTTAGCCTGGGCACTCTTGTAAGTAGTCCTATATTCATCCATCTTCTTCATGTAATTCTCTGTCTGCTCTCCAAACAGAGAATTTCCCACCACAGGAAAATCCATAGCCTTAGTCTGGGTATCCTGTGACAAACTAGTACACCTGAGCCAGGCCAACCTACGAAAAGCTACAGATGTGGCCATGACCCTAGAGGAAACATTAACATCCACAGCAGCATGAAACTGAACCTTAGAGGCTTCAATGCCATCAGCAGCCACCTGTTCTAGTTCACTAGCCAGCTGGCCATGGGCCTGCTTGGCCAATTGCATAACAGTATCCCATCTAGATTTCTGATACCTAGCTACATAAGCCATATAATTTGCTTGCCTGAGTCCCAGAGAGGCTGCCATACTGTTTTTTGCCATGGCATCAATCTTCCTGGAATCCTTGTCAGGAGGATGTGAAGCCAAGGAATATTAGCTTTATCACAGGCAGCAGCCTGAACTACTCAACATGACTGCATTGCTGAGAAAGGAATTCTGCATCAGGGCCTGACAATGTATACCTTCTGTCCATCTTTTTATCTACAGGAGGCACAGAATTAGGAGCTTTTAAAATTTTAATTGTTTGTTTCCTAAAAGACTTGTGTAAAGGAATAGACAATCTCCTAGACTCTGGAATATCCATCATTTCTACAAAATCAGGCTCCTCTTGCTCATCCACAGCCTCTTCTAAAGGAAGCTGGAGGGTTTCAGCAACTTTTTTATAAAACATAAAATGAGATGGGGACTCAGACAGCATAGGGGGAGATTCTAAAGGTCTGTCTGGGGAGATGTCCGGTTCAATGGGGGCACACAGACCTTCCCAGCCACATTCATACTGTTCATAATCCTCCTCCTCCCCCTCCTCTGGTTCATAAAATTCCTCAATATCATAATCCTGAACCACTGGGACCGGACGAACCGACCTTTTACCAGATAGAGGTGGTTCGGACGGACCCTGAGACAGTGACTGGACAATTTGTATGGCTTTTGCTATCTCTGCAGCAGTTGGAGAAGGAATTTTGGACTCCAGACCTGCTGATTTTCTTGTTTTCTTTACTGGAATTGGTTCCTCAGAACCAGCTTTTCTTTTGCCCGAGGAAGTCTGGCCCTGGTCAGAGGGCACTCCCTCTGGTTCGGTTGGCACCGAACCGGGCTGGCCATCCGGGTCAGCGGACTTTTTGGCCTCTCGTTCCCTGAGCCTGCCCAATCTTTTTTCCAGGGTGGCTGCAGGGAAATTCTTACATACCTGGAAGTCTGACTGGAGGTGGTCAAACCCCAGACAATAAACACATGTGGTGTTTGGGTCAGCATTGGCAAAGACTTCCCCACAAACATCACAGTGTTGAAACCCAGTGGGCCCGGTTTTTCTTTTGGGTTTCTCAGACATAATGCCAGCCTAACCAAAAACTTGCCCTTTTAACGGCAGTGCCAGGCAAGACACCCTTATCGGTTCCTAACCATGTCACGGGTATTGGAAAAAAACGTAATAAATCCGTTCTTTTTAGAACCGATAAGAACCGAGAACCGCACTCTAAAATGGTAACTTTTAGTTTTAAATGAGTTTTAAACCCACTGATCGGTTCAAAACCGAACCGATAACTTACAAGTTCCACACAGACAAAACCTTCATTTACTTACGGTTACCACAGATAGAGCTTGAACCGAACGGTTTTGCGGTTAAAATAAAGCTATTCTTGGTTAAATCCAACCGAGAAAACACTTTTTAAACCGAGAAATGAACCGAGCAGAAGGAGAAATCTCTGGAGCGACTGTTCACTGAGGCAGAGTAAAGAATCTGACAGTTCAAGTTTGAAATGACACAGATAGAGCCGCTCTCGTGCCAAAATTCTATTTTGGAATGGTTTTAACCATTTCACTCCGGGGCAGTCCTAGAGCTGGAACAAACTGCTAATGTCTATAATATAGCAAGACTTCATGTTGTTTGAAGGAGGAAGATGCGGCCTGGGCCGCCTCCTCATCGAGGCGATCATCTGCTCGAGCTGCTCAGCCAAGCCAGCCGCCACGGTAACTGCCCAACGAGCCTCTTCCGACTTTACCATGGGCAGCACTTCTCAGGGGCGCCCAAGCTTCAACCGGGCAGCGCGATCCTCCAAGACTTTGGCTGAGAACGAACAGCAAGACTCGCAGGCCTGTGGGTCGTGTTCTAGGCCTAGGCAGTAGACGCACATGGAGTGCGGATCCGTCCTGGACATCTTCTGCCCACAAAGGCACCGCCGAAAACCGGTAGTTGATTTGTGCATCGCAGCCACGAGGGAAAAGGAAGACCGAAGTCTTGAAAATTTTAAAACTAGTTTCGGACGAACCGAAGAATTAGGATCCAGTCCATCACGCAGAGCGTTAAGTAGAGAACCTGAGCTTCCAAGTGGTAAGGAAGATTTGGCATCATGGGGAGGAGCCGAGAGTTTTACCACCCAGGAGGGTGGGAGGAGCCAGCTTGAAGACCTTACGGCAAGATTTAAAGCGGCAAGGAAAGTACAGTTACGTAAGAACTTACTGTAACAGTTGATCTTTGAGAACAGCTCTTGCAGCAGGTAACACCATTAGGACCGATTCCCAAGCAATAGCGCCTGTAAGCATTCTGGGAGGAGGAAATTAGGAGAGATCCTTAAACAAGTCCTGACTCTGGGACAGGAGACCCTGTAGAACGGCCAGACCGAAACCGGCTCTCCGCCGTGATGCAATATCCAGGCAATAGTGCCTAATGAATGTGTGCACAGAGCTCCAAGTAGCTGCAGCACAGATGGCCGAAGTGGAGACACTACGCAGTGTTGCAAAAGAGATAGCCACACCTCTAGTCGAATGGCCCCGGACTGAGTCCAGGAAGGGCTTCTGTTTGCTGTTATAGCAAAATGCAATACACTGGACAAGCCAGCGGAAAGGGTCTGCTTTGAGACTGGGTGGCCCATCATTCTCTCAGCGAAGGTAACGAATAGTTGTTCGACTTACGAGTTGTTTAGTTCTATTCAGGTAGTACCTTAAAGAGCGGTGACTATCCAGGGTGTGAAGCAAGGCCTCTCCTCTATTAGAATACTTGGGAAAATAAACAGGCAGGTCAATGTCCTGATTGAGAGTGAGGGCAGAGACCACCTTAGGCAGGAATTTAGGAATCGTCCTCAGAGGCGCTCTGTCCTGGTGGAAACCTAAAAAGGCTCCTTACATGAGAGCGTGAAGCTCGAAACTCCTTGCTGACGTGACAGCAACTAAAACAACGTTTCCACGACAGAAAACGAGCTGCAATCCGCTGCAGGCTCAAAGGGGAAGTGTGAGTTGTTCCAGGACAAAGAGTAGGTCCCAAGGAGGAACGGGATCCCTGATGGGTGGCCTAAGGTGTAACACCTCTCTCAGGAAGTCTCGAGAGGCATCAAGCTGTGCCACTGTACGCTGCCCACTGGGAAGTGGTAAGCAGAAATCGCGCATAAGAGCATTTTAAGAGAGGAGTAGGCGAGACCCGAATGGAATAGGGAAAGCAAGTATTCCTGCACCACTTTCACCGGGCATCCTAAGAGAGAAAGGCCGCGTGCCTGCGACCACAAGCAAAAACGGCGCCACTTCATGGTGTACGTCGCAAGCGTTGCCGGCTTTCTGACAGCGGAAAGAACTTCCGCCACCTCTTGCGAGACCCCGTGTCACATAATGGCTATGTCTCCAGGAGCCATGCATGCAAGTTCAGTGAGCATAAGTCGGGTGGACTAATGAACCCTCCTCCTGAGACAAGAGATGGGAGCTGAAAGGCAATGGCACTGGGGGTTCCCGGGACAGCTGCGTCAGCATGGGGAACCAGATCTCACTGGGCCAGAAAGGGCCTACCAGGATCACTGTTGCATGCTCCCTGCGCAGTTTGAGAAGGACTCTCTGGATCGAAGGGAGGGAAAGCGTAGAGGAATCTGTCCGCCCAGGAGAGGGACAACGCATCTCACCAAAAAACACCAGGCCCTGGATCTAGTGAGCAGAAATTGGGCAGTTTTGTGTTGGATGGGGAAGCGAATAAGTCCAGTTCTGGAGTGCCCCATTGAAGAAACAGATCCTCTGCTACCCCTTGAAGTTCCCACTCGTGGACCCTGGCTTGGGAACGACTCAGACAGACTGCGACTGTATTGTCCATTCCAGGAATGTGAACTGCGATCAGGCTCGCGCCATGTTGGATTACCCAATCCCACATTCTCATCGCTTCCCTGCAAAGGGGTTAAGAGTGTGCGTCTCCTTGTTTGTTGAGGTAATACATCACCGCCGTATTGTCTGAAGCATGAGAGTATTCGGCGGGATTTCTGACCGGAAGCCCTGCAGGGCAGAAAGGATTGCCCTTATCTCCAGGATGTTGAGGTGGAGGTGAGCTTCTTGAAGGGTCCACGTTCCCGGGGACCTCATCCCGTTCAGGTGTTCTCCCCACCCCAGCCCTAAGGCATCTGTGGAAAGAATTACCTCTGGGGATGGCGCTGCAAATGGAACACACACAGAGAGTGTCCCTGGGTCTAGCCACCATTGCCAGTCCCGAATCACAGCGTTCGTGATTCTGACCAGCTGCTGCATGTGGTCTTGCCTTTGGCCCCACTGCACCTTGAGCATCCACTGAGTTACCCGCAGCCATGTGTCCGAGCAAACGAAGGACCAGCCTGGCGGAGGCAGTCTTTGCAGAGAGATCCCTGATAAGGGATCTGATGCGTTCCGCTCCTTCGTCGGGAAGAAATGATTTCCCCTGGACGGTGTGCAGACCTACGCCTATGAACTGCAGCTTCTGGGACTGTATGAGGAGAGACTTCTTGTAGTTGATGAGGATGCCCAGAGACTGGAACAGAACCTGGGTGCTCTGGATAGTCAGCAACAACGCCTCTCTGGAGGCGGCCATGAGAAGCCAGTAGTCCAGGTATCGGAACATGTAGTGGCCCTGTCTCCTTAAAGACACTGCCACGACTGCCATGCACTTGGTAAAGACCCCAATGGGGATGACAGTCTGAACGCAAGAGCTCGAACTGAAAAGTGGTGGCCGAGAAACTTGAAGCGAGGAACCTCCTGTGCGCTTGAGCCACTGGGATGTGCAGGTAGGCATCCTGCATGTCTAGGGATGTTAAGAAGGCGTCCTTCTTTAGCATGGGAATGAGACCCTGAAGGGTCACCATGCGAAATAGTTTGTAGGCGACCGACATATTGAGGTCGCTGAGGTCCAAGATTGGACGGAGGTCCCCTGTTTTTTGGAACCAGAAAGACGTGGGAATAGTACCCAGATCCTATCTGGTTCTCTGGAACATACTCCACAGCTCCCTTTTGCAGGGCCGAGTATTTCTTGCCTGATGAGCATCCGTGCTGACCCGAGTAACAGGAAAGCAGAGGGCCTTGTGGGTGGCTTGTCCCATGAATTCTATAAAGTGGCCTCTTTCAACCAATTGAAGGACCCACCTGTCTGTGGTTATGGACTGCCACCCTGGTAGGTAGTCACATGTCTGACCCCGACCTTGATGTCCCATTGATGCTGAGGGCGGGGGGCGGAAGGAGTCATGCTGTGGCGTCGGGAAGAAGCCGCAGGCTGAGTAGATCTTAGCTGGGCGCTGACTTTGGCCTGTGGACAACTTTCCTGGGCTCTCTGAGAGAAGAGCCCTCTGTTGTGGACGGCGTGGGACTGCTGTCTTTGCATCCGCCACAACGGCTTTGGTTCCTACTGAAAGGAACTAAGTCTGCGGCATACATAGCCTGGACCGACCTCACTTTTCTGGCCTCTTGAGTTTGGTGAGAACCTTCAGAGGATTCACCAAAAGAACTTCTCCGCCAAAAGAGGCATCCAGGATATTTTTCTGGACGTCCGGGGTGAATCCGGAAACACGGAGCCATGAGTGCCTCTGGAGGCATACGCCTGAAGCTGCCGCTCTGGCCGAGGAGTCCGCGGAATCATACGCGGCTCGCAGCACCTGGGTTTCCACGTCTGAACCCGTACGGAGGAGCTGCAACATCTCCTCCTCCTGCTCACCCTCTGGCATCTTGTCCGCCAGATCCAGTCCCTGCTCCCACAAGGCATTTTGGAACTGTACCATGTGGGTCAAATACTTTAGGGATCCAATGGCGCAAGTAGCGGAAGCATCCGGGCGCCTGCCCATAGTGTCCAGCTGTTTGGACTCCGGGTCCAGTGGCAGGGTGCTCAAATATTGCGGCCTCTGGGACCAGTCATGAAAGGCTGTGATGACCAGAGAATTGGCCAGAGGATGTGAAGCCAAGTACTGGTCCTCCTTAGGGGCCTTGGACAGGCGGTCAGCTTTCTTCGGCATCACTGGGAGAGAGTGTGGATGCTTCCACGCAGCCTTGGTGACGTCCATGAAAGTGTCCAACAAGGGTGGTACCACCACAGGCTCAGGGTCTTTCTGCCGAAGATACCTGTGGCGTAACCTCTTGGGTCGAGTTCCTCAGAATCCCAGCCCATGTTCTTCTGGATATGCCTTATAATCCCGGAGAATGATGGGTCATCTGGAGGAGACCTTGGGAGCTCACGTGGATCCGGAGAAGGGACGGTGATCAGAGAGGGGGATCTGGATTCATCCGAGAAATTTGAACCCGTGTCCTCCATCAAAGGCGAAGAACGTCTTCTGGACAGAGGTCTCCGTTTCATAGATCTGCCCCTAGGAGAATCCATGGCTCCTGGGGGAGAGGTACTCTGTCTGCAACCCTAAGTGGAGTGGGAGGTGCGGGTGGAGGAGTATGTGTGGGAACCATATCCCTTTTACGGTGTCCCACCAGTAGGTAAACTCCTTGACCTCGGATATGCGAGGCCTGACGATGGACCCGAGGCGCCGATGGCGGTCGCCTGGTTCGGCGAGGAATTTCCCTAGGGGGGGCCGACAGGACCGGTGCTGCACCGTCTGGTCCTTGGGCACAGGTCAGCTCCTGTTCGTGTCGTCTCCTGACAGGCCGCTGGTTGGAGGCGTCGGGGTCCTCTTCTCGGTGAGATGCGGGCGTTGGTCCACCGGCCGTGTCGTCCGAGGCGTGAAGCCCTAACAGGCGATGGGCAGTCGGCGGTTACTAGGACCTATGGTGTATGGCCGGCGTTGGACGAGCCAGCGCGGGTCAACGACTTCTTCAGGGAGGTGAGCTCTTTGGTCTTCCGCTGGGAAGGAGGAGGCAAAGAGAGCGGACCTGGCGCCTGGTTCCGAATGGCAGGAACCAGACTGTGATGGTGATGGCGGTCCCCGACCTAGACATGGCCTTAGAAGCCGAGGATGAGGAAGGCCTGGAGATCTTGGCCTGAGAGGCAGAAGAGGAGCCCGAAGGGGTCTTCACCGCTGCGGGGTGGAGGTTGAGAACGGGCCTGGGAAGGAGAGCAATCGGACCGGGAGCCGGAGCTATGGAAGTCAGAGACCCTAGATGGGGACTTAGATTTAACTCTTTCCCTGTGCTTCTCAAGATGTCTCTGGGCCTTCTCTTAAGATTTCCCCTTGGAGGCTGCGTCCATGGCTTTGATTTTCTCTTCGAGCAGGAACGCCTGAAGGGCCTTCTGGTGACTGATCCGGGTCCGGCTGTTGAACTCCTGGCAGAAGGAGCAGGACTGGGTGTCGTTGTCTGAGCCTAGGCACGGGGCATGGCCGAATGTGGATCTTGAATGGGCTTTGCTTTCCACAGGCGCACTTTGAAGGATGGCCTTCAACAGAAGTTGGAGAGGACATCAGACAGCAACTGAGCCGAAAAGATAACTATTTTCCTGGAGGAAGAACTTAACCGGGCGTCGTGCGCTAGAAACGAGCCGAAGGGTTGAGACATGCAAGTTGACGGCGGGAAAGAACTGGGGAATCTAGCGGGGCCGCCTCCTTATGTACTACGTCTGACGGGGGCGGGACCGACGTCAGGGGCGGTCCCCGTTGAAGACTGCTAGCTAGAAGATTTCCATGGGGTCCTGATGCCTGCCGGCTTCAGTCCTAATGGTGTTATCTGCTGCAAGAGATGTATCTCAAAGTAAGATCTTGCCAGACAGTGTGGATGGACAAAATATCCATGTCCCTAGAAATACAGTTTTCCAAGTCAAGTACTTAAGCTCTGCAGAGGACAAAGGCGCAAAGGGTGGTTGCATAAGCTGAGCAATGCAAACATTAAGGTCCCAAGCAGGAGCAGGGTCCCTAAAGGGGGACTGGTGTGCAGCAATCCCTTGAAGAACTTACAAAACAAAGGATGGGATGACAGAGGAGAGGCTTGCCTACTGACAAGGCAGAAACAGCTGCCAAATGCACTTTAAGTGTAGCTGGCCTAAGGCCTAAGCCATTAAGATGGACCATATAGTCCAGAACTGCAGGCAACCCAGCCTCTGGAGAAATATCCTTAGAGCATTAAATAGTGAACCTTTTCCACTTGGAGTTTTAAGTCTTTCTAGTGGAAGGCTTTTGAGAAGCTTTAAGGATATTCAGAAACCCTTGAGAAAGCTGCAGATCAGCAAACTAACTCTTTCAAGAGCCATGTCTTGAGATTGAGAGACTTGAGATTCGGGTACCAAATCCTCCCCTGAGAGGATGTAAACAGGTTGTAATTCCTGGGAAGAGACAGGGGAAGGTGGACTGCTAAGGACAGCAACAGGGGGTACCAGGGCTGTCTGGCCCAGTCTAGAGCAATCAGAATCACTTTGCATGGTTGTGACCTTATCTTGACTAACACCTTGAACAGGAGAAGGAAGGGGGAAAAGCATACAGAAATTTCCCTTCCCAATTCAGAATCCGAGCATCCAGGGAGACTGAGCCCAAGACTCTGGGTCTGCAACAAAAGAGGGAAGCTGGTGATTGTCTGGGTCTGTAAAATGATCCATCTGTGGAGTGCCCCATCTCGAGAAAATCACTTTCAAAACTAGGGGATCTAGGGTCCATTCGTGATGGCCCTGGGATATCCTGCTGAGCGCATCTGCTAGGACATTGTCCTTCCCTGGGAAGTGAACTGCTATCAGAGAGGCTTGCGGGGAATAGGCCAGGGACCACAACTTTACTGCCTCTGTGCACAAGGCCATAGACAGAGTGCCTCCTTGCTTGATGAACTACATTGTGGTGGTAGTGTCTTCTGATCTGGACCACCTTGTCCTGTACAGATTTGGAAAAGGTTTGCAGTGCCAGAAACAACGCTCTGAGTTCCAAGAGACTGATGTGAAGCAGAGATTCTTGAGGTGACCACAGCCCTTGAGTGGTAATATCCCCCAGGTGGGCTCCCTAACCCAGCAGAGAGGCATCTGTGGTATCACTGAATGAGACACAGTGACAAAAGGAACTCCTTGTCTCCGATTGTCCTGATCCTGCCGCTATTGCAAAGCCTGGATCAGGGTTAGAGTT
The DNA here is from genome assembly GCA_016271365.2 of Neoceratodus forsteri. Classification (NCBI taxonomy): domain Eukaryota; kingdom Metazoa; phylum Chordata; order Ceratodontiformes; family Ceratodontidae; genus Neoceratodus; species Neoceratodus forsteri. The sequence continues at coordinate 88,421,127 of JADMNL010000028.1, forward strand.
ACTGGGACTAGTTTGGTAAGGGAATCCTTTCTTTGGGACCAGAAGGCTCTTAAGTGGAACTGAATGTCCCTCATCTGAAATCTTACTCACTGGACCACTACTGTAGAGGCTGCCATGTGGCCCAGAAGCTGTAGGAAATGCCTTGCTGGTCAAGACACCAGAAGGGTGAATGAAAAGGCCAGTTCCATAAGGGTCCTTGCCCTATACAGGGGAAGGAAGGAAGGAAGGCTCTTGCCCTTATTGTATCCGGCTCCGCCTATGAAGGTGAGGAGCTGTACTGGCTCGAGAACTGACTTTGGAAGGTTGAGGAGGAATCCTAAGGAAGTGAGCACTTGCTGAGTTAACTGCAGATGTGACTTGCCTTGGTCCGGAGACTGACCCACTATGAGTCAGTCATCCAAGTATGAAAAGATGGAGATCTTTTCTCCTTAGGAAAGCAACCACTACTGCCAGGCACTTTGTGAAAACCCTTGGGGCTGATGTTAGGCCAAAGGGCATTGCTCTGAATTGATAGTGGCCTGAGGGCAACTCGAACCTGAGGTACTTTCTGTGGGAGCACCTGATGGGAATGTGAAAATAGGCATCCTTGAGGTCCAGGAAGGCTAGCCAGTCCCCTGGCCTTAGAGAGGACAGAATTATTCCCAGAATTACCATTTTGAACTTTGGTTTTAAAAGGTGCTTGTTCAGATATCTTGGGTCCAGGATGGGCAGCCATTCTCCTGTCTTTTTGGGGGTTAGGAAGTACGTGGAGTACACTCCTTTGCCCTTCTGTAGGGTAGGAACCCGCTGTATGGCTCCGAGATCCAGGAGGGAAGAAACCTCTGCCTCTAGGGCAAGGGACCGATGGATTTGCAGGTGGAAAGGATCTGGTTCTCATCTTGGGAAATTTTTTGAAGCTGAGAACCAGTCTCTGGCTTACTACTTCCAGGATCCACTTGTCTGATGTTAGAGATTTCCAGTCCTGGAAAAAATAAGCCAGCCTGCCCCCTACAGGTATTGGAGAATCGGCCCGGACAGGCCCATCAAGGTGTCTGCCTGGCAGGGGCTTTAGGTTGAGGGGTGGAAGCAGGCCTGCTCAATCCCAGTCTGCCTCTCCCTCTGAAGAACCCCCTCTGAGCATAAGAGGCGGCGGCCTGGGCTTGGTGAAAAGGCCTGCCCCTGGACTGCTGCCTATGAGGAGTGGCTTGCCTTTCTTTGGCCTGAGCACTCCTGTAGGTGGTCCTGTACTCGTCCATCTTTTTAAAATAGTTCTCTATCTGCTCTCCAAACAGAATTACCAACAGGGAAATCCATGGCCTTAGCCTGGGTATCCTGTGATAGGCTAGTACATCTGAGCCAAGCCATCCTCCAAAGGGCCACAGACGTAGCCATGACACTTGATGAAACAACACTGGAGTCTACAACAGCATGAAACTGCACCTTGGATGCCTCAGTCCCATCTGCAGCCACCTGCTCTAGCTCCTTGGCAAACTGGTCAGGGGCCTGTTTAGCCAGAGCCAGCACAGTGTCCCATCTTGACTTCTGGTATCTAGCTGTGTGCCACATAGTTAGCATGCCTGAGTCCCAAAGATGCTGTCATGTACTGCTTCTTTGCCATGGTATCAATCCTCCTGGAGTCCTTATCTGGGGGTGTGATGCCAAGGATATTTGCCTTTATAACAGGCAGCAGCCTGCACTACCCCAACATGGCTGCATTGCTGAGAAAGGAACTCCGTGTCAGAGCCTGAAAGGGTGTACCTCTTGTCCATTCGTCTGTCCACAGGAGGTATGGAGTTAGGAGTCTTAAGAATTTTATTTTTCTGTTTCCCAAAAGATTTGTGGAGGGGAACAGAGTCTCCTGGATTCTGGGATGTGCATCATTTCAACATAAATCAGGCTCCTCCTAATCCTATACTGGAAGCCGGAGGGTTTCAGCCACTTTTGTAAAACAAAGTGGGAAGGGGATTCAGAAAGCCTAGGAGAAGAAACACCTGAAGGTCTGTCTTGGGAGATGTCAGTGTCTATAGGCACATCCAGACTTTCATAATCACCATCATCCTCCTCATACACTCCCTCCTTCTCCTCCGGTTCAAAAATTCTTCTGAATTTAATCCGGAACCGGGGGAACCAACCGAACCGAGCCTGTGCCAGATGGTGCCAGTTCGGCCAGAACTGAAGTTGGCGACTACACTATTCTTATCGCTTTGGCCATCTCGTCAGCAGTCTGAGTATGAATTTCTGGATCTGAATTGGACGATTCATCTTTTCTCTTCCTTTTAACCAGAACCAACTCCTCAGAATCAGCTCTCCTTTTGGCCGAAGTAGTATCGCCCTGGTCAGAGGGTACTCCTTGCGGTTTGGTTGGAACCGAACCGGGCTGGCAATCCAGGTCAGCGAACTTCTAAGCCCTCCTTTCCCTCAGTCTACCTCTCTATCCAGGGTAGCTTTGGGTAAATTCTTATAAATTTGGCAGTCTGTATCGAGGTGGTCAAACCTCAGACAATAAACACAGGTGGTGTGGTAATCAGCCTTAGCAAAGGCTTCCCACACACTGCAGTGTTGAAACCAGAGGGCCAGTTCTTTTCTTGGATTTCTCAGACCTGGCCAAATCCTATCCAAAACTTACCCTTTTCTCAGCAATCCAGCTGAGCAAGACTACCCGGTTCCTGACTTACGGGTCTCGGGGCTTTTTTTTTTTTAGAACAGATACGACGCAGTTACCACTAAGTAAATTCACAAACTTTTTAAACTAAACTGATCGGTTCAGCTGAATCAATCTGAAATTTACAAGTTCCACACAGAAACTAAATGTAAAACCTATCTAGTACACTCAGTACCACAGACAGAGACAAACCGACATATTTGGTAGAAAACGAGCAAAGGAGAAATCTCCGGAGCAACTGTTCAGTGAGGCGGAGTAAAGAATCTGACTGTTGGAGTTTAAACAGCAGCAGACAGGGGCTTCAACCGAGCTCGCGGTGAACATACCATTCTGGCTATGGAAAGTTGAACTCCGTTCTCCACGGCAGTTGAAAGGCAGGACCTAACTGCAATAGTCATAATACAGCATGACTTCATGTTTGAAGCAAACGGGTCGACCCGTAGTGTTCCCCAGTGTCGGAAGATACCATCTAGGACCCCCTGGTCCAGTTCCTACTCGTGAGCCAGAGCGGACGAGCGACTTAGCTTGCCTGCCAGGGTGTTGTCGATTCCCGAAACATGAAATGCCGTTAGGTGAAGGTCGTGATGTGTTGCCCAATCCCAAACCCTCACTGCTTCTCTGCAAAGAGGGTAGGACCGAGTCACCCCCCCCCCGGTTTGTTGATGTACCAAACCACACACATTGTCCATCTGGACGGCTGGGAAGAATGCAGGGGTGAAGAGCTTGGAGAGCGTACAACACTGCTCGAAGTTCGAGCACACTGATGTGCAGTGTCTGTTCGAGCTTGGACCAAGAGCCCTGGGACCGAGATGGGCTCCCCAACCTTAGCCCGAGGCATCTGTGGTTAGAGTCTGGGAGGGGGAGGAGGACGAAAGAAAGGAACTCCCCAAAGCAGGTTCTCTCGAAGCATCGGCGAAGAGACTAGAGCAGGGTGATCCAAGTCGTCCACAAGCTGATCCCATTGAGAGCAGTGTGTCCACTGAGAAACTCATGTGGAGCCGGGCGCGAGGGACTGTTGAGATAGCAGCCGCCATGAGCCCGAGAAGGCAAAGGACTGATCTTGCACTGACTTATCCGAGTCTAGAGGTTGGATACCCGGTCCAGTGGCAGAAGGCCCTGCCAATGGTCTTATCTAGAATCGCCCCTATAAACTGTAGTCTCTGGGATGGGATCAAGTGAAACTTGGAATGGTTGATAGTAATACCCAGGCAGGCAAAAACCTGCTGGGTAAGAGTGAGGCAGTGCAGGAGATCCTCCCTGGATGAGGTAGAAAGAGCCAATTGTCCAGGCATGGAAAACCTGCACCCACCAAATGCATGAGTGAGCCGCCACCACCACAAGGCATTTGGTAAATACTCAGGAGCCGAGGATAGGCCAAGCGGAAGTGCCTTGAACTGGTAGTGGTTCCCTGGAGCATAAAGCGAAAATATTTGGTGTGAGACGGGCAAGTGGAAATGTGCAGGTAAGCATCCTGCATATCAGAGCACACAGCCATTGTCCCGAACGGAGGAGGGGCAGAAGGCTATGCAAAGAGAGCATTCTGGACTTTTGTATTCCAAAAAGTCAGGGAGCTGAGATCTAGAATGGGTCTTGGATCTCCTGTCTTCTTTGGGACCAGGAAGAAGTGGGACTAGTAACCCGTCCCTTGAAGATGAAGGACGGGTTCCATCCTTCTTTCAGGAACAAAGCCGAAATCTCTTCCTGGACCAAGAGAAGATGCTCCAGTGAATACGACGACTAAGTGGGGGTGGCAAGGCAGTTTCTGTACAAATTCTATTGAGTGCCCTTATGTGATCAGCTGGAGCACCCAAGAATCTGATGTATTCCCCTCCCAGCCCGGAAGGTGGAGGGAAAACCTCCCCACTACCAGTTCCTCCGGAGAGGAGTCCGGTGGTGTGGGGCAGCGCTGCAGCTGAAGCACCCAGCCGCTTTTACGGGCGGGGGCTTAGTAGCTGTGGGGGTTCGATGTTTTATGGCCTGCTTTCCTTGGGGTTTCGCCTTGGGCAGATTCTGTCTGCGACGAAAGGGACGGCGCTGTGGTTGGTACATGGAGTCAACGGACTTTAGAGTCATCCCCTTCTCCTACAAATCGGTGATGATGTCCTTGACATCACCACCGAAAAGTACAGACCCCCTGGAAGGGCGCTTCCTGGATAGCTGATTGCACTTTCGGGACCAACCCTGACACACGGGCCAAGCCGTGACGACGTAAAGCCTCTGTGAAAGCTGAGCTCTGTCCAGCAGTGTCCACTGCATCGTAGGTCGCATGAAGCATGTGTCGAGTGGCCGAGCGTGCAGAGCGGACAAGATCAGCCAACTCCTGCTTGACCTGAGAGTCCGGCAGGGAGTCCAATTTGGCTTCCACCCAAGTAAGAATGGCCTTCTGGTAATCCCCCACATGACATAGCTCAGGGCCCTCATTCCCAGCGTGGAAAAAGCAAAAATCTTCTTGCCATACTGGTCTAGGTGGCGGGATTCTTTGTCAGAAGGAGACGAGCTAAGGTGTTTTGGGTTAGTCGACTGGCCGTGAGTGGCGCTGATCACTACAGAGTCAGCACGAGGGTAAGAATCTAAGAAGTCAACACCCTCGGGAGCCTGGTATAGCTTGTTCGACTTCCATGGAAGTGGGGCTAGAGCAGACTGCTGTTTCCAAATGGTGGTAACAAGGTCAGCATGAGGCTCTATCCAGGGTGGCACCAAGGTGGAAGCTGTCACGGGTAGATCTAGATGCTCGCTGAGTTTCAACAGCTGAGGGTCTGGTTCCAAAGACTGCCACTTATGAACCTCCTGGATTTTGCATAGTAACTCCGTAAAGGAGGGATCTTCCAGAGCGACTTTAGAGGAGTCCTTGGCCTGGGCTTCGACGGAGAGCATGGCTCATCGCTCCTTCGGAGCAACCGCTGGAGGAGTCCGAGGGGAAGAGGAAGAAAAAAAGACCCTCTTTCCCGATTTGGGGGAAAAACGGACCCTAGGAAGCCCTCGAGGCGTGTCCTCCCCTCTCTAGACCCAGAGGAATAGCCCTGGTGTCCGGAGGTGGTGAGGAGTGTGCCGCCGTGGATGTACGGGAACCTGGGTTAGCACCATCGTCGGTAGGCGGTTCTCCACCCCTCTGGTGATCTGAGCCTTGGCCTCAGCCCACCAGGAGGCCAGAGTCTCCTGCAAACCACGCGGCTGAGGGGCAGGAAGAAGGAGGAATAAGGTTTGGATTATATCCATATGGAGAGTATCCAAACCAGCGGCAGAAAACCAGGCGTCAGGTAGACTGGCGCCTGGTACTGTGGCGCCGGATACTGTGGTCCTGGATACACTGCGCGCTAGATAGGACGGAGGGTACCCGGGAGCCGGAGATGTCGGAGCAGACGCCCACCGGCTGCCTCACAGGCGGTCCAGGTTGGAAGGCTCGGCGTTGGGGTGACATCCCAGAGTGGATGTCAGCCGAAATCTGTAGAACCGGCGTCGGAGGTACCAACGGCGGAGCCAGCATCTGGGGAAACATCAGATCCAGCGGACCCACAGGTGGATGGTCTGACGGAGGGGGAACGCCAGCGTTGCCCGGGGATGGAGGAAAAATCCGGGTCGGGGCAGTGGGACTCAGGGTCCCCGGAGGCAATGAATTCTGCGAAGAGCTGGAGATGATGGACTTTGGGAGTCAGTCTGTCCTTCGCTGACCAGATGTCGGATGAACCGACATGAGGCTTTCAGCGAGATCCCAGCGCGTGCCGGAGGAGCGGCGTCCAACTACGGGACCCATCGCCGGAGGCAGACCAAGGAGGAGGATCGGCCTGGTCCAGCAGGAGAGGGGCCGCACGCCGCCCCGAAGGGTCATGCGACTTACCAGCCTTCTCCTCGTAGACGGAGGAGCCGACGTCCGGCTTACTGGAGTCGCCCACACCAGTAGGCCACAAAGCTACGGCTGAACTGGGGACGGAGGCCTCCAATAGCCCGGAGGCACCTGAAGGGCCAGAGCATGAGCCAGACAGGCTGGCCAACACCGCTTCAGAAGCCTCTGAGGTGGCCATCGAGGAGTGGTCCCCCGGAGGGGACGTTACCTGAATCACAGCGACTCCCAAGTGAGTCACGGTGGAGGAGCCCTTGTCCTGGTGCCTTTCCTTGTCTTCTTCAGATAGCCTTTGGGGAAGTGGGCGCCTGCACGTTTGAGCTCCTTCTCCATAGAACTCATCTTTTCTCTTCAGAATGTGGGCTTCCAGGGATTGCTGCCTCTTTTCCAGGTAGCAGCGTTAAAACTGAGGCAGTGCGCGCCCGACCTGGTGATGTCGAGGCCTAGACAGAACAGGCACAAAGAAGGACAACATCATGTCGTGGGAGTTGGCGCCGCACGATCGCACTTGTTTTGTGCTCGGAGGGTGTAGAGGATGACATACACCAACGGATGTACTGACGCATTGTGGAAAAAGCGAGAATACTCGGTAAAACTGACGAAGGGAGGTTGATGAGCGGAACTTTCACGGCGAGAAGCCGACCAACGGAGGAAGAACTGGAAGAGCAGGCGTCAGGACTGCCCTTTCTCACCGACGTGTCTCCGACGCCAGTCACCTGGCGTGGGGCGGCCTCGCCAGGGACTGCTTAGTTAGAAATTTTTCTGTAGGGTCCTGTCGCCTGCCGACGTCAGTCCTACATGTAATTACCTACTGCAAGAGCCCTCTCAAAGTAAGATCCGACAGTTACACTTCGGTGTACCACAGACAGGATTGAAAACAGAGCTCAAGCTCAACGTTCTACGCCTTTGCATAGAATTAATACTTTACCCTCCGGAGCAGTACAAGTGCTGGGGCTAACTGCATAGAGTCAGAATACAGCAAGACTTCATGTTTGAATCACAGCTTTTTATACTGTATGACAAGGATAACAAGTGGCAGTATGTCAGTCAAAAAAAAAAAAAACTCACCGACTCCAAATAGGATTTTCCCAAATACGGAGCTTTTACATTCTTGTTCAATTATACATTTCTCATGGCCAGTCAGTTCTCTTGAAAAGTCTGCTGCTGTCATTTTTCAATGTTTGTTAAGGCGCTAAGGCCCAGATATTCAAACTGCAAGCCATTCTGAGGCGCAAGCCCTCACGCTGCTCAAAATAGTTAGCTGGGGTGTGGCAGGCGATATTCAAGGAGCGGCTATTCAGCAACTCCTTTGAATATCACCCAACCACAACCACTGCGCATGCGCAGTGGAACTGCGCCACCGCAAGTTGCCAGAGTTGAGCATTAAACTTGCGGTGGCGCAAGAGTACCACATGTGCCATCTTAATTTCCGATATTCAAAGGTGACATGCAAATGGGGCCATAATTTATGCAAGGCGGGGGGGCCATTTGCATCTATTTATAGTTCATTTGCATGCCATTGTGCTTAAGTACGTGCGCCGATCAAGAGACTTGCGCCTGGCACGCCTATGCAGCAGCCGGCAGATCAGGGGACGACACCCTGCAGCCAGATCGCGGGCAGTATCTGTATACATTCCCCACAGATCGAAGCCTCGATCATTGGGCAGAAAGTATCAACCCCGATCGCGGGCAGGCGGTGTATCAACCCCACCCCGGTACCCGATCGCGGGCAGAATGTAAAAGCCCCCCTCCGAATATCTCCCTGGTGGTCAGTGGACCGTAATACCCAATCGCGGGCAGAATGTCAGTTACAACCCCCAAACATCTCCCTGGTGTCCCCGGCCAGCATCCCACTCGACTCACTGTCCGGTAGGGCTGCAGCCCACTGGTGCAGAGCTACAGCCAATGGGCATGCAGCCCTGCAGGACAGTCAGTCAGCGGGCGGCAGGGATGCTGCTGCCGCCAGGGGAGCGGGTGGAGGAGCTCGTGGTGGGACACTAGACACCAGGAGATGGTTTTTTGTGGGGTTGTAACTGACATTCTGCCCGCGATCGGGCATTACGACGGTCCACTGGACCACCAGGGAGATATTCAGGTCTTTTGGGGGCTTTACATTCTGCCCGTGATCGGGCACTGGGGTTATATCGCTCTGCCCGCGATCAGGCGGCGGGTAGCGGGGGTCAGGTGTTACTTTATGCTCGCAATCGGGCATCGGGAGATGTGTGTGTGGGTGGGGGATTCATGTTACTTATTGCCCGCCATCGCTTCGGAGATGTGTGTGGGGTCATGTTACTTTATGCCGCGATTGGGCTTGGGAGATGTGTGGCGGTCGGTCATGTTACTTTATGCCCAGCGATCGGGCATCAGGAGATGTGTGTATTGGGGGTTCATCGTACTTTTATGCCCGCAATCGGGCGATGTGGGCGAACGGTCATGTTACTTTATGTCTGCCGACCGGCTGATGGGGGGCACAGGACAGAGTTGGGGCCAGCCAGGGTGTAGCAGCTGCTGTGTTGCGCCTGCACACAGCAGCTCACCTTGGGTGTGGCCCTCAACTTGATCCTTTTTTTTTGGCTCAAAGTTGTGCAGGCGCAGGTTGGGGTTGCGCACGGTTTGCATGGTTCCACCCCTCCTGTTGAGCATGCATTCATTTTACATGCGCTGTTGCGCAACCTGTTGTCAGTGGCGAACGCCCGCCTGAAAATCGCAGAATGAGCGAATGTAGGACTTGGCGCATGCGCAACCCTTTGGAATATCCGGGTTTAAACTATGCAGGGCAACTGTTAAGCTTGGGAACTGACATGAATGGGTGCCACTACACAGTGCACGAGGAACAGTTCTATTGTTATACTGCACTCGCGTATAGCTACTGCACGTAAACAGAATTGACGTCTAGTACAGAATAACAGCAATTGGAAAGGGATGGATTTATGACAAACTTCCATCATATACTATATGTATGTGCTAATTACAGAGGCTTCAAAACAATCACAGCAAACTTGGTACTCAAAATTGTTTACTTACGGCTTCTTCTCGCAGTCTTGCTACTTCTTCCTTTTCGTGTTCTTCGTGATACCGCCTCCTTTCCTCTTCCTTCTTCTCGATCAAAGCCTCCTTCTCGGCAAGTCTCCTCTCAAATTCCATACGCTCCATGGCTCGTTTCTCTGTCGCCAGTGTAAAACTATCCTGAACTATGGAACCAGAAAGCTCCTCTAAGTTTGGAAACACAAAGGAAATATTGATGGTACCAATATTGCATTTAAGATAAAAATCAATTTGCCAACACCAGGCAAGTTGATTTTTTGTAACAATAGTCCACCCAGCATAATTTCATCTGTTAGGTATATTGCTACAGAAGATCAAATCATTTAAGCATAATCTCATCTCTGTAACAACCCAAAGTTTGAACTGCTAGTCATGTTAGTGAATTTATAAAAGGCTAGATCCCATAGATGGGTCCTCAAATTTAAAGTCCATCTCGTATGGAAGACAGCCATCTTACTTTCTTAATTAAAAAATGCAGTGATCTAGTTCCATCTGTACACTGTCAGGTTCAAATATATAATTTATCTATGATCAATGATACTATTCTATACTGAAAACCTACCTACTGCTTTAATTCAATCTGAAAGGACTTCAGGATCGGAGAAGTTTTTCCTTTTTCCGATAGGAAGACCCTGGAATATGCATACCTATGGGTACTAGAACTCTTGCATTTGCACTATACTGTATAATCCTTTATCTTCTTATGCAAACTAATAGACAACCTAAAAAAATCATTTCAGCCTTACATAAACTGGATCCGAAAGAACACATCAATGCTCTCAATTGGCGCATATTGAAATACAACAGAACAATTTTTCTTAAATCTCATTTGAAATTCAGTAAATGGGAAGAGATCATAAATTTGAGCTGGCCGCTGATGTCTTCCTGGTTCCAGTCTAGTCCAGCACTGCCACCACACTCCTACGTTTTGTGATTTACGAAGTTTGTGAAGCACAAGGGCGCTTCACTGGTAACAATGGAAGTGTCAGTAAAAAGACCTGTTTTCATATTTTACAGGTCCACAAAGGAAATCAAAGCCACAGCTCAGGCTATAAGACTACTTGAGCTGTGGCTCTGATATATCCTTGGTGGCCCCCAAAATATAAAAATAGGTCTTTTAACAATGCTACCACTGCTATCAATGGGAGCATGACCCCCACACAACTCCTACATCACAAAACCTGGTAGTGTGAGGTTGGTGCCGACTAGACTGGGATGAGAAAATGGAAGTGATCGGGTGGCCAGCTCAAATTCATGATCCTTCCCTTTCACAAAATATTAAATGAAAATAAAATATGAAGAATTTAACTTTGGTGCTGGTAAGCTACCAGGCAGGGGGTTTATAGAACCAGATTGAAATTAGCATGATTTGTGCTCTTTAAACAGCAAGTGATGTGTTCAGTAAGAACAGGTTATTCACCTGTAACAATAGTTCCAGGAGTACTATATGTTCATCCACACTGCTTGGCATTGTCCCCTTCCGCTTTAAATCTGCCAAAAGTCTTCAAGCTGGCTCCTCCCACCCACCCAGGTGGTATATACACCTCGGCTCCACCCCATGACACCAGATCCTAGCCCACTGGAAGCAAGGCTGTGTGCGTTCGCAGCCGGGGAGGTCGGGTGGGTCCGTGTGAACATATACCACTTCTAGAACTGTTACAAGTGAGTAACTTGTTCTTCTAGAGGCGTGGATATGTTTTTCATCCACACTGTTTGGCAGACTACAAGCAATTCTACGGGAGGAGGGAGGCAAGGTGCACACCCCAACTAGGAAACAGATTGGAGAACTGAAGCCCCAAAACCAACATCCCTGGGCGCGGGACCAAGGCTCCATTTGGTAGTGGTGACCTGCTTGCTGACTCCCAGGAAGCAGCCAGCAGATCTCCAGGATAGGGATGCCCCTGGAAGCAGCCAACGATGCAGTTGTATGGTGGGCAGAATGAACTCTTATACCTCTGGGAGTCTCCTTGCCCGCTAACTCGTAGCACAGGCCTATGCATGATGTAATCCATCTTTGGCTGCAGGTTTGCCAGAAGCGGCTTCATCGTAGGTGACAAACAGCTGGCGAACCTCTCCAGGAATTTCCGCCATCATCTTCTTTTAACAGGAGAGAGCATGTCTCGGGTCCAAAGTATGGCGCCTGTACTCTGCTTCAGAGGTGTAATTAGGGTAGTACACCAGTAGAGCAAACACCTGCTTAAGATGAAACTGACGCCACCTTTGGAAGGAATTTCAGGTGGGGGCACAGGACAACTTTGTCCCTGTGAAAGACCAGATAAGGAGTCCACCGAAAGCGCCTGCAGCTCACCTGTCATTCTGGCTGACGTGATAGTCACTAGGAAGGCAGTCTTATGACAAATGTGACAGCTCACACATGTGCATGGGTTCAAATGGCTTGCCCATGAGCTTTCCCAGAACCAGCAAAAGATCCCATGAAGGTGGAGGTTCACGCACCGATGGGGATATGTGATCCAGGCCTTTGAGAGAAAAAAAAAGCACCCGACCACTGTCTCCTGTGCCAATGTCGGCTGACCGACCCGCACCCAGTAAGCAGAAATGGCTGCCAGGTGCACCCTAAGGGTCAATGACCGAAGGCCACCTTCGGAGAGAGACCAAAGGTAGTGAGAATGTTAGCCACAAAACAGTATAAGGGATCCAGACCCTTTCCCCGACACCAAATGGAAAATCTTTTCCATTTGAATGCATAACATTTCCTGGTCGATTCCTCCACCATGGTGTAGAAACCTTCGGGAAGACCCAAAGCCTGGAACTCTAGCTGCTCAGGCATCAAGCTGTGAAGTGCGAGAGTTGAAGGTCCAGATGGAAGAGCGTTACCCGGTTCAGAGACATCAGGTCCGGGTGTGTACAAAGCCACTCCAGCGGCCTGCAGCTGAGGCGATCCGGATACAAGAACTGGCATGGCCAGTCTGGGGCTACCAGAATCACCTTCGCCTTATCCTGCCTCACCTTGAGGTAACATTTTGTGGATGAAGGGAAATTGAGGGGAGGCATAGAGAAGGTCTGGGGTCCATGGCCTCGAGAAGGCATCCCCCTGCAGTGAGCCCTGCTGAAGGGGAGGGGCATGATACAGCCTCAGCTTGGTGTTTTCTCTGGAGGCAAACAGGTCCACCATCTGTCTGCCTCAACGGAAGAAATGAAAATACGTACCTACCGTAATTCTTGATCTTCTTGGACGAATCTCCACCACTCATTCACACTAGTGGGGATCCGCGCCCGGAGGCACTAGGACCATCGGAGCAAACTTTTGCTGGAGGGTCGGCGCGCGAGATGGCGCCATGCGTGGCTCGCTAAAGGTAATGCACCATCTTGGCGGCGACCTCCAACCGCCTCAGTACCTTTTTTACCAAGGAGGTGCAGCGCAACTAACATAAAGAGTAAACCTAACCTTACAAACGGACATAAGATAGTCCGGACGACCCGTGTAAGAAGGGTCAGCAAAGAAGTCTTCACGGCCTAAAGATTTGAGGGAGTGAAGACCAACACAGCGGTGAGCTCGGGGGATGGAGGGTGGGCGTGTGAATGAGTGGTGGAGACTCGTCCAAGAAGATCAAGAATTACGGTAGGTACGTAATTTTCATATCTTCCTGGACAAAAGTCTCCCACTCATCACACTAGTGGGAGTACCAAGGCTGATAATCCCAAAAGGGCGGCAGGAGCTAGAGTTCACACGTCTAGGACAGAAGTCCATTGAGATAGTTCTGCCGAAGGCGGAATGACGCCTGGCATGAACATCCAGTGCATAATGTATGAAGGCATGCACAGAGCTCCAGGTGGTGGCATTGCAGGTATCTGCAATTGGAACATTCTTGAATTTCCACTAGGGATGCACGTGACCGCCCCTAGTAGAGTGAGCGTACACTCTACCTTCCAATTTAACCTGTGCCATGGAATAGCAATGTCGAAGACATGCCACTAACCATGATGAGATGCATCTGACAGCGACAGGCTATTCAGCCGGGTCTCGCAGAAGGAAACAAACAATTGCTGAGTCTTGCGAAAATTCTTGGTTCTATCTAAGTAGAACATAAGGCTCTCTTAACATCCAAGGAATGAAGAGACCGTCTCTTCATTTTGGAAGTTCGCCAAGTAAGAGGGAAGCACCAGAGGTTGGTTTAGATGGAATTCTGACACAACCTTGGGAAGAAATTTAGGATGAGTACGAAGAACTACTTTGTCCTTATGGAACACAGTATACGGAGGGTCCGTAACCAGGGCATGCAACTCAGAAACCCTGCGGGCTGAGGTAATGGCCACTAGGAAGGCTGTCTTCCAGGTAAGAAATTTTAGCTCACAGATAGCTAGGGGTTCGAAAGGCTTGCGAATGAGCATGTCTAGCACAAGGTTAATGTCCCAGGCTGCGACCGGACGTCTAACAGGGGTCTGGCATGCAGAATTCCTTAAGAAATCTCTTTACCATAGGTAACTGAGCCAGAGACAAGGAAGAAACCGGCTCATGGAGCCGAAATGGCACTAAGGTGAACTTTAACCGTGGAGTACTGGAGACCTGGGTTTGATAGGTCCAAAGGTACCCAGAAGCTTGTCTGGAGGACAGGAAAAGGGATTCCAAGAGGACTTTGCACACCAGAGAGAAAAGCGTTTCCACTTAGAAGCGTAAGTTTTTCAGGTAGCTGGCTTCTGAGCAGCCAGAAGGACGTCTGAGACTCTACGAGAGACATTGAACCGGTTCACTTCTACCTCTTCAGGAGCCAAGCATGAAGGTGAAGTGACCTCAGGTTGGGATGGACCAACGAACCCTGAGTCAAAAGATTGATTCGTAAGGGAAGTGGTCTCGGAGAGGTGCCGACATACTGTTGAGTAGAGAAACCATAGTTGCCGAGGCCAGGAGGAGCAATGAGAATCATCTTGGTCCCCTGAGACTCGAACAGGAGAACTCTCTGAATTAAAGGCGGTGGAAAGGCGTAAAGCGTTTTGTCCACGCAGCCTGAGCATCCTGACAGAAAATGGCAGGCCCAGGATTTCTGGAGCAGAAGAGGCAGTTTTGCGTTGGTGGGGATGCAAAAGGTCCAGGTCTGGAGTCCCCACTCTTGAACAGTGACCGAGCTACGGCTGGGTCGAGAGACCACTCGTGAGGTCTGCCTCCGTCCTGCTGAGGTGATCTGCTAAGTCGTTTTGTACACCGGCAGATATACAGCTAAATTAGAGACTTGTGCTCAAGCACCACTCCCACACTCTCATTGCTTCCCTGCAAAGGGATAAGAGTGAGCACCGCCTTGCTTGTTGATGTAATACATCACAGCTTTGTTGTCCGTTTGAAGGAGAATGTTCTTGTGACAAAGAACATCCTTCAACGCTCGGATCGCATAGAGGACCGCTCTCATCTCCAGAACATTTATGTGGAGCTGAGTTTCGAGCAGAGTCCATACACCCTGAGTGTGGAGAGAGAGAGGCAGTGAGCTCCCCATCCCATTAGCGATGCGTCTGTGGTGATGGAGATCTGATGATCCAGAGGAGCAAAGGGGAATCCTAGGAGATTGCTCTCTTGAGACCACCAGGTGAGAGACCTTCGTAGGGGCTCCGTCACCTTGATGGGATAAGACTGGGGTGAGAGGTCGGTGACCACTGGCGGAGAGCATCCATTGGGTGGTCCTCATGTGTAATGAGCTAGGGGCAGTGAACACTGAGGACGCCATGAGACCCAACATACGTTGCATCGAGAGAGCTGTGACCGATCGGTTCTCCCCGATGTAACAGGCCATCTGAAGGATGTCAAGTCTTCTGTCCTCTGGAAGGAAAGCCTTCGCGGAAGAGGTGTCCAGAAGAGTCCCTATGAAAAGGAGCCTCTGGGAGGGCTGCAGTTGCGACTTCTTCAGATTTGGCAGAACTCCCATGGACGTAGAAGGAGAGGCCGTTTGAACGGCTTCCAGAGTCCCTTGGCTGGAAGGACTCGCTAGGAGCCAATCGTCTAGGTAGGGAAACACCCGGATCCGAAGCCTGAGATGCGCTGCAGAACTGCACAACACTTTGTAAAACTCACAAGCCGAGGATAGCCCAAAAGGCAGGACTCTGAACTGATAATGTTGACCCAGAGCTACAAACCTCAGGAATTTGCGATGGGTCGGTGGATGGGGATATGCTGGTGGCGTCCTGCATATCCAGGAGGCCAACCAGTCGTGCTGATGCAGCAAAGGTAACAGGGTACCTAGGAAATCATTTGAATTTCTCCTGGGAGGAATTTGTTCAACTTTCTGAGGTCTAGAATGGCGCACCCCAGATTTCTTTGGAACCAGAAAGTAATGGGAGTAGAACCCTGTGTTTCGCTGACGCGGGGCACCAGTTCTATTGCCCTGTTTAGAAGGCCCTGGATCAGCGGTGGGAGGTCTGACTGAGAGGTCGACAACCTGGGTTGTGTTTGGGAGGGGCAATTCGGGGTTTCAAAGATTGAGAGAATAACCCTCGCGAATTATCTGAAGGACCCATTTGTCGAGGTTATAGACTTCCACTGATTGTAGAAGTACATCAGGCGACCTCCCACGGAGGAGAAAGTTCCATCTCGGGCAGTGTGGATGGAACTGGGCCGGCAATTCATAGGTAGCGCTGGGGGCTTTAGGCCCATGCTTCTGCTGCGCCTTCTTTTTGAGGTTGGGCAGGTTGGCTTTTATGGAAGCTTCCTCTGCCTCGAAAGGACTGGCAATTATGAAACTGGCGTTTGCCTACATGCCCCGGAGGGTAGAGAGGTCTAGCCAACAATGGCCGACCTAGTCTTCTGAGTGGCCTCTAGGGCTTGCTTTACCTGAGGCCCAAAAGATAGGAGCCATCAAAGGCAGCGCCATTACCTGCTGCTGAGCATCTTCGTAAGCCAAGTACGCAGCCAGGAATGGCGTCGAGTACAAATACCTGCGGCTGCTGAGCGAGAAGCAGTGTCGAAAAGCGTCCATGGCGCTTTGACCTGTTGGTTATTGGACTCAATACCTCTGATAACGGTTAGAAGGAGCTCTGACTTGGAGTCGGAATCTGGAAGAGCTTCAACCATTCGTTTCAGAAAGTGCCTACAGGATATACTCATACTGAGAAAAATAGCCTTGATAGCTGGCATGCATACTAAAGTGGAGGCAGCAAAGACTCTTACCTAATGTATCAATTTTACGAGACTCTGTTAATAGGTCGAGCTGTAGTAACGAGGAAGAAACACTTGTCATTCTCTGCCAGGACTACAATAGGATCCACAAAGGCTTGGGATGCCAAAATGGGACGATCCTTGGGAGCTGAATATTTCTTATCAATGGATTTAGCCACTGAAGGAATAGAGGAGGATTATTCCATACCATTTGAGACAACGTCTCGAAGGAGGTTGAATCGGAGGAGTCAAATCCGTGGGATCTCGAAGCATGAAGATACTGGAGTCTTAATATTTTCCAGGATCGATGTCCGTAGTCTGGAGAAGAAAAGTGGATCTCAGGTTCCTCAACAGAGACTTAAAGGATAGGTCCTCGACCACAGGCTCTGTGCGGTGAAGGATCCTGTTTCCTCCACTTCATCACCCAATGAAGGTCTGGGTCAGGCTCAACATCATCTCCTGATAGTCCAGGAAGGACTGCTTGGACAGGAAAGGAGTGAAAATAGGAGAAGAAAGGCAGATAGAAAGGAGGGAGTCCCGAGACCCAGCGCCGAGGCAGAGAAAACGTCAGCCAGCCGAGAAGCCGCACGAACAGCCGGCACAGCGTCTCCCCATGACGCCCTCAGACCTGCCGCCACGGATGGTCCCCCCAAGACCAGCTGCGCGGCTGGCGCCACAAGCGCAGCGACCCAGCGAGGCGCGAGACACCCTGGAACCTGGAAAGGAAGAGAGGAAAAACCGGAGATAAGGGCATCGGTGTGGCCCCTAACGCACCAGCAGCCATGTGAGGAGAACACTAAGCCGCGAGTGCTGGCACGAAGGGCGCGCCACTAGGCAGGTCCAACCGCCCCGCCTGATCGCCCGACGGCTCCGGGGCAACCGAGCCAGGCAGAAGAACCAACCTCCGAGCCCATCGCTCCATAAGAGCGGCCCACTGATGAAACTGTTCATCTGGAGTCCTACCTATAGGCGGGGTGGGGCTCCGATGTCGAAAACGGCGGAAACCGAGTTGGCGACTCCGAAGGAGAGACGTAACTAGAATACGATAACCGACCGTCGGCGCAGGCGTATCAGAGGCGACCTCGAGTGATGCCTTCTCTTTTTGACCTGTGGGCGAAGAAGAGCCGAGGCGAGCGGTGCGAGAATCGACCGTTTATGTTTTATGCGGCAGGGGACCGCCCATCCCCAGGCATCGGACTGACCGCTGTCGGAACCCGCTGAGGAGAAGGGCTGACCGGACCCAGCCCGACTGACTGAACAGCTTTCAAGAAGTCTCCCCACCGTCACCTGACCTGCTCATGGTCGACTCCATCCAGTAGGCGAGACTTCTTTACTATAAGTTAACTTCTAAAATATAACAGAAATAGAATAAAATTAAGCGATACTACTATCGAGATAGAATTACAAAAAAATAAACTGAAAACTATGCGCTAGTTTGAAGTTTGACTCCCGATAGGCGAGCGACGATGTCACTGAAGCGCACTCTGCGGCGGGGAAAAAAGGAACTGAGGTGGTTGGAGGGTCGTCGCCAAGATGGTCATTACCGTGCGAGCCACCGCTCGTGGCGCCATCTCTCGCGCTGACCCTACAGCAAAAAGTTTGCTCCCGATGGGTCCTAGTGCCTCCGGCACGGATCCTCACTAGTGTGAATGAGTGGTGGAGACTTATGTCCAGGAAGATCAGGCTGTAAGCTACCTCTGGATGGAGAAACCACTCGTGGGATTTCTGGCCTATGAGGCCGAGACATCACACTAGCTGGTTTGAGGGCTCTTGCCACATGGATGACTTAGAGATCCGCCTCAACCAGCTTGAGGGTCAGATGCAGGAGCACCTCCTTGACAGCAGGCAGGTGCGTGTCGCCTAATTGTTGAGGTAGTACAAGGTCGTGGTATTGTCTATTTGGACTTGAACCCCTTGACCCTGGAGCTGAGGAGGCAGCTGACAGTGCCAAGTCTGACTGCTCTGAGCTCCAACAGGTTGATATGGCATCTGGACTCCTCGGGGTTCTAGAACCCATAGGCCCGTTGTCCCCATACAGGCTCCCAAGCCCATTAGCGAGGCATTGGTGTGGGCCGACTGTTGGCTCGAGGCGGATAAGCGGGATCCTTCCTGCCTTGGACTGGGTCAGTCCACCAAGTGGAGCAGTCTCCATCTTCTGGATTACAGTGATCAGCTGGTCGAAATGACCGTGGCACTGGGTCCACTGCGTGGTAGCTCCCACTGGAGGGGAGCACAAGTGCCATCTGTTGTGAACCACTGGAAGTGTGCAGCCATGCAACCCAGGAGGCACAGAATGTCCCAAGCAGGGCGCTACAGTGCCAAACCAGAAATGATTGGGCAAAGGAGGAGAACCTCCGCCCTGTCCGCCAGGAGCTGAGCTCTGGCTTGACCAGAGTCGAGCTCTGCCCGATGAAGCCCATCATCTGAGGAGGCATGGGTTCCAACTAGCCTCGTTAATCAGTAGGCCGAGGTTGGGAGCATGTTCGGAGAGCCAGATCCATGGACCTCTCCACCTCCAGAAGAAAGGAACCTGCAAGAGCTAGTCATCGAGGCAAGGGTGATTCCAGACTCAGGCGCCAAGGTGGGCTGCCACCACTGCAATGCACTTGAAGACCCGTGGGGCCAGCTGAGCAGGCTGAGCGGCATGGCTCGGGAACTCTAACAAGGTCCCTTTGACCCTGAAGCGGAGGAACCACTGCACGGACAGATGGATGGGGGCGTGAAAAAGAATAGTCCTGTAGATCCAGTGAACAAAACCACGTTTCGCTCCAGGGTGGTATGATCTGGTTCAGAGTTACCATCTGGAAGGTGTGGGACCCAAGATATTGATTCAGGTCGTGGAGATCTACGATGGGGCACCAGTCCCTGTCCGCTTGGGCACCAGGAAGTACCTGGGCACAAAGCCTGGGTCTGTAGGAGGATCCGGCACTGGGCTACTGCCTCCTTGCGGAGGAAGCTGAGCTCATCGTCTCCAATAGCTGACAGTGTCAAACTGAGATCCTTTCCTCCTGGGGTGTGGGCTCAGCTGGGAGGTGCTGCTTGAATTCTAAGGGCAGTCCTGGCCCGACCATCGAGAACCCACCTGTCAGGCGACAACCCAGCAGGGAAAGAAAATGGTGGAGCTGGCCACCCACAGGAGGAACCAGAACTGCTGTGATGGATGTAGGGATGGCAACCAACCAGTCACTGAGCAGACTTGGAGGAGGCTACTGGACCTGCGCCTCCAGCCTCCTTTCTGCAGGACTGTTGAGGATCTTGCTTGGGCCGTGAAATAGCTTGAGCCTGCTGCTGACCTCCTTAATAGGAGGGCTGTCCGACCGCAGGGAAGAGTGCGAAATGGCTTCTTTCTCTGCTGGTTCTTGCGTGAAGAACCTTTGCATGAGCAGTGGCATCAAGGTGCAATGGATTGCTATGCGCAGTGACCCACCACTCCTGGACCGAACAAGTCAGTGAATAGGGCGGGCATGTCAGCTAACTTATGCTAAGTATCCACCGGAAGGAGGAAAGCCACAGCTAAGCCCTGCAGCGAGTGGCCACTGCGGCTACTAACAAGAAGACACATGAATCACCTATGTCCAGGGCCATCTGAAGGCTGCTGTTCTGCAACAGCACAGCCCTGATCAAGGACCCGGCTTGACCGTGGTTTGCATGTCTGTGGGAAGGTGAGGAGAACTCGTCCTAATGACCCCAGGAGGGCATGAGAGAAGCATGCCATGACAAGAGCAGAACTAGCCTGGCGAGGCCAGAGAAGGCCGTATAGACCTTACGTGCAGAGTGATCCATATTCTTGTACTCCTTGTCCGGGGATTGGTCAGTGTGAGTAGAACTTCCAGTACGCCTGAACACAGAAGCGGTCACCAGGCTCTCAGCCAAAGGGTGTTCTGTAAACCCCACCAGGGACCCCATGGCCATAACGTACTTGTGGGCTATGCGGGCAGACTGTGCTGGACAGGAAGCTGGACGCTGCTAAAGCTCAAGGGCCGGGCCAACAATGGCTTTGGCCACTGGAAAAGCTTCTGTTGTGGTATCCCCTTTTGAGGATATCCACAAGGATTACTCCATCTTTTTCTGGAAAGACTCCGGGGCATTACAGTGGATTCAGAGATCGGGGGGAGAATGCCCTGACAGAAGGGCCTTCCTCAAATCCTGCCATGGACGACTCATCCCTGGGACGGGGTGTAATCCGGTGGCAGTCGAGAATCTGGATACAGCGGTCTCCGCCTCGTCTCCCTATATCGCCGGCGCATGATATCGACAGACATCGGAAGCCCGGTGTCTGTTCAGTCCTCTTCGAGGAAGCCCCTCCTGAGGTGCTATAGGCGGTGGTTCCACCAGAATCAGTGGAGAGACTGAGGCAGGCGGAAGCAGGACGCGGGCCGGCCCCACGGGTGGGGGAAATACAGGTTACTCACCTGTAACAGGAGTTCTAGGAATAGTATATGTTGTTCATCCACACTTTTTGGCAGGTTCCTTGCCACTTTAAATCTTGCCGGAAGATCTTCAAGCTGGCTCTTCCCACCCACCCGGGTGGTAAAACTCTCAGCTCCGGCCCATGACGCCAGATCTAACCGCTGGAAGCTCAGGTTGTGCGTCGAAGCCGGGTGGGTCATGTGGATGAACATATACCATTCCTAGAACTCCTGTTACAGGTGAGTAACCTGTATTTCTAGGGACATGGATATGTTGTTCAATTCACACTTATTGGTAGACTCCTAGCAGTTCTACGGGAGGAGGGAGGCAAGGCGCACACCCCCGATACTTACCTGGGAAATAAGAGACTGGAGAACTGAAGCCCCAAAACCGGCATCCTGGCGTGACTCAAGGTCGATGTGGTAGTAGGTAACTAAGGTATGTGCTGACTTCCAGGTAGCAGCCCTACAGATATCCTGGATAGGGACATCCCTGGAAGCAGCACTTGAAGCAGCGGTATGGGGGGGTAGAATGAGCTCTTATCCCTCTGGGAGGCTTCCATGCCCAGCCAACTGTGAGCTCATGGAGGTGGCCCACCTGCTACTCGTCCGGCTTATGCAGGTCTGCCAGGTCGAGCTTCAGCGTGGGTGACAAACAGCTGGTGAACCTCTCCCGAACTTCACCGTCCGCTTCTTATAATAAGCAAGTGCTCATCTAGGGTCAAAGTATGGAGCCTATATTCGGCCTCCAAGGTGTGACTGGGGTAGAAAACCGGCAGAGTAAACACCTGGTTAAGGTGAAACTCCGAAACCACCTTCGGAAGGAACTTCAGGTGGGGGCGCAAGACGACCTTGTCACTGTGGAAGACCAGGTAAGGAGACTATGGAAAGCGCCTGGAACTCCCCATCCTTCTGGCTGGCGTGATAGCCACCAGAAGGCAGTCTTCCACGACAGGTGGAAGAAACACACCTGTAACATCGGTTCGAATGACCTGCCCAAGCTTAGCCAATACCAGCAGTAGATCCCACGGAGGTGGAGATTCTCTTACGGAGGAGAAATGTGATAAAGGCCTGGCGAAAACCACCTTCTCCTGCACCAACATCGACTGCTTGCTGGGCCGCGCCCGGCAAGCCAGAGATGGCTGCCAGGTGCACCTTAACGGTAGTCGACCGAAGCCCTTGCTGAGAAAGGGACCACAGGTAGTCAAGAATGCTTGCCAAAGGACAGGCGGAAGGGTCCAAAGCCCTTCCCCTGACACCAAATGGAGAATCTCTTCCATTTGAAGGCACAGCATTTCCTGGTCAACTCCTGCCGGAGCGCCTAATGCGCGTTGAGGACCTCTCTTGAAGACCCAAGGCCTGGAACTCTAGCTGCTCAGGAACCAGGCCGTCAGGTGCAGGGATTGAAGGTCCGGAAGGAATACCCTTCCCCTGGTTGACAGATCAGATCCGGGCGGGCTGGAAGCCGCCTCGGGAGCCTGGAGCAGAGACCGAGGAGATCTGGATACCAGAACTGGAGAGGCAAATCTGGGGCTACCAGAAGAAAAAATTACTCATGTTAGTAATGTTTCTTCTATTTGAGTCTTGCTATATTATGACATATGCAGTGAGTCCCAACCTTGAACTGCTCCAGGTGAAAGAGTTAACTTTCCATGCCAGGCATGGAGCGCTGAAGCCGAGCTCAGTTGAAACTCTGTCTGTTGTTCTTCAAACTCAAACAGTCAGATCTTCGAAGCTAAACTCACTGAGGTCCTGTGTGGAAGCTGTAAACCTACACCAGCCAACTGGCTACTAACATAGTAACACATTTCTGATCCCAAAACAAAGACTCAAGTCAGGAGACCCAAAATGAAACACAACACCAAGTCACCCAAAAAAAAGGGGGGTGTGTGAAAACAACAAGCTGGGCACCTACTAATGTCCAACACTGCACCTCTTACCCATCCAAAAACAGAGGTTCCGAGAGAGGGCAGGCAGGGAGGTCATAATATAGCAAGACTCCAACTGAATAAGCGTTACATAAGGTGAGTAATTTTTCTTCAAACATGAAGTCTTGCTATATTATGACATGTCTGAACTACAAAGCAGTACCTCCATGGAGGAGGACAGAACCTACTTGGGAAATGGGCTCTGAAGCAGAGCCGTGCCAAACCGGGCATCACTCCTAGCTTGGATATCCAGGGAGTAATGCTTGGTAAAAGTATGAACTGTTTTCCAGGTAGCTGCTTGACATCTCTAGAATAGGGAAGTCCCTGGCAGCAGCCAGGGAAGCAGCTGTGCCTCCGGTAGAGTGAGCCCTCAGGCCCGAGGGAGGAACCTTACGCAGTTTTTCATAACAAAATTGGATACAATAAACAGTCCACCTGGCAATGGATCTCTTGGTGGCAGGTTTCCCCTTACCAACCTCACCATAAGTGAGGAACAGTTGGAGGGAGTCAAACCTGTGACCCTTGGTACACTCCAAGTAGTAGCTAAGGGCTCTTGACATCTAAACTGCAGCCTCCTCTCACCCAGGAGGAATGGTCAATGAAGTACACAGGAAGAGACAGATTGATTAAGGTGGAAATCTGAAACCACCTTAGGCAGAACTTCCTGTGAGTCCTGAGGACCACCTTATCTCTATGAAAGGAAAATCAGGCTCCACTGACAAAGCTTAATTCACTTATCGTCTGGCGAAGTGATAGCTACTGAAACACAGTTTTCCAAATCAAGTACTTAAGCTCTGCTGAAGACAGGCTCAAAGGGGTTGCATAAGCTGAGCAATGCAAACATTAAAGTTCGGAGTAGGGACCGTTGACTCGGGAGGTCAAACAGGATGTTCTCCTGCAAGAGCTGGAACGGTCTGAAGGAGAGTGTTCCTAACTCCTAGGCTGTAGTCACGAACTGGTCCGAAGGAATGCAGCACTGTGACCGCTGGCTGGCCAGCCCCACACTAGGGGACGCATGAACCGGCTGGTCCAAACAGATTGCAACTGGAGCCTGCCGCCACAAGGCCCAGGAGGTCCCGGGTAGGGATGCAATTACCTAGTCAGACCTGACTAGGTAAGGGAGGAAGAACCTCGCCCAGTCCGCCAGAAGACGCAGCTCGACTCAAGAGTAGAGCTCGTCTCCAAGGAGGATCACCCGCTAAGACACAAGTTCCAACATGGCTTCCGGCAAATGAGGCCAGTTTGAGATCGCCCTTCCGCCTGGAAGGGTTGTACTAGGCCGCCGCCCAGGTGGGGTTATGCCCGACCTCACCTGCAGAAGCTGCTGAGCAGAGACCAAGGGCCTGGCTTGAACTCAGAAGAGATCCCTCCTTAATAAAGGAGGAGTCTCCCAAGAAACGGACAGAACGGAATGCGAGTACATCCTGGAGGTCCAGGAAAGGAGCCACACGCCTGGTTTGAGGATGGGGTATCTGAGGCTGAGAGACCATCAGGACGCAAGTGAAAGAATAGGCGAACCCCCTGTCCGCTTGGGACCAGGAATACCTGGACACAAACCCAGGGTCTGAAGGAGGATCCACAACCTTCCTGACCACCTATATTTAGAGGGCTAGGAAGTCGGCTCAGCGGGCCGACAATGAGGCTGTGGACCCCAAGACCCCTGCGGGCAACGTCTCGGAAGAGTGCGCCTGCCTCGCAATCCCGAGGCAGGGACTTCTCCTAGTACCTCCAACACCTAGAGGTCTGGGAAAGCGGACCAGGTGGAGGAGGGGCGGAGCCGCTCCCTGGGGAACTGGTAGGGCGACTGGGCCGAGGACAGCGCCCTTAGCCTGGCTATTGAGCAGGCTTGAGGAGGAATTGGCCGAGGAGTTCCTGGGCCTTTACCTACCTGCTTCCTTTAGAGGAAGACGCTGGCTTAGAGTCAGGACGCCCAGTGCATGCCTGCTGGCCCTCATGCTGGGGTTGAAGGGCCAGTCGAGCCCGTAGGGGCAAGGGGGCAAAGGGGCTTACGCAAAGGCTGCTGGCTGCCCTTGTCCCTCCGAGCGGGAGTGACAGAGTCCAGAGTGGCATCGGACTTCTCGGTCCCCTGGAGGTGTCCCTCCACTCCAGGGCCGAAAAGGTCAGTCCCCAAGAAGGGGATGTCTGCCAACTTGTGCTTGGTTTCCACTGAGAAAGAGGATAACCTCAGCCACGCCCTGCAGCGCATGGCCACTGCGGCCGCCACCAACCTGGCACAGGAATCACACAAGTCCAGAGCAGTCTGAAGCTGCTGCTTTGCCACCACCCTTCCCTGGTCCCGCACCTGCCGGACCGTGGTCCGCAGGTCGGCCGGGAGATGAGGGAACACCTCATGACCATGAGGTTGGATGTCAGCGTGGCTCAGTTGGTAGCACATCCGCCTCTGGACCGAAGGTCGTGGAGTTCTCGGCCCCACACCGGCTTCAAAACCTAAAATCGCTGGCATCCGAGTGCAGTATTGGGGGTGCTGTACTGCTGAGTGTGCTGTCCTTCGATGAGACGTTAAACCGAGGTCCCTTCTGCCCATCCTGGTGTTGTCCTGGTGGGTGTCCACGGAAGTAAAATAACCCAGTGCACCCTTCGCAAAGAGTAGGAACATTCCCGTGTTCTGGCCAACATTCCCCTTCCCATAAACTGTTCATGCAATTATCCAGGCTGTTTAGGTGGTGATGCCATGGCCGCCACCACACATTCAGTCACTTCACTACCAGTCTAGCATTGCTTGTAAAGCGCTTTGGATGTATGAAAAGCGCTATATAAATGCTGATTATTCTTCTTCTCATCCAGGGAGCCCATAAGGGTGTGGGTAAAATGTGACATCAGTGCAGCCGAGCTGGCCTGTCGGAGGCCTAGAGAGAACGCAGCGTAAACCTTGCACCCAACACAGTCCATCCTTTTAGACTCTGTCCAGGGGCCTATCCACATCCTCAGCTTTCCCACAACACTGAAAAACATTGTCAGTAACTAACCCCTCAGCCGAGGGGTGCTCCGAGAAACCAGGCAAAGAACCGACAGGAACAAAGTACTTCCTGGCTATCCTGGCTGAGGGCGCAGGGCAGGAAGTAGGCCGCCGCCAGAGCTCCAAAGCCAGGCCTACGATGGCCTTGGCCACCGGGAAGGCCTCCGAAGGTGAACTCCTTCGGTCTAGATTCTCCGTCAGGGGATAAGGGGCCCGTTTGGACACGGGCTCGAGCTGCATCCCGGTGAACTCCGAGATGAGCTGAAGCAGACCCATGAAGGATGATGGGCTGTCGTCCACCAACCGTTCCTGAGAGGACCCCGGGTCCTCCTGACGGGGGAACATAGAGGAGTCTACTTCGTACTCAGAGGGGTTTGCAAAGCTGCCTCAGGCCTGAGTCACTCTTCGTTCACCGAGGGCAGGCGGGAGTGAGGGGGACAGACAACCTGCGGGACAGGTCGTGACCCGACCGAGGTTCCACCAAGGGCGGTGGGGCAGCAAGGTTCAGACGAACAACTGGCCCCGGAGTGGGCACCTCGACTGCAGCGAGCGGCTGAGTCTGCCGATCGGGCGGCAGCTGCTTGCAGGACGGGAATTAATCGAGTCAATTGATTCCTGGACAACAACAACTGCTGCCACATGAACTCCTCGTAACGCCGACGCCATCTGCATCGAGGCCACCTCATTTGAGGAGGGAGACGAGGAAGAACGGTAATGCCACTTAACCTCGGTGCCCCGACTGAGAATGCCGAGTCGGGCGTGAGCTGGCTTGACCGAGAGGAGGACCGGACAGAGACCCAAATCCTTGGGGAAACTGAGGGCGGGCGTGGAAGGAGCGGGAGCGCCCTCTTCACTCGCATGGAAGAAGGCCAAGGCCTGTCAACCAAGGTACAGGCAGAACCTCAGCCTCCACCGGGGACCGCGAAGCGATAGTGGCACCAGCATCAGACAGCCCAGATAACGGGTTGAGAGATCGACAACGCCGATGGAGTCCTGGCGGCTGACCCGACGGGACACCGTGAAGCCAGCGGCCTGAGTCGCACCCTCGACCGAAGTCGAACGTCGGCTGGCAGGGGAGGGGGAACTCTCCCACTCCCTCCAGCGCCGACGGGACTTAGCCTGCGACTCCTTGGACTTGGGACAAAAGGCAGGTCCCGAAGGTCCCTCTCCCTTCGAAGAAAGGGACTGGCGAAGCTCTTGACGGGTGGGGCAGACTTGGACACCGCCTCCATGGAGGAAAGAAAATTGAGCTGCCTAGCTTGAGACAGCCGACGTGACACTGCCCCAGTCTAAGGAATTTTCCGGATGAAAAAGTTTCAGGTTGCCCGAGCCCAGAATGGGCCGCACGATCTCTCCAGAGAGCTGGCCAAGGGCACAGCAAAATCGCAAACTTGCGGATCATGATCAGAGTCGAGGAGTAGACGCATCGCGGAGTGCGGGTCTTTCCTGGAGGAATTAACCGGCGCCGGAAAACGAATGATTCATCACCGCAGCGAGAGAAAAGATTGAAGTTTAGAAAACTTCCAACTAAATTGAGACACCAAAATTTCAGGAACCAGTCGAAACGAGAGCGCTAAGGAAGGAACCTGAACTTCCAAGTGGTAAGGAAAATCTATGCCATGGTGCAGAGCAGAGAGTTTTACCACCGGGTGGGTGGGAGGAGCCAGCTTGAAGACCTTCCGCAAGATTTAAAGCGGCAAGGAACCTGCTAATAAGTGTGGATGAACAACATATCCATGTCCCTAGAAACAAGGAAAGGTAATGCAGTTCACAATCAGCCAGGGGGGAACCAGAAGAGTGAGCCCCAACACAAGCAGGAGGTCCCAGGGTGTGACAGGATCCCTAAGGAGAGGTCTCATATGCAGAATATCTCGAAAAGGTATGAGCCATGTCCAGTTGGGCTACGGTAATATCTCCTAAAAGGGCATGATATGCAGAAATGGCCCACATGTGCACCTTCATCAAGACTAGCTCAAGCCTTGTTGGTATAAAGAGAGGAGACAGTGCAATGTCCCGAGTTCACCAGACAGGTAAGGGGGTCTGTATGGTGAGACGACGCCTATAAGCAGAAGTGCTTCCACTTCATAGCACAAGTAGAGGGCTTCCTCGCTGAGATGAGGACGCCCGCCACCTCCTGGAAGACCCCATACCAGGACTTTGTTACATCTGCAGAAGCCAAGCATGAAGGTGCAAAGACCCAAGATCAGGATGGACCCATGAGCCCTGATCCCGGGACAACAACTGCGAGCTTATTGGCAGTGGAATTGGAGGTTCCGAGGACAACTGCTGAAGTAGTGGGAACAAAATCAGCAGAGGCCACAACGGGGCGATTACAATCATCTGAGCCCCTATGGCCTGCATCCTCAATAGAACTCTCTAAATGAGAGGGAAGGCGTAAAGAAACCTCCCTGCCCAACAAAGGGACAGTGCGTCTGGCCAGAAAGACACCAGGCGCAGGCCCTTGCAAGCAGAAAACTAGCAGTTTGGCGTTGCGTGGGGACACAGAAGTCCAAATGTGTCGAATTCCCATGTGTCGTAGAGCTGGTCCACATACTGATTACAGCAGCTCCCACTTGTGCACCTTGGACGGAGACCTGCTTAGGCTGTGTGCCAAGTCTTTTAGGACACCTGGAAAGTGCATGCATGGGCAGAGATGCGCCGCCCCAGCGCCTCATCGCCTCCCTGCACAGGGGGGTAGGAGTGGGTGACCCCTTGCTTATTGATGAAGACTACCACCACATTGTCTGTCTGAACAAAGAGAGTGCCTGGGACAAGGTCCTCTGAAAAGCATGCAGCGATTGAGGACTGCTCGCATTTCCAAAACACTGATGGAGGTTGTGTCCATGGGGTCCAGACTCCTCCAGTTTGGCCCCTAGAGGCTTCATTCCAAACCTGACGCATCTGTCGTTAGTTTGATTTAGAGCTCCTGATAGAAAGGGACCCCTTCTCTAGATTGAGAGGGTACAGCCACCAAAGTAAAGTCCTCTTGACCAGCTCCGAGACCCCGACCATGTGGTCTAGGTTGTCTGAGCCTTGATCCCACTGCACCCTGAGCTATCATTGTGGGACTCGTGTGAAGGGGAGTCAGGGGAGCGACAGGAATGGCCGCCGCCGCCATGTGCCCCAGAAGTCCAAGGAAGGTTCTCGCCTGATCCAGCAATCTCCTGCAGGCGATCGCCCCTCTCTGGGGGAAGAAAAGCCATGCCCTGGACAGAGTCCAGGACTGTCCCTATGAAAAAGAGTCTTTGGCTGGGCTCTGGGGAAGACTTTGGAAGGTTCAGGGTGACCCCCACCTCTCAGAACAGAGTATATGCATCTCAGAGAGCATGAAGGAGGCGCGTCAGCCAATCGTCGAGGTAGGGGAAGACAATATCCCCAACACCTTAGAGCTGCAGCTACCACTGCCAAGCATTTGCTGAAGACTCGAGGAGCGGAGGAGGCTGAACGGAAGAACCTGAAACGGATAATGTGCCCCATGGAAGTGGAACCTCAGGTACTTCCTGGTGTGTGTGTGTGTGTGTGTGTGGAGTACAGCTACGTAACAACTTCCCATAACAGTAGATCTTCGAGAGAGGCTCTTGCCGCAAGTAATTACAAATAGGACTGGCGTCGGCAGGACCCCATGGAAAAAAACTACCTAGCAGTCCATGGCGAGGGACCACTCCCATGTCAGATGACAGACGTCGGTATAAAGGGGCGGTCCCTGATACCCGCCATCCAATTCTTTCCCGCAACAGGCCAGAAAAGGCCGGACGAGAGAGGAGTGGATATTTCCTCAACGGAAAAGGAGCTGGAAAAGCCTAGGGAATGGAGGGTGGAAGGTATTACCTACTGCTAAAGCCTCTCTTGAAGATCTACTGTTCTTGTGTAACTGTACTATCTCACTTGATAGGGCTCCTGTAGGTAATTACATACAGGACTGAATACCAAGCAGTCTGGAAACAAAGAGGCACACCGAGGAGGAAAACTACTCCAAAAGCTAGTTCTGGTTGTGCAAGTCTCAAGATAGGAGGCCTTGCAAAACAGCCAGCCCAAAGCCTGCTCTACGGCAAGAGGCAACATCCAAACTGTAGTGTTTAGTAAAGGTATGAATGGAAGTCCAGGTAGCGGCAGTGCAGATGTCTGCCGCAGACCCATTTTTGAAACAAGTCGCTGAGGCAGCTACTCCTCTGGTGGAGTGGCTTCTTAGCTGACCTGGGAGGGTCTTGTTCTATTTGTCATAACAGAAAGTGATGCAATGAACCAACTACTTAGATAGGCATTGCATAGAAACAGCATTGCCTTCCCTTTTATGAGCAAAAGAGACGAACAATTGATCAGGCTTTCTGAGATCCTTTGTCCTGTTGGTGTAGTATCTCAGGATCTGGTGAACATCCATAGTATGGGGTGAATACTCCCCTTGATTAGAGTACTGCGTGAAAAAGTCGGGTAACTCTATGGACTGATTTAGAGTAGACTCCGCTACTACCTTAGGGAGAAACTTGGGGTTCGTGCGAAGAGCAACACGTGCCTTGTGAAAAATCAAGTATGGAATTTTACACATCAGGGCCTGGAGCTCAGAAATTCTCAGAGCGGAAGTAATGGCCACGAGGAAGAATGTCTTCCACGAAAGGAACTTTAATTTCGCAGAAGCTGCCGGTTCGAAGGGAGGCAGAGTAAGTTTCTCAAGGAAAGCTCAGGTCCCAAGGGGAGCAGGGGTACGGATAGGGGGTCTCGGATACAGAACCTCTCTGAAAAAGGTCTTAGAGACCTCCAACTGAGCAAATGTTTTGTCTGCAAAGGGACATGACAGGCTGAGATGACCGCTATGTATACCTTCAGAGAAGAAATGACAGACCTAGGTCAAACAGATGACTGAGATACTCCAGCAGAAGCGCTTGATGAACAGGAGAAAGGTTCCATGTTTGAAGTGGCCTAGATAGTGAATCTAGTGAAGGGTTTTCTAGCCTCCACCAAAATTTCTGCCACTTGGGGAGACACCCCAAAACGGGACTGAGCTAACTCTGCAGGAGCCATGTAGTGCACCTAAAGAGATTTGAGGCCTGGATGGACCAGGGTCCCATGATCCTGGGTCAGTAAAACCTCGAGATAGAGGAAGAGGAAGATCCTCGGAGTATTGTTGCAGAAGGACCTCCTTCAGAATGAGAGCTTGCTCAATGGAGTTTTCCTGCAATAAACTTCGAACTTGAACAAGAAGGGATAACCAAACTTGCCTGGGCCAGAAAGGAGCAATCAGAATCATTTGTGTTCCTTCTGAAACTAGTTTCTGCAAGACTTAGGATAAGTGGAATTGGGGTAAGGCATAGACAAATCTCTCCTTCCAGTCTAGAGACCGAGCGTCTCTCCAGAAAGCCTCCCGTCGGGAACAAGCGAGTAGAAGACGGGAAGCTTTGCATTCAGAGGGATGCTAACAGGTTCCACTATGGTGTTCCCCAAAGTTGGAAGAGATTGTCTAGGACCTCTGGTCCAGTTCCCACTTGTGAGTCAGAGCAGAAGACCGACTTAGCTTGTCTGCCAGGATGTTGTCAACTCCCAGGAACATGAACTGCCGTGAGGCTTAAGGTCGGGTTGTGTTGCCCAATCCCAAACCCTCACTGCTTCCCTGCAAAGAGGGTAGGACCGAGTACCCCCTTGTTTGTAGATTCAGCAAACCACTCACATGTCTGTCTGTCTGACAGCTAGGAGGCCAAGAAAGATACACTGGTGAAGGGCTTCGAGAGCATACAACACTGCCCAAAGCTCGAGCACATTGATGTGGAGAGTTTGTTCGAGCATGGACCAGGAGGCCCTGGGTCCAATGAGGGCCGAGATGGGCTCCCCAACCTTTGCCTGAGGCGTCTGTGGTTAGAGTCGGGGGAGGGGGGGATGAAAGAAAGGAACACCCAGAAACAGGTTCTTTCGAACGATCCACCATTGCAAGTCTCAAAGCATCGGCGAGGAGACCAGAACTGGGTGATCTAGGTCGTCCACTAACTGATCCCATTGGGAGCGTAGAGTCCACTGAGAAACACTCAGGTGGAGTCAAGCGCGAGGAACTGTCAGGACAGCAGCCACCATGAGGCTGAGAAGGCGAAGGACTGGCCTTGCACAGACCTACCCGGTGGCCGGACAGACTTATGAGTCTGGAGGGTGGACACCTGTCCGGTGGCAGGAAGGCCTCTGCCCGTGGTCATGTCCATAATCGCCTGGAGCAAACTGTAGTCTCTGGGATGGGATCAGGTGAGACTTGCAATGGTTGATGGTAATACTCAGGACGGCAAAAATCTGCTGGGTAAGGGTGAGGCAGCGAGGAGTTCCTCCTCGGATGTGGCTGCCAGGAGCCAATCGTCCAGGTACGGAAAACCTGCACCCCTGGTACGCAGGTGGGCTGCCACCACTGCCAGGCATTGGGTGAACACTCGGGTTGCCGAGGATAGGCCACACTGAAGTGCCTTGAGTTGGTAGTGGCCCCCTGGAAGGCAAAATGGAGGTATTTCCGGTGAGACGGGCGAATGGAAATCTGCAGGTAAGCATCCTGCATATCCAGGGCACACAGCCATTGACCCGGCCGGAGGGGCAGAAGGCTCTGCAACGAGAGCATCCTGAACCTTTTGTATTCCACAAAGATTCGGGGAACTGAGATCCAGAATTGGTCTGAGATCTCCTATCTTCTTTGGGACCAGGAAGAAAAGGGAATAGTAACCTGTCCCTTGCAGATGAAGGGGGATGGGTTCTATTGCTCGTTGCAGAAGGAGAGCTGAAATTTCTCCCAGACCAAGATGAGGTGTTCCTGAATAAGACGACTGGTGGGGCGGTGCAAGAGGTTTCTGAAGAAAAGTACAGTTACGTAAGAACTTACCGTATCAGTAGATTCGGAACAGCTCTTGCAGCAGGTTACACCATTAGACTGAAGCCGCAGGCGCCAGGACCCCACGGAAAAATTCTCAGCTAGCTATATCTTTCAGCGGGACCACCCCTCATCGTCAGGCAGTGGCAAAAGGGGGCGGTCCTAACAGATTCCCCTGCTCTCCACTGGAGACTTCCGCCGCAGGCTGACATCGAAATGGGAGACCGAGGATCCACCGCCAGAAGACAAACGTGATGAAATCCTGTAACAAAGGTCAAGCCATGCCTCCTCCAAGGGAAGGTAGGAGCAGGTCTGCTGCAAGAGCTGTTCTCAAGATCTACTGTTACGGTAAGTTCTTACGTAACTGTACTATCTTACTGAGACACAGCTCTTGCAGCAGGTTACACCATTAGGACTGATTCCGCAACAGCAGCTGCAAACACACACTGGGAGGAGGAATTAGAAAGAACATTCCAGGTCCCAAAACTAGGACAGGAGACCCTGAAGCACCGCCAGGCCAAGCCTGCTCTACGCCGAAGTGATATCCAGGCTATAATGCCTGATAAAGGTATGAAGAGAACCCAAGTAGCAGCCGCACAAATGGCAGAGGAGGAGACGTCAAGTGCTGAAGGAGGTAGCCACACCTCTAGTGGAATGGCTCCAACTACTCCAGGAGGGGCTTCTCGTTGATATAAAACAGTATGAGATGCACTGGACAAGCCAGCCAGACAGGGACTGTTTGATACTGGTTGGCCCATCATCCTCCTCTCAGAAAAGGAAACGGAAAAGTTGTCTCAAGTGCCAAGCTGCTTAGTTCTGCTCAGGTAGTATCTTAAGCTGCGGTGAACATCCAGGATGTGAAGCAGCCTCCTCTGTTAGAATAATTAGGAAGTAGACCGCAGGTCAATATTCTGATTGAGAGGAGGAGAAACCACCTTGGTAAGAATTTTGATTCGTTCTCAGGGAAACGCTGTCCGTGGAAATTAAATAAGGCTCCTTGCACATGAGAGCCTGAAGCTCAGAAACTCTCTCGCTGACGAACAGCAACCAAAAACAACGTTTTCGACGAGAAAACGCAGCTCACAATCTGCAAAAGTTCAAAGTGGGGAGCGTGAGTTGTTCCAGGACAAAGTGCAAGTCCCATGGAGGCACCGGTCCTTAATGGTGCCCTAAGGTGAACACCCTCCCAAGAATTCACGACAGACATCTAATTGTGCCACTGTCCTACCGGGAGATGAAAGGCTGAAATGGCACAGAGGTGCACCTTAATAGAGGAGTAGGCGAGGCCCGAACGAAAAAGGGAAAGCAGGTACTCTAACACCGCCTTCACTGGACAACCTAAAGGGGAAAGGCCGCGTGCTTGCGACCATAGACAAAAACGGCGCCATTTCATGGTGTACGTTGCATGCGTTGCTGGCTTTCTGGCTGCGGCAAGAACATCTGCAACCTCCTACGAGACCCCGTGACGCAGGATGGCTATGTCTCAAAGAGCCATGCATGCAGGTTCAGTGAGCGTAAGTCCGGGTGGACCAGTGAACCCTTCTCCTGAGACAAGAGGTGGGAGCTGAATGGCAACGGGAGCGGAGGTTCCCGGGATATCTGAATTAGCAAAGGGAACCAGATCTGCTTGGGCCAAAAGGCCACCAGGATCATTGTTGCATGCTCCCTGCGCAGTTTGAGAACCCTCTCTGGATCAACAGGAAGGGAGGGAAGCGAGGAATCTGCCTCGCCCAGGAGAGGGACAACGCGCCTCACCAGAAAACACCAGGCCCTGGATCTAGCGAGCAAAAATTGGGCAGTTTTGCGTTGAATGGGGAAGCGAACAAGTCCAATTCTGGAGTTCCCCATCGAAGAAACAGATCCTATGCTACCTACTGAAGAAGTTCCCACTCATGGACTCTGGCCTGGGAGCGACTCAGGCCATCTGCAATAGTGTTGTCCACCCTGGGAACATGTACTGTGATCAGGTTTGCACCGTGTCGGATTACCCAATCCCACACCCTCATGGCCTCCCTGCAAAGGGGGTAAGAGTGTGCGCCTCCTTGTTTGTTGAGGTAATCCATCACCGCCGTGTTGTCTTTCTGAAGCAGGAGAGTGTTCATGGACTCCTGACTGAAACGCCAGCAGGACATAAAGGACCGCCTCATCTCTAGGACGTGGATATGGAGGTGGGCTCAAAGGGTCCACGCACTTGGGACTTCACCCCGTCCAAGTGTGCTCCTCACCCTAGACCTGAGGCGTCTGTGGTGAGGATTACCTCCGGGGACGGCGCTACAAACGGGACGCCCATAGAGAGCATCCCTGGGTGTAGCCACCACTGACAGTCTCGAATTGTGGTGTTCGTGATTCAAACCGGATGCTGCATGTGGTCTTGCCTTTGGTCCCATTGAACCTTGAGCATCCACTGAATTACCTGCATGTGGAGCCTTGCAAAAGGGACAGTAGGAATGGACGCAGCCAAGTGTCTGAGCAAGCGAAGGACCGATCTGGCTGGGGAGGTCTTGTTCAACGAAAGCTCCCTGATGAGGGATCTGATGTGCTCTGCTCTGTCGTCTGGAAGAAATGCTCTTCCCTGAACGGTGTCCAGTATTGCACCAATAAACTGCAGTTTCTGCGACGGAACCAGGAGGGACTTCTTGTGGTTGATTAGGATCCCCAGAGAACGAAACAGGTCCTGGGTGCTCTGGATCGCCCGTAATGCCGCCTCTCTGGAGGCGGCCATGAGAAGCCAATCGTCCAGGTACGGGAACACATAATGGCCCTGTCTCCTTAGAGACGCTGCTACGACTGCCATGCATTTGGTAAAGACTCTGGGAGCCGAAGACAACCCGAATGGAAGGGCTCGGAACTGAAAATGATGACCTAGAAACTCGAAGCGCAGGAACCTCTTGTGCGCTGGAGTTAAGGGATGCAGGTATGCGTCCTGCATATCTAGAGACGCTAAAAAGGCATCCTGCTTCAGCATGGGAATAAGACACGGGAAGGTTACCATGCGGAATCTTTTGTAGGCGACCGACCAATTGAGGTCGCTGAGGTCCAGAATCGGACGGAGGACCCCTGTCGTCTTTGGAACCAGAAAGAAGTGGGAATAGTATCCGTGTCCTCTCTGGTTCTCTGGGACGTACTCCATCGCTCCCTTTTGCAGGAGCGCGAGCACTTCTTGTCTGATCAATGACTTGTGCTGACCCGGGTACCGGGAGAGCAGCGGAGGCCTCGAGGGTGGCTTTTCCGCGAATTCTATAAAGTGGCCTCTTGCGACCAACTGTAGAACCCACCTGTCGGTGGTTATAGTCTGCCATCCTGGCAGGAAATTCGCTGTGACCCCGACCATGACGCCGTTGATCCTGAGGGGCGGGAGCCGGAAGGAGTCGGCTATGGCGCTGAGGGTCCCACTGGCTGGACCAAATTAGGAGCGCTGGTTACGACCGGCGGTTGTTTTCCTGGGCCTCTGGAAACCCGGAGCCCCTCTGTTGTGGAATGGGGCGGGACTGCTGTCTCTGCTACTCAACGAAATTGGCTTTGGTGCCTACGAAAGGAACTAAGCTTGGTCGGTACATGGCCTGAACCAACCTCACCACCTTCCGGCCTCTTGAGTTTGGTAATTATCTCTCAGAGGGTTTACCAAACAAAACTCTCCTCGAATGGGCGTCCATGATGTTTCTCTGACGCCTGGGGTAAAACCGTGACACGGAGCCAAGAGAGCCGCTCCAGAGGCATACGCCTGAAGCTGCTGCTCGGCCGAGGAGCCCACGCCGAGTCGTGATGCTGCTCGTAGCACTTGGGTTCCCACGCCCCGAACTGCACGGAGGAGCTGCAACATCTCCTCCTCCTGCTCACCGTCCGCATTTCTCAGCCGCATCCAGACCCTGTTCCCATAGGGCATTTTGGAACTGCACCACGTGGGTCAAATAATTCAGGATCTGATGGGCAAGTAGCAGAAACATACGTGCTTACCCATGGAATCCAACTGCTAGGACTCTGGGTCCGTGGCAGGGTGCTCAGATGTTGAGTCTCTGGGACCGTCAGCGAGAGGCTGTTATGACCAGAGAATCGGCCCGAGGATGCTGAGACAAGTACTGGTCATCTCTTGAGCCCTGTACAAGCGTGTCAGCTTTCTTCAGCATCGCCAAATGTGGACGCTTCCACGCTGCCTTGGTGACGCCCATCAGTGTCTACTAGGGGTGGCACCACCACCACAGGCTTGGGTCCTCGTCAAGATACTGGAAGCCGAGCTCTCGGGTCTAACTTTCCGGGATCCCATTCCATGTTCTCTTGATGTGTCTCATAATATCCGGAGAACGGCGGGTCATCCGGAGGAGACTTCGGCAGCTCACGGGGTCCGGAGAAGAGATGGAGAGTGGAGAAGGGATCTTGATGATGAAATTCTGATCCCGTGTCCTCCGTCAAGGCTATCGGCGGCTGCTCTTCTGGATCTCTTGGGATTGGGTGAACTAGAAGAAAAATTACTCACCTTAGTAATGTTTCTTCTAATGCAGTCTTGC
The DNA here is from genome assembly GCA_016271365.2 of Neoceratodus forsteri. NCBI lineage: Eukaryota > Metazoa > Chordata > Ceratodontiformes > Ceratodontidae > Neoceratodus > Neoceratodus forsteri. The sequence continues at coordinate 88,458,389 of JADMNL010000028.1, forward strand.
TATATTATAGACATTAGCAGTTTGGTCCAGCTCCAGAACTGCCCTGGAGTGAAATGAAGTTAAACCATGCCAAAATAGAATTTTGGCACAAGAGCAGCCTCTATCTGTGTCATTTCAAACTTGAACTGTCAGATCTTTACAGCCAAACTCACTAAGGTCTGTGTGGAAGCTGTAATCTACACTAGCCAAATGGCTACCTAAATAATAAAACCATTGATGGTCCCAACACCCAAGACTCAAGTCAGGGGACCAGAAATACTAACACCATTCTAATAATATGAAAATGGAACATAAGTATAATAAAACACACACACGCCCCAAAGTCCCAACGGGACAAAATGCTAACAGGACACAAGTAGTGCCCACACATGTTGCCCGCACCCCACCAAGTAGAGGTTCTGAGAGGGCAGGTTGGGGGAGGTCTATAATAGTAAGACTCCATTAGAAGAAACATTACTAAGGTGAGTAATTTTTCTTCAAACATGAAGTCTTGCTACATTATACATTAGCAGAATACACAGCAGTACCTCCATGGAGGAGGGCAGAACCTACTTGGGAATAGGCTCTGAAGAACAGCTGAGCCAAACCGAGCATCTCTCCTGGCCTGACACCCAGGAGTAATGCTTGGTAAAAGTGTGTACCGCTTTCCAAGTAGCAGCCTGGCAAATCTCTAATAAAGGATAACTCTGGCAGCAGCTAGAGACGAGCTGTACCCTGGTAGAATGAGCCTCAACCAGGGGCAGGGGCTCTGCCCACTTCTGATAACAAAATTGATACAAGAGACAAATCCATCTGGCTATTGATCTCTTAGTGGCAGGTTTGCTTTCCCACTTCACCATAGGTAAAGAAAAGTTGGAGGGATTCAACCGTGGACCTTTGGTACGCCTATATAATAACTAAGAGCACTCTTAACATCCAGGGTTGTGCAACCTCCTCTCACCCAAGAGGAGTGATCATGAAAATACTGGAAAGGAGATAGATTGATTAAGATGGAAATCTGAAACCACCTTAGGCAAAACTTCCTATTAGTCCTAAGGACTACCTTATCCTTGGAAAGAAATAAAGTCAGTCTCCACTGACAAGGCTTGCACCACTTATGCCGTCTGGCTTGAAGTGATAGCCACTCAAAACAGTTTTCCAAGTTAGGTACTTAAGCCTGCAGAAGACAGAGGTTCAAAGGGGTTGCATTACTGGCAATGCAAACATTAAGGTCCCAAGCAGGGGCCGGTTCCCGAAAGGGAGGATTAGTATGGAGTAATCCCTTAAAAACTTGGAAAACACAGGATGAGAGGAAAGAGGGATGACTTCTGACACAAAAGCAGACAGCTGCCAAATGAACTCTCAGGGTAGCTGGTCTGAGACCCAAGGAATTAAGATGTACCATGTAATCTAACAAAATGGGCAATTCAGCAGATTCTGGGAAATATTTTTCCTAGCACACCAAATGGAAAACCTTTTCCATTTAGAAGTATAAGTAGCTCCTAGTGGAAGGCTTTCTGGAAGCCTTTAGGATCTCAAGAACACCCTGAGAGAGTGTAAATCAGCAAACTAACTCCTCAAGAGCCAGGCCTTGAGGTTGAGGGATTTGAGGTCCGATACCAAACCTTCCTGGGCACAAGTCATCAGATTGTGATTCCTGGGGAGGCATAGGCGAAGATGGACTGTCCGAGACAGAAGGAGTGGGTAGCAGGGCTGCCTGGCCCAATCCGGGGCAATCAGAATCACCCTGCAAGGCTGAGATCTGATTTTGACTAGTACTTTGAATAGGAGAGGAAAGGGGGGGAAAGCATAGAGGAACTTCCCTCCCAATCCAGAAGAAGGGCATCCAGGGGAACTGAGCCCAGCACTTGATGCCTGCAACAGAACAGAGGAAGTTTGTGATTGTCTGGGGCTGCAAAAAGATCTACCTGAGGGATGCCCCACCTGGCAAAAACTATCCCCAGCACTTGAGGATCCAGGGACCATTCGTGATGGCCCTGGGAAATCCTGCTGAGGGCATCCGCTTGGACATTGTCCTTCCCTGGAAGATGAACTGCTATGAGGGAAGTGTTCAGGGAATAGGCCAGAGACCACAACTTCATTGCCTCGTGCACAAGGTCAAGACAGAGTCCCCCTGCTTGTTGATGTACCACATTGTTGTGGTGTTGTCTGTTCTTACTTGTATCACCTTGTCGTGGACAGATGCAGAAAAAGCTTGAAGAGCTAAAAGACAGCTCTGAGTTCCAGCAAATTGATGTGGAGCAGAGATTCCTGGGGACCAAACTCCTGAGGGAAAGGTCGCCCATGTGGGCTCCCAACCCAGAAGGGAAGCATCTGTAGTGAGAGTCAAGTCGGAGAAGGGGGAAATGAAGGGGACCCCCGTTCAAATTGCTCTGATCCTGCCACCACTGGAGAGCTAGGATCAAGGTTCGAGTCACTGGGACCAACTTGGAAAGGGGGTCTCTTCTCTGAGACCAAAAGGTTCTCAAGTGAACTGAATGTCTCATCTGAAATCTGGCTCCCTGCACAACAGCTGTGGATGCAGCCATGTGCCCCAGGAGCTGCAGAAAGTGTCTTGCTGGTCGAGAGACCTGCAGAGTGAAGGAAGAGGCCAGAGCCACTAAATTCCTTACCCTTTCTGGGGGAAGAAAGGCTCTGGCTAGCTTTGTGTCCAATTCTGCCCCTATAAAGGCGTAGTAGCTGGACTGGTTCCAGAACCGACTTTGGTAGGTTTAGCAGGAAACCCAGGGAGGTGAGAGCTGCTGGGTGACCTGCAGGTGAGATTTTACTCTTCTGGGACTGGCCTACAATGAGCCAGCCATCTAGATAGGGAAACAGCCATCCTCTGCCTCTTAGTGGGCCACTGCTAGACACTTTGTGAATACCCTTGGAGCAGAGGTAAGGCAAGAGTATTGCTCTGAACTGGTAATGACCTGAGGGCAGTTCTGAATCTGAGGTACTTTGATGGGATCTTCTGATTAGGACATGGAAATAGGCATCCTTGAGGTCCAGGGAGGCTAGCCAGTCCCTGGCCTTAGGAAGGTAAAATCATTGCCAGAGTTACCATTTTGAACTTTGGTTTCAAAAGATGCTTGTTCAGATATCTGAGATCTAAAATGGGCCGCCATTCTCCTGTCTTTTTTGGGGTAAGGAAGTATCTGGAATGCAGACCCCTGCCCTGATGCAGGGGAGGAACCCTTTCTACTGCTCTGAAAGCTAACAGGGATGAGACCTCTGTTTCCAGAGCGAGGGTCTCTGAAGCACTTGCAGGTAGAAAAAATCTGCTTCTCAACTTGGGAAACTTTTTTGAAGCTGAGAACCAGACCCTGGCTTACTACTTCCAGAACCCACTTGTCTGAGGTTAAAGAAGCCCAATTCTGACTGAAGTAAGCCAGCCTGCCCCCCACTGGTACAGGAGAATCGGCCCTGGGCACCCCATCAGGGTGCCTGTTTCGCAGGAGCTTTAGGCTGGGGGGTGGGAGCAGGTCTGCCCACCCCTCGTCTGCCCCTGCCACTGAAGAAGCCCCTCTGAGCATAGGCAGAGGAGGCCTGAGTCTGGTAGAAAGGCCTGTGAAAAGGCCTACCCCTACCGGCATGCCTTTGAGGAGTGGCTTGCCGCTCCTTAGCCTGGGCACTCTTGTAAGTAGTCCTATATTCATCCATCTTCTTCATGTAATTCTCTGTCTGCTCTCCAAACAGAGAATTTCCCACCACAGGAAAATCCATAGCCTTAGTCTGGGTATCCTGTGACAAACTAGTACACCTGAGCCAGGCCAACCTACGAAAAGCTACAGATGTGGCCATGACCCTAGAGGAAACATTAACATCCACAGCAGCATGAAACTGAACCTTAGAGGCTTCAATGCCATCAGCAGCCACCTGTTCTAGTTCACTAGCCAGCTGGCCATGGGCCTGCTTGGCCAATTGCATAACAGTATCCCATCTAGATTTCTGATACCTAGCTACATAAGCCTATATAATTTGCTTGCCTGAGTCCCAGAGAGGCTGCCATACTGTTTTTTTGCCATGGCATCAATCTTCCTGGAATCCTTGTCAGAGGATGTGAAGCCAAGGAATATTATCTTTATCACAGGCAGCAGCCTGAACTACTCCAACATGACTGCATTGCTGAGAAAGGAATTCTGCATCAGGGCCTGACAATGTATACCTTCTGTCCATCTTTTTATCTACAGGAGGCACAGAATTAGGAGCTTTTAAAATTTTAATTGTTTGTTTCCTAAAAGACTTGTGTAAAGGAATAGACAATCTCCTAGACTCTGGAATATCCATCATTTCTACAAAATCAGGCTCCTCTTGCTCATCCACAGCCTCTTCTAAAGGAAGCTGGAGGGTTTCAGCAACTTTTTTATAAAACATAAAATGAGATGGGGACTCAGACAGCATGGGGGAGATTCTAAAGGTCTGTCTGGGGAGATGTCCGGTTCAATGGGGGCACACAGACCTTCCCAGCCACATTCATACTGTTCATAATCCTCCTCCTCCCCCTCCTCTGGTTCATAAAATTCCTCAATATCATAATCCTGAACCACTGGGACCGGACGAACCGACCTTTTACCAGATAGAGGTGGTTCGGACGGACCCTGAGACAGTGACTGGACAATTTGTATGGCTTTTGCTATCTCTGCAGCAGTTGGAGAAGGAATTTTGGACTCCAGACCTGCTGATTTTCTTGTTTTCTTTACTGGATTGGTTCCTCAGAACCAGCTTTTCTTTCTCGAGGAAGTCTGGCCTGGTCAGAGGCACTCCCTCTGGTTCGGTTGGCACCGAACCGGGCTGGCCATCCGGTCAGCTGGACTTTTTGTCCTCTCGCCCTGAGCCTGCCCAATCTTTTTTCCAGGGTGGCTGCAGGGAAATTCCTTACATACCTGGAAGTCTGACTGGAGGTGGTCAAACCTCAGACAATAAACACATGTGGTGTTTGGGCCAGCATTGGCAAAGACTTCCCACAAACATCACAGTGTTGAAACCCAGTGGGCCCGTTTTCTTTGGGTTTCTCAGACATGTGCCACCAACTAACCAAAACTTGCCTTTTAACGGCGGTGCCAGGCAAGACACCTTATCGGTTCCTAACCATGTCACGGTATTGGAAAACGTAATAAATCGCTTTTAGAACCGATAAGAACCTGAACCGCACTCTAAAATGGTAACTTTAGTTTTAAATGAGTTTTAACCCACTGATCGGTTCAAAACCGAACCGATAACTTACAAGTTCCACACAGACAAAACCTTCATTTACTTACGGTTACCACAGATAGAGCTTGAACCGAACGGTTTTGCGGTTAAAATAAAGCTATTCTTGGTTAAATCCAACCGAGAAAACACTTTTTAAACCGAGAAATGAACCGAGCAGAAGGAGAAATCTCTGGAGCGACTGTTCACTGAGGCAGAGTAAAGAATCTGACAGTTCAAGTTTGAAATGACACAGATAGAGCCGCCTCGGTTGCAAAATTCTATTTTGGAATGGTTTTAACCATTTCACTCCGGGGCAGTCCTAGAGCTGGAACAAACTGCTAATGTCTATAATATAGCAAGACTTCATGTTGTTTGAAGGAGGAAGATGCGGCCTGGGCCGCCTCCTCATCGAGGCGATCATCTGCTCGAGCTGCTCAGCCAAGCCAGCCGCCACGGTAACTGCCCAACGGGCCTCTTTCGACTTTACCAGCGGGCAGCACTTCTCAGGGGCGCCCAAGCTTCAACCGGGCAGCGCGATCCTCCAAGACTTTGGCTGAGAACGAACAGCAAGACTCGCAGGCCTGTGGGTCGTGTTCTAGGCCTAGGCAGTAGACGCACATGGAGTGCGGATCCGTCCTGGACATCTTCTGCCCACAAAGGCACCGCCGAAAACCGGTAGTTGATTTGTGCATCGCAGCCACGAGGGAAAAGGAAGACCGAAGTCTTGAAAATTTTAAAACTAGTTTCGGACGAACCGAAGAATTAGGATCCAGTCCATCACGCAGAGCGTTAAGGAGAGAACCTGAGCTTCCAAGTGGTAAGGAAGATTTGGCATCATGGGGAGGAGCCGAGAGTTTTACCACCCAGGAGGGTGGGAGGAGCCAGCTTGAAGACCTTACGGCAAGATTTAAAGCGGCAAGGAAAGTACAGTTACGTAAGAACTTACTGTAACAGTTGATCTTTGAGAACAGCTCTTGCAGCAGGTAACACCATTAGGACCGATTCCCAAGCAATAGCGCCTGTAAGCATTCTGGGAGGAGGAAATTAGAGAGATCCTTAAACAAGTCCTGACTCTGGGACAGGAGACCCTGTAGAACGCCAGATCGAAACTGCCTCCAACAGGATGCAATATCCAGGCAATAGTGCCTAATGAATGTGCACAGAGCTCCAAGTAGCTGCAGCACAGATGGCCAAGTGGAGACACTACGCAGTGTTGCAAAAGAGATAGCCACACCTCTAGTCGAATGGCCCCGGACTGAGTCCAGGAGGGGCTTCTGTTTGCTGTTATAGCAAAATGCAATACACTGGACAAGCCAGCGGGAAAGGGTCTGCTTTGAGACTGGGTGGCCCATCATTCTCTCAGCGAAGGTAACGAATAGTTGTTCCGACTTACGAAGTTGTTTAGTTCTATTCAGGTAGTACCTTAAAGAGCGGTGACTATCCAGGGTGTGAAGCAAGGCCTCTCCTCTATTAGAATACTTGGGAAAATAAACAGGCAGGTCAATGTCCTGATTGAGAGTGAGGGCAGAGACCACCTTAGGCAGGAATTTAGGAATCGTCCTCAGAGACGCTCTGTCCTGGTGGAAACCTAAAAAAGGCTCCTTGCACATGAGAGCGTGAAGCTCGGAAACTCCTTGCTGACGTGACAGCAACTAAAAACAACGTTTTCCACGACAGAAAACGCAGCTCGCAATCCGCGGCAGGCTCAAAGGGGGGAAGTGTGAGTTGTTCCAGGACAAAGAGTAGGTCCCAAGGAGGAACGGGATCCCTGATGGGTGGCCTAAGGTGTAACACCTCTCTCAGGAAGTCTCGAGAGGCATCAAGCTGTGCCACTGTACGCTGCCCACTGGGAAGTGGTAAGCAGAAATCGCGCATAAGAGCATTTTAAGAGAGGAGTAGGCGAGACCCGAATGGAATAGGGAAAGCAAGTATTCCTGCACCACTTTCACCGGGCATCCTAAGAGAGAAAGGCCGCGTGCCTGCGACCACAAGCAAAAACGGCGCCACTTCATGGTGTACGTCGCAAGCGTTGCCGGCTTTCTGACAGCGGAAAGAACTTCCGCCACCTCTTGCGAGACCCCGTGTCACATAATGGCTATGTCTCCAGGAGCCATGCATGCAAGTTCAGTGAGCATAAGTCCGGGTGGACTAATGAACCCTCCTCCTGAGACAAGAGATGGGAGCTGAAAGGCAATGGCACTGGGGGTTCCCGGGACAGCTGCGTCAGCATGGGGAACCAGATCTCACTGGGCCAGAAAGGGCCTACCAGGATCACTGTTGCATGCTCCCTGCGCAGTTTGAGAAGGACTCTCTGGATCGAAGGGAGGGAAAGCGTAGAGGAATCTGTCCGCCCAGGAGAGGGACAACGCATCTCACCAAAAAACACCAGGCCCTGGATCTAGTGAGCAGAAATTGGGCAGTTTTGCGTTGGATGGGGAAGCGAATAAGTCCAGTTCTGGAGTGCCCCATTGAAGAAACAGATCCTCTGCTACCCCTTGAAGTTCCCACTCGTGGACCCTGGCTTGGGAACGACTCAGACAGACTGCGACTGTATTGTCCATTCCAGGAATGTGAACTGCATATCAGGCTCGCGCCATGTTGGATTACCCAATCCCACATTCTCATCGCTTCCCTGCAAAGGGGTTAAGAGTGTGCGTCTCCTTGTTTGTTGAGGTAATACATCACCGCCGTATTGTCTGAAGCATGAGAGTATTCGGCGGGATTTCTGACCGAAAGCCCTGCAGGGCAGAAAGGATTGCCCTTATCTCCAGGATGTTGAGGTGGAGGTGAGCTTCTTGAAGGGTCCACGTTCCCGGGGACCTCATCCCGTTCAGGTGTTCTCCCCACCCCAGCCCTAAGGCATCTGTGGAAAGAATTACCTCTGGGGATGGCGCTGCAAATGGAACACACACAGAGAGTGTCCCTGGGTCTAGCCACCATTGCCAGTCCCGAATCACAGCGTTCGTGATTCTGACCAGCTGCTGCATGTGGTCTTGCCTTTGGCCCCACTGCACCTTGAGCATCCACTGAGTTACCCGCAGCCATGTGTCCGAGCAAACGAAGGACCAGCCTGGCGGAGGCAGTCTTTGCAGAGAGATCCCTGATAAGGGATCTGATGCGTTCCGCTCCTTCGTCGGGAAGAAATGATTTCCCCTGGACGGTGTGCAGACCTACGCCTATGAACTGCAGCTTCTGGGACTGTATGAGGAGAGACTTCTTGTAGTTGATGAGGATGCCCAGAGACTGGAACAGAACCTGGGTGCTCTGGATAGTCAGCAACAACGCCTCTCTGGAGGCGGCCATGAGAAGCCAGTAGTCCAGGTACGGGAACATGTAGTGGCCCTGTCTCCTTAAAGACACTGCCACGACTGCCATGCACTTGGTAAAGACCCTGGGGGGCCGATGACAGTCTGAACGCAAGAGCTCGGAACTGAAAGTGGTGGCCGAGAAACTTGAAGCGCAGGAACCTCCTGTGCGCTTGAGCCACTGGGATGTGCAGGTAGGCATCCTGCATGTCTAGGGATGTTAAGAAGGCGTCCTTCTTTAGCATGGGAATGAGACCCTGAAGGGTCACCATGCGAAATAGTTTGTAGGCGACCGACATATTGAGGTCGCTGAGGTCCAAGATTGGACGGAGGTCCCCCGTTTTTTTTTTTTTGGAACCAGAAAGACGTGGGAATAGTACCCAGATCCTATCTGGTTCTCTGGAACATACTCCACCGCTCCCTTTTGCAGGAGCGCGAGTATTTCTTGCCTGATGAGCAATTCGTGCTGACCCGAGTAACAGGAAAGCAGAGGCGGCCTTGTGGGTGGCTTGTCCGCGAATTCTATAAAGTGGCCTCTTTCAACCAATTGAAGGACCCACCTGTCTGTGGTTATGGACTGCCACCCTGGTAGGTAGTCCGCAATGCGGCCCCCGACCTTGATGTCCCATTGATGCTGAGGGGCGGGGGCCGGGAAGGAGTCATGCTGTGGCGTCGGAAGAAGCCGCAGGCTGAGTCGTCTTAGCTGGACGCTGACTTTGGCCTGTGGACAACTTTCCCTGGGCTCTACGAGAGAAGGAGCCCCTCTGTTGTGGACCGGCGTGGGACTGCTGTCTTTGCATCCGGCCATGAAAACGGCTTTGGTTCCTACGAAAGGAACTAAGTCTGGGTCGGTACATAGCCTGGACCGACCTCACCTCCTTTCTGGCCTCTTGGAGTTTGGTGAGAACCTTCTCAGAGGATTCACCAAAAAGAACTTCTCCGTCAAAAGAGGCATCCAGGATATTTTTCTGGACGTCCGGGGTGAATCCGGAAACACGGAGCCATGAGTGCCTCTGGAGGCATACGCCTGAAGCTGCCGCCCTGGCCGAGGAGTCCGCGGAATCATACGCGGCTCGCAGCACCTGGGTTTCCACGTCTGAACCCGTACGGAGGAGCTGCAACATCTCCTCCTCCTGCTCACCCTCTGGCATCTTGTCCGCCAGATCCAGTCCCTGCTCCCACAAGGCATTTTGGAACTGTACCATGTGGGTCAAATACTTTAGGGATCCAATGGCGCAAGTAGCGGAAGCATCCGGGCGCCTGCCCATAGTGTCCAGCTGTTTGGACTCGGGTCCAGTGGCAGGTGCTCAAATATTGCGGCCTCTGGGACCAGTCATGAAAGGCTGTGATGACCAGAGAATTGGCCAGAGGATGTGAAGCCAAGTACTGGTCCTCCTTAGGGGCCTTGGACAGGCGGTCAGCTTTCTTCGGCATCACTGGGAGAGAGTGTGGATGCTTCCACGCAGCCTTGGTGACGTCCACGAAAGTGTCCACCAAGGGTGGTACCACCACAGGCTCAGGGTCTTTCTGCCGAAGATACCTGGCGAGGCGTAACCTCTTGGGGTCAAGTTCCTCAGAATCCCAGCCCATGTTCTTCTGGATATGCCTTATAATCCCGGAGAATGATGGGTCATCTGGAGGAGACCTTGGGAGCTCACGTGGATCCGGAGAAGGGACGGTGATCAGAGAGGGGGATCTGGATTCATCCGAGAAATTTGAACCCGTGTCCTCCATCAAAGGCGAAGAACGTCTTCTGGACAGAGGTCTCCGTTTCATAGATCTGCCCCTAGGAGAATCCGCAGGCTCCTGGGGAGAGGTACTCTGTCTGCAACCCTAAGTGGAGTGGGAGGTGCGGGTGGAGGAGTATGTGTGGGAACCATATCCCTTTTTACGGTGTCCCACCAGTAGGTAAACTCCTTGACCTCGGATATGCCGAGGCCTGACGATGGACCAGGCGCCGATGGCCGGTCGCCTGGTTCCGGCGAGGGTTCCCTGGGGGGGCCGACAGGACCGGGCTTGCACGTCTGGTCCTTGGGCTGGGTCAGCTCCTGTTCCGTAATCGTCTCCTGACAGACGCTGGTTGGAGGCGTCGGGGTCCTCTTCTCGGTGGGTACGGACGTTGGTCCACCGGCCGTCGTCCGAGAAGGCGTAGGCCTAACAGACGATGGGCAGTCGGCGGTTACTAGGACCTATGGTGTATGGCCGGCGTTGGACGAGCCCGCGCCGGGTCCAACGACTTCTTCAGGGAGGTGAGCTCTTTGGTCTTCCGCTGGGAAGGAGGAGGCAAAGAGACGGACCTGACGTCTGGTTCCGAATGGCAGGAACCAGACTTGTGATGGTGATGGCGGTCCCCCGACCTAGACATGGCCTTAGAAGCCGAGGATGAGGAAGGCCTGGAGATCTTGGCCTGAGAGGCAGAAGAGGAGCCCGAAGGGGTCTTCACCGCTGCGGGGTGGAGGTTGAGAACGGGCCTGGGAAGGAGAGCAATCGGACCGGGAGCCGGAGCTATGGAAGTCAGAGACCCTAGATGGGGACTTAGATTTAACTCTTTCCTGTGCTTCTCAAGATGTCTCTGGGCCTTCTCTTAAGATTTCCCCTTGGAGGCTGCGTCCATGGCTTTGATTTTCTCTTCGAGCAGGAACGCCTGAAGGGCCTTCTGGTGACTGATCCGGGTCCGGCTGTTGAACTCCTGGCAGAAGGAGCAGGACTGGGTGTCATTGTCTGGGCCTAGGCACCGGACGCAGGCCGAATGTGGATCCTTGAATGGGCTTTGCTTTCCACAGGCGCACTTTGAAGGATGGCCTTCAACAGAAGTTGGAGAGGACATCAGACAGCAACTGAGCCGAAAAGATAACTATTTTCCTGGAGGAAGAACTTAACCGGGCGTCGTTCGCTAGAAACGAGCCGAAGGGTTGAGACATGCAAGTTGACGGCGGGAAAGAACTGGGGAATCTAGCGGGGCCGCCTCCTTATGTACTACGTCTGACGGGGGCGGGACCGACGTCAGGGGCGGTCCCCGTTGAAGACTGCTAGCTAGAAGATTTCCATGGGGTCCTGATGCCTGCCGGCTTCAGTCCTAATGGTGTTATCTGCTGCAAGAGATGTATCTCAAAGTAAGATCTTGCCAGACAGTGTGGATGGACAAAATATCCATGTCCCTAGAAATACAGTTTTCCAAGTCAAGTACTTAAGCTCTGCAGAGGACAAAGGCGCAAAGGGTGGTTGCATAAGCTGAGCAATGCAAACATTAAGGTCCCAAGCAGGAGCAGGGTCCCTAAAGGGGGGGGGACTGGTGTGCAGCAATCCCTTGAAGAACTTACAAAACAAAGGATGGGATGACAGAGGAGAGGGCTTGCCTACTGACAAGGCAGAAACAGCTGCCAAATGCACTTTAAGTGTAGCTGGCCTAAGGCCTAAGCCATTAAGATGGACCATATAGTCCAGAACTGCAGGCAACCCAGCCTCTGGAGAAATATCCTTAGAGCATTAAATAGTGAACCTTTTCCACTTGGAGTTTAAGTCTTTCTAGTGGAAGGCTTTTGAGAAGCTTTAAGGATATTCAGAAACCCTTGAGAAAGCTGCAGATCAGCAAACTAACTCTTTCAAGAGCCATGTCTTGAGATTGAGAGACTTGAGATTCGGGTACCAAATCCTCCCCTGAGAGGATGTAAACAGGTTGTAATTCCTGGGAAGAGACAGGGGAAGGTGGACTGCTAAGGACAGCAACAGGGGGTACCAGGGCTGTCTGGCCCAGTCTAGAGCAATCAGAATCACTTTGCATGGTTGTGACCTTATCTTGACTAACACCTTGAACAGGAGAAGGAAGGGGGAAAAGCATACAGAAATTTCCCTTCCCAATTCAGAATCCGAGCATCCAGGGAGACTGAGCCCAAGACTCTGGGTCTGCAACAAAAGAGAGGAAGCTGGTGATTGTCTGGGTCTGTAAAATGATCCATCTGTGGAGTGCCCCATCTCGAGAAAATCACTTTCAAAACTAGGGGATCTAGGGTCCATTCGTGATGGCCCTGGGATATCCTGCTGAGCGCATCTGCTAGGACATTGTCCTTCCCTGGGAAGTGAACTGCTATCAGAGAGGCTTACGGGGAATAGGCCAGGGACCACAACTTTACTGCCTCTGTGCACAAGGCCATAGACAGAGTGCCTCCTTGCTTGATGAACTACATTGTGGTGGTAGTGTCTTCTGATCTGGACCACCTTGTCCTGTACAGATTTGGAAAAGGTTTGCAGTGCCAGAAACAACGCTCTGAGTTCCAAGAGACTGATGTGAAGCAGAGATTCTTGAGGTGACCACAGCCCTTGAGTGGTAATATCCCCCAGGTGGGCTCCCTAACCCAGCAGAGAGGCATCTGTGGTATCACTGAATGAGACACAGTGACAAAAGGAACTCCTTGTCTCAAATTGTCCTGATCCTGCCGCTATTGCAAAGCCTGGATCAGGGTTAGAGTTACTGGGACTAGTTTGGTAAGGGAATCCTTTCTTTGGGACCAGAAGGCTCTTAAGTGGAACTGAATGTCCCTCATCTGAAATCTTACTCACTGGACCACTACTGTAGAGGCTGCCATGTGGCCCAGAAGCTGTAGGAAATGCCTTGCTGGTCAAGACACCAGAAGGGTGAATGAAAAGGCCAGTTCCATAAGGGTCCTTGCCCTATACAGGGGAAGGAAGGAAGGAAGGCTCTTGCCCTTATTGTATCCGGCTCCGCCTATGAAGGTGAGGAGCTGTACTGGCTCGAGAACTGACTTTGGAAGGTTGAGGAGGAATCCTAAGGAAGTGAGCACTTGCTGAGTTAACTGCAGATGTGACTTGCCTTGGTCCGGAGACTGACCCACTATGAGTCAGTCATCCAAGTATGAAAAGATGGAGATCTTTTCTCCTTAGGAAAGCAACCACTACTGCCAGGCACTTTGTGAAAACCCTTGGGGCTGATGTTAGGCCAAAGGGCATTGCTCTGAATTGATAGTGGCCTGAGGGCAACTCGAACCTGAGGTACTTTCTGTGGGAGCACCTGATGGGAATGTGAAAATAGGCATCCTTGAGGTCCAGGAAGGCTAGCCAGTCCCTGGCCTTAGAGAGGACAGAATTATTCCCAGAATTACCATTTTGAACTTTGGTTTAAAGGTGCTTGTTCAGATATCTGGGTCCAGGATGGCAGCCATTCTCCTGTCTTTTGGGGTTAGGAAGTACGTGGAGTACACTCCTTGCCCTTCTGTAGGGTAGGAACCGCTGTATGGCTCCGAGATCCAGGAGGGAAGAAACCTCTGCCTCTAGGGCAAGGGACCGATGGATTTGCAGGTGGAAAGGATCTGGTTCTCATCTTGGGAAATTTTTGAAGCTGAGAACCAGTCTCTGGCTTACTACTTCAGGATCCACTTGTCTGATGTTAGAGATTTCCAGTCCTGGAAAAAATAAGCCAGCCTGCCCCCACAGGTATTGGAGAATCGGCCCGACAGGCCCATCAAGGTGTCTGCCTGGCAGGGGCTTTAGGTTGAGGGGTGGAAGCAGGCCTGCTCAATCCCAGTCTGCCTCTCCCTCTGAAGAACCCCCTCTGAGCATAAGAGGCGGCGGCCTGGGCTTGGTGAAAAGGCCTGCCCCTGGACTGCTGCCTATGAGGAGTGGCTTGCCTTTCTTTGGCCTGAGCACTCCTGTAGGTGGTCCTGTACTCGTCCATCTTTTTAAAATAGTTCTCTATCTGCTCTCCAAACAGAATTACCAACAGGGAAATCCATGGCCTTAGCCTGGGTATCCTGTGATAGGCTAGTACATCTGAGCCAAGCCATCCTCCAAAGGGCCACAGACGTAGCCATGACACTTGATGAAACAACACTGGAGTCTACAACAGCATGAAACTGCACCTTGGATGCCTCAGTCCCATCTGCAGCCACCTGCTCTAGCTCCTTGGCAAACTGGTCAGGGGCCTGTTTAGCCAGAGCCAGCACAGTGTCCCATCTTGACTTCTGGTATCTAGCTGTGTATGCCACATAGTTAGCATGCCTGAGTCCCAAAGATGCTGTCATGTACTGCTTCTTTGCCATGGTATCAATCCTCCTGGAGTCCTTATCTGGGGGGTGTGATGCCAAGGGGATATTTGCCTTATAACAGGCAGCAGCCTGCACTACCCCAACATGGCTGCATTGCTGAGAAAGGAACTCCGTGTCAGAGCCTGAAAGGGTGTACCTCTTGTCCATCTGGCCTGTCCACAGGAGGTATGGAGTTAGGAGTCTTAAGAATTTTATTTTCTGTTTCCCAAAAGATTTGTGGAGGAACAGAGTCTCCTGATTCTGGGATGTGCATCATTTCAACATAAATCAGGCTCCTCCTAATCCTATACTGGAAGCTGAGGGTTTCAGCCACTTTGTAAAACAAAGTGGGAAGGGGATTCAGAAAGCCTAGGAGAAGAAACACCTGAAGGTCTGTCTTGGGAGATGTCAGTGTCTATAGGCACATCCAGACTTTCATAATCACCATCATCCTCCTCATACACTCCCTCCTTCTCCTCCGGTTCAAAAATTCTTCTGAATTTAATCCGGAACCGGGGGAACCAACCGAACCGAGCCTGTGCCAGATGGTGCCAGTTCGGCCAGAACTGAAGTTGGCGACTACACTATTCTTATCGCTTTGGCCATCTCGTCAGCAGTCTGAGTATGAATTTCTGGATCTGAATTGGACGATTCATCTTTTCTCTTCCTTTTAACCAGAACCAACTCCTCAGAATCAGCTCTCCTTTTGGCCGAAGTAGTATCGCCCTGGTCAGAGGGTACTCCTTGCGGTTTGGTTGGAACCGAACCGGGCTGGCAATCCAGGTCAGCGAACTTCACGGCCCTCCCTTTCCCTCAGTCTACCTACTCTTATCCAGGGTAGCTTTGGGTAAATTCTTATAAATTTGGCAGTCTGTATCGAGGTGGTCAAACCTCAGACAATAAACACAGGTGGTGTGGTAATCAGCCTTAGCAAAGGCTTCCCCACACACTGCAGTGTTGAAACCCAGAGGGCCCGGTTCTTTTCTTGGATTTCTCAGACCTGGCCAATCCTATCCAAAACTTACCCTTTTCTCAGCAATCCAGCTAGGCAAGACTACACGGTTCCTGACTTACGGGTCTCGGGGCTTTTTAAGAACAGATATGGACCAAGTTACCACTAAGTAAATTCACAAACTTTTTTTAAACTAAACTGATCGGTTCAGCTGAATCAATCTGAAATTTACAAGTTCCACACAGAAACTAAATGTAAAACCTATCTAGTACACTCAGTACCACAGACAGAGACAAACCGACATATTTGGTAGAAAACGAGCAAAGGAGAAATCTCCGGAGCAACTGTTCAGTGAGGCGGAGTAAAGAATCTGACTGTTGGAGTTTAAACAGCAGCAGACAGGGGCTTCAACCGAGCTCGCGGTGAACATACCATTCTGGCTATGGAAAGTTGAACTCCGTTCTCCACGGCAGTTGAAAGGCAGGACCTAACTGCAATAGTCATAATACAGCATGACTTCATGTTTGAAGCAAACGGGTCGACCCGTAGTGTTCCCCAGTGTCGGAAGATACCATCTAGGACCCCCTGGTCCAGTTCCTACTCGTGAGCCAGAGCGGACGAGCGACTTAGCTTGCCTGCCAGGGTGTTGTCGATTCCCAAACATGAAATGCGTTAGGTGAAGGTCGTGATGTGTTGCCAATCCCAAACCCTCACTGCTTCTCTGCAAAGAGGGTAGGACAGTCACCCCGGTTTGTTGATGTACCAAACCACACACATTGTCCATCTGGACGGCTGGGAAGAATGCAGGGGTGAAGAGCTTGGAGAGCGTACAACACTGCTCGAAGTTCGAGCACACTGATGTGCAGTGTCTGTTCGAGCTTGGACCAAGAGCCCTGGGACCGAGATGGGCTCCCCAACCTTAGCCCGAGGCATCTGTGGTTAGAGTCTGGGAGGGGGAGGAGGACGAAAGAAAGGAACTCCCCAAAGCAGGTTCTCTCGAAGCATCGGCGAAGAGACTAGAGCAGGGTGATCCAAGTCGTCCGCAAGCTGATCCCATTGAGAGCAGTGTGTCCACTGAGAAACTCATGTGGAGCCGAGCGCGAGGGACTGTTGAGATAGCAGCCGCCATGAGCCCGAGAAGGCAAAGGACTGATCTTGCACTGACTTATCCGAGTCTAGAGGTTGGATACCGGTCCAGTGGCAGAAGGCCCTGCCAATGGTCTTATCTAGAATCGCCCCTATAAACTGTAGTCTCTGGGATGGGATCAAGTGAAACTTGGAATGGTTGATAGTAATACCCAGGCAGGCAAAAACCTGCTGGGTAAGAGTGAGGCAGTGCAGGAGATCCTCCCTGGATGAGGTAGAAAGGAGCCAATTGTCCAGGCATGGGAAAACCTGCACCCCCACCAAGTACGAAGGTAGGCCGCCACCACCACAAGGCATTTGGTAAATACTCAGGGAGCCGAGGATAGGCCAAACGGAAGTGCCTTGAACTGGTAGTGGTTCCCTTGGAACGCAAAACGAAAATATTTGCGGTGAGACGGGCAAGTGGAAATGTGCAGGTAAGCATCCTGCATATCCAGAGCACACAGCCATTGTCCCGAACGGAGGAGGGGCAGAAGGCTATGCAAAGAGAGCATTCTGGACTTTTTGTATTCCAAAAAAGAGTCAGGGAGCTGAGATCTAGAATGGGTCTTGGATCTCCTGTCTTCTTTGGGACCAGGAAGAAGTGGGACTAGTAACCCGTCCCTTGAAGATGAAGGACGGGTTCCATCCTTCTTTCAGGAACAAAGCCGAAATCTCTTCCTGGACCAAGAGAAGATGCTCCAGTGAATACGACGACTAAGTGGGGGTGGCAAGGCAGTTTCTGTACAAATTCTATTGAGTGCCCTTATGTGATCAGCTGGAGCACCCAAGAATCTGATGTATTCCTCTCCCAGCCCGGAAGGTGGAGGGAAAACCTCCCCACTACCAGTTCCTCCGGAGAGGAGTCCGGTGGTGTGGGGCAGCGCTGCAGCTGAAGCACCCAGCCGCTTTTACGGGCGGGGGCTTAGTAGCTGTGGGGTCCATGTTTTATGGCCTGCTTTCCTTGGGGTTTCGCCTTGGGCAGATTCTGTCTGGCATTAAAGGGACGGCGCTGTGGTTGGTACATGGAGTCAACGGACTTTAGAGTCATCCCTTCTCCTACAAATCGGTGATGATGTCCTTGACATCACCACCCAGCCTGAACCCCCTGGAGGCGCTTCCTGGATAGCTGATTGCACTTTCGGGACCAACCCTGACACACGGAGCCAAGCGTGACGACGTAAGCCTACGGCGAAAGCTGAGCTCTGTCCAGCAGTGTCCACTGCATCGTAGGTCGCATGAAGCATGTGTCGAGTGGCCGAACGTGCAGAGCGGACAAGATCAGCCAACTCCTGCTTGACCTGAGAGTCCGGCAGGGAGTCCAATTTGGCTTCCACCCAAGTAAGAATGGCCTTCTGGTAATCCCCCACATGACATAGCTCAGGGCCCTCATTCCCAGCGTGGAAAAAGCAAAATCTTCTTGCCATACTGGTCTAGGTGGCGGGATTCTTTGTCAGAAGGAGACGAGCTAAGGTGTTTTGGGTTAGTCGACTGGCCGTGAGTGGCGCTGATCACTACAGAGTCAGCACGAGGGTAAGAATCTAAGAAGTCAACACCCTCGGGAGCCTGGTATAGCTTGTTCGACTTCCATGGAAGTGGGGCTAGAGCAGACTGCTGTTTCCAAATGGTGGTAACAAGGTCAGCATGAGGCTCTATCCAGGGTGGCACCAAGGTGGAAGCTGTCACGGGTAGATCTAGATGCTCGCTGAGTTTCAACAGCTGAGGGTCTGGTTCCAAAAGACTGCCACTTATGAACCTCCTGGATTTTGCATAGTAACTCCGTAAAGGAGGGATCTTCCAGAGGCGACTTTAGAGGAGTCCTTGGCCTGGGCTTCGACGGAGAGCATGGCTCATCGTTCCTTTCGGAGCAACCGCTGGAGGAGTCCGAGGGGGAAGAGGAAGAAGAAAAAGACCCTCTTTCCCGATTTGGGGGGAGAGAACGGACCCCTGGGAAGCCCTCGAGGAGCGTGTCCTCCCCTCTCTAGGACCCAGAGGGAATAGCCCTGGTGTCCGGAGGTGGTGAGGAGTGTGCCGCCCGTGATGTACGGGAACCTAGGTCAGCACCATGCGTCGGTAGGCGGTTCTCCACCCCTCTGGTGATCTGAGCCTTGGCCTCAGCCCACCAGGAGGCCAGAGTCTCCTGCAAATCCACCGGCGGCTGAGGGGGCAGTGAAGAAGGAGGGGAATAAGGTTATGGATTATATCCATATGGAGAGTATCCAAATCCCAGCGGCAGAAAACCAGGCGTCAGGTAGACTGGCGTCTGGTACTGTGGCGCCGGATACTGTGGTCCTGGATACGACTGCGTCAGATAGGACGGAGGGTACCCGGGAGCCGGAGATGTCGGAGCAGACGGCCCAGCCGGCTGCCTCACAGGCGGGTCCAGGTTGGAAGGCCCGGCGTTGGGGTGACATCCCAGAGTGGATGTCAGCCGAAATCTCTAGAACCGGCGCGAGGTACCAACGGGCGGAGCCAGCATCTGGGGAAACATCAGATCCAGCGGACCCACAGGTGGATGGTCTGGCGGAGGGAACGCCAGCGTTGCCCGGGATGGAGGAAAAAATCCGGGTCGGGCAGTGGGACTCAGGGTCCCCGGAGGCAATGAATTCTGCGAGGCTGGAGATGATGGACTTTGGGAGTCAGTCTGTCCTTCGCTGACCAGATGTCGGATGAACCGACATGAGGCTTTTAGCGAGATCCCAGCGCGTGCCGGAGGAGCCGCGTCCAACTTACGGGACCCATCGCCGAGGCAGACCAAGGAGGAGGATCGGCCTGGTCCAGCAGGAGAGGGGCCTCACGCCGCTCAAGGGTCATGCGACTTACCAGCCTTCTCCCTCGAGACGGAGGAGCCGACGTCCGCTTACTGGAGTCGCCCACACCAGTAGGCCAAAGCCACGGCTGAACTGGGGACTTGAGGCTCCATTAGCCCGGAGGCACCTGAAGGGCCAGAGCATGAGCCAGACAGGCTGGCCAACACCGCTTCAGAAGCCTCTGAGGTGGCCATCGAGGAGTGGTCCCCCGGAGGGGACGTTACCTGAATCACAGCGACTCCCAAGTGAGTCACGGTGGAGGAGCCCTTGTCCTGGTGCCTTTCCTTGTCTTCTTCAGATAGCCTTTGGGGGAAGTGGACGCCTGCCGCAGTTTGAGCTCCTTCTCCATAGAACTCATCTTTTTCTTCAGAATGTGGGCTTCCAGGGATTGCTGCCGCCTTTTCCAGGTAGCCGCGTTAAAACTGAGGCAGTGCTGGCACTTCGACCTGGTGATCGAGGCCTAGACAGAACAGGCACAAGGAATGGCCGTCCATGTGCGGGAGTTGAGCGCCGCACGAGTCGCACTTGTTTTTGTGCTCGGAGGGTGTAGAGGATGACATACACCAACGGATGTACTGACGATTGTGGAAAAAAGCGAGAATACTCGGTAAAACTGACGAAGGGAGGTTGATGAAGCGGAACTTTTCCACGAGGCGAAGCACGACCCAACGGCAGGAAAGAACTGGAAGGCAGGCGTCAGGGACTGCCCCTTTCTACCGACGTGTCTCCCGACGCCAGTCACCTGACGTGGGGGCGGCCTCGCCAGGGACTGCTAGTGTAGTTTTTTCTGTAGGGTCCTGTCGCCTGTCGACGCCAGTCCCACATGTAATTACCTACTGCAAGAGCCCTCTCAAAGTAAGATCCGACAGTTACACTCGTGTGTACCACAGACAGGATTGAAAACAGAGCTCAAGCTCAACGTTCTACGCCTTTGCATAGAATTAATACTTTACCTCGAGCAGTACAAGTGCTGGGGCTAACTGCATAGAGTCAGAATACAGCAAGACTTCATGTTTGAATCACAGCTTTTTATACTGTATGACAAGGATAACAAGTGGCAGTATGTCAGTCAAAAAAAAAAAAAACTCACCGACTCCAAATAGGATTTTCCCAAATACGGAGCTTTTACATTCTTGTTCAATTATACATTTCTCATGGCCAGTCAGTTCTCTTGAAAAGTCTGCTGCTGTCATTTTTCAATGTTTGTTAAGACGCTAAGGCCCAGATATTCAAACTGCGCCATTCTGAGGCGCAAGCCCCTGCGCTGCTCAAAATAGTTGCGCTGGGGTGTGGCCGGGGCGATATTCAAAGGAGTTGCGCTATTCAGCAACTCCTTTGAATATCACCCCCAGCCATACAGCCACTGCGCAGATGGCGCAGTGGAACTTCGGCGCCACCGCAAGTTGCCAGAGTTGAGCATTAAACTTGGCGTGCGCAAGTACCATTGTGCCATGCGAATTTCCGATATTCAAAAGGTGACATGCAAATGGGGCCATAATTTATGCAAGGCTGGGGGCCATTTGCATCTATTTATGGCCCCATTTGCATGCTATTAGCAAGTAGGTGCGCCGATCCCCGAGGATCGGCGCCCCGGTCGCCCTGCCAGGCAGCAGCCGCTCAGACCGATGACACCTTGCAGCCCGATCACAGTATTCAGTATATTCCCTCTCCCCTCATTATTAGACCTCGGCCCGATCGCGGGCAGAGGCATCACGACTTCCGATCGGCAGAACGCGGTATCATTCCTCATTTCAGTGCTCGACGTTGGCAGAATAAAAGCCCTCTCCTCGGTTTTCGTTCCAGTGCCTTTATCGCTGGTGAATGTCAGTTACAACCTCTAACATCTCCCTTGTGTCCTCTCGCCAGTATCCCCTATCGACTCACTGTCCGGTAGGGCTGCACGCCCACTGGTGCAGAGCTACAGCCAATGGGCATGCAGCCCCTGCGGACAGTCAGTCAGCGGGCGGCAGGGATGCTGCTGCGCCAGGGGAGCGGGTGGAGGGCTTGTGGGTGGGACACTAGACACCAGGAGATGGTTTTTTTTTGGGGTTGTAACTGACATTCTGCCCGCGATCGGGCACACGGTCCACTGGACCACCAGGGAGATATTCAGGTCTTTTGGGGTTTTATATTCTGCCCGTGATCGGGCACTGGGGGTTGATACATCGCCTGCCCGCCGATCAGGCGGCGGGGCGGGGTTCGATGTTACTTTATGCCTCGCAATCGGGCATCGGGAGATGTGTGTGGGTGGGGGATTCATGTTACTTTATTGCCCGCCATCGCTTCGGAGATGTGTGTGGGGTCATGTTACTTTATGCCCGCTGAGCTTCGGAGATGTGTGGGCGGTCGGTCATGTTACTTTATGCCCAGCGATCGGGCATCAGGAGATGTGTGTATTGGGGGTTCATAGTTACTTTATGCCCGCAATCGGGCGATGTGGGCGAACAGTGATATTTTTATGTCTGCCGACCGGCTGATGGGGGGCACAGGACAGAGTTGGGGCCAGCCAGGGTGTAGCAGCTGCTGTGTTGCGCCTGCACACAGCAGCTCACCTGTGGGGTGGCCCTCAACTTGATCCTTTTTTTTTGGCTCAAAGTTGTGCAGGCGCAGGTTGGGGGTTGCGCAGTTTATGCATGGTTCCACCCCCTCCTGTTGAGCATGCATTCATTTGCATTGCGCTGTTGCGCAACCTGTTGTCAGTGGCGTAACTGCCTCCGGCTGAAAATCGCAGAATGGCGCAATGTAGGACTTGCGCATGCGCAACCCTTTTGAATATCTGGGTTTAAACTATGCAGGGCAACTGTTAAGCTTGGGAACTGACATGAATGGGTGCCACTACACAGTGCACGAGGAACAGTTCTATTGTTATACTGCACTACGCATGTAGCTACTGCAGCATAAACAGAATTGACGTCTAGTACAGAATAACAGCAATTGGAAAGGGATGGATTTATGACAAACTTCCATCATATACTATATATGGCTGCTAATTACACCAGAGGCTTCAAAACAATCACAGCAAACTTGGTACTCAAAATTGTTTACTTACGGCTTCTTCTCGCAGTCTTGCTACTTCTTCCTTTTCGTGTTCTTCGTGATACCGCCTCCTTTCCTCTTCCTTCTTCTCGATCAAAGCCTCCTTCTCGGCAAGTCTCCTCTCAAATTCCATACGCTCCATGGCTCGTTTCTCTGTCGCCAGTGTAAAACTATCCTGAACTATGGAACCAGAAAGCTCCTCTAAGTTTGGAAACACAAAGGAAATATTGATGGTACCAATATTGCATTTAAGATAAAAATCAATTTGCCAACACCAGGCAAGTTGATTTTTTTTTGTAACCAATAGTCCACCCAGCATAATTTCATCTGCTAGGTATATTGCTACAGAAGATCAAATCATTTAAGCATAATCTCATCTCTGTAACAACCCAAAGTTTGAACTGCTAGTCATGTTAGTGAATTTATAAAAGGCTAGATCCCATAGATGGGTCCTCAAATTTAAAGTCCATCTCGTATGGAAGACAGCCATCTTACTTTCTTAATTAAAAAATGCAGTGATCTAGTTCCATCTGTACACTGTCAGGTTCAAATATATAATTTATCTATGATCAATGATACTATTCTATACTGAAAACCTACCTACTGCTTTAATTCAATCTGAAAGGACTTCAGGATCGGAGAAGTTTTTCCTTTTCCGATAGGAAGACCCTGGAATGTGCATACCTATGGGTACTAGAACTCTTGCATTTGCACTATACTGTATAATCCTTTATCTTCTTATGCAAACTAATAGACAACCTAAAAAAATCATTTCAGCCTTACATAAACTGGATCCGAAAGAACACATCAATGCTCTCAATTGGCGCATATTGAAATACAACAGAACAATTTTTCTTAAATCTCATTTGAAATTCAGTAAATGGGAAGAGATCATAAATTTGAGCTGGCCGCTGATGTCTTCCTGGTTCCAGTCTAGTCCAGCACTGCCACCACACTCCTACGTTTTGTGATTTACGAAGTTTGTGAAGCACAAGGGCGCTTCACTGGTAACAATGGAAGTGTCAGTAAAAAGACCTGTTTTCATATTTTACAGGTCCACAAAGGAAATCAAAGCCACAGCTCAGGCTATAAGACTACTTGAGCTGTGGCTCTGATATACCCTTGGTGGCCCTCTAAAATATAAAAATAGGTCTTTTAACAATGCTACCACTGCTATCAATGGAGCATGACCCCCCCCACACAACTCCTACATCACAAAACCTGGTAGTGTGAGGTTGGTGCCCGACTAGACTGGGATGAGAAATGGGAAGTGATCGGGTGGCCAGCTCAAATTCATGATCCTTCCCTTTCACAAAATATTAAATGAAAATAAAATATGAAGAATTTAACTTTGGTGCTGGTAAGCTACCAGGCAGGGGGTTTATAGAACCAGATTGAAATTAGCATGATTTGTGCTCTTTAAACAGCAAGTGATGTGTTCAGTAAGAACAGGTTATTCACCTGTAACAATAGTTCCAGGAGTACTATATGTTCATCCACACTGCTTGGCATTGTCCCCTTCCGCTTAAATCTGCCAAAGTCTTCAAGCTGGCTCCTCCCACCCACCCAGGTGGTATATACACCTCGGCTCCACCCCATGACACCAGATCCTAGCCCACTGGAAGCAAGGCTGTGTGCGTTCGCAGCCGGGGAGGTCGGGTGGGTCCGTGTGAACATATACCACTTCTAGAACTGTTACAAGTGAGTAACTTGTTCTTCTAGAGGCGTGGATATGTTTTTCATCCACACTGTTTGGCAGACTACAAGCAATTCTTCGGGAGGAGGGAGGCAAGGTGCACACCCCAACTTAGGAAACAGATTGGAGAACTGAAGCCCCAAAACCAACATCCCTGCGTGACTCAAGGTCGATTTGGTAGTGGGTGACCGTGTTTGCTGACTCCCAGGAAGCAGCCAGCAGATCTCCAGGATAGGGATGCCCCTGGAAGCAGCCACCGATGCAGTTGTATGGTGGGCAGAATGAACTCTTATACCTCTGGGAGTCTCCTTGCCCGCTAACTCGTAGCACAGGCCTATGCATGATGTAATCCATCTTTGGCTGCAGGTTTGCCAGAAGCGGCTTCATCGTAGGTGACAAACAGCTGGCGAACCTCTCCAGGAATTTCCGCCATCATCTTCTTTTAACAGGAGAGAGCATGTCTCGGTCCAAAGTATGGCGCCTGTACTGCTTCAGAGGTGTAATTAGGGTAGTACACCAGTAGAGCAAACACCTGCTTAAGATGAAACTGACGCCACCTTTGGAAGGAATTTCAGGTGGGGCACAGGACAACTTTGTCCCTGTGAAAGACCAGATAAGGAGTCCACCGAAAGCGCCTGCAGCTCACCTGTCATTCTGGCTGACGTGATAGTCACTAGGAAGGCAGTCTTATGACAAATGTGACAGCTCACACATGTGCATGGGTTCAAATGGCTTGCCCATGAGCTTTCCCAGAACCAGCAAAAGATCCCATGAAGGTGGAGGTTCACGCACCGATGGGGATATGTGATCCAGGCCTTTGAGAGAAAAAAAAAGCACCCGACCACTGTCTCCTGTGCCAATGTCGGCTGACCGACCCGCACCCAGTAAGCAGAAATGGCTGCCAGGTGCACCCTAAGGGTCAATGACCGAAGGCCACCTTCGGAGAGAGACCAAAGGTAGTGAGAATGTTAGCCACAAAACAGTATAAGGGATCCAGACCCTTTCCCCGACACCAAATGGAAAATCTTTTCCATTTGAATGCATAACATTTCCTGGTCGATTCCTCCACCATGGTGTAGAAACCTTCGGGAAGACCCAAAGCCTGGAACTCTAGCTGCTCAGGCATCAAGCTGTGAAGTGCAGGGATTGAAGGTCCAGATGGAAGACGTTACCCCGGTTCAGAGACATCAGGTCCGGGTGTGTACAAAGCCACTCCAGCGGCCTGCAGCTGAGGCGATCCGGATACAAGAACTGGCATGGCCAGTCTGGGGCTACCAGAATCACCTTCGCCTTATCCTGCCTCACCTTGAGGTAACATTTTGTGGATGAAGGGAAATTGAGGGGAGGCATAGAGAAGGTCTGGGGTCCATGGCCTCGAGAAGGCATCCCCCTGCAGTGAGCCCTGCTGAAGGGGAGGGGCATGATACAGCCTCAGCTTGGTGTTTTCTCTGGAGGCAAACAGGTCCACCATCTGTCTGCCTCAACGGAAGAAATGAAAATTACGTACCTACCGTAATTCTTGATCTTCTTGGACGAATCTCCACCACTCATTCACACTAGTGGGGATCCGCGCCGGAGGCACTAGGACCCATCGGGAGCAAACTTTTTGCTGGAGGGTCGGCGCGAGAGATGGCGCCCATGGCGCGTGGCTGTGTAATGACCATCTTGGCGGCTCCCTCCAACCGCCTCAGTACCTTTTACCAAGGAGGTGCAGCGAACTAACATAAAGAGTAAACCTAACCTTAAAAAACGGACATAAGATAGTCCGGACGACCCGTGTAAGAAGGGTCAGCAAAGAAATCTTCACGGCCTAAAGATTTGAGGGAGTGAAGACCAACACAGCGATTGAGCTCGGGGGATGGAGGGTGGGCGTGTGAATGAGTGGTGGAGACTCGTCCAAGAAGATCAGAATTCGGTAGTGCGTAATTTTCATATCTTCCTGGACAAAAGCCCCACCACTCATTCACACTAGTGAGAGTACTAAGCTGATAATCCCAAAAGGGCGGCAGGAGCTAGAGTTCACACGTCTCAGGACAGAAGTCCATTGGATAGTTCTGCCGAAGGCGGAATGACGCCTGGCATGAACATCCAGTGCATAATGCATGAAGGTATGCACTGAGCTCCAGGTGGCGGCATTGCAGGTATCTGCAATTGGAACATTGCGAATTTCCACTAGGGATGCAGGACCGCCCTAGTAGAGTGAGCGTACACTCTACCTTCCAATTTAACCTGTGCCATGGAATAGCAATGTCGAAGACATGCCACTAACCATGATGAGATGCATCTGACAGCGACAGGCTGACCCAGCCGGGTCTCGCAGAAGGAAACAAACAATTGCTGAGTCTTGCGAAAATTCTTGGTTCTATCTAAGTAGAACCGCAAGGCTCTCTTAACATCCAAGGGAGAAGAGTACCGCTCTTCATTTTGGAAGTTCGCCAAGTAAGAGGGAAGCACCAGAGGTTGGTTTAGATGGAATTCTGACACAACCTTTGGAAGAAATTTAGGATGAGTACGAAGAACTACTTTGTCCTTATGGAACACAGTATACGGAGGGTCCGTGAATCAGGCATGCAACCAGAAACCCTGCGGGCTGAGGTAATGGCCACTAGGAAGCTGTCTTCCAGGTAAGAAATTTTAGCTCACAGATAGCTAGGGTTCAAAGGCTTGCGAATGAGCATGTCTAGCACAAGGTTAATGTCCCAGGCTGCGACGGACGTCTAACAGGGGTCTGGCATGCAGAATTCCTTAAGAAATCTCTTTACCATAGGTAACTGAGCAGAGACAAGGAAGAAACCGCTCATGGAACGCCGAAATGGCACTAAGGTGAACTTTAACCGTGAGTACTGGAGACCTGAGTTTGATAGGTCCAAAAGGTACTCCAGAAGCTTGTCTGGAGGACAGGAAAAGGATTCCAGAGGACTTTGCACACCAGAGAAAAGCGTTTCCACTTAGAGCGTAAGTTTTTCAGGTAGCTGGCTTCTGAGCAGCCAGAAGGACGCCTGAGACTCTACGAGAGATTGAACCGTTCAC
The DNA here is from genome assembly GCA_016271365.2 of Neoceratodus forsteri. Lineage (NCBI taxonomy): Eukaryota > Metazoa > Chordata > Ceratodontiformes > Ceratodontidae > Neoceratodus > Neoceratodus forsteri. The sequence continues at coordinate 88,485,553 of JADMNL010000028.1, forward strand.
TTCTACCTCTTCAGGAGCCAAGCATGAAGGTGAAGTGACCTCAGGTTGGGATGGACCAACGAACCCTGAGTCAAAAGATTGATTGTGGGAAGTGGTCTCGGAGAGGCTGCCGACATACTGTTGAGTAGAGGAAACCATAGTTGCCGAGGCCAGGAGGAGCAATGAGAATCATCTTGGTCCCCTGAGACTCGGACAGGAGAACTCTCTGAATTAAAAGGCGGTGGAAAGGCGTAAAGCGTTTTGTCACACGAGCCTGAGCATCCTGACAGAAAATGGCAGGCCAGGATTTCTGGAGCAGAAGAGGCAGTTTCGTGTGAGTGGGATGCAAAAGGTCCAGGTCTGAGTCCCCACTCTTGAACAGTGACCGAGCTACGGCTGGGTCGAGAGACCACTGTGAGGGTCTGCCTCCGTCCTGCTGAGGTGATCTGCTAAGTCGCTTTTGTACACCGCAGATATACCGCTAAATTAGAGACTTGTGCTCAAGCACCACTCCCACACTCTCATTGCTTCCCTGCAAGGGGATAAGAGTGAGCACCGCCTTGCTTGTTGATGTAATACATCACAGCTTTGTTGTCGCTTGAAGGAGAATGTTCTTGTGACAAAGAACATCCTTCAACGCTCGGATCGCATAGAGGACCGCTCTCATCTCCAGAACATTTATGTGGAGCTGAGTTTCGAGCAGAGTCCATACACCCTGAGTGTGGAGAGAGAGAGGCAGTGAGCTCCCCATCCCATTAGCGATGCGTCTGTGGTGATGGAGATCTGATGATCCAGAGGAGCAAAGGGGAATCCTAGGAGATTGCTCTCTTGAGACCACCAGGTGAGAGACCTCCGTAGGGGCTCCGTCACCTTGATGGGATAAGACTGGGGGTGAGAGGTCGGTGACCACTGAGCGGAGAGCATCCATTGGGTGGTCCTCATGTGTAACCGAGCTAGGGGTACAGTGAACACTGAGGACGCCATGAGACCCAACATACGTTGCATCGAGAGAGCTGTGACCGATCGGTTCTCCCCGATGTAACAGGCCATCTGAAGGATGTCAAGTCTTCTGTCCTCTGGAAGGAAAGCCTTCGCGGAAGAGGTGTCCAGAAGAGTCCCTATGAAAAGGAGCCTCTGGGAGGGCTGCAGTTGCGACTTCTTCAGATTTAGCAGAACTCCCATGGACGTAAGAAGGCGAGAGGCCGTTTGAACGGCTTCCAGAGTCCCTTGGCTGGAAGGACTCGCTAGGAGCCAATCGTCTAGGTAGGGAAACACCCGGAGTCCGAGCTTCCTGAGATGCGCTGCGAGAACTGCACAACACTTTGTAAAAACTCACGGCGCCGAGGATAGCCCAAAAGGCAGGACTCTGAACTGATAATGTTGACCCAGAGCTACAAACCTCAGGAATTTGCGATGGGTCGGGTGGATGGGGATATGCTGGTAAGCGTCCTGCATATCCAGGGAGGCCAGCCAGTCGTGCTGATGCAGCAAAGGTAACAGGGTACCTAGGGAAATCATTTTGAATTTCTCCTTGGGGAGGAATTTGTTCAACTTTCTGAGGTCTAGAATGGGGCGCAACCCCCCAGATTTCTTTGGAACCAGAAAGTAATGGGAGTAGAACCCTGTGTTTCGCTGACGCGGGGGCACCAGTTCTATTGCCCTGTTTAGAAGGCCCTGGATCTCGGCGGTGAGGAGGTCTGACTGAGAGGTCGACAACCTGGGTTGCTGTTTGGGAGGGCAATTCGGGGGGTTTTCCAAAAGATTGAGAGAATAACCCTCAGATTATCTGAAGGACCCATTTGTCGAGGTTATAGACTTCCACTGATTGTAGAAGTACATCAGGACGACCTCCCACGGAGGAGAAAGTTCCATCTCGGGCAGTGTGGATGGAACTGGGGCCGGTAATTATAGGTAGCGCTGGGGGCTTTAGGGCCCCGCTTTCTGCTGCGTTTCTTTTTGAGGTTGGGCAGGTTGGCTTTTATGGAAGCTTCCTCTGCCTCGAAAGGACTGGCGATTATGAAACTGGCGTTTGCCTACATGCCCCGGAGGGTAGGCGGGTCTAGCCAACTTAATGGCCGACCTAGTCTCTGAGTGGCCTCTAGGGCTTGCTTTACCTGAGGCCCAAAAGATAGGAGCCATCAAAGGGCAACGCCATTACCTGCTGCTGAGCATCATTCGTAAAGAAGTACGCAGCCAGGAATGGCGTGGGAGTACAAATACCTGCGGCTGCTGAACTAGAAGCAGTGTCGAAAAGCGCCATGGCGTGCTTTGACCTGTTGGTTATTGGACTCAATACCTCTGATAACGGTTAGAAGGAGCTCTGACTTGGAGTCGAATCTGGAAGAGCTTCAACCATTCGTTCATAGAGTGCACAGGATATACTCATACTGAGAAAAATAGCCTTGATAGCTGGCAAACGCATACTTAAAGTGGAGGCAGCAAAGACTCCTACCTAATGTATCAATTTTACGAGACTCTGTTAATAGGTCGAGCTGTAGTAGCTTGAGGAAGAAACGACCTGTCATTCTCTGCCAGGACTACAATAGGATCCCAAAGGCTTGGGATGCCAAAATGGGACGATCTTGGGAGCTGAATATTTCTTTATCAATGGATTTAGCCACTGAAGGAATAAGAGGAGGATTATTCCATACCATTTGAGACAGCGTCTCAAGGAGGTTGAATCGGAGGAGTCAAACGTGAGGGATCTCCAAGCATGAAGATACTGGAGTCTTAATTTTTCCCAGGATCGATGTCCGTAGTCTGGAGAGAAAGAGTGGATCTCAGGTTCCTCAACAGAGACTTAAAGGATAGGTCCTCACCACAGGCTCTGTAGCGTGAAGGATCCTGTTTCCTCCACTTCATCACCCAATCGAAGGTCTGGGTCAGGCTCAACATCATCTCCTGATAGTCCAGGAAGGACTGCTTGGACAGGAAAGAGGAAAGATAGAGAAGAAGAAAGAGCAGATAGAAAGGAGAGTCCCCGAGGGCCCCCGGCGCCGAGGAGGCGAAAGGAGTCGAAAACGGCGCCACGGAGGCGCACGGCACCGAAGAAGCAGCCGGCACCGCGTGCGCCCCCGGCGGCGCCGCGAGACCTGCCGGCACCGCGGATGGCGCCGCAAGACCCAGCTGCGCCGAAAACTGTGCCGACAAGCGCAGCGACCCCGCGGGAGGCGCCGAGGACACCCCTGGAACCTGGAAAGGAAGAGAAGGGAAAAAACCAGGAGATAAGGGCATCGGTGTGGCCCCCTGCGCCGCAGCCATGTGAGGGGGAACACCTAAGCACGGAGTCGCTGGCACCGAAGGAGGCGCCGCGCCACTAGGCAGGTCCAACCGCCCCGCCTGATCGCCCGACGGCTCCGGGGCAACCGAGCCAGGCAGAAGAACCAACCTCCGAGCCCATCGCTCCATAAGAGCGGCCCACTGATGAAACTGTTCATCTGGAGTCCTACCTATAGGCGGGGTGGGGCTCCGATGTCGAAGACGGCGGAAACCGAAGTTGGCGACCCGGCGAGGAGACCGCAACTAGGTACGATCAACCGACCGCCAGATGCTAAGAGACGATTGTGAGGGCCACCTTTGTGATGCCTTCTTTGACCTGTGGGTCAAGAAGAGTTCGAGGCCGAACGTGTGCCGAATGCGATCGCTTATTTTTATGCCGGCGGGGGCCGCCCATCCTCGCGGCATCGGACTGACCGCTGTCGGAACCCTCGCTGAGGAGAAGGGGCTGACCGACCCAGCCCACTGACTGAACAGCTTTACAAGAAGTCTCCCCACCGCCACCTGACCTGCTCATGGTCGACTCCATCCAGTAGGCCGAGACTTCTTTACTATAAGTTAACTTCTAAAATATAACAGAAATAGAATAAAATTAGCGATACTACTATCGAGATAGAATTACAAAAAATAAACTGAAAACTGTCGCTGGTTTGAAGTTTGACTCCAGATAGTGACGACGATGTCACTGAAGCGCACTCTGCGGGGGAAAAAAGGAACTGAGGTGGTTGGAGGGTCGTAGCCAAGATGGTCATTACCGCGCGAGCCACCGCTCGTGGCGCCATCTCTCGCGCTGACCCTACAGCAAAAAGTTTGCTCCCGATGGGTCCTAGTGCCTCCGGCACGGATCCTCACTAGTGTGAATGAGTGGTGGAGACTTATGTCCAGGAAGATCAGGCTGTAAGCTACCTCTGGATGGAGAAACCACTCGTGGGATTTCTGGCCTATGAGGCCGAGAACATCCACTAGCTGGTTTGAGGCTCTTGCCACATGGATGACTAGAGATCCGCCTCCAACCAGCTTACGAGGGTCCAGATGCGGAGCACCTCCTTGCACAGCAGACGGGAGTGCGTGTCGCCCTAATTGTTGAGGTAGTACAAGGTCGTGGTATTGTCTATTTGGACTTGAACCCCTTGACCCTGGAGCTGAGGAGCGAAAGCTGACAGTGCCAGTCTGACTGCTCTGAGCTCCAACAGGTTGATATGGCATCTGGACTCCTCGGGGTTCTAGAACCCATAGGCCCCGTTGTCCCCCATACAGGCTCCCAAGCCCATTAGCGAGGCATTGGTCGTGAGGACGACTGTTGGCTCGAGGCGGACAAACGGGATCCCTTCCTGCAACCGGACTGGGTCAGTCCACCATTGGAGGGCGTCTCACATCTTCTGGATTACAGTGATCAGCTGGTCGAAATGACCGTGGCACTGAGTCCACTGCGTGGCCAGCTCCCACTGGAGGGAGCACAAGTGCCATCTGGCCCAATGAACCACTGAAGTGCATGCCGCCATGCAACCCAGGAGGCACAGAATGTCCCAAGCAGGGCGCACGTGCCAAACCAGAAATGATTGGGCAAAGGAGGAGAGAACCTCCGCCCTGTCCGCCAGGAGCTGAGCTCTGGCTTGACCAGAGTCGAGCTCTGCCCGATGAAGCCCATCATCTGAGAGGGCATGAGTTCCAACTTAGCCTCGTTAATCAGTAGGCCGAGTTGGGAGCATGTTCGGAGAGCCAGATCCATGGACCTCTCCACCTCCAGAAGAAAGGAACCTGCCAAGAGCTAGTCATCGAGGCAAGGGTAAATTCAGACTCAGACGCCAAAGGTGGGCTGCCACCACTGCAATGCACTTGAAGACCCGTGGGGCCAATGACAGGCTGAACGGCATGGCTCGGAACTCTAACAAGGTCCCTTTGACCCTGAAGCGGAGGAACCACTGACGGGACAGATGGATGGGGACGTGAAAGAATGCGTCCTGTAGATCCAGTGAACAAAACCACGTTTCGCTCCAGGGGTGGTATGATCTGGTTCAGAGTTACCATCTGGAAGGTGTGGGACCCAAGATATTGATTCAGGTCGTGGAGATCTACGATGGGGCACCAGTCCCCTGTCCGCTTGGGCACCAGGAAGTACCTGGGCACAAAGCCTGGGTCTGTAGGAGGATCCGGCACTGGAGCTACTGCCTCCTTGCGGAGGAGCTGAGCTACGTCGTCTCCAATAGCTGACAGTGTCAAAACTGAGATCCTTTCCTCCTGAGGGGTGTGGGCTCAGCTGGGAGGGTACTGCTTGAATTCTAAGGGCAGTCCCTGACCGACCACTTCGAGAACCCACCTGTCCGAGGCGACAACCGCACCAGTAGGAAAGAAAATGGTGGAGCTGGCCACCCACAGGAGGAACCAGAACTGCTGTGATGGATGTAGGGATGGCAACCCCCCCAACCAGTCACTGAGCAGACTTGGAGGAGGAGGCTACTGGACCTGCGCCTCAGCCTCCTTTACGGGACTGTTGAGGATCTTGCTTGGGCCGTGGGCGCCAAGCTTGAGCCTGCTGCTGACCTCCTTAATAGGAGGGCTGTCCGACCGCAGGGGAAGAGTACCGAAATGGCTTCTTTCTCTTCTGCTGGTTCTTGCGTGAAGAACCTTTCGCAGACGTGGCATCCAAGGTGCAATGGATTGCTATGCGCCGAAAGTGACCCACCACTCCTGGACCGAACAAGTCAGTGAATAGGACGGGCATGTCAGCTAACTTATGCTAAGTATCCACCGGGAAGGAGGAAAGCCACAGCTAAGCCCTGCAGCGAGTGGCCACTGCGGCTACTAACAGAGAAGACACATGAATCACCTATGTCCAGGGCCATCTGAAGCTGCTGTTCTGCAACAGCACAGCCCTGATCAAGGACCGGCTTGACCGTGGTTTGCATGTCTGTGGGAAGGTGAGGGAGAACCTCGTCTAATGACCCCAGGAGGGCATGAGAGAAGCATGCCATGACAAGAGCCGAACTAGCCTGACGAAGACCCAGAGAAGAGGCCGTATAGACCTTACGTGCAGAGTGATCCATATTCTTGTACTCCTTGTCCGGGGATTGGTCAGTGTGAGTAGAACTTCCAGTACGCCTGAACACAGAAGCGGTCACCAGGCTCTCAGCCAAAGGGTGTTCTGTAAACCCCACCAGGGACCCCATGGCCTCAACGTACTTGTGGGCTATGCGGGCAGACTGTGCTGGACAGGAAGCTGGACGCTGCTAAAGCTCAAGGGCCGGGCCAACAATGGCTTTGGCCACTGGAAAAGCTTCTGTTGTGGTATCCCCTTTTGAGGATATCCACAAGGATTACTCCATCTTTTTCTGGAAAGACTCCGGGGCATTACAGTGGATTCAGAGATCGGGGGGAGAATGCCCTGACAGAAGGGCCTTCCTCAAATCCTGCCATGGACGACTCATCCCTGGGACGGGAGTGTAATCCGGTGACGGAGTCGGAAGAATCTGGATGCAACGGTCTCCCGCCTACGTCTCCCTATATACGCCGAGGGCGACCATTATCGACAGACACCGGGGAAGCCCGGTGTCTGTTCAGTCCTCTTTCGAGGAAGCCCCTCCCTGAGGCTGCTTAGGCGGTGGTTCCACCAGAATCAGTGGAGAGACTGAGGCAGGCGGAAGCAGGACGCGGGCCGGCCCCACGGGTGGGGGAAATACAGGTTACTCACCTGTAACAGGAGTTCTAGGAATAGTATATGTTGTTCATCCACACTTTTTGGCAGGTTCCTTGCCACTTTAAATCTTGCCGGAAGATCTTCAAGCTGGCTCTTCCCACCCACCCGGGTGGTAAAACTCTCAGCTCCGCCCCATGACGCCAGATCTAACCCGCTGGAAGCTCAGGTTGTGCGTCGAAGCCGGGTGGGTCATGTGGATGAACATATACCATTCCTAGAACTCCTGTTACAGGTGAGTAACCTGTATTTCTAGGGACATGGATATGTTGTTCAATTCACACTTATTGGTAGACTCCTAGCAGTTCTACGGGAGAAGGGAGGCAAGGCGCACACCCCCGATACTTACCTGGGAAATAAGAGACTGGAGAACTGAAGCCCCAAAACCGGCATCCTGGCGTGACTCAAGGTCGATGTGGTAGTAGGTAACAAAGGTATGTGCTGACTTCCAGGTAGCAGCCCTACAGATATCCTGGATAGGGACATCCCTGGAAGCAGCACTTGAAGCAGCGGTATGGGGGTGAGAATGAGCTCTTATCCTCTGGGAGGCTCCATGCCCAGCCAACTGTGAGCTCATGGAGGTGGCCCACCTGCTACTCGTCCGGCTTCTGCAGGTCTGCCAGGTGCGGCTTCAGCGTAGGTGACAAACAGCTGGTGAACCTCTCCCCGAACTTCAGCCGTCCGCTTCTTATAATAAGCAAGTGCTCATCTAGGGTCCAAAGTATGGAGCCTATATTCGGCCTCCAAGGTGTGACTGGGGTAGAAAACCGGCAGAGTAAACACCTGGTTAAGGTGAAACTCCGAAACCACCTTCGGAAGGAACTTCAGGTGGGGGCGCAAGACGACCTTGTCACTGTGGAAGACCAGGTAAGGAGACTATGGAAAGCGCCTGGAACTCTCCCATCCTTCTGGCTGACGTGATAGCCACCAAGAAGGCAGTCTTCCACGACAGGTGGGAAGAAGCACACCTGTGCATCGGTTCGAATGACCTGCCCATGAGCTTGGCCAATACCAGCAGTAGATCCCACGGAGGTGGAGATTCTCGCACCGGAGGAGAAATTTGGTAAAGGCCTTTGAAAAACCACCTTCTCCTGTGCCACCGACTGCTTGCTGGGCCGCGCCCGGCAAGCCAGAGATGGCTGCCAGGTGCACCTTAACGGTAGTCGACCGAAGCCCTTGCTGAGAAAGGGACCACAGGTAGTCAAGAATGCTTGCCAAAGGACAGGCGGAAGGGTCCAAAGCCCTTCCCCTGACACCAAATGGAGAATCTCTTCCATTTGAAGGCACAGCATTTCTGGTCAACTCCTTACGGGACGCTTCAATGACGTTGAGGACCTCTTCGGAAAGACCCAAGGCCTGGAACTCTAGCTGCTCAGGAACCAGGCCGTCAGGTGCAGGGATTGAAGGTCCGGAAGGAATACCCTTCCCCTGGTTGACAGATCAGATCCGGGCGGGCTGGAAGCCGCCTCGGGAGCCTGGAGCAGAGACCGAGGAGATCTGGATACCAGAACTGGAGAGGCAAATCTGGGGCTACCAGAAGAAAAAATTACTCATGTTAGTAATGTTTCTTCTATTTGAGTCTTGCTATATTATGACATATGCAGTGAGTCCCAACCTTCGAACTGCTCCGGAGGTGAAAGAGTTAACTTTCCATGCCAGGCATGGAACGCTGAGTTCGAGCTCAGTTGAAAACGCTGTTCTTCAAACTCAAACCGTCAGATCTTTACGAACTAAACTCACTGAGGTCCTGTGTGGAAGCTGTAAACCTACACTAGCCAACTGGCTACTAACATAGTAACACATTTTCTGATCCCAAAACAAAGACTCAAGTCAGGAGACCCAAAATGAAAACACAACACCAAGTCACCCAAAAAAAAGGGGGTGTGTGAACAATGTGCTGGGCACCTACTAAGTGCCAACACTGCACTGCCCACCCACATCCCAAAAACAGAGGTTCCGAGAGGGGCAGGCAGGGGGGAGGTCATAATATAGCAAGACTCCAACTGAATAAACGTTACTAAGGTGAGTAATTTTTTCTTCAAACATGAAGTCTTGCTATATTATGACATATGCAGACTACAAAGCAGTACCTCCATGGAGGAGGGACAGAACCTACTTGGGAAATGGGCTCTGAAGCAGAGCCGTGCCAAACCGGGCATCACTCCTAGCTTGGATATCCAGGGAGTAATGCTTGCTAAAAGTATGAACTGTTTTCCAGGTAGCTGCTTGACATCTCTAGAATAGGGAAGTCCCTGGCAGCAGCCAGGGAAGCAGCTGTGCCTCCGGTAGAGTGAGCCCTCAGGCCCGAGGGAGGAACCTTACCCAGTTTTTCATAACAAAATTGGATACACTAAACAGTCCACCTGGCAATGGATCTCTTGGTGGCAGGTTTCCCCTTACCAACCTCACCATAAGTGAGGAACAGTTGGAGGGAGTCAAACCTGTGACCCTTGGTACACTCCAAGTAGTAGCTAAGGGCTCTTGACATCTAAACTGTGCAGCCTCCTCTCACCAGAGGAGGAATGGTCAGTGAAGTACACAGGAAGAGACAGATTGATTAAGGTGGAAATCTGAAACCACCTTAGGCAAGAACTTCCTGTGAGTCCTGAGGACCACCTTATCTCTATGAAAGGAGAAAATCAGGCTCCACTGACAAAGCTTGTAATTCACTTATGCGTCTGGCAGAAGTGATGGCTACCAGAAACACAGTTTTCCAAGTCAAGTACTTAAGCTCTGCTGAAGACAGGCTCAAAAGGGGGTTGCATAAGCTGAGCAATGCAAACATTAAGGTCCCAAGCAGGGGCAGCGTCCCTGAATGGAGGGTTGGTGTGAAGCAATACCTTGTAAAACTTGGAGAATACAGGGTGAGCTGAAAGAGAAGAGGGCTTACCTGCTGAAATAAAAGACAACTGCCAGATGCACTTTAAGGGTAGCCGGTCTAAGCCCCAAGGTATTTAGATGGACCATGTAATCCAGGACTGTGGGTAAATCAGCAGATTCTGGGGAAATATGTTTTCCCGAGCACCATATGGAAAATCTCTTCCATTTGGAATTGTAAGTAGCCCTGGTAGAAGGTTTTCCAGAAGCCTTCAGAATGTCCATTACACCATGGGAAAGGTGTAAATCAGCAAATTAACTCTTCAAGAGCCAGGTCTTGAGATTGAGAGATTTGAGGTTTGGGTACTAAACCCTCCCCTGAGCACAGGTTAACAGGTTGTGATTCCTGGAAGACAGAGGGGAAGATGGACTGCCAAGGACAGCAGGAGTGGATACCAGGGTTGTCTGGGCTAATCAGGATCATCTTGCAGGGTTGATACCCGATTTTGACTAGCACTTTGAACAGCAGAGGGAAAGGGGGGAAACAGAGAAACTTCCTTTCCCAATTGAGGACTAAGGCATCCAGAGGGACTGAGCCTAAGACTGGGGGCCTGCAGGAAAAAAAAAAAAAGGGAAGTTGGTGATTGTCTGGGGCTGCAAAAAGATCTATCTGTGGGGTGCGACATCTGGTAAATACCACCTCCAGGACCAGGGGATCCAGTGACCATGCGTGATGGCCCTGGGAAATCCTGCTGACAGCATCTGCCAGGACATTGTCCTTGCCTGGGAGGTGAACTGCCGTAAGGGAGGTGTCTGGGGGAGGCCAGAGACCACAACTTCATTGCTTCGGTGCGCGAGGCCGTAGACCGAGTGCCCCCTTGCTTGTTGATGTACCACATTGTGGTGGTGTTGTCTGTTCTGACCTGTACCACTTTGTTCTGAACAGACTTGGAAAAAGCTTGAAGTGCTAGAAAAACTGCTCTGAGTTCCAACAGATTGATGTGGAGTAGATTCCTGAGGGGACCACAACCCCTGGGTAGTGAGGTCGCCCATGTGAGCTCCCCATCCCAAGAGGGATGCATCCGTAGTAAGGATTAAGGAATGAGACTGGGTGACAAAAGGAACCCCTTGTCTGAGATTGCTCTGATCCTGCCACCATTGTAGGGCCTGGATCAGGGTTCGAGTCACTGGGATCAATTTGGTTAGAGGGTCTTTCCTTTGAGACCAAAAGGCTCTCAAATGGAATTGAATGTCCCTCAACTGAAATCTTGCTCCCTGCACCACTGCTGTAGAAGCAGCCATGTGCCCCAGGAGCTACAGAAAATGCCTTGCTGGTCGAGATACCTGCAGGGTGAATGAGGAGTCCAGAGAGACCAGGGTCCTTGCCCTGTCCAAAGGGAGGAAGGCTCTGTCTTTCTCTGTGTTCAGCTCTGCGCCTATGAAGGTGAGGAGCTGAACAGGCTCTAGAACTGACTTTGAAAAATTCAGAAGGAAACTTAGAGAGGTTAGCAGTTGCTGAGTTTTCTGTAGGTGTAACTTGACTTGGTCTAGGGACTGGCCTACTATGAGCCAGTCGTCCAGGTAAGGGAAGATGGCAATTTTTTGCCTTCTTAGAGAAGCAACTGCCACTGCCAGGCATTTTGTGAACACTCTTGGAGCAGAGGAGAGGCCAAAGGGCATTGCTCTGAACTGGTAATGGCCTGAGGGCAGCTCGAACATGAGGTACTTTCAATGGGAGCTTCTGATGAGAATATGGAAGTAGGCATCCTTGAGGTCCAGGGACTAGCCAGTCCCCTGGCCTTAAAGAGGTAGAATAATTCCCAGAGTCACCATTTGAATTTTGGTTTTAAAGGTGCTTGTTTAAGTATCTGAGATCTGGATGGGCCACCATTCTCCTGCCTTTTTTGGGGTAAGGAAGTACCTGGAGTACAACCCTTTGCCCTGGTGTAGGGGTGGAACCCTTTCCACGGCTTTGAGAGCCAGGAGGGAAGAGACCTCTGCCTCCAGGGCAAGTGCATCTGGAGGATTTGCAGGTGGAAAGGATCTGGTTCTCATCTTTGGAAACTTTTTGAAGCCGAGAACCAGTCCCTGGCTTACTACTTCCAGGACCCACTTGTCTGATATCGACTCCCAGTTCTGGACAAAGTAAGCCAGCCTGCCCCCTATAGGTAGTTGAGAATCGGCCCTGGCAACCCCATCAGGGTGCCTGCTTGGCAGGGGCTTTGGGCTGAGGGGTGGAGACAGGCCTGCCTGCACCTCGTCTGCCTCTCACTCTAAAGAACCCCCTCTGGGCAAAAGCTGAAGAGGAGGCCTGGGCTTGGTACAAAGGCCTATGAAAAGGCCTGTCCCTGGGAAGCTGCCTTTGAGGAGTGGCCTGCCTTTCCTTGGCCTGTGCACTCCTATAGGTGGTCCTATACGCATCCATTTTCTTCATGTAATTCTCTGTCTGCTCCCCAAACAGAGAATTACCCACAACAGGAAAATCCATGGCCTAAGTTTGGGTATCCTGTGACAGGCTAGTACATCTGAGCAAAGCCATCTGGCGAAGAGCCACAGATGTAGCCATGACTCTTGATGAAACATCATTTGAGTCCACTGCAGCATGGAATTGCACCTTGGATGCCTCAATACCATCGGCAGCCACCTGCTCCAGCTCCTTGGCAAGCTGGCCAGGGACCTGTTTTGCAAGAGCCATAACAGTATCCCATCTGGATTTCTGATATCTAGCAACGTAAGCGATATAATTTGCCTGAATGAGTCCCAAGGATGCTGCCATGTACTGTTTCTTTGCCATGGCATCAACCTTCCTGGAGTCCTTGTCCAGGGGGTGTGAGGCCAAGGGAATATTTGCCTTGTCACAGGCTGCAGCCTGCACTACCCCAACATGGCTGCATTGTTGTGTAAGGGAACTCCGTATCAGAGCCTGACGATGTGTACCTCTTGTCCATTCTCTTATCCACAGGAGGAATGGTGTGAGGAGTTTAAGAATTTTAAAAGTCTGTTTCCCAAACGATTTATGCAAGGGAATAGACAAGCTACTGAACTCTGGGATATCCATCATTTCCACACAGTCAGGCTCCTCTTGATCATCCACAGCTTCCTCCATAGGGAGCTGGAGGGTTTCAGCCACTATTTTTTTTTTTTTTTTTTTTTATAGAAAATATAATGAGAAGGGGACTCAGAAAGCCTAGGAGGGGACACTCCTGAAGGTCTGTCTGGGGAGATGTCCAGGTCAATGGGCACACCCAGACTTTCAAATCCACATTCACTCTCCTCATACTCCTCTTCCCCCTGCTCCGGTTCATAATATTCCTCTAAATCGTAGTATTGAACCGGTGGAACCGGCCGAACCGAGCGCTTACATAATGGCACCGGTTCGGTCGGAACCGGAGAAAGCGACTGGACAATCTGAATCGCTCTGGCCATCTCTTCAGCGGTTGGAAAGTTTTGGCTCCACACCAGCTGATTTTCTAGTCCTTTTTGCTGGAACCGATCCCTCAGAGTTGGCTCTCCTTTTGCCCGAGGAAGTCTCGCCCTGGTCAGAGGGCACTCCCTCTGGTTCGGTTGGAACCGAACCAGGCTGGCCATCCGGGTCAGCGGACTTCTTGGTCTCCCTTTCCCTGAGCCTACCAACTCTCTTATCCAGGGTAGCTGCAGGAAAATTTTGACAAATCTGGCAGTCTGCATTGAGGTGGTCAAACCCCAGACAATAAACAGGTGGTGTGGGGGTCAGCCTTGGCAAAGGCTTCCCCCCACACACTGCAGTGTTGAAACCCAGTGGGCTCGGTTTTTCTTTTGGGTTTCTCAGACATAGTGCCAGTCCTAACCAAACTTGCCCGTTTATGGCAATCAGCCAAGTAAGACCCTCTTATCAGTTCCTATCTGTGTCACAGGTCGTGAAAAAAAAAAAAAAAAATAAGAAATTCAGTTTTTTTTAGAACCGATAAGAACCAGTAACCACACTCTAAATGATAGAATAAAATATTTTTAAACAACCTGATCTGTTCAAGAGTGAAACGATAACGTTTACAATTTTCACACAGAAGAGAAATAATGTAAATCTATCTAGTACTCACAAATACCACAGACAGAGCTTGAACCAACCGATTGCGGTTCAAATTTGGTCAAAAAAACGAGAAATTAATACTTTAACTGACAAAATGAACCGAGCAGAGAGAAATCTCCGGAGCAACTGTTCAGTGAGGCAGAGTAAAGAATCTGACGGTTTTCAACCGAGCTCGAGCTCAGCGTTCCATGCTTGGCATGGAAAGTTAACTCTCACCTCTGGAGCAGTTCGAAGGTTGGGACTCAGCATGTGTCATAATATAGCAAGACTTCATGTTGTTTTAATCACCTGCGCCTTGTCCCTCCTCGCCTTGAGAAGCACCTTGTGGATCAAGGGAAATGGGGGAAAGGCATAGAAGAGGCCCGGGGTCCACGGCCTCGAGAAGGCATCCCCCTGCAGTGAGCCCTGCTGAGGGGGGCGGGCATGGAACAGTCTCAGCTTCGCATACTCCCTGGAGACAAACAGGTCCACCTGAGGCGTGCCACAGTGGGAGAAGAGATCTTGTACTACCTCCGGCAGGAGAGACCACTCGTGAGACGCAGCCCCTATCCGGCTTAGGGCATCGGCCTGGGTTTTGGAGGCTCCTGCCAAGTGAATGGCTAGGAGATCCGCCTCCAGGCTGCGCACGAGGGACCAAATACGGAGAGCTTCCTTGCATAACAGCATGGAGTGCGTCCTGCCCTGGCAGTTCAGGTAGTACATGGTCGTGGTATTGTCCGTCTGGACCTGAACCAATTAACCCCGTAGAAATGGAGCGAAGGCGGTGAGAGCTAGACGGACCGCTCGGAGCTTCAGCAGGTTGATGTAGCATCGGGACTCCTGAGGGGACCAGAGGCCGTGGGCTCTGTGCTCCCCAACCCATCAGAGATGAGTCCGTCAATAGAGAGACTGTCTGCTTGGGGCGGACAAACTGCATGCCCTCCTGCAGATGAGCCGGAACGGTCCACCACTGGAGAGCATTCCACATCTCCTGGGTCACTGTCATGGGCTGGTCTAATGGATTGCAGCGTTGTGACCACTGGCTGGCCAGTCCGCACTGAAGGGGACGCATGTACCAACAGGCCCAACGGACCAAGCTGGTGCAGGCCGCCATGAGGCCCAGGAGACGCAGGAAGTCCCAAGCAGGGCGCGATTGCCCAACCAGAAAAGACTGGGCAAAGGAGGAAGAACCTCGGCCCTGTCCGCCAGGAGCCGCGCTGTGCCCCGATGAAGAGGATCATCTGCTTCGGCACGAGTTCCGACTTGGCCTCGTTGATGAGGAGGCCAATCTGAGAGCAAACCTGGAGGGCCAGATTTCTGTACCGCTCCGCCTCCACTGTGAAGGGGGCTGCAATTAGCCAGTCGTCCAGGTAGGGGTACACCTGGACCCTTCTGCGCCACAGCAATGCCGTCACCACTGCCATGCATTTGGTGAAAACCCTGGGAGCTAGGGAGAGGCCAAAGCGCATGGCCTGGAACTCGTAAAGGGGTCCCTCCGCTCTGAAGTGGAGGAATCTTTGATGAGAGACGGATTGGGACGTGAAAAAAAAAACGCGTCCTGGAGGTTCAGGGAAGAGAACCACACGCCTCGCTCATAGGATGGGATATTCTGAGCCAGAGTGACCATCCTGAAGGTCCGAGACCTTAGGAACTTGTTCAGGTCGTGCAAGTCGAGAATGGGGCGCCAGCCCTCCGTCCGTTTTGGGACCAGGAAATACCCGGACACAAACCCGAGGTCTAGAGGAGGATCCACCACCTTCCTGATCACCTCTTTTTCGAGGAGCAGGGCAATATTGGCCCGGAGGGCCGACAGCGAGGCTGTGGACCTCGTGGACCCCTGAGAGGCGACGGCTCTAAAGGGTGGAGCCGGCTCGAACTCCAGAGGTGGGCCTTTTCCTACCACCTCCAACACCCAGCGGTCCGTGGTGATAGCGGACCAGGCGGAAAGGAAGTGGCGGAGCCGTCCCCCCCCACTGGGGGAAACCCAGGGAGGAGTGACAAGACTGGGGGCGGCACCCCTCAACCAGTCACTGGGAAGGCTTGGAGGAAGAACCGGCCGAGGGACCTCCTGGGCCTTTCCCTCCTTGCTTCCCGTTGGAGGAAGCCGCCAGGTTGGGTTTGGGACGCCAAGTGCAAGCCTGCTGGCCCTGTTGGGCCGGTCGAGATGCAGGGGCCGAAGGACGAAAGGACTTCTGCTGTTGCCGACGGCGGCCTTTGTCCCCCTGAGCGGAGATGACCGAGTCCAGGGTGGCATTGGACTTTTCGATCCACTGGAGGTGTCCCTCCACTCCAGGACCGAAGAGGCCAGTCTCCAAGAAGGGGAGGTCCGCCAACTTGTGCTGGGTATCTGCCGTGAAGGTGGATATCTTCAGCCACACCCTGCGGCGCATGGCCACCATGGCCGCTACTGACCTGGCACAGGAATCACCCATGTCCAGAGCAGTCTGAAGCTGCTGCTTCGCTACCGCCCAACCCTGGTCCCGCACCTGGCGGACCGTGGTCTGCAGGTCGGTCGGGAGATGAGGGACAACCTCGTCCAGGGAGCCCAAGAGGGCGCAGGAGAAGTGTGCCATCAGCAGGGCCGAGCAGGCCTGTCGGAGGCTGAGGGAGGACGCAGCATACACTTTGTGTCCGGCAAAGTCCAGCTTTTTGGACTCTTGAGGGGCTTATCCACGTCCCGAGCGTTATTGAAACACCAGAAAACGCTGTCGGTGACTAAACCCTCAGCAGAGGGATGCTCCGAGAAACAAGGCAAAGCGCCGCTCGGGACCGCATACTTCCTGGCCAAGGGCATAGGACAGGAAGAAGGCCGCTACCAAAGCTCCAAGGCTGGGCCGACAATGGCCTCAGCCACCGGAAAGGTCTCCGTGGGGGTATCCCTTCGGTCCAGTATCTCTGTCAGGGGGTACTTGGCCCGTTTGGACACGGGCTCGAGTTGTATATGGGTGGACTCCAAGATGAGTCGAAACAGACCCAAGAAGGACGATGGGCTATCGTCCAATGACTGGCCCCTGGAGAACAGGGAGGGGTCGTCTGATTCCGAAGAGTCAGCAAAGAGCTGCCTCGGCCCTGAGCCACCCTCTACCTGCCGAGGACAGTCGGGAGTGAGGGTGACCGACAACCTGTGGGGCAGGCCGTGACCCGACCGAGAATCCTTGGTCGGTCCCCCAGACTTCGGATGTGGAGGCGGAGGTTCCACCACAATCGGTGGAGCAGCTGGTTTTGGCCGAGCAAGCAACTCGACAGGGGCAAGTGGTTGCTTTGGTCGTTCGGGCGACTGCCACTTGATGGCCGGGGTCTGAACCGGTGTCGGGTTAGGCCCAGCCAACAGCAACTGCTGTCACATAAGCTCCTCGCAGCGTCAGCGTAATTTACGCCGAAGCCTCCCCTCATCAGAGGAAGAGGAGGAACGGTGTCGCTGCTTACTTCGGTATCGAAACTGCCGATGTTAGCGGGGACGGCTAGACTGAGATGAGATCCGAGAAGGGGTGGGAGACACACGCTCTTCCCTTGGCTTGCGCACTTAACCGGGGACTGCGGCCCAGAAGGCACAGGCAGATCCTCACTATCCACCGGGGGAACCGGTGAAAGAAGGTTGTCAGCTTCACTAGTCGACAGCCAGTCTAACGGATCGAAGAGAATCTCGCCTGCATCAATGGGAGTCTCGGCAGGCTGGCTTGACGGGGACACCGTGAAGCCAGCGGCCTCAGCCGCAACTGCGACCAAAGTCGATGGTCAGCTGTCCGGGGAAGCGAACCTCTCCGGCTCTCACGAACGCAGACGGTGGGACTTACCCTTCGACGACTCCTTCTTGGGCCGAGAAGAATGTCCCGATGGCCCCTCTCCCTTCGTGGAAAGGGACTGACAAAGCTCCTTGAACGAAGCAGAGTATGAAGAACTCAGAGTGGGATAAATGCCGCAGCCGAGGAGGAGGAAGATGCGGCCTGGGCCGCCACCTCCTCGAGGGCGATCATCTGCTCGAGCTGCTCAGCCGAGCCAGCCTCCGCAGACTCCACCCAACGAGCCTCTAGATTTTACCCGGTAAGAAATGCTTCTCTGGGCGCGAGGCACAGTCAGACAAGCGCGATGTCGGGGCGCTGGCGGGAAAGAGCGGCACAACTCGCAGACCAAGGGTCGTGATCTATTCCACAGGTAGACGACGGGAGTGCGGATCTATCCTGGACATTTTCTGCTCGCAAGTGCACCTCTGAAAGTCGTGAATAGATTTGTCCATCGCAGCTGTGAGGGAAGATGAAGACCGAAGTTTAGAAAACTTCAAAACCAATTTCGAACATACTGAAGAGTTAGGAACCAGTCTAAAACGCAGAGCGCTAAGGGGGGAACATAAGCTTCCAAGCAGTAAGGAAGATCTGGTGTCATGGGGTGGAGCAGAGAGTTTTACCACCCGGGTGGGTGAGAGGAGCCAGCTTGAAGACCCTCCGGCAAGATTTAAAGCGGCAAGGAAACTGCCAATAAGTGTGGATTGAACAACATATCCATGTCCCTAGAACTGAATGATTCGGTTCTGGAGGGGTCAGTGTCTGCCTAGGAGGCGGGAGCCAAGTGATGGCCGGGATAGATGGCGGAGTAGACTTCTGCCCGGAGAAAACCAGTTGTTGCCACATGAGGTCTTCATTGCGTTGACTGAGTTTCTGCCGAAGCCTCTAATCGTCAGGAGGATGAAGACCTGCGGCGCCTCTTTTTTGAATGTTTGTGTTTCCTCGGCTGATAGATCAAGGGAGTTCTGTACCTCGACGGAGATCCGGCGGGCCCGAGCAAGTCGAAAGGGAGACACTGGGGTCAGTGAAAACAGAGGGTACAGAACCGGGTTCTGAATGGGGACGCCAACAGGCTGGTTTCATCAGGGAAGACAGGACAGAAGTCCTTTTCAAAGAGTCGCTGACCGGGGTCGGCACCAGAGGGTTGATTTGGACGAAAATAATCTCCACCTCATCGGCCACTTCCTTGGATGCGATCGAGCCAAGTAGAGACAGTGTGTTCCTGGGACTCTGACTTTTCTCGGTCCCAAGAATGACTTTGAATGGATGAAGACCCAGGGTCCTTATCCCTCTTCCGAGGGCGGGAGGAGTGCGAGCCAGAGGGCACCTCACCACTGGTGGGGAAAGACTGGCACAACTCCCTGAAGGAGCCTGAAAAGGCGGAGCCAAGATTAAGGGGAACAAAAAAGCTTTGATTGGCCGAAGCTTGAGCTGCTTCCTCCTCAAATGCCTTCATTTGTTCCAGCTGCTCGGCGGATCCTGCAGCTGCGGAAACCGCCCACCTCGCCTGCTTCGATTTCACCAGCGGGTTCCATTTCTCCAGTCTCCCCAGCTTTAAACGCGCCAAGCAGTTGTCCAGGACGTTGGGGTGGAAGGCCAGGCAAAAAGTGCAAGACGAGATGTCATGTCCAACACCTAAGCAATAAACACACGTTCAGTGGGGATGGGTGAGCGACATCTTTTGGCATAGAGGTACTGGCGAAATCTGGGAAGATTTTCCCTCAACCGACGCGAGGCTAAAAAAAAAAAAAAAGAAATCGCTAATCGAACGAGTTTAAAGTACTTTCAGCTAAAAAAACGACACTTTGAACCCAGGGCCTAAGAAGTGCTGCAGAGCATGAGGGAACCCGTGATCTTCAGCGGAAAGGAAGATCTGGCATCATGGGGCACAGCAGAAGTATTTACCACCGGGGGGGGGGCAGCTTGAAGACTTCGGCAAGATTTAAAGGGGGAAAGGGACATGCCAAGAAGTGTGGATGATCATCATCATATCCACACTCTTAGAAATAATATTTCCATACTCCAACGCTGGAATAATTTGCTGTTCTACCAAGATCCCATGGGTCTTTAAGTCCAGACACTGTGATATACGTCTCAAATCTCCAAGTTTTTTGTTTGTAATTTAACAAAATTCAAAACATGTTGCATAAATTTTTGTTTTGCATCAAATAATACACCCAAATAATATTTGGTAACTTGTTCCAAATTTAAACCTTTAGAAGTAGTTATGTTCTATGACATCTCTTTTCTTCCAAAATAAACTTAGTTTTCTTTATGTTCATTTGCAGTCTTGACCTGGGGAACCACTCCTCAACAACACCGACATCGATCTGTAACCGCCGTACAAGTTCACCCTTATTTTCAGCAGTGGCCATCAGTGCCGTATCGTCGGCATAAAGTCTAAGGGTAGAGAGTTTTACTTTTTTGGGGGAGATCATTTATAAACATCAAAAACAACATGGGACCTAATACAGATCCCGGGGTACCCCACGCTTTAGTTCTTTACTCCGGGATAGTGTCAGAGATACTAAAACCTTCTGAGATCTTCCTTCCAGATGAGATTTAACCCACTCCCCAGGTCCACCTGTAATACCTTTTTTTTTTTTTATTCGCTTTAGTAATAGGAGTGGTTCACCAGGTTGAAAGCTTTTGACAAGTCTACAATTATCACGGCAGTCTCAAGTTCAGCATCTAAAGAAGTGGATACCAAGTAATTGAATTCAATTAATGCTGATGTTGTAGAGTATCCCGTTATAAATCCAGATTGCAAAGGTGTCAGAATATTTGATTTTTCCAAATATTCCATAATTTGTAAGTGAACCCGTTTTTCTAAGCATTTGGATAAACTGGCAACAAAGCAATAGGACGATAATTTCCTGGATCATCCATTTCCCTCCCCCCCTTTAAAAATGGGAATCATTTTATTTTGCTTCCATGCTGTAGGAAAGCTACCAGAACACAAGCTCCAGTTAAATATGTGTTAAAGAAGGTGCAATGTATTTCTCTGCTAAATTTAAAAATATACCCTAGAGACCATCTAGACCTGGTGCTTTATATACCTTAATGCCTCTTAAACCCTTTCTTATTTGGTTAATGGTCAATTTTTTAAACCTAAAGGGGGAATATTTTCCCTACCTACTATGTCATCCAACATATTCAAATTATTATTGTCTACTAGTACACCTGGAAGGTCAATAAAGTAGTAATTTAACAGGTCTGATATTTCAGAAGAACCATGCACCTGCTTATCCCCACATTTCATTTGTTGCATCATGTGTTTAGTGTTTTTCCCTGGATTAATTATACCATTTCCATTTTTTTCCAAAAAAGTCTGGGATTACCATTTCCTGTCGCTGTCAACTTAGTTTTCCCTCAACCTTTTTATTAATTTCTTACATTCATTTCTCTTAACTTTAAAATTTCTCCCAATCGGTATAGTTTTTAGTTTTTTTAGCCATTTTCTATAGTCCATTTTTAATCTACATTATTTTAAGTAATTTTTCTGTCACCCAAGGTGATCTAGTAACATTTATAATAGGAGAGAGCACATCTCTGGTCCAATGTATGGAGCCTGTACTCTGCCTCAGAGGTGTAGTTGGGGTAGTAAACTGGCAGAGTTAACACCTGCTTAAGACAAAACTACACCACCACCTTCGGAAGGAATTTCGGGTGGGGGTGTAGGACAACCTTATCCCTGTGGAAGACCAGATAAAGGGAGTCCACCAAAAGCACCTGGAACTCCCCTGTCCTGGCAGATGCGACAGCCACCAGGAAGGACATCTTCCATGACAAGTGTGAGCTCACACTTGTGTATTGGTTCTAATGGCTTGCCCAACTTTCCCAGTACCAGCAGTAGATCCCACGGAGAGTACAGTTACATAAGAACTTACTGTAACAGTAGATCTCCGAGAACAGCTCTTGCAGCAGGTTACACCATTAGAACTGAAGCTGGCAGGTGCCAGGACCCCACGGAAATTTTCTAGCTAGCAGTATTCAGCGGAGACCGTCTCAGACGTTGGTCCCCGCCCTCCCGACGTCAGGCATAGTACATAAGGAGGCGTTCTCCCAGAATACCAAGTTCTTTTCCTGCCGTCGACTCGCCAGCATCGGCCTCTCTGTCTCTACCTAGCGTACGACGACTACATAACTTTCTGTGTGTTTTTTGCTAACTGATGTCCTCTCCAACTCCTTCACTTGAGGGTCACCTTTCTAAGTGTGCCTGTGGAAAACAGATCCCTTTAAAGGATCCTCACTCCTCCTGCATGTGTTGCCTAGGCCCGGACCACAATACCAAGGCCTGCACCTTTTGCCAAGGGTTCAACAGCCGCACCAGGATCCGCCATCAGAAGGCACTACAGGCGTATCTTCTTGAAGAAAAATTGAAAAAGGATGGACCAAGAACCTTCCTCCAGGGAAGAATCTTCCTCGAAGGCCAATAAGCACCGGTAAAATGTTAGGTCCAGATCCCCGACCGGGCCTCGGAGTCCCGCAGCTCAGGCTCCACCAGACCGGACCACTCTCCCACGTATGTCTGCCGCCTGCAGTGTCAGGGCTTCAGGTGGCTCTTCGATCCACCCGATCAAGACTTCAAGGCCCTAGGCTTCCTCCACTCCATCGCAGGCCTCTTCTAGGTTGGCCTCCCAACCTCCCAGAGGTCCTGATCCACCTCCGAGAAAGACTAAGGACCCGACGTCCCTGAAGCAGGTGTCGGACCAGACTGATGACTACAAGATCTGCCCCTAGACAGCTCACGAGGGTCCAGATGCGGAGCGCCTCCCTGCACAGCAGACTGGAGTGCATACCGCCCTGTTTGATGACATAGTACAAGGTCATGGTATTGCCAGTCTGGACTTGAACCACTTGACCCTGAAGCTGAGAGGCAAAAGCTGACAGTGCTAGTGTGACTGCTCTGAGCTCCAACAGGTTGATGTGGCATCGGGACTCCTCGGGGGTCCAGAGCCCGTTGGCCCTTTTGTCCCCCATGTGGGCTCCCCAGCCCATGAGAGGCGCATCGGTCGTGAGGATGACTGTTGGCTTGGGGCAGACAAACTGGATACCTTCCTGCAACCAGTCTGGGGCTGTCCACCAGCGGAGAGCGTCCCACATCTTCTGGGTTACAGTGATCAACTGGCTGAAATTACCATAGCGCAGAGTCCAATGGGCGGCCAGCTCTCACTGGAGGGGGTGCATGTGCAACCTGGCCCAACGGACCACTGAGGTGCATGCTGCCATGCAACCCAGAAGGCGCAGAAAGTCCTGGGCAGGACGCAATTGCCCAACCAGAAATGATTGGGCAAAGGATGAAAGATGGAAATTATGTACCTACAGTAATTCTGATCTCTCTGTGCATCTTCACCTTTAGATTACTGGTCATGACCCCACAGTACCAGTTTGGTTGTTCAGCTATCGGCAGTGGAGTCTTCCGGAGCACCTTCTTTCCCTAGGGCTCCCAATGCGCTCTAGCCCAGGCGGAGGTCAACCGATCCCAGTTGTCTGTTCTGCCACCTTCTCCTGCGCTCCCAGGCATTCATGGTCCTAGCGGGCCACTATCCTGGGAGCAGTTCAGATCTCAGGCTGCTCAGTTTCCCCTCTTACGTTAGGGCAATGGACAGACCGGTTTTTCAACCTTCTGAGCAGACAGCATCTGAACCTTTTAGGTCCTCTAACTATTCATCCCCCTCTTCTGGGGGAAAGAAGCTGTCTGTCCACATCTCTCCAGCTGCTGATCTCGCCGAGAATCAGCGATTCCTCGTGAGGATGTTGGAGAACCTGCACATTACCCCTGCCACTCTACACAAACCAGAGCACTTGGTGCAAACCTTTCTAGGCGATTTCACTAAGGACACCCTTGTGGTGCCCCCCCCCCCGGCCTGCTCCCTTTCAGGAGGAGTTGTTACGTTCCTGGCAGTGACCCTTTTCCAGGTTCCATGCCTCATCCTCAGTCAGGACTGACGCAACTGGACACTCCTGATGTGCTTAGCGCCCTGCACCGTGACTGGCCCCCAGATCAATTTTCTTCGGATTTTGACTTCTGGTGGAGGAGGACCTTCTACTCCGCACGGTTGCTGCTCTCTATTGCAGCACATCAGGCCGGGTCAGCTCCTAGCCTCCATGCCTGATACGGAGCAAACCACACAAGCCATTGCACACTCTGCATGTGGCCTGGAGCTAGCAAGGCACCAAGTAAGGGCATCGTATGACAAAGAGGTAGCTAACAGGGTCATAGGAACAGCGATCTGCACTAGGCAGATGGCATGGCTGCGTCTATCCCGGTTGTCACCCTTGGCCCGGCATAGTGTTATTAACTCCGCCCACCAAAGAACCACTCTTCTCCCATAGAGAGGCAGCGTCACTTACTCCTTCCCGGGGGGGGGGGGTGTCCCAGTCTTCCCACACTCTGGCCTCTCCAGGGCTTGGCACTCACAAAGGTGATGAATGGTTGAAGACTGACACACAAGATATACAGGTTACTCACCTGTAACAGGAGTTCTAGGAATGGTATATGTTGTTCATCCACACTCATTGGCAGTATCCTTGCCGCTTTAAATCTTGCCGGAAGGTCTTCAAGCTTGCTCCTCCCACCCACCCGGTGGTATAACTCTCGGCTCAGCCCATGGCCAGATCTGGCCGCTGGAAGCTCAGGTTGTCGCGTCGAAGCCGAGAAGGTGGTGGGTCGTGGATGAACAACACATACCATTCCTAGAACTCCTGTTACAGGTGAGTAACCTGTATTTCTAGGACATGGATATGTTGTTCATCCACACCATTGGCAGACTCTAGCAGTTCTCCGGAGGAGGGAGGCAAGACGCACCCCCCATATACTTACTTGGGAAGAGACTGAGAACCGAGGCCCCAAAACCAGCATCCCGCGTGACTCAAGGTCGATGTGGTAGTGGGTAACGAAGGTGTTTGCTGACTTCCAGGTAGCAGCCCTGCAGATTTCTGGATAGGGACGTCCCTGAAGCAGCCACCGTTGCAGCAGTATGGCGGTAGAATGAGCTCTTATCCTCTGGGAGGCTCCATGCCCGCCAACTTATAGAGAGATCTATGCAGGAGGTTACCCACCTGCTTATCGTCCGCTTGGCTGCAGGTCTGCCAGATCTTGACTTCAGCGTGGTGACAAACAGCTGGCGAACCTTCTCCCGACTTCAGCCGTGGCGCCTTATAATAAGCGAGCGCCTCTAGGGTCCAGAGCATGAGCCTATATTCGGCCTCCAGGTGTGATTGGGGTAGAACACCGGCAGAGTCAACACCTGGTTAAGGTGAAACTCGCCACCACCTTCGGAAGGAATTTCGGTGGGGCGAGGACAACCTTGTCCCTGTGGAAGACCAGGTAAGGAGACTCGATGGAAAGCGCCTGGAGCTCTCCCATCCTTCTGGCTGACGGATAGCCACCAAGAAGGCGGTCTTCCACGACAGGGAGAGAGCACACCTGTGCATAGGTTCGAATGGCTTGCCCATGAGCTTTGCCAGTACCAGCAGTAGATCCCACGGAGTGGGGTTCCCGCGACTGGAGGGAATGTGATCAAGGCCTTTGAAAAGCGCCAGACCACCTTCCTCCTGCGCCACCGACTGCTTCCCGGCCCGCGCCTGTAAGCAGAGATGGCTGCCAGGTGCACCCTTAGGGTCGCCGACCTAAGCCCTTGACTAGAAAGGGACCATAATAGTCCAAGATGCTTGCCAAGGAACAGGAGGAAGGGTCCAAGCCCTTGCCTGACACCAAATGGAAAACCTTTTCCATTTGAAGGCATAACATTTTCTGGTCGAACTCCTTACGGGACGCCTCAACTACATTGAGGACCTCGTCGAAAGACCCAAGGCCTGGAACTCTAGCCAGCCAGGAACCAGGCCGCCAGGTGCAGGGATTGAAGGTCCGGATGGAACAGCTTCCCTGATTGACTGAGAGCAGGTCCGGGCGAGCTGGAAGCTGCCGTGAGTCCTGGAGCTGAGACTGAGGAGATCTGTACCAGAACTGCGAGGCCAGTCTGGGGCTATCAGAATCACCTGCGCCTTGTCCCTCCTCGCCTTGAGAAGCACCTTGTGGATCAAGGAAATGGGGAAAGGCGTAAAGAGGCCCGGGGTCCATTGCCTCGAGAAGGCATCCCCTGCAGCGAGCCCCTGCTGAGGGGGCGGGCGTGGAACAGACTCAGCTGCGCTCTCATGGAGGCAAACAGGTCCACCTGAGGGTGCCCCAAAGGGAGAACAGATGCTGTACTACCTCCGGCAGGAGAGACCACTGTGGGATGCAGCCCCTATCCGGCTCAGGGCATCGGCCAGGGTGTTGGAGGCTCCTGCCACGTGAATGGCTAGAGATCCGCCTCCAGGCTGCGCACGAGTGACCAAATGCGGAGAGCTTCCTTGCATAGAAGCATGGAGCGTCCTCGCCTGGCGGTTCAGATAGTACATGGTCGTGGTATTGTCCGCCTGGACTCGGACCACTTGACCCGAGGAACGGAGCAAAGGCGGTGAGAGCTAGGCGGACCGCCTGGAGCTCCAGCAGGTTGATGTGGCATCGGGACTCCAAGGGGACCAGAGGCCATGAGCCGGTGTTCCCCCAGATGGGCACCCCAACCCATCAGAGAGGCATCGGTCGATAGAGAGACCGTCGGCTCGGGGCGGACGAGCGGCCCCTCCGCAAATGAACTGGAACGGTCCACCACTGGAGAGCGTTCCACATCCCCTATGTCACCGACACAAGCTGGTCCAAGGGATCGCAGCGTTGTGACCACTGGCTGGCCAGTCCCCACTGAAGGGGACGCATGTTCCAGCGGGCCCAACGGACCACGCTGGTGCAGGCCGCCATGAGACCCAGGAGGCGCAGGAAGTCCCGGGCAGGCGCAGTGCCCAACCAGAAATGATCGAGCAAAGGAGGAAGAACTCGGCCCTGTCCGTCGGGAGCCGTGCTCTGGCTCAGAAGTCGAGCTCAGCCGCCCGATGAATAGAATCACCTGCTTCGCTCGAGTTCGACTTGGCCTCGTTGATAAGGAGGCCCAGTTGAGAGCAGACCTGGAGGGCCAGATCTCTGACCACTCCGCCTCCTCCTGGAGGGAGCTGCTATCAGCCAGTCGTCCAGGTAAGGGCACCCGACCCTTGGCGCTGCGAGGAATGCTGTCACCACTGCCATGCATTTGGTGAAGACCCTGGGAGCTGGAGACAAGCCAAGGGCATGGCTTGGAACTCGAGAGGGATCCCTCCGCTCGGAAGCTTAAGGAATCTCTGGTGAGACGGACGGATAGGGACGTGAAAACGCTGCCCTGCAAGTCCAGAGAGCAGAACCATCACTGCTCCAAGGATGGTATTATCTGAGCCAGAGTGACCATCCTGAAGGTTCGAGACCTTGGAACTTGTTTAGGTCGTAGGTCGAGAATGGGCGCCAGCCCCCGTCCTGCTTCGGAACCAGGAAGTACCTGGACACAAACCCTGGGTCTGAAGGAGGGTCCACCACCTCTTACCACCTCCTTCTGGAGGAGGAGAGCGATGTCGGCTCGATGAGCCGCCAGTGAGGCTGGGGATCCCAAGCTCTGAGGGGCGACTGCCTGGAAGCGGTGGTGCCTGCTCAATTCCAGAGGCAGGCCTCTTCCCACCACCTCCAAGACCCACCTGTCCGTGGTAACAGCGGACCAGGCGGAACGGAAGTGCGGAGCCGCCTCCACCGGGGACCAGGGGTGGGTGGACGGGGATGGGGGCGACACCCTCAGCCCGTCCACTGGGCAGGCTTGGAGGAGGGACCGCCGAGGGACCTCCTGGGCCTTTCTCCTCCTGCCTCCTGTTAGAGAAGCCCGGTGCTTGGGTTTGGGATGCCAAGGCGAGCCTGCTGGCCCTGACGTTGCTGGGCGGCGCTACCGGGGCACAGAAGGACGAAGGGCTTAGGCTGTGGTTTGGGCCTTTGTCCTCTGAGCTGAAGAGACCGAGTCCAAGGTGGCATTGGACTTCTCGATCTCTGCAGGTGACCTTCCACCCCAGGGTCAAGAGGTCAGTCCCAAAGGAACATCCGCCAACTTGTGCTGGGTATCCAAGTAAAGGTGGATATCCTCAGCTAAGCCTGCCGACGATAGCCACTGCGGCCGCCACCGATCTGGCACATGAGTCCCCTATATCCAAAGCAGTTCTGGAGCTGCTGTTTGGCCACTGCTCTGCCCTGGTCCCGCACCTGCTTAACCGTAGTCTGCAGATCGGCGGGAAGATGAGGGATGACCTCATCCAGGAGCCCAATAGGGCATGAGAAAATGTGCCATGAGGACGGCCAACTGGCCTGACGAAGGCCGAGAGAGAGGAGCGTAGACTTTGCGCCCGACATAGTCCAATTTCTTGGACTCCTTGTCAGGAGGTTTGTCCACATCCCTTGGCGCAGTGCCGGGCGCTACCGGAAAACGCTGTTGTTAACCAACCCCTCAGCAGAGGGGGTTCAAATCGACAAGGACCGTAGGGACCGTGATACTTCCGCCATTCTGGACCGGCGCGCAGGGCAGGAAGCAGGGCGCTGCCAAAGTTCCAGTGTGCCGGACCCACTATGGCCTCGGCCACCGGAAAGGCCTCCGTCGGAGAATCCCCTCGGTCCAGAATCTCCGTGAGGGGATACCTGGCCCGTTTGGAAACGGGTTCGAGCTCCATCCCGGTAGACTCCGAGATGAGCCGAAGCAGTCCTAGGAAGGACGACGGGCTATCGTCCATTGACTGACCTCCTGAAGACTCCAAGTCCAGTCGCTTGGAGAAGAAGGAGGAATCATCTTCGGACTCGGAAGAGTCCTCGAAGAGCTGCCTCTGGCCTGAGCCACCCTTCACCTGCCGAGGTCGGTCGGGAGTGAGGGTAACTGACAGCCGATGGGGTAAACCTTAGCCGACCGAGAATCCTTGGTCGGAGCCCCAATTGGTGGCTGTGGAGGCGAGGTTCCACTGAATCGGTGGAGCAGTTGGTTTTGGCCAACAACCGCCTGGTATAGGCCTCGGACAAGTCCGAGGGGTTGTGTCGGCCGCCCGTGACAGTTAATTTAATGGCCGGGAAGGCGCCGGAGTCTGGCTTATTCCCGCCAGGAGAACTGTTGGAACATAAGGTCTCGCATCGGGCCGACGCACTACGCTGCTTCCTCATCCGAGGAGGAGGACGAGGACGAGCGGCGATGCGCCACCGCGTGTCGAGACCCGAGACCGCCTATGACGGTGGGAACGGGCTGATCACAAGAGGTCCGAGACAGAGTCCCGGAATTTCCGGGTTCAGGTGCGGGAGGTGTCGGCCGGAACCGGCACTCCCTCCGGCTCGGAAGGTCCATCCGAGGGCTCCGGAACCGAGGCACAGGCGAGCCCACGGGATCTCAACTCCTCCCGGGGAACTGGGAGAGGGAATCTCGGCTGCTAAAGCGACAGCCCGACCAATGGGTCGAGAAAATCTCAAACTTCATCGGTGGGAGTCTCGGTCAACTGACCTGACGGGGGACACCGTGAGGCCAGTGGCCGGCCGTAGCGTCGAATCGAACCGACAGTCGGACGGCCCGGGAGAGGGACCTTCGCTTCCCAAGAGCGCCGACGGAGGGACTTACCCCTGTCCCTCTTTTTGGACCGAGAATAAGGTCCCGCAGACGCAGGCCCTTCTCCTTTAGTGGAGAGGGACAGACAAAGCTCCTTAAAAGAAGCCGTGTAGGAAGAACCCAGAGAGAGAGGGATAAATGCCGCGGCCGAGGAAGATACGGCCCGCGCCGCCTCCTCTTCGAGGGCGACCATCCGCTCGAGCTGATCCGCCGAGCCCGCCGCCGCGGACACCGCCAACCGGGCCTCCTTGGACTTCACCGGAGGGAAACGCTTCTCGGGACGGCCCAGTTGCAATCGGGCAGCACGGTCTTAGAGGGCGTCGAGGCCGAAAGATGAGTACAGGTCAAGCCTGGGTCGTGCTCACAGGCCTCAGGCAGTATACACACGCGGAGTGAGGATCCGTCCGAGACATCTTCTGTTCGCATGGGCATCTCCGAAACTGGGAGTCGATTGGTCCATCGCAGCCGCGAGGGATAGAAGACTGAAGTCTTTTGCAAAATTTATTTTTAAATCCGCAAACGGAGAAAAGGAACCAGTCGCAGAACGCAGAGCGTTAAGGAGGGAACCTGAGCTCAAGCGTAAGGAAGATCTGCGCCATGGGGCGGAGCCAGAGTTATACCACCCGGGTGGGTGGGAGGAGCAAGCTTGAAGACCTTCCGGCAAGATTTAAAGCGGCAAGGATACTGCCAATGAGTGTGGATGAACAACATATCCATGTCCCTAGAAATGGAAATTACGTACCTACCATAATTCTGATCTTTCTATGCATCTTCACCATTCATCACAATCCCACCCCCAGCCCCCTGGGGCCTCAGTCTCTGGTTCCCCCTCCCTCTCTGTGCCCCCTCTCTTTTCTGCGGGTCAGGAGTAGGGTAAACTTGGGCACATAGGGGGATAATTTTTTCCTTAAGGATAGAGAGGTCAGGAGTGGGGGCACTCCTTCCTCAGTGCTTCAGCTCCACCCCAGGGGTTTTAGCAGTTGCCCCCTTTTTCTTCCTTCTGTCAGTCAGTCCTTGATTTCCTTGTCCTGTGGACATAACCTCAATTTAAGAAACTAGGTTTCTTACGCCAAAAATCTCCTTTTTGGGGTGGGGGTGAGAGGGGATCCCCGTCTTTCTTACAGAAAGTACAGTTATGTAAGAACTTACCGTAACAGTACAACTTCGAGAAAAGCTCTTGCAGCAGGTTACACCATTAGGACTGAAGCCGGCAGGCGCCAGGACCCAATAAAAACTTCAGCTAACTATCTTCAGCGGAACCGCCTTCACGCCAGGCATAGTACATAGGGGCGTCCCGCCCAGATTCCCCAGCTCTCCCGCCAGAGACTTCCGGCCGCAGGCTGACCTAGACATGGGAGACCGAGGATCCACAGTCAGAAGACAAAAGGGATTAAATCCCTGTTAAAAAAGACTGAAGCCATGCCTCCTCTAAGGGGGAAGGTGGGCGGGAAGGTACCTGCTGCAAGAGCTGTTCTCGAAGATCTACTGTTACGGTAAGTTCTTTCGTAACTACTATCTTACTTCGAGACACAGCTCTTGCAGCAAGTTACACCATTAGGACCGATTCCCAAGCAGTAGTGCTTGCAAACATTCAGGGAGAAGGAAACGAGAAGATCATTCCAGGTCCTGAATCTAGGACAGGAGACCCTGTAGCACGGCCAGACCGAAGCCGGCTCTTCGCCTTGAAGCGATGTCCAGGCTATAGTGCCTGATAAAGGTATGTACAGAGCTCCAAGTAGCTGCAGCACAAATGGCAGAGGTGGAGACATTTCTAAGCGCGGCAAAGGTAGTGGCCACTCCTCTAGAGGAATGGCCCCAGACTGATCCCGGAAGGGGCTTTTGTTTGATGATATAACAGTATGATATGCACTGGACAAGCCAGCGAGAAAGGGACTGCTTGGACACTGGTTGGCCCATCATCCTTTCGGTAAAGAAAACGAAAAGTTGCTCCGTACGAACGGTTGCTTAGTTCTGCTAAGGTAATACCTTAAGCGTTGTCGAACATCCAGGGTGTGGAGCAGCCTCCTCTATTAGAGTAATTAGGAAGTAGA
This sequence comes from Neoceratodus forsteri, assembly GCA_016271365.2. NCBI lineage: Eukaryota > Metazoa > Chordata > Ceratodontiformes > Ceratodontidae > Neoceratodus > Neoceratodus forsteri. The sequence goes on from JADMNL010000028.1 coordinate 88,516,713, forward strand.
CAGGCAGGTCAATATCCTGATGGAGAGTGAGTGTGGAAACCACCTTAGGCAAAAATTTAGGATTCGTCCTCAGGGATACTCTGTCCCGGTGGAAAATCAAATAAGGCTCCTTGCACATGAGAGCATGAAGCTCGGAAACTCTTCTCACTGACGTAACAGCAACTAAAAACAACGTTTTCCACGACAGAAAACGCAGCTTGCAATCCGCGGCAGGTTCAAAGTGGGGGAGTGTGTGAGTTGCTCGAAGAGTAAGTCCCATGGAAGCACTGGGTCTTTAATGGGTGGCCTAAGGTGTAACACCCCTCTCAGGAATTCGACAGGCATCTAATTGTGCCACTGTTCCACCGGGAGGTGATAAGTCAAAATGGCACAGAGGTGTACCTTAATAGAGGAGTAGGCGAGGCCCGAACGGAAAAGGGAGAGCAGGTACTCTAACACCGCTTTCACCAGACAACCTAAAGGGGAAAGGCCGCGGTTCTTGCGACCACAGACAAAAACGGCGCCATTTCATGGCGTATGTCGCATGCGTTGCCAGCTTTCTGGCTGCAGAAAGAACTTCCTCAACCTCTTGCGAGACCCCGTGTCGCAAAATGGCTGTGTCTCTAGGAGCCATGCATGCAGGTTCAGTGAGCGTAAGTCCGGATGGACCAGTGAACCCTCCTCCTGAGACAAGAGATGGGAGCTGAATGGCAACGGGAGCAGGGGTTCCCAGGATAGCTGTATTAGTAAAGGGAACCAAATCTGTCTGGGAAAGAAAGGGGCCACTAGGATCATTGTTGCATGCTCCCTGCGCAGTTTGAGAAGAACTCTCTGGATCAACGGGAAGGGAGGAAAAGCGTAGAGGAAACTGTCCGCCCAGGAGAGGGACAACGCGTCTCGCCAGAAAACACCAGGCCCTGGATCTAGCGAGCAAAAATTGGGCAGTTTTGCGTTGGATGGGGAAGCGAACAAGTCCAATTCTGGAGTACCCCATCGAAGAAATAGATCCTCTGCTACCTCTTGAAGAAGTAGCCACTCGTGGACTCTGGCCTGGGAACGACTCAGGCCATCTGCAATTGTGTTGTCCTCCATGGGAACATGTTCTGTGATCAGGTTTGCGCCATGTCGGATTAACCAATCCCACACCCTCATAGCCTCCCTGCAAAGGAGGTAAGAGTGTGTGCCTCCTTGTTTGTTGAGGTAATACATCACCGCAGTGTTGTCTGTCTGTAGCAGGAGAGTACTCAGCGGGATCTCTGACAAATGCCTGCAGGGCATAAAGGACCGCCCTCATCTCTAGAACATTGATATGAAGGTGAGCCTCCTGAGGGGTCCACGTTCCCTGGGACTTCACCCCGTCCAGGTGTGCTCCCCACCCTAGCCCTGAGGCGTCTGTGGTGAGGATTACCTCCGGGGACGGCGCTATAAACGGAACCCCCCGTAGAGTGTCCCTGGGTCTAGCCACCATTGCCAGTGTCAAATCATGGCATTCGTGATTCTGACCGGATGCTGCATATGGTCTTGCCTTTGGTCCCATTGCACCTTGAGCATCCACTGAGTTACCCACATGTGGAGCCTTGCGAAAGGGACGGTCGGAATGGCCGCAGCCATGTGTCCGAGCAAGCGAAGGACCGAGCTGGCTGGGACAGTCTTGTTCGACGAAAGATCCCTGATGAGGGATCTGATGCGCTCCGCTCTGTCTGGAAGAAATGCTCTTCCCTGAACGGTGTCCAGGACTGCACCTATGAACTGCAGTTTCTGCGACGGTACCAGGAGAGACTTCTCGTAATTGATCAAGATGCCCAGAGACCGAAACAGATCCTGGGTACTCTAGATAGACAGACAGTAACAACACCTCTCTGGAGGCGGCCATGAGAAGCCAATCGTCCAAGTATGGGAACACATAATGGCCCTGTCTCCTTAGAGATGCAGCCACGACTGTCATGCATTTGGTAAAGACCCTGGTGGCTGATGAGAGTCCGAATGGAAGTGCTCGGAACTGAAAGTGGTGGCCGGGAAACTCGAAGCGCAGGAACCTCCTGTGCGCCTGAGCTACAGGGATGTGCAGGTATGCATCCTGCATGTATAGGGACACTAAAAACGCATCGTCCTTTAGCATGGGAATAAAACCCGGAAGAGTCACCATGCGGAATCTTTTGTAGGCAACCGACATATTTAGGTCGCTGAGGTCCAGAATCGGACGGAGGTCCCCTGTTTTCTTTGGAACCAGGAAGAAGTGGGAGTAGTACCCGTATCCTCTCTGGTTCTCTGGGACATACTCTGTCGCCCACTTTTGCAGGAGCGCGAGTATTTCTTACCTGATCAGAGGCTTGTGCTGACCCGAGTAACGGGAGAGCAGAGGAGGCCTCGAGGGTGGCTTTTCTGCGAATTCTACAAAGTGGCCTCTTTCGACCAACTGAAGAACCCACCGGTCGGTGGTTATGGACTGCCATCCTGGCAGGTACTTCGCAATGTGACCCCCGACCTTGATGTCCCGTTGATCCTGAGGGGTGGGGGCCGGAAAGGAGTCATGCTGTGGTGGCGGAGGGGCCTGCGGGCTGGGCCGGTTTTGCTGGGCGTTGACCTCGGCCCGTGGGCTGTCGACACTGGACTCTGCGGGGACCGGAGCCCCTCTGTTGTGGTCCGGTGCGGGACTGTTGCCTGAGCCCATCCACGAAAACTGCTTTGGTTCCTATGAAAGGAAACAAGCCTCGGTCGGTACATTGCGTGGACCAACCTCACTGCCCTCCTGGCCTCTTGAAGCTTGGTGATGATCCTCTCAGAGGGCTCACCAAAGAGAACTTTTCCCTCAAGTGGGGCGTCCATGATGTTATTGTGGACGTCCAAGGTAAAGCTGGAGACACAGAGCCAAGAGTGTCTCCGGAGGCATACACCTGAAGCTGCTGCTCGGGCCGATGAGTCCACGGAATCGTACGCGGCTCGTAGCACTTGGGTTCCCACGTCCGAACCCGTCCGGAGGAGCTGTAACATTTCCTCCTTCTGCTCACCTTCTGGCAATTTCTCAGCCAGATCCAGACCCTGTTCCCACAGGGCATTTTGGAACTGCACCAAGTGGGTCAAGTAATTCAGGGATCTGATGGCGCAAGTAGCGGAAGCATATGTGCGCCTACCCATAGCGTTCAGCTGTTTGGACTCCCGGTCCGGTGGCAAAGTGCTCAAATGTTGCGGTCTCTGGGACCGGTCATGAGAGGCTGTTATGACCACAGAGTTGGCCTGAGGATGCTGAGCCAAGTACTGGTCTTCCCTTGGAGCCTTGTACAGGCGGTCAGCTTTCTTTGGCATCGCCGGGAGCGAATATGGACGCTTCCACGATGCCTTGGTGACGTCCACAAAAGTGTCTAACAAGGGTGGCACTACCACAGGCTTGGGGTCCTTCTGCCGAAGATATTTCGCTAGGCATAGCATTTCGGGGTCTAATTCTTCCACATCCCATCCAGTGTTCTCCTGGATGTGTCTCATTATATCCGAGAACGAAGGGTCATCCAGAGGAGACCTTGGAAGTTCACGTGGGTCCGAGAAGGGATGTAGAGGGGAGATGGGGATCTAGATTCTGTTGAAAACTCTGATACTGTGTCCTCCGTCGAAGGTGAACGACAGTGTCTTCTGGGTCTCTTAGGGATGGGTGACCCAGAAGAGGATCTGGACGGAGGTCTCCTTGTGTGTGGTCTCCCCCTGGGAGGGACTCTGGGCTCCCGGGGAGGAGGTAGCCGGCCTGCAGACCCGGATGGAGAAGGGGGCGCAAGAACTGGAGGAGTAACCGGCCTAAGAGGAGGAGGTGGAGTGGGGATCACGTCCTTTTTGATGGTATCCCACAACTAGGTGAAAAGCTCCTTCACCTCAGAGACAGAAAGACCCAACAACGGGCCGGGCGCCGGTGGTCGGTCGTCTGGTTCCGGCGTCTGCTCCAAAGGGGCCTCGGGATGCAGGGAGGGTTCCCTGGGAGGCTCGACAGGACCGGGGTCGCCCGTCTGGTCCTCGGGCTGTGTTAACTCCTCCTCTGTAATGGTCTCCTGACCAACGTCGGTCGGAGGCGTCGGGGTCCTCTTCTCAATCCGGACATGCGCGGACGTCGGTCCCCCTACCGGCGTCCGGGGTGTAAACTTGGCAGCGGCAGTCTGGCGGTTGACGACTCCGGGGACCTGTGCCGAGAGGTCGACATCGGGTCCGAAGGCCTCTTCAGCGAGGTGAGCTTCTTGGTCTTCCGCTGGGGAGGAGGAGGCAAGGAGGCAGACCTGACGTCTGGTTCAGAATGGCGGGAACCCGACTTGTGATGATGGTAGCGGTCCCCCGACTAGACTAAGGCCTTCGAAGACGAAGGAGGCCTGGAAGACTTAGACTGAGAAAAGGAGCCCGAGGATTTTCTCACCGCAGCCGGGGGAGGCTGAGAACTGGCTCGGGAAGGTGAGCGGTCGGACCTGGAGCCGGAGCTATGAGTATCCGAGGCCCTAGATGGGGACATGCAAGGGGCCTTCTTATGCTTCTCCAAATGCTTGTGGGCCTTCCCCGAAGAATCTCCCTTGGAGGCCATGGTCTTAAGATGTTCCTCCAGCAGGAACGCCTGTAGGGCCTTCTGGCGACTGATCCGGGTTCTGCTATTGAAGCCTTGGCAAAAACAACAGGACCGGGTGTCGTGGTCTGGGCCTGGGCACCGGATGCAAGCCAAGTGCGGATCCTTGAAAGGGATCTGCTTCCCACAGGCGCACTTGGACGAATGACCAGAGGTTGGAGAGGACATCAGATAAGAAACTGACTGAAGAAAAACGAATTTTCTCCGGTTGGGGACCACGCACAAGGCTAGAACTGGAAACTAAAGGGTCGACTTGCAAGTCACCCATGGAAAGAACTGGGATCTGGCGGACCGCTTCTATATGTACTACGCCTGAGGTTGGGGTGGTCCCCGCTGAAGATAGCTGGCTAGAAATTTTCCTTGGGGTCCTGACGCCTGCCGGCTTCAGTCCTAATAGTGTAACCTGCTGCAAGAGCTGTGTCTCGAAGTAAGATCAGCCGATTCTGCTTATAGGAGTCGTGGCAGTAATTCTGTGCCTGCAGTTCTGGCAGTTGGCCTCTTGGCTACTCCTTTGTGGAGACGAATCAAGGGTACAGGGTATTTTTCGCCTGTCTTCTCTCCCCCCCCAAAACACATTTTTCCTTGCCTCTAAAAACCTTTCCCTCCTTTCTACTTCCAGAGATTGGGGCCCCTGCCCAATCCCCCTTGGTCTTCGAACTTCTGTCCCCTGTGTCGTTTATTTCTCCCTTAGTTTTATATATTTTCCTTATTCTATCCCTTGGACATCCTTAACCCACCCTACCAACTGTCTAACCTCTACAGTGACTCAGAACTGGCGGGAGGGCAGAGTAGACAACGGCCAACCCACGATCGCAACACAGTGCATCTGCCTCGAGGGCGGTGCCGATGGTGAGTAGACTCCGCCCATAAAAAGCGCTCCCACGGGGTCATGACCTCTGGCCAGAAACCCAAAGATTATGAATGGTGATTGACAGATAATATCCTCCACCCTGTCCACCAGGAGCCGAGCTCTGGCTTGACAAGGGTTGAGCTCTGCTCCGATGAAGCCCATCACACCTGAGAAGGCACGAATTCTGACCTGGACTCATTGACCAGGAGGCAGAGATGGGAGCAGGTCTGGACGGCTAGGTCCCTGGACCTCTCCACCTCCTGCTGGGTGGTACCTGCTAGGAGCCAACTGTCAAGGTAGGGATAAATCCTGACTCCCAGATGCCCGAGATGGGTTGCAACCACTGTAATGAATTTGAAAACCTATGGTGCCGATGATAGGCCGAATGACATGGCTTGCAACTTGTACAGGGTCCTTTCGACCCTGAAGCAGAGGAACAGCTGATGGTACGGATGGACTGGGACATGAAAGAACACGTCCTGAAGATCCAGTGAACATAACCACATGTTTTGCTCCAAGGATGCTATGATCTGGGACAGAGTGACAATCCAAAAGGTGCTTGACCTGAGATTGATTCAGGTCATACAGCTCTACAATGGGGCACCAGCCCCCAGTCCCTTGGGCACCAGGAGACAAAGCCTGGGTCTGCTGAGGAATACACCACTGGAGCTGCAGCCTGAGTAGGAGCTGAGTGATGTCTTGGAGCAGACAGTCTGAGCGGATACTCCTTCCTCCCGAGGGCAGTGGGCTCAGCTTGGAGAGTACTGCTCGAAATCCAGAGGTAGTCCCCTCACCGACCACTTCGAGAACCTACCTTTCCGAAATGACAGCAGACCCAGTGGAAAGGAAGTGGCAGAGCCGGCACCCCACGGGAATACCCAGAGCTGGCGTGACAGGAGAGGGGTTGGCAGCCCCCGTCCTGTGTCTGAGCAGGCTTGGAGGAGGATACAGGATCAGAACATCTGCCTCCTTTACGGGTCTGGGCCGGGGGTGCCATGCTCAAGCCTGCTGCTGTTGCTGATGCTGCTATCCACCTTGAAAAGAGGACTGCTGAGCCACAGGAGAAGAATGCTGAAGAGGCTTCTTTTTTCTTATGCTGGTTCTTGTCTAAAGAACCCTTGGCAGAAGTAGCGTCCAAGGCAGCACTGGACTGCTTAGTGCACTGAAGGTGACAAGCCGCTCCTGGATCGAACAGGTCGGTCCCTAGGAAGAGGACGTCAGCTAGTTTGTGCCAAGTATCTGCCGAAAAGGAGGAGAGCCTCAGCCAAGCCTTGCAACAAGAAGCAACTGCAACAGCCAAACGGTGACAAGAAACCCCAATGTCCAAGGCTGTCTGGTAACAGCCCAGACCTGATCTCAGACCTGCTTGACCGTGGTCCGCATGTCTGCAGGGAGATGTAGGAGGACCTCATCCGAAGACCCTAGAAGGGCATGGGAGAAGGGAGCCATGATGACGCCAGAGACTGCCTGACGAAGGTCAAAGGAAGAATCCGCATAGATCTTCCTGGCTGAATGGTCCACAAGCTTGGGCCATCACGTGGTCGGTCAGTATCGGCAGAACTGTCAATACGCCTGAACACAGAGGTGGTCACCTGGCTCTCGGATGAAGGGTGCTCTCTGAACCCTGCGAGGGACCCTATAGGCACTGCATACTTGAGGGCCATGCAGGCAGACTGAGATGGACAAGAAGCAAAGCGCTGCCAGAGTTCTAAGGCCAGGCCGGCAATGGCCTCTGCCACAGGAAAGGCATCCGTCGGGGTATCCTCTCTTGAGGATGTCTGTGACAGGGTACTCTGCTTTTTTTCTGGATTGGCTCCAAGGGCATCCCTGTGGACTCAGATGAGGTAAAGAATGCCCTGAAGATAAGGGCCCACCCTCAGTCTCTAGCCAACGAGCTGATTCGTAATCCCCCTGGATAAGAATACAGGCCAGTCTCATCCGAATCCAGATACAATGGTTGACCGCTGAAGTCACCTTCAACCCACCAAGCCCGGTCAGGGGCGACAGTGACCGAAACAATGCTCGGTGTCTAGTCCATCTTCCTTCAAAGGAGCCCCTCACACATGCTGCTTGGGCGGTGGTTCTAGTACAGGCTGAACCGGAGGTTTCGCCGGCTCCGCAGGTGGGGGAAACCACCTTAATTGGCTACGGAGGGAGGCGAAAGCCAGGTAATGGCAGGGGTTCGCTTGTACCCAGATAAACTTAGCTGTTGGCACATTATGTCCTTGTAGCGCCAACAGAGTTTCCACCAGAGCCTCTCCTTACCAAGAACGAGGATGACAGATTGCATCGCCTCTTAACACGTTTATGGCTCTTCCTCGGCCTGTCGGTCACGGGGGTCCTGGACCTCTAAAGATCGGGCAGGTGTCTTCCTGGGGTTGGGAACGATTTCCTTGATGGGATTCCTAGCAGGCTGGGTCTCCTCATCAGGGAAAGAAAGGACAGGAGTCTGATTAAGAGAATAGTAGACCGGAGTCGGCAACAATGGGTCGATAGGGTTGATGACAATTTCAACCTCGTTGATGGACAGTTTGGTCGACTGGCCAGACGGCAAATCCGAGAAGTCAGCTGCTGAAAAGGAAATTTCGACTGAAGTAGAGACTGCTGGTTACTGGGACGAGGATATCCCCCCGATCCCAAGAACATCGTCGACACGAAGATGATACTGGGTCCTTTTCCCACTTATGGGACCAAGAGCAGTGCATGCTCGTAGGACCCTTACCCTTGGTAGGGAGAGACTGGCACAACTCTCGAAAGGAGCCCAAGAATGTGAAGCCCAGATTGAGCGGAACGAAGAAGCTCACAGAGGAAGAGTCTACAGCCCAAGCTGCTTCCTCCTCGAAGGTTTGCATATGTTCCAACTGCTCGGCGGATCTCGCAGTTGCAGAAACAGACCACGCAGGCCACAAGGGAGTAATGAGGATTATAGTAGCTCCCTCAGTCTGCAGTTTGACACTCCCTGAATGAGCAGGAAAGGATGGCAGGCATAGAGGAACCTCCTTTTCTAAGCTGACCCCATCTGTTGAACAAGTCTTGTATTACTGAGGTCAGAAGTTCTCATTCGCGCATCCTGGACTGTGATCTACTTAGCCTGTCTGCCAATACATTTTGGGTGCCTTAAAAATGTACAACTGACAGGTCTAGACTGTATTCTAGAGCCCAATACCAGACTCATCAGTTCCCTGCACTGAAGAAAAGAGCGAGTTTCCCCCTTGCTTGCTGATGTAATGCATCACACTTGTGTTGTTAGTCTGCACTAAGAACCGGGAAGAGATGAGCCTAGAAAGTTTGTATCCCATACAGAACAGCTCTCATCTCTAGAACACTGATATGCAGGGTGCTCACACTACTGTGGTTAATGTATCCTGTTGTCCGATGGGGTCCCAAAGTGTACCCAACAGCTCATCCCTGAGGAATCTGTTAGAAATCTGAAGAGGAAACGGAATCAGAAAAGGAATCCCCTTTAGTAGGTTGCTGAATTCCATCCACCATTTGAGCACTTTTCATACAGGGGAGGTTAGTAGAACCTTTTGTTTTAGATGTCTGGGTTGGTCCTAATGGACTCCAAGGTCCACTGATGAATCCTCATATGCAGTCTGGCCTGTAGCACTCTGACAAAAGCTACTACAATGAGGACCAAGAGCCACAAAAATGTCATGGATGAGACATACTGGCTGTTGTGCACCAGTTAGGCCTGTGCAGACATTCGACCCTCTCCAGAGACAGGAAGGCTAAGCCTTGAGCTGTGTCCAAGACTGCTCTTATGTAGTGCAGGCATTGACAAAGTGTCAAGACAGGTTTGGGTATCTTGACAGTAACCCCAGAGCACTGAACATCTGCCTTGTACGAGCTAGAGGGTGCAGGAGGTGATCGCTGGAGTGGGCTTTCAGTAACCAGTTGACTGGGAAGACGCTTTTCCCTACGAAGGGCTGCTGTAACTACTGCCAAGCATTTGTAAATACCTGTGGTGCAGAGGACAAGCCGAAGGACAATACTCTGATATGGTAGTGTGCTTCCTGCACCAGGAACCTCAAACTCTGATCTGCAAATTTTGATACGACGGTAAGCATCCTTCACATCAAGGGAACAGATCCAGTCCACTGCCTGCAGCAGCAGAAATACAGGTTACTCACTTGTAACAGGAGTTCTAGGAATGGTATATGTTGTTCATCCACACTTATTAGCAGGTTCCTTGCCACTTTAAATCTTGCCGGAAGGTATTCAAGCTAGCTCCTCCCACCCACCGGGGTGGTAAAACTCTCGGCTCCGCCCCATGACGCCAGATCTAGCCCTCTGGAAGCCAGGTTGTGCATCGAAGCCGGGGAGGTTGGGTGGGTTATGTGGATGAACAACATATACCATTTCTAGAACTCCTGTTACAGGTGAATAACCTGTATTTCTAGGGACATGGATATATTGTTCAATCCATACTTATTGGCAGACTTCCTAGCAGTTCTCCGAGAGGGGGAAGGCAAGGCGCACACCCCCGATACTTACTTGGGAAATAAGGTCTGGAGAACAGAGGCCCCAAATCCAGCATTCTGACGCGACTCAAGGTCGATGTGGTAGTGGGTAACAAAGGTATGTTCCAACTTCTAGTTAGCAGCCCTGCAGATATCCTGGATAGGGACGTCCCTGAAAGCAGCTACCGATGCAGCGGTGCCTATATTCGGCCTCCAAGGTGCGATTGGGGTACAACACCGGCACAGTCAACACCTGGTTAAGGTGAAACTCCGACACCACCTTCGGAAGGAATTTCAGGTGGGGGCGCAGGACAACCTTGTCCCTGTGGAAGACCAGATAAGGAGACTATGGAAAGTGCCTGGAGCTCTCCCATCCTTCTGGCTGACATGATAGATACCAAGGCGGCGGTCTTCCACAACAGGTGGGAAATATCGCACCTGAACATCAGTTCGAATGGCTTGCCGATGAGCTTGGCCAATACCAGCAGTAGATCCCACAGAGGTGGAGGTTCAAGCACTGAAGGGGAAATGTGGTCAAGGCCTTCCAAAAAGCGCCCGACCACCTTCTCCTGCACCACCGACTGCTTCCCGGCCCGCGCCCGGTAAGCAGACACGGCTGCCATGAGCACCTTAAGGGTCGTCGACTGAAGCCCTTGCTGAGAAAGGTACCACAGATAGTTCAGAATGCTTGCCAGGGGACAGGCAGAAGGGTCTAAGCCCTTCCCCTGACACCAAATGGAGAATCTCTTCAATTTGAAGGCATAGCATTTCCTGGTCGACTCCTTACGGACGCCTCAAAGACGTAGAGGACCTAGCCAGAAAGACCCAAGGCCTGGAAATCTAGCCGCTCAGGAACAAGGCCGTCAGGTGCAGGGATTGAAGGTCCAGATGGAATACCTTCCCCTGGTAGACTGAGATCAGGTCCAGGTGGGCAGGAAGCTGCCTCGTGCACCTGGAGCTGAGGCCGAGGAGATCAGGATACCAGAACTGGCGGGGCCAGTCTGGGGCTACCAGAATCACCTACGCCTTGACCTTCCTCGCCTTGAGAAGCACCTTGTGGATCAAGGGAAATGGGGAAAGGCGTAGAAGAGGCCCGGGGTCCACGGCCTCGAGAAGGCACCCCCTTGCAGCAAGCCCTGTGGGTGGGGGAGCATGGAACAGACTCAGCTTTGCATTCTCCCTGGAGGCAAACAGGTCCACCTGAGGCGTGCCCTAGTGGGAGAAGAGATCTTGTACTACCTCAGGCAGGAGAGACCACTCGAGAGACGCAGCCCCTATCCGGCTTAGGGCATAGGCCAGGGTGTTGGAGGCTCCTGCCATGTGAATGGCTAGGAGATCCGCCTCCAGGCTGTGCACAAGGGACCATATGCGGAGAGCTTACTTGCATAACAGCATGGAGCGCGTCCCACCCTGGTGGTTCAGATAGTACATGGTCGTGGTATTGTCTGTCTGGACCTGAACCACTTGACCCCGAAGAAAAGGAGCGAAGGTGGTGACAGCTAGGTGGACCGCTCGGAGCTCCAGTAGGTTGATATGGCATCAGAACTCCGGAGGGGACCAGAGGCCGTGCGCTCTGTGCTCCCCCAGATGGGCACCCCAACCCAGAGAGTAATAACTCGATAGAAGACTGTCGACTCTGGGCGGATGAATGGGATGCCCTCCTGCGGATGTGCCAGAACAGTCCACCATTGGAGAGCGTTCCACATCTCCTGGGTCACTGTCACGGGCTGATCCAACGGATCGCAGCGTTGTGACCACTGGCTGGCCAATCCCCATTGAAGTGGATGCATGTACCAATGGGCCAAACGGACAACGCTGGTGCAGGCCGCCATGAGGCCCAGGAAGTCCAGGGCAGGGCGCCATTGCCCAACCAGAAATGACTGGGCAAAGGAGGAAAGAACCTTGGCCCTGTCCGCCGGCAGCCGAGCTCTGGCTCGAAGAAAATCGAACTCTGGCTCGAAGAGAGAGAGTCGAGCTCTGCCCCGGTGAAGAGAATCACCTGCTTTGACACGAGTAACGACTTGGCCTCGTAGATGAGGAGGCCAATCTGAGAGCAAACCTGGAGGGCCAGATCTCTGGACTGCTCTACCTCCACTCTGAAGGGGGCTACAATCAGCCAGTCATCCAGGTAGGGGTACACCCCCTCCGGCGCCGCAGGAATTCTGTCACCACTGCCATGCATTCGGTGAAGACCCTGGGAGCAAGGGAGAGGCCGAAGGGCATGGCCCGGAACTCATAAAGGGATCCCTCCACTGTGAAGCGGAGGAATCTCTAATGAGCCTGAAGGATTGGGACGTGAAAGAACGCGTCCTGGAGGTCCAGAGAACAGAACCACACGCCTCGTTTCAAGGATGGGATTATCTAAGCCAGAGTGACCATCCTGAAGGTCCGAGACCTTAGGAACCTGTTCAGGTCGTGCAGGTCGAGAATGGGGCGCCAGCTCCCCGTCCGTTTTGGGACCAGAAAATATCTGGACACAAACCCCGGTTCTGGAGGAGGGTCCGACACCTTCCTGATTACCTCTTTTTCGAGGAGCAGGGCAATATCAGCTCGGCGGGCCAACGGTGAGGCTGCGGACCCAGTGGCCCCCTGAGGGGCGACGGCTCGAAAGGGTAGAGCCTGCTCGAACTCCAGAGGCAGGCCTTTTCCTACCACCTCCAACACCCAGCGGTCCATGGTGATAGCGGACCAGGCGGAAAGGAAGTGGCTGCGCCGTCCCCACACGGGGGGGAACCCAGAGGGGAGTGACGAGGCTGGGGGCAGCACCCCTCAACCAGTCACTGGGTAGGCTTGGAGGAGGAACCGGACAAGGGACCACCTGGGCCTTTACCTCCTTGCTTCCAGTTGGAGTAAGCCGCCAGCTTGGGTTTGGGATGCCAAGCACGATCCTGCTGGCCCTGTTGGGCCGGTCGAGCTGCAGGGGCCGAAGGACAAAAGGACTTATGCTGTCGCAGACGGCGGCCTTTGTCCCACTGGGTGGAAGTGACAGAGTCCTGAGTGGCATTGGACTTTTCGATCCGCTGGAGGTGTCCCTCCACTCCAGGGTCGAAGAGGTCAGTCACCAAGAAGGGGACGTCCGCCAACTTGTTCTGGGTATCCGCCGTGAAGGTGGATATCCTCAGCCACACCCTGTGGCGCATGGCCACAATGGCCGCTACTGACCTGGCACAGGAATCACCTATATCCAGAGCAGTCTGAAGCTGCTGTTTCGCCACCGCCCTACCCTGGTCCCGCACCTGACTGACCGTGGTCTCGGGAGATGAGGGACCACCTCATCCAGGGAGCCCAAGAGGGTGTGGGAGAAGTGAACCATCAGCATGGCCGAGCTGGCCAGATGGAGGCTGAGGGAGGAAGCAGCATACACCTTGCGCCCGGCAAAGTCCAGCTTTTTGGACTCTGTTGGGGGGCTTATCCACGCTCCGAGCGTTACTGAACGCCGGAAGATGCTGTCGGTGACCAACCCCTCGGCAGAGGGGTGCTACGAGAAACCGGGCAAAGAGCCGGTAGGGACCGCATGCTTCCTGGCCATCTTGACCGAGGGCGCAGGACAGGAAGCAGGCTGCTGCCAGAGCTCCAAGGCTGGGCCGACAATGGCCTCAGCCACCGGAAAGGCCTCCATGGGGGAATCCCCTCAGTCAAGAATCTTCGTCCAGGGATACTTGGCCCGTTTAGACATGGGCTCGAGCTGCATCTCAGTGGACTCAGATGAGTCGAAGCAGACCTAAGAAGGACGACGGACTATCGTCCAATGACTGGCCCCCCCCCGAAGGACTCCAGGCTGACCTGCCTGGAGAACAGGGAGGAGTTGTCGTTGGATTCCGAAGAGTCTGTGAAGAGCTGCCTCGGCCCTGAGCCACCCTCCACCTGCCGAGGCCAGTCGGGGGTGAGGGTGACCGACAACCTGTGGGGCAGGCCGTGACCTGACAGAATACTTGGTCGGTGCCCCAGACTTTGATTGTGGAGGCGGAGGTTCCACCACAGTCGGTGGAGCAGCCGGTTTTGGCCAAGCAACCGGCCCTGGAACGGGCAACTCGACTGGGGCGAGCGGTTGTTTAGGTTGTTCGGGCGACAGCCACTTGATGGCCGGGGTCTGAACCGGAGTCTGTTTAGACCCCAACAGTAACTGCTGCCACATAAGTTCCTCGTAGTGCCAGCGTAATTTACGTCCGAAGCCTCCCCTCATCTGAGGAAGATGGCGGAAGGAACATAATGCGTCGCTTGCCGGTGCGAGACCACCGATGTTGGTGGAGAATAGCTAGACCGAGACCCATGGGGACACCTGCTCTCTCTCGGCTCAGGCACTTTAACCGGGATCATGGACCAAGGTGCAGGCAGATGTTCTCGGTCTCCACCGGGGAACCGTGAAGGTGGGTTGTCTGCTTCACCAGTCAACAGCCCGTCCGACGGATCGAGAAAAATCTCAACTGCATCAACGGGAGTCTCGGCAGGCTGGCCAGACTGGGACACCGTGAAGCCAGCAGCCTGAGCCGCAACTTCAACCTAAGTCAACAGTTGGCTGACCGGGTAAGGAGACCTCTCCCGCTCCCAAGAACGCAGACAGTGGGACTTCCCCTTCGACTCCTTCTTGGGCCAAGAAGAATGTCCCGATGGCCCCTCTCCGTTCGTTGAGAGGGACTGACAAAGCTCCTTGAATGAAGCCGTGTACGAGGAACTCAGAGAGAGCGGGATAAATGTTGTGGCCGAGAAGGAAGATGCAGCCTGTGCCGCCTCAAGGCTGATCATCTGCTCGAGCTGCTCAGCCGAACCAGCCAAGCAAGCACCGCCCAACAAGCCTCTGATTTTTACCGGCGGAAAACGCTCGGCGCTTGAGCTGCAATCTGGCAGTGTGATCATCCAGGACGCTGCTAAGAAAGAAAGGCACAACTCGCAGGGGCTCGTGGGTCAGGATCTAGGCAAAGGAAGTAGACGACGTGGAGTGCGGATCCGCCCTGGACAGTTTCTGCCCGCAAGGGCACCTCTGAAAGCCTGGAATAGATTTGTCCATCGCAGCTGTGAGGGAAGATGAAGACCGAAGTTTAGAAAACTTCAAAACCAGTTTCGGACAAACCAAAGAGTTAGGATCCAGTCTAAAATGCAGAGCGCTAAGGAGGGAACCTGAGCTTCCAAGCGGTAAGGAAGATCTGGCGTCATAGGGCAGAGTCAAGAGTTTTACCACCCGGGTGGGTGGGAGGAGCCAGCTTGAAGACCTTCCGGCAACAATTAAAGCGGCAAGGAACCTGCCAATAAGTGTGGATTGAACAACATATCCACGTCCCTAGAAACAGGCTTTGCAGAGGTGATCATTCTGAAGAACAGGTTACTTACCGGTAACAGTAGTTCTAGGAGTGGTATATGTTGCTCATCCACACTCTAGCATGTCCCTTTCCCCTTTAAATCTGGCTGGAAGTCTTCTTCAAGCTGGTTCCTCCCACCCACCCAGGTGGCAACTACCCTCAGCTCTGCCCCAGGACGCCAGATCTTAACCCGCTGGAAGCAAGGTAGTGCGCCTAAAGCCGAGGAGGTCGGGTGGGTGCATGTGGATGAACATATTCCTAAAACTACTATTACAGGTGACTCCAAGCAGTTCTCCGGGAGGAGGGAGGCAAGGCACATACCCCCTACTTGGAAAATAAAGATTGGAGAACCGAGGCCCCAAAACCAGAATCCCGGTGTGACTCAAGGTCGAAGTGGTAGTGGGTAGTGAAGGTGTTTGTTGACTTCCAGGAAACAGCCCGACATAACTCCTGGATAGGGATGTCCCTGGAAGCAGCCACCGATGCAGCCGTATGGCAGGTAGAATGAGCTCTTATCCCTCTGAGAGGCTCCTTGCCTGCTAACTCATAGCACAGACCTATGCATGATGTAATCCATCCTGCTATATAGTCAGTTTGGCTGCAAGTTTGCCTGAAGTGGCTTCAGCGTAGGTGACAAATAGCTGGCGAACCTCTCCCCAAATTTCCGCCGTCCTCTCCTTATAATAGGAAACAGCACGTCTGAAGTAAAGAGTATGGAGCCTGTGCTCTGCATCTGAGGTGTAGTGAGGGTAGTATACTGGCAGAGTCAACACCTGCTTAGGTAAAATTCTCAAACCACCTCCAGAAGGAATTTCAGGAGGGGGCACAGGACAACTTTATCCCTCTGGAAGATCAGATAAGGGGAGTCCACCAAAACTGCCAGGAACTCCCCTGTCCTTCTGGCAGATGTGACAGCCACCAGGAAGGCAGTCTTGCACAAGTAAGAGCTCACACTTGTGTATGGGTTCGAATGGCTTGCCCATGAGCTTTGCTAAAACCAGCAAGAGATCCCACGTAGGGGGAGGTTCATGCACCGGAGGAGATAAGTGATCCAGACCTTGGAAAAAAGTCCAGACCACTGTCTCCTGTGCCAATGTCGGCTGACCGGCTTGTGCCAGGTAAGCGGAGATGGCTGCCAGGTGCAATCTGAAGGTCGAGTAATCAGAGACCCCCCTTTTGGAGAGAGAGACCAAAGTAGTCTAGAATGTTAGCCACGGAGCAGGATAAGGGGCCCAGACTCTTACCATTCGAAGGCGAAACATTTCCTGGTCAATTCCTTACGAGATGCCTCCACCAGGGTGTAGACATCCTTGGAAAGACCCAGAGCCTAGAACTCTAGCTGCTCAGGTACCACGCTGTGAGGTGCAGGGATTGAAAGTCCAGATGGAATACCTTCCCCTGGTTCAACGATATCAGGTCCGGGCGTGTACAAAGCCACTCCGGGGACCCTGCAGCTGAGGCTGAGGAGATCTGGATACCAGAACTGGTGGGGCCAATCTGGGGCTACCAGAATCACCGTTGCCTCGTCCCTCCTCACCTTGTGGATCAAGGGAAACGGGAGGGAAGCCATAGAGGCCTGGCGTCCATGGTCTTGAGAAGGTATCCCCCTACAGCGAGCACTGCTAAGGGGGGCGGGCATGGTACAGGCTCAGCTTGGTGTTCTCCCTGGACGCAAACAGGTCCACCAACGATATGCCCCAACGTGAGAACAGACTGTAAGCTACCTATGGATGGAGAGACCACTAGTGGGATGTCTGGCCTAACCAGCTGAGAGCATCCGCCAGTTGGTTCGAGACTCCTGACACATGGATGGCTAGCAGATCCGCCTCCAACCAACTGAGGAGGGTCTAGATTTGGAGCACCTATTTGCATAGCAGATTGGAGTGCGTGCTGCCCTGTTTTTTGAGGCAGTACATGGTCATAGTATTGTCTGTCTGGACTTTAACCACTTGACCCAGGAGCTGAGGAGCGAAAGCTGACAGGGACAGTGACTGCTCAGAGCTCCAACAGGTTCATGTGGCATCGGGACTCCTCTGGGGTCCAGAACCCGTGGGCCGCCTTGTCCCCCATGTGGGCTCCCCAGCCCATGAGAGGCGCACTGGTTGTCAGGACTACTGTCGGCTCGGGGCGGACAAATTGGAGTCCTTCCTACAATCGGTCTGGGACTGTCCACCATTTGAGAGCGTCCCACATCATCTCGGTTACAGTGATCAGCTGGCCGAAGTGACCATATTGCTAAGTCCACTGGGCGGACAGCTCCCATTGGAGGGGGTGCATGTGCCAACTGGCCCAACGGACCACTGAGGTGCACGCCGCAATGTAGCCCAGAAGGTGCAGAAAGTCCCAAGCAGGGCGCAAGTGCCCAACTAAAAATGACTGGACAAAGGGGAAGAGAACCTCGGCCCTGTCCGCCAGAAGCAGAGCTCTGGCTTGACGAGAATCGAGCTCTGCCCCAATAAAACCCATCACCTGAGAGGGCACAAGTTCCGATTTGGCCTCGTTGATCAGGAGGCCTAGTTGGGAGCAGGCTCGGAGGGCCAGATCCATGGACCTCTCCACCTCCTGAAGGGAGGAACCCGCCAGGAGCCAGTCATCGACATAGGCGTATATCTGAACTCTTGAACGCAAAAGATGGGCTGCCACCACTGCAATACACTTCGTGAAGAGCCAAGGGGTTGATGACAGGCCGAAGGGCATGGCATGGAACTCGTACAGGGTCCTTACGAGCCTGAAGCGGAAGAACTGTTGGTGGGATGGACGGATTGGGACGTGAAATAACGCATCCAGTAGATCCAATGAACAGAACCACATGTTTCGCTCCAGAGATTGTATGATCCGATTCAGAATTACCAACCGGAAGGTGTGAGACCCGAGATATCGATTCAGGTCATGGAGATTTAGGATGGGCGCCAACCGCCCATCTGCTTGGGCACCAGGAAGTACCTAGACACGAAGCCTTGGTCTATAGGAGGATACGGCACTGGAGCTACTGTCTCCTTGTGGAGGAGTTGAACAATGTAGTCCCAAAGCGCTGACTAAGTACGAGCGGAGATCCTTTCCTCCCGAAGTGTGCTGGCTCAGTTGGGAGGGCACTGCTCGAATTCTACAGGCACACACCTTGGCCAACCACTTCCAGAACCCACCTTCCTAAGTGAAACAGGACCAGGCGGAAAGAAAGTGACAACTGAACCCAATGGGAACACCCAGAGCTGACGTGACAGGTTTAGGGGTGGCAAGCCCAGACGAGTCACTGAGCAGGCTTAGAAGAGGAGAAGGCTCCTGGACCAGCACCTCAACCTCCTTTACGGGGCTGTTGAGGACCCTGCTTGGGCCTGGGGAGCCAAGCTAGAGCCTGTTGCTGCTGACCTCTTTGATAGGAGGGCTGTCTAACCGTAGGGGAAGAGTGCCGAAAGGGCTTCTTGCGCTTCTGCTGGTTCTTGCCTGAAGAACCCTTTGCAGAGGTAGCATCCAAGGTGGCACTGGACTACTCTATACACTGGAGGTGGCCTGCCACTCCTGCACCGAAGAGGTCGGTGCCAAAGAAGGGCACATCAGCTAACCTTGTGCAGAGTATCCGCCGGAAAGGAGGATAACCTCAACAAGGCCCTGCGGCGAGTGGCCACTGCGGCTGCCCAGGAGCAGGAACAGGAATCTCCAATGTCCAGGGCCGACTGGAGCTGCTGCTTCGCAACAGCATGGCCATGAACCTGCTTCACCATAGTCTGCATGTCCGCTGGGAGATGAGGGAGAACTTCATCTAGTGACCTCAAGAGGGCATGAAAGAAGTGTGTCATGATCACAGCCGAGCTGGCCTGACGAAGGCCCAAGTATGAGGCCACAAAAACCTTCCAGGCAGAATGGTCGATGTTCTTGGACTCCTTGTCCAGAGGGCAGTCAGTGTCAGCTGAGCTACCCATGCGTCTAAACACAGAAGCAACCACAAGGCTCTCTGCCGAGGAATGCTCTGTGAAACCCCCCAGGGAACCCATGCATACCGTACACTTTCGGGCCACGCAGGCAGACAGAGCTGGGCAGGACACAGGACGTTGCCATAGCTCAAGGGCAGGGCCAACAATTGCTTCGACCACTGGAAAAGCCTCCGTCAGGGTATCCCCCCTCTTGAGGATATCCGTGAGGGGGTATTCTGCCTTCTTTTGGATAGGCTCCAAGGGTGTTCCAGTCAATTCGGAAATAGGGCGGAGAATTCCCTGAAAAGAGGAAGGACCTTCCTCCAAGTCTGCCACTGATGACTTGTCATCCCCCATATGCAAGTGCAGACCAGTGGTATCAGAGTCCAAAGAGTCTGGATATAAAGGTCTCCCACCTATGTCTCCCTCAATATGCCGAGGGCGATTGGGGACAACAGTAATGGACAGACGATGGAGGCTGGTGTCTGTCCTATCCTCTTTCAAGGGAGCCCCTCCCTGAGGCTGCTTAGGCAGTGGTTCCACCAAAATCAGTAGGGATACCGAAACAGGCAGAGCTGGAACGCCTGCTGGTCCCAAGGGTGGAGGAACCGGGATCTTCAGTTCCAGAGAGGCCGCGTCAACCTAAGAGGCTGGGGCCAAGTAATGGCTGGTGTTGCCAGCGGAGCCGGCTTCAGACTGGTCAGAATCTGCTTTTGCCACTTGAGATCCTCTTAACGCCGATGGAGCTTCCATCAAAGTAGGTGGCTCGGGTGGGATGAACAACATACCATTCCTAGAACTCCTGTTACAGGTAACCTGTATTTCTAGGGACATGGATATATTGTTCATCCACACTGTCTGGCAGACTCCTAGCAGTTCTCTGGGAGGAGGGAGGCAAGGCGCACACCCCCATTACTTACTTGGGAAACAGATTGGAGAATTGAGGCAACAAAACCAGCATCCCGGCGTGACTCAAGTTCGATATGGTAGTGGGTAATGAAGATATGTGCAGACTTCCAGGTAGCAGCCCTGCAGATATCCTGGATAGGAACGTCCCTGGAAGCAGCTACCGATGCAGCGGTATGGCAGGTAGAATGAGCTCTTATCCCTCTGGGAGGCTCCATGCCCGCCAACCTGTAGCAGAGCTCTATGCAAGACGTGATCCACCTGCTACTCGTCCGCTTTGCTGCAGGTCTGCCAGGTGCGTAAGCTTCAGCATAGGTGACAAACAGCTGATTTAACCTCTCTTCCAACTTGTGCAATCAGCTCCTGATCAGCGAAGCTGCCTAGGGTCCAGTATGGAGCCTATACTCTGCCCCTCGGTGTGACTGGAGTAGAACACCGGCAGAGTCAACAACTGGTTAAGATGAAACTCCGACACCAACTTCGGGTGGGGGCGCAGGACA
Organism: Neoceratodus forsteri; assembly: GCA_016271365.2. NCBI lineage: Eukaryota > Metazoa > Chordata > Ceratodontiformes > Ceratodontidae > Neoceratodus > Neoceratodus forsteri. The sequence continues at coordinate 88,537,201 of JADMNL010000028.1, forward strand.
ACCTTATCCCTGTGGAAGACCAGGTAAGTAGGCTCTATGGAAAGTGCCTGGAGCTCTCCCATCCTTCTGGCTGACGTGATAACCACCAAGAAGGCGGTCTTCCACGACAAGTGGGAAAGATCACACCTGTGCATTGGTTTGAATTGCTTGTCCATGAGATTGGCCAATACCAGCAGTAGATCCCATTTGGAGGTGGAGAATTCCTCGCGACCGAGTGGAAATGGTCAAGGCCTTTGGAAAAGTGGACGATCACCTCTCTGTGGCACTGACTGCTTGCCGGCTCATGCCTGGTAAGCAGAGATGTATTGCCAGGTGCACCCTAAGGGTCGTCAATCGCTAAGCCTTGCTGGAGAAAGGGACCACAGTTAGTCCAGAATGCTTGCCAGGGAGGCAGTCGGAAGGGGTCCAGGCCCTTGCCTTGACACATGAAGAATGGAAAACCTCTTGCATTTGAAGGCATAGCATTTTCTGGTCGACTCCTTACGGGACACCTCAAAGACAGAGGATCTCGTCGGAAAGACCCAAGGCCTGGAACTCTAGCTGCTCAGGAACAAGGCCGTCAGGGGCAGGGACTGAAGGTCCGGATGGAATACCTTCCACTGATTGAGTGAGATCAGGTCCGGGTGGGCTGGAAGCCGCCTCGGGAGCCTGGAGCCGAGGCTGAGGAGATTTGGATACCAGAACTGGCGGGGCCAGTCTGGGGCTACCAGAACCACCTGCGCCTAGTCCCTCCTCGCCTTGAGAAGCACCTTGTAGATCAAGGGAAATGGGGGAAAGGCATAGAAGAGGCCCGGGGTCCATGGCCTCAAGAAGGCATCCCCCTGCAGTGAGCCCTGCTGAGGGGGGCGGGGCATGGAACAGACTCAGCATCGCATTCTCACTGGAGGCAAACAGGTCCACCTAAGGCGTGCTTCAGTGGGAGAAGAGATCTTGTACTACCTCCTGCAGGAGAGACCACTCGTGAGATGCAGCCCCTATCCGGCTTAGGGCATCGGTCAGGGTGCGTTGGAGGCCCTGCCACTTGAATGGTGGCTATCAGATCCGCTTCCAGGCTGCTTAATTAGGTACCAGTTCAAGAGCCCCTGCATAACAGCAGAGGAGCGTCACGCCCTGGTGGATTCCAGATGAAATGCGTGGTAGGTGGTGTTGTCCGTCTGGACCGTGAACCACTTGACCCCCCATAGAAACTGAAGGCGAGAAGCGGTGAAGCTAGACGGACCACCGGACCTCCAGCAGTTGATGTGGCATCGGGACCCCCGAGGGACCAGAAGCCGCGCACTTGGTGTTTCCCCAGATGGGCACCCCAACCCAGAGATGCGTCGACAGAGAGAGACAGTCGGCTCAGGGCGGACGAATGGGATACCCTCCTGCAGATGAGCTGGAACGATCCACCACTGGAGAGCGTTCCACATCTCCTGGGTCACTGTCACGGGCCGGTCCAACGGAGCGCGGTGCTGTGACCACTGGCTGGCCAGTCCCCACTGAAGGGGACGCATGTACCAACGGGCCCAACAGACCAAGCTGATGCAGGCCGCTATGAAGCCCAGGAGGCGCAGGAAGTCCTGGGCAGGGCGCAATTGCCCAACCAGAAATGACAGGGCAAAGGAGGAAAGAACCTCTGCCCTGTCCGCTGGGAGCCGTGCTCTGGCTCGCAGAGAGTCTAGCTCTGCCCAGATGAACAATCACCTGTTTGGTACGAGACATTTCAGACTTGGCCTCAATAATGAGGAGGCCAAATCTGAGAGCAACCTGGAGGGCCAGATCTCATTGCTATCAGCCAATCATCCAGGTAAGGAGGAGTACAGCTGGACTCCTCAGCATCGCAGGAATCCTGTCACCACTGCCATGCATTTGGTGAAGACCCTGGGAGATAGGGAGACGCAGAAGGGCATGGCTCGGAACTCGTAAAGAAATCCCTCCGCTCTGAAGCGGAGGAATCTCTGATGGGATGGATGGATTGGGCCATGAAAGAACGTGTCCTGGAGGTCCAGTGACCAGAAATACATGCCTTGTTCTGGATGGCATTATGTGAGCCATAGTGACCATCCTGAAGGTCCGAGACCTTAGGAACTTGTTCAGGGCGTGCAGGTCGCGAATGGGGTGCCAGCCCCCTTCCGTTTTGGGACTAGGAAGTACCTGGACACAAACCTCTCGTCTGAAGGAGGATCCGCCACCTTTCTGATTACCTTTTTCAAAGAGCAGGGCAATGTTGGCCCGGCGGGCCAACAGCGAGGCTGCGGACTCCGTGGGCCGACGGCTCGAAAAGGCGGAACCTGCTCGAACTCCAGAGGCAGGCCTTTTCCTACCAACACCCAGCTGTCCATGGTGATAGCGGACCAGGCGAGGAAAGGAAGTGGCTGAGCCGTCCCCACCAAGGGGGAGTGGATTTAGGGTGGGCGGCACCTCAACCCACATCACACTGGAGCAGAGCTAGGAGGAAGAACCGGCGAGGACCTCCCGGGCCTTTACCTCCTTGCTTCCCTGTTGGAGAAGCAGTCGGCTTGGGATTGGGACGCGTAGCCCGAGCCTGCTGGTCCCCTGCTGGGCCGGTCGAGGAGCAGGGACCGAAGGACGAAAGGACTTCTGCTGCTAACAGTGGCCTTTGTACCTCTGGGCGGAGGTGACAGCGTCGAGAGTGGCACTGGACATTTCGATCTGCTGGAGGTGTCCCTCCACTCCAGGGCCGAAGAGGTCAGTCCCCCAAGAAAGGGACATCCGCCAACATGTGCTGGGTATACGCCGTGAAAGTGGATATCCTCACCCACGCCCTGCGTCGCATGGCCACTGCGGCCGCTACTGACCTGGCACAGGAAGAAAAAATTACTCACCATAGTAATGTTGTTTCTTCTAATGGAGTCTTGCTATATTATGACAACTGCAGTTTGTCCCACCATTAGAACTGCTCCGGAGGTGAAAGAGTTAACTCCATTCCATGAATGGAACTTGGAGCACGAGCTCTAAAGAGAAGCTCTGTCTGTAGTTTCAAACCTAAACTGTCAGATCTTTACGAGCAAAAACTCACTAAGGTCTGTGTGGAAGCTGTAACCTACACTAGCCAACTGGCTACCTAAATATTAACACCCACTGCTGGTCCCAACACCCAAGACTCAAGTCAGGGGACCAGAACTAATAGTATAATTTAACAATATGAGAGAAATATAAGGAAAAATGAAAACACCACACCCCAAACCCCAAGAAGGGGTGAAAACATGTATAAAAGGGCATAAAATAGTGCCTGACACTAGGCTGCCCACCCATACCCAAGTAGAAGTTCTGAGAGGGCAGGTTGGGAGAGTTATTATAGCAAGATTCCATTAGAAGAAACAACATTACTAAGGTGAGTAATTTTTCTTCAAACATGAAGTCTTGCTATATTATGACAATTGCAGACTATACAGCAGTACCTCCATGGAGGAGGGACAGAACCTACTTAGGATTAGGCTCTGAAGCACAGTTGTGCCAAACCGAGCATCTCTCCTAGCCTGGACATCCAGGGAGTAATGCTTGGTGAAAGTGTACTGCTTTTCCAAGTAGCAGCTTGACATAGCTCCAATATAGGGATGTCTCTGCAGCAGCTAGAGACGCGCTGTACCTCTGGTAGAATGAGCCCTCAAGCCAGAGGGGGATCTCTGCCCAGTTTCTGATAACAAAATTGGATACAAGAGACAATCCACCTGGCAATTGATCTCTTAGTGGCAGGTTTCCTTTCCCAACCTCACCATAAGTGAGAAAAGTTGGAGGATTCAAACCTGTGACCCTTGGTACGCTCTATATAGTAACTTAGGGCCCTCTTAACGTCTAAACTGTGCAATCTCCTCTCACCAGAAGAGAGAATGTTCAGTGAAAACACTGGAAGGGAGATAGATTGGTTAAGATGGAAATCTGAAACCACCTTAGGCAAAAACTTCCTGTTAGTCCTGAGGACTACCTTATTCCTGTGGAAAGAAATAAAGTCAGTTTCTACTGACAAGGCTTGCAACTCATTTATGCGTCTAGCAGAAGTGATAGCCACTAGGAAAACAGTTTTCCAAGTTAGATACTTAAGCTCTGCAGAAAACAGAGGTTCAAAAGGGGGTTGCATTAACTGGGCAATGCAAACATTAAGCCAGGCAGGGGCGGATCCTGAAAAGGTGGATTAGTATGAAGTAATCCCTTAAAAACTTGAAAATACAGGGTGAGCGGAAAGAGGATGGCTTTCCTGCTGAAACAAAAAGCAGAGACAGCTGCCAAAATGAACCCTTAGGGTAGCTGGTCTCAGGCCCAAAAGAATTAAGATGGACCATGTAGTCTAACACAATGGGCAAATCAGCAGATTCTGGGAAATATGTTTCCCAGAACACCAAATGGAGAACCTTTTCCACTTAGAATTATAAGTAGCTTCTAGTGGAAGGCTTCCTAGAAGCCTTAAGGATTTCAAGAACACCCTGGAGAGGTGAAGGTCAGCAAATTCTAACTCAAGAGCCAGGCCTTGAGGTTGAGGGATTTGAGGTCGGATACCAAACTCTCCCTGGGCTCAGGTTACAGGTTGTGATTCCTGGGGAGACACAGGGGAGATGGACTGTCAGGGACAGAAGGAGTGGGTACCAGGGCTGCCTGGCCAATCTGGGGCAATCAGAATCACCTGCAAGGCTGGGATCTGATTTTACTAACACCTTGAATAGGAGAGGGAAGGGGTAAAGCATAAAGAAACTTCCCTTCCTAATCCAGGAAGAAGGGCGTCCAGGGGACTGAGCCCAACACTGGGGCCCTGCAACAGAACAGTGGAAGTTGGTGATTGTCTGGGGCTGCAAAAGATCTATCTGAGGGTGCCCATCTGGCAAAGACTATCCCCAGTACTTGAGGGATCCAGAGACCATTCGTGATGGCCTCGAGAAAATCCTGCTGAGAGCATCTGCTAGGACATTGTCCTTTCCTGGAAGGGTGAACTGCTATGAGTGAAGTGTTCAGGGAATAGGCCAGAGACCACAACTCACTGCCCTCGGTGCACAAGGTCAAGACCGAGTGCCCCCTGCTTGTTGATGTACCACATTGTTGTGGTATTGTCTGTTCTGACTTGTACCACTTTGTTCTGGACAGAAGCAGAAAACACTTGAAGTGCTAAAAAGACAGCTCTGAGTTCCAGCAAATTGATGTGGAGCAGAGATTCCTGGGGACCACACTCCTGGAGGGAGAGGTTGCCCATGTGGGCTCCCCACCCCAGGAGGGAAGCATCCGTGAGGAGGGTCAAATGTGAGAAAGGGGAATGAAGGGGACCCCCAGTCTTAAATTGCTCTGATCCTGCCACCATTGGAGGGCCTGGATCAAGGTTCGGGTCACTGGGACCAACTTGGAAAGGGGGTCTTTTCTCTGAGACCAATAGGCTCTCAAGTGAAACTGAATGTCTCATCTGAAATCTTGTTCCCTGCACTACAGCTGTGGACGCAGCCATGTGCCCCAGGAGCTGCAAAAAGTGTCTTGCTGGGTGAGAGACCTGCAGAGTGAAGGAGGAGGCCAGAGCCACCAAGTTCCTTACCCTCTCTAAGGAAGAAAAGCTCTGGCCAGATTTGTGTCCAATTCTGAACCTATGAAGGTGAGTACCTGAACTGGTTCCAGAACCGACTCTGCAGTAGATTTAGCAGGAAGCCCAGGGAGGTGAGAAGCTGCTGGGACTTGCAAGTGAGATTTTACCTGTTCTGGGGACTGGCCTACAATGAGCCAGTCGCCTAGATAGGGAAAACAGCAATCCTTTGCCTCCTTAAGTGAGCCACTGCTACTGCCAGACATTTTGTGAATACCCTTGGGGCAGAGGTAAGGCAAGGGCATTGCTCTGAACTGGTAGTAACCTGAGGGCAGTTCGAATCTGAGGTACTTTCGTGGGAGCTTCTGATTAGGACGTGAAAATAGGCATCCTTGAGGTCCAGGGAAGCTAGCCAGTCCCCTGGCCTTAGAGAGGTAAAATCATTGCCAGAGTTACCATTCTGAACTTTGGTTTCAAAAGATATCTGATATTCAGATATCTGAGGTCTAAAATGGGCCGCCATTCTCCTGTCTTTTTTGGGGTAAGGAAGTATCTGGAGTACAGACCCTTGCCCTGGTGTAGGGGAGGAACCCTTTCTACCGCTCTGAGAGCTAACAGGGTTGAGACCTCTGCTTCTAGAGTAAAGGTCTCTAAAGAGCTTGCAGGTGGAAAAGACCCGATTCTCATCTTTGGGAACATTTTGAAGCTGAGAACCAGACCCTGGCTTACTACTTCCAGAACCCACTTGTCTGGAGTTAAAGACACCCAGTTCTGACTGAAGTAAGCCAACCTGCCCCCTACTGGTAAAGGAGAATCGGCCCTGGGCACCCCATCAGGGTGCCTGCTTGGCAGGTGCTTTAGGCTGAGGGGTGGGGGCAGGCCTGCCCACGCCTCGTCTGCCTCTGAAGAACCCCCTCTGACCATAAGCAGAGGAGGCCTGGGTTTGGTAAAAAGGCCTGTGGAAAGGCCTACCCCTACCCATGGGGGTGTGCCTCTGAGGAGTGGCTTGCCGCTCCTTGGCTTGGGCACTTATATAGGTAGTCCTATATTCATCCATCTTCTTCATATAATTCTCTGTCTGCTCCCCAAACAGAGAATTTCCCACCACAGGAAAATCCATAGCCTTAGTCTGGGTATCCTGTGACAAGCTAGTACACCTGAGCCAGGCCAACCTACAAAAAGCTACAGATGTGGTCATGACTCTAGAGGAAACATCATTAAATCCACAGCAGCATGAAACTGCACCTTAGAAGCCTCAATGCCATCGGACAGCCACCTGCTCCAGCTCACTAGCAAGCTGGCCAGGGGCTTGTTTGGCTAAATCCATAACAGTAACCCATCTAGATTTCTGATACCTTGCTACATAAGCCATATAATTTGCTTGTCTGAGTCCCAAGGACGCTGCCATGTACTGTTTTTTTGCCATGGTATCAATCTTCCTGGAATCCTTGTCAGGAGGATGTGAAGCCAGGGGAATATTAGCTTTATCACAGGCTGCAGCCTGAACTACCCCAACATGACTGCATTGCTGAGAAAGGAATTCTGTATCAGGACCTGACAGTGTGTACCTCCTGTCCATCTTTTTATCTAGAGGAGGCACAGAATCAGGAGTTAAGATTTTTATTGTTTGTTTCCTAAATGACTTATGCAAAGGAATAGACAATCTCCTAGACTCTGGTATATCCATCATTTCTACAAAATCAGGCTCCTCTTGCTCATCCACAGCTTCCTCCAAAGGAAGCTGGAGGGTTTCAGCAACTTTTTTGTAAAACATAAAATGAGAGGGGGACTCAGAAAACATAGGGGGAGATTCTAAAGGTCTGTCTGGGGAGATGTCCAGTTCAATGGGCACACCCAGACCCTCCAAGTCACATTCATATTGTTCATAATCATCCTCCCCCTCCTCTGGTTCATAAAACTCCTCAAAATCATATTCCTGAACCGATGGAACCGACCTTTTACAAGATAGTGGCGGTTCGGACGGAACCGGAGAAAGTGACTGGACAATCTGAATAGCTCTTGCTATCTCTGCAGCAGTTGGAGTAAGAATTTTGGGCTCCAAACCTGCTGACTTTCTTGTTCTCTTTACTGGAACTGGTTCATCCGAGCCAGCTTTTCGTTTGCCCGAGGAAGTCTCGCCCTGGTCAGAGGGCACTCCCTCCGGTTAGACTGGCACCGAACCGGGCTGGCCATCCGGGTCAGAGGACTTTTTGGCCTCTCGTTCCCCGAGCCTGCCCAATATCTTTTCCAGGGTGGCTGCAGGGAAATTCTTACAAATCTGGCAGTCTGAATGGAGGTGGTCAAACCCCAGACAATAAGCACATGTGGTGTGTGGGTCAGCCTTGGCAAAGACTTCCCCACAGACATCACAGTGTTGAAACCCAGTGGGCCCGGTTTTTCTTTTGGGTTTCTCAGACATAATGCCAGCCTAACCAGAAAAACTTGCCCTTTAAGCGGCAGAGCAGACAAGACACCTTATTGGTTCCTAACCGTGTACAGGTATTAAAAACCGTAATGAAATCCATTTTTTTTTTTTTGAACCGATAAGAACTGGGAACCGCACTCTAAAACCCTTCAATTCAAGTTTTAAAACAAGCTGATCGGTTCAAAACCGAACCGATAACATTTACAAGTTCCACACAGAAAATAAACTTAAATTACTTACGATACCACAGACAGAGCTTGAACCGAACGGTTTTGCGGTTAAAATAATAATATTCTCGGTTGATTTGAACCGAGAAAACACTGCTTAAACTGAGAAATGAACCGAGCAGTAGGAGAAATCTCCGGAGCGACTGTTCAGTGAGGCGGAGTAAAGAATCTGACAGTTTAGGTTTGAAACTACACAGACAGAGCTTCTCTTTAGAGCTCGTGCTCCAAGTTCCATTCATGGAATGGAGTTAACTTTCACCCCCGGAGCAGTTCTAATGGTGGGACAAACTGCAATTGTCATAATATAGCAAGACTTCGTGTTGTTTGAAATCACCTATGTCCAGAGCAGTCTGGAGCTGCTGCTTTGCCACTGCCCTGGTCCCGCACCTGGCAGACCGTGGTCCGCAGGTCAGGTGGGAGATGAGGAAAGTACAATTACGTAAGAACTTACCGTAACAGTAGATCTTCGAGAACAGCTCTTGCAGCAGGTCACATCATTAGGACTAAAGCTGGCAGGCGACAGGACCCCAAGGAAATCTAGCTAGCAGTCTTCAGCGGGGACCGCCTCCGGTCCAGCTCCTGACATCCGATGTAGTACATAAGGAGGTGGTCCCGCCAGATTCCCCAGTACTCTACCGGAGACTCCCGCCGCAGGATGACATCAGAAGGAGACCAAGGATCCTCAGAAGAAAATGGAGAAAGAGCGTTAGCTCCTATAAAGGCCTGGTAGGCCATACCTCCTCCAAGGGGGAATGGTGGGTGAGAAGGTACCTGCTGCAAGAGCTGTTCTCGAAGATCTACTGTTATGGTAAGTTCTTACGTAACTGTACTATCTTGCTTCGAGATATAGCTCCTGCAGCAGGTTACACCATTAGGACCGATTCTCAAGCAATAGCGCCTCTAAGCATTCTGGGAGGAGGCAAATATGAGAGATCTTGAGCAAGTCCTGACTCTAGGACAGGAGACCCTGTATAACGGCAAGGCGGAAACCGGCTCTCCGCTGTGATGTAATATCCAGGCTACAGTGCCTAATAAATGTGTGCACTGAGCTCCAAGCGGCTGCAGCACAAATGGCCGAGGTGGAGATATTGCGCAGTGCTGCAAAGGAGGTAGCCACCCCCCTTGTCGAGTGGCCCCGGACTGTACCTAGAAGGAGATTCTGTTTATTGTTGTAACAAAAGGAAATACACAGGACAAGACAGGAAGAAAGGGTCTGCTTTGAGACTGGTTGGCCCAGCATCTTCTCAGCGAAGGATACAATTAGCTGCTCCGACGTGCGAAGCTGTTTAGTTCTGTTCAGGTAGTACCTTAAGGAGCGGTGAACATCCAGGGTGTGAAGCAATGCCTCTCCTCTATTAGAGTACCTGGGAAAATGCACAGGCAGATCGATGTCCTGGTTAAGAGAAAGGGCAGAGACCACCTTAGGCAGGAATTCTGGATTCATCCTCAGAGACACTGTCCTGGTGGAAAATGAAATAAGGCTCCTTACACATGAGCATGAAGCTCGGAAATTCTCCTTGCAGACATGACAGCAACTAAAAGTAACGTTTTCCACGACAGAAAACGCAGCTCGCAATCTGTGGCAGTTTCAAAGGGAGGGGGAGTGTGGATGTTCCAGGACAAAGAGCAAGTCCCAAGGAGGGACGGGATCCTTGATGGGTGGCCTAAGGTATAAACACCCCTCTCAGGAAGTCTCGAGAGGCATCTAGCTGTGCCACTGTGCGCTGAACTACTGGGAAGTGGTAGGCCGAAATCGCGCAGAGGTGAACTTTAATAGAGGAGTAGGCGACACCCGAGTGGAAGAGGGAAAGATTACAGTTACGTAAGAACTTACCGTAACAGTAGATCTTAGAGAACAGCTCTTGCAGCAGGTTACACCATAGGAACCGAAGCCGGCAGGCGTCAGGACCCAACGGAAAATTCTAACTAGCTATCTTCAGCGGAACCCCGACATTGGTCCCGCCCCCCCAACGGCCAGGCGTAGTACATAAGGGGGCAGTCCCGCCAGAATCCCCAGTTCTCCCGCCGGAGACTTTCGGCCGCAGGATGACATCAGAAAGGGAGACAGAGGATCCACCGTCAGAAGACAATAAGGGAATAAATCCCTGTTAGAAAAAGCTTAAGCCATGCCTCCTCCAAGGGGGAAGGTACCTGCAGCAAGAGCGGTTCTCGAAGATCTACTGTTACGGTAAGTTCTTACGTATCTGTACTATCTTACTTCGAGATACAGCTCTTGCAGCAGGTTACACCATTAGGACTGATTCCCAAGCAATAGCGCTTGTAAACGCTCAGGGAGGAGGAAATTCAAGAGAATGTTCCAGGCCCCAAATCTAGGACAGGAGACCCTGCAGCACTGCCAGGCCGAAGCCTGCTCTTTGCCTTGAAGCAATGTCCAGGCTATAATGCCTGATAAAGGTATGAACAGAACTCCAAGTGGCAGCAGCACAAATAGCAGAGGTGGAGAAGTTCCGAAGAGCTGCAAAGGAAGTGGCCACACCCCTAGTGGAATGCCCCCAGACTGCTCCAGGGAGGGGCTTTCTTTTGATATCATAACAGTATGATATGCACTGGACAAGCCAGCGAGACAGGGACCGTTTGGAAACAGGACGGCCCATCATCCTTTCAGAAAAGGAAACGAAGAGTTGCTCCAAAGAACAAAGCTGCTTAGTTCTGCTCAGGTAGTATCTTAAGCTGCGGTGAACATCCAAGGTGTGAAGCATCGCCTCTCCTCTGTTGGAATAATTAGGAAAATAAACCGGTAGGTCAATATCCTGATTGAGAGTGAGTGTGGAGACCACCTTAGGCAAGAATTTGGGATTCGACCTCAGGGAAACTCTGTCCCTGTGGAAAACTAAATAAGGCTCTTTGCACATGAGAGCCTGAAGCTCAGAAACTCTTCTCACTGACGTGACAGCAACTAAAAATAACGTTTTCCACGAAAGAAAACGCAGCTCGCAATCCGCGGCAGGTTCAAAGGGGGGGGAGCGTGAGTTGCTCCAGAATAAAGAGCAAATCCCATGGAGGCACCGGGTTCTTAATGGGCGGCCTAAGGTGCAACACCCCTCTCAAAAATTCATGGCAGGCGTCTAGCTGTGCCACTGTGCGCTGACCTACGGGGATGTGAAAGGCTGAAATGGCACAGAGGTGCACTTTAATAGAGGAGTAGGCGAGGCCCAAACGAAAAAGGGAAAGCAGGTAGTCCAAAACCTCTTGCTGGACAACCTAAAGGGGAAAAACCGCGTGCTTGCGACCATTAACAGAAGCGGCACCATTTCATGGCATACATTGCATGCGTTGCCGGCTTTCTGGCTGCAGCAAGAACATCCGCAACCTCTTGCGAAACCCCGTGACGCAGGATGGCTATGTCTCTAGGAGCCATACATGCAGGTTCAGAGAGCTTAAGTCCGGATGGACCAGTGAACCTTTCTCCTGAGACAATAGGTGGGAGGTGAATGGCAACGGGAGCGGAGGTTCCCGGGACAGCTGAATTAGCAAGGGGAACCAGATCTTTCTGGGCCACTAGGACCATTGATGCATGCTCCCTGCGCAGTTTGAGAACTCCTCTCTGGATCAACGGGAAGGGAGGGAAAGCGTAGAGGAATCTGTCCGCCCAGGAGAGGGACAACGCGTCTCGCCAGAAAACACCAGGCCCTGGATCTAGCGAGCAAAAATTGGGCAGTTTTGCGTTGGATGGGGAGGCGAACAAGTCCAAATCTGGAGTTCCCCATCGAAGAAACATCCTCTGCTACCTCTTGAAGTAGTTCCCACTCGTGGACTCTGGCCTTGGAGCGACTCAGACTGTCTGCAATTGTGTTGTCCACCCCGGGGACATGTACTGTGATCAGGTTCGCGCCGTGTCCGATTACCCAATCCCACACACTCATGGCTTCCCTGCAAAGGGGATAAGAGTGTGTGCCTCCTTGTTTGTTGAGGTAATACATCACCGCCGTTTTGTCTATCTGAAGCAGGAAAGTGCTCGGCGGGATTTCTGACTGAAATGCCTGCAGGGCATAAAGGACCGTCCTCATCTCAAGGATGTTGATATGAAGATGGGCTTACAAAGGCGTCCACGTACCCTGAGACTTCACCCTGTCCAGGTGTGCACCCCATCCTAGACCTGAGGAGTCTGTAGTGAGGATTACCTCCGGGGACGGCGCTACAAACGAGACACCCACAGAGTGTCCCTGGGTCTAGCCACCACTGCCAGTCTCGAATCGCGGTGTTAGTGATTCGGACCGGATGCTGAAAGTGGTCTTGCCTTTGGTCCCATTGCACCTTGAGCATCCACTGAGTTACCCGCATGTGGAGCCTTGCGAAAGGGACAGTAGGAATGGCTGCAGCCAAGTGTCCGAGCAGTAGAAGGACCGACCTGGCTGGGGCAGTCTTGATCGACGAAAGCTCCCTGATGAGGGATCTGATGCGCTCCGCTCTGTCGTCTGGAAGAAATGCTCTTCCCTGAACCGTGTCCAGTACTGCTCCTATGAACTGCAGCTTCTGCGACGGTACCAGGAGAGACCTCGAGGTTGATTAGGATACCTAGAGAGCGAAACACGTCCTGGGTGTCCTGGATCACCCGTAATAACGCCTCTCTGGAGGCGGCCATGAGAAGCCAATCGTCCAGGTACGGGAACACATAATGGCCCTGTCTCCTCCGAGACGCCGCCACGACTGCCATGCATTTGGTAAAGACCCTGGGTGCCAATGACAGCCCGAAAGGAAGAGCTCGGAACGGAAAGTGATGGCCGAGGAACTCGAAGCGCAGGAACCTCTTGTGCGCTTGAGCTATGGGGATGTGCAGGTAAGCGTCCTGCATATCTAGAGACGCTAAAAAGGCGTCCTGCTTCAGCATGGGGATAAGACCCGGAAGGGTCACCATGCGAAATCTTTTGCAGACAGACAAATTGAGGTCACTGAGGTCCAAAATTGGACGGAGGTCCCCTGTTTTCTTTGGAACCAGGAAGAAGTGAGAAAAGTACCCATGTTCTCTCTGGTTCTCTGGGACGTACTCTATCGCTCCCTTTTGCAGGAGCGTGAGTACTTCTTGTCTGATCAATAACTTGTGCTGACCCGGGTACCAGGAGAGCAAAGGAGGCCTCGAGGGTGGCTTTCCCGGGAATTCTATAAAGTGGCCTCTTGCGACCAACTGTGGACCCCACCTGTCTGTGGATATAGTCTGCCATCCTGGCAGGAAATTCGCAATGCAACCCCCGACCATGATGTCCCGTTGATCCTGAGGGGAGGGGGCCGGGAAGGAGTCAGGCTGTGGCGGCTGAGGGTCCCGCTGGCTGGACCGGCTTAGGAGTGCGCTGGCCTCGGCCTGCAAGTAGTTTCCCCTGGGCTCTGCGAAAACTGGAGCCCCTCTGTTGTGGAACGGAGCGGGACTGCTGTCTCTGCGTCCGTCCACGAAATCTGCTTTGGTTCCTACGAAAGGAACTAAGCTTGGGTCGGTACATGGCCTGGACTGACCTCGCCGCCTTCCCGGCCTCTTGGAGTCTGGTAATGATCTAATCAGGGGGTTTACCAAACAGAACTTCTCACTCGAATGGAGCGTCCAGGATGTTTTTCTGGACGTCCGGGGTAAAACCGGCGACACGAAGCCAAGAGTGTCTCCGGAGGCACACGACTGAAGCTGCTGCTCTGGCAGAGGAGTCCGCAGTCTCGTATGCGGCTCGTAGTACTTGGGTTCCCACGTCCGAACCCGTACAGAGCAGCTGAAGCATCTCCTCCTTCTGCTCACCTTCCGGCAGTTTCTCAGCGCTTCCAGACCCTGTTCCCACAGGGCATTTTGGAATGCACCATGTGGGTTAAATAATTCAAGGATCTGATGGCGCATGTAGCGGAAGCATACGTGCTCTGACCCATGGAGTCCAACTGCTTGGACTCTGGGTCAGGTGGCAGGGTGCTCAGATGTTGCGGTCTCTGGGACCGGTCATGAGAGGCTGTGATGACCAGAGAATCGGCCTGAGGGTGCTGAGCCAAGTACTGGTCTTCTCTTGGAGCCTTGTACAGGCGGTCAGCCTTCTTCGGCATCGCCGGGAAGCGAATGTGAGCTTCCCACTCTGCCTTGGTGGCGTCCACAGAATGTGTCCACCAAAGTGCTACCACCACAGGCTTGGGGTCCTTCTGCCGAAGATACTGCAGCGCAGCCTTTAGGGTCTAACTCTTCATCCCATCCCATGTTCTCCTGGATGTGTCTCATAATATCCGAGAACGAAGGGTCATCCGGAGGAGACTTCGGTAGCTCACGTGGGTTCGGTGAAGGGATGGAGAGGGGAGATGGGGATCTTGATGACGAGAAGTCCGATCCCGTGTCCTCCGTCGAAGGCGAGCGGCATAGTCATCTGGGTCTCTTGGGACTGGGTGACCCAGAAGAGGATCTGGACGGAGGTTTCCTTTCTCATCTCCCCCTTGGAGGGGTCCTAGGCTCCCGGGGAGGAGGTAACCGGCCTGCAGACCCAGATGGAGAAGGGGGAGCAGGAACCGGAGGGACAACCGGTGTAGGAGGAGGAGGAGGAAGCGGAGGTGGCATGGGAACCATGTCCTTTTTTACGGTATCCCACCAGAAAGTGAACAGCTCCTTCACCTCTGAAAAGGAAAATCCCGACGACGGCCCCGCAGGGGGCTCGGGTGTAGGCGAAGGTGCCCTGGGAGTTTCAACAGGACCGGGGTCACCAGTCTGGTCTTCGGGCTGAGTTAACTCTTCCTCAGTGATGGTCTCCTGACAGACGTCGGTCGGAGGCGTCGGGGTCCTCTTCTCAGTAGGAGCGGGCGCCGGTCCCCCTACCGGCGTCCGATGATGAGAATGCCTGGCCGGCGACGGTCTCTTGGCTGACGACGGCTCTGGGGATCTATGGCGAGAGGCCGACGACGGATGAACCGGCGTCTGGTCCCGCGGCTTTTTGAGCGAGGTAAGCTCCTTGGTCTTCCTGTGGAGCGGAGGGAGGGAGGCAGACTTGACGTCTGGTTCAAGATGGCAGGAACCCGACCTATGGTGATGGTGGCGATCCCCCGACTTAACCAGGGCCTTGGAGGACGAGGAAGGCCTGGGAGTCTTGGCCTGAGAAGAGGCAGAAGATTTGCTCACCGCATCGGGGGGAGGCTGAGAGCTGGCCCGGGATGTAGAGCGGTCGGACCTGGAGCCAGAGCTGCGGGAATCAGAGGCCCTAGACGGGGACCTGGAAGGGGCCTTCTCCTTATGCTTCTCGGTATGCTTACGGGCCTTCTGCGAAGAATCCCCCTTAGAAGTCAGGGTCATAAGGCACTCTAACAAAAAAGCCTCGGATCCGGGTTCTGCTATTGAAGCCCTGGCAAAAGGAGCAGGACCGGGTGTCGTGGTCTGGGCCCAGGCACAGGACACAGGCCAAGTGCGGATCCTTAAATGGGATCTGCTTCCCACAGGCGCACTTCGAGGAGTGACCGGAGGTCAGAGAGGACATCAGAAAAGACTGGATCCAAAGAACGAATTTCCCGTAGGAAAACACTTAACTACGCGTCTCACGCTAGAAAACGAACCGAAGGGTCAAGACATGCAAGTCGACGGCGGGAAAGAACTGGGGATTCTGGTGGGACCGCCCCCTTATGTACTACGCCTGACGTCGGGGCCGGGAGGCTATTCCCGCTGAAGACAGCTAGCAAGAATTTTTCCATGGGGTCCTGACGCCTGCCGGCTTCGGTCCTAATGGTGTAACCTACTGCAAGAGCTGTATCTCGAAGTAAGATCAGGTATTCCAGAACCAATTTCACTGGTCATTTTAAAGGGGAGAGGCCGCATGCCTGCGACCACAAGCAAAATCGGCGCCATTTCATGGCATACGTCACATGCGTCGCCTGCTTTCTGGCTGCGGAAAGAACTTCCGCCACCTCTTGCGAGACCCCGTGTCGCATAATGGCTATGTCTCGAGGAGCCAGGCATGCAGGTTCAGTGAGCATAAGTCCAGGTGGATTAGTGAACCCCCATCTTGAGACAATAGATGGGAGCTGAAAGGCAATGGAACTGGAGGTTCCCTGGACAATTGCATCAGCATGGGGAACCAGATCTGCCTGGGCCAGAAAGGCGCTACCAGGTCGCTGTTGTATGCTCCCTGCACAGTTTGAGAAGGACTCTCTGGATCAACGGGAAGGGAGGGAAAGCGTAGAGGAATCTGTCAGCCCAGGAGAGGGACAACGCGTCTCGCCAGAAAACACCAGGCCCTGGATCTAGCGAGCAAAAATTGGGCAGTTTTGCGTTGGATGGGGAAGCGAACAAGTCCAACTCGAGTGCCCCATCGAAGAAACAGATTCTCTACCTCCTGATGAAGTTCCCATTCGTGAACTCTGGCCTGGGAATGACTCAGACCGTCTGCGATTGTGTTGTCCACTCCGGGAACGTGAACTGCAATCAGGCTCGCGCCGTGTCAGATTACCCAATCCCACACTCTCATAGCTTCCCTGCAAAGGGGGTAAGAGTGTGCACCTCCCTGTTTGTTGAGGTAATACATCACCGTTGTATTGTCTGTCTGAAGCAGAAGAGTACTCGACGGGATTTCTGACTGAAAGGCCTGCAGGGCGTAAAGTACCGCCCTCATCTCC
Organism: Neoceratodus forsteri; assembly: GCA_016271365.2. Lineage (NCBI taxonomy): Eukaryota > Metazoa > Chordata > Ceratodontiformes > Ceratodontidae > Neoceratodus > Neoceratodus forsteri. Next base: position 88,553,918 of record JADMNL010000028.1, read on the forward strand.
AGGACGCTGATGTGGAGGTGGGCGTCCTGAGGGGTCCATGTTCCCTGGGATCTTACCCCATTCAGGTGCGCTCCCCACCCCAGACCTGAGGAATCTGTGGAGAGGACTGCCTTTGGGGACGGTGCTGTAAACGGGACCCCCGCAGAGAGTGTCCCTGGGCCTAGCCAGTTCGTGATTCTGACTGGATGCTGCATGTGGTCTTGCCTTTGGTCCCACTGCAACTTGAGCATCCACTGAGTTACCCACATGTGGAGCCTTGCCAAAGGGACGGTTGGAATGGCCGCAGCCATGTGTCCGATCAAGCGAAGGATGAATCTGGCGAGGACAGTCTTCTTAGCCGAGAGATCCCTGATAAGGGATCTGATGCATTTCTCTTGCCGGGGAGAAAAGGCTTTCCCTTGGTCGGTGTCCAGAACTGCGCCTATGAACTGCAGCTTCTGGGACGGTACGAGGAGAGACTTCTCATAGTTGATAAGAATGCCCAGAGACTGGAACAGATCCTGGGTGCTCTGAATAGCCAGTAACAGTGCCTCTTTGGAGGTGGCCATGAGAAGCCAATCGTCCAGGTACGGGAACATGTAGTGGCCCCGTCTTCTTAGAGGCAGCTCCACGACTGCCATACACTTAGTAAAGACCTGGGGCTGATAACAGTCCGAATGGAAGAGCCGGGAAGCGAAAGTGGTGGCCGAGAAACGAAGCGCAGGAACCTCCTGTGTGCTTCAGCAACTGGGATGTGCAGGTAGGCTTCCTGCATGTCTAGGGACGCTAAGGCGGCGTCCTTTTTCAGCATGGGAATAAGCCCTTGGAGAGTCACCATGCGAAAACGTTTGCAGGCGACCGACATGTTGAGGTCGCTGAGGTCCAGAATGACAGTTTTCTTCGGAACCAGAAAGAAGTGGGAATAGTATCAGGATCCTTTCTGGTTCTCTGGGACGTACTCTACTGCTCCCTCTTGCAGGAGTGCGAGTACCTCTTGCCTGATGAGTGATCTGTGCTGACCCTAGTAACGGGAGAGCAGAGGAGGCCTTGTGGGTGGCTTGTCCATGAATTCTATAAAGTGGCCTTTTTTGACCAACTGAGGAACCCACCTGTCGGTGGTGATGGACTGCCACCCTGGCAGGTGGTCCGCGATGCGACCCCGACCTTGGTGTTCCGTTGATCCTGAGGGGCGGGGGCCGGGAAGGAGTCATGCTGTGGCGGCTGAGGGTCCTGCGGGCTGGGCCGACTTTGCAGGGCGTTGGCCCACGGATGACTTCCCCTGGGCTCTGCGGGAGAAGAAGCCCCTCTGTTGCAGACTGGCCCGGGACTGCTGTCTCTGCATCCGGCCTCAAAGACGGCTTTGGTTCCTATGAAAGGAACTAAGCTTGGGTCTGTACATGGCCTGGACAGACCTCACCGCCTTCCCAGCCTCTTGAAGTTTGTTGAGGACCTTCTCAGAGGGCTCACCAAAAAGAACTTCTCCATGAAACGAGGCGTCCAGGATGTTCTTCTGGACATCTGGGGTAAATCCGGAGACATGGAGCCAAGAAAGTCTTCGGAGGCATATGCCTGAGACTGCCGCTCTGGCCGAGATGTCCGCGGAATTGTACGCGGCTCGCAGCACCTGGGATCCCACGTCCAAACCCATGCGAAGGAGTTGTAGCAACTCCTCTTTCTGGATCTTTTCCGCCAGATCTAGTCCCTGCTCCCATAAGGCTTTCTGAAACTGTACCATGTGGGTTAAGTAGCTGAGGAACCTGATGGCGCAGGTAGCAGATGCATACGTGCGCCTGTCCATAGCGTCCAGCTGCTTGGACTCTGGGTCTGGTGGCAGGGTGCTCAAATGTTGCGGCCTCTAGGACCGGTCATGAGAGGCTGTAATGACCAGAGAATCGGCCAGAGGATGTGATGCCAAGTACTGGTCCTCCCTAGGGGCCTTGTACAGGCGGTCAGTCTTTGGCATCGCCGGGAGCGAGTGTAGACGTTTCCACGCTGCCTTGGCGACGTCCACAAAGGTGTCCATCAAAGGTGGCACCACCGCAGGCTTTGGATCATTTTGCTGAAGATATCTGGCAAGGTGTAGTCTCTCGGGGTCGAGTTCTTCTGCGTCCCAGCCCATGTTCTCCTGGATATGTCCCAATTTCCGAGAACAATGGGTCATCCGGAGGAGATCTTAGGAGCTCACGTGGGTCCGGAGAAGGGATGCTGATTGGAGAGGTGGATCTGGATCCATACAAGAAGTCCAATCCCATGTCCTCCGAAGGCGAATGGCGGCGTCTTCTGGGTCTCTTGGGGCTCGGTGACCCTGAAGAGGATCTGGACGGAGTTCGCCTCTTGTCTGGTCTACCCTTAGGAGGATCCACAGGCTCCTGAGGGGAAGGTACTCGGCCTGCAGCCCCGGATGGAGTAGGGGGCGCAGGGGCCGGTGGAGTCGCAGGTGGAGTAGGAGGAAGAGGAGGAGGTGTGGGAACCATATCCTTTATGGTATCCCACCAGTAGGTGAACAGCTCCTTAACCTCGTAAAAGCTAAGGCCCGATGATGGACCGGGCACCGATAGTCGTCGGGTTCCAGCGTCGGCTCCCCAGGGGCCTCGGGTACTGGGGAGGGTTCCCTGGGGGTGCGACAGGACCGGGTTCGCCCATCTGGTCCTCGGGCTGGGTCAGCTCCTTCTCCGTCAGCGTCTTCTGGCCGACGTCGGTAGGAGGCGCAGGGTTCTCCTCTATAGGGGCGGGCGTCGGTCCCCCGGCCAGCGTCTGTGGTGGCGAAGGCCTAACCTGCGACGGGTGTCTGGTGGTTGTCGGCTCTCTAGACCGATGGTGCTTGGCCGACGTCTGATCTGACGTCCTCTTGAGTGAAATCAGCTCTTTGGTCTTCCGCTGGGGAGGAGGAGGCAAGGAGACTGACTGGACGTTGGGATCCGGATGACGGGAACCGGACTTGTGGTGGTGGTGGCGGTCCCCTGACCTCGGCAGGGCCTTGGAAGCCGAAGAATAAGAGGGCCTGGAGGTCTTTGCCTGAAGGAGAGGAAGAACCTGAAGGAGTCTTCACTGTTACAGGGAGAGGCTGACAGCGGGCCCGGGAAGGGGAGCGGACGGACCGGGAGCCGGAGCTACGGGAGTCAGAGGCCCTAGAAGGGGACTTTGATCTCACCCTCTCCCTATGCTTCTCAAGCGGTCGCCAGGCTTTTTCAGACGATTCCCCCTTGGAAGCTGAATAAATGGCCTTAACCTTTTCCTCTAGCAGGAACGCCTGCAGGGCCTTCTGGAGACGGATCCGGGTCCCGCTATTAAATCCCTGGCAGAAGGTACAGGGCCGGGTGTCGTGATCTGGGCCTAGGCACCGGGGCCTTGGGCGGAATCTTGGATCTTCCAAGCAGGATTTGCTTCCCACATGAGCGCACTTCGACGGATGGCCTTCCACAGAGGTTGGAAAGGACATCAGAATGCAATTTTGAAGAGAAAAACTTTTTCAAACGGAAGAACTTAACCAGGAGTCGTGCGCTAGAAACGAACCGAAGGGTTGAGACATGCAAGTCGACGGCGGGAAAGAACTGGGGAATCTGGCCGGAACGCCTCCTTATGTACTACTTCTGACGTCGGGGACGGGACTGACGGAGGCGGTCCCCGCTGAAGACTGCTAGCTAGAAGATTTCCATGGGGTCCCGGCGCCTGCCGGCTTCAGTCCTAATGGTGTAACCTGCTACAAGAGCTGCATCTTGAAGTAAGATCGCCCTCATCCAGGGAGCCCATGAGGGCGTGGGAGAAGTGTGCCATCAGTACAGCCGAGCTGGCCTGTCTGAGGCCGAGGGAGAACGCAGGGTACACCATGAACCCAGCAAAGTCCAACTTTTGGATTCTTTGTTGGGAGCTATCACATCCCAGCATTACAGGCAGCTGGAAAATGCTATCGGTGACTAACCCTCCGTAGAGGGGTGTTCCGAGAAACCGGGCAAAGAGCCGGTAGGGACAGCATACATCCTGGCCGAAGGCGCTGGACAGGAAGCAGGCTGCTGCCAAAGCTCCAAGGCTGGGCTGAAAATGGCCTCAGACACCGGAAAGGCTTCCGTAGGAGAATCCCCTCTGTCCAGAATCTCCGAGAGGGGATACTTGGCCAGTTTGGACACGGGCTCGAGCTGCATCCCGGTGGACTCCGAGATGAGTCGAAACAGACCCAAGAAGGACGATGGGCTATCATCCACTGACTGGTCCCCAGAGGACTCCAGATTGCACTGCCTGGAGAACAGGGAGGAATCGTCGGATTCCGAAGAGTCTGCGAAGAGCTGCCTCGGCCCTGAGCAAACCTCCACCTGCCGAGGACGGTCGAGTGTGAGAGTGACAGACAACCTGTGGGGCAGGCCATGACCCGACCGAGAACTCTTGGTCGGGGCCCCCGACTTAGGTTGAGGAGGCAGAGGTTCCACCACAATCGGTGGACCAGCTGGTTTTGGCTTAGCAACTGGCCCTGGGGCGGGCAACTTGACTGGAATGAGTGGTTGCTTCAGCTGTTCCAGCGGCAGCCATTTGATGGCCGGGATCGGCTTAGGCCCGGATAACAGCAACTGCTGCCACATTAAATCCTCGTAGCGCCGGCGCAACTTACGTCGAAGCCTCTCCCAACCCGAGGAGGAGGATGAGGAAGAGCGGCGTGGCCGCTTACTTTGGTAACGAGACCAAGACCGCCGATGATGGCGGGAATGGCTGGACCAAGAAGAGGTCCGAGACCGAGACCCCCTGGGGGACCGAGGATGGGTCTGGGAAGGGGCGGGGGATACCCGCTCTTCCCTCGGCTCGGGAACTTTAACCGGGGACTGCGGTCCCGCAGGAGCAGGTGGGATCCTCGGTATCCACTGGTGAAGTAGGGTTGTCTGCTTCTCCAGTCAACAGCTCGTCTAACAGATCAAGAAAAATCTCGACTTAAATGCGATGGAGTCCCAACAGGCTGGCCTGGCCGAGAACACCGTGAAAACTGCCGGGGAGGGGCCTCTCCCTTGACACCGGCAGCAAGACTTACCTTCGACTCTTTCTTGGGCCGAGAAGAATGTCCCGAAGGCCCTCTCCCTTCGTGAAAGGGACCGACAAAGCTCCTTGAATGAAGCTGTATACGAGGAACTTGGAGGCGGGATAAATGCAGCCGAAAAAGATGCGGCAGGTCGCCTCCTCCTCGTGGGATCATCTGCTCGACTGCTCAGCCCGAACCAGCCGCCCAGCGGACACCGTAACGAACCTCTTTGGATTTTACATGAAAGCGTTTCTGGGGCACCAGCGCTTCAAGCGGGTAGCCTTGATCGTCAGAACATTGGCGAAAAGGAACAGTACAACTTCATAAGCCTGCGGGTCGTGACCAGGCCTAAGCAGTAGGCGCGTGGAGTGCGGATCCGTCCTGGACATCTTCTGCCCGCTGGGGCACCTCCGAAAGCCGGGAACAGATTTGTCCATCGCAGCCGTGAGGGAAAAAGACCGAAGTTTGGAAAACTTCAAAATCAATTTCGGGCAAACCGAAGAATTAAGATCCAGTCTCAAACGCAGAGTGCTAAGGAGGGAACCTGAGCTTCCAAGCGGTAAGGAAGTTCTGGCGTCATGGGACGGAGCAGAGAGTTTTACCACCCGGGTGGGTGGGAGGAGCCAGCTTGAAGACCTTCCGGCAAGAATTAAAGCAGCAAGGATACCTGCCAGACAGTGTGGATAAACAACATATCCACGTCCCTAGAAAAACGGATTTCCAAGTGAGAAACTTGAGTTCTGAAGTAAACATAGGTTCGAAAGGAGACTGCATAAGCTGACCTATACATATGTTCATGTCCCATGCAGGAGCAGGTTCCCCATGTGGGGGATGAAGATGCAACAACCCCTTGAAAAACTTTTTGAAAACTGGGTGTGCAGCCAGAGAAGATGCCTTCCCTGCTGAAAGATAAACAGAGACAGCAGAAAGGTGTACCTTCAGGGTAGATGGCTGTAAATGCAGAGAGTGGAGGTGGACCAGATAGTCTAGAAGCTGCGGTACTGCAGCTTGCTGTGGAACCAAATCTTTCTAAGCACACCAGATGGAAAATCTTTTCCATTTGGAGGAATACGTTTTTCTGGTAGCAGGCTTTCTGGCACCTTTCAGAATATCCAGGACAGATTAAGACAGTTGTAAATCTACATATTCTAGATCTTCAAGAGCCAAGCCCTGAGGTGAAGGGAGTGAAGATTGGGTTACATTATCCAGCCCTGAGAGGATGTCAGCAAGTTGTACCTCCTGGGTAGAGAAATCAGTTTGGTCACTGACAGTGACAACAGCATCGAGTACTATGGCTGTCTGGCCCAGTCTGGGGCTATGTGAATCACTGTGGCAGACTAAGACCTCGACTTGACCAAGACTCTGGCTATCAGGGAAAAGGGAGGAAAACCATAAAGGAACCTGTTTGACCAGTCCAGAAGGACAGTATCCAGTGGCATTGAGACCTGGAGTGGAGGCCTGCAACCATACAGAGGTAACTGGTGATTGTCTGGGGCTGCAAATAGATCTCTGGAACCCCCCCACCTCCTGAATATTGAAAGGACGACCTGCTTGTTCAAGGTCCATTCGTGATGGCTCTGGCTGATTCTGCTGACAGCATCTGCCAGTACATTGTCCTTGCCTGGCAAGTGAACTGCTAACATGTTGGGAGAATATGCCAGCTTCCAAATCTTCATGGATTCCGTGCAAAGCAGGGAGGATCTTGCTCCCCCGTTTGTTGATGTAGTACATGGTGGTGGTGTTATCTGTCCTGATCTGTACCATCTTGCCCTGTAGGAGACTGGCAAACTCCTAAATAGCCAGGAGCACTGCTCTGAGCTCCAGAAGATCGATGTGCAAGAGACTCCTGAGGGAGCCACATACCATGTGCTGTGTGATCCCCCAGGTGGGCACCCCAGCCCAGGAGAGAAGCATCCATAGTCAGCACCAGACAGGGTACCTAAGGAAGAAAAGAACCCCCCACTCTGAGGTTGTCCATCTCCTGCCACTACCAAAGAGCAAATAGAAGGGTGGGAGACACTGGAATCAGTTTGGACAGACCATTCTTTTTCTGAGACCAGAAGGATCTGAGGTGGAACTGAATATTCCTCATCTGGAACCTGGCTCCTAGGACCACAGCTGTGGTGAAGGCCATGTGTCCTAGGAGCTGTAGGAAGTACCTTGCCGGATAAGGAACTCGAACCTGAAAGGATTTTGCCAGTTCTATGAGAGTCTGAGCCCTTGCAATGGATAAGAAAGCCCTTGCCTGAACAGTATTCAGTTCTGCCCCTATAAAGTTTAGCACTTGTACAGGGTTTAAGACAGACTTCTGAAGATTTACCAAAAACCCCACAGAGAGGAGAGCATCTTGGGTGAGATTAGAACTTCTGTGACCTGCTGGGGAGGAATGACCCACAAACAGCCAGTTGTCCAGATACGGGTAAACTGAAACCCCTTGCCTTCTGAGGAAGGGCACCACTACTGTCAGACATTTTGTAAACACTCTTGGTGCAGATGTCAGGCCGAAGGGCATAGCCCTGAATTGGTAGTGGCCTGAAGGCAGTCAAAATCAGAGATATTTTCTGTGAGACTGTCTGATGGGGATGTGGAAGTAAGCATCCTTTAGGTCTAGGGATGCCAGCCAGTCCCCTTGCTTGAGAATAGGTAGAATAGTAGCCAGGGTTGTCATTTTGAATTTTGGCTTTGTAGGATGCCTGTTCAGGTATCAGATCCAGAATGGGTAGCCACTCCCCATTTGTCTTTGGTGCCAGGAAGTACCTAGAGTACAGTCCTTTTCCCCTGTGCTGATGTGGCACAGGTTCCACTGCTCTTGACCGAAATAGTGTGGAAACCTCTGCAAATTCTTGCTGACAGTTTTGGAGGTACCTTGAAAGTGAGAGCAAGTCCCTGACCCACTATCTCCAGGATCCATTTGTCAGAAGTGATGGAATGCCAAGCCTGGAGATAGTGGGCCAGCCTGCCCCCAACAGGGTAAGAGGAGGTGGTCCGAACAGAGCTTTCAGGGCGTCTTTCACTGGGGTAGCAGACTGGGAGGTGGAGGCAGCCCTGCCAGCACCCTTCCTACCCCTTCCCTCTAAAGAACCCCCTGGGTTGCTGGTAAGAGGGAAAAGCTTGGGCCTGGTGGAAAGGCCTGGAGTAAGGTCTGTCCCTGCCCCGGGCCTGCTGCTTCTGAGAAGTGGCAGCCTTCTCTTTTGCTGAAGCACTCCTGTATGCCATTCTGTACTCATTCATTTTCTTCATTTATCCCTCAGTTTGTTGCTCAAACAGAGAGTTCTGGACAAGAGGAAAATCCACAGCATTATTCTGAGTCTCTTGGGACAGGTTAGTACACCTGAGCAAGGAAAAATGCCTGAGAGATACAGCAGAAGCCATAGCCCTGGAATCTGCATCACTGGAGTCCACAGCCATGTGGAACTGGGACTTAGATGCTTGTATCCCCTTACTGACCAACTCCTGAAGGTCAGTAGAAAGCTCAGGAGGGGTCTCTAGCTAGTTAGACAGCCTCCCAAAGGGACTTCTGATACTTGGAGGCATAAGCAGGCTTGCCAGATACCCAAGGAAAATGCCAGGTACCCTTTTCTTGGCAAGATAATCCACCTTCCTGGAATCCTTGACGAGGGGTGGGGGTGAGAGCCAGGGAATGCCAGCCTTCTTGCAGGCTGCAGTTTGAACTACCTCTACATGGCTACAATGGCTAGCTAAAAAGTCAGTGCCATTGCCAGCCAGGAGGTACTTCCTGTCCATCTTCTTATCTAAAGGAGGAACAGAACTAGGGGTTTGGAGGATCTTTAGAGTCTGCTTCTTTAGGGACTTGTGAATGGGAATCTAAAGTTCCTGGGATACAGGAAGATCCATCATCTCCTTGTAATCCTATTCCTCATCATCCTTCTGCCTGGCCTCTTGTACAGAGAGCTGCAGGGTCTCAACCACCTGCCTCGTAATAGCAAACTGGGAGGTAGCCTAAGAAAGGCCTTGGAGGGGATTCGTACTGAGGATGCTCAGGGGAGATTTCAGGGTCAATGAGCTCCCCTTCATCCTGCTGCTCTTCCTCCTCCTCATATTCAGAAAAGTAATGCTCCTCAGGATCAAGGTATCCTGAAGGAGTTGAACCGGTATCCGGAACCACTGGCTGCCAAGATGGTACCTGCGATGGTTCACCAAATCCAGATTGCAAAGACTGCACTATTCGGATGGCCTTTGCAATTTCATCCACGGTTGGAACCGTGACAGATTGCTTACGCGGTTCCGAACCGGAGCGTTTGGCTTTCTTCGACAGTGCGGGTTCAGAAACAGACTGTCGTTTAGCCGTCAACGGTTCACCCTGGCTTGAAAGATTGGTTGTCTGATCAGAAGGTTCAGTAGAACTGGAACTGGCCTCAGCAGTCTTGTCCATTCTTTCCTTCAGTTTACCGAGGCGCCTGTCTAAAGTAGACTGAGGGAAATTCTTACAAATATCAGCCTGCTTGTAAGTGGTTAAAACCCAAACAATACAGACAAACCAAATGTGGATCAGCTTTTGCAAATTGCTCCCCACACTCAGTACAACGCTGAAACCCAGTGAGACCAGTTTTTCTGTTGGGTTTCTGTAACGTAACCCTAAAATTTGGAGCTTAACCCAGTGGCTTAGTTAGCCCGGTTAAGCAAGAATCAAATACCTACTTCATCTGTAGTGGCTTAGTTAGGCCAGGATAAAGAAATGGAAGAAAGAAAGATTACCCCGAAGGCTTAGTTAGGCCGGATAATAAAGACAAAGTCCGAACCAGACAATGGTTTAGTGCCAGTCCAAAAATGAACCCCGGTTCTGGTCAGGACTTTGCACCAGTATCCCAATACAGTGAAAATTTAGAAGTTTGGCCCCCTCACAGTCGCGGAACCGATCGGAAACCGAACACTTACCCAACCTAGGAAACGTGAGCTATACTGAATACAGCGGTTTGAGAATGTTACTGAAATAAAGCGGTTTGAAATACAGTTGAAACTACGCTAGACCGAAAGAAAGGAGAAATCGCCGAGGCGTCTTCACTGGTGAGCGGAGTAAAGAATCTGAACAGTTACTAGAACGTACTGAGGACAGTGGCTTGAAAACAGAGCTCGAGCTCAACGTTCTATGCATTTGCAAAGAGTTTAACTCTCGGTTCTCCAGGGCAGTTGAACCAGTTGGGCTAACTGCATATTGTCAGAATACAGCAAGACTTAATGTTGTTTGAATGACTATTCTTAGAGGACAGGAACAGAGGTTCTGCCCCCTCTCATGTGTAACAACGAGAATCATTAGCTGGGATAAATGAGCTTAGACATGTCCAAAGGACAAGAAAACTAAAATTTGAAAGAGAGACGGAGGCAAGGATGAAGGGCAACTGTCCTCTCCCGCTCCAAAAGAGTGGAGCCAGAACACTGAAGAGGAACTGCTGCCCCATCCTGACCGCTCTCCTCTCAGACATACCATCCCACCCTGTGCCCCAGATCACTCCCCCTGACAAAGACAGGGAAGGGGGCAAGGAAAAGCACAGAGAGGGGGGATACAGAGACTGAGCTCCCAGGAGGATGGCAGGTGGGGTTGTGATGAATGTTAAGATACACAGAAAGATCGTAATTACGGTAGGTATGTAATTTTCATCTTATCTGTGTCAATCTTCACCATTCATCACATATGGGTGAGTGCCGAGCCCCTCCGAAGGGGGCTTTTAAAACCCTAAAAGACAAACTCCCTTAGATCTCAGTAGGTGACCCAGTAAGAGGGAGAACCTTCTGGGCCTGCAGAGGCCCGAGTGGGGAGAGACTAAGACTGTGACTCCCCAGAGGGGGAAGGAAGTTGCCCCAACAAACGCCGCCTCACCCTACGGGACAACAGATAGGTCCTCTGGTGTGTGGAATTAACCACCCAACGCCAGGCCAAGGGTGACAACTGGGAGAGATGTAGCCACGCTGTCCACCTAGTGCAGATCGTTGTCCTTACGACCCTGGCAGCTACCTCACTGATGTCATAAGACGCCCTTGCTTGGTGCCTTGCTAGCTCCAGGCCACGTGCAGAGAGAGCAATGGCTTGTGTGGTTCTCTGTCTCAGGCAGAGAGGCTAGGAGCTGACCCAGCCTGGACCACAAGAACCTGTCATAGGCTGCATAGTGGGCCTCATGTGCAGAAATAAAAAGCAGCAACCGTGCAGAGTAGAAAGTCCTCCTACCCCAGAATTCAAAATCTGAAGAGTCTTGATCTGGGGGCCGGTCACGGTAAAGGGCGCGAAGCCCATCGGGAGTGTGCAGCTGCGTCAATCCTGACAGAGGATGAGGCATGGAACCTGGAGACTCTGGGTGGGACACTGCTGGCAAAGATCCCTAGGGGCGGGGACTCAGGAGAAGGGTCTCTGCCAGGAGCGCAATGACTCCTCCCTAAAGGGAGCAGGCCAGTGGGGGCACCACAAGGGTGTCCTCACTGAAGTCATCAAAAAGTGGGTGCGAAGGTGCTCGGATTGCTCTCTGTAAGGTAGTAGTAGATATGCAAGTCCTCCAACATCCTCACAAGTAATCGCTGATACTCCAGCGATATAAGTGGCTGAGGAGATGACAGAAAGCTCCTCTCCCCAAATAGGGGGACGAGTTAGAGGTCCAATTGTTCAGAGGCACCGGGGGGGTGTTGAAAGACCAGTCTGTCCATCACCCTGATGTAAGCGGGAAAACGAGCAGCCACAGCCCTGAACTGCTCCCAGGATAGAGGCCTGCTAGGACCAAGGATGCCTGGAAGTGCAGGAGAATGCAGCAGAGGGATGGGGACAGAGCCAAGAAGAGAAGTCGGCTGAGCTCCACCTGGGCAAGGGAGCGGACCAGGAGTGCCAGAGGATGAGGGTGCTCCGAAAGACTCCACGGCCGACAGTTGAACAACCATTTCGGAACTGCCTTGGCTGCGTCCGTAAGAATCCCCGGCCCCCCCGTTAGGCGACTGGGGCCGTATAGGTCCAGAAGGACGGTCCCTGACCTCAAAAGAACAGGGCCCCCTCAAAGACAGCAAAGGGAAAGAGGAAATCAGCACTGCGGCTTCTTCCAGGGCCCGGATGGACCCCCAAAAAGGGCCTCCCTGCAGACCCCATGCCCCTCAACCCCTCTGAATCAGAGAGTGCCCTCCTCCTCAAGATGGTCAGCCTAGGTAACAGACAGCATTGGTCAGCACCCGAAGGAGCTATCCAAGGCACAGTACCCTCCTTCTCGTTTGAGCTCTGATCAGCCCCAAAGAGGGGGTACCACTGCTGAGAGATCAGCGAATCTTCCAAGGCCGGGATGCAGTGCAATGGTGGCATGCACCACTGCCTGCTGGTCAGCGCCCCTGACCCCAGCCTCGGAAATCACCGTCGCTCCTCAGAGGGGGGCTGACTCCGGTCTGTCGAAGACACTACTAGGCTACCCACACTAGAAGATAGTTCCAAGGAACCAGAGTGCGCGTCTGACTCAGAGTCAGACTCCTCCTCCGAAGAAGTCGACGCCCTGTGCCAAACCATAGGTGCGCACCTTTCAGCATCCTTACCAAACAGGGTGCCAGAAATGAAGACTGCACCAGAGTCTGTGCCAGTGCCCTCCCCAGCACTGCGAACAGCGGCTGAAGAAGAGACTGTTCCAGCCCGTACAGCAGTCAACCTGTCACAGCACCAAGTGCAGAAACGGCGCAGACGGCTCAGAGAGCGCCTTCTGAACCCCCTCACAATGCCATGCCCCTGTTCGTCGCTTCAAACGGCTCCAGAACTAGACACGGCACCATGCTCAACCTCGGCGCCGAGGAGAAGAAAAAGATGGCACCGACTACTCCGCCAGGGCCCATGGCGCCGACCCGGGCCTTGCAAACCGTGGGTCCGACTTTAGGAGAGCCTTTGCCCCGAAGGGAAAATTGCCATGGCGGTGCTCCCCGCTCACCCCCCGAAGAGAACAGACTGGGCCTCCTTCACTGCGAGAGGAGCCTCGGCCACAGCTAGGCTACTAGAAGCAGAGGCTCCATCCTCCTTGGTCCGAATAGAACCAGGAAGCGACCCGGAGGAAAGGCAGAGAGTGTGGCTTGGCCAGACAAGTGCACACCCAACCCCCGAAAGTCAGCGGAGCTCGCCCCACATTCCCCGCGTGCTGTTAGATAACCCAGCAGTCCATGGAGAAGCAGGCGTCGCACGAATCCATGTCGTGAAGCAGGAAAAGACACGAAAGGCAATGGTCATGCTGGTTGGTGATGGAAAATTTTCATCCACAAGGGCACCGTCGCATGGGGGGCCGACCCGTCTCCGAAGTCTTCTTGCCCTCCAATCTAGACAGGACCTTCAGAAAGAAATACAAACAAGACTACATCGCTGGAAAAAGAAAATAGAAAGGTCTTACCAGCAACATCTACTGGCTAGTGGAACCGTCAGAAGGAACCGACTGACTTAAATTTTTTTTTTTTTTTTTAACTACAAGGTAGGCCAAACTCAAGTTCCAGAAAGAAAGCTTCCCACGAGGTGACAGACGGCAGGAGACTAAGAACTGGCAGGCAGGTAGAGTCGACGGCGCCCAACGGTCAACCCGTGAACACCACGTGGAACGTCGGCCTTGAGGGCGGCGCCAAGAGCACGTCTGCTCCAACTACCAAAAAAGCTTGTGCAGGGTCCTAGCCTCCAGCCAAGTACCCATATGTGATGAATGGTGAAAACTGACAGATAAGATCAGCCAACCCGAACCCTGTTCTACGGCAAGAGGCAATGTCCAAACTGCAGGGTTTCGTAAAGGTATGGACAGAAGTCCCAAGTGGCAGCTGCACAAATGTCAGTCATGTGAACTTTCAAAGAGGAATGGCAGAGACCCAGGTCAAAGAGGTGACGCATATACAGTCGTGGCCAAAAATATTGGCACCCTTGCAGTTTTTTCTAATAATGCACCATTCCTTCCAGAAAATTGTTGAAATTAAAAAATATTTTGGTATCTACATATGCATTTCTTTGGTTTGCAGTGGAATAAAACACAAAAAGCAGAAAAATTTACTAAGTCTTAGCTTATTCCACACAGAAATCCTTAAATAGCCCAGACAAAATTATTGGTACCTTTAGATGTAGTTAGAAATTAGATTACAAAAAGGTGATTCTCCTTCACTTTGGAATTGAACTCACCTGTGGTGAGTTGCAGGTGCCTGCAATATAAAAGTCACTAATTCAACCAGTTTGAATAGAGAAAATGACTCATTCTCCTGTTTTGTGTCACTGTGTGTACCGCAGTGAGCATGGAGAAAAGACAGAGAATTGTCTGAGGAGGTCAGACAGAAGATTGTAGCCAAGCATGGACAATCTCAAGGCTACAAATCAATCTCCAGAGACCTTGATGTTCCTGTTTCCACCGTACGTAATGTTATCAGGATGTTTAAGGCCCATGGCACTGTAGCCAGCCCTCCCCGGATGTGGCTGCAAGAGAAAACAATCGAAGATTGCAGTGCAGGATTGTTCGAGTGGTGTAGAAAGCAACTCGATCAACTGCCAAACAGATTCAAGCTGACCTTCAAACAAGGTACGACAGTTTCAACTCACACCATTCGTCGCCAACTCAATGAAAGGGGGTTATATGGTAGGAGGCCCAGGAGGACCCCACTGCTGAGAGAGACGTAAGAAAGCAGACTGGGGTTTGCCAAAACACACCTGAACAAGCCAAAATCCTTCTGGGAGAATGTCCTGTGGACAGATGAGACCAAATTAGAGCTTTTTGGTAAAGCACATCACCTCTGTTTACAGAAAACAAAATGAAGCCTTCAATGAAAAGAACACCTTCACTACAGTCAAACATGGAGGAGGTTCAGTGATGTTTTGGGGTTGCTGTGCTGCCTCTGGCACTGGGTGCCTTGAACGTGTGCATGGCATCATGAAATCTGGAGATTACCAGGCCATTTTGGAGCGCAATGTTGAACCCAGTGTCAGAAAGCTGGGTCTCTGTCGAAGGTCATGGGTCTTCCAGCAGGACAGTGACCCCAAATACACTTCAAAAAGCACCCAAGAATGGTTCAAGACAAGACGCTGGACTGTTCTGAAATGGCCAGCAATGAGTCCAGATCTAAATCCCATTGAAAACCTGTGGAGAGATCTGAAAACAGCAGTTGGGAGAAGGCACCCATCAAATCTGGGAGAACTGGAGCAGTTTGCACAAGAGTGGGGCAAACTGCCAGTAGAGAGGTGCAGGAAGCTCATCCATGGCTATAGGAAGCGGCTGACTGCAGTTATTTTGACTAAAGGCTGTGCTACCAAATATGAAGTCGAGGGTGTCAATAATTGTCAATGCCTTTTCTTTTCATTTTATGATTTAAAAGGACACATTAAATTTTGAATAAAAAACAAAGGTTCTGTAATATTAACAGAGAAATAAAGAATTGTGGAGACCAGATACTGTTAATTTCAACTTGTATTTAGAGGAAATTGTGAGTTCTCATTGTCTCCTAGCAGATGCCTGTAGTCGTCAGCAAAACACTGGTGTGTCCTGAGGACGTCTGCAGAAGTTGGCTACTGACTCCCAGTGTGCCCTTGCAACGTCTGGAGAAGTCACATATATTTTAATATATAATGTAACAGAATATAATAAATTTGACTGCATAGCACCATTGGAAGGTAATTTTACGCTGAACAATTTTGTCACTGATATTTTATGCATATTATGTATACTTTAGGAGTTATTCACATTTGTTTATGGTATGGTGTGTATGGCTGACATGTTTTCCATCAAGATTCACCTAAGCAGCTTGAAAAAAAAATTCACCTTTTTGGCACTTCAGCAGGTATAAAATAAAAAACATTGATTACAACTGGTTGCATAGCACTATTGGAAAGGCATTTTTATGCTCATCAACTTTCATGCTGATACTTTGCGTGCATCATGTACACTTTGAGTTATACACATTTGTTTGATATGGTGTGAGTGGTTGAGATTCATCCCTCAAATCTCAAAGCACCTCGATTAAAATGGGAAAAGTTACGTTTTATAGTAAAAATGTATCTTTTTTTAACAAACATAATATTAAAACACCATCTAATGTCTGTGTGCTTAATTTGGTGTTGATATTAAATATTTTCCAACAAAAAATGGCTTATGTTGCTCTTTTTTTAGTGAAAAAAATATTTAGTTTGCTCTTTCGACCAGCACAGAAAAACAAAATTACTTATTAAATGCATGCCACCATTGGAAAGGCAATTCTGTGTTGAATAACTGCCACTCTATGTCTAGCATGTACAGTTATTGAGCTATTAGCATTTGTTTGCGACATGCTGACTATGGCTTGATTTTGCTTAGAAAGGCCCAGGATTCACTGTTAAAAGTATACAGGAGATTCAGGAGGCAAGTGGTGTAATCTCAGAGTGAGCCTGTGGAGGCAATGAGTTATTTGAAAAAAGTGCAGGGCGCCAATATTTTTGGCCACGACTGTAGTCCAGAATTCTCCTGACAGGGCACGAGAATACTTCGAAATCCTTGGAAGAGGCCCAAATTGAGAATAGTTTCCATTTCATGGCGTAGGTAGATCTAGTGGAAGGCTTTCTGGCCTCCACCAGAATCTCAGCCACAAGCGGGGAGACCCCCTAATCTGGCTTGAGCTATGTCTGCAGGAGCCATGCATGCAACTGAAGGGACTGGAGACCTCGAAGAATCGGGGTTCCCTTATCCTGAGTCAACAAAAGTTGCGGCAGAGGAAGAAGTGGTGGAGGTTCCTCTGGATACTGTTGCAGAAAAGAACACCTAACTTGCCTGGGCCAGAAAGGAGCAATGAGGATCATGTGAGCTCCATCTGAGCAGAGTTTGTGTAAGATGCTCTGAATCAAATGAATCGGGGAGGAGCTACAGATAAATCTGTCCTTCCAATCTAGAGACAGAGCGTCCCTCCAAAAACTGCCTCACTCTGGAGCTAGCGAGCAGAAGGTGGGAAGTTTTGCGTTGTGAGGAGATGCGAACAGATCTACACGAGGTGTTCCCCAGCGCAAGAAGAGATGGTCTACTACCCTCTGATCCAGTCCCCCTTTGTGAGCCTCTGCTGATGACCGACTGAGGGGGTCTGCCAGTGCATTTGACTCCCGGAACATGAACCACCGTCAGATGAAAGCTGTGTTGAACAGACCAATCCTAAATTCACTGCCTCCCTACAGAGAGGATAGGAACGCATTCCTCCCTGCTTGTTGATGTACCAGACTACACATATGTCCATCTGGACAGACAGATGACCGGAAAACGCATAAAAGTTTAGAGCTTGGAGAGCATACAGAACGGCCCAGAGCTCGAGCACGTCTATATGAAAAGACTGCTCGAGTCTGGACCAGGATCCCAGAGTCCTGCGAGACCCTAGATGGGCTCCCCAACCCTCTCCCAAGGAGTCTGTTGTCAAAGTTTGGGAGGGAGGTTTGAGGCATAAGAACTCCCCGGCAAAGGTTCTCTTGCACCATCCACCACTGCAAATCCCAAACCATGGGGCTGGAAACCAGGACTTCTTGGTCTAGGTCGTCCAACATCTGGTCCCACTGAGACCGAAGCGTCCACCGAGAGATCCTCATATGGAGCATAGCGTGAGGGACTGTCAGAATAGCAGATGCCATGAGCCCGAGGGGGCAAAGGACTGACCTGGCACTGGTCCACCTGCAAATGGACAGCAGGCTTGCATGAGCCTGAAGGGTGTCCACCCTGTTCAGTGGCAGAGAGGCTGCACCAGTGGTTGTGTGCAGGATCGCCCTGATTAACTGGAGCCTCTGAGAGGGGACCAGATGGGACTTGGCCTGATTGATGGTAATACCCAGGCTGGTAAACACCTGCAGGGTAAGGGAAAGAGCGCAGGAGATCCTCCCTGGATGGGGCCGTAAGGAGCCAATTGTACAGGTACGGGAAAACCTGCACTCCCCGAGTACAAAGGTGAGTGGCTACCAATGAAAGGCATCTGGTGAACACTTGGGGCGCTGAGGAAAGACCAAATGGGAGGGCCTTGAACTGGTAGTGGTCCCCTGGAACGAAAACCGGAGAAATTTGCAGTGGGAAGGACATATACAGGTAGGCATCCTGCATGTCCAGTAGGCATAGCCACTGTCCTTGCCGAAGCAAGGGCAGAAGGCTCTGCAGGGAGAGCATTCTGAACAGTTTGTACTCCACAAACATGTTCAGGCAGTGGAGGTCTAAAATAAGCCTCACGTCTCCCGATTTCTTTGGAACCGGGAAGAAATGGTAGTAGCCTGTCCCCCCCCCCAAAGGTGGGTTGAGACAGGCTCTGTTGCCGCCTTCAGGAGAAGGGAGGATATTTCTTCCCGAACCAGAGGAAGATGTTCCGGTGAGTAAGACTACATGGGAGGTGGTTTCTGAAGAAACTCTATTAAGTGTCCTGCTGCTATCAGAGTACCCAAGCATATGATATAATCCTCTCCCAACCCGGTAGATGAAATGAGAACCTCCCTACTACTGGTTTCTGCGGTAGGTCAAGAGGGTGTGGGAGAGGGGAGGAGTCAGGTGGTGTGGGGCAATGCCGCAGAGATGAAGCACCCGCCCGTTTTTTTGGGCAAGGGGGGCTTGGCAGCCGGAGAGGCTCAACCTTTGTTGGGTCGCTTGCCCTGAGGTTGCTTTGGGCCGAGCACATCTGTGAAAAGGGCGGTGCTGTGCCCGAGGGGGCCTGTACATAGAATCAGACTTAAGTGCAGTGCCCTTCTCTTGCAGGTCGGTGATTATGTCCTTGACATCCCCACCGAACAGCACAGAATCCTGAAAGGCACGTCCTGAATAGTGGTCTGCACTTCAGGGACCAAACCTGACACCCAGAGCCAACCATGATGCTGAAGACCTACAGCGAAAGCCAAGCTCGACCAGCAGTGTCCACTGCGTCGTACGTGGCACGGAGCATGTGCCGACTGAGCAGATTGGACTACACCAGCCACTTCCTGCACTGTCTGAGAATCGGGAAGGAAGTCCAACTTGGCTTTCACCTACCCAGGATAGCCTTCTGGTAGTCCCCCATTTGTGCGACATAATACAGGGCCCTTATCCCCAGAGCGGAAGAACCGTACACCTTCCTCCCAAACTGATCCAGAAGGCGGGATTCCTTGTCTGGTTGAAACAAGCAGAGATGTTAAGGGTTCGCCAACTGGCCGTGAGCGGCACTAATCATGATAGTCGGCTTTGGGGTGCATAGTCAAAGAATCTACACCCTCAGGAGCCTGGTATAGCCGATCTACCTTCCTCGGAAGGGGGCCAACGCAGACGTCCGTTTCTAAATAGTGGAATGAGGTCTGCGTGATGCCGAATCCAGGGTGGAATCAATGTCGGAACATTTTCTGGCAGATCCAAATGGGCCATGAGTTTCTTCACTGTGGATCTGGCTCCAGAGATTGCCACTGGTGGACCGCCTGGATCTTTCTCAGCGACTCTGGAAAAGGATTTACTGGAGGAGACTTCGGAGGAGTCCTTGGCCTGGGTCAGTCTGGAGTATGTAGCACGTCACCAGAATCGTATTGTGAGGTCTCTGAAGAAGAAGATGAAGACCCTCCTGGTGCGGGGGGAGGAACAGACCCCTTGGGCCAACCTTGGGGACGAGTTTCCCACCCTGGCACCTGAGGGCTCACCTCTGGTGTCTGGTAGGGGGAGAGAGTCTTGTCTCGGACAACTGGCATCCGGGACTGGGTCCGGCGTCAGCAGATGGCTCTCCGCCTCCCTGGTAACCTGAGCCTTGGCGTCAGCCCACCAGGAAACCAGAGTCTCCTTCCGAGCCACCAGCGGCGGGGTGCGGCAAGGTGGAGAAGGGGGAAATGGATACTGAGGGTATCCGTAAGGCTAGTATCTGCAGCCTGACAACGGGAAGCCCAGCACCGGGTACTGCAGCGTCTGGTACCGTGGCCGCGGGTAGGATGGCGTCAGATACCCGGGAACCAAGGGCTCTGACGGAGAAGGCCCTGGGTGAGGCCCAGCATGCAGGCAAGGTACAGGTGGCCCAGCGGGAGGGAGACCTGACGGGAGCGTACCAGCGATCTCTGTCACCCAGGGAAGGAGGACTAAAATCCCTGGGGTCCAGCAGGGGAGACGCTGCACCCTCGGTGAGCATCGGCTAGCACTGCGGCAAGCCGAGGACGGCTGACTGGATGGTCGGGTCCGGCATCAGCTCTACGGAGGAGCAGACGTCCACCTTACTGGCGGGATCCGGGCAGGCATGGGAGGAGCTGGCGTCAGACTTAAAATCGGATCCAACACCCGAAGGCCGCGAAGGAAGAGTGGTCTTGGTCGATGTTCTTGAGGCCGTGTGTTGCCCCGAAGGGTTGGGCATCTTAGCGGCCTTGTCCATACGGGAGTCAGACGTACCAACGTCCGGCATACCGGACCTGCTCAACCTGGAAAGCTGCAGTGGCGGTCTTCCCGGGAGCGGCAGCCTCCTTTGTCCTGAAGGTTGCCGATGGGCCAGAGCCAGATGGTAATGCCGCCGCGGAAACATCCAAGACTACCGCCGTACCTGGAGCACGGCGATTCCAGCCGGAGTCGTGGTGGCCGTAAAAGTGGAGTCCCGGTCCTTCTTGCGGCGTCCCTCACAAAAAGTTGAGGCCTGCTGAAGCTTCTTCGGCTCCTTCTCCATGGAGAACATCTTTTTCTTTAAGATATGGGCCTCCAAGGACTGCTGCCTCCGTTTGCGGGTGGCGGCACTGAATTGTTGGCAGAGCTGGCACTTCTCCACAGGGTGTTCCGGGGCTAGACAGAAGAGGCACAGAGAGTCACTGTCCTTATGCGGTAGCTGGGGGCTGCACGAGTCGCACTTATTCTAATGTTAATCAGATGGCATAGGGGTTGACATACACAGCAGATATTTATTTATTTATTTATTTTTTTAAAGATAAATTGAGAAAAAAGCAGTAATAGAACAGACAGACTGACGAAGCAGAGTGAACTTAACCACCAGGTGCATTCACAAGTCGACGGTAGGAAAGAACTGGAAGGTGGGTGTTGGGGGACTGCCCCTTTATACGGACGTCACCAGACACTGGTCACCTGACATGGGCGGTCCCCCGCCAGAGACTGCTAGCTAGAAATGTTTCTGTGGGGTCCTGACGCCTGCTGGCTCCAGTTCTATATGCAATTACCTACTGCAGGAGCCTTCACGAAGATATTTTTGTACTCTAAACAAGTACCCTGAGATCCAGAATAGGCTGAAGGTTTCCCTCTCCATTTTGGGACTAGGAAGTATCGAGAGTAAAACCCTGTGTCTCTCTGTTCTAACAGGCTCAATGACTTTTTTTTTTTTTTTTTTTTTTTTAAACTGTTTATACTCTGATCACGGGGAACTCGTGTATCCAGCTGTCTTGTCGCTCTACCTCCATGCCTAAAACTCTCCAGCACCTTGCACCAGCTCGGCAATCCCCTCCCCACCCCGCCGAGGTGGGGCAACCCTTTCTTCCCACGGTGCTCTATCTACAATTTGGTAGCCTAGGCTGGCAGCTGGAGTGTGGTGACGAGCGATGGTGCTGTCGCCTATACCCGTGGACAGGGATGTTTTCTAGGTATTCTGGTTGCCCCTTGGGGAGATGACGTGCCACGACGTCTGCGCATGGCTGCCCTGCTGAAGTCTGCTACACTTTCCACCCATTACTACTCGAGCTGGTATGCCTGTAGTACTCCTGATCTCCATCAGGGCTCACTAGGACACAGAGCTGCCCCCTGGAACTCTCCACAGAGAGAAGAGAAAAGTCCTCCACACGCTTGAACTTCTCCCTCCCTGGCTGACCACCGGCTCCCTGAGCTCGTTCCCAAACCCAGGTTGCCGGTGTGGTGCGAGGTCTGGCATCCAGCGCCTCAACCCTGGGCACCACCGGGCCGGCCTTCAATGGCTATCTTCTAAAGCAAGGTCTGCATTTCCTCCCTAAGCAGAGATGTAGAGTCTGGAAGATAAAAGGATGGAACTAGTGGGTTATCTGGAGGAGTGTCCAGATCCTCCAGAGCATGGACTTGTGCTAAGGTTTCTAGGACCCAGACAACTGATGTCACCTCCTTCCACTGACTGAGGTGGACGGAGAGAACCCCGTACAACCAGCCCTGGAGGCAATGGTGGTTGGGCGTGTACAAGGAGTCTGTCAAACAGCTGTAGCAGCACCTGCTGCACCACCACCTCTAGATGCTTCAGAGTGGACACCTGAAGTGGCACTTGGGGATGGATAAGGTTCTTGCTCCCTCCTGTTTATGCGTACCTTCTCATAAGGCTTGTACAACTGCCCTGGCATTTCTTCAGAGGGTGTTCTGGCACTTGGATCATGTGGGACTGAAAGGAATTTTAAGACCCAGAGAAGCGGAGACAAAAAGTTAATTCACCTAGCACATCAAACTCCTGTATTCTTTATCTGGAAGAAAGGAGCTCAGTCGTTTGGGTGCCCTTAACCCATACTGAGAAGCACCAATGACAGAATCTGCCTCACGTTGACCAGCAAGTAAGGGTTTCCATGAGAGCACCAAATACATTTTGCCTACCTTTCCTGGTATGGCAGTAATGACATTTGGCCTCTGTCAAGCAACAAAGGTGGCATCCTTTAGAGCAGTGTGGTATGATAAAGGGGGGTGCATCAGAACTCCAAGAAGTCCAAGGTTTTTCTTGGTGGTATCCTGCTCCTCCAAACCACAACCCATGGCTACCAGTTACTGTTGCACCATGGTAATAAAAAAAGGGGTCCTCTGGAGAGGAGGACACTTGGGGTGTACATCAGAGTACTTGCTGGCAGAGGAAAGAGACCTAGTGCCCCCGTCATAGGGACGCTGCTCTGGGGGAGGTTGGGAAGGATGATATCAAACATGCTCATCATGGCATGATCAGAGTTAGCCATCATACTGGCATAACTAGCCTGCCAGAGACACAGCCACTGCGCACTTTTTTAGCGGTTAGGGTCAACCTTACAGGACTCCATTCAAAGGCTTATCCATATTCTCATAGTGTCCGGACTTGCAGAACAGTCAGCAACTATCCTATCCACAGAGCGGTGATCGAAGAAGTCTGAAAGAGTACTTGTAGGGACTGCATACTTGCAGACCATACAGGCAGAAGGTACCAAGCAGAATGCTGAATGCTGCCAGAGCTCCAGGGCTGGTACAATGATGGCGTCAGCCACTAAGAAGGCAAACCCCATGTCCTGGTCCAGGAAGTTCCTGAAAGGGTAGGTAGCCTTCTTCTGGATGGGCTGACCCACAAATTCTGAAATGAAACAGAATCCCAGTGAATGACACTGGCCCCTGGATGAAGGAAAACTCAGATGGCTAACTGTCGAACAGTGAAGTCCCGGAGGCCATCAACCCCTTGGTCTGAGTCAAGGGAAAACTCCATGAAGACTGCCTTCTGTCACAAGTCACGATGGACTTCCTGGGACCACCTCACCCTGGTAATCCTCACAGACAACCTTCCCAGCAAACCGGGGGCCAAATGGCTGAACTCCTTGGAGGAAGCACTGGTTGGCAGCTCTCAAGGTGGCAGATCCACTGAAGCCAGTTGATAGACTGATGTTGGCTGCACCTGCTTGGCAGGGGGATGGGGACCACTGGCAACTGCTAGGGAAGCATGGGACTCTAGGGTAGAGCCCTACCCTACCCATATCGGCTAACTGCTGCCAGAGGAACTCCCAGTAGCACCACAGCAGTTTGTGGCACTGCATCTCTGCTCAAGGAAGAGCAGGACAGGTGTCTCGCACTTGAGTGGAATTAATGCAAATGCCTCCACCAATCAGTTGACAGTGGGAAGGGTCGTCCCGGGGCCAGCTGTAAGCCATGTGCCTCCTATGTCCATCAACATGGGTATGGAGGACACCACCTCTAATGGAGGCTTGTCCCTAACTGGGTCAACCAAGGAGATCAGTCAAACTGGGTTCCCATGAGTCAGGACTGGGGCTGTCGAGCTCTGCATGGCTGAAGGCTCAACCTCATCAGACAACAGGCTGAGTTGAGAAAAATCTTGGCTAGTAAATCAGAGTCAAGGTCAGCTCGCTCATCTGCAATGCCAAGGAGCCCTTAACCTATGACTTGATAAAGGGGCAACAGATACCAGCCAAGCTGTCAGGCGAGTCAAGGGACTGGGAGGAGCAAGATCTCTCCCTGTCCCCACAACTGCTTGCGGTTTGAAAGTTTATCTTCAATCCAGAGCAGTGGAGGACAGTGTTCACTCCAAAGGAAAGGAGAAACCAGCACAACTGACAGAACTGACCAGTGAAAGTTGCTACAGTGCTAGCCTCAGTCGGAAGCAGAGCTGAGGTAGATGAGGCCCTGGCTGGGGCCATTGCAGCCTCTGCTTCCATGGCAGTAAGCTGTGTTGCAAACCTGGCAGCTGCTGAGGCCTTTCTGCTACCCTCCGAGTGGTCCTATGGATCCTGTCCCAAAAGTTGGCCCCTAGGGAGCCCAAGTCTCCTCCGAGAAATTCGGGTAACATGGAGAGGCAAAGGCCACAACCTGAAATGTTGTGCTGCCTACTCATGCAGTACACGTGATCAGTGACAGACTTCTATCAGCACTGGACACAGAACTTGAAACCAGATTTCTTGTGACCCATCGTAACACGAAAGTTAAATACTACTGTTGACCTTCGAAAACTTCACAAAACTGTTAGCCTATGGCGCAGAGAAAACGAAGCAGAGTGAAGGTGGTGACCAGTTCTTCCTGTGGGAAAAACGATCTGATGTCACGGTGCAGGGTTCGGGGATATCCACCCAGGTGGTGGGAAGAGCTTGGCATAAAGATGTCTGGCAAATATCATTAAAATAGAATTGTCAGTGTGGATGATGTACCACATCCATGACCCTAGAAATGTTTACTCGAAGTGCAAATTAGGACCAGCCCCACACTTTGGTGTGCGGCTCTTAGTGCTGACTGTTCCCCTGAAACGCAGTAAGGACCTTCCAGTGCACCTGTTTCCAGACTCAAGTAATGGAAGCCATTTCGAATACCTGTAGGCGGTCTGTTCTCTTTCTTTGGCACAAAAGGTTCCAGGTGAGTGACAATGTTGGGACGAGCCTTGAAAGAAGCTGCTTCCTTCTGCTGTTTCAGTTCCTCTTGAATCTAAAAAAGGCACAAGTTACTTTTTCATAATACTCCAAACTCTTAACACAAGTAGTTTTTACAAATGTAAGAAAACCTTATTTCACAAATTCTTTATAACAAGATGTGTAAACTTTTTTACATCTAGAAAATGCGTGAAATGTATTGTTCAAAATGTTCATCTGTTTAAAAATGTCTGTACCACCTAAATAATCCCTACTCAAAGCAGATTTAAGCAGAGGACAACCTGGGAATGAGGGTTATTCGCCTGTAACCATAGTTGCAAGAATGGAATAGGGTGTACATCCACACTTCCGGCAGAAGCCCTTTCCCTTTAAATAAGGCTAGAATGTCCTCAAGCTGGCTCCTCCCACACAGGTGGTATCCTCCTCAGCACAGCCCTGTGTGTAACTTGCCAGAAAAGGCTGCATGGATGAACACCATACATTAGTCCAAAATACAGGTTACTCACCTGTAACAGGAGTTCTAGGAATGGTATATGTTGTTCATCCACACTGGCAGGTTCCCTGCCGCTTTAAATCTTGATGGAAGGTCTTCAAGCTGGCTCCTCCCACCCACTCAGGTGGTAAAACTCTCGGCTCCGCCACTTGAGGCCAGATCTAGACCACTGGAAGCCAGGTTGTGTCAAAGCCGGGGAGGCCAGAGGGTTCGCGTGGATGAACATATACCATTCCTAGAACTCCTGTTACAGGTGAGTAACCTGTATTTCTAGTGACATGGATATGTTATTCATCCACACTGTCTGGCAGACTCCTAGCAGTTCTCCGGGAGGAGGGAAGCAAGGCGCACACCCCCTACCTAGGGAATAATGACTGGAGAACCGAGGCCCAACACCAGCATCCCAACGTGACTCAAGGTCGATGTGATAATGGGTAATGAAGGTGTGCGCTAACTTCCAGGTAGCAGCCTTGCAGATTTCCTGGATAGGGACGTCCCTGGAAGCAGCCACCGATGCTGAGGTATGGCAGGTAGAATGAGCTCTTATCCCTCTGGGAGGCTCCATGCCCACCAACCTTTAGCAGATATCTACACAGGAGGTGACCCACCTGCCAATCGTCAGCTTGGCTGCAGGTCTGCCAGGTGCGGCTTTAGCATAGGTGAAAAACAGCTAGCAGACCTCTCCCTGAACTTCAGCCTTCCACTCCTTATAATAAGCGAGCGCCCTTCTAGGGTCCAGAGTATGGAGCCTATATTCGGCCTCCGAGGTGTGATTGGGGTAGAACACTGGCAGAGTCAACACCTGGTTAAGGTGATACTCCAACACCACCTTTGGAAGGAATTTCAGGTGGGGGCACAGGACAACCTTGTCCCTGTGAAAGACCAGATAAGGAGACTGCATGGAAAGCGCCTGGAGCTCTCCCATCCTTCTGGCTGACGTGATAGCCACAAAGAAGGCGGTCGTGCACGACAGGTGAGAGATGTCACACCTGAGCATCGTTTCAAATGGCTTGCCCATGAGATTAGCCAATACCAGCAGTAGATCCCACAGAGGTGGAGGTTCTCACACCAGAGGGGATATGTGATCAAGGCCTTTGAAAAAGCGCCCCACCACCTTCTCCTGCGCCATCGACTGCTTCCCGGCCCGTGCCCGGTAAGCAGAGATTGCTCCCAGGTGCACCTTAAGAGTAGTCGACCGAAGCCCTAGCCAAGAAAGGGACCACAGGTAGTCCAGAATGCTTGCCAAGGAACAGGAGGAAGGGTCCAGGCCCTTGCCCTGACACCAAATGGAGAACCTCTTCCATTTAAAGGCATAGCATTTTCTGGTCGACTCCTTCCGGGAAGCCTCAACGTTGAGGACCTCATAGAAAAGACCCAAGGCCTGGAACTCTAGCCGCTCAGGAACCAGGCTGTCAGGTACAGGGATTGAAGGTCCAGATGGAATACCTTCCCCCGATTGACAGAGATCAGCTCCGGGCGGGCTGGGAGTCGCCTGGGACCCTGGAGCTGAGGCTGAGGAGTTCTGGATACCAGAAATGGTGGGGCCAGTCTACGGCTACCAGAATCACCTGTGCCTTGTCCCTCGTCGCCTTGAGAAGCACCTTGTGGATCAAGGTAAATGGGGGAAAGGTGTAGAAGAGGCTTGGGGTCAACGGCCTCGAAAAGGCATCCCCCTGCAGTTGACCCTGAGGGGGGCGGGCATGGAACAGCCTCAGCTTCACATTCTCCCTGGAGGCAAACAGGTCCACCTGAGGCATGCCCCAGTGGGAGAACAGATCTTATACTACCTCCGGCAGGAGAGACCACTAGTGGGACGCAGCTCCTGTCCGGCTTAGGGAATCGTGCAGAATGTTGGAGGCTCTTGCTACATGGATGGCAAGGAGAACCGCCTCCAGGCTGCACACACGAGGGACGAAATGCGGAGAGCTTCCCTGCACAGGGGCATGAAGCGAGTCCCGCCCTGGCGGTTCAGGCAGTACATGGTCGTGGTATTGTCCGTCTGGAGCTGGACCACTTGACCCCGTACAAACAGAGTGAAGGTGGTGAAGGCTAGACGCACCACTCGAAGCTCCAGCAGGTTGACATGGCATCGGGACTCCCGAGGGGACAAAAGGCCGTGCGCTCTGTGCTCCCCCAGATAGGCACCTCAACCCAGAGAGGCATTGGTCGATAGAGTAACTGTCACCTCGGGGCGGACAAACAGGATGCCCTCCTGCAGGTGAGCTGGAACGATCCACCACTGGAAAAGCGTTCCACATCTCCTAGGTAACTGTCACTGGCTGATCCAAAGGACCGGAGTGCTGTGACCATTGGCTGGCCAGTCCCCATTGTAGGGGATGCATGTGCCAACGGGCCCAACGGACCACGCTGGTGCAGGCTGCCATGAGGCACAGGAAGTCCCAGGCAGGGCGCAAATGCCCAACCTGAAATGACTGGGCAAACGAGGAAAGAACCTCAGCCCTGTCCACCAGGAGTCGTGCTCTGGCTCGCAGAGAGTCGACCTCTGCCCCAATGAATTGGATCACCTGCTCTGGCACGAGTTCCGACTTGGCCTCGTTGATAAGGAGGCCAACTTGAGAGCAAACCTGGAGGGCCAGATCCCTGGACCTCTCCACCTCCATTCTGGAGGAAGCTGCAATCAGCCAGTCGTTCAGGTAGGGTTACAACGGACCCTTCGGCACCACAGGAATGCTATCACCACTGCCATGCATTTGGTGAAGACCCTGGAAGCTAGAGAAAGGCCGAGGGGCATGGCCGGGAACTCGTAGAGGGACTCCTCTGCTCTGAAGCGGAGGAATCTCTGTTGGGACGGACGGATTGGGACATGAAAGAACGCGTCCTGGAGGTCAAGAGAACAGAACCACACGCCTCGTTCCAAGGATGGAATGATCCGAGTCAGAATGACCATCATGAAGGTTTGAGACCTTAGCAACCTGTTCAGGTCGTGCAGGTCTAGAATGGGGCGCCAGCCCCCCCGTCCATTTTGGGACCAGGAAGTATCTGGACACAAATCCTGGGTCTGGTAGAGGATCTGCCACCTTCCTGATCACCTACTTTGAGGAGCAGGGCAATGTCTGCTCGACAGAGAGGTTGTGGACCCCGTAACCCACCGTGGGGCGTCGGCTCAGAAGGGCGGTGCCTGCTTGAACTCCAGAGGCAGGCCCTTTGCTACCACCTCCAACACCTAATCGTCCGTGGTGATAGCGGACCAGGCAGAAAGGAAGTGACGGAGCAGTCCCCCCACAGGGGGGGAAGCGATGAGGTTGGGAGCAACACCCCTCAATCCATCACTGGGCAAGCTTGGAGGAGAGACCAGCTGAGGGACCTCCTGGGCCTTTTCCTCCCGGCTTCCTGTTAGAGGAAGCTGCAGGCTTGACTTTAGGGTGCCAAGTGTGAGCCTGCTGGCCCTGATGCTGATGTTGCTGGGCTGGACGTACCGCAGGGGCAGAAGGGCGAAAGTACTTATGTTGCTGTCGACAGCCTTTGTCCTTCTGAGCAGACGTGACCGAGTCCAAGGTGGCACTGGACTTTTTGATCCTCTGGAGGTGACCTTCCACTCCACGGCCGAACAGGTCGGCCCCCAAGAAGAGGACGTCTGCCAACTTGTGCTGGGTATCCGCCGTAAATGTGGATATCCTCAGCCAGTCTCTGCGGCGCATGGCCACTGCGGCCACGATTAACCGGGCACAGGAGTCTCAGATATCAAGAGCCGTTTGGAGCTGCTGTTTCACCATTGCCCTTCCCTGATCCCGCACCTGCTTGACTGTAGTCTGCAGATCAGCCTGGAGATGAAGGATCACCTCATACAGGGAGCCCATGAGGGCGTGGGAGAAGTGCGCCATCAGTACGGCTGAACTGGCCTGACGGAGGCGGAGGGAGGACGGAACATATACCTTGCACCCGGCAAAGTCCAGCTTTTTGGACTCCTTGTCGGGGGGCTTGCCCACATCCCTAGTATTCCCGAACGCCGGAAAACGCTATCGGTAACCAACCCCTCTGCAAAGGGTTATTCCGAGAAACTGGACCAACCGATAGGGACCGCATACTTCCTAGCCATCCTCTCTGAAGGCGCAGGACAGGAAGCCGGCCGCTGCCAAAGCTCCAAGGCTGGGCCAACAATGGCTTCAGCCACCGGAAAGCCCTCTGTGGGAGAATTCCCTCAGTCCAGTATCTCTGTGAGGGGAATACTTGGCCCACTTGGATACGGGCACGAGCTGCATCCCGGTGGACTCCGAGATGAGCCAAAGCAGACCCATGAACGATAATGGGCTCTCGTCCATCGACTCTGCCCCGGAGGACTCCAGGTCAAGGGGCCTGGAAAACAGGGATAAGTCAGACTCGGAGGAAACTGCAAAGAGCTGCAAAGGGCCTGAGCCACCCTCCACCTGCAGAGGACGGTCAGGAGTATGGGTGACCGACAACCGGTGGGGCAGACCCTGACCCGACAGAGAATCCTCGGTCAGAGTCCCCGATTTCAGTTATGGAGGCGGAGATTCCACCACAAATAGATGTGGCAGCTGGTTTCAGCTGAACAACCGGACCAGGCTTGGGCACCTCGACCACCGCGAGGGGTTGTTTCGGTCTTTTGGGTGACAGCCACTTAATGTCCGGGGAAGGCAAAGGTGTCTGCTTGTTCCCGGACAGAAAGAAAAAATTACTCACCTTAATGTTTCTTCTAATGGAGTCTTGCTATATTGACAATTGCAGTGAGTCCTCATCTTCGAACTACTCCGGAGGTGAAATAGTTAACTTTCCATGCAGGCATGGAACTCTGAGCACGAGCTCGGTTGGAAACTCTGTCTGTTGTTCAAACAGAAACTGTCAGATCTTTACGAGCTAAACCTCACTAAGACTCTGTGTGGAAGTTGTAAACCTACACCAGCCAACTGGCTACTAACAAACGCACATTGTTTGTTCCCAAAGCAAAGACTCAAGTCAGGACACCCAAAAATGAAAACACCACCAATTCACACCAAAAAAGGGGTGAAAAACAAGGTGGGCATCAAATAAGTGCCAACACTGTACTGCCCACTCATGTCCCAAAACTACAGATTACTCACCTGCAACAAGAGTTCTAGGAATGGTATGTGTTCATCCACATTTATTGGCAGGTATCCTTGCCGCTTTAAATCTTGCAGGAAGGTCTTCAAGGTGGCTCCTCCCACCCACCGGGTGGTAAACTCTCGGCTCCCCATAACGCCTAGAGCTGGCCGCTGGAAGCTCAGGTTGTGCGCCGGGCCGGGAGGTCAGGGTCGTGAATATACCATTCCTAGAACTCCTGTTACAGGAGAGTAAATACAGGTTACTCACCTGTAACAGGAGTTCTAGGAATGGTATATGTTGTTCATCCACACTCATTGGCAGGTATCCTTGCCGCTTTAAATCTTGCCGGAAGGTCTTCAAGCTTGCTCCTCCCACCCACCCGGGTGGTATAACTCTCGGTTCCGCCCATGACGCCAGATCTGGCCCGCTGGAAGCTCAGGTTCGTCGTCGGGCCGAGTGGATGGAATGTGGTGGATGAACAACATATACCATTCCTAGAACTCCTGTTACAGGTGAGTAACCTGTATTTCTAGGGACATGGATATGTTGTTCATCCACACTCATTGGCAGACTCCTAGCAGTTCTCCGGGAGGAGGGAGGCAAGACGACACCACCATATACTTACTTGGGAAAGAGACTGAGAACCGAGGCCCCAAAACCAGCATCCCGGCGTGACTCAAGGTCGATGTGGTAGTGGGTAATGAAGGTGTTTGCTGACTTCAGGTAGCAGCCCTGCAGATTTCCTGGATAGGGACGCCCCTGAAGCAGCCACTCGTTGCAGCAGTATGGCGGTAGAATGAGCTCTTATCCCTCTGGGAGGCTCCATGCCCGCCAACTTATAGCAGAGATCTATGCAGGAGGTTACCCACCTGCTTATCGTCCGCTTGGCTGCAGGGTCTGCCAGATGCGGCTTCAGCGTAGGGTGACAAACAGCTGGCGAACCTCTCCCATTTCAGCCGCACGGCCCTTATAATAAGCGAGCCTTCTAGGGTCCAGAGTATGGAGCCTATATTCGCCTCCGAGGTGTGATTGGGGTAGAACACCGCAGAGTCAACACCTGGTTAAGGTGAAACTCCGACACCACCTTCGGAAGGAATTTCGGTGGGGGCGGAGAACAACCTTGTCCCTGTGGAAGACCAGGTAGGAGACCTCGATGGAAAGCGCCTGGAGCTCTCCCATCCTTCTGGCTGGACGTGATAGCCACCAAGAAGGCGGCTTCCACGACAGGTGAGAGAGAGCACACCTGTGCATAGGTTCAATGGCTTGCCCATGAGCTTGCCAGTACCAGCAGTAGATCCCACGGAGGTGGGGGTTCCCAGACTGGAGGGAAATGTGATCAAGGCCTTTGAAAAGCGCCAGACCACCTTTCCCTCTGCGCCATCGACTGCTTCCCCCGGCCCGCGCCTGCAAGCAGAGATGGCTGCCAGTGCACCCTTAGGGTCGCCGACCTGCCCTTGACTAGAAAGGGACCATAAATAGTCCAAGATGCTTGCCAAGGAACAGGAGGAAGGGTCCAAGCCCTTGTTTCTGACACCAAATGGAAAACCTTTTCCATTTGAAGGCATAGCATTTTCTGGTCGACTCCTTACGGGACGCCTAACTACATTGAGGACCTCTGCCGGAAAGACCCAAGGCCTGGAACCTAGTCAGCTTCAGGAACCAGGGCCGCCAGGTGCAGGGATTGAAGGTCCGGATGGAACACCTTCCTGATTGACTGAGAGCAGGTCCGGGCGAGCTGGAAGCTGCCGCGGAGTCCTGGAGCTGAGACTGAGGAGATCTGGGTACCAGAACTGGCGAGGCCAGTCTGGGGCTATCAGAATCACCTGCGCCTTGTCCCTCCTCGCCTTGAGAAGCACCTTATGGATCAAGGGAAATGGGGGAAAGGCGTAAAAGAGGCCCGGGGTCCATTGCCTCGAGAAGGCATCCCCCTGCAGCGAGCCCTGCTGAGGGGGCGGGCATGGAACAGACTCAGCTTCCGCCTCCATGGAGGCAAACAGGTCCACCTGAGGTGTGCCCAAAGGAGAACAGATGCTGTACCACCTCCGGCAGGAGAGACCACTGTGGATGCAGCCCCTATCCGGCTCAGGGCATCGGGCCAGGGTGTTGGAGGCTCCTGCCACGTGAATGGCTAGAGATCCGCCTCCAGGCTGCGCACGAGTGACCAAATGCGGAGAGCTTCCTGCATAGAAGCATGGAGCGGCCCCCGCCTGGCGGTTTAGATAGTACATGGTCGTGGTATTGTCCGCCTGGACTCGGACCACTTGACCCCGGAGGAACGGAGCAAAGGCGGTGAGAGCTAGGGCGGACCGCCGGAGCTCCAGCAGGTTGATGTGGCATCGGGACTCCGGGACCAGAGGCCATGAGCCCGGTGTTCCCCAGATGGGCACCCCAACCCATCAGAGAGGCATCGGTCGATAGAGAGACCGCCGGCTCGGGGCGGATCTAACGGGATGCCCTCCTGCAAATGATCTGGAACGGTCCACCACTGGAGAGCTGCTCCACATCCCCTGTGTCACCGGCTACGTTGGTCCAAGGATCGAAGCGCCAGGACCACTGGCTGGCCAGTCCCCACTGAAGGGGACGGATGTTCCAGCGGGCCCAACGGACCACGCTGGTGCAGGGGCCATGAGACCCAGGAGGCGCAGGAAGTCCCGGCAGAGCATTGCCCAACCAGAAATGATCGGGCAAAGGAGGAAAGAACCTCGGCCCTGTCCACCGGGAGCCGCTGCCTTGCTCTCGGGAAGAGAGTCGAAGCCGCTCGAAGGAATAGAATCACCTGCTTCGCTCGAAGTCCACTTGCCTCGCTGGATAAGGAGGCCCAGTTGAGAGCAGACCTGGAGGACCAGATCTCTGACCACTCCGCCTCCTTTCCTGGAGGGGAGCTGTTATCAGCCAGTCGCTCCAGGTAAGGGTACACCCGACCCTCGGCCGCAGAGAATGCTGTCACCACTGCCATGCATTTGGTGAAGACCCTGGGAGCTGGAGACAAGCCAAGGGCATGGCTTGGAACTCAAGAGGGATCCTTCCGCCGGAAGCTAAGGGAATCTCTGGTGAGACGGACGGATAGGGACGTGAAAACGCTTGCCCTGCAAGTCCAGAGAGCAGAACTACACGCCGCGCTCCAAGGATGGTATTATCTGAGCCAGAGTGACCATCCTGGAAGGTTCGAGACCTTAGGAACTTGTTTAGGGTCGTAGGTCGAGAATGGGGCGCCCAGCCCCCGTCTGCTTTCGAACCAGGAAGTACCTGGACACAAAACCCTGGGTCTGAAGGAGGGTCCACCACCTCTTACCACCTCCTTCTGGAGGAGGAGAGCCGCGTCGGCTCGACGAGCCGCCAGTGAGGCTGGGGATCCCGTGCTCTCGAGGCGACGGCCTGAAGGGTGGTGCCTGCTCTAACCCAGAGGTAGGCCTCTTCCCCACCTTCCAAGACCCACCTGTCCGTGGTAACAGCGGACCAGGCGGAACGGGAGTGCCGGAGCCGTCTCTCACGGGGACCCAGGGTAGGGGTGGACGGGATGGGGCGACACCCCCGCGCCCGGGGCCACTGGGCAGGCTTGGAGGAGGGACTGGCCGAGGGACCTCCTGGGCCCTTTCCTCCCTGCCTCCTGTTAGAGGAAGTCATGGTTTGTTGAGATGCCAAGGCGGCCTGCTGGCCCTGACGCGGTGCTGGCCGCCGGGGCACACAGAAGGACGTAAAGGGCTTAGGCTGTGGTTTTATGCCTTTGTCCTTCTGAGCGAAGAGACCCAGTCCAAGGTGGCATTGGACTTCTCGATCCTCTGCAGGTGACCTTCCACCCCAGGGCCAAAGAGGTCAGTCCCCAAAGGGAACATCCGCCAACTTGTGCTGGGTATCCGGCAAAAGGTGGATATCCTCAGCCAAGCCCGGCCGACGACAGCCACCGCGGCCGCCACCGATCTGGCACATGAGTCCCCTATATCCAAAGCAGTCTGGAGCTGCTGTTTGGCCACTGCCCTGCCCTGGTCCCGCACCTGCTTAACCGTAGTCTGCAGATCGGGGGAAGATGAGGATGACCATCCAGGAGCCCAACAGGGCATGAGAAAATGTGCCATGAGGACGGCCGAACTGGCCTGACTAAGGTCGAGAGAGGACGCAGCGAGACTTTTCGCCTCGACATAGTCCAATTTCTGACCCTTGTCAGGAGGTTTGTCCACATCCTCATGCTAGCCGGGCGCTGCCGGAAATGCTGTCGGTAACCAACCCCTCAGCAGAGGGTGTTCAAAAACCGGACAAGGAACCGGGACCGAATACTTCCTGGCCATCCTGGCCGAAGGCGCAGGGCAGGAAGCAGGGCGCTGTTAAAGCTCCAGTGCCGGACCCACTCATGGCCTCGGCCACTGGAAAGGCCTCCGGCCGGAGAATCCCTCGGTCCAGAATCTCCGCTGAGGGGATACCTGGCCCGCTTGGAACGGGTTCGAGCTCCATCCCGGTAGACTCCGAGATGAGCCGAAGCAGTCCTAGGAAGGACGACGGCTATCGCCCATTGACTGACCTCCGAAGACCCAAGTCCAGTCGCTGGAGAAAAAGGAGGAATCATCTTCGGACTCGGAAGAGTCCTCAAGAGCTGCCTCTGGCCTGAGCCACCCTTCACCCGCCGAGGTCTGGTCGGGATGAGGGTAACTGACAGCCGATGGGTAGACCTCAGTGGACCGAGAATCCTTGGTCGGAGCCCCAATTGGTGGCTGTGGAGGCGGAGGTTCCACCGAATCGGTGGAGCAGCTGGTTTTGGCCAACAACCGCCTGGGTATAGGCCTCGGATAAGTCGAGGGTTGTGTCGGCCGCCCGTGACAGTTATTTAATGGCCGGGAAGGCGACGGGGTCGGCTTATTCTCCGGCCAGGAGGAGCTGTTGCAACATAAGGTCTCGCATCGACGCATCGACGGCCAAGCCTCCTCCCATCCGAGGAGGAGGACGAGGACGAGCGGGCGACGGCTGGCCACTCGTGTGCTGAACTCGAGACCGCCATGACGGTGTGGATCTGGCTGGACTGGCGTAGAGGTCCGAGACCGAGTCCCGAATTTCCCGAGGTCGGTGCGGAGGTGCCGGTCGAACCGCATCTCCTCGGCTCGGATGGTCCATCCGAGGGCTCCGGAACCGAGGCGACAGGTATGGCCACAGGATCCTCAACTCCTTCCGGGGAACCGGGAGAGGGGAATTGGCTGCAAAGGCGACAGCCTGTTCAATGGGTCGAGAAAATTACTCTCATCGGTGGAGTCTCGGTCAACTGACCTGACGGGACACCGCGAGTCAGTGGTCGGCCAAGCTGCCCATCGAAGCCGACGGTCGACGGCCCGGGAGTAGGGACCTTCGGCCCCAAGAGCCGACGAGGATTCTACCCTGTCCCTCTTTTGGACCGAAAGGTCCAGCAGACGCAGGTCCTTCCCTTTAGTGGAGAGGGACAGACAAAGCTCTCTAAAAGAAGCCGTAGGAAGAACCCAGAGAGCGGGATACGTGTCGAGGAAGCGACAGCTCAGCCGCCGCTTCTTCTTCGGGAGGGCTTACCATCCGCCGAGCTGATCCGCTGAAAGCCTCGGGCCACGCGATACCGCCAACCGGGCCTCCTGGACTTCACCGAGGAACGCTCGACGCCCAGCGTAATCGGCAGCACGTTTTCGAGGACGAAGCCGAGAAAGATGAGCACAGGTTTAAGCTCGCGGGTCGTGCTCAAGGCCTAAGCAGTAGACACACGAGGAGTGTGGATCCGTCCGAGACATCTTCTGCCCACATGGGCATCTCCGAAACTGAGTCGATTTGTCATCGTAGTCACGAGGGATAGAAGATCAAAGTCTTTTTGCAAAATTTATTTTTAATCCGCAAACGGAGAAATAGGAATCAGTCACAAACGCAGAGCTGCTAAGGAGTGAACCTGAGCTCAATGCTGTAAAGGAAGATCTACGCCATGGGGCGGAGCCGAGAGTTACACACACCGGGTGGGTGGGAGGAGCAAGCTTGAAGACCTTCCGCAAGATTTAAAAGCGGCAAGGATACCTGTTAATGAGTGGATGAAACATATCCATGTCCCTAGAACCTGTATTTCTAGGACATGGATATGTTGCTCATCCACACTGTCTGGCAGACTCCTAGCAGTCCTCCAGGAGGAGGGAGGCAAGGCGCACACCCCCGATACTTACTTGAGAAAGAGAGACTGGAGAACCAAGACCCCAAAACCAGCATCCCGGCGTGACTCAAGGTCGATGTGGTAATGGGTGATGAAGGTGTGTGCTGACTTCCAGGTAACAGCCCTGCAGATTTCTTGGATAGGGACGTCCCTGGAAGCAGCCACTGATGCAGCAGTATGACGGGTAGAATGATCTCTTATCCCTCTGGGAGGCTCCATGCACAACTTATAGCAGAGATCAATGCAGGAGGTGACCCACCTGCCTCATCGCCTGTTTGGCTGTAGGTCTTATGAAAGGCGTTCAGCGTAGGTGACAAACAGCTGAGCGAACCCTGCCCGATTCTCAGCCATGCGCCTTTATAATAAGCGAGCGCCTCTAGAGTCCAAAGTATGAGCCAGACCGGCCTCCGAGGTGTGACTGGGTAGAACACCGCAGAGTCAACACCTGGTTAAGGTGAAACTCCAACACCACCTTCCGGAAGGAATTTCGGTGGGGGGAGGACAATCTTGTCCCTGTGGAAGACCAGGTAAGGAGACTCGGTGCAGAGTGCCTGAGCTCTCCCATCCTTCTGGCTGACGAATAGCCACCAAGAAGGCGTGTCTTCCACAACAGGTGAGAGTTCACACCTGTGCACTGGTTCGGCTGGCTTGCCCACAAGCTTTGCCAGTACCAGCAGTAGATCCCACGGAGGTGGAGGTTCTCGCATCGGAGGGAAGCCATGATCAAGGCCTGAAAAGACCAGAAAACCTTCTCCTGCGCCCACCGACTGCTTCCCTGCCCGTGCCCGGTAAGCAGAGATGGCTGCCAGGTGCACACTTAGGGTCGCCACCCAAGCCCTTTGCTGAGAAAGGACCATAATAGTCCAAGATGCTTTCCAAGGAACAGGAGGAAGGGTCAAAGCCCTTGTTCCTGACACCAAATGGAAAACCTTTCCATTTGAAGGCGAGCATTTTCTGGTCGACTTTATCGGGACGCCTCAACCACGCTTGAGAGACCTCGTCGAAAGACCCAAGGCCTGGAACTCTAGCCGCCAGGAACCAGGTCGTCAGGTGAAGGGATTGAAGGTCCGGATGGAATACCGTCCCCTGACTGACTGAGAGCAGGTCCGGGCGAGCTGGAAGCTGCCTTGGAAACCTGGAGCTGAGGCTGAGGAGATCTGGGTACCAGTACTGGCGGGGCCAGTCTGGGGCTATCAGAATCACCAGCGCCTTGTCCCTCCTTGCTTTGAGCACCTTGTGCATCAAGGGGAACAGGGAAAAGACTTAGAAGAGGCCCGGGGTCCACAGCCTCAAGAAGGCATCCACCTGCAGAGAGACCTGCTGAGGGGGGTGGGCATGGAACAGCCTCAACTTCGCATTCTCCCTGGAGGCAAACAGGTCCACCTGAGGTGTGCCCCAATGGGAGAATAGATCTTGTACTACCTCCGGCAGGAAAGACCACTCGTGGGACACAGCCCCTATCCGGCTTAGGGCATCGGCCAGGGTGTTGGAGGCTCCTGCCACATGAATGGCTAGGAGATCCATCTCCAGGCACGAGCAAGGGGACCAGATGCGGAGAGCTGCATGGAGCATGGAGCGCTGGGCCCCGCCCTGGCGGTTTAGATAGTACATGGTCGTGGTATTGTCTGTCTGGACTCTGACCACTTGACCCAAGAAATAGAGCAAAGGCGTGAGAGAGCTAGGCGGACCGCCGAGCTCCAGCAGGCTGATGTGGCATCGACTCCCATGGGTACCAGAGGTCGGGCGCCGGTGTTCCCCCAGATGGGCACCCCAACCCATCAGAAAGGCATCGGTCGATAGAGAAACCGTCGGCTCGGGGCGGACAAACGAGATGCCCTCCTGCAGATGAACTGGAACGGTCCACCACTGGAGAGCATTCCACATCCCCTGGGTCACCGTCACTAGCTGGTCCAATGGATCGCAGCGTTGGGACCACTGGTCGGCCAGCCCCCACGGAAGAGGGCGCATGTTCCAGCGGGCCCAACGGACCACGCTGGTACAGGCCGCCATGAGACCCAGGAGGCGCAGGAAATCCCGGGAAGAGCGCAATTGCCCAACCAGAAATGATTGGGCAAAGGAGGAAAGAACCTTGGCCCAGTCCGCCGGGAGCTGTGCTCTGGCTCGAAGATAGTCGAGCTCTGCCCCGATGAAAAGAATCACCTGCTTCGGCTTGAGTTCCGACTTGGCCTCGTTGATGAGGAGGCTGACCTGAGAGCAAACCTGGAGGGCCAGATCTCTGGACCGCTCCACCTCCGCTCTGGAGGGGGCTGCTATCAGCCAATCGTCCAGGTAAGGGTAAACCCGGACCCCTCGGCGCCACAGGAATGCTGTCACCACTGCAATGCATTTGGTGAAGACCCTGGGAGCTGGAGATAAGCCAAAGGGCATGGCTTGGAACTCGAAAAGGGATCCCTCTGCTCGAAAGCGAAGGAACCTCTGATGTGACGGACGGATAGGGACGTGAAAGAATGCGTCCTGCAGGTCCAGAGCGCAGAACCACATGCCGTGTTCCAAGGATGGTATTATCTAAGCCAAACTGACCATCCTGAAGGTTCGAGACCTTAGGAACTTGTTTGGGTCGTGTAGGTCGAGAATGGGGCGCCAGCCCCCCGTCCGTTTCGGAACCAGGAAGTACCTGGACACAAACCCCGGGTTTGAGGGAGGGTCCGCCATCTCTCTCATCACCTCCTTCTCGAGGAGAGCGATGTCGGCTCAGCGAGCTGACAGCGAGGCTTCGGACCCCGAGGCCCCCCCGAGGTGTGACGGCTCTGAAGGGTGGGGCCTGCTCGAACTCCAGAGGCAGGCCCTTTCCTACCACCTCCAACACCCACCTGTCTGTGGTAATAGCAGACCAGGCGGAAAGGAAGTACCAGAGCCATCCCCCCACAGGGGGAACCTGGAGTGAGGTGTCGAGGTTGGGGGAGACACCCCTCAACCCGTCACTGTGCAGGCTTGGAGGAGGGACCGGCCGAGGGACCACCTGGGATTTACCTCCCTGCTCCCTGGAGGAGGAAGCCGCAAGCTTGGGTTTGGGACGCCAAGCGCGAGCCTGCTGGCCCTGGTGTTGCTGGGCCGGGCGTGCTAGGGCGCAGGACGGGATCTAAAGGGCTTGGTTGAGGTCTGTGCCCGTCCCTCTGAGCGATGAGACAGAGTCCAAGGTGCCACTGGACTTTTCGATCCTCTGAGGTGGCCTTCCACCCAGGGTCGAAGAGGTCGGTCCTGGAAGGGACATCTGCCAATTTGTGCTGGGTATCCGCTCTGAAGGTGGATATCCTCAGCCATGTCTCCGACGAGCAGCCACTGCAGCCGCTACTGACCTGGAGATGAATCACCGATATCCAAAGCAGTCTGAAGTTGCTGCTTGGCTACTGCCCCTGGTCCCGCACCTGCTAACCGTGGGTCTGCAGGTCAGCCGGAGATGAGGAACCACCGTCCAGGGAGCCCAACAGGGCGTGAGAAAAATGTGCCATCAGTACGGCCGAGCTGGCTCTGACAAAGGCCAAGGGGAGGACGAAGTGTAGACTTTTTCGCCCGGCATAGTCCAATGTCTTGGACCTCGCCGGGAGGTTTGTCTATGTCCCGAAGCCCGGCATGCCGGAAAACGCTGTCGGTAACCAACCCTCGGCCGAGGATGTTCAAAACCGATGGAACCTGTAGGGTCAGCATATTTCCTGGCCATCCTGGTCATTAGGGCAGGC
Source organism: Neoceratodus forsteri (assembly GCA_016271365.2). Lineage (NCBI taxonomy): Eukaryota > Metazoa > Chordata > Ceratodontiformes > Ceratodontidae > Neoceratodus > Neoceratodus forsteri. The sequence continues at coordinate 88,594,208 of JADMNL010000028.1, forward strand.
TAGGCGCTGGCCAGAGCTCCAAGGCCGGGCCCACAATGGCCTCAGCCACAGGAAGGCCTGTAGGGGAATCCCTGTCCAATATCTCCAAGAGTGATACTTGGTCCGCTTGGATACGGGGCTCCGAGCTGCATCCCGGTGGATTCCCGAGATGACTCTGAGCAACCCCAGGAAGGACGAGGCTGTCGTCCAGCGACTGACCTCCAGAGGACTCCAAGTCCACTCGCTGGAGAAAAAGGAGGACTCGCCGGACTCAGAAGAGTCCGTAGGAGCTGCTCTCGTCCTGAGCCACCTCCACCTGCCGAGGGCGATCGGGAGTGAGTGATCGACAGCCTATGGGGCAGACCCTGAGCCGACCGACAGTTCTTGGTCGGAGCCCCAAACAGCGGCTGTGGAGGCGGAGGTTCCACCGGAATTGGTGGGGCAGCTGGTTTTGGCCGAACAACTGGCCTGGAAACAGGCTCCTCGGGTAAAACGAGGGGTTGTTTCGGCCGCTCCGGTGACAGCCACTTAATGGCCAGGGAAGGCGATGGTGTCGGCTTGTTCCCGGTCAGAAGGAGCTGTTGCAACATGAGGTCCTCAGTGATCGCCGACGCAACTCGATGCTGGAAGCCCCTCATCAGAGGAGTGACGACAGCGGCTGGCGCTGCCACGCGGTGCCGAGACCGCCCATGATGGCGGGATCGGCTGGACCGTGAAGAAGTCCGAGACCGGAACCTCGGCTTTCCGAGGATGGTGCGAGGGATGCAGGAACCGCTCCTCCTTGGCTCAGAGAGGAACACCTAATGGCCCCGGAACCGGAGGCACTGGCAGCCACGATCCTCAAATCCCACCGGGGAACCGGGAGAGGATTACGCCAGGGTCGACAACCGTCAATGGGTCGAGAAAGATCTCTACTGCGTCGACTGGAGCCTCGGTCAACTGACCCGACGGGGACACCATGAGACCAATGGCCGAAGCCGAACGATCGGCCGAAGTCGATGGCCGACAACCCGGGGAGAGGGACCTTTCCCGCTCCCAAGAGCGTCGACGAAGAGACTTACCCTTGTCTTTCTTCTTGGACCGAGAAGAAGGTCCAGCAGACGTTGGTCCCTCTCCCTAAGTGGAGAGGGACAGGCAAAGCTCCTTAAAGGAAGCTGTGAAAGAGGAACCCAGGGAGAGCGGAATAAAAGCCGTGGTCGAGGAAGAAGCGGGCCGCGCCTCCTCTCTTTGAGGCAATCATCTGTTCTAGCTGGATACGCCGAGCTCCGTCATTGCTGAGACCGATTGGCTTTGACTTTACCGGAGGAAAACGCCGAAGCCTAGTTGTAAACGGGCGGCACGGTCTTAGAGGACGTAGACTGAGAAGGAAGAGCACAGGTCACAAGCCTGCGGGTCGTGCTCAAGGCCTAAACAGTACACACACGTGGAGTGCGGATCCGTCCGAGACATCTTCTGCCCGCAAGGGCACCGCCGAAAACCGGGAGTCGATTTGTCCATCGCAGCCGCGAGGGATAGAAGATCGAAGTATTTTGAGCAAAAAACTTTTAAATTCGGAAAAAAAAATCGAAGAATTAGGAACCAGTCTTATACGCAGAGCATTAAGGAGGGAACCTGAGCTTCCAAGCGGTAAGGCAGATCTGGCGTCATGGGGCGGAGCCGAGAGTTTTACCACCCAGGTGGGTGGGAGGAGCCAGCCTGAAGACCTTCCGGCAAGATTTAAAGCGGCAAGGATACCTGCCAGACAGTGTGGATGAACAACATATCCATGTCCCTAGAATTTAACATTTTTCTCCTTCGCTTGTTTTATTATCTCCCGTACCTGGCGTCTCTTGTTTAGTAGATCAGGGAAGTCTTGGTCTAGGAAGATCCTTTGCCAAATTGCATATTTTCATTCTCCCATGCAGTTTGTAGAATTAACTGCCTCTCTCGATAGTTCACCATCTTCACTATAATTGATCTGGGGCACGCCAATTGCTCCTTGGGCTTGGGTGATAGCAAGCGGTGTGCCCTTTCTATCTGAAGGGGTGATTTCTCTGGAATCTCCAACGTTGCCCTTACCATATGGGCTACAAAATCCTCCACTGTCTCAAAAGCTGTCTCCAAGTCTTCCGGGGCCCCATAAATGTGAAAGTTGTTCCTTCTCGCCCAGTTCTCCTCATCAATTTTAGCTTGTAATTCTTTTTCTCGTGCCAAGAGATATAGGATGGCCCTGTCGTGCTGACTGGTGGAGTCTGCCAAAGACCTGACTGCCTGTTCCGCTGCCTCTGTGCGTTTATCCATTGAGGTCAGAGCAGAGATCAGACACTGATGATTCAACTCTATGCAACAGTTTTACAATCCTGACCAGTTTCGAGACAGTCGTAGACTGATCCACAAGATGTACGTTATCCTCCGAGTCGGCTAGGCTGGATACTGGAGAACCAGAGTGGGAAGTTTCGCTCGGGCCCGGTTGTCTGTCCAATTCAATCAGCGCTTGTACCTTCACTGAGTGAGACACCTTTCCTTTGTGTTTGTTAGAGGCCATCACTATGCAGCGAATAAATGTGAATTGGGTGACCAAGTTAGTGAATTAACTAGGTTTATATAATTCTTCTATTAAGTGGTCTCTGGAGCCATCGTATTAGACGGCCATCGGGTTGGTGACATAACCGGAAGTCCCGCCTGAACCATTGTAATAAATTCTGGATCTCGTAGGTGCATGAGATTTAAGCGCCAAAAGGAGGCCGCCCTCTGTGGCATAGCATCTATTTTTAGGTATAGAGGATAGTGGTCCGACACAACAGAGGCTGCTATGGTTATATCCCAGATTAAATCCAGGTGCTCACTGGAGACAAAAATAATCCAGTCTAGAAGATGTGTGTGTTTTGGAGAAGTGATAGGTGTAGGATCTGGTGGAGGGGAAGAAATGGCACCAATTATCTACCATACCCAATTTAGGGAGGGTCACTAAGGTATTTCTGAAGTGGTGTGACCCGACACCTGGAAAGAAAAGTTGCATCTAGCATAGTATTAAGAGTACCATTCAGGCCCCCTCCTATAATGCACATGCCCTGTGAGTGCAGAAAAAGATCTAAAAACGTACTCTACCTGAACTGGGGAGCCCGGAGGAAGGTAGACTGAAGGTAAAGTGATGGTAGTGGTATAGAGTTTGCCCACCACAATGGCACAGCGCCCTTCCCCATTTATAATCTCCTGTTGGAGGTGAAATGGGAACCCCGTTAGGCACCAGGACTGCAGCTCCTCTCCATCTACCAGAGATATGTGAAGATGCTACCACCACCTGGAACCCCCACGTCCTTAATTCAGAGTGTTCAATTTGAGGGAGATAACGTTTCTTGTAAAAGAATGGCGTCTGTTTTTTCTTAAACAGATTTAATAACCGTCTTCTCTCTTAACCAGGTTGTGGATACCATTCACATTAAAGTATTAATGCCGATTTAACCACTGAATTATAGTGGGTCTCTGTAGCTGCCCAAGGAGTCTTGTATAGAATATCCAGAATCTCCCCCTATCTACCTCTACATCTCAACCAATTTGTCTAGCCGGCCCCATCCCAAGCTTAATAAGTTGCCCCTTAGAATGTCTGCAGGAATCTCCATTTCTTAACATTCAGCATACTGCCCTTAACGCTGCCATTGTTTCTCGTAACCAATATCAAAAAAAAAATCAACCTGTTGCCAACTGGGCAAACCTTGGGTCTATAGCAATCCATGTGCTGATAATGAACCAACTATTCACATTACATGAGTACTGAGGTTTGAACAGAACTTCCAAGGTAGGGGAAATATCCATCAATTTCCCGTTTCTGGGAATACACAGATGTACGTGTGTCTCATACCAGAAAAAGGGGTAAGTCAGTTGCTCACCTGGCCTCAGGCCCCCTGTGGATTGACAAGATCCAAATCAAATAAAAAAAGGGGAACATAAGGGAGGTGGAAAAAAAATTTATCCCTGGAATCACACCTGTTGGCTCAATCGTGCACACTCACCACCTGTCCCCCTCAGACAGAAAACACATTACCTATATAGGTAGAGCCCTCAGATTCAAATAAACAGAGAAAATGTAAATAAAACAAGAGGAAAACCCCGTAAGACTTTTATATAGTTTAATGTCTTGCATCATATAGTCTCAGTTCTGGTACTTCTACAACAGGCACCAATTAAATCCCTTAAACCTTGTTCCCAGTTTCCTTTAAATTATAGTTGTAATATATGAATTCTCTCCAGGCGTCAGATCGCCATCATTTTTCAGGCCTAACCTGTGCTGTTCAGTGCACACTGTATAAGTGGAGTTGGAATCTCCATTTTGATTAATTTTATACCTCCTCAGGATGTAGGAAGGGGAGTGCGCAAAGCGGACTAAGAGGGGCTACGACCCTTAGGTAGTACCATGACAAGTGGCCCAAATATTACCCAGATAAAGAGGGTAGGGCAAGCATCTATTTTAAAGCCTAGAGTAAGGCCCTCCATCTGGGCCTAGGAAGAGGAAACTCCTACCAGACCACCTCTGCCCTTACCCCCCCCCCACAAAGACCTCAGGCATACCAGTTATGCAGTAGAGTCCAGTCTTTTTCCAGGTATTCTGGTTGTTCTCTGTTCTCCTATATTCATTCAGTCAAGCGTCATTTCGGATCCTGTCACTGCCTTTATTTTCTTCCCTTCTGCGTTGCTTCCCCTCCCGTGTCTGCCATCTCAGAGGTTGGGGCTCTTGATTTGTCGGTAGGCGCTCCGGGAACACCAGGCCCTCTTTAAGAAGCGTCTCACAGGCCTCTTCGGCAGTTGAAAATTCGTGCTTCCCTGATGGAAAATGTGCAATCAGTTTAGCAGCGTATGGTGTAGTAAATTTCAGCCCCTACGCCTTGAGAACTGGCAAGAGAGGGAGGTAGGCTCTCCCAAGTTTCATAGTTTTAGGGGCGCAGTCATGATCTAGATAGTAACGACGTTGACCATGGAACGTTCGTTTCTTACGCCATGCCATTAACAGAATCTGCTCCTTGATCAAGTAACTGCCAAACTGGGCTATGATGGATCTAGGACTAGCAGTGTGGAATGTGGGCCGGGTTTTGGGGGGGGGGGCGCGCGCGTGCAACGGCAAGGCTCAGTGAACCCTCTCTAAATCAAGCACCATATCAGCAGGAAGGCCTACAGAGGTTTACAGTAATCAATTAAATTCTTTAATGGTTGTTCCCTCTTCTCCCTCTGCAATAAGGTAGATATGGATATTCTTACGGCGAGCCCGATTCTCAGAATCTTCCTGCTGGGCTGCCAGTAACTAATGTTCCTCCTAAATTTGTTGAACTAGGCTCTCCATGTCATCCACGCAGTTTTCATTTGCTGTTATCTGTGGCTCTGTCACCTGCTCGTCGTTCGAGCAGAGTAATGTCTACGTATCTCACCATACAACTGATTGAAATCAGCCGGAAAAGCACAGAGCTTGTAGATTGCATCTAGTTTCGATAGTTTCTTTGCCTTTGGGGTTTCTGGGGTGATGCTGGCAGATTTCAGGTAGGTGTGGGTGGATCTATGCTTAAAGATGTTCTGGCTACATTTAAAGGAGAAAGGATGACTGCAACAGTATGGCTAAGTTCACCACATCCATGTTCCTAGAACCATTTTTTTGTTCTAGCTGTTTGACCCTGTCACCACCTACTTCGGCAACAAGGTTACATGGTGGGGCTGGCAGGGTCTCAGGACATTCCAAGTTTCCCCCAAAGCAGGGCAAAGGTGTTGACTTTCCCTCTCCCGGAGAGGAACATCTAACTTCTGCGGCCTGCTGCCTCATTTTAATAATTTTTCTCCTGACCCCTGCCATGGTTGCCTGCAGAACCCTCCTACTCTAGTCACATTTGACTGCCCTACCTCCGGGCATCCAGTTGGGACAGGCTTGCAGCTGGATCCTCTGAGGGGAGAGCTGCCTTATGGCTACTAAATCCAACCCCCTTCTTGAACCAGGGTCGCCAGCATGGCATCCAGTGCCTCAACCTCAGCACCAACAAGCCAGCCACAGACCTTTTCTAAGGGTATGATATGGTTCACTGTCCACACTTAGACAAACTCCTAGCAGCTCTCCAGAGGGAGGGGAAAAACGTGAACTTCTAGATGGTGAACAGAAACCAGAGACCCAAGGTCTGAAAAATCAGCATCCCAGAATGACTCCAGGACAATATGAAAGAAAATAAAAATGTGTGCATATCTTCATGTAGCACCCCTGCCAATTTCCTGGACAGGAATGTCCCTGGAAGTAGCCTTCAAGTCAGTGGTATGTCAGGTGGAATGAGCCCTACCCCTATGGGAAGTTCCCTACCAGTCAACCTATACCAGGTCGTTGCAGAAGACAATCCACCTGCTAGCTGTCCTCTTACCTGCAGGTCTGCCAGGTGCTGCCTCAGTGTAAGTGACAAGCAGCTGGCAAGCATCTACCTGAATTCCAGGAATAAGCTCTACATTAGTGTCATAAGCAGGTCCAGGGTATGGAGCCTGCGGTCAGCATCTGAATAAGTTGACCAGTAGACCAGAAAGTTAGTTACCTGGATAAGGTCAAACTATGAAGCAATCTTCAGGAGGAACTTCAGGTTGCGGTCAAGGATGACTACCCCTGTGGAAGACCAGGTAGACTCCACCAAGAGCACCTGGAGATCCCCAATCCTTCTGCTTGTCCTGGTGGCCACCAGCAAGGCCATCTTCTACGACAGGCGAGACATTACACACCCCTGCTTGGTACTGACAGGCTTGCCGATACGCACAGTGACCACAATCCAGCAGAAAAAAAGATCTGAAATCAAGGGACAGAGTTGGGAATGCTGCACCTGTTTGGTGGGAGGAGCTAGCTCAGCCATCCAGCAAATCAGATAATTAAATGGAACTCGCACTGTGACTAGTGAACTATATCCATGCCCCTTGAATAAGGAGGTATGCAGACACTGGGGCACATTTTAACCACTGCCAAAGTTCTGTAACTAAGAAAAAAATTACTCACCTTAGTAATGTTTCTTCTAATGGAGTCTTGCTATATTATGACTATTGCAGTCTGTCCCACCATTAGAACTGCTCCGGAGGTGAAAGAGTTAACTCCATTCTAAGAATGGAACTTAGAACTCGAGCTCTATTAGAGAAGCTCTGTCATGGTTATTTCAAACTCAAACTGTCAGATGTTTACGAGCAAAAACTCACTAAGGTCTGTGTGGAAGCTGTAACCTACACTAGCCAACTGCCTACCTAAATATTAACACCCAATGCTGGTCCCAAAACAAAGACTCAAGTCAAGGGACCAAAAGTAATAATATAATATGAGAAATAATATAAGAAAATAAAAACACCACACCCCAAAACCCCAAGAAGGGGTGGAAAATATAAAATGGGCATAACTAGTGCCCACACTAGGCTGCCCACCCCATACCCAAGTAGAAGTTTTGAGAGGGGCAGGCTGGGGGGGAGGTCATAATATAGCAAGACTCCATTAGAAGAAACAACATTACTAAGGTGAGTAATTTTTTCTTCAAACATCATGAAGTCTTGCTATATTATGACTATTGCAGACTACACAGCAGTACCTCCATGGAGGAGGGACAGAACCTACTTAGGGAATAAGCTCTGAAGCACAGCTGTGCCAAACCGAGCATCTCTCCTGGCCTGGACATCCAGGGAGTAATGCTTGGTGAAAATGTGTATCGTTTTCCAGGTAGCTGCGTGACATATTTCTAAAATAGGGATGTCTCTAGCAGCAGCTATAGATGCCGCTGCACCTCTGGTAGAGTGAGCCCTTAGTCCTGAAGGGGGAACCTTCCTCAGTTTTTGATAAAATTGGATACAAGAGAATCCACCTGGCAAATGATCTCTTAGTGGCAGGTCTCCTTTTCCGACCCTCACCATAAGTGAGAGAAAAGTTGGAGGATTCAACCTGAGACCCTTGGTACGTTTCTATATAGTAACTTAGGGCCCCTTAACGCCTAAAATTGTGCAATCTCCTCTCGCCAGAGGAGAAGTGATCAGTGAAAAACACTAGAAGGGAGATTGATTAAGATGGAAATCTGAAACCACCTTAGGCAAAAACTTCCTGTTAGTCCTGAGAACTACCTTATCCTTGTGGAAAGAAATAAAGTCAGTTTCTACTGACAAGGCTTGTAACTCACTTATGCGCCTGGCAGAAGTGATAGCCACTAGGAAAACAGTTTTCCAAGTTAAGTACTTAAGCTCTGCAGAACAGAGGTTCAAAAGGTGGTTGCATTAACTGAGCAATGCAAACAAAGATCCCAGGCAGGGGCCAGATCCCTAAAAGGTGGATTAGTATGAAGTAATCCTTTAAAAAACTTGGAAAATACAGGGTGAGCGGAAAGAGGGCTTTCCTGCTGAAACAAAAACAGAGCTGCCAAATGTACTTTCAGGGTAGCTGGTCTCAGGCCCAAAGAATTAAGATGGACCATATAGTCCAAAACAATGGGCAAATCAGCAGATTCCGGGGAAATATGTTTCCCAGAACACCAGATGAAAAAACTTTCCACTTAGAATTATAAAGACTAGTGGAAGGCTTCCTAGTAGCTTTTAGGATTTCAAGAACACCTTGAGAAAGGTGTAGGTCAGCAAATTCTAGCTCCTCAAGAGCCGGGCCTTGAGGTTGAGGGATTTGAGGTTCGGATACCAAACTCTCCCCTGGGCACAGGTTAACAGGTTGTGATTCCTGGGGGGAGACCGTGGAAGATGGACTGTTAGGGACAGAAGGAGTGAGTACCAGAGCTGCCTGGCCCAAACTGGGGCAATCAGAACCACCCTGCAAGGCTGGGATCTGATTTTGACTAGCACCTTGAATAGGAGAGGGAAGAGAGGGAAAGGCGTAAAGAAACTTCCTTCCCAATCTAGAGAAAGGCATCCAGGGGACTAAGCCCAACACTGGGGCCTGCAACAACAGTGGAAGTTGGTGATTGTCTGGGGCTGCAAAAGATCTATCTGAGGGGTGCCCCATCTGGCAAAAACTATCCCCAGTATCTGAGGGTCCAGAGACCATTCATGATGGCCCTGGGAAATCCTGCTGAGAGCATCTGCCAGGACATTGTCCTTTCCTGGAAGGTGAACTGCTATGCAGGAAGTGTTAAGGGAATAGGCCAGAGACCACAACTTCATTGCCTCGGTGCACAAGGCCAAAGACAGAGTGCCCCCTTGCTTGTTGATGTACCACATTGTTGTGGTGTTCTGTTCTGACTTGTACCACTTTGTTCTGAACGGACGCAGAAAACACTTGAAGTGCTAGAAAGACAGCTCTGAGTTCCAGCAAATTGATGTGGAGCAGAGATTCCTGAGGGGACCACACTCCTTGGGTGGAGAGGTCGCCCATGTGGGCTCCCCACCCCAGGAGGGATGCATCCGTAGTGAGGGTCAAGGAGTGAGAGAGGAATGAAAGTGACCCCCAGCCTTAAATTGCTCTGATCCTGCCACCACTGGAGGGCCTGGATCAGGGTTCGAGTCACTGGGACCAACTTCGAAAGGGGGTCTCTTCTCTGAGACCAAAAGGTTCTCAAGTGAAACTGAATGTCCCTCATCTGAAATCTTGCTCCTTGCACTACAGCTGTGGACGCAGCCATGTGCCCCAGGAGCTGCAAGAAGTATCTTGTTGGTCAAGAGAGACCTGCAGAGAGGAGGAGGAGGCCAGAGCCACCAGGTTCCTTAACCTCTCTAAAGGTAGGAAGGCTCTGGCCTGCTTTGTGTCCAATTCTGCACCTATGAAGGTGAGCACCTGAACAGGTTCCAGAACTGACTTTGGAAGACTGAGCAATAAGCCCAGAGAGGTGAGCAGCTGCTGGGTAACTTGCAGGTGAGATTTGACCTGTTCTGGGGACTGGCCTACAATGAGCCAGCCATCCAGGTAGGGAAAGACAGCAATCCTTTGCCTTCTTAAATGAGCAACTGCTACTGCCACACATTTTGTGAATACCCTTGAGGCAGAGGTGAGGCTGAAGGGCATTGCTCTGAACTGGTAGTGACCTGAGGGCAGTTCGAATCTGAGGTACTATCGGTGGGAGCTTCTGATTAGGACGTGAAAAATAGGCATCCTTGAGGTCCAGGGAGGCTAGCCAGTTCCCTGGCCTAGAGAGGGTAAAATCATTGCCAGAGTTACCATTTTGAACTTTGGTTTCAAAAGGTGCTTGTTCAGAAAACTCGGGTCTAAAATGGGCCGCCATTCTCCTGTCATTTTTGGGGTAAGGAAATATCTGGAGTACAGACCCTTGCCCTGATGTAGGGGAGAAACCCTGCCTACAGCTCTGAGAGCCAGGAGGGATGAGACTTCTGTTTCTAAAGAAAAGGTCTCTAAAGGATTTGCAGGTGGGAAAGATCAGATTCTCATCTTTGGAAATTTTTTGAAGCTGAGAACCAGACCCTGACTTACTACATCCAGGACCCACTTGTCTGAAGTTAGAGACTCCCAGTTCCGAACGAAGTAAGCCAACCTGCCCCCTACAGGTAAAGGAGAATCTGCCTTGGGCACCCCAACAGGGTGCCTGTTTGGCAGGTGCTTTAAGCCCGCCTGCCTCCCTCTGAAGAACCCCTCTGAACATAAGCAGAGAGCCTGGGTTTGTAAAAGGGCCTGTGAAAAGGCTCACCCCACCCCTGGGGTCTGCCTCTGAGGAGTGGCTTGCAGCCTCCTGGCCTGAGCACTCTTATAGGTAGTCCTATATTCATCCATTTCTTCATATAATTTCCCTGTTTGCTCCCAAACAGAGAATTCCTACCACAGGAAAATCCATAGCCTTAGTCTGGGTATCCTGTGACAAGTTAGTACACCGAGCCAGGCCAACTCATGGAAAGCAACAAGATGTAGCCATGATCAGAGGATACATCATTAAAATCAACAGCAGCATTGGATACCTCAATGCCATCAGCAGCCACCTGCTCCAGCTCATTAGCAAGCTGGCCAGAGGCCCGTTTGTCCAAAGCCATGACAGTGTCCCATCTAGATTTCTGAAACCTTGCTACGTAAGCCATGTAATTTGCTTGCCTGAGTCCCAAGGACGCTGCCATGTATTTTTTTTTTGCCATGGCATCAATCTTCCTGGAATCCTTGTCAGGAGGATGTGAAACCAATGGAATATTAGCTTTATCACAGACTGCAGCCTGAACCACACCAACATGACTGCAATGCTCTGAAAGGAATTCTGTATCAGGACCTGACAGAGTGTACCTCCTGTCCATCTTTTTGTCCACAGGAGGCACAGAATTAGGAGCTATTAAAATTGTTATTGTTTGTTTCCTAAATGAATTATGCAAGGGAATAGACAATCTCCTAGACTCTGAATATCCATCCTTTCTACAAAATCAGGTTCCACTTGCTCATCCACAGCTTCCTCCAATGGGAGCTGGAGGGATTCAGCAACCTTTTTATAAAACAGAAAATGAAAAGGGGACTCAGAAAGCATAGGGGGAGATTCTAAGGGTCAGTCTGGGGAGATGTCCGGTTCGATGGGCACATCCAGAGACTCAAAGTCACATTCACACTGTTCGTAATCCTCCTACCCCTCCTCTGGTTCATAAAAATCTCCAATATCATATTCTTGAACCGGTGGAACCGTCGAACCAACTCTTTACCAGACACTGGCGGATTCGGACGGAACCAGAAAAGTGACTATACAATTTGTGTATAGCTTTTGCCATTTCTGCAGCAGTTGGGGAAGGAATTTTGGACTCCTACCTGCGGATTTTTATTTTCTTTAGCTGGAACTGGCTCCTCAGAGCCAGCTTTACGCTTGCCCGAGGAAGTCTCGCCTGGTCAGTGGAGATTCGTTCGGTTGGCACCGAACCGGCCGACCATCCGGGTCAGCGGACTTTTGGCCTCTCGTTCCCTGAGCCTGCCCACTCTCTTATCCAGGGTGGCTGCAGGGAAATTTTTACAAATCTGGCAGTCTGAATAGAGGTGGTCAACCCCAAACAATAAACACATGTGTGTAGGTCAGCCTTGGCAAAGGCTTCCCCACAGACACTACAGTGTTGAAACCCAGTGGGCCCGGTTTTTTCTTTTGGATTTCTCAGACATGCCAGCCTAACCAAGAAACTTGCCCTTTTAACAGCAGTGCCAGGCAAGACACCCTTATCGGTTCCCAACCGTGTCACGGGTCATGGAAAAAAACGTAATGAAATCCTTTTTTTTAGAACCGATAAGAACCGGGAACCGGACTCTAAAAGCTTTAAAATGCTTACTCTTTAAAGTTTTAAACCAACTTAATCGGTTCGAACCGAACCGATAAACATTTACAAGTTCCACACAGAAATAAAACCTGTCTATTACTTACAATACCACAGACAAAGCTTGAACCGATCGGTTTGCGGTTCAAATAATAATACTCGCGGTTGAATTTAACCGAGAAAATACAGTTTAAACCGAGCAGTAGGAGAAATCTCCGGAGCGACTGTTCAGTGAGGCGGAGTAAAGAATCTGACAGTTTGAGTTTGAAATAACCAAGACAGAGCTTCTTTAATAGAGCTCGAGTTCTGAGTTCCATTCTTAGAATGGAGTTAACTCTTTCACCTCCGGAGCAGTTCTAATGGTGGGACAAACTGCAAAAGTCATAATATAGCAAGACTTCATGTTGTTTGAAAGTCATTTACAGCTTCCAGAGTGCTTTCTTGGAAGTTCTGGGAATACTAACAAAGAAACACAAGACCCATTAGTAAATATAAAAAAAATTTACCATATGCCCCCACCGTTCTGCCTTCATTGTACCCCTTTCGTCAATGCGCAACTGAAATGGCTCAGGATTTGTTGCAGGCTTCACAGCCTTTGGAGGCAAGGTAATCTGATCAAAGTCTGGTATAGGTAAAGCTTTAAACTTGGGAACCTAGAAGGGGTGATAAAATCACACATGAACCAAAAAGAAAAAATACCACATAAATGATATTTTTTTTTTTTTTTTTTTAAATACTATATAGATTTCAATATACAAGACACTGACCACGTACATTATATAAAGCAACTGGGCAGAACATATGCTAGAAATATATAAGGAAACAAACGCAGGTTACTCACCTATAACAGTAGTTCTAGGAGTGGTATATGTTCATCCACACTATGGTATGTCCCTTTCCCCTTTAAATTTGTCGGAAGTAGTCAAACAGACTCCTACCACCCATCCGGGTGGTCTATACCTCTGCTCTGCCCCGTAACGTGCTGGAAGCCAGGTTCTGCGCATACCCAGCCAGGGAGGTCGAGTAGGACCGTGTGGATGAACATATACCACTCCTAGAAAGTACAGTTATGTAAGAACTTACCGTAACAGTAGATCTACGAGACAGGCTCTTGCAGTAGGTAATTACATATAGGACTGACGCCGGCTGGCGGCAAGACCTCACGGAAAAAATTACTAGCTAGCAGTCCCTGGCGGGGACCACCCCCACGTCAGGTGACTGGTGTCATACGACATCGGTATAAAGGGGCAGTTCTGGACGCCCGCCTTCCAATTCTTTCCTGCCACAGGCCCGGACGAAAGAGAAGCAGATATTTCCCACAATGGAAAAGGAGCTGAAAAAGCCTAGGGGGATGGAGGGTGGGAAGGTATTACCAACAGTAAGAGCCTTTCTCGAAGATCTACTGTTACGTAAGTTCTTACGTAACTGTACTATTTTACTTCGAGACGGCTCTTACAGAAGGTAATTACATATAGGACAGAATCCCAAGCAGTCTAGAGCAAATGAAAAGGCACCGGGGGGAGGAACTACTCCAATAAGTAGTAAGAAAGCTTGCAAACCTCAAGAAAGGAGGCCCTGCAAGACCGCTAACCTGAAGCCTGCTCTACGGCAAGAGGCAATGTCCAAACTGTAATGTTTGGTAAATCTGTGGACAGAAGTCCAAGTGGCAGCAGCACAGATGTCTGCCGCAGACACGTTCTTAAAGCAAGCCACAGAGGCGGCAACTCCACGAGTGGAGTGACCTCTGACTTGACCTGGGAGGGTCTTCTACTTGTCATAACAGAAAGTGATGCAATGGGCCAACCATTTTAATAGGCATTGCTTAGAGACAGCATTGCCTTCTCTTTTGTGAGCGAAAGACACATACAACTGATCAGTCTTTCTGAGATCCTTGGTCCTATCGGTGTAGTATCTCAGAATCCTGTGAACATCCATGGTATGGAGCAGGTATTCGCCTTGATTGGAGAACTGCATGAACAAAGCAGGTAATTCAATAGACTGATTCAAGGTACATTCCGCTAACACCTTAGGAAGAAACTTAGGATTCGTGCGAAGAGCTACTCGTTCTTTGTGAAAAATCAAATTAGGGATTTTGCACATGAGGGCCTGGAGCTCAGAAATTCTGCGAGCAGAAGTAATGGCCACCAAGAAGAGAGTCTTCCACGATAAAAAGTTCAAGTCTACGAAAGCCGCAGGCTCAAAGGGAGGAAGGGTAAGTTTCGAGGATAAAGTTTAAGTCCTAAGTCGGAGCTGGGGCCCGGACAGGGGACCTGAGATGAATGACCCCTCTGAGGAAAGTTTTAGATACCTCCCCCGGGGCAAATGCCTCGTCAGTGAAAGGGACATGGTAGGCTGAAATAGCCACCATATGGACTTTCAAAGAGGAGTGACAGACCTAGGTCGAAAAGATGACGCATGTACTCAAGCAGAATGGTCACAGGGCAGGAAAAGGGATCCATGTTCCTGGACGCAGCCCAGATAGAAAATCTTTTCCAATTCATGGCATAGGTGGCACCTAGTGGAGGGCTTTCTAGCCTCCAGAATCTCAGCCACCTTAGGAGAAACGCCAAAACGAGCTTGAGCTAGGTCTGCAGGAGCCATGCGTGAAGTTCAAGGGACGAGTCCCGGATGGACCAGGGTCCCCTGATCCTGGGTCAGCAATCCTGGAGATGAAGGAAGAGGAAGAGGAGGAACCTCTGAGTGTTGAAGAGAACCAGATTTGCCTGGGCCAGAAAGGAGCGATCAGAATCATTCTCGCTCCTTCTAAAGCAAGCTTCTGTAGCACACGAAGGACCAGAGGAATTGGGAGAAAAGTATAAATGAATCTGTCCTTCTAGCTTAGAGAAGGAGAGTCGCTCCAGAAAGCGCCTCGCTCTACAGCGAGCGAGCAAAAGATTGGAAGCTGTGCGTTTTGGGAGGAGGAGAACAGGTCTATCTGAGGAGTCTCCCAAATCTGGAAGATGCTTATTAGAACTTTTTCGTCCAATTCTCACTCGTGTGGAAGAGCTGAACAGCGGCAGTCTGTCTGCCAGGACATTGTCGACTCCCGGAACATGGATCGCCGTGAGGTGAAGGTTGTGGAGTGTTGCCCATTCCCAAACCCTCATGGCTTCCCTGCCCAGCGGGTAGGTCAGAGTTCCTCCCTGCTTGTTGATGTACCACACCATGCACATGTCTGTTTGGACAGCTAGGTGACCGGGAAGGATGTATTGGTGAAGGGCCTGGAGCGCATACAGTACTGCTCGAAGCTCGAGCACGTTGATGTGGAGAACTATCTCCAACTTTGACCAAAGGCCTTGGGTTTGGTGAGGACCCAGATGGCCTCCCCAACCTTCGGCTGTAGCGTCCGTGGTCAGAGTCTGATCAGGGGGGAAGGATGAAAAAAGGGAACCCCCCAGAAGAGGTTCTCTTGAACCATCCACTATTGCAAGTCTCTTATCGGCGAGGAGATCAGAACCAGGTGATCTACGTCGTCTACTCGATCCCACTGAGATCGAAGAGTCCACTGAGAGATTCTCATGTGGAGGCGTGCGCGCAGAACCGTCGGGATGGCCGCCGCCATAAGCCCCAGTAGACGGAGCACTGACCTCGCCGGGACCCTCCTGTGTGCCGATAGGAGGGAAATCTGTGACTGGAGGGAGGCACCCCTGTCCGGAGGCAGAAAGGCCATGCACAAAGATGTGTCGAGAATTGCCCCATGAACTGGAGCCTCTGAAGGATCCAGGTGAGACTTGGAATGGTTGATGGTAATACCCAGGCCCGTGAAGACCTGCTGGGTGAGGGAGAGAAAATGCAGGAGTTCCTCCCTGGATGGGGCCGCCAAGAGCCAGTCGGCCAGGTAGAGAAAAACCTGAGCTCCCAAAGAACGCAGGTGGGCCGCTAGCACCGCCAGGCATTTAGCAAAAACTCGGGAGGCTGAGGAAAGGCCAAAAGGAGTGCCCGGAATTTGTAGTGACCCTGAACGCAAAACCTGAGGTACTTTCATGAAGGAATGGGGATGCGCAGGTACGCATCCTGCATATCTAGTGCACAAAGCCATTGGCCCGGCCGAAGCAGGGGCAAAAGGGATTGAAGGGAAAGCATCCTGAACCACTTGTATTCCACGTACAGGTTCAGGGAGCTGAGATCGAGAATGGATCAGAGATCTCCAGTCTTCTTTGGTACAAGGAAGAAGTGGAAATAGTACCCCGACCCGTAGAGGTGGGGAGGGACGGGCTCTATAGCCTGTTTCGCAAAGAGCACTGAGATTTCTTCCCTGACCAAAGGAAGACGGTCCCTTGAGTAAGTGGGGTTCCGGGGGGGGGTGATGTGGAGGTGTCTGTAGAAACTCTATGGAGTGCCCCTCCGCTATGATCTGAAGCACCCATGAATCCAAAGTTATCCTCTCCCAACCTGGAAGATGGGAGAACCTCCCCCCTACCGGTTCCTCCGGGACGTCCAGAGGTGGTGGGAGAGGAAAGGAGTCAGGTGGTGTGAGGCAGTGCCGCAGCTGGGGCAGCCGTTGCTTTTTTGGGCGGCGGGGCTCTGGCAGCTGTGGGGGCCCGACATTTAGTGGCCCGCCTTCCCTAAGGTTTCGCTTGAGGCTGGCTGCGTCTACAAAAGGGACGGCACTGCAGGGGATGGGGACGGTACACTGAATCACCGGATTTAAGGTCCGTCCACTTCTCCTGCAGATCAGTGATGATGTCCTTGACATCACCACAGAAAAGTACAGAACCCCTGAAAGGTGCTTCTTGGATGGCTGACTGCACCTCCGGGACCAGACTTTACACACAGAGCCATGCATGACACCGAAGACTTATGGCGAACGCAGAGCTCCGGCCTGCGGTGTCCACTGCATCGTAGGTCGTCCTCAGAATATGACTACTAGCCGAACGAGCAGAACGGAATACGTCAGCCAACTCCTGCTTGACTTATAAGTCAGACAGGCAAAGTCGATCTTGGATTCCGCTTGAGTAAGGATGGCCTTCTGATAATCCCCCATATGTGCTACATAGTTCAGGGCCCTAATCCCCAGTGTGGAAGAAGCGTAAATCATCCTTCCATACTGATCCAGAAAGCGAGATTCCTGATCCGGGGGAGACGAGCTCAAGTGTTTCGGGTGTGCTGAACCGCGCTAATCACAACCGAGTCTGCACCAGGGTGAGGCTAAAAAGTCTACACCCTCTGGAGCCGGGCATAGCCTGTTCAACTTCCTGGGAAGTGGGGCTAAAGCAGACCGTTTCCAAATAGTGGAAACAAGGTGGGCATGAAGCTCGATCTAGGATGGCACTAAGGTAGGAGCCGTAAGGGGCAAGTCCAGATGTTCGGCGAGTTTTACCCGCTGAGGACCTGGTTCTAAGGAATGCCACTGATGGACTTCCTGGATCTTCCTGAGCAACTCCTTGAAAGAAGGGTCCTCCAGAGGAGTCCTCGGCCGGGGCTTGGACGGAGAGCGTGGCTAGTCTTTATCGGAACATCCATTGGAAGCATCCGAGGAGTCAGAGACAGAAGGAGAGGAATAATCTGAAGCAGAGTAAGACTTCCTAAACCATCTGGGGGAGTGACAGGTTCCTTGGGAAGGATCCCAGAATGTGTGTCTTGCCCCTCTCTGGAGCCCGAGGACAAAGCCCGGGAATTCAGAGGAGGAGAGGGAGAGTGCCGCCTAGGGTGTACGGGAGTCGGGGGAGGCACCATCGTCATAAGACGGCTCTCTACTTCCTTGGTGAGCTGAGCCTTGGCCTCAGCCCACCAAGACGCAAGAGTCTCCTGGAGGTCCACCGGTGGCCTAGTGGGCGGTGGAGGGGGTGGATAACTGTACGGAGGAAATCCGTAGGGGGAGAATCTGTAACCCGGCCGCAGGTATCCCAAAGTCGGGTACTGCGGTGTCGAAGAAGTCGGCACCGGCTACGGCGGCACAGAATACTGCAGACCTGGGAAATACGGTGTCTGATATGACGGCGGATACTCAGGCATTGGAGGAGCTGCCGGAGCAGATGGCCCAGACGGGAACTCCAAGGGAGGATCAGTTGGGATAGGCCCGTGGGGTGGAGGGCCCGAAGGAGGAGGAAAATCCCCCACTGGTGTCGAAGGGGCCGGCGTCGGCGGAACTGGCGTCAGATCCAGTTCTTCAGGAAGAAGATCGGAGGAGAAAAATCCTTGGGGTCAGGCAGGGGGGACTGGGGCTCCACTGACAGCAGCGAAGTCTGCGGGGAGCCTGGAACGACAGAACATACAGGTTACTTACCTGTAACAGGAGTTCTATGAATGGTATATGTTGTTCATCCACACTTATTGGCAGGTATCCTTGCCGCTTTAAATCCTGCAGGAAGGTCTTCAAGCTGGCTCCTCGCACCCACCCGGGTGGTAAAACTCAGCTCCGCCCCAAGACGCCAGATCTGGCCCGCTGGAAGCTCAGGTTGTGCGTCGAAGCCGGGGAGGTCAGATGGGTCGTGTGGATGAACATACACCATTCCTAGAACTCCTGTTATAGGTGAGTAACCTGTATTTCTAGGGACATGGATATGTTGTTCATCCACACTGTCTGGCAGACTCCTAGCAGTTCTCTGGGAGGAGGGAGGCAAGGCGCACACCCCCTACTTAGGGAAGAGAGACTGGAGAACCGAGGCCCCAAAACCAGCATCACGGAGTGACTCAAGGTCGATGTGGTAGTGGGTAATGAAGGTATGTGCTAACTTCCAGGTAGCAGCCCTGCAGATTTCCTGGATAGGGATGTCCCTGGAAGCAGACACCGATGCAGCGGTATGGCGGGTAGAATGAGCTCTTACCCCTCTGGGAGGCTCCATGCCCGCCAACCTAGAGCAGAGATATATGCAGGAGGTGAACCACCTGCTTATCGGCCGCTTGGCTGCAGGTCTGCCACGTGCAGCTTCAGCACAGGTGACAAACAGATGGCGAACTTCTCCCCGAATTTCAGCCGTGCGCTCCTTATAGTAAGCAGGCGCCCTTCTAGGGTCCAGAGTATGGAGCCTATATTCGGCCTCCGAGGTGTGACTGGGGTAGAACACCGGCAGAGTCAACAGCTGGTTAAGGTGAAACTCCCACACCACCTTCGGAAGGAACTTCGGTGGGGGCGCAGGACAACCTTGTCCCTGTGGAAGACCAGGTAAGAGACTAAGGGACAGCACCTGAGCTCACCCATCCTTCTGGGTGACGTAATAGCCACCAAGAAGGCGGTCTTCCACGACAGGTGAGAGATCACACCTGTGCATTGGTTCGAATGGCTTGCCCATGAGCTTTGACAGTACCAGCAGTAGATCCCACGGAGGTGGAGGTTCTTGCACCGGAGGGGAAACGTGATCAAGGCCTTTGAAAAAGCGCCAGACCACCTTCTCCTGCGCCACCGACTAATTCCCGGCCCGCAGCCGGTAAGCAGAGATGGCTGCCAGGTGCACCTTTAGGGTCGTCTACCGAAGCCCTTCCTGAGAAAGGGACCATAAATAGTCCAAGATGCTTGCCAAGCAACAGGAGGAAGGGTCCAGGCCCTTGCCCCGACACCAAATGGAAGGGGTTTTCCATTTCAAGGCATAGCATTTCCTGGTAGACTCCTTACGGGATGCCTCAACTACACTGAGGACCTCGTGGGAAAGACCCAAAGCCTGGAACTCTAGCTGCTCAGAAACCAGGCCGTCAGGTGCAGGAACTGAAGGTCCGGATTGAACACCTTCCCCCAATTGACAAAGCAGGTCCGGGCGAGCTGGAAGCTGCCTCCGGAGCCTGTAGCTGAGGCTGAGGAGATCTGGATACCAGCATTGGCGGGGCCAGTCTGGGGCTACCAGAATCACCTGTGCCTTGTCCCTCCTCGCCTTGAGAAGCACCTTGTGGATCAAGGGAAATGGGGGAAAGGCGTAGAAGAGGCCTGGGGCCCATGGCCTCGAGAAGGCATACCCCTGCAGCGAGCCCTGCTGAGGAGGGCGGGCATGGAACAGCCTCAGCTTTGCGTTCTCCCTGGAGGCAAACAGGTCCACCGGTGGTGTGCCCCAGTGGGAGGACAGATCTTGTAGTACCTCCGGCAGGAGAGACCACTCGTGAGATGCAGCCCCTACCCAGCTCAGGGCATCGGCCAGGATATTGGAGGCTCCTGCCACATGAATGGCTAGGAGATCCGCCTCCAGGCTGCGCACGAGTGACCAAATTCGGAGAACTTCCTTGCATAGAAGCATGGAGCGCGTCCCGCCCTGGCGGTTCAGGTAGTACATGGTCGTGGTATTGCCCATCTGGACTCTGACCACTTGACCCCGGAGAAACGGAGCAAAGGCGGTGAGAGCTAGGCGGACCGCTCGGAGCTCCAGCAGCTTGATGTGGCATCGGGACTCCCATGGGGACCAGAGGCCGTGCACTCGGTGTTCCCCCAGATGGGCACCCCAACCCATCAGAGAGGCATCGGTCGATAGAGAGACCGTCGGCTTGGGGCGGACAACGGGATTCTCACTGCAGATGGAATGGAACGTCCACCACTGGAGAACGTCCACATCTCCTGGGTCACTATCACTAGCTGGTCCAAAGGATCGCAGCTGTCAGACCACTGGCTGGCCAGTCCCCACTGAAGGGGGGATGTGCCAGCGCACTCCAACGGACGATGCTGGTACAGGCCGCCATGAGACCCGAAGGCGAGGAAGGTCCGGCAGGAGCCATTGCCCAACCAGAAATGATTGGGCAAAGGAGGTAAGAACCTCGGCCCTATTCGCCGGGAGCCGTGTTTGGTCAAGAGAGTCGAGCACTGCCCCGGCGAACAGGATCACCTGTTTCGCTCGAGGTCCGACTTGGCTCCTGTGATGAGAAGGCCAACTTGAGAGCAAACCTGGAGGGCCAGATCTCTGACCGGCCCACCTTCCGCCTGGAGGAGGCTGCTATCAGCCAATCGTCCAGGTAAGGGTACACCCGACTCCCTCAGCCGCAGGAATGCTTTCACCACTGCCATGCATTTGTGAAGACCCTGAGCTGGAGATAAGCCAAGGCATGGCTCAGAACTCAAGAGGATCCCTCAGCTCGAAGCGGAGGAATCTCCGGCGTGACAGACGGATAGGGACGTGAAAGAACGCGTCCTGTAGATCCAGAGAGCAGAACCACACGCCGTGTTCCAGAGATGGTATCTGCGCCAGAGTGACCATCCTGAAGGTTCGAGACCTTAGGAACTTGTTCAGATCATGTAGGTCGAGAATGGGGCGCCAGCCTCCCATCCGCTTCGGAACCAGGAAATACCTGACACAAACCCCGGGTCTGGAAGGGGGTCCTCCACCTCCATGATCACCTCCTTTGGGAGGAGGAGAGGCCGATGTCGGCTCGGTGGGCCAGTGAGGCCAAGTGGACCCCGAGGCCCCCCCGAGGTGCGACAGCTCTGAAGGGCAGGGCCTGCTCGAATTCCAGAGGTAGGTCTTTTCCCACCACCTCCAGTACCCACCTGTCCATGGTAACAGAGGACCAGGCGGAAAGGAAGTGTCTGAGCCGTCCCCCCACGGGGGGAACCAGGGGTGAGGTGACAGGGATGGGGGCGACACCCCTCAGCCCGTCACTGGGCAGGCTTGGAGGAGGGACCGGCCGAGGGACCTCCTGGGCCTTTACCTCCCTGCTTCCTGTTGGAGGAAGCTCACGGCTTGGGTTTGGGATGCCAAGTTCGAGCCTGCTGGCCCCGACGTTGTTGGGTCACCAGTCAGCGCAGAAGGACTCCAAAGGCTTTAGGCTGTGGTTTGCGGCCTTTGTCCTTCTGAGCGGAAGAGACCGAGTCCAAGGTAGCATTGGACCCTCGATCCTCTAGGCGACCTTCCACCCCAGGGTCGAGGAGTGTCAGTGCCCAAAGGAACATCCGCCAACCTGCGCCTGGGTATCCAAGTAAAGGCGGATATCCTCAAGGCCCGACGACGATAGCCACTGCGGCGCCACAGACCTGGCACATGAGTCCTCAATGTCTAAAGCAGTATGGAGCTGCTGTTTGGCCACTGCCCTGCCCTGGTCCCGCACCGGCCTGACCGTAGTCTCCAGATCTGCGGGAAGATGAGGGACGACCTCATCCAGGGAGCCCAACAGGGTATGAGAAAAATATGCCATGAGGATGGCCGAACTGGTCTGGCGAAGGCAGAGAGAGAACGCAGCATAGACTTTTCGCCCAGCATAGTAAAATTTCTTGGACTCCTTGTCGGGAGGTTTGTCCACATCCCTAGTGTTCCCGGCACGCCGGAAAACACTGTCGATAACCAACCCTCAGCCGGGGTGCTCCAAAACCAGACAGGAACCGGGGACCGATATTTCCTGGCCATCCTGGCCAAGGCGCAGGACAGGAAGCAAGGCGCTGCCAGAGCTCCAGGGCCAGACCCACTATGGCCTCGGCCACCGGAAAGGCCTCCGTAGGGGAATCCCCTCGGTCCAGAATCTCCGTGACGGGATACCTGGCCCATTTAGAAACGGGTTCGGGCTTCATCCCGGAAGACTCCGAGATGAGCCGAAGCAATCCTAGGAAGGACGAAGGGCTATCGTCCACCGACTGTCCTTAGGACTCCAAGTCCATTCGCTTGGACAACAGGGAGGAATCATCCTCGGACTCGGAAGAGTCCTCAAAGAGCTGCCTCGGGCCTGAGCCACCCTCCACCTGCCGAGGTCTATCAGGAGTGAGGGTGACAGACAGCCTATGGGCAGTCCCTGAGCCGACCGGAGAATTTTGGTCGGAGCCCCAATTCAACAGCTGTGGAGGCGGAGGTTCCACAGGAATCGTAAGAAGTTGAATTGGCTGAACCGCCTGGGAACAGGCCTCGCCAAATGAGGGGTTGTTTTGGTCGCCTGGTGACGGGCCACTTAATGGCCGGGAAGATGACGGCGCCTGCTTATTCCTGGTCAGAAGGAGCTGTTGCCATACGAGTTCCTCATACCTCCAACGAACTTGCGCCAAAGCCTCCTCGTCCGAGAAGGAGGAAGAGCTGGGCGCCGCTGTCGCTGTGCCGAGACCGCCTATGACGGCGGGATCGGCTGGACCGCGAAGACGTCGAGACTGAGACCGAGAACCTCGGCTAGGCCGACGACGGTGCGGGTAGGTGTCGCGGGGAATCTGAACTCCCCTCGGTTCAGACGATTCCACCGAAGGCTCCGGAACCAAAGGCACAGACGAGCCGACGGGATCCTCAACTCCCACGGGGGAACCAGGGAGAGGGGATTATCAGCTTCTCCAGCCAACAACCCGTCCAACGGGTCGAGAAAAATCTCGACCGCATCGACGGAGTCTGTCAACCGCCTGACGGGACACCGAGAAACCAGTGGCCGCGCCGAGGCAGACCAAGCTTCGATCGCCGATAACTAGGGGAGAGGGATCTTTCCCGTTCCCAACAGCGTCGACGGTGAGACTTACTCTTGTCTCTTTTTCGACCGATAAAACGGTCCAGCAGAAGTTGGACCCTCACCTTTTGTTGAGAGGGTCAGACAAAGCACCTTAAAAGAAGCCGAATAAGAGGCACCAAGAGATAGCGGGACAAATGCCGCAGCCGAGGTAGAAGCGGTCCACGCCGCCCCGCTCGAGAGCTATCATTTGCCCGAGATGATCCGCTAGCCGCCGCCGACACCGCCGAACGGGCCTTTGACTTAACTGGAGGAAATCTTCGAGGGACGCCTAGTTGTAAACGGGCAGCACAGTTCTCGAGGACGAGGCCAAACAGGAAGAGCACAGGTCGCAGGCTCGTGGGTCGTGCTCAAGGCACAAGCAGTAAACGCAGGTGGAGTGCGGATCCGTCCGAGACATCTTCTGCTCAGCAGGGCATCTCCGAAACCGAGTCGCTTTTAATTTCAAAATTCGAAGAGTTAGGAACCAGTCTTATACGCAGAGCATTAAGGAGGGAACCAGAGCTTCCAAGCGGTAAGGAAGATCTGGCGTCATGGGGCGGAGCCGAGCGTTTTACCACCCGGGTGGGTGGGAGGAGCAAGCTTGAAGACCTTCCGGCAAGATTTAAAGTGGCAAGGAACCTGCCAGACAGTGTGGATGAACATATCCATGTCCCTAGAACTGGGGAATCTGGCGGGACCACCCCCTTAGGTACTACGCCTGACGGAGGTGGGACCGATGTCGAAGTGTCCTCATAAAAATAGCTAGTTACAGAACAGGTTCTGACATTCAGCCGGCTTCAGTTCTATTAGTGTTATTTGCTGCAAGAGCTGTATCTCGAAGTAAGATCAGCTCTTGCAGCAGGTTACACAATAAGGACTGAAGCCAGCAGGCGCCAGGACCCCATGAAAATTTTCTAGCTAGCAGTATTTAGTGGGTCACGTTGATATCAGGCATAGTATATAAGGGGGCAGTCCACCAGAATCCCCAGTTCTCCCACCGAAGACTCCGGTCCACTGGATGACATCAGAAAGGAAGATCGAAGATCCGCCATCAAATGGCAATCAAAGTGGTGTAAACACCTGATCCTAGGAGAAGGATATCACAACAAGTCAACCTCTAGTGGGGATTGTTTTTTGGGGGGGGGGGACCTGCTGCAAGAGCTGTTCTCGAAGATCTACTGCTACAGAAAGTTCTTGCGTAACTTGTACTATCTTACTCCGAGAAACAGCTCTTACACCAGGTTACACCATTAGGACTGATTCCCAAGCAATACTGGAAATCCTTCACCATTGGGAGGAGGAAAGGTAGACATCACTAGAAGAACCGAAGCCTAGGACAGGAGTCCCTGAAGGACTGCTAGACCAAAACCTGCTCTTCGCTTCGATGCCACATCCAGGCTATAATGCCTGATGAAGGTGTGCACATTGCTCCAAGCAGCTGCTGCACAGATGGCTGAGGTGGACACGTCCTTTAAGGCCGCAAAGGAGGTAGCGCCCCCCCCCCCCAATGGAATGACCCTTAACCGAGCCCGCTAAAGGTTTGTTACGCTTCTGGTAATAGAACGTGATACAATGTATGAGCCACGGGGACAGTGATTATTTGGAAACGGGAGCTCCAACCAGCCTGTGGGCGAAGGAGGCAAAAACCTGGTCAGATTTTAGGTGGCGTTTCGTTCTGATCAGGTAGTATCGAAGACACCTATGAACATCTTAAGTGTGCAGCAGGGCCTCTAATCTACTGGAATATTTAGAAAACTACACTGGTAAATCGATGTCCTGATTAAGAATGAGAGCCAAGACTACTTTAGGCAGAAACTTCGAATTAGTCCGTAGGAATACCCTGTCCTGCTGAAAAACCAAATAACGTTCTTTGCACATTACTGCGTGAAGTTCAGAAATTCTTCTGGCCGAAGTATCGGCAACTAAAAATAATGTCTTCCATGTAAGGAGACGTAACTCGCAATCTGCGGCTGGTTCAAAAGGTGGCAGTGTAAACTGCTCCAGGACAAAAGGTAAATTCCATGGCGGAATAGGATCCCTAATCGGAGGTCTAAAGTGAAGAACACCTCTCAGGAAGGCTCGTGCCATGTCCAACTGAGTTGTGGGACACTGGCCTATGGGAGTGCGATAGACTGAGATGGCCAAGCCTGTCTAAAAAAATAAACAGGAGGTAGTCCAGGACAGACTTTTCTGGACAATCCATTGCCAAAAACCTCAGCGCCTGAGCCCAGAGGCAAAATCTGCACCATTTCATGGCGTAAGTAGCGTGAGTGGCCAGTTTTCTAGCGACCTCTAGAATGTCTGCTACCTCTTGCCAGACCATGTATCGCATAATGGCCATTTCTCTAGGAGACAGGCATGCACGTTCAGCGAACGAAGGTCCAGATGGACCAAGGAGCCCGGCTCCTGAGACAGCAAGTGAGAGCTGATTGACAGAGACACTGGAGGTTCCCAGGACAGCTGACGTAGTAGAGGGAACCAACTCTATCTGGACAAAGACGGCGCGATAAGCATCAGCATCGCTTGCTCTCTGTGAAGTTTCAAGAGGACCCTCTGGATCAATAGGAAAGCAGGAAAGGCATAGAGGAATCTGCTCGCTCAGGAGAGGGACAACATGTCTCGCCAGAAAATACCAGGCCCTGGATCAAGCAAGCAAAAATTGAGCAGTTTTGCGTTGTATGGGGAAGGGAAGAGGTCTAACTCTGCTGAACACCATCTGAAACAGATCCTCTACTACCTCTTTGAATAGTTCCCACTCTGACTCTGGCCTGAGAGCGACTCAGGATGTCTGCAAAGACGATGTCCACTCCTGGGACATGAACAGCAATGAGATTTGCGCAGTGTTGTAGAACCCAAATCCACACCATTATGGCCTCCCTGCAAAGCACGTAAAAACTGGTGCCTCCTTGTTTGTTGAAGTAATACATCACTGTAGTACTGCCTGTAACAGGAGAGTACCTGGTGGGAGGTCAGACTGGAAAGCCTGCAGGGCGTAAAGAACTGCTCTCATTTCCATGATATTTATGTGGAGATTAGCTTCTTGGGCTGTCCACAGGGCCAGAGACCTGACACCATCGAGGTGTGCTCCCTACCCGAGCCATCTGTGGAAAGTGGCACAATCAGATGGTGCGATGAAGGGAACCCCCTGCTAATTGGTTCTTCAAATCTAGCCACCATTGCCAATCCCGGATTAAGGCATTCCTGATCACAGTTGGAAGCTGCAGATGCTCTTGCTTCTGATCCCACTGTACCCGTAACATCCACTGGGTCATCCGCATGTGGAGACGGACTAGCGGAACAGCTGTAATGGCCACAGACATATGTCCGAGCAGGCAAAGGACCAGTCTGCTGGGAAGGTCCTCCCTGCCAAAGAGTCCCTTATGAGGGATCTGAAGTGTTCTGCTCTGTCTCTGGATAGGAAAGCTTTCCCCTGGACGGTGTCCAGAACTGTGGCTATAAACTGCAGAATTTGTGACGGAACCAGGAGTGAATTCTCCTGACTGATAATGATGCCCAACATCTCGAACGGAGACAGTACAATGAAAGGCAAACATCAGGGCCTCCTGAAAGGGGGCCATGAGAAGCCAGTCGTCCAGTTACAGGAACACGTGGTGGCCTTGTCTCCTCAGAGTCGCCGCTACGACTGTCATGAAGACATCCTCAGAGAGACTCGAAGACCAGGAACTCTAGCGGCTCAGATACCAAGCTGGGAGGAGCAGAGATAGAAGGTCCAGATGGAATACCTTTCCTGATTGAGAGATATTAGGTCCAGGCATGCTGGAAGCAGCTTAGGGGGCCTGCAGCTGAGCGGAGGAGATCTGGATACCAGAACGGGTGTGACTAGTCTAGGGCTACTAGGAACACCTTCGCCTTGTCCATCACCTTAAGAAGCATTTTTTGGATCAAGGGAAATGAAAGGAAAGTATAGAGGCCTGGGGTCCACAGCCTCGAGAAGGCATGCCCCTACAGCGACCCCGCTGAAGAGGAGGGAGGGGAGGGCATGGAAATACAGGTTACTCACCTGTAACAGGAGTTCTAGGAATGGTATATGTTGTTCATCCACACTTATTGGTAGGTTCCTTGCCGGAAGGTCTTCAAGCTGGCTCCTCCCACCCACCCGGGTGGTAAAACTCTCTGCTCCGCCCCATGATGCCAGATCTGGCCCACTGGAAGCTCAGTGTACAGTGTCAGTCAGAGGTCGGTATCGTAGGATGAACAACATATACCATTCCTAGAACTCCCGTTACAGGCTAGCAACCTGTATTTCTAGGGATATGGATATGTTGTTCATCCACACTTACTGGCAGACTCCTAGCAGTTCTCCGGGAGGAGGGAGGCAAGGCGCACACCCCCTACTTAGGAAATAGAGACTGGAGAACCGAGGCCCCAAAACCAGTATCCCGGCGAGACTCAAGGTCTATGTGATAATGGGTAATAAAGGTGTGTGCTGACTTCCAGGTAGCAGCCCTGCAGATTTCCTGGATAGGGACGTCCCTGGAAGCAGCCACCGATGCAGCAGTATGACGGGTAGAATGAGCTCTTATCCCTCTGGGAGGCTCCATGCCCGTCAACTTATATCAGCAATCTATACAGGAGGTGACCCACCTGCCTGTCGTCCGCTTGGCTGCAGGTCTGCCAGGTGCGGCTTCAGCGTAGGGTGACAAACAGCTGGCTAACCTCTCCTCGAACTTCAGCCGCACGCCCTTATAATAAGCGAGCCCTTCTAGGGTCCAGAGTATGGAGCCTATCTCGCCTCAGAGGTGTGACTGGGGTAGAACACCGGCAGAGTCAGCACCTGGTTAAGGTGAAACTCAGACACCAGCTCGGAAGGAATTTCGGGTGAGGGCGCAGGACAACCTTGTCCCTGTGGAAGACCAGGTAAGGAGACTCGATGCAAAGCGCCTGGAGCTCTCCCATCCTTCTGGCTGACGTGATAGCCACCAAGAAGGCTGTCTTCCACGACAGGTGAGAGATCACACCTGTGCATTGGTTCGAATGGCTTGCCCATGAGCTTTGCCAGTACCAGCAGTAAGTCCCACGGAGGTAGAAGTTCTCGCACCGGAGGAGAAATGTGATCAAGGCATTTGAAAAAGCGCCCGACCACCTTTTCCTGCCCCACCGACTGCGCCCCGGCCCGTGCACGGTAAGCAGAGATGGCTGCCAGGTGCACCTTTAGGGTCGTAGACCTAAGCCCTTGACTAGAAAGGGACCATAAATAGTCCAAAATGCTAGCCACAGAACAGGAGGAAGGGTCCAAGCCCTTGCCCCGACACCAAATGGAGAATCTCTTCCATTTGAAGGCATAGCATTTTCTGGTCGACTCCTAACGGGACGCCTCAACAACATTGAGGACCTCGTCGTTAAGACCCAAGGCCTGGAACTATAGCCGCTCAGTAAATACAGGTTACTCACCTGTAACAGGAGTTCTAGGAATGGTATATGTTGTTCATCCACACTCATTGGCAGTATCCTTGCCGCTTTAAATCTTGCCGGAAGGTCTTCAAGCTTGCTCCTCCCACCCACCCGGATGGTATAACTCTCGGCTCCGCCCCATGACGCCAGATCTGGCCCGCTGGAAGCTCAGGTTATGCGTCAAGCCGGGAGGTCGGGTGGAGTCAGGGATGAACAATATACCATTCCTAGAACTCCTGTTACAGGTGAGTAACCTGTATTCTAGGGACATGGATATGTTGTTCATCCACACTCATTGGCAGACTCCTAGCAGTTCTCCGGGAGGAGGGAGGCAAGACGACACCCCATATACTTACTTGGGAAAGAGAGACTGAGAACCGAGGCCCCAAAACCAGCATCCCGGGCGTGACTCAAGGTCGATGTGGTAGTGGGTAATGAAGGTGTTTGCTGACTTCCAGGTAGCAGCCCTGCAGATTTCCTGGATAGGGACGTCCCTGGAAGCAGCCACCGTTGAGCAGTATGGCGGTAGAATGAGCCTTATCCTCTGGGAGGCTCCATGCCCGCCAACTTATAGCAGAGATCTATGCAGGAGGTTACCCACCTGCTTATCGCCCGCTATGCAGGTCTGCCAGATGCGGCTTCAGCGTAGGTGACAAACAGCTGGGCGAACCTCTCCCGAATTTCAGCTGCTAAGGCCTTATAATAAGCGAGCGCCTTCTAGGGTCCAGAGTATGGAGCCTATATTCGCCTCCGAGGTCTGATTGGGGTAGAACACCGCAGAGTCAACACCTGGTTAAGGTGAAACTCCGACACCACCTCTCGAAGGAATTTCGGTGGGGGAGGACAACCTTGTCCCTGTGGAAGACCAGGTAAGGAGACTCGATGGAAAGCGCCTGGAGCTCTCCTATCCTTCTGGCTGACGTGATAGCCACCAAGAAGGCGGTCTTCCACGACAGGTGAGAGAGAGCACACCTGTGCATAGGTTCGAATGGCTTGCCCATGAGCTTTGCCAGTACCAGCAGTAGATCCCACGGAGGTGGGGGTTCCGCACTGGAGGAAATGTGATCAAGGCCTTTGAAAAGCCAGACCACCTTCTCCTCGCCCATGACTGCCTCGCCCGCCGCCCGTAAGCAGAGATGGCTGCAAGAGCAACCCTTAGGGGCCTAAGCCTTGACTAGAAAGGACCATAAATCAGTCCAAGATGCTTGCCAAGGAACAGGAGGAAGGGTCCAAGCCCTTGCCCTGACACCAAATGGAAACCTTTTCCATTTGAAGGCATAGCATTTTCTGGTCGACTCCTGACGGGACGCCTCAACTACATTGAGGACCTCGTCGGAAAGACCCAAGGCCTGGAACTCTAGCCGCTCAGGAACCAGGCCGTCAGGTGCAGGGATTGAAGGTCCGGATGGAACACCTTCCCCTGATTGACTGAGAGCAGGTCCGGGCGAGCTGGAAGCTGCCATGAGTCCTGGAGCTGAGACTGAGGAGATCTGGGTACCAGAACTGGCGAGGCCAGTCTGGGGCTATCAGAATCACCTGCGCCTTGTCCCTCCTCGCCTTGAGAAGCACCTTGTGGATCAAGGGAAATGGGGGAAAGGCGTAAAAGAGGCCCGGGGTCCATTGCCTCGAGAAGGCATCCCCCTGCAGCGAGCCCTGCTGAGGGGGCGGCAGAACAGACTCAGCTCGCGCTCTCCATGGAGGCAAACAGGTCCACCTGAGGTGTGCCCCAAAGGGAGAACAGATGCTGTACTACCTCCGCAGGAGAGACCACTCGTGGGATGCAGCCCCTATCCGGCTCAGGGCATCGGCCAGGTGTTGGAGGCTCCTGCCACGTGAATGGCTAGGAGATCCGCCTCCAGGCTGCGCACGAGTGACCAAATGCGGAGAGCCTTGCATAGAAGCATGGAGCGGTCCCACTCTGGGCGGTTCAGATAGTACATGGTCGTGGTATTGTCCGTCTGACTGGACCACTTGACCCCGGAGGAACGGAGCAAAGGCGGTGAGAGCTAGGCGGACCGCCTGAGCTCCAGCAGGTTGATGTGGCATCGGGACTCCCGCTGGGGACCAGAGGCCATGAGCCCGTGTTCCCCAGATGGGCACCCCAACCCATCAGAGAGGCATCGGTCGACAGAGAGACCGCCGGCTCGGGCGGATCTAACGGGATGCCTCCTGCAAATGAACTGGAACGTCCACCACTGGAGAGCTGCCCACACCCCTGTGTCACCGGCACAAGCTGGTCCAAGGGATCGCAGGCTGGTGACCACTGGCTGGCCAGTCCCCACTGAAGGGACGATGTTCAGCGGGCCCAACGGACCACGCTGGTGCAGGCCGCCATGAGACCCAGGAGGCGCAGGAAGTCCCGGGCAGGCGCAATGCCCAACCAGAAATGATCGGGCAAAGGAGGAAAGAACCTCGGCTCTGTCCGGCCGGGAGCCGCCTGGCTCGAAGAGAGTCGAGCTGCGCCCGATGAATAGAATCACCTGCTTCGCTCGAGTTCGACTTGGCCTCGCTGATAAGGAGGCCCAGTTGAGAACAGACCTGGAGGGCCAGATCTGGACCACTCACCCTCCTCCCTGGAGGGAGCTGCTATCAGCCAGTCGTCCAGGTAAGGGTACACCCGACCCTCGGCGCGCAGGAATGCTGTCACCACTGCCATGCATTTGGTGAAGACCCTGGGAGCTGGAGACAAGCCGAAGGGCATGGCTGGAACTCGAAGAGGATCCCTCCGCCGAAGCGAAGGAATCTCTGGTGAGACGGACGGATAGGACGTGAAAAGCAGCCCTGCAAGTCCAGAGAGCAGAACCACACGCCGCTCCAAGGATGGTATTATCTGAGCCAGAGTGACCATCCTGAAGGTTCGAGACCTTAGGAACTTGTTTAGGTCGTGTAGGTTGAGAATGGCGCCAACCCCCGTCCGTTCGAACCAGGAAGTACCTGAACACAACCCTGGGTCTGAAGGGAGGTCCACCACCTCTCTTACCACCTCCTTCTGGAGGAGGAGGCGATCGGCTCGACGAGCCGCCAGTGAGGCTGGGGATCCCGAAGCCCCGAGGCGGCGCTCTGAAGGTGGTGCCTGCTCGAATTCCAGAGGCAGGCCTCTTCCCACCACCTCAAGACCCACCTGTCCGTGGTAACAGCGGACCAGGCGAACGGAACTGCGGAGCCGTCTCTAATGGGGACCCAGGGTAAGGAGGACGGGGATGGGGGCGACACCCCTCAGCCCGTCACTGGGCAGGCTTGGAGGAGGGACCGCCGAGGGACCTCCTGGGCCTTTCCTCCCTGCCTCCTGTTAGGAAGCCGGGCTTGGGTTTGGGATGCCAAGGCCGAGCCTGCTGGCCCTGACGCTGCTGGGCGGGCCAGGGCACAGAAGGACGAAGGGCTTAGGCTGTGGTTTGCGCCTTGTCCTTCTGATGGAAGAGACCGAGTCCAAGGTGGCATTGGACTCTCGATCCTCTGCAGGTGACCTTCCACCCCAGGGCCGAAGAGGTCAGTCCCCAAAAGGGAACATCCGCCAACTTGTGCTGGGTATCCGGAGTAAAGGTGGATATCCTCAGCCAAGCCCGCCCGACGCAAGCCACTGCGGCCGCCACCGATCTGGCACATGAGTCCCCTATATCCAAAGCAGTCTGAGCTGCTGTTTGGCCACTGCTCTGCCCTGGTCCCACCTGCTTAACCGTAGTCTGCAGATCGGGCGGAAGATGAGGGATGACTCATCCAGGGAGCCCAACAGGGCATGAGAAAAATGTGCCATGAGGACGGCCGAACTGGCCTGACGAAGGCCGAGAGAAGACGTAGCGTAGACTTTTAGCCCGACATAGTCAATTTCTTGGACCCTTGTCAGGAGGTTTGTCCACATCCCCAGGCGTTGCGGTAGCGCGAAAAGCGCTGTCAGTAACCAACCCCTCAGCAGAGGGGTGTTCCGAAAAACCGGACAAGGAACCGGTAGGGACCGCATACTTCCTGGCCATCCTGGCCGAAGGCGCAGGGCAGGAAGCAGGGCGCTGCCAAAGTTCCAGTGCCGGACCCACTATGGCCTCGCCACCGAAAGGCCTCCGCCGGAGAATCTCGGTCCAGAATCTCCGTGAGGGGATACTCTGGCCCGCTTGGAACGGTTCGAGCTCCATCCGGTAGACTCCGAGATGAGCCGAAGCAGTCCTAGGAAGACGACGGCTATCGCCCATTGACTGTCCTCCTGAAGACTCCAAGTCCAGTCGCTTGGAGAAGAAGGAGGAATCATCTGGACTCGGAAGAGTCCTCGAAGAGCTGCCTCTGGCCTGAGCCACCCTTCACCTGCCGAGGTCGGTCGGGAGTGAGGGTAACTGACAGCCGATGGGGTAAACCCTTAGCGATCGAGAATCCTTGGTCGGAGCCCCACCAGGCTGGCTGGAGGCGGAGGTTCCACCGGAATCGGTGGAGCAGCTGGTTTTGGCCGAACAACCGGCCTGGGTATAGGCTCCTCGGACAAGTCGAGGGGTTGTGTCGGCCGTTCCGGTGACAGCCACTTAATGGCCGGGGAAGGCGCCGGGTGCTTATTCCCCGCCAGGAGAAGCTGTTGCAACATAAGGTCCTCGACCGTCCGAGCGTGAATTCACGTCAAGCCTCCCTAAATCCGAGGAGGAGGACGAGAGACGCAGCGGCCTGACGCTGGGCCAACAAGAGTAAAGCCGAGACCGAGACCGCTTATGGACAGTGGAACAGCTGGACCCAAGAGGTCCAGACGAGCAGACAGTCCCGGAATTTCCGGGGGCCGGTGCGGGAGGTGTCGGCGGAACCGCACTCGCCATGGCTCAGAAGGTCCATCCGAGGCTCCGGAACGGGCAGCGGCGAGCCCACAGGATCCTCAACTCTCCCGGGGAGCAGGAGAGAGAATCTCGGCTGCTAAAGGCGACAGCCGTCAATGGGTCGAGAAAATCTCGACTTCATCGATGGAAGTCTCGGTCAACTGACCTGACAGGGACACCGTGAGGCCAGTGGCTGGCTTGTGGTCGGTCAAGCCGACAGTCGACGGCCCGGGAGAGGGACCTTCCCGCTCCCAAGAGCGTCGAGGGAGGGACTACCCTGTCCCTCTTTTGGACCGAGAATAAGGTCCCAAGAGCGCAGGCCCTTCTCCTTTAGTGGAGGGACAGAAAGCTCATAAAAGAAGCCGTGTAGGAAGAACCCAGAGAGGCGGGATAAATGCACGGCGAGGAAGATCGGCCCGTGCCGCCTCCTCTTCGAGGCGACCATCCGCTCGAGCTGATCACCCGAAACCCGCCGCCCATAGCACAGGGCCTCCTTGGACTTCACGGAGAAGCAGCTTCTGGAGGCCCAGTTGCAGTCAGACATACGGTCTTCGGGGAGACGTGGGCGAGAGATGAGAGCACAGGTCCACAAGCCTGGGACGTGCTCAAGGCCTGAGGCAGTATACACACGTGGAGTGAGGATCCGTCCGAGACATCTTCTGCCCGCATGGGCATCTCCGAAATCGAGGTCGGTTTGTCCGCCATCGCGGCCGCGAGGATAGAAGACTAAGAATCTTTTGCAAAATTTGTTTTAAATCCATAAGCGGAGAAATAGACCAGTCATAGCGCTGAAGAGCGTTAAGGAGGGAACCTGAGCTTCCAAGCGGTAAGGAGAATCTTACAGCGACATGGGCAGAGCCGAGAGTTATACCACCGGGTGGGTGGGAGGAACAAGCTTGAAGACCTTCCGGCAAGATTTAAAGCGGCAAGGATACTGCCAATGAGTGTGGATGAACAACATATCCATGTCCCTAGAACCAGGCAGTCAGGTGCAGGGATTGAAGGTCCGGATGCAACACCTTCCCCTGATTGACAGAGCCAGGTCCGGGCCCGAGCTGAAGAAAGCTGCCACCGGGGAGCCTGGAGCAGAGAGCTGAGATCTGGGTACCCAGAACTGAGCCAATACAGGGCTATCGAGGATCACCTCTGCGCCTTATCCTCCTTGCTTTGAAGCACCTTGTGAATCGGGAAATGGGAAAGGCGTAGAAGGGCCCGGAGTCACAGCCCCTCAGGCATCCCCTGCAGCCGAGCCCCTGCTGAGGCGGGCATGAAGCAGCCTCAGCCAGCGTTCTCCCTAGAGGCAAACAGGTCCACCCGAGTGTGCCCCAGTGGGAGAACAGATCTTATACTACCTCCATGTGAGAGACCACTCGTGAGATGCAGACCTATCCGGCTCAGGGCATGGCCAGGGGTGTTGGAGGCTCCTGCACATGAAGAAGGAGATCGCCTCCAGAGCTGCGCATAGGTGACCAATCACGGAGAGCTTTATACGCCGGCAGCAGGAGGCGCGTCCCGCCCCTAGCGGTTCAGGCAATACATGGTAAATGTATTCTCCGTCTGGACTCTGACCACTTGACCCGGAGAAAGCAAGCAAAGCGGTGGAGCTAGGCGGACCCGCTTGGAGTCCAGCAGGTTGATGTGGCATGGGACTCAGGGACTGAGGCCGTGCACCAAGTGTTCCCCAGGTGACTTTGGCCCATCAGGGGCGTATTGATGGGGCGTCAGCTCGGGGTGGAAAAAGCAGGATGCCCTCCTGTAGATGGAAAGGGCAGGTCCACCACTGGAGGCGTTCCACATCTCCTGGGTCACTATCTTTAGATGTGTGGTCAAGGATCATAGCGCTGTGACCACTGGCTAGCCAGTCCCACTGAGGAGGCCATGTATGGCCGCAAAGCCGGACCACAGCTGGTACAGGCCGCCAGCAGAGACCACAAGCGCACAGGAAGTCCCGGGCAGGCGCGCAGTTACAGACCAGAGAAATGATTGGGCAAAGGAGGTAAGAACCTCGGCCCTGTCCACCAGGAGCAGTACTCTGGCTCGAGTTCCCGACTTGGCCTCTAAGTTGATGTAGAAGGCCAACGGGAAACCAAACCTGGAGGCCAGATGACTGGACTGCTCCACCTCCGTCTGGAGGCTGCTATCAGACAGACAATCGATCAAACAAGCGGTACACGGACCCCTCGGCGCCACAGGAATGCTGTCACCACTGCCACGCATTTGGTGAAGACCTAGGGCTGTAGATAAAGCGAAGGGCAGGAATCCGGAACTTCGAGAGGATCCTCCAGCAGCGGAGAACCGATATGACGGACTGATGGGGCGTGAAACAAGCATCCTGTAGGTCCAAAACTGAGAACCACACGCCGTTTTCAGAGATGGTATCTGTACTTAGGTAGCAGCAGCCATCCTGAAGGTTAGAGACAACAGGAACATGTCTCAGGTCATGTGGAAGTGAAAAGTGGGCATCAACCCCGTCCGTTCGAAACAGGACTAGCACAAAACCCAGCGGATCTGAAGAGGGTCTCCACCTCGGTGCTCACCTCCCTTTGGAGGAAGAGGCGATAAACTTCGGCGAGCCGCCAGTTAAGCCTGCGGACCCCGGCCCCGGAGTGCAGCCGGCTCCTGAAGAGGCGGGGCCCTGCTCGGAATTCAGGAGGTGGCCTTTTCCACCACCTCCAGTACCCACCTGTCCACGTAGTAACAGCGGACAGGGCGGAAAGGAAGTGTCTAGGCAATCCCACGGAGAGACCAGGGTGGTGACAGGGATGGGGCGACACCTGGCAGCCCATCACTGGGCGAGCTTGGAGGAGGACCTCCAGGCCTTTACCTCCCTGCTTCCTGTTGGAGGAAGCCGGCGGCCTGGGTTTGGGTAACCAAGAGTCGAGCCTGCTGGCCCTGGCGGCCTGCTGGGCCGGGCGCACCGCGGACTCAGAGAGGCTCAAAGACGAAGTTAGGCTGTGAGCTGCGGCCTTTGTCCTGAGGCGGAGAGACAGGAGTCCAAAGTAGCACTGGACTTCTCGATCCTCTGCAGGTGACCTTCCACCCCCAGGACCGAAGAGGTCAGTCCCAAAGACATCAACCAGCTTGTACTGGAGTATCCGAGGTAAAGGTGGATATCCTCAACCAAGCCTGGCCATAGCCACTCACGGCCGCCACAGACCTAGCACATGAGGTCCCGATGTCTAGCGCGGTCTGGAGCTGCTGTTTGGCCACTACCCTGGTCCGCACATGCCTGACGTAGTCTGCAGATCTAC
Organism: Neoceratodus forsteri; assembly: GCA_016271365.2. Classification (NCBI taxonomy): domain Eukaryota; kingdom Metazoa; phylum Chordata; order Ceratodontiformes; family Ceratodontidae; genus Neoceratodus; species Neoceratodus forsteri. The sequence continues at coordinate 88,631,097 of JADMNL010000028.1, forward strand.
CCGGAGATGAGGACAACACCTACAGGGCCAACAGGGCGTGAGAAAAAATGTGCCATGAGGGCGGCCGAACTGGCCTGGCGAAAGCCGAGAGAGACGCAGCATAGACTTTTAGCCCGGCATAATCCAATTTCTTGGATTCCTTGTCGGGAGGTTGTCCCATCCTAGCGTTCCGGCCACGAGGAAAGCGCTGTCAGTGACAACCCCTAGGCGGTGTTCCAAAAACGGACAGGGAGCAGTGAGGACCGCATACTTCCTGTCCAACCTGGCCGAAGAAGGTGAGGAGCAGGACCCACTGTAACCCGGCCACGGAAGAGCCTCCAGTAGGAGGAATCCCTCGGTCAGAGATCTCTGTGAGGAGGATACCTGGCCCCGTTTAGAAACGGGTTCGAGCTTCATCCCGGTGGACTCCGAGATGAGTCGAAGCAACCCTAAGAAGGACGAAGGGCTATGGTCCATTGACTGCCCTCCCGAGGACTCCAAGTCCATGCGCTTGGAGAAGAGGGAGGAACCATCATCAGACTCAGAAGAGTCCTCAAAGAGCTGCCTCGGGCCTGAGCCGCCACCCACCTGCCGAGGTTTATCAGGAGTGAGGGTGACAGACAGCCTATGGGGCAAACCCAAGGCCGACCGAGAATTTTTGGTCGGAGCCCCAACTAATGGCTGTGGAGGCGGAGGTTCCACCAGAATCGTGGGGAAGCTGGAATTGGTAAACAACCGCCTGAGAACAGGCTCCTCGGCTACAACGAGGTTGTTTCAGCTGCCCAGTGACAGCCACTTAATGGCCGGGGAAGACGACTGGGTGCGGCTGATTCCCGTCAAAAGGAGCAACTGCCACATAAGTTCCTCGTGCCCTCAGACGCAACTTGCTGAAACTCCCTCATCCGGGGAAGGTGGTGGCGCGCTGCCGATGGCTGCAGAGACAGACCGCCTATGTTGGCCCGGGATGCTGACTGGACATGAGGATGTCGAGACAGAGAACTCGACTCAGGCCGAGGAAGGCAAGGAGAAGTGTCGGAAATTGGCACTCCCCTCGGCTTGGACGATCCCACCTAAGGCTCCAGAACTGGAGGCACAGACAAGCCGACAGGATCCTCAACTCCCACCGGGGAAACCAGGGAGAGGGGATTCTCAGCTTCTCCAGCTGACAACCCGTCTAACGGGTCGAGAAAAATCTTGACCGCGTCGACGGGAGTCTCGGTCAACTGGCCAGACGGAGACTACCGTGAAGCCAGTGGCCAAGCTGAGGGTCGACCAAGTGCCGAGCTGTCGACCAGTGGGAGGGGATCTTTCCCACTCCCAAGAGCGTCAGAGGAGAGACTTCTACTTCTCTTTTTGGACCTGGAAAAAGGTCCTGAAGAGTTGGACCTCACCTTTGGTGAGAGGGTCAAACAAAGCTCCTTAAAGAAGTCGAGTCACGAGGCACCGAGAGAGGACAAATGCAGCAGCCGAGGTAGAAGCGGCCCGCCGCGCCTCCTCTTCGAGGGCAATCATCTGCTCGAGCTGATCCGCTTCGAGCCCGCCGCCTTCAGACACGCCAAGCGGGCCTCTTTAGATTTCACCGTGGAATTCTTTTCTCGGGAGTGCCCCAGTTATAATCGGGCAGCATGGTCTTCAGGGCGTAGAGCTAAAAGAAGAGCACAAGTCGCAGGCCTCGGGGACGTGCTCAAGGCTCAGGCAGTGAGCGCACGTGGACGCGGATCCGTCCTGAGACATCTTCTGCCTGCAAGGGCACCTCGAAAACTGGGAGTTGATTTGTCCACCGCAGCTGCGAGGAGAGACGACGAAGTCTTTTTAGCAAAAACTTTTTGATTTGAACTTTACCGAGAAGGTAGGAACCAGTCTTTAACGCGAAATGGCGTTAAGGAGGAACATGAGCTTCCAAGCGGTAAGGAAGATCTATGGCCATCGTAGGGCGGGCCGAGTTTACCAACCGGGTGGGTGGGAGGAAGCCAGCATGAAGACCTTCGGAAAATTTAAAGCAACAAGGAATCCCAATAAGTGTGGATGAACAATATATCCATGTCCCTAGAACCTGTATTTCTAGGGACATGGATATATTTCATCCACACTATTGGCAACTCAACAGTTCTCCGGAGGAGGAAGGCAAGGCGCACCCCCTCCCCGATAAATACTTGGGAAATAAAGACTGGAGAACCGAGGCCCCAAAACCAGCATCCCGGCGTGACTCAAGTTCGATGTGGTAGTGGGTAAAGAAGGTGTGTGCTGACTTCCAGGTAGCAGCCCTGCAGATTTCCTGAATAGGGACATCCCTGGAAGCAGCCACCGATTCAGCAGTATGTCGGGTAGAATGAGCTCTTATCCCTCTGGGAGGCTCCATGCCCGCCAACTTATGAGAATCTATGCGGGAGTGACCCACCTGCTTATACGTCCAGCTTGGCTGCAGGTCTGCCAGGTGCGGCTTCATGAGGGTGACAAAACAGCTGGCTAACCTCTCCCCGAATTCCAGCCGTGCGCTCCTTATAGTAGGCGAGTGCCCTTCTACGGTCCAGAGTATGGAGCCTATATTCGGCCTCCGAGGTGTGATTGGGGTAGAACACCGGCAGAGTCAGCACATGGTTAAGGTGAAACTCAGACATCACCTTCGGAAGGAATTTCGGGTGAGGGCGCAGGACAACCTTGTCCCTGTGGAAGACCAGGTAAGGGGACTCTATGGAAAGCGCCTGGAGCTCTCCCATCCTTTTGGCTGACGTGACAGCCACCAAGAAGGTGGTCTTCCACGACAGGTGAGAGAGATCACACCTGTGCATTGTTTCGAATGGCTTGCCCATGAGCTTTGCCAGTACCAGCAGTAGATCCCACGAAGGTGGAGTTTCTCGCACTGGAGGGGAAATGTGATCAAGGCCTTTGAAAAAGCGCCTGACCACCTTTTCCTGCGCCACCGACTGCTTCCCGGCCCGTGCCCGGTAAGCAGAGATGGCTGCCAGAGTGCACCTTAAGGTCGTCGACCTAAGCCCATGCTGATAAAGGGACCACAAGTAGTCCAATATGCTCGCCAAGGAACAGGAGGAAGGGTCCAGGCCCTTGCCCGGACACCAAATGGAAAATCTCTTCCATTTGAAGGCGTAGCATTTCCTGGTCAATTCCTTACGGGACGCCTCAACTACATTGAGGACCTCGTCGGAGAGACCCAAGGCCTGGAACTCTAGCCGCTTAGGAACCAGGCAGTCAGGTGCAAGGATTGAAGGTCCGGATGGAATACCTTTCCCTGATTGACTGAAAGCAGGTCCGGGCGAGCTGGAAGCTGAGGCTGAGGAGATCTGATACCAGCATTGGCGGCGCCAGTCTGGGGATACCAGAATCACCTGCGCCTTGTCCCTCCTCGCCTTGAGAAGCACCTTGTGGATCAAGGGAAATGGGGGAAAGGCGTAGAAGAGGCCCGGGGTCCACGGCCTCGAAAAGGCATCCCCCTGCAGCGAGCCCTGCTGAGGGGGCGGGCATGGAACAGCCTCAGCTTCGCGTTCTCCCTGGAGGCAAACAGGTCCACCTGAGGGGTGCCCCAAAGAGAGAACAGATCTTGTACTACCTCCGGCAGGAGAGACCACTCGTTGGACACAGCCCCTATCCAGCTTAGGGCATCGGCCAGGGTGTTGGAGGCTCCTGCCACGTTAATGGCTAGAAGATCCGCCTCCAGGCTGCGCACGAATAACCAGATGCGGAGAGCTTCCTTGCATAGAACGCGATCTGCCCTGGCGGTTTAGATAGTACATGGTTGTGGTATTGTCCGACTGGACCAGAACCACTTCACCCCAAAGAAACGGAGCAAAGGCGGTGAGAGCTAGGTGGACCGCTCGGAGCTCCAGCAGGTTGATATGGCATCGGGACCTCCGCGGGAACCAGAGGCCGTGCGCTCGGTGTTCCCCTAGATGAGCACCCCAACCCATCAGAGAGGCATCGGTTGATAGAGAGACCGTCGGCTCGGGGCAGACAAACGGGATGCCCTTCTGCAGGTGAGCTGGAACGATCCACCACTGGAGAGCGCTCCACATCCCCAGGATCACCATCACTAGCTGGTCCAAAGGATCGCAGCGCTGAGACCACTGGCTGGCCAGCCCCCACTGAAGGGGGCGCATGTGCCAGCGGGCCCAACGGACCACGCTGGTACAGGCCGCCAAGAGACCCGGGAGGCACAGGAAGTCCCGGGCAGGGCGCGACTGCCCAACCAGAAATGATCGGGCAAAGGAGGAATGAACCTCGGCCCTGTCCGCCGGTAGCCGTGCTCTGGCTCGTAGAGAGTCGAGCTCTGCCCCGATGAATTGTATCATCTGCTCTGGCACGAGTTCCGACTTGGCCTCGTTGATGAGGAGGCCGACTTGAGAGCAAACCTGGAGGGCCAGATCCCTGGACTGCTCCACCTCCTGCTTGGAGGGGGCTGCTATCAGCCAATTGTCCAGGTAAGGGTACATCCGGACCCCTCGGTGCCGCAGGAATGCTGTCACCACTGCTATGCATTTGATGAAGACCCTGGGAGCTTGAGACAAGCCAAAGGGCATGGCTCGGACCTCAACATGGGATCCCTCCGCTCGGAAGCGAAGGAACCTCTGATGCGGACGGACAGGGACGTGAAAGAACGCATCCTGAATGTCCAGAGAGCAGAACCACACGCCGCATTCCAAAGATGGTAGTATCTGAGCCAGAGTAACCATGCTGAAGGTTCGAAACCTTAGGAACTTGTTTCGGTCGAGTAGATTGAGAATGGGGCGCCAGCCCCCCCGTCCGCTTTGGGACCAGGAAGTACCTGGACACAAACCCCGGGTCTGAGGGAGGGTCCGCCACCTCCCTGATTACCTCCTTCTGGAGGAGGAGAGCGATATCGACTCGGCGAGCCGACAGTGAGGCTGCGGACCCCGAGGTGCGATGGCTCTGAAGGGCGGGGCCTGCTCGAACTCCAGAGGCAGACCTTTTCCCACCACCTCCAATACCCATCTGTCCATGGTAATAACGGACCAGGTGGAAAGGAAGTGACGGAGCCGTCTCCCCAAGGGGGGAACCTGGGGTAAGGTGACGAGGTTGGGGGCGACGCCCTTCAACTTGTCACTGGGCAGGCTTGGAGGAGGAACCGGCCGAGGGACCTCCCGGGCCTTTACCTCCTTGCTTCCTGGAGGAGGAAGCCGTGGGCTTGGGTTTGGGGTGCCAAGCGTGAGCCTACTGGCCCTGATGTTGCTGGGCCGGACGTGCCTCGGGCGCAGCAGGATGAAAGGGTTTAGGCTGTGGCCTGCGGCCTTTGTCCCTTTGTGCGGAAGAGACAGAGTCCAGGGTAGCATTGGACTTCTCGATCCTCTGAAGGTGACCTTCCACTCCAGGGCCGAAGAGGTCAGTCCCCAGGAAGGGAACATCCGCCAACTAGTGCGGAGTATCCGCCGTGAAGGGGGATATCCTCAGCCATGCCCAACGGCGCATAGCCCCTGCGGCCGTGACTGACCTGGCGCATGAGTTACCGATGTCCAAAGCAGTCTGAAGTTGCTGCTTGGCCACTGCCCTGCCCCCGCACCTGCTTAACCGTGGTCTGCAGGTCGGCCGGGAGATGAGGGACTACCTCGTCCACGGAGCCCAACAGGCATAAGAGAAGTGTGCCATCAGCACGGCCGAGCTGGCCTGACGAAGGCAGAGTTTGGATGCAGCGTAGACTTTTCGCCTGGCCTAGTCCAATTTCATGGACTCCTTGTCGAAAGGTTTGTTCACGTCCCTAGCGTTTCCAGCACGCAGGACAACGCTGTCAGTAACTAGCCCCTCGGCTGAGGAATGTTCCGAAAAACTGGACAGGGAATCGGTAGGGACCGCATACTTCCTAGCCATCCTGGCTGAAGACGCAGGGCAGGAAGCAGGACGCTGCCAGAGCTCCAAGGCCGGACCAACAATGGCCTCGGCTACCGGGAAGGCCTCCGTAGGGGAATCCCCTTGGTCCAATATCTCCGTGAGGGGATACTTGGCACGCTTAGATACGGGCTCGAGCTGCATCTCGGTGGACTCCGAGGTGAGCCTAAGAAAGCCCAGGACACTCCAAGTCCACTCGCTTGGAGAAAAGGGAGGAGTCGGACTCCGAAGAGTCCGCAAAGAGCTGCCTCGGGCCTGAGCCACCTTCCACCTGCCGAGGCCGATCAGGAGTGAGGGTGACAGACAGCCTATGGGGTAGGCCCTGAGCCGACCGAGAAATCGTGGTCGGAGTCCCAAACAACAGCTGTGGAGGCGGGGGTTCCACCGGAATCGGCGGAGCAGCTGGTTTTGGCCGAACAACCAGCCTGGGAACAGGCGCCTCGGGAAGGACGAGGGATTGCTTCAGCCGCTCCGGTGACAGCCACTTAATGGCCAGGGAAGGCGACAGTCAGCTTGTTCCGGGTCAGAAGAAGCTGTTGCCACACGAGGTTCTCGTACCGCCGGACGTAACTTACGTCGGAGCCTCTAGTCCGAGGAAGAGGATGAGGACAAGGACGAGCGGAGGCGCGCTGCCGCGGGTGCAGAGACTGACCCCATTGTGATGGCGGATCGGCTGGACCGCCGGAAGAAGTCAGAGACCAAGACCTCAAACCTCGGTGATCCCGAGTAGGGTTCGGAGGAGGGACGGGTAGGACAGGTTCTCCCCTCTGCTCTGGAACCGGAGGCACTGGCAAGCACACGGGATCCTCAACTCGCACCGGGGAGAGAGGATTTTCGGCTTCACCAGTCGACAACCCGTCCAACGGGTCGAGAAATCTCAACAGCGTCGACTGGAGTCTCGGTCAACTGATCTGACGGGGATGCCGTGAGACCAGTAGCCGAAGCCGAAGGATAGACCGAAGTCGATGGCCGACTACTCGGGGAGAGGAACCTTTCCCGCTCCCAAGAGCGTCGAAGGAGGGACTTACCCTTGTCTTTCTTTTTGGACCGAGAAGGTCCAGCAGACGTTGGGCCCTGTCCCTTGGTGGAGTGGGACAGACAGAGCTCCTTGAAAGAGGCCGAATAAGAGGAACCCAGGGAGAGCGGAATAAAAGCCGCGGCCGAGGAAGTAGCGGCACGAGCTGCCTCCTCTTTGAGGGTGATCATCTGCTCAAGCTGATCCACGAGCCCGCCGCCGCAGAAACCGCCAACCGGGCCTCTTGACTTAATCGGCAGAAAACGCTTCTTGGGACGCCCAAGTTGTAAACGGGTCGCACGGTCTTCGAGAACATAGGCCGAGAAGGAAGTGCACAGGTCGCAGGCCTACGGGTCATGCTCAAGGCCTAAGCAGTAGACGCACGTGGAGTGCGGATCCGTTCGAGACATCTGCCCACAAGGGCATCTCCGAAAACCGGGAGTCGATGTGTCCATCGCAGCCGCGAGGGATAGAAGACCAAAGTCTGAAGTTGAAAAACTTAAATTCGCAAAACCGAAGAGTTAGGAACCAATCTTATAACGCAGAGTATTAAGGCGGGAACCTAAGCCGTGGTAAGGAAGATCTGCGCCAGAGCGGAGCGAGAGTTTTACCACCCGCTGGGTGAGGAGCCAGCTTGAAGACCTTCCGGCAAGATTTAAAGCAGCAAGGAACCTGCCAATAAGTGTGGATGAACATATCCATGTCCCTAGAAATACAGATTACTCACCTGTAACAGGAGTTCTAGGAGTGGTATATGTTGTTCATCCACACTTACTGGCAGGTTCCATGCCAGAAGGTCTTCAAGCTGGCTCCACCCACCCGGGTTGTAAAACTCTCGGCTCTGCCCCATGACGCCAGATCTAGCCTACTGGAAGCCAGGTTGCGCGCCAAATCCGGAGAGGTCTGATGGGTTGTGTGGATGAACGTTTACCACTCCTAGACCTCCCGTTACAGGTGAGTAAATACAGGTTATTCACCTGAAACAGGAGTTCTAGGAATGGTATATGTTCATCCACACTGGCAGGTTCCATGCCGCTTTAAATCTTGCCGAAAGGTCTTCAAGCTGGCTCCTCCCAACCACCTGGGTGGTAAAACTCTCTGCTTCGCCCGATGACACCAGTTCTAGCCCGCTGGAAGCCAGGTTGTGCGTCGAAGCCGGGCAGGTTGAGTGGGTCGTGTGGATGAACATATACCATTCCTAGAATTCCTGTTACAGGCGAGTAACCTGTATTTCTAGGAACATAGGTATGTTGTTCATCCACACTGTCTGGCAGACTCCTAGCAGTTCTCAGGGGGGAGGGAGGCAAGGCGCACACACCCTACACTTAGGGAATAAAGACTGTAGAACCGAGGCCCTAAAACCAGCATCCCGGCATGACTCAAGGTCGATGTGGTAGTGGGTGCTGACTTCCAGGTAGCAGACCAGCAGATTTCCTGGATAGGGACGTCCCTGGAAGCAGCTACCGATGCAGCGGTATGGCAGGTAGAATGAGCTCTTATCCCTCTGGGAGGCTCCATGCCTGCCAACCTATAGCAGAGATCTATGCAGGAGGTGACCCACCTGCCTATCGTCCGCTTGGCTGCAGGTCTGCCAGGTGCGGCTTCAGTGTAGGTGACAAACAGCTGGCGAACCTCTCCCTGAACTTCAGCAGTCCACTCCTTATAATAAGCGAGCGCTCTTCTAGGGTCCAGAGTATGAAACCTATATTTGGCCTCCGAAGTATGATTGGTGAAGAACACCGGCAGAGTCAACACCTGGTTAAGGTGAAACTCGACACCAGCTTCGGAAGGAATTTCGGGTGGGAGCGCAGGAAAACCTGGTCCCTGTGGAAGACCAGATAAAGAGACACGATGGGAAGCGCCTGGAGCTCTCCCCTCCTTCTGGCTGATGTGATAGCCACCTAGAAGGTGGTCTTCCACGACAGGTGAGATGTCACACCTGTGCATCGGTTCGAATCGCCTGCCCATGAGCTTAGCCAATACCAGCAGTAGATCCCACGAAGGTGGAGGTTCTCACACCGGAGGGGATATGTGATTAAGGCCTTTGCAAAAGCACCTGACCACCTTCTCCTGCGCCACCGACTGCTTCTCAGCCCACGCCCGGTAAGCAGAGATGGCTGCCAGGTGCACTTTAAGGGTCGAACGAAGCCCTTGCTGAGAAATGGACCACAGGTAGTCCAGAATGCTTGCCCAGCAATAGGAGAAAGGGTCTAGGCCCTTGCCCTGACACCAAATGGAGAATCTCTTCCATTTGAAGGCGTAGTATTTTCTGGTCGACTCCTTACGGGACGCCTCAACGACATTTAAGACCTCATCAGAAAGACCCAAGGCCTGGAACTCTAGCCGCTCAGGAACCAGGCCGTCAGGTGCAGGGATTGAAGGTCCGGATGGAATACGTTCCCCTGACTGACTGAAATCAGTTCCGGGCGGGCTGGAAGCTGCCTCGGAAGCCTAGAGCCTAGACTGAGGAGATCTGGATACAAGATCTGGTGGGGCCATTCTGGGACTACCAGAATCACCTGCTCCTTCTCCCTCCTCGCCTGGAGAAGCACCTTGTGGATCAAGGGAAAAGGCATAGAAGAGGCCCAGGGTCCACGGCCTTGAGAAGGCATCCCCCTGCAGCGAGCCCTGCTGATGGGGGCGGGCATGAAAGTCTCAGCTTTGCATTCTCCCTGGAGGCAAACAGGTCTGCTGAGGCGTGCCCCAGAGGGAGAACAGATCTTGTACTACCTCCGGCAGGAGACAGAACTCGTGGGACGCAGCCCCTATCTGGCTTAGGGCATTGGCCAAGGTGTTGGAGGCTCCTGCCACATGAATGGCGAAGAGATCTGCCTCCAGGCTATGCACGAGTGACCAAATCTGGAGAGCTTCCCTGCACAGAGGCATGGAGCGCGTCCCACCCTGGTGGTTTAGGTAGTACACGGTCGTGGTATTGTCCCTCTGGACCTGAACCACTAGACCCTGTAGAAACGTAGCGAAGGCAGTGAGGGCAAGACGAACCGCTCAAAGCTCCAGCAGGTTGATGTGGCATCGGGACTCCCGAGGGGACCAGAGGCCGTGCGCTCTGTGCACCACCAGATGGGCACCCCAACCCATCAGAGAGGCATCGGTCGATAGAGACCGTCTGCTCGGTGCGGACAAATGGGATGCCTTCCTGCAGATGGAAAGGAACGGTCCACCACTGGAGAGTATTCCACATCTCCTGGGTCACTGTCACTAGCTGATCCAGTGGATCTAAGTGCTGTGACCATTGGCTGGCCAGACCCCACTGAAGGAGACGCATGTACCAGCGTGCCCAAAGGACCACGCTGGTGCAGGACGCTATGAGGCCCAGGAAGTCCCAGGCAGGGCGCGACTGCCCAACCTGAAATGACTGGGCAAAGGATGGAAGAACCTCAGCCCTGTCCGCCGGGAGCCATGCTCTGTCTCAGAGTCTCGAGCTCTGCCCCGATGTACAGGATCACCTGCTTTGGCACGAGTTCCGACTTGGCCTTGTTGATGAGGAGGCGAACCTTAGGGAAAACCTGGAAGGCCAGATCTCTGGACCTCTCCACCTCCACTCTGGAGAGGGCTGCAATCACCAAACGTCCAGGTAGGGGTACACCCGAACCCTTTGGCGCTGCAGGAATGCTGTCGCCACTGCCATGCAATTGGTGAAGACCCTGGGAGCTAGGGAAAGGCCAAAGGGCATGGCTTGGAACTCGTTAAGGGATCCCTCCGCTCTGAAGAGGAGGAATCTCTGGTGGGACAGAGATTGTGACGTGAAAGAATGCGTCCTGGAGGTCTAGGGAACAGAACCACACGCCTCATTCCAAGAATGGGATTATCTGAGCCTGAGTGACCATCCTGAAGGTCCGAGACCTTATGAACCTGTTCAGGTCATGCAGGTCGAGAATGGGGGCGCCAGTCCCCCGTCCGTTTTGGGACCAGGAAGTACCTGGACACAGACCCAAGCTCAGGAGGAGGATCCAACACCTTCCTGATCACCTCCTTTGAGGAGCAGGGCAATAACGGCTCAGCAAGCCGACAAAGGCAGCGGACTCAGTGGCCCGAGGGGCGACTGCTCGGAAGGGTGGGGCCTGCTTGAACTCCAAAGGCAGACCCTTTCCTACCACCTCCAACACCCAGTGGTCCGTGGTGATAGTGCACCAGGCGGAAAGGAAGTGGCGGAGCCATCCCCCCACTGGGGGAAGGGGGGATGACTAGGCTGGGGGCGACACCCCTCAATCCATCATTGGGAAGGCTTGGAGTAGGGACCAGCTGAGGGACTTCCTGGGGCCTTAACCTCCCTGCTTCCTACTGGAGGAAGCCACGGGCTTGGGTTTGGGATGCCAAGCACGAGCCTGCTGGCCCTGGCTGCTGGTGGGCCGGATGTGCCTCAGGCGCAGAAGGGCGAAAGGACTTGTGCTGCTGCTGTCTGCGGCCTTTGTCCTTCTGGGCGGAGGTGACAGAGTCCAGAGTGGTATTGGACTTCTTGATCCGCTGGAGGGGACCTTCCACTCCAGGGCCTAAGAGGTCGGTCCCCAAGAAGGGACGTCCGCCAATTTTTGCTGGGTATCTGCAGTGAAGGTGGATATCCTCAGCCATGCTCTGTGGCGCATGGCCACCGTGGCCGCAACCAATCTGGCACAGGAGTCTCCTATGTACAGAGCCGTTTGGAGCTGCTGCTTAGCCACTGCCGTACCCTGGTCCCGCACCTGCTGGACCGTGGTCTGCAGGTCGTCCAGGAGATGAGGGATCACCTCATCCAGGGAGACCATGAGGGTGTAGGGAAAGTGTGCCATCAGTACGGCTGAGCTGGCCTGACGGAGACCAAGGGAGGACGCAGCGTACACCTAGCACCCGTGTAGTCCAGCTTTTGACTCCTTCTCGGGGCTTGTCCACGCCCCTAGCTGCTCCTGGACACCGAAAACGCTGTTGGTCACCAACCCTTGGCAGAGGGGTGTTCCGAAAACCTGGGCAAAGAGCCAGTAGGGACCGCATACTTCCTTGCCATCCTGGCCGAAGGCACAGAGCAAGAAGCAGGCCGCTGCCAAAGCTCCAAGGCTGGACCAACAATGGTCTCAGCCACCAGAAAGGCCTCCGTGGGAGAATCCCCTCAGTCCAGTATCTCCGTCAGGGGATACTTGGCCCGTTTGGATACAGGCTCGAGCTGCATCCCGGTGGACTCAGATGAGCTGAAGCAAACCCATGAAGGACGATGGGCATTCGTCCAATGACTGTCCACCGGAGGACTCCAAGTCAACCGGCCTGGAGAACAGGGAGGAGTCATCTGACTGAGGAGTCTGCTAAGAGCTGCCTAGGGCCTGAGCTACCCTCCACCTGCTGAGGACTGTAGGGAGTGAGGATGACCCGACAACCTGTGGGGCAGGCCTTGACCTGACCAAGAGTCCTTCGTCGGCGCCCCCGATTTCGGTTGTGGAGGCGGAGATTCTACAACAATCTGTGGGGCAGCTGGTTTCGGCTGAACAACCTGCAAAGGCTTGGGCATCTCTACTACGGCAAGGGGTTGTCTGGGCCGCTCGGGTAACAGCCACTTAACGGCCGGGGAAGGCGACTGCGTCGACTTGCTCCTGGCCAGAAGTAACTGCTGCCACATCAGGTCCTCGCAGCAGAGACGCAATTTGCGCTGAAGCTTCTCTTCCGAGGAGGAAGACGAGGACGACTGGCGGCGCCGCTTACCTCCATGCTGAGACCGAGAAGAAGTCCGAGACAGAGATAGAAATCCTCTGTGTTTCCGAGGACAGGACTGGGAAGGAGCAAGGGACACCCGCTCTTCCCTCGGCTCGGACGCCTTAATCGGGGACTGCTGCCCCGGGGGCACAGGCAGATCCTCGGTCTCCACCGGGGGAACCGGTGAAGAAGGGTTGTCGGCCTCATCAGTCGACAGCCCGTCCGACGGGTAGAGAAAAATACTGACCGCGTCGACTGGTGTCTCGGCTGGCTGGTCTGACGGGGACGCCATGAAGCCAGCGGCCATAGCCACAGCCTCGACCGAAGTAGACAGTTGGCTGTCCGGGGAAGGAGACCTCTCTCGCTCCCACGAACGCCGATGATGGGACTTACCCTTAGAGTCCTCCTTTTTGGAGGGAGAGGAGTGTCCCGATGGGCCCTCTCCCTTTGTGGAAAGGGATTGGCCATGCTCCTTGAAGCGGAATACGAGGTACCCAGAGAGCGCGGGATAAATGCCGCGACCGAGAAAGGATGTGGCCTGGGCTGCCTCCTCCTTGAGGGCGATCATCTACTAGAGTTGCTCAGCCGAGCCAGCCGCCGCGGTAACCGCCCAATGGGCTTCCTTCGACTTAACCGCCGGGTAGCGCTTCTTGGGGTGCCCAAGCTGTAACCAGGCAGTGTGGTCCTCCAGGACGTTGGCCGAAAACGAACGGCAGGACTCGCTGGCCTGCAGGTCGTGATCTAGGCAGAGGCAGTAGATGCACGTGGAGTGCGGGTCTGTCCTCGACATCTTCTGCCCACAAGGACACCGCTGAAATCTGAGAGAATCTGTCCATCGCAGCCGCGAGGGAGAAAGGTAACCCAAGTCTTGAAAATTTTAAAATGAGTTTCAGGCGAACCGAAGAATTAGGATCCAGTACATCACCCAGAGCGTTGAGGAGGGAACCTGAGCTTCCAAGCGGTAAGGAAGATCTAGCGTCATGGGGCGGAGCCGAGAGTTTTACCACCCGGCTGGGTGAGAGGAGCCAGCTTGAAGACCTTCCGGCAAGATTTAAAGCGGCAAGGAACCTGCCAGACAGTGTGGATGAACAATATATCCATGTCCCTAGAAGCTTACATCGCCATTGGCACCCTTGGTAGTTTACAATGTGAAGAGCTGCAAAGGAGGAGACGGGACTCTTCCAGAAGAAGAGAGGCTCTAATGCCACATGGTACAAGCAGATATACAGCCAGGTGGTGAAATGAGCATAGCTTGAATACGTTCCGATGAATCATCACTTCCAGCTGAACTGAAAATTTGGAGAGTGAACTATGTTCACTCCCAAAGAAAAGCAAGTTTCATGGTGTACACACACACACACACACACAGTACCTCCTCTTTCCGTAGTTCTTCAATTTTCTTTTCTTTCAGTGCTTGCTTTACTTTGTCCCTCGTCTCAAAGGAAAATGGGCACACTTCTACATTTTTTGTCTCAAGGGGCTTTGGTTTAAAAGGAATTCCAAAGTGTGGTAGAGGGTTTGCCTTTATCACAGGAGGCTCCTCCTTAAAACAGGAAGACAAAAATTAGACCATGTACAAATGAGACATTAAATGTAGCATTCTTTTCCAACAGTTGCTTCTGATGACACCATTAGCACCCAGTGAAACCTGTCCGTAAACAGTACCATTCCAGACAATATCTATAACCTTATAATGCATGGTCGAACTTTACCTGAATTAGACTGATTTACCAGGTTGTTATATCTATGACATCACAATGTTAGGCCACTGTGAGTGCAACACACTGATAGAGCATGTATGTGCATGCACATTCTGCAAACTAGCATGAGCACGTACATGCATATTCCGTGAACCGTGCTCTAAAACTGCAGCAGCGGTGAGAAGTGCTATGGAGTTGAGGGGCGCTACATAAATATGAGTGCAGTGGACTAAAAATAATGGACCATACACTATAAGAGGGTATTGGCAGCAAACTTAAGTATCCATCTTGAGGTAGCCATGGTGACTAACATCTCTAGCTTCACTTTTGACGTTTCAACAGTCACCATGGCAACCCCTCAATGACTACAAAAACTTCTTAACAGATGACCATACATGATTGTCTATATTCACTGGAAAGGCTGTTCAAGCCTTAGCACGGCACGAATAATACCGGCAACTGGAAGATGCATGACAAGAGGCACCCCCAAAGCAAACCCTGTAAAGCGGATGGGCAGTAATTTAAGAGTCATTCATGCCCCCAACTGACATGGCTGGTTAGGACACTGTCCCCTATGATATGCACTGTGTTAAATCAAGGATCTATTTTATCCTTCCTTTTCTGCCACTCCTCTTTTCCCTGTGACTACAATCAAATATTCCTTGTGGCACTTAGGAATTGTCCATTTCAACAGTCCCACACTTTCGTCCCAGTTACCTCCTTTTCATCACTTGCTGTTTCTATTCTTTCTCTCCCTTGCTTCTGTAGAACGACATGTGAAACTTAGTGACACTGGGATCCCCTGGTTTACAAATGTACACACCTCTGTATTATATGGTGGAACACTGGAATGCATAGAACTCCATGCCTGGAATATGCTTGTGCTGTAATAGTGACATGTTGTTCTTCAGTAGTGATGTCATTATTGCAGCACAACAACCAACTGCCACACAGCTGCTTTCCTCTGTCCAGTCGGGTATTTTTGCAAGTTTCAGCAAAAGATGCAGCACATGGAAACAGTCATATGAGACTGCCACTAACCCTCAAGTGCCTCCTCCCCAACTTAATGGAAGCAGAGTATCCGAAATGGACATCGGATGCCTATACACTTTAAAAGATAATGTATGCGCCATCCATACAGACAAGCCTGTCCAAATTGAATTTTCTATGGCAACCGAAGAAACTCTCAAGCTTCGCTCTCGAGGTTCCCGATTGCCATACAAACCTCTTGATGTAGACAGGCTCGTTAAAAAACACAACTAAATCCAACACACAGGAGGACCCTGTTAGAATTCTCAACAGGAAACTAGCACTGCAACAAAATGCATCTTACTGCAGCTCTTTTTAAAGATGTGATGTGCTCTACAGGCTAGCCGTAGGAACACAGTTTGTCAAAGTTCATGAATGACAAGAGGTGAAACTTAACAGGAAGCAGAAGTCTGAACTACCAGGCCAGCAGCATCATGTATTGACAGCAAATAGGACTTCCTTTGTACTGCTGTATAAAGACCTCTTCTGTGGAATTTTTTTTTTTTTTTTTTTTTTTATTGATCGTAAGACGATTTGCGAATTTTATAACTTCTGCTGGTTTGCCTATGCTTCCAGACCTATGCCCATATGACACCATGCACTCCTCAGGTGCTTACCTCCCAAGAACCAATCCTGAGCTTTAAATTATTGCCCCTCATCTGCACTCTTACAGCACACTGGATTGCACCCCATTCTGTCACGGCGCCATACTCAAAAGGTTTCCAAAATGGACCAGGAGCAAGAGCCGAGTATGAGAAACACTCATCTGTAACCATAGTTCTAGAAGTAGTATATGGTACACATCCACACTGGCAGTCTCACTTTCAACCCAGCCAGAAAGTCTTCAAGCTAAGCTCCACTCAACTAGGCAGTATACTCGCCGGTTCTGCCTAGTGACATCAGATCTTGCATGCTGGAAACAGGGATCTGTGTGTCAACTGCCAGGAGAGAGGTTGGTCATGTGGGCGTCCACCCTACACTAATCCTAGGACTATGGTTATATGCGAAGTAGTTACATAACTTAATGTAAGATCTTCAAGAAGAGCTCTTGCAGCAGGCTATTACCATTGGGACTAATGGTGCAGGCCTTATGACCAATCGGAAAATTCTTAGCAGTACCAAGCAGGGCCCGCCCCCTAACATCGGCTCCGCCCTGATGCTGGTCATGCCATAATAGGGGAAGTCCCCAGCTACACCTCAGTTCACCCGCCAAGGACCTGCGAACAGACCCCGGCAAGCGAACCAGGCTAAGTATGCCCCAGTCATGCTGAAACTCTCCAGGGGGGCGAAGGAAAGCGGGAAAGCAGCGCCTGCTGCAAGAGCTCTTCTCAAAGATATACTGTTACGGTAAGTTCTTATGCAACTACCATCTTTGACTGTGAGCTCTAGCAGCAGACTATAACCATTAAGACTGAATCCTAAGCAGTCCCACGCTAAGGAGGTGACTAGCCCTGTGAGGAGGACGACTGAAGCCAATAAGATGGCATTCCCTAAACAGGCAGGAAGACAGTACGTCAGGACAGCAGTCTCTGAAGGACGGTCAGGCCGAAACCAGCTCGGAGCATAGAAGCGATGTCCAGGCTGTAATGCCTGAAAAAAAAAAAAAAAAAAAAAGGTATGTACTGAACTCCAAGTAGCTGCTGCACAAATCTCAGACATTTTTTCAAAGAAGCGAAGATGGTAGATACTCTGGTAGAATGACCTCTAACCGCTCCCGTTAGAGGTTTCTTGTACTTGTAGCAGAAGACTGTGCAATGGAATAGCCACAGAGATAGTCTCTTTAGACACCAGTTTGCCCAGTTGAGGCGCAAAAGCCACAAAAAGTTACTCCAGTTTGCGGTGTGCCGCTGTATGCTTGAGGTGGTAACCTCAGCGCCCTGTGGGCATCGAAAGTGTGTAAGACAGCTTCTCCCCTGTTGGAAGGGGTAGAATAATAGGCTGGAAGGTCAAATCAACTGGTTGAGGGTTAATTCAGAAACCACTTTGGGCAGAAACTTAGGATTTATCCTGAGGGAAAGCAGTTCCCTAAGAAAAATCAAATAAGGCTCCTTGCACATCAGGGCCTGAAGCTTGGAAACCCTTCTAGCTGAACTAACAGCAACTAAAAAGGACACCTTCCAGGACAGAACGCAGCTCATTCTACTATGGGTTCAAAGAGAGGGAGAATAAGGTTATCCACCACAAAACGGACATCCCAGGGGGAATAGGATCCCTAATGGGAGACTTTATACGAAGAATGCCCCGTAGAAAGGTGACCACACCCAACTGGGCTAGTGTTCTGCTGTCTACCAACACATGGTAGGCAGATATGGCTGACATATGCACCTTAATGGAAGATTAGCTCAAGCCTTGATATAATGAGGAGAGGAGGAACTGTAAAGCAGAGTTCACTGGACAGGTGAGGGGAACCAGATGGGACAAATCCCAAAGACAAACTCTTCCACTTCATAGAGGAAGTGAACAGAGCAGAGAGCTTTCTCACCAAAACGAGAACATCTGCCACCTCTTGGGAGACCCCATACCTCGTCTTAACTATGTCTGCAGGAGCCATGGATGAAGGTGCACGGACTTGAGATCTGGGTGTACCAGCTTGCCCTGGTCCAGGGACAGCAATTGCGAGCATATTAGCAGCTCGATCGGAGGTTCAGATGACAGACGCTGAAGTAGTGGGAACCAAATCTACTGGGGTAATTAGGATCATCTGAGCCCCCTCAGCAGAACACTATGAATTAGAGGGAAGCCATAAAGAAACCTCCCTGTACAACAAAGGGACAACGCGTCTGGCCAAAAAACAGGCATGCGCTGTCACACGCACAAACTTGGCCGTCTGGGGACGAGAACAGGTCCAGCCCTGGAAGACCCCAAGTGTCGAAAAGCTGGTCCGCTACTGATTGGAGCAGCTCCCACTCTTGCACCACGGAGCAAGACTGGCTTAGGCTGCCTTCCAAGACGTTCTGCACACCTGGAACATACACAGCCATCAAAGATGCACTATGTTCCACTGCCCAGTACTACACTCATTACCTCCCTGCACAGTGGATAGAAGCATGTTCTCCCTTGCTTGTTGATGTAGAAGACAACTGCCGTGTTGTCTGACCGAGAGAGCCTATCACTAGGTCCTCTTGCAAAGCCTGTAGGGCGGGGTAGGCTGCTCGCATGTCCAGAATGGTGATGTGGAGGATGCGCTCCTCTAGGGATTAAACGCCCAGAGTTTGGCTGTCCCCGAGGTGAGCACCCAGCAGAAGTCTGAGGCATCTGTTGTCAAGGTCTGACTGAGGCTCTATTGAAACAAGACCCTTTTCTCTAAGTTGAGAGGATCTAGCCACCAAAGAAGGGTCCTTCTGAATGGCTCGGAGATCCTGACCATATGGTAGAGACCATCTGAGCTTTTGCCCCACTGCACCCTGAGCATCCATTGCGGGACCCTCATGTGGAGGCAAGCCAAAGGAGTTAGAGTAATGGCCACCGCCATGTGCCCCAGAAGTCTGACGAAGCTCCTGGCATGGACCTGCAGTGTTATTAGAACTATTCAGGCCACTTCTTGCAGGCTATCACCCCTTTCCTGTGGGAGGAAGGCCATGCCCTGGACTGTGTCCAGCATCGAACCTATAAAGACGAGTCTCTGGCTGGGCTCTGGAAATGACTTGGAAGATTCAGGGTGATTCCCAACTCTGGAAATAGCAAATAAGTGTCCCAGACAGTGTGAAGGAGGTGCGTGCTTGACAAGGCCGCTAAGCACCAGTCGAGGCAAGGGAAGACATAATGACCCTGGCACCTTACAGCCGCAGCTACCACTGCTAGGCACTTGGGGAAGACTCAAGGAGCGGAGGAGAGGCTGACAAGACAGAACCAAAAACGAGTAATGTCCCCCTTGGAAGAGGAATCTCAAGTACTTCCTGTGAGGGGAAGACCCCAATATGCATGTACTCATCTTGCATGTCCAGAGAACAGAGCCAGTCCCCACGTGCAGCAGAGGAATTAGACCTGGAAGGGTCACCATCCTGAACCTTCGGTATTCTATATGGTTATTTAAGGAGCTGAGGTCCAGGATGGGATGAAGATCCAGAGTTTTCTTTGGAAATAGGAAAAAGTGGGAGTAATACCATTTTCCCTGCTCCTGCAGGGGGGGGACTGGCTCTATTGCCCTTTTTCCCTGAATCTGTCCCACGAGGGGTACATGAGAAGGACACCTTGAAGACTTTGGTGACGTCTATAGGGGGCATACGAGTGAACTCCTGTGTATGCCCCCTCCTTATGATGTCTAGGACCCAAAGGTCCAAAGAGATTTTGCTCCATCTCTCCAAGTGGAGGGAGAAGCAAACCACTACTGCCTCCTCTTGTACCTCTTCCGGAGGAGAATTAATACGGAGTCATTGGGAAGAGCCAGGGGTTAGCAGACAAGCTAGGGAGAACTTTGGGCCTTGAAAGGGAGCACCCCCAGGCTGCTGGGTTGTGGCCTTCCATTTAAAACCTCCTCTCTAGGCAGTCTGGTTGCCACATGCACATTGGCCTGAGATCTTCTGAAATGGCAGTTTATGGAATAGTTTCTGGTCCCCCCTTGTACATCTGTTGTATGGACTAGATTGATTTGCCAGACTCCTGGAGATAACATAAGGCCATTAATCTCTAACCCAAACAGTATGCAACCATGGAAGAGAAGGTCCCCGATTCCGGTCTGTAGATCCTGAGAAAGCCCTGCAACTTGCAGTCAGGCGTAGCGCCTCAGGCAGACACCAGACGCAGCCGCCCCTGACCCTGTATCTGCAGTGTCATACGAAGCATGCAAAACATGGGTGTCTCCATCCGAGCCTGATTTCAGAATGTCCAGGAGCTCAGTTTTCTGCGCGGAGTATGGCAAAGCATTGGCTACCTCTTGCTCCTTCTCCCATAAAGCATTCTGGTACAGGACCATATACTTCAGGCAGTTCAGAGAATGTATGGAGCAGGTAGATGCAGAGTACACCTTCTTGCCCACCTGGTCCAAATAATGGGACTCCTGAACGGGAGGCTGAGAACTAAGGTGCTTGGGCTACCGAGACTAGTCATGAGCAGCGGCTATGCCTATCGAGTTGGAATGAGGGTGTTTCCCCAAGTAGGGCTCCTCCCTTGGCACTCTATACAGAGTATCAGACTTTTTCAGAACTGCCGGGACTGTAGCGGCATGTTTCCAAATAATCCTTGTGAGGCCTTGGGAAAGTATCCACTAAAGGAGGCACTACCAATAGCTTAGGCTCCTTCTGCCTCAGGTATCTTGTTAGTCTCTGGCATTCCAGATTCAGGTCCTCAGTCTCCCATTCACTGGAGGCCTGGATGTGCTGCATGACGTCCATAAAAGTCGGATCATCATGAGGCAAGTGGGGTGTCTATCAGGAGAGCCAACTACTGAGAGGGACGGGTATGAGGGAAATTAAGACTAGCTCCTATTGGAATGAAGAGAGGCCAACCATGTCTGTAAGTACTTCCCTCCATGGAACATCTGCCACCATCTGACCAACGCCGGCCATGGGACCAAAGAGAGCGGACACCGGCACCTATCTGGAGTGGGGCAACAGCTAGGATAGCTTCCACACCTGGTAACAGACTCATGGCAGTTGCGGGATTTGCTTTTGGGCTGGGACAGGAGACTGCTAAAAGACCATGAGTGGTGCCGTCAACAGCTCGGACCAAGACTGAGATAGAAATCACCAAATGTGAGCAGGACTTGGGAGGCTTGTGCCGCTCATCTGGGAGTTTGGAAGAAGACTTTATGGGATGATCCTCTGTCCTAGTTGTCTGGCCATTCGCAGACCGGTCTGGCTTCAGGGTACCCTTATCCTTCTCCACCAGAAAGGAAAGAGCTCTGTAAGCTCTTTAATACCAAAGCTGCCGTCCTCATTAAGGGAAATCTGTGAAGCCTGAATGTCCCGAAGGGTTTCTGGAAAAGACTGAAGTGCTGTCCGGACTGGAAGACCTCAGTGCCGGCAATGGTACCGTGACCTGTGCGAGCTGTTCCAGAGGAAGATTGACTGTGGCCGGTGTCTTAGAGGTCGGCTTTGGTTTTGCAGACTTGGAAGGGCGAGACCCCAAATGGGTCTTGGCCGGAGGGTCCCTATCCTTGCTGAGCAACTTACCTGACCCAAGTAAAGCAATCACAGAGGCCTTCCTTGGTAGGGCCAAGGCATGCGCCGAAGTACAGGACATTGACAGGTCTGCTAAGGTAGTAGAGGTACACAGCGGCATGGCCTTCACCTTACCCGGAGGTTCTCTCAGAAGCATCCACTGCCGGGGCTGGCATCTGTCGTGGCAGGAGCATCTGACTTTGCCTTTTCCTCATGCTTGCAGTGGCAGCGAATGGTTGGAACCACCTGAACCCAAAGACGACAACTTCAAATAGGGATAACGCGTCCTGGACCACTGGTGAGACAGACTACTGTTCTCCTCACGGGACTTGTGATTGGATTTGTCACAATGCTTGGCCTTTTCCCCGGGAGAGCTCTGCATGACGTTCACCTGCTTCTCTAAACGGTGGGCTTTTAGGGCCATCAGGCGTCAGATCCTAGTTCTGTTGCTAAAGTTCTTGCAGATTCTGCAGGCTTGAAGGTCGTGGTCTGGACCCAGATAGAAGACGCAGGCTTCGTGGCCATGCTTCGATGGGATCTGGCGGCCACAGGAACACACTGCCTTCTTTGGGCAGGAGGAAGACAGACTGAAGACATGCGACAGTGGAACTTGAAATAACAGAAGAATTCCAAGGAAGAAACTTCGAAAACTACAACCTTTCCCGTTCAGAGTGGATCTGTAAAGGGGAAATAACTGAGGTGTAGCTGGGAACCGCCCCCTTTTATGGCATGACCGATGTTGGGGCGCAGCCTACATCAGGGGTAGGCCCTGCAGAATACTGCTAGCTAAGATTTTTCCGGTGGGTCCTAAGGTCTGCAGCCTGAGTCCTAATGGTAATAGCCTGCTACAAGAGCTCCCACTCGAAGTAAGATAGTACAGTTATGCAAGACCTTCACGTAACTGTAGATCTTAGACTATTTTGCACAAGACCACACATACGGAAGTATAGCCACTGGGACCAGAAGGGAATCAAAGTCCAAGAGAGTAGCATCTTTCAGAAAAAGATATGCAAGAATAAGGAAGTGCAATTTGAAGATGGAGGGAAGACTGCTCAGAGTTATCAGGAAGTGTTTTTTTCATGCAGAGTCGTGGATACTGGAACAGTCTTCCTGAGGAGGTAGTGGAGTCAAAAATAGTGGGGGAACCCAACCCTGTGGCGCTAAAGCGCTGGACTCCACACCTCACGCCACCCTGGTGACAAGAGTTCGGGACAGAGCTCGGGAGCCGGGATCAGCAGAGGACTGCAAATGATTGAGCGCCTGATGGGCTGCTCCCCACTCCAGGCGGGTGGGCAAGTGATAGCCAGGCACACCAGCGACCAACTGTGGAGATCAGAAGTGCTGCAGTCTGCACATCGTAGCGTGGTTGATGCTGCCAGGGTTGCCATGTGACGTTGCGTCAGGCATGACCATGCAGGGAAGGGGGGACGACTGAACAAAGGAAAAAATGGCTCCGAGAACCAGGCAACTGTACCTGTCCCCCATGCACTCTGCCAGACTTACCCAGACTCGCCATCCAGTTCCTTATGCCAGCCCTCGCCTGCAGTCACAGACTACCTCAGAAGAGCATCCAAAGAGCAGAAGGGCAAACCAATCCGAATGGGTTAAACCAGGGGTGCTCGCTGCACGGAGTGGAGGAGAGAGGACGTGCAGTTCTGGGAGCCTCAGGCAGGACAAGGATGCCTGAGAGAAGGTTCCTCGGGCCGCGACCGGAGCGAAAGAAAGTCGGGGGAGGGGTTCAAGAATGCATGGGACAAACTAAGGCAATTGTAGCGGGGGGTAGGAGAAAGTAAGCTGTTGGTTAACTAGGATCTGCAGCAGCATATACATTATGTAGGGACCTAGGCAGACTGCGCAGCCCAAGCGGACCTTTGCTGTCAAACTACGTTTCCATATTCTATGTTTACTGGCAGTATTCCAGGGGCCGCCCACGACGATGTCGTACACAGATGTCCTCACCACATAAATGGGCAGCTCCACGCCCTCCTCAGCTCCACTGCTGGAGAACATATACAGAGTACCTCCTACTGCAAAACACAGGGAGAACTAGCACCAATGTTGCACAGAAGGAAAACTGTAATAGAGATGAACAGGAAATTAGAAGTCCTGAGGCTAAGGAGGACAGAGGGTGGGCAACATGGCCACGTGCAAGAGTCTTTCAAAGATCTACTATTACAATAAGTTATTTGTAACTGTACCATATTACATCTCTCTTTCATCAAGCCACATCCATGAAATGAGTACCACACAGTACTGAGTCTGGGAGGCTAGAGGCAATAGGCCTAGGAAAGTAGGCCTTGGAAAACAGCCAGGACAAATCCTGCCCAACTCCTACAGGCAATGTCCAAACCGCAGAGTTTTGTGAAGGGTGGACAGTATCAGGTGGCAGCAGAAGAGTTCTGCAACTAACGCATTCATAAAACAGGCAAAAGTGGCCACGCCTCTGGGGGAATGGCCAAGAACGGCCCCAGGAAGATCCTTATCGTACTTCCTGTAACAAAAGGTAATACGGTTATTAGGCATCAGTATGCAGTCTCTCCCGGGGCACAGGAAAAAGCAGCGAAAACTTCAGGCAATCCCTCATCTGGTGAACATATATTACATCTACATATAAAGTATAAAGCAATGCTTCCTCGGGATTGACATGCTCCAAAAATTAAAAAGGAAGGTGGAAAGTAATCTGGGTCAACTCAGAAGTCGCCTTTGGTAGGAACAGGTTACTGACCTGTAACAGTACTCCTAGGAGTAGTATATGTTCATCCACACTTACTGGCTGCCCCCTTTCCCATTAAGGATAGCCAGAAGTCTTCAAGCTGGCTCTTCCCTCCCACTAGAGTAGTCTAACCCTCGGCTCCACCCCATGATGCCAGATCTTAGCCTGCTGGAAGCCAGGTGTGCGTCCACAGTCGGGGAGGACGGGTTAGTATGTGTGGATAAACATATACCACTCCCAGAACAGGCTGCTCACCTGTAACAGTAGTTCTAGGAGTGGTATATGTTGTACATTCACACTTTTTGGAATGTCCCTTACCCCTTTAAATCTTGCCAGAAGTCTTCAAGCTGGCATTTACCACCCATCTAGATTGTGTATACTTCTGCTCCGTCCCAAGACGCTAGATATTAGCCTGCTGCATGCAAGGCTGTTCGCCCGACTTCGAGGAGGTCGAGTGCGTGTGTAGATGAATATATACCACTCCTAGAACTACTTTTACAGGTGAGTTACCTGTTCTAGGAGCATGGATACGTTCTTCTTCCACACTTGTCGGCAGACTCCAAGCAGTTCTCCGAGAGGAGGGAGGCAAGGCGCACACCCCCTACTAAAGGAACTGAGGTTGGAGAACTAAGGCCACAAAACCAGCAACCCGGTGTGACTCAAGGTCAATTTGGCAGTGAGTAATGAAGGTGTTTGCTGACTTCCAGGTAGCAGC
Organism: Neoceratodus forsteri; assembly: GCA_016271365.2. Classification (NCBI taxonomy): domain Eukaryota; kingdom Metazoa; phylum Chordata; order Ceratodontiformes; family Ceratodontidae; genus Neoceratodus; species Neoceratodus forsteri. Next base: position 88,655,872 of record JADMNL010000028.1, read on the forward strand.
CAGACAGATTTCCTGGACAGGGATGCCCCTGGAAGCAGCCACCGATGCAGCAGCATGGCGGGTAGAATGAGCTCTTATCCTTCAGGGAGGCTCCTTGGCCGCCAAATCACAGCACAGACCTATGCATGATGTAATCCATCTTGCTATGGTCCGTTTGACTGCAGGTCTACCAGAAGCAGCATCAGCGTAGGTGACAAACAGCTGGCGAGCCTCTCCACGAATTTCTGCAGTACTCTCCTTGTAGGAGACCACATCTCAGGTCCAAGGTATGGAGCCTGTACTCTGCGTCTGATGTGTGATTAGGGTAGTAAACCGGCAGTGTCGACACCTGGTTACGGTGAAACTGACACCACCTTCAGAAGAAATTTCGGGTGGGGGGGCACAGAGGAACTTTGTCCCTGTGAAAGACCAGATAAGAGTAGTCCACCGAAAGCACCTGCAGCTCCCCTGTCCTTCTGGCAGACGCGATAGTCATCAGAAAATACAGGTTACTCACCTGTAACAGGAATTCTAGGAATGGTATATGTTGTTCAGCCACACTGTCTGGCAGGTTCTTTGCCATTTTAAATCTTACCGGAAGGTCATCAAGCTGGCACCTCCCACCCACCCGGGAGGTAAAACTCTTGGCTCCACCCCATGGTTCCAGATCTAGCCCGCTGGAAGTCAGGTTGTGCATCGAAGTCAGGGAGGTCGGGTGGGTCGTGTGGATGAACATAAACCATTCCTAGAAAGTACAGTTACGCAAGAACTTACCGTAACAGTAGATCTTCGAGAGGCGCTCTTGCAGCAGGTAATTACATATAGGACGTAAAGGACTGACGCCAGCCGGCGGCAGGACCCAACGAAAAATTTCTAGCTAGTAGTCCTGGCGGGATCGCCCCGTCAGGTGACCGGTGTCACACGACGTCGGTATAAAGGGGCGGTCCCAGACGCTCTCCTTCTAGTTCTTTCCCGCCAAAGGCCAAAATGGCAAGACGAGAGAAAAAATACAGGTTACTCACCTGTAACAGGAGTTCTAGAAATGGTATATGTTGTTCATCCACACTGTCTGGCAGGTTCCTTGCCGCTTTAAATCTTGCCGGAAGGTCTTCAAGCTGGCTACTCCCACCCACCCGGGTGGTAAAACTCTCGGCTCTCCAGCCCATGAGCCAGATCTGGCCGCTGGAAGCTCAGGTTTGCGTCGAGCCGGGAGGTCAGGAATATAGGATGAACAACATATACCATTCCTAGAACTCCTGTTACAGGTGAGTAACCTGTATTTCTAGGGACATGGATATGTTGTTCATCCACACTGTCTGGCAGACTCCTAGCAGTTCTCTGGGAGGAGGGAGGCAAGGCGCAGACCCCCTACTTAGGGAATAAAGACTGGAGAACCGAGGCCCCAAAACCAGCATCCCGGCGTGACTCAAGGTCGATGTGGTAATGGGTAATGAAGGTGTGTGCTGACTTCCAGGTAGCAGCCATGCAGATTTCCTGGATAGGGACATCCCGGGAAGCAGCCACCGATGCAGCAGTATGACGGGTAGAATGAGCTCTTATCCCTCTGGGAGGCTCCATGTGCGCCAACTTGTAGCAGAGATCTATGCAGGAGGTGACCCACCTGCTTATCGTCCGCTTGGCTGCAGGTCTGCCAGGTGCGGCTTCAGCGTAGGTGACAAACAGCTGGCGAACCTCTCCCGGAATTTCAGCCGTGCGCTCCTTATAATAAGCGAGCGCCCTTCTAGGGTCCAGAGTATGGAGCCTGTATTCGGCCTCAGAGGTGTGATTGGGGTAGAACACCGGCAGAGTCAACACCTGGTTAAGGTGAAACTCCGACACCACCTTCGGAAGGAATTTCGGATGGGGGCGCAGGACAACCTTTTCCCTGTAGAAGACCAGGTAAGGAGACTCGATGCAGAGCGCCTGGAGTTCACCCATCCTTCTGGCTGACGTGATAGCCACCAAGAAGGCGGTCTTCCACGACAGGTGAGAGTTCACACCTGTGCATTGGTTCGAATGGCTTGCCCATGAGCTTTGTCAGTACCAGCAGTAAATCCCACGGAGGTGGAGGTTCTCGCACCGGAGGGGAAATGTGATCAAGGCCTTTGAAAAAAGCGCCAGACCACCTTCTCCTGCGCCACCGACTGCTCCCCGGCCCGCGCCCTGTAAGGTGAGATGGCCAGGTGCACCCTTAGGTCGTCGACTCTAGCCCTTGACTAGAAAGGAACTATAAATAGTCCAAAATGCTTGCCAAAGGACAGGAGGAAGGGTCCAAGCCCTTGTTCTGACACCAAATGGAAAATCTCTTCCATTTGAAGGCATAGCATTTCCTGGTCGACTTCACGGACGCCTCAACAACATTGAGGACCTCGTCGGAAAGACCCAAGGCCTGTGACTCTAGCCGCTCAGGAACCAGGCCGTCAGGTGCAGGGATTGAAGGTCCGGATGGAACACCTTCCCCATACTGACTGACAGCAGGTCCGGGCGAGCTGGAAGCTGCCTCGGGAGCCTGGAGCTGAGGCTGAGGAGATCTGGGGACCAGAACTGTCGGGCTCAGTCTGGGGCTATCAATCACCTGCGCCTTGTCCCTCCTTGCTTTGAGAAGCACCTTGTGAATCAAGGGAAATGGGGGGAAAGGCATAGAAGAGGCCCGGGGTCCACAGCCTCGAGAAGGCATCCCCCCTGCAGCGAGCCCTGCTGAGGGGGCAGGCATGAAACAGCTCTAGCTTCCGCTCTCCTGGAGGCAAACAGGTCCACCTGAGGTGTGCCCCAGTGGGAGAACAGATCTTGTACTACCTCCGCAGGAGAGACCACTGTGAGATGCAGCCCCCTATCCGGCCTCAGGCATCGCCAGGGTTTTGGAGGCTCCTGCCACATGAATGGCTAGGAGATCCGCCTCCAGGATGCGCACGAGTGACCAAATGCGGAGAGCTTCCTTGCATGGAAGCATGGAACGCGTCCCGCCCTGGCGGTTTAGGTACTACATGGTCGTGGTACTGTCCATCTGGACTCGGACCACTTGACCCCGGAGAAACGGAGCAAAGGCGGTGAGAGCTAAGCGGACCACTCAGAGCTCCAGCCGGTTGATGTGGCATCGGGACTCCCGAGGGGACCAGAGGCCGTGCGCCCAGTGTACCCCCAGATGGGCACCCCAAACCAGAGAGGCATTGGTCGATAGGGAGACCGTCGGCTCGGGGCGGACAAACGGGATGCCCTCCTGCAGATGAGATGGAACGGTCCACCACCGGAGAGCGTTCCACATCTCCTGGGTCACCATCACTAGCTGGTCCAATAGATCGCAGCGTTGTGACCACTGGCTGGCCAGTCCCCACTTAAGGGGGCGCATGTGCCAGCGTGCCCAACGGACCACGCTGGGACAAGCCGCCATGACACTCAGGAGGGGCAGGAAGTCCCAGGCGGGGCGCGATTGCCCAACCAGAAATGACTGGGCAAAGGAGGTAAGAACCTCAGCCCTGTCCGCTGGGAGCCGTGGTCTGGCTCGAAGAGAGTCGAGCTCTGCCCTGATAAACAGAATCTCCTGCTTCGGCTCAAGTTCCGACTTAGCCTCGTTGATGAGAAGGCAGACTTGAGAGCAAACCTGGAGGGCCAGATCTCTGGACCGCTCCACCTCCTGTTTGGAGAGGGCTGCTATCAGCCAATCGTACAGGTAAGGGTACACCCGGACCCCTCAGCGCCGCAGGAAAGCTGTCACCACTGCAATGCATTTGGTGAAGACTCTGGGAGCTGGAGACAGGCCGAAGTGCATGGCTCGGAACTCGAAGAGGGATCCCTCAGCTCGAAAGCGAAGGAATCTCCGATGGGACGGACGGATAGGGACGTGAAAGGACGCGTCCTGCAGGTCCAGAGAGCAGAACCACACGCCCTGTTCCAGGGATGGTATTATCTGAGCCAGAGTGACCATCCTGAAGGTTCGAGACCTTAGGAACTTGTTCAGGTCGTGTACGTCGAGAATCGGGCGCCAGGCCCCCCGTCCGTTTCGGAACCAGGAAGTACCTGGACATAAACCCCGGGTCTGAGGGAGGGTCCACCACCTCCCTGATCACCTCCTTTTGGAGGAGGAGAGCGATGTCGGCCTGACGAGCAGACAGTGAGGCTGTGGACCCGGAGGCCCCCCGAGGTGCGACGGCTCTGAAGGGCGGGGCCTGTTCGAACTCTAGAGGCAGGCCTTATCCCACCACCTCCAGTACCCACCTGTCTGTGGTGATAACGGACCAGGCGAAAAGGAAGTGCCGGATCCGACCCCCATGGGGGGAACCTGGGGTGAGGTGACGGGGTTGGGGGCGACACCTCTCAGCCAGTCACTGGGCAGGCTTGGAGGAGGGACCGGCCGAGGGACCTCCTGGGCCTTTACCTCCCTGCTTCCTGTTGGAGGAAGCCCCGGGCTTGTGTTTGGATGACAAGCCCGAGCCCTGCTGGCCCGAGCGTTGTTGGGCCGGGCCACAGGGGCGCAGAAGGACGAAGGGCTTAGGCTGTGGTTATGCGGCTTTGTCCTTCTGAGCGAAGAGACAGGAGTCCAAGGTAGCACTGGACTTCTCGATCCTCTGCAGGTGACAATCCACCCTAGGGCTGAAGAGGTCAGCCTCAAAAAGGGAACATCCGCCAACTTGTGCTGGTATCCAAAGTAAGTGGATATCCTCAGCTAAGCCGACAACGATAGCCACTCGCGGCCGCCACAGACCTGGCACATGAGTCCCCAATGTCTAAAGCAGTCTGAGCTGCTATTTGAGACTGCCCGCCAGGTTCCGCACCTGCCTGACCGTGGTCTGCAGATCCGCGGGAAGATGAGGGACGACCTCATCCAGGGAGCCCAACAGGGCATGAGAAAAATGTGCCATGAGGACGGCCGAACTGGCCTGGCGAAGGCCGAGGGAGGACGCAGCATAGACTTTTCGCCCGGCATAGTCCAATTTCTTGGAGTCCTTGTCGGGAGGTTTGTCCACATCCCTAGCGTTCCCGGCACGCCGGAAAACGCTGTCGGTAACCAACCCCTCAGCCGAGGGGTGTTCCGAAAAACCGGACAGGGAACCGGTAGGGACCGCATACTTCCTGGCCATCCTGGCCAAAGGCGCAGGACAGGAAGCAGGGCACTGCCAGAGCTCCAAAGCCAGGCCCACTATGGCCTCGGCCACCAGAAAGGCCTCCGTAGGGGAATCCCCTCAGTCCAGAATCTCCGTGAGGGGATACCTGGCCCGTTTACAAACGGGTTCGAGCTTCATCCCGGTGGACTCTGAGATGAGCCGAAGCAATCCTAGGAAGGACGAGGGCTATCGCCCACCGACTGTCCTCTCCTGAGGACCCAAGTCCATTCGCTTGGAGAAAGGGAGAAATCGCCCTCGACTCAGAAGAGTCCCCAAAGAGCTACTGGCCTGAGCCACCTCCACCTGCAGAGGCCGGTCGGGAGTGAGGGTGACAGACAGCCTATGGGGCAGTCCCTGAGCCGACCGAGAATTTTTGGTCGGAGCCCCAACTAACGGCTGTGGAGGCGGAGGTTCCACCGAATCGGTGGGGCAGCTGGATTTGGTTTAACAACCGCCTGGGAACAGGCTCCTCGCTCAAATGAGGGGTTGTTTCGCAGCCCCGTGACAGCCACTTTAATGGTCGGGGAAGACGACGGGCGCCTGCTTACTCCCGTCAGAAGGAGCTGTTGCCACATGAGTTCCTCATACCTGAGACGTAACTTGCGCCGCAGCCTCCCCTCGTCCGAGGACGAGCGGCGGCGCCAAGACCGCCTATGACGGCGGGATCGGCTGGACGGCGAAGACATCCGATACAGAGAACCTCGGCTAGGCCGAGGACGGTGCGGGGAGGTGTCGCAGGGAATCTGCACTCCCCTCGGTTCGGATGATTCAACCGAAGGCTCCGGAACCCGGAGGCAAAGACGAGCCGACGGGATCCTCAACTCCCACCGGAGGAACCGGGAGAGGGATCGTGCTCTCCAGCAGACAACCGTCTAATGGGTCGAGAGAAAATCTCGACCACGCCGACGGGAGTCTCGGGTCAACTGGCCTGATAGGGACACCGTGAGACCAGTGGTCGGCCGAGAAGTCGATCAAGTCGACAGCCGACAACTAGGGAGAGGGATCTTTCCCGCCCCAAGAGCGCCGACGGTGAGACTTACCCTGTCTCTTTTGGACCGAGAAACGGTCCAGAAGAAGTTGAACCCTCACCTTTTGTCGAGAGGGTCAGACAAAGCTCTTAAAGAAGCCGAATAAGAGGCACCAAGAGATAGCGGGACAAATGCCGCAGCCGAGGTAGAAGCGGCCCGCGCCGCCTCCTCTTCGAGGGCGATCATCTGCTCGAGCTGATCCGCCGAGCCCGCTGCCGGACACCGCCGACCGGGCCTCTTTTGACTTTACCGGAGGAAATCTCTTCTCGGGATGCCCCAGTTGTAAACGGGCGGCACGGTCTTCAAGGACGTAGGCCGAAAAGGAAGAGCACAGGTCGCAGGCCTGTGGGTCGTGCTCAAGGCCCAAGCAGTAGATGCACGTGAGTGCGGATCCGTCTGAGACATCTCTCTATTCGCAAGGGCATCTCCGGAAACTGGAGTCGATTTGTCCATCGTGAGCCGCTGAGGAGAGAGAAGACCAAGTCTTTTAGAAAAACTTTTTAATTTCGAAAATTCAAGAATTAGGAACTAGTCTTATACGCAGAGCGTTAAGGGAGGGAACCCAAGCCTGCCGTAAGGAAGATCTGGCGCCATGGGCGGAGCGAGAGTTTTACCACCCGGGTGGGTGGGAGGAGCCAGCTTGAAGACCTTCCGGCAAGATTTAAAGCGGCAAGGAACCTGCCAGACAGTGTGGATGAACAACATATCCATGTCCCTAGAACAGATATTTCCCTCAATGGAAAAGGAGCTGAAAAAAATTAGGGGGTTGACAGGCGGGAAGGTATTACCTACTGCAAGAGCCTCTCTCGAAGATCTACTGTTACGGTAAGTTCTTACGTAACTGTACTATCTTACTTCGAGAGGGCTCTTGCAGTAGGTAATTACATATAGGACAGAATCCCAAGCAGTCTGGAACAAATAAGAAAGGCACCGGGAGGAGGAACTACTCAAATAAGTAGTAGGGAAGCTTGCAACCCTCAAGAAAGGAGTCCTTGCAAGACCACTAACCTGAACCCTGCTCTACAGCGAGAGGCAATGTCCAAACTGTAATGTTTAGTGAAGGTATGGACGGAAGTCCAAGTGGCAGCAGCACAAATGTCTGCAGCAGACACATTCTTGAAACAAGCCGCACAGGCAGCAACTCCACGAGTGGAGTGTCCTCTGACCTGACCCGGGAGGGTCTTGTACTTATAATAGAAGGAGATGCAATGAGCCAACCATTTAGACAGGCATTGCTTGGAAACAGCATTGTCTCTCTTGCTCACAAAAGGGAAGGCAAACAACTGATCAGTCTTTCTGAGATCTTTCGTTCTATTGGTATATCTCAGAATCCTGTGACCATCCATGGTGTGAAGCAAGTATTCTCCATGATTGGAGTATTGCGTGAAAAAAGCAGGTATTCTATAGACTGATTCAAAGTAGAAGCAGCTACCACCTTCGGGAGAAACTTAGGGTTTGTGCGGAGAGTTACTCGTTCTTTGTAGAAGATCAAGTAAGGGATTTTGAACATCAGGGCCTGAAGCTCGGAAATTCTGCAAGCTGAGGTAATGGCTGGTAAGAAGAGCTGCCTTCCACGACAAAAACTTCAAGTCCGCAGAAGCCGCAGGCTCGGGGAGAGAAGTTTCGAGGACCAAATTTAAGTCCCAAGGTGGAGCTGGGGTCCGGATCGGGGGTCTCAGGTGAAGGACCCCTTTAAGGAAGGTTATGGATACCTCTAGCTGGGCAAAGGCCTTAGCAGCGAAAGGTACGTGGTAGGCTGAGATAGCTGCCATGTGGACCTTCAGAGTGTAGTGACAGACCTAGGTCGAAGAGATGACGCATGTAATCCAGCAAAGTGGTTACGGGGCAGGAAAAGGGTTCCTCATTCCTGGACGCGGCCCAGATGGAAAATCTCTTCCATTTGATGGCGTAAGTGGACCTAGTGGAGGGCTTTCTGGCCTTTACCAAAATCTCGGCTACCTTAGGGGATACTCCAAAGCGAGATTGGACTAGGTCTGAAGGAGTCATGCATGAAGTTGAAGCGACTTGAGTCCCGGATGGAACAGGGTCCCCTGATCCTGAGTCAGCAATCCCGGAGATAAGGGAAGAGGAAGAGGAGGAGGAGGAACCTCTGAGTATTGTTGAAGACGACAACCAAATTTGCCTGGGCCAGAAAGGAGCAATTAGAATAATTTTTGCTCCTTCTAGAGCCAGTTTCTGTAACACACGTGGCACCAGTGGAACTGGGGGAAAAGCATAGACGAATCTGTCCTTCCAGCTTAGAGACCGAGCGTCTCTCCAGAAAGCTCCTCCCTCTAGAGCGAGCAAAAGATTGGAAGTTTTGCGTTTTGGGAGGCGGCAAACAGGTCTATTTGAGGAGTCCCCCAAGCCTGAAAAATGCAGTTTAGGACTATTCAGTCCAATTCCCACTCGTGTGGAAGAGCTGACGAGACGACTTAGTCTGCTAGGACATTGCCTATTCCTAGAACATGGATCGTTGTGAGGTGAAGGTTGTGGAGGGTGGCCCACTCCCAGAACCTCATTGCTTCCATGCACAGTGGGTAGGATAGAGTTCCTCCCTGCTTGTTGATGTACCACACCACGCACATGTTGTTCGTTTGGACGGCTAGGTGACCGGGAAGGAGGTATTGGTGAAGGGCCCGGAGGGCATAAAGCATCGCTCGGAGTTCGAGAACACTGATATGGAGAACTATCTCCAGTTTCGACCAAAGTCCTTGAGTTCGGTGAGGACCCAGATGGGCCCCCCAACCTTCGCCGGAAGCGTCTGTGGTTAAGATCTGATCGGGGGAAGGATGAAAGAAGGGGACCCCACGGAAGAGTTTCTCTCGTACCATCCACCACCTGAAGTCTCTGACCATCGGTGAGGAGATCAGGATCGGAAGATCTAGGTCGTCAACTCGTTGGTCCCACTGAGATCGAAGAGTCCATTGAGAAATTCTAATGTGTAGGCGAGCTCGTGGGACCGTCGGGATGGCAGCCGCCATGAGCCCCAGTAGAGGCTAACTCGACCTCGCTGAACCCTCCTGGAGTTCAGAAGGAGGGAAATCAGACTGGAGGGAAACCCCCCCCGATCCAGAGGCAGAAAAGCTTTGCACAAAGCTGTCGAGAATCGCCCCGATGAACTGGAGCCTCTGAGAAGGCTCCAAAACAGACTTGGAGAGGTTGAAGTAATACCCAGGTTGGTAAAAACCTGCCGGGTGAGGGAGAGGACGTGCAGGAGTTCCTCCTTGGACGGAGCCGCCAGGAGCCAATCGTCCAGGCAGGGAAAACCTGAGCTACCAAAGAACGCAGGTGGGCCGCTACCACCGCCAAGCATTTGGTAAAGACTCGTGGAGCAGAGGAAAGGCCAAATGGAAGTGCCCGGAATTGGTAATGTACCCCCTGGAACGCAAATCTGAGGTACTTTCGGTGCGAGGGGCGAATGGGGATGTGCAGGTATGCATCCTGCATATCCAGTGCACAAAGCCATTGGCCTGGCCGAAGCAGGGGTAGAAGGGATTGGAGAGAGAGCATCCTGAACCTTTTGTATCCCACAAACAGGTTCAGGGAGCTGAGATCGAGGATCGGTCCGAGATCTCCAGTCGTCTTTGGTACAAGGAAGAAGTGGGAATAGTACCCCGCTCCGTAGAGGTGAGGAGGAACGGGCTCTATAGCTAGTTTTGCAAGAGCAGCAGATATTTCTTCCCTCACCAGAGGAAGATGGTCCCTTGAATAAACTGAATTCAGAGGGGGGTGACGTGGAGGTTTCTGCAGAAACTCTATAGAGTGACCCTCTGCGATGATTTGAAGCACCCATGAATCCGAAGTTACCCTCTCCCACTCCGGGAGGTGGAGGGAGAACCTCCCTCCTAACGGTTCCTCTGGTGCACCCAGAGGTGGTGGGAGAGGAAAGGAGTCAGGTGGTGTGAGGCAGCGCCACAGCTGGGGCACCCGTTGCTTTTTTGGACGGCGAGGGCCTGGCAGCTGTGGGGGCCCGATGTTTAGTGGCCCGCCTTCCCTGGGGTTTTGCTTGAGGCCGGCTGTATCTGCGAAAGGGACGGCGCTGCAGAGGATGGGGACGGTACAGTGAATCAACGGATTTAAGGGCCATTCCCTTCTCCTGCAAGTCAGTGATGATGTCCTTGACATCACCGCCGAAAAGCATAGAACCCCTGAAAGGTGCCTCTTGAAGGGCAGATTGCACCCCCGGGACCAGGCCTGACACACGAAGCCATGCATGGCGCCGAAGGCTAACGGGTAAATGCAGAGCTGCCCAGTGTGTCCACTGCACCGTATGTCGCCATTAGCATGTGACGGCTGGCTGAACGAGCAGAACGGACCAGATCGGCCAACTCCTGCTCGAGTTGGGAGTCCGGCAAGCAGTCGACCTTAGATTCCGCCTGGGTAAGGACGGCCTTCTGGTAATCCCCCATGTGAGCTACATACTTCAGGGCCCTTATACCCAGTGCGGAGGAAGCGTAGTTCTTTCCAAACTGATCCAGAAGGCGAGATTCCTTATCCGGGGGAGACGAGCTCAAGTGTTTAGGAGGCGTGGACCGGCACTGATCACGAGAGAGTCGGCACGGGGGTGAGAATCTAAAATGTCTACACCCTCCAGAGCCTGGTATAGCCTGTTCGACTTCCTAGGAAGTGGGGCTAAAGCCGACGGTTGTTTCCAAATAGTGGAAACAAGGTGGGCATGAGGCTCAATCCAGGGTGGCACTAAGGTGGCGGCCGTAAGGGGAAAATCCAGATGTTCGGCGAGTTTCACCCACTAAGGATCTGAATCTAAGGATTGCCACTAATGGACCTCCTGGATTTTCTTCAGTAACTCCGTGAAAGAAGGATCCTGCGGAAGAGACCTTGGAGGAGTCCTCGGCCAGGGTTTGGACGGAGAACGTAGTTCATCTTTATTGGAAACTCCCGCGGAGGTTTCCAAGGAGTCCGAGAGGGCCACAGAGGAAGAATCTGAGGCAGAGAAAGACTCCTTCTCCCCTCTAGGGGGAGAAACGTGTTCTGTGGGAAGAGTCCCAGAATGCGTGTCCAGTCCCTCTCTGGAACCTGAGGGGGAGACCCCGGGGAACTGGAGGAGGGGAGGGAGAGCGCCATTTAGGGCATAAGGTAACAGGTGGAGGCACCGTCATCGTAAGATGGCTCTCGACCTCTCTGGTGAGCTCAGCCTTGGCCTCAGCCCACCAGGAGGCAACAGTCTCCTGCAAATCCACCGGCGGCCTGGGGGCCGGTGGAAGAGGACAGGGATAGTGAAACGGAGGATATCCGTAGGGAGAGTACCCAAAACCCGTCTGCGGATAAGTCGGAGACGGGTACTGTGGAGCCAGAGGATTCAGTGCCGGGTACGGTGATGCGAGGTACTGTGGGACCGGAAACACTGGCGTCGGGTACCAAGGCGCTGGAGGAGCTGCTGGAGCAGACGGCCCAGCCGGGCACTCCAGGGGCGCATCAGCGGAAGCAGGCCCTTGGGGTGTAGGGCCCAGCGGAGGGAAAAAAAGCCCCTGCTGACGGAGGCCGGTGTCGGGACCGGCAACAGCGGGGCAGGTGTCTGCTCTGCCGGCGTCAGATCCGAGTTCTCAGTGAGGGGATCTGACTGAAGCCTAGGATCCCTGGTCTCAACTGGGGAAGGAGGTGAGAAATCCCCTGAGCCAGGCGAGAGGGACTGGGGCTCCCCTGATGTCAGCGAAGGCTGCGGAGAGCCTGGCACAACGGAAGAGGGTGGTTGCAAAGTAGGCTCGGAGACCCGGCGCACATCAGAGGAACGGACGTGTGACTTATGGGTTGAAACCCAGCAGACGGAGGAGCCGGCGTCCAACTTCAGTGCTCTCACGTCTGAGACGAGCCGAGGTAAAAGAGAGGCCCGGTCGGAGGAAGAGACAGCCCGGCGTCGCCCTGAAGGGTCGGACGACTTAGGGGCCTTCTCCCGGCGGACGCCGGAGGAGCCGACGCTGCTTAATGGGAGGCGCCCACACTAGTAGGCCGAGGAATAGACCAACTGGGGCTAGAGTCTCCTTGGCCTGAGACGCCGACAGGCCGCACTCGAGCCTGAAGGGCGGACGACGCCTCCAAACCCTTGAGGCTGCCGGAGGATCCTCCGAGGGGAAGTTATTCTTACCCGCGACTCCCGCCGCAGTCGCAGAAGAGGAGGCCTTTCCGAGCCTATTCTTGTTCTTTATATGCCCTTCTGGCGAAGTCGACGCCTACCTTAGCTTTCTCAGCTCTTTCTCCATCGCAGACATCTTTTTCTTCAGGAGATGGGCTTCGAGTGACTGCTGGCGTCGCTTTCGGGTTGCCGCGTTGAACCGGAGGCAGTGCGGACACTTATCAACCGCGTGGTCAGGGACTAGGCAGAAGAGGCAGAGGGAGTGACTGTCCTTGTATGGCAGTTGGGCACTGCACGAATCGCACTTGTTTTTAGAGGGGTATGACATAAAACGACGTTCACCTGACGATCGAACAGAAAAACTGTAGTTTTTCCGGAAAACCGACGAAAAGCGCAGGAACTGCAACGAACTGGCCATGAGGGTGAAGATACCGAGCCAACGGCGGAAATCTGAAAGGTGGGGCGCTCTGGGACCGCCTTTATACCGACAGCCGTGGTGACGCCGTCACTGACGAGGGGCGGTCCCACGCCAGGGATGCTAGCTAGACATTTTTTCTCAGTCCTGCCACGTCAAGCGCCAGTCCTATATGTCCTACATGTAATTACCTACTGCAAGAGCCCTCTCGAAGTAAGATCTCCTGTTACAGGTGAGTAACCTGTATTTCTAGGGACATGGATATGTTGTTCATCCACACTGTCTGGCAGACTCCTAGCAGTTCTCCGGGAGGAGGGAGGCAAGGCACACACCACCTACTTAGGGAATAAAGACTGGAGAACCGAGGCCCCAAAACCAGCATTCTGGCATGACTCGAGGTCGATGTGGTAGTGGGTGATAAAAGTATGTGCCGACTTCCAGGTATTAGCCCTGCAAAGTTCCTGGATAGGGACGTCCCTGGAAGTAGCTACCGATGCAGCGGTATGGCAGGTAGAATGAGCTCTTATCCCTCTGGGAGGCTCCATTTCCGCCAACCTATAGCAGAGATCTATGCAGGAGGTGACCCACCTGCCTACTGTCCGCTTGGCTGCTGGTCTGCCAGGTGCGTCTTCAGCGTAGGTGACAAACAGCTGCAGAATCTCTCCCCGAACTTCAGCTGGCCGCTCCTTATAAGCAGCGAGTGCTCTGCTAGGGTCCAAAGTATGGAGCCTATACTCTGCCTCCGAAGTGTGATTGGAGTAGAACACCGGCACAGTCAACACCTGGTTAAGGTGAAACTCAGACACCACCTTAGGAAGGAATTTCGGGTAGGGGCGCAGGACAACCTTGTTCCTGTGGAAAACCAGATAAGACTCTATGGAAAGCACCTGGAGCTCTCCCATCCTCCTGGCTGCCGTGATAGCCACCAAGAAGGCAGTCTTCAACGACAGATGGGAGATGTCGCACCTGTGCATTGGTTCAAATGGCCTGCCCATGAGCTTAGCCAATACCAGTAGTAGATCCCATGGAGGTGGAGGTTCTCATAGAGGAGGGAATATGCGATCCAGGCCTTTGAAAAGGCCCCTGACAACCTTCTTCTGCGCCACCGACTGCTTCCCGGCCCGTGCCCGGTAAGCAGAGATGGCAGCCAGGTGCACGTTAAGGGTTGTCGACCGAAGCCCTTGCTGAGAAAGGGACCACAGGTAGTCCAGAATGCTTGCCAAGGAACAGGAGGAAGGGTCCAGGCCCTTGCCCCGACACCAAATGGAGTATCTCTTCCATTTGAAAGCGTAGCATTTTCTGGTCAACTCCTTTACGGAACGCCTCAACGACGTTGAGGACCTCGTCAGAAAGACCCAAGGCCTGGAACTCTAGCTGCTCAGGAATCAGGCTGTCAGATGCAGGGATTGAAGGTCCGGATGGAACACATTCCCCTGATTGACCGTAATGAGGTCTGGGCGGGCTGGAAGCCGCCTTGGGAGCCTGGAGCTGGGACTGAGGAGATCTGGATACCAGAACAGACTGGGCCAGTTTGGGGCTACTAGAAGAAAAAATTACTCACCTTAGTAATGTTGTTTCTTCTAATGGAGTCTTGTTATATTATGACAACTGCAGTATGATCCAATCTTGGAACTGCCCCAGAGATGAAAATTAACTTTCCATGAAGCATGGAACTCTGAGCGCGAGTTCGGTTAGAAAGCTCTGTCTGTTGTGCTTCAAACTGTCAGATCTTTACGAGTTAAAACTCCCTAAGGTTCTGTGTGGAAGCTGTAAACCTAAACTAGCCAACTGGCTACTAACGTAAACACACATTTCCTGGTCTCAAACAAAGACTCAAGTCAGGAGACCCAAAAAATGAAAAACACACCACCAATTCACCCCAAAAGAGAGGGTGTAAACACAACAAGGTGTGCATAAATGAAGTGCCAACCCTGCAAAGCCCAGCCAAATCCCAAAACAGAGGTTCTGAGAGGGGCAGACAGGGAGGGAGGGAGGTCATAATATAGCAAGACTCCATTAGAAGAAACAACATTACTAAGGTGAGTAATTTTTTTCTTCAGACATGAAGTCTTGCTATATTATGACAACTGCAGACTACACAGCAGTACCCCCATGGAGGCGGAGACAGAACCTACTTAGGGAATAGGCTCTGAAGGACAGTTATGCCAAACCGAGCATCACTTCTAGCCTGGATGTCCAGGGAGTAATGCTTGGTAAAAGTGTGAACTGTTTTCCAGGTAGCTGCTTGACATATTTCTAGAATAGGAATGTCTCTGGCAGCAGCCAGAGAAGCAGCTGTACCCCTGGTAGAGTGAGCCCTCAGTCCCGAGGGGGGAACTTTAAACGACTTTTGTAGCAGAATTGGATACAAGAGACAATCCACCTGGCAATGGATCTTTTAGTGGCTGGCTTCCCTTTACCAACCTCGCCATAAGTGAGGAACAGTTGGAGGGAGTCAAACCTGTGACTCTTGGCACACTCTATGTAGTAACTAAGGGCTCTCTTCACATCAAGGCTGTGCAGCCTCCTCTCACCAGAGGAGTGGTGGTCAGTGAAGTACACTAGAAGAGAAATAGACTGATTAAGGTGGAAATCTGAAACCACCTTAGGTAGGAACTTCCTGTTAGTCCAGAGCACCACCATCTCTCTGTGAAAGGAGATAAAATCCGGCTCCACTGACAACGCTTGTAATTCACTTATGCGTCTGGCAGAGGTGATGGCTACCAGAAACAGTCTTCCAAGTCAAGTACTTAAGCTCAGCTGAAGTCAAGGGCTCGAAGTAGGACTGCATAAGCTGAGCCATGCAAACATTAAGATCCCAGGCAGGGGCAGGATATGAAAATTACGTACCTACCGTAATTCTTGATCATCTTGGACGACTCTCCACCACTCATTCACACTATTGGGATCTGCGCCGGAGGCACTAGGACCCATCGGGAGCAAACTTTGCTGGGGAGTCACGCCAGAGATGGCGCATAAGCCCCTAGCTCGCGCGGCAACCGCCATCTCTCGCATCGACTCCCCAACCGCCTCAGTACCTTTTTTTAACCAAAGAGGTGCAGTGTAACTAACCTAGAAGGGTAGCTTAACCTAAAAACCGGACATAAGATAGTCCAGACGACCCGTATAAGAAGGGTCAACAGAGAAGTCTTCAAGGCCTAAAGATTTGAGGGAGTGAAGACCAACAAGAGAGGTGAGCTCGGGGGATGGAGGGTGGGCGTGTGAATGAGTGGTGGAGACTCGTCCAAGAAGATCAAGAATTACGGTAGGTACGTAATTTTCATATCTTCCTGGACATAAGTCAACACCACTCATTCACACTATTGGGAGAGTACCAAGCTAATAATCCCGCGAGAGGGCGGCAGGAGAAACCGAGAGCTCACGTTTCTTAAGACAGAAGTCCATTAAGGATGGCTCTGCCAAAGGAAGAATGTCGTCTGGCATGGACATCGAGTGCATAATGCTTAATGAAAGTATGCACTGAGCTCCAGGTGGCTGCATTGCAGATGTCTGCAATGGGCACGTTGCTGATTTCCACTAGGGATGCCGCTACCGCTCTGGTACAGTGAGCGTAAACTCTACCCTCCAAGTTAACCTGCGCCATGGAATAGCAGTGACGAAGGCACGCCACTAGCCATGTTGAGATGCATCTAATAGCGACAGGTTGACCCAGCCGGGCCTCACTGAAGGAAACGAACAGTTGCTGGGCTTTACGAAAATCCTTGGTTCTATCTAAGCAGAAACGCAAGGCCCTCTTAACATCCAGAGAATGAAGATCGCTTTCCCCTTCATTTTGGAAGTCCGCAAAATAAGAGGGAAGGAACAAAGGTTGGTTAAGATGAAATTCTGACACAACCTTAGGAAGAAATTTAGGATGAGTACGAAGGACTACTTTGTCCTTATGGAACACAGTATACGGAGGGTCTGTGACCAGGGCATGTATCTCAGAGACCTTACGAGCTGAGGTAATGGCCACTAGGAAGGCAGTCTTCTAGGTGAGGAACTTTAGTTCAAAGGTAGCTAGAGGCTCAAAGGGTTTCCAGGTGAGCATGTCTAGCACAAGATTAATGTCCCAGGCTGCAACCGGACGTCTTGTAGGGGGTCTGGTGTGCAGAATGCCCTTAAGAAATCTCTTAACCATAGGTAACAGCCAGTGAAAGAGAAAAAACCCGCTCATGATACGCTGAAATGGCACTAAGGTGTACCGTAACTGTAGAGTACTGGAGACCTGAATTTGAGAGGTCCAAAGAAAAAATTACTCACCTTAGTAATGTTGTTTCTTCTAATGGAGTCTTGCTATATTATGACTATTGCAGTTTGCCCCAGCCTTAGAACTGTTCCGGAGGTGAAAGTTAACTTCCATGCAGAGCATGGAGCTTAGAGCGCGAGCTCGGTTCAGAAGCTCTTTTTTGGCTGGTTTCCAACCGAAACCGTCAGATCTTTACGAGCAAAAACTCACTAAGGTTCTGTGTGGAAGCTGTAACCTACACTAGCCAACTGGCCACTAATATATTAATACATTTTTGCTGGTCCCAACACAAAGACTCAAGTCAGTGGAGCAGAAAATTAAGATAGAATAACTAAATAAACACAACACCCAAACATGAAAGAGGGCATCAATAAATGCCAGAGGACTACCCACCCCATACCCCAAAGTAGGAGTTCTGAGAGGGGGAGGCTGGGGGAGGTCATAATATAGCAAGACTCCATTAGAAGAAACAACATTACTAAGCTGAGTAATTTTTTCTTCAAACAACATGAAGTCTTGCTATATTATGACTATTTCAGACTACACAGCAGTACCTCCATGGAGGAGGGACAGAACCTACTTAGGGAATAGGCTCTGAAGCACGGCTGTGCCAAACCAAGCATCCCTCCTGGCCTGAATATCCAGGGACTAATGCTTGATGAAAGTGTGTACTGTCTTCCAAGTAGCTGCCTGACATATCTCCAAGATAGGGATGTCTCTAGCAGCAGCTAGAGATGCAGCTGTACCTCTGGTAGAGTGAGCCCTCAGGCCTGAGGGGGGAACCTTACCCAGCTTTTGATAGCAAAATTTGATACAAGAAACGATCCACCTGGCAATGGATCTCTTAGTGGCAGGTCTCCCTTTCCCAACCTCACCATAAGTGAGAAACAGTGGAGGGAGTCAAACCTGTGACCCTTGGTACGCTCTATGTAGTAACTTAGGGCCCTCTTAACATCTAAGCTGTGCAGCCTCCTCTCACCAGAGGAGGAATGGTCAGTGAAGAACACTGGAAGTGAAACAGATTGGTTAAGGTGGAAATCTGAAACCACCTTAGGCAAAACTTCCTGTTAGTCCTGAGGACCACTTTATCCCTCTGAAAGGAAATAAAGTCAGTTTCTACTGATAAAGCCTGTAACTCACTTATACGCCTGGCAGAAGTGATGGCTACCAGAAATAGTTTTCCAAGTCAAATACTTAAGCTCTGCCGAAGACAGAGGCTCAAAGGGGTTGCATTAGCTGAGCAATGCATACATTAAGATCCCAAGCCGGGGCAGGGTCCCTGAATGGAGGATTGGTGTGAAGCAATCCTTTAAAAAACTTGGAAAAAACAGGATGAGCAGAAAGAGCAGAGGGCTTCCCTGCTGAAATGAAGGCAGAGACAGCAGCCAGGTGCACTTTCAGGGTGGCTGGTCTCAGTCCCAAAGAATTAAGATGGACCATGTACTCCAATACAGTGGGTAGATCAGCAGATTCTAGGGAAACATGCTTCCCAGAACACCATATGGAAAACCTTTTCCACTTGGAGTTATAGGTAGCCCTGGTGGAAGGCTTCCTAGCAGCCTTCAGGATTTTGAGAACACTGAGAAAGTTGCAACTCAGCAAACTCTAACTGCTCAAAAGCCAAGCCTTGAGGTTGAGGGATTTGAGATTCGGATACCAAATTCTCCCCTGAGCAGAGGTTAACAGATTGTGGTTCCTGGGGAGACAGGGGAAGACGGACTGCTAAGGACAGAAGGATTGGGTACCAGGGCTGCCTGGCCCAGTCTGGAGAAATCAGGATCATTTTGCAAGGCTGAGACCTGATTTTGACTAGTACTTTGAACAGGAGAAGGAAGGGGGGAAAAGGCATAAAGAAACTTCCCTTCCCAATCGAGGAGAAAGGCATCCAGGAGAACTGAGCCCAACACTGGGGGCCTGCAACAAAACAGTGGAAGTTGATAATTGTCTGGGGCTGCGAAAAGATCTATCTGAGGAGTGCCCCATCTGGCAAACACTATCCCCAGTACTAGGGGATCCAGTGACCATTCTTGATGGCCCTGGGAAATCCTGCTGAGGGCATCTGCCAGGACATTGTCCTTGCCTGGGAGGTGAACTGCTATGAGGGAAGTGTTCAAGGAGTAAGCCAGAGACCACAACTTCATTGCCTCGGTGCACAAGACTGAAGACCGAGTGCCCCCTTGTTTCTTGATGTACCACATTGTAGTGGTGTTGTCTGTTCTGACCTGTACCACCTTGTTCTGAACAGATGCAGAGAAAACCTGAAGTGCTAGAAAAACAGCTCTGCGTTCCAACAGATTGATGTGGAGCAGAGATTCCTGAGGGGACCATAATCCCGGGGCGGAGAGGTCGCCCATGTGAGCTCCCCATCCCAAGAGGGATGCATCTGTGTAAGGGTCAAGGAATGGGACAGAGGGATGAAAGGCACCCCTGTCTCAGACTGCTCTGATCCTGCCACCACTGAAGGGCCTGGATCAGGGTTCGAGTCACTGGCATTAATTTGGATAGAGGATCTCTTCTTTGAGACCAGAAAGCTCTCAAATGGAACTGAATGTCCCTCATCTGAAATCTTGCTCCTTGCACCACAACTGTGGAGGCAGCCATGTGCCCTAGGAGCTGCAGGAAATGCCTTGCTGGTCGAGAGACCTGCAGAGTGAAGGAGGCGGCCAGGGCCACTAAGGTCCTTACCCTTTCCAAGGGAAGGAAGGCTCTGGCCTGCTTTGTATCCAGTTCTGCGCCTATAAAGGAGAGTACCTGGACAGGTTCCAAAACTGACTTTGGAAGATTGAGAAGAAATCCCAGAGAGGTAAGCAGCTGCTGGGTAACTAGCAGGTGTGATTTGACCTGGTCTGGAGACTGACCCACAATGAGCCAGTCGTCCAGGTAGCGAAAAATGGCAATCTTTTGCCTTCTTAGGTGAGCGACTGCTACTGCCAGACACTTTGTGAACACCCTTGGGGCAGAAGTGAGGCCGAAGGGCATTGCTCTGAACTGATAATGGCCTGAGGGCAGTTCGAATCTGATCTACTTTCGATGGGAGCTTCTGATAAGAACATGGAAGTAGGCATCTTTGATGTCCAGGGAGGCTAGCCAGTCCCCTGGCCTTAGGGAGGGTAAAATCATTCCCAGTGTCACCATTTTGAACTTTGGCTTTAAAAGGTGCTTGTTTAGATATCCTAGATCCAGGATAGGCCGCCACTCTCCTGTCTTTTTTGGGGTAAGGAAGTACCTGGAGTACAGACCCTTGCCCTAGTGAAGGGGAGAAATCTTTTCTACAGCTCTGAGAGCCAGGAGGGTTGAGACTTCTGTTTCCAAAGCAAGAGTCTCTAAAGGGTTTGTAGGTGGGAAAAGATCTGGCTCTCATCTTTGGAAATTTCTTGAAGCCGAGAACCAGACCCTGGCTCACTACTTCTAGGACCCACCTGTCTGAAGATAAAGACTGCCAGTCCTGGACGAAGTGAGCCAACCTGCCCCCTACAGGTAGTGGAAAGCCGACCCTGGGCATTCCATCAGGGTGCCTGTTTGGCAGGGGCTTTAGGCTGAGGGGTGGGAGCAGGCCTGCTCGAACCCCGTCTGCCTCTCCCTCTGAAGAACCCCCTCTGTACACAGGCTGAAGAGGAGGGGGCCTGAGTCTGGTAAAAAGGCCTGCGAAAAGGCCTACCCCTACCCCCGGGGGGGCTGCCTCTGAGGAGTGGCTTGCCGTTCCTTGGCTAATGCACTCCTGTAAGTGGTTCTATATTCATCCATTTTCTTCATATAATTCTCTGTATGCTGCCCAAACAGAGAATTTCCCACCACAGGAAAATCCACAGCCTTAGACTGGGTATCCTGTGACAAAGTAGTACACCTGAGCCAGGCCAATCTCCCGAAAAGCCACAGATGTAGCCATGACTCTAGAGGATGCATCGTTAGAATCCACTGCAGCATGGAATTGCACCTTAGAAGCCTCAATACCATCAAGAGCCACCTGCTCCAGCTCCTTTGCGAGCTGGCCAGGGACCTGCTTGGCTAAGGCCATGACAGTATCCCATCTAGGTTTCTGGTATCTTGCAACTTAAGCCTACGGGGAGACTCGCCTGAAGGTCTGTCTGGGGAGATGTCCGGTTCAATGGGCACATCCAGACTTTCAAAGTCACATTCACACTGATCATAATCCTCATCCCCCTCCTCTGGTTCATAGAACTCTTCTATATCAATCCTGAACCACTGGAACCGACCTTTTGCCAGACAGTGGCGGTTCGGAGGGAACCGGGGACAGGGACTGGACAATCTGTACTGCCCTGGCTATCTCAGCAGCAGTTGGAGAAGGAATTTTGGACTCCAAACCTGCTGATTTTTTAGATTTCTTTGCTGGAACTGGCTCCTCAGAGCCAGCTTTTCGTTTGCCCGAGGAAGTCTCGCCCTGGTCAGAGAGGACTCCCTCTGGTTCGGTTGGCACCGAACCGAGCTGGCCATCCGGGTCAGCGGACTTTTTGGCCTCTCGTTCCCTGAGCCTGCCCACCTCTTGTCCAGGGTGGCTGCAAGGAAATTTTTACAAATCAGGCAGTCTGAATTGAGGTGGTCAAACCCCAGACAATAGACACATGTAGTGTGTGGGTCAGCCTTGGCAAAGGCTTCCCCACAGACACTACAGTGTTGAAACCCAGTGGGCCCGGTTTTTCTTTTGGGTTTCTCAGACATGATGCCAGCCTAACCAACCAACTTGCCCTTTTGATGGCAGTGCCAGGCAAGACACCCTTATCGGTTCAAACCGTGCCTGGTCCTGGAAAAACCTGCGTAATGAAATCGTTTTTTAGAACCGATAAGAACAAGAATACGACTCTAAAAAGCCTTAAAAGGCTTTAAACTTATATTTAAATACAACTCGATCGGTTCAACCGAACCAATACTTCGCAAGTTCCACACAGAAAAAACCCTATCTATTACTTACGATTACCATAGACAAAGCCTGAACAGATCGGTTTTGCGGTTAAAATAATGAAATCGCGGTTAAATTAAACCGAGAAATAGCGCTTTAAAGCGAAGAAATGAACTGAGCAACAGGAGGAATCTCCAGAGCGACTGTTCAGTGAGGCGGAGTAAAGAATCTGACGGTTTCAGTTTGAAACCAGCCAAACAGCTTCTGAACCGAGCTCGCGCTCTAAGCTCTGCATGGAAGTTAACTCTTTCACCTCCGGAGCAGTTCTAAGGCTGGGGCAAACTGCAATAGTCATAATATAGCAAGACTTCATGTTGTTTGAAAGGTATTCAAACTTTATCCAGAGGGCAGGAAAAGGGATTCAAAGAGGACTTTGCACATGAGAGGGAAAAACACTTCCACTTAGCCGTGTAAGTTTTCCGAGTGGCTGGCTTCCACGCAGCCAGAAGGATATCAGAAACTCTTCGAGAGACACTGAACAGATTTACTTCTATCTCTTCAGGAGCCGAAGGTGAAGAGATCTCAGACTGGGATGGACCGCCGGTCCCTGAGTTAAAAGGTTCATCTGCAGGGGAAGTGGTCTCGAAGGAACTGCCAACATACTGTTAAGAAGTGGAAACCACAGTTGTCGAGGCCAAAAGGGAGCAATGAGAATCATCTTGTCTCCTGAGACTCGAACACGAAGAGTACTCTCTGAATTAGAGGAAGAGGTAAAGGCGTAAAGCGTTTTGTCACACATAGCCTGAGCATCCTGACAAAAAATGCCAGGCCTTGGATTTCTGGAGCAGAAGAGAGGCAGTTTTGCGTTGAGTGGGGACGCAAAAAGGTCCAGGTCCGGAGTTCCCCACTCTTCGAATAGTGACTGAACTATGGTTGAGTCGAGACACCACTCGTGAGGATCTGTCTCTGTTCTGCTGAGACGGTCTGCCAAGTCTTTCTGTACACCTGGCAGGTAGATTACTTGAATTAGAGTCTTGTGCTCCAAGCACCATTCCCAGACCCTCATCGCTTCTCTGCATAAGGGGTAAGAATGAGCACCGCCCTGCTTGTTGATGTAATACGTCACTGCTTTGTTGTCCATTTGGAGGAGAATATTCTTGTGACAGAGAAGGTCCTTCAAAGCTCAGACCGCATAAAGGACGGCTCTCATTTCTAGGACATTTATGTGAAGCTGAGACTCGAGTTGAGCCCACACACCCTGAGTGTGGAGAGCCTGACAGTGAGCTCCCCACCCCATTAGTGAGGCGTCTGTGGTAATGGAGATCTGATGGTCCAGAGGGGCAAAGGGGTATCCTTGCAGGAGATTGTCCTCTTGAGACCACCAGGTGAGAGACCTCCATGGGGTTCTGTCACCTTGATGAGACAGGACTCATGGTGAGTGGTTGGAGACCACGGTACTGAGCATCCACTGGGTGGTTCTCATGTGCAGACGGCCAGAGGTACAGTGAACACTGAGGATGCCATGAGGCGCAGCATCCGTTGCATCGAGAGCGCTGTAACCGACCTGTTCTCTCCGATGTAACGGGCCATCAGAAGGATATCGTTCCTTCTGTCCTCTGGGAGAAAAGCCTTCGCACAGGATGTGTCCAGAAGGGTCCCTATGAAAAGGAGCCTCTGGGAGGGCTACAGCTGTGATTTCTTGAGGTTCAGCAGGACTCCCATGGACGTAAGGAGGTGAGAGGCCGTCTCTATGGTGTCCAGAGTCCCTTGCCTGGAAGGACTTGCCAGAAACCAATCGTCCAGATAAGGGAACACCTGTATTCTGAGTTTTCTGAGGTGCACTGCGAGAACTGCACAACACTTTGTAAAAACTCGCGGCGCCGACGATAGCCCAAAGGGCAGGACTCTGACCTGATAATGTGGTCCCAGAGCCACAAACCTCAGGAATTTGTGATGTCTCGGGTGAATGGGAATGTGCTGGTAAGCATCCTGCATGTCTAGGGAAGCTAACCAGTCGTGCTGATGAAGCAAGGGTAACAGAGTTCCTAGAGAAATCATTTTGAATTTCTCCTTGGGGAGAAATTTGTTTAGCTTTCAGAGATCTAGAATAGGGCATTCCATGAGACTTCTTTGGAACCAGAAAGTAGTGAGAGTAGAACCTACGTTTAGTTGATGCAGCGGCACAAGTTCTACTGCCCTGTTTAGAAGGCCCTGAATCTCGGCAGTGAGAAGGTCTGACTGAAGGGCAGACAGCCTGGCTGTTTGCTTGGAGGACAACTGGAGAGTTTCCACAAAACTGAGTGAGTACCTCGGATTATCCGAAGGACCCATTTGTCTGAGGTTATGGATTCCAGTGGCTGTAGAAGTGCATCAACCGACCTCCACGAAGAAGAAGGTCCACCTCGGGCAGTTGAGGTGGGACTTGGGCAAGCAATTCAAAATGTAGCGCTGGGCGTTTTGGGCCCTTCCGCTTTCTGCTGCGCCTTCTTTTGAGGTTGGGCAGGTTGGTTCTGAGAAACACACTCTGCCTCGAAAGGACTGACTGTTATGAAACTGAAGGTTCACTGGCATGCCCTCTAGAGGGGGCAGGAGGTGGTCTAGCAACCAATGGCTGACCTAGTCTTGTGCAGCTTCTAGAGCTTGCTCGAACTCGAGGACCAAAAGATATGCACCAGCGGCAATGCCATTACCTGCTGTTACAGAATCATTGGTGAAGCCTGAAGTGCGCAGCCAGGAACATGGCGGGTGCAAACAGCAGCGGCTGAACAGAAGCGGAGTCAAAGCATCCATAGCTGCTTTAACCTGTTGGTTGTTAGATTCAATACCCTAGTAATGGTTTGGAGAAGCTCTGGTTTTGAATCAGACTCCGGAAGAGCTTCAACCATTTCCTTGAGAGAGTGCACAGGACATACACTGTACTGAGAAAAAATAGCCTGATAACTGGCAATCAGCATACTTGGGTAGAAGCAGCAAGACTCTCTTACTAAGGTGTCTATCTTAGAATTCCTTATAATAAATTGAGGCTGAGTGGTTTTAAAGAAAGACGATATTATCACCAGACACAATTGGATCCAAAGCTTGGGATACCAAAATGGGGCCGATCCTTGGGGCTGAATATTTTCTATCAATGGTTTAGCTACCGATGGAAGGCAGGATTATTCCATACCATTGAGACAGCTCGAATGATGACCGGAGAGTCAAATCCAAGTTCTCAGGCGTGAAGGTACTGAGTCTTATTTCCCAGGATCGATGTACCTGGAGAAAGTGTAAATCATATTCTTCAAGAGACTTAAATAGCCAGGTCCTCCACCACAGGCTCTGCAGCAGTAAGATCTGCTTAGTACCTCATACACCGAAGGCTGCAGGTCGAGCTCACGTCATCTCCTGACAGTCCAGGAGGACTGTATGGACAGGAAAGGATGAAAGCGAAGAGGAAGGAGGAAAAAGAGACAAAGGAAAGTCTCAGAGAGCCCCGGCGTCAAGAACACAAGAAGACAGCAGCCTTGAAAACCTGGCGCAATCTGGCATGAAGGCGTAAACGCCGGGCCGACGCCGAGGATAAGCGCCGACGGCGCCAAAGGCGCCCAGAGACTGAAAACAGGCTTTGAAGCAAAAGAGCAGGAGATAAGGGCACCGTGTGGCCCCCGCGCGGCCATTGGGGGCCAGCTAAGCCGCAGTCGACAGCCCGAAGAAGGTGCGGCAGCCAGGAAAGTCCAACCGCCCTACCTCCAGCCCAGAGCCCGAAGGCCCACGACGACAAACCAAGGTGGCAACCAACCTCCGAGCCCATTGCCCACAGGCAGCACACTGATGAACTGCTCATCTGAACCACCTGCGGAGGTAGGACTCCGATGTGGAAGGAACTTGACTACCAGAAGCCGCTGTTGGCGACTCAAAGGAAGACCACAACTACCCCGATAATAGCCGCCCGCAGACGAGATCAGAAAGCGACCGAGTGATGCCTTCTCTTTAGACTCACGGCTGAAGAGAGCTCGAGACGAATGGTGCAGAAATGCGACCAAAGCTTTATGCTTCTGAGGACACCATCCCAGACATGGACTGACCGTTATCAGACCCCCTTCAGAGAAAAGCGGACTGGACCCAACCGCGACTGGCTGACAGCTTTCATCTGAAGTCTCCCTACATCACCACACCGGCTCATGGTAAGCTCCGTCAGTATGACTGAGACTTCTTTACCGATTTATTAATAAGAATAACAAGCGATACTGTATCGAGATAATACTACAAAATAATAAAACAGAAAACTAACACTAGCTTGAAGTTTGACTCCCGACTGGCTGACGGCGTCATCACTGAGCGCACCGGCGGTGGGAAAAAGGAACAGGCGATTGAGTCGATGCGAGATAGTATTCCAGGCGACTGAGGCTCAGGCGCCATCTCTGTCGACCCCCAACAAAATGCTGCTCCGATGGTCTTAGTGCCTCGGCGCCAGATCCCAATAGTGTAATAGTGGGGAGACTTATGTCAGAAGATCCTGAATGGGGTTGGTGTGAAGCAATCCTTAAAAACTTGGAAAATACAGGATGAGCTGAAGAGAAGAGTTTACCTGCTGAAATAAAAGCAGACAGCTGCCAAATGCCTTCAGGTAGCTGGTCTCAGCCCAAAAGAATTCATATGGACACATCCAGGACTGTGGGTAGATCAACGAGTCAGAAATATGATTTTCAGGCACCATATGCAAAACCTTTTCCATTGGAATTGTAAGTAGCTCTGGTGGAATACTTCCTTGAGGGCCTTCAATTACACACACCTGAGAAGGTGTAAATAAACAAACTAACTCTTCAAGACAAGCCTTGAGATGGAGATTTGAGATCGGATACAAACCGTCCATAGGCCAGGTTAACAGATTATGATTCCTGGGAAGGCACAGGGAGGATGGCTACTAAGGACAGTAGGAGTAGTTACCGAGTTGTCTGGCCCAATCTAGACTATCAAATCACTTTGCAGGATTGGGATCTGATTTGAATAGCACTTTGAACAAAGAGAGGAAGGAGGAAGGAAGAGACTTCCTTCACAACTGAGGCAAGGCATCCAGAGTGAGCCCAACACTGGGGGCCTGCAGCAAGAGGGGTGGTATGGGGCTACAAAAAGATCTATCTGCGGGAACCCCATCTAGCATCTCCCCAAGACCAGGGATCAGTGACCGTCAGATGGCCTGAGAAATCCTGCGAGCATCCACCAGGACATTGTCCTGCCTGGAGGTGGACTGCCATAAGGAGGTGTTCAGGAGGCCAGAGACCACAACTATCCTTCTGTGCACAAGGCGAGAACCGAGTGCCCTTGCTTGCTGATATACCACATTATAGTGGTGCTGTCTGTTGACCTGTAATCTTGTTCTGACAGATTTGGAAAAAGCAAGAGTGCTAGAAAACTCTGAGCTCCAACAGGTTGATGTGGGCAGAGATTCCTAGAGACACAGACCCTGGGTGGTGGGAGTGCCATGTGGCTCCCACCCCAAGAGATGCATCTGTAGGAAGGATGAGGTAGACTGGTGATAAAAGACTCCTCGTCTCAGGTTGCTCTGATCCTGCCACCACTGAAGGCTTGGATCAGGGTTGATTACTGGAATCAACGGCAAAAGGATCCTTTCTTCCAGA
The DNA here is from genome assembly GCA_016271365.2 of Neoceratodus forsteri. Lineage (NCBI taxonomy): Eukaryota > Metazoa > Chordata > Ceratodontiformes > Ceratodontidae > Neoceratodus > Neoceratodus forsteri. The sequence continues at coordinate 88,683,209 of JADMNL010000028.1, forward strand.
CAAGCTCTCAAATGGAACTGGATGTCATCATCTGAAATCTGCTCCTGCACAACTGCTGCCAGGCAGCCATGTGTCCTAGGGCTGCAGAAAATGCCTTGCTGGTCGAGACCTGCAGGGGTGATAGAGCCCATGGAGATAGGGTCTGCCCTGTCTAGAGGAAGAGGCCTGGCCTCCTGTGTGCAATTCTCGCCTATGAAGGTAGAGAAGGACAGGCTCTGAACTGACAGAATCAGTTTGACAAGAGGATAACAGTTGCCATTATCTGAGATGTAAATTGACAGGTCTGGGACTGGCTACTAGAGCCAATCGTCCAGGTAAGGAAGATGGCAATCTTTGCTGCAGAGCAGGCAACTGCTACGGCAAGTGGTGAATAGCCTTGGGCAAGTGAGGCGAAGGGCATGCTCTGAACTGGTAGTAGCCCGAGGGCAGCTCGACCCGGAGTACTGTCAAGACTACAGAGGAATAGGCCAAGCCCTTGAGGTCCAGGCTAGCCAGTCCCTGGCTACAGAGGTAGGATAATTCCCAAGTCACCATTTTGAACTTTGGTTTTAAAGTGCTTGTTTATATCAGATCCAGGATGGGCTGCCATTCTCCTGTCTTTTTGGGGTAAGGAAGTGCCTGGGTACAAACCTTTGCCCTGGTGTGGGAGGAACCCTTTCCACGGCTCTGAGCCAGGAGGAAGAGACCTCTGCCTTAAGGGTGGTGCCCCTCATGGGCTACAGGTGGAAATACAGGTTACTCACCTGTAACAGGAGTTCTAGGAAGGGTATATTTAGCATCCACACTCATTGGCAGGTATCACTGCAGCTTCAAATCTTACGGAAGGTCTTCAAGCTTGCTCCTCCCACCCACCCGGGTGGTATAACTCTAAACCGCCCCAGCGCCAGATCTGGCCCGCTGGAAGCTCAGGTTGTCTTGTCCGAAGCCGGGGAAGTCCAGATTAGGTCGTTAATGGATGAACAACATATACATTCCTGAACTCCTGTACAGGTGGTAACCTGTATTTCTAGGCATGGATATGTTGTTCATCCCCCTCATCAAAGACTCCTAGCAGTTCTCCCGGAGGAGGGAGGCAAAACACCCCCAATACTTACTTGGAAAGAGACTGGAACAGGGCCCAAAACCAGCATCCCGGCGTGACTAGGTCGATAATGGTAATGGGTAATGAAGGTGTTGCTGACTTCGGTACTAGCCCCAGATTTCCTGGATGAACGCCCCTGGAAGCAGCCACCGCAGCAAGCAGATGGTAGAATGAGCTCTATCCTCTGGGAGGCTCCATACCCAACTTATAGAGAGATCTATGCAGGAAGTGACCCACTGCTTATCGTCCTGGCTGCAGGTCTCAGATGCGCCTCACGTAGGTGACAAACAGCTGCAAACCCTCCCGAATTTCAGCCGTGTTTTGAATAAACAGCCCTCTAGGGTCAAAGTATGGAGCCTATATTCGACCTCAGGTGTGAGCTGAGGTCAGAGACACGTAGAGTCAACACCTGGTTAAGGTGAAACTCCGACACCACCTTCCCGGAAGGAATTTGGTGGGAAGCAGGACAGCCTTGTCCCTGTGGAAGACCAGGTAAGGAGACTCGATCGAAGCCTGGGCTCTCCATCCTTCTGGCTAACGATAGAACCAGAAGAGGCCTCACGACAGGTGAGAGAAGCACACCTGCATAGCCAGATAAGCTATGAGCTTGCCATACCAGCAGTAGTCACAGTGGGGGTTCCCACTGGAGGAAATGTGATCAAGGCCTTTGGCACCAACCACGCTCCCCAGCACCACCGACTGCTTCCCCGCCCGCTGAAAGAGATGGCTGCCAGGTGCACCTTAGGTAAATGACCTAAGCCCTTGATAGAAAGGGACCATAAATAGTCAGATGCAAGCAGGAACAGGAGGAAGGTCAAGCTTGCCTGACACCAAACGGAAACCTTTCCATTTGAGGCATAGATTTTCTGTCGACTCTTACAGGACGCCCAACTACATTGGGACCTCGTCGGAAAGACCCAAGGCCTGAACTCCAGCCGCTCAGGAACCAGGCCGTCAGGTGCAGGAGAAAGTCGGATGGACACCTTCCCTGATTGACTGAGAACAGGTCAGCGAGCAGGGCTGCCCAGAGTCCTGGAGCTGAGACTGAGGAGATCTGGGTACCAGAACCGGGCGAGGCCAGTCAGGGCTATCAGAATCCTGCGCCTTGTCACCCTGCATGAAGCACCTTGTGGATCAAGGAAATGGGGAAAAGGCGTAAAAAGGCCCGAGTCCACTGAGAAGGCATCCCCTGGCGAGCCCCTGCTGAGGGGGCATGGAACAGTCTCAACAACGTTCTCCTGGAAGGAAGGGGTCCACCTGAGGTGTGCCCCAATGGGAGACAGATGCTGCACTACCTCCGGCAGGAAGACCACTCGTGGGATGCAGCCTATCGGCTCAGGGCCGGCCAGGGGTGTTGGAGGCTCCTGCACATGAATGGCTAGGAATCCGCCTCCAGGCTGCGCAGTGACCAAATCGAGAGAGACTTCGCATAGAAGCATGGGCGCCCCCACCCCTGGCGGTTTAGATAGAACATAGTTGTGGTACGTCCACCTGGACTCGGACCACTGACCCGGAGAGCAGACAAAGCGGTGAGCTAGGAGGACGCTGAACTCCAGCAGGATGATGTGGCATGGGACTCCAGCGGACCAGAGAGCTGAGCAGTATTCCCCAGATGGGTACCCCAACCCATCAGAGGCAGCGATCGATAGACCCGTCGGCAAAGGCGGAATGACAGGATGCCCACCTGCAAATAATCTGGGCGATTCCATCACTGGAGGCGTTCCATCCCCTGTGTCACCAACACAAGCTGGTCCAAAGGATCGCGGCGTTGTGACCACTGGCTGTGATCCCCATTGAAGGGTAGCATGTTCCAGCAGACCCCAGCGGACACGCTGGTGCAGGCCTCATGAGACCCAGGGCGCAGGAAGTCCGGGCAGGGCCCAGTGCCCAACAAAAATGATCGAGAAAAGAGGAAAGAACCCCGCCCTGTCCAGGAGGCAGCTCTGGCTCGAAGAGAGTCGAGCTGCGCCCGATGAATAGAATCACCTGCTGGCTCGAGGATCGACTGGCCTGCGTTGTAAGGAGGCCAGTAGAAACAGACCTGGAGGCAGATCTCTGGACCCTCCGCCTCAACTTCCTGGAGGGAGCTGCACTATCAGCCAGTCGCCCAGGTAGGTACACCAGGTCAAAGAAGAATGCTGTCACCACTGCATGCATTTGGTGAAGACCCTGGGGCAGAACAGACAAAGCATGGCAGAACTGAAAAGGATCCTTCGCTCGAGCGAGAATCTGGGTAGGAGACGGATAGGGACGCGAAAAAAGCGTCCTGCAAGTCAGAAGCAGAACCACCGCCGCGTTCAAGGATGGTATCTGAGCCAAGTGACCATCCTGAAGGTTGAGACCTAGGAACTTGTTTAGGTCGTAGGCCGAGAACAGCGCCAGCCCCGTCCGCTTCCAAACCAGGAAGTACCCACACAAACCCTGGTCCGAAGGGGTCCGCACCTCTTATCACCTCCTTCTGGAGGAGGCGATATCGCACAGCAGGCCGCCAGTGAGCTGGGACCCCAAGCCCCCGAGGGGCGGCTCTGAAGGTGGTGCCTGCTGAATTCCAGGCGAGCCCTCTTCCACCACCTCAAGACCCACCCGTCCGTGGTAACAGCGACCAGGCGGAACGGAAGGCCGGGCCATCCCCACGGAGTAGGTGACGGGGATGGGGTGACACCCCCAGCCGTCACTGAGCAGGCTTGGAGAGGACCGAGGGACCTCTGGACCTTTCACTCCTGCCTCCTGTTAGAGCCGGCAGCAGGTTTGGGATACAAGGCGAGCCTGCTGGCCCTGGCGAAGTAGCGCGGGGCACAGAGGACGAAAGGAGCCCAGGCTGCGGTTCGGCCTTTATCCTTCTGGCAGGCGACCGAGTCAAGGTAACATTACTTCGATATCTGCAGGTGACCTTCCACCCCAGAGCCAAGAGGTCAAGTCCCAAAGAACATCGCCAACATGCTGGGTATCCAGTAAAGGTGGATATCCTCAGCCAAGCCATGACAGCATAGCCACTACGGCATGCGATCTGGCATGGTCCCCCTATAGCCAAAGCAGTCTGGGCTGCTGTTTGGCCCTGCCTGCCTGGTCCCCGCGACCTGTACCGTAGTCTGCAGATCGGTGAGGAAGATGAGAATGACCTCATCCAGGGAGCCCAAGACATGAGAAAATGTGCCATGAGACGAACTGGCCAGCGAAGGCAGAGAGGACACAGCGTAGACTTTTACCGACATGATCAGTTCTTGGACTCCTTGTCAGGAGTTTGTCCACATCCCTGGCGTTGCTGGCATGAGGCATGTCGATAACCAACCCTCAGCAGAGGTGTTCAACGGACAAGGAACAGTGGGACATACTTCCTGGCGAGCGCAGGGCAGAAGCAGGCTGCCAAAGCTCATGCGGACCCTATAGCCTCAGCCACGGAAAACCTCACTGGAGAATCCCTAGGTCCAGAATCTCCATGAGGATACCTGGCCCGTTGGAAGCGGATTCGACTCAACCAGTGGACTCTAGATGGCGACAGTCCTAGGAAGGCTGACAGGCTATCGTCCAATGACTGACCTCCTGAGACTCCAAGTCAGTCGCGGAAAAAAAAAGAATCATCTTGGGTCGGAAGGTCTCGAAGAGCACCCTCTGGACAGAGCACCTTCACCTGCAGTCGGTGGGGTGAGGGTAACTGACAACCGATGGGTAGACCCTTGCGACCCGAGAATTCTTGGTGAGCCCCAATGATGGCTGGGCGGAGTTCCACGAATGATCGAGCAGCTGGTTTAGACCGAACAACCGCCTGGTATAGGCCTCGGATAAGTCGAGGGGCAACGCCGGCCGCAGCCACTTAATGGCCGGGAAGGCGACGGGGTCGAACTCCCGACCAGGAGACTGTTGCAACAAGGTCCTCGTGCCGTCGGCGTAATTCTTGAGAGCCTCCCGTCCGAGGAGGAGGCCGAGGACAAGCGGCAACGCCGCCTATAATGATGGGATCGGCTGGACCCAGCGAAGGGAGTCCGGACAGAGAGTCCCGGAATTTCCGAGGTCGGTCTTGAGGAGGTGTCGGCCAGACGGCACCCTTCCTCCCGATGGTCCATCAGGGGCTCGGAACGGAGGCACGGCGAGCCACGGGATCCCCCCCCTCCGGGGAACCGGGAGAGAATCTCGTGCTAAAACCCCAGCCCGTCCAGGTCGAGAAAATCTCGACGTCAGTGGGAATCTCGGGCCAACTGACCTGGCGGGACACAGTGAGGCCAGTGGCGAAGCCGGCAGTCGACGAAGCCGGCGACTCGAGAGAGGACCTTTCCGCTCCCAGGCGTCGCGGAGGACTACCTATCCTTCTTTTGGCCCGAGAATAAGGTCCAGCAGCGTGACCCTTCTCACATAGTGGAAGGACAGACCGCTCATAAAAGCGTGTAGGAGAACCAGAAGGCGGGATAAATGCATGACCGAGGAAAGACTCTGACCCTTGCTCCTCTTCGAAGCGTCATCGCTCGACGATCTGCCAACCAGACACAGACACATAAACCAGACCTCAGACTTCACGGAGGAAGCGCTTCGGGACGGCCAGTTGCAATCGGGCAGCACGGTCTTGGTGGGCGTGGGCGAGAAGATGAGCACAAGTGTAAGCCTGCGGGTGCGTGCTCAAGGCCTAAGCAGTAGACACCACGTGGAGTGTGGATCGTCGAGACATCTTCTGCCATGGGCATCTCAATCCGAGGAGTCGATTTGTCCGCCGCAACCCGCGAGGGATCGAAGACTAAGTCTTTTGTAATTTATTTAATCCATAGCGGAGAAATAGGACAGTCTCAAGCGCAGGCGTTAAGAGAACCCAAACTTCCAGCGGTAGGAAGATCTGGAGTCATGGGGGCAGGAGTTACCCCACCAAGTGGGTGGGAGGAGCAAGCAAGACCTTCGGCAAATTTAAGCGGAAGGATACCTGCCAATGGTGTGGATGAACATATCATTCCCTAGAAACATCTAGTTCTCAGCTTTGGAAATTTTTGAGGCTGAGAACCAGTACAACTACACTTCCAGGACCCATTTGTCTGATGTTAAGACTTCTAGTCTGGACAAAAGTATTCTGCCTACAGGTGAGAAGAATCGCCAGCAGCCCCTTGAGAGTGCCTGGCAACAGGGAGCTTTGGGCTGAGGGGGTGGAAGTGGGCCTGTACCCCGTCTGCCTCTCCCTCTAAAGGCCCCTCTGAGCACTTAGGCAGAAGAGAGAAGCTTGAGTTTGGTAAGGCCTATGAAAACACCTGCTAGGAAGCTGCTTTGAGGTGGCCTGCCTTTCTTGGCTATACTCCTATGGTCCATTATCCATTTTCTTCAAGTAATTCTCTGTTTGCTCCCAAACACAAGGTCCCCCAACAGGAAAATCCATACTTAGACTGGGTATCCCGAGACAGGGTAGTACATCTGAGCAGGCCATCCTCCGAAGTGCCACAGATGTGGAACTCTTGATGAAACATCATTAGAGTCCGCTGCAGCATGAAATTACTGGATGCCTCAATACCATCCATAGCCACCTGTTCCAGCTCCTAGCAAGCTGGTCAGGGACTTATTTTACTAGAGCAACAAAAGTATCCCATCTGGTTCTGGTACCTAGCAACACAAGCCATATAATTTGCCTATCTGAGTCCCAAAGATGCTGCCATGTACTGTTTCTTGCCATAGCATCAATCTTCCTAGAGTCCTTCTAGGGGTGTAAAGCTAGGGAATACTAACCATGCAGGCTGCAGCTGCCCACCCACATAGCTGCATTGTTGGTGAGAAAATCAGTGTCGGAACCCACGAGTATACCTCTTATCCATCTTTTATCACAGGGTATAGTGCCAGAGTTTTAAAATTTACTGTATTTCGAAAAGATTTATGCAAAGTATGACAGTCTCCTAACTCTGGAAAATCACAATTTCTACACTCAGGCTCCTCTTGGTCAAACAGCTTCCTCAACAGGAGCTGCAGAGTTTCAACAACTTTCTTATAAACATGAAATGAGAGGGATTCAACTAACCTGGAGAACTAAGGGTCTATCTGGAGATGTCTGGTTCAATGGGCATATCAGATCTTCAAACCATATTCCTCTCCTCATATTCTCACCCCTCCTCCGGTTCATAAAATCCTAAAATATAATCTTGAACCAGTGGAATGGGTCGGCAAGAAAGCCTCCCAGTGATGTCGTTGATCGAACCCTAGGAGAAAACTGAACAATTGGTGCTTTAGCTATTTCTTCAACAGTTGAGGAAGAACATTTGGCTCTATACTGGCTGACTCTAGTCCTTTTGCTGGAACTGGCTCCTCAGAACGGCTCTTCGTTTGCCCAAGGAACTATCGCCTGGTCAGAGGCACGCCCTCTCTCAGTTGGGATCAGTGCACTGAACCGGGCACCAGCCATCAGGTCAAGCGGACTTGGCCTCCCTTCCCTGAGCCCTACAACTCTCACTGCATGGTGGCAGCGGGAAATTCCTAAATCAGGATCTGAATTGGGGTGGTCAAACCCCAGAAAATAGACACATGGTATCTGGTCAACAACAGCAAAGACTACAAACACACAGTTGAAACAGTAAGTTCAATTTTTGGGGGTTTCTAGGACATAATACCAGCCTAACAAACTGCCCACGCTTAGCAATCCGCCAGAAAGACACCTCTCGGTTCACCATGTCACGAGTTGTGGAAAAAAGCGTAATGAAATTTTTTTTTTTTTTTTTAGAACCGATAAGAATGGAACGCCTCTAAAAAGGACTAGTAATTTTACAAACAACTGATCGGTTCAAACCAGACGAGAAATAATATTACAAGTTCCACACAGAAAATTCAATATAAAACTATGCCGTTACCACAAACAAACTTGAACCGACGGTTCTTGAGTTTAATTTTGGTTAATTTTCAGTGAAAACAGATAAAATAACACTTTTAAACCGACAAAATAAACCGAGCAGAGGAGAAATCTCCGGACGACTGTTCAGTGAGGCAGAATAAAAAAATCTGACAGTTTATGTTTGAAACACAACAGACAACTTCTACACCTTACGCTAAAGTTCCATTATGAAAGTTATTTCATCTTGGGTAAGTTCAAGATTGGATCATACTACAAGTGTCATAATATAGAAGACTTCATGTTGTTTAAATCACCTCGCCTTGTCCTCTCGCCTGGAGAAGCACCTTGTGGATCAAGGAAATGGAGAAAAGTAGAAGAGCCCGAGGTCACAGCCTCAGAAGGCATCCCCTGAGCCCTGAAAGGCGGGCATGAAGAGCTAACCGCATTCCCTAGCGGCAAACAGATCCACCTGGCGTGCCCAGTGGGAAAGGATCTGCTACCTCTGGAAGGAAGACCACATGAGGCAGCCCCTATCTCTAGCAAGACATCGGCCTGGTATTGGGCTCTGTCCGTGAATAGCGAAGATCGCCTCCAGGCTGCACAGTGACCAAACGGGGCTTCCTGCACAGAGGCATGGGACAATCCCGCCTGGAGGTTTAGGAGGCATGGTAGTGGTATTGACAGACTGGACCTGAACCACTAGACCCTGTAGAAGCGGAGGCGGGCGGTGAGGCTAGACGAACCGTCAGGCTCCAACAAACTGACGAACATCGGGACTCCTGAGGACCAGAGCCAGGCACTTATGCTCCCAGAGGACACCCAACCATCAGGCGCATCGGTCGACAGAGAAAGCTGCTAGGAGGACAAAGGAATGCCCTCCTGCAGATGTGCGGAGCGATCCACCACTGGAGTGTTCCGCATCACCTGGGTCACTGTACTAAGCTGATCAACAGATCGGGAAGCGCTGCTGAGCCACTGGCTAGCCAGTGCCCAATGAAGGGACGCATGTGAGTGGGCCCAACGGACCACGCTGGTGCAGGCACGCCATGAGGTCAGGAAGGTCGGGAGGCGGGCGCGTTGCCCAGCAAATGATCGGGCAAGAGGAAGAACCTTTACCCACCAAGAACCCGTCTGGCTCGAAGAGTGTCGAGGCTCTGCTTGATGAAATATATCACCTGCTGGCATGAGTTAAACTTTGCCTCGTTGAGAGGCCAATAGAAACAAACCTGGAGGCGAAGATCTGAACAACTCCTCTCCGGCTCTGGAGGGGCTGGAATCAACCAGTAGTCTGTAGAAATTCGGACCATGGCCTGCATGCTCACCACTGCCATGACTGGTGAAGACCCTGGGAACTAGGGAGGCTGAGGGGCATGGCCCGGAACTAATAAAAGGATCCCTCCGCTCTGAGCGGAGGGAATCTCTAATGGACAGACCATTGGGGCGAGAAAGAAACGCGTCCTGAGTCAGGGAACAGAACCAGCGCTACTGAAAGGATGGGATTATCTGAGCCAAATAACATCTAAGGTCAAAGACAAGGGAACATTCAGGTTGAGAATGGGAGCCAACCCCATCGTTAGGACCAGGAAATACGGACACAAACCTCTAGTCTGGAGGAGGATCCATACCTTCCTAATCCTCTTTTTGAGGAGCAGGGCAATCTCATTTCGGCCGGGCCAACAGCGGGCTGCGGACCCCGTGTGACCCCCAGGCGGCGGCTGGAAGGGGTGCCGCCCGACAAGTCAGAGGCAGGCCCTTTCTACAACAACACCCAGAGTCCATGGTGATAGCGACAGGCGAAGGAAGTGGCGAACCTCCCCCAGGGGGCAGTGACTAGGCTGGGCGCACCCCTCAACCATCACTGGGCAGCCTTGGAGAGGGACCGGCCGAGGACCTCTGGGCCTTACTTCCTGCTTCCTGTTTGAGGAAGTCAGGATGGGTTTGGGATGCTAGCCAGAGCCTGCTGGCCTGGTGGGTGGCGTGCAGCACAGAGACAAAAAGGACTGCGCTGCTGCTGCCGGTGGCCTTGTCCTTCTGGCAGAGGTGACAGAGTCAGAGTGGCACTGGACTTTGATCCGCTGGCGGTGACCTTCCACCAGGGCCGAGGTCGATCCCCAAGAGAACCAGCCAATTTGTGCTGGGTATCTGCGTGAGGTGGATATCTCAGCCATACTCTGGGCCATAGCACCGTGGCACAACCATCTGGCACAGAGTCTCCTGTCCAGGCTGTTTGAACTACTACTTCTACCGCCCTACCCTGGTCCCGAACCTGCCCGGACCGTGGTCTGGGTTAGCCGGGAGATCGAGATCCTCATCCAGGGGAGCCCATGAGGGGCGTAGGGACATGGATATGTTGTTCATCCACACTGTCTGGCAGACTCCTAGCAGTTCTCCGAGGAGGAGGCAAGGCACACACCACCTACTTAGGGAATAAAGACTGGAGAACCGGCCCAAAACCAGCATTCTGGCATGACTCGAGGTCGATGTGGTAGTGGGTGATAAAGTATGTGCCGACTTCAGGTATTAGCCCTGCAAAGTTCCTGGATAGGGACGCCCCTTGAAGTAGCTACCGGTTGCAGTGTATGGCAGGTAGAATGAGCTCTTATCCTCTGGGAGTCCTTTCCGCCAACCTATGCAGAGATCTATGCAGGAGTGACCCACCTGCCTACTGTCCGCTTGGCTGCTGGTCTGCCAGGTGCTTTATGTGAGTGACAAACAGCTGGAGAATCTCTCCCCTAACTTCAGCTGGTCGCCCTTATAAGCAGCGAGTGCTCTGCTAGGGTCCAAAGTATGGAGCCTATACTCTGCCTCCGAGCTTTGATTGGAGTAGAACACTGCACAGTCAACACCTGTTAAGGTGGAAACTCAGACACCACCTTAGGAAGGAATTTCGGTAGGGGGCAAGGAGGACAACCTTGTTCCTGTGGAAAACCAGATAAGATTCTATGGAAAGCACCTGAGCTCTCCCATCTCCTGGCTGCCGTGGATAGCCACCAAGAAGGCAGTCTTCGAACGACAGATGGGAGATGCTTGACCTGTGCATTGGTTCAAATGGCCTGCCCATGAGCTTAGCTAATACCAGTAGTAGATCCTATGGAGGTGGAGGTTCTCGCAGAGGAGGGAATATGTGATCCAGGCCTTTGAAAAGCCGCTGACAACCTTCTTCTCTGCCCCTCGACCGTTTCCTGCCCGCGTCCCGTAAGCAGAGATGGCAGCCAGGTGCACCTTAAGGGCTGTTCGACTGGCCCTTGCTGAGAAAGGGACCACAGGCAGTCCAGAATGCTTGCCAAGGAACAGGAGGAAGGGTCCAGGCCTTGTTCTGACACCAAATGGAGTTTTCTTCCATTTGAAAGCGTAGCATTTTCTGGTCAACTCCTTTACGGAACGCCTCCACGCGCTGAGGACCTCCAGAAAGACCCAAGGCCTGGAACCTCTAGTGCTCAGGAATCAGGCTGTCAGGTGCAGGGATTGAAGGTCCGGATGGAACACATTCCCTGATTGACTGTGGACTGCAGGTCTGGGCGGGCTGAAGCCGCCCTTGGGAGCCTGGAGCTGGGACTGAGGAGATCTGATACCAGAACAGACTGGGCCAGTCTGGGGCTACTAGAAGAAAAATTACTCACCTTAGTAATGTTGTTTCTTCTATGGATTGTTGTATATTATGACAACTGCATGATCCAATCTTGGAACTGCCCAGAGATGAAAATTAACTTTCCATGAAGCATGGAATCCTGAGCGCGAGTCTGCTTGAAAGCTCTGTCTGTTGTGCTTCAAACTGTCAGATCTTTTACTAGAGTTAAACTCCCTAAGGTTCTGTGTGGCTGTAAACCTAAACTAGCAACTGGCTACTAACGATAAGCACACATTTCTGGTCTCAAACAAAGACTCAAGTCAGGAGACCCAAAAAATGAAAAACACACCACTAAGTCATCCCAAAAAGAGAGGGTGTGAAACAACAAGGGTGCATAAATGAGTGCCAACCTGCAAAGCCCAGCCAAATCCCAAAACAGAGGTTCTGAGAGGGGCAGACAGGGAGGAGGAGATTTAATATAGCAAGACTCCATTAGAAGAAACAACATTACTAAGGTGAGTAATTTTTTCTTCAGACATGAAGTCTTGCTATTATTACAACTGCAGACTACAGCAGTACCCCATGGAGGCGTGGACAGAACCTACTTAGGAATAGGCCTGAATGGTTCGTGGCAAACCGAGCATCACTTCTAGCCTGGATGTCCAGGGAGTAATGCTTGGTAAAAGTGTGAACTGTTTTCCAGGTAGCTGCTTGATATATTTCTAGAATAGAATGTCTCTGCAGCAGCCAGAGAAGCAGCTGCTGTACCCCTGGTAGAGTGAGCCCTCAGTCCCGAGGGGAACTTTTAAACTTTTTTAGCAGAATTGATACAAGAGACAATCCACCTGGCAATGGATCTTTTAGTGGCTGGCTTCCCTTTACCAACCTCGCCATAAGTGAGGAACAGTTGAGGAGTCAAACCTGTGACTCTTGGCACACTTATGTAGTAACTAAGGGTCTCTTCACACTTAAGGTTGTGCAGCCTCCTCTCTCACCAGAGGAGTGGTCAGTGAAGTACACTAGAAGAGAAATAGACTGATTAGGTGGAATCTGAAACCACCTTAGGTAGGAACTTCGTTAGTCCAGGGCACCACTATCTCTGTGAAAGGATAAAATCCGCCCACTGACAAGCGCTTGTAATTCACTGTGTAAGTCCTGGCAGAGGTGATGGCTACCAGAAACAGTCTTCCAAGTCAAGTACTTAAGCTCAGCTGAAGTCAAGGGCTCAAGTAGGACTGCATGTTGAGCCATGCAAACATTACATCCCAGGCAGGGCAGATATGAAAATTACGGCTCACCGTAATTTTGATCATCTTGACCACTCTCCACCACTCATTCACACTATTGGGATCTGCGCCGAGGCACTAGGACCCATCGGGAGCAACCTTGTTGGGGAGTCAACGCCAGAGATGGCGCCTAAGGGCCTCGCTGCGCGGCATCTGCCATCTCTATTCGTCGACTCCCCCAACCGCCTCAGTACCTTTTTAGCAAAGAGGTGCAGCGAACTAACCTAGAAGGGTAGCTTAACCTAAAAAACGGACATAAGATAGTCCCGATGACCCATTATAAGAAGGGTCAACAGGAGAAGTCTTCAAGGCCCAAAGATTTGAGGGAGTGGAAGACCAACAAGAGAGTGAGCTCGGGGGATGGAGGGTGGGCGTGTGAATGAGTGGTGGAGACTCGTCCAAGAAGATCAAGAATTACGGTGAGTGCGTGAATTTTCATATCTTCCTGGACATGAAAGTCCTTACTCATTCACACTCATTGGGAGAGTACTAAGCTAATAATCCCGCCGTAGAGGGCGGCAGGAGAAACCGAGAGCTCACGCTTCTTAAGACAGAAGTCCATTAAGGATGGCTCTGCCAAAGGAGAATATGGTCTGGCATGGACATCAGTGCATAATGCTTGGCGAAAGTATGCACTGAGCTCCAGGTGGCTGCATTGCGAGATGTCTGCAATAGACGCGTTGCTGATTTCCACTAGGATGCGGCTCCGCTCTGGTACAGTGGCGTAAACTCTACCCTCCAAGTTAACTCTGAGCCATGGAATAGCAGTGGCGTAAGGCACGCATCACTAAGCCATGTTGAGATGCATCTAATAGCTACAGGTTGACCCAGCTGGCCTCTACTGAAGGAAACTAACAGTTGCTGGGCTTTACTTAAAATCCTTGGTTCTATCTAGGAGAAACGAAGGCCCTCTTAACATCCAGAGAATGACGAGTTGCCTTCATTTTGAAGTCCATAGCTAAGAGGAAGGAACAAAGGTTGGTTAAGATGAAATTTGACACAACCTTAGGGAAGAAATTTAGGATGAGTACGAAGGACTACTTTGTCCTATGGAACACAGTATCATGGAGGGTCTGTACCAGGGCATGTATCTCAGAGACCTACGAGCTGAGGTGTAATGGCCACTAGGAAGGCAGTCTTTAGGTGAGGAACTTTAGTTCAAAGGTAGCTAGAGGCTCAAAGGTTTCCAGGTGTGCATTCTGAGCACAAGATTAATCGTCCCAGGCTGCAACCGGACGTCTTGTAGGGGGTCTGGTGTGCAGAATGCCCTTAAGAAATCTCTTAACCATAGGTAACAGCCAGTGAAAGAGAAAAAACCCGCTCATGATACGCTGAAATGGCACTAAGGTGTACCGTAACTGTAGAGTACTGGAGACCTGAATTTGAGAGGTCCAAAGAAAAAATTACTCACCTTAGTAATGTTGTTTCTTCTAATGGAGTCTTGCTATATTATGACTATTGCAGTTTGCCCCAGCCTTAGAACTGTTCCGGAGGTGAAAGTTAACTTCCATGCAGAGCATGGAGCTTAGAGCGCGAGCTCGGTTCAGAAGCTCTTTTTTGGCTGGTTTCCAACCGAAACCGTCAGATCTTTACGAGCAAAAGGCTCACTCAAGGTTCTGTGTGGAAGCTGTAACCTACACTAGCCAACTGGCCACTTATATATTAATATTTTTGCTGGTCCCAACACAAAGATTCAAGTCAGTGGAGCAGAAAATTAAGATAGAATTAACTAAATAAACACAACACCCAAATGATGAAAGAGGGCATCAATAAATGCCAGAGGACTACCCACCCCATACCCCAAAGTAGGAGTTCTGAGAGGGGGTTGGGAGGTCATAATATAGCAGACTCATTAGCAGGAAACAACATTACTAAGCTGAGTAATTTTTTCTTAAACAACATGAAGTCTTGCTATCTTATGACTATTTCAGATCACAGCAGTACCTCCATGGAGGAGGGACAGAACCTACTTAGGAATAGGGCTCTGCAGCACGGTTGCAAACCAAGCATCCCTCCTGGCCTGAATATCCAGGACTAATGCTTGATGAAAGTGTGTACTGTCTTCCAAGTAGCTGCCTGACATTCCAAGATAGGGATGTTTCTAGCAACTAGAGATGCAGCTGTACCTCTGGTAGAGTGAGCCCCCAGGCCTGAGGGGGAACCTTACCCGCTTTTTGATAGCAAAATTCTGATACAAGAAACCCATCCACCTGGCAATGGTATTCTTAGTGGCAGGTCTCCTTCCCAACCTCACCATAAGTGAGAAACGAGTGGAGGGAGTCAAACCTGTGACCCTTGGTACGCTCATGTAGCAACTTAGGGCCTCTTAACATCTAAGCTGTACGTTCTCCTCTCACCAGAGGAGGAATGGTCAGTGAAGAACACTGAAGTGAAACAGATTGGTTAAGGTGGAAATCTGAAACCACCTTTGGCAAAAACTTCCTGTTAGTCCTGATGACCACTTTATCCCTCTGAAAGGAAATAAAGTCGTTTCACTGATAAAGCCTGTAACTCACTTATGCTTCTGGCAGAAGTGATGGCTACCAGAAATAGTTTTCCCAAGTCAATACTTAAGCTCTGGCCAAGACAGAGGCTCAAAGGGGTTGCATTAGCTGGAGCAATGCATACATTAAGATCCCAAGCCGGGCAGGGTCCCTGAATGGAGGATTGGTGTGAAGCAATCCTTAAAAACTTGAAAAACAGGATGAGTAGAAAGAGTGAGGGCTTCCTGCTGAAAATGAAGGCAGAGACAGCAGCGTAGGTGCACTTTTCAGGGTGGCTGGTCTCAGTCCCAAAGAATTAAGATGGACCATGTACTCCAATACAGTGGGTAGATCAAGATTCTAGGGAACATGCTTCCCAGAACACCATATGGAAAACCTTTTCCACTTGGAGTTATAGTAGTAGCCCTGCGTGGAAGGCTTCCCTGTAGCCTTCAGGATTTTGAGAACACTGAGAAAGTTGCAACTCAGCAACTCTAACTGCTCAAGAGCCCAGCCTTGAGGTTGAGGGATTTGAGATCTGGATACCAAATTCTCCCCGAGCAGAGGTTAACAGATTGTGGTTCCTGGGGAGACAGGGGGAAGATGGACTGCTAAGGACAGAAGGATTGGCGTACCAGGCTGCTCCTAGTCTGGAGAAATCAGGATCATTTTGCAAGGCTTGAGACCTGATTTTGACTAGTACTTGAACAGGAGAAGGAAGGGGGAAGGCATAAAGAAACTTCCTTCCTAATCTGAGGAGAAAGGCATCCAGGAGAACTGAGCCCAACACTGGGGGCCTGCAACAAAACAGTGGAAGTTGATAATTGTCTGGGCTGTGAAGATTCATCTGAGGAGTGCCCCATCTGGCAAACACTATCCCTAGTACTAGGGATCCAGTGACCATTCTTGATGGCCCTGGGAAATCCTGTTGAGGGCATCTGCCAGGACATTGTCTTGCCTGGGAGGTGAACTGCTATGAGGGAAGTGTTCATGGAGTAGCCAGGGACCACAACTTCATTGCCTCGGCACAAGATCTGAAGACCGAGTGCCCCTTTGTTTCTTGATGTACCACATTGTAGTGGTGTTGTCTGTTCTTGATCCTGTACCACCTGTTCTGAACAGATGCAGGAAAACCTGCAGTGCTAGAAAACAGCTCATGCTCCAACAGATTGATGTGGGCAGAGATTCCTGAGGTACCATAATCCCGGGGTGAGAGGTCGCCCATGTGAGCTCCCCATCCCAAGAGGGATGCATCTGTAGTAAGGTCAAGGAATGGGACAGAGGGATGAAAGGCACCCCCTGTCTCAGACTGCTCTGATCCTGCCACCACTGAAGGGCCTGGATCAGGGGTTCGAGTCACTTGGCATTAATTTGGATAGGATCTCTTCTTTGAGACCAGAAAGCTCTCAAATGGAACTGAATGTCCCTCATCTGAAATCTTGCTCCTTGCACCACAACTGTGGAGGCAGCCATGTGCCCTAGGGAGCTGCAGAAATGCCTTGCTGGTCGAGACCTGCAGAGTGAAGGAGGCGAGGAGCCACTAAGGTCCTCTACCCTTTCCAAGGGAAGGAAGGCTCTGGCCTGCTTTGTATCCAGTTCTGCGCCTATAAAGGAGAGTACCTGGACAGGTTCCAAAACTGACTTTGGAAGATTGAGAAGAAATCCCAGAGGTGGTAAGCAGCGCTGGGTAACTAGCAGGTGTGATTTGACCTGGTCTGGAGACTGACCCACAATGAGCCAGTCGTCTGGTAGGGAAAGATGGCAATCTTTTGCCTTCTTAAATGACAACTGCTACTGCCAGGCATTTTGTGAAGATACCCTTAGGAGCAGAGAGTGGTCGAGGGCATTGCTCTGAACTGATAATGGCCTGAGGGCGGTTCGAATCTGATCTACTTTCGATGCGGGGCCTGATAAGAACATGGAAGTAGGCATCTTTGATGTCCAGGAGGCTACAGCCAGTCCCTGGCCTTGGGAGGGTAAAATCATTCCCAGTGTCACCATTTTGAACTTTGGCTTAAAAGGTGCTTGTTTAGATATCTAGATCCAGGATAGGCCACTCTCCTGTCTTTTTGGGGTAAGGAAGTACCTGGAGTACAGACCCTTGCCCTAGTGAAGGGGAGAAATCTTTTCTACAGCTCTGAGAGCCAGGAGGGTTGAGACTTCTGTTTCCAAAGCAAGAGTCTCTAAAGGGTTTGTTAGGTGGAAAAAGATCTGGCTCTCATCTTTGGAAATTTCTTGAAGCCGAGAACTAGACCCTGGCTCACTCTTCTAGGACCCACCTGTCTCGAAGATAAAGACTGCCAGTCCTGGGACGAAGTGAGCCAACCTGCCCCTACAGGTAGTAGGAAAGCCGACCCTGGGCATTCCATCAGGGTGCCTGTTTGCGGGGCTTTAGGCTGAGGGGTGGGAGCAGGCCTGCTTGACCCTGTCTGCCTCTCCCTCTGAAGAACCCCTCTGTACACAGGCTGAAGAGGAGGGGGCCTGAGTCTGCAAAAGGCCTTAAAAGGCCTGGGAGCCTCTACCCCCGGGGCTGCCTCAGAGGAGTGGCTTGCCGTTCCTTGGCTAATGCACTCTGTAAGTGGTTCTATATTCATCCATTTCTTCATATAATTCTCTGTATGCTGCCCAAACAGAGATTTCCCACCACAGGAAAATCCACAGCCTTAGACTGGGTATCCTGTGACAAAGTAGTACACCTGAGCCAGGCCAATCTCGAAAAAGCCACAGATGTAGCCATGACTCTAGAGGATGACATCGTTAGAATCCACTGCAGCATGGAATTGCACCTTAGATGCCTCAATACCATCAGCATACCTGCTCCAGCTCCTTGGCAAGCTGGCCAGTAGCCTTTAGCTAAAACCATGACAGTATCCCATCTAGGTTTCTGGTATCTTGCAACCAGAAGCTTCACAGGGGAGACTACCGCTTGAAGGTCTGTCTGGGGAGATGTCGGTTCCAATGGGCACATCCAGACTTTCAAAGTCACATTCACTGATCATAATCCTCATCCCTCCTCTGGTTCATAGAACTCTTTCTATATCAATCCTGAAACCACTGGAACCGACCTTTTACAGACAGTGGCGGTCTGAGGAACTGGGACAGGGACTGGACAATCTGTACTGCCTGGTTATCTCAGCAGCAGTTGGAGAAGGAATTTTGGACTCCAAACCTGCTGATTTTTAGGTCTCTTTGCTGGAACTGGCTCCTCAGAGCCAGCTTTTCGTTTGCCCGAGGAAGTCTCGCCCTGGTCAGAGAGGACTCCCTCTGGTTCGGTTGGCACCGAACCGAGCTGGCCATCCGGGTCAGCGGACTTTTTGGCCTCTCGTTCCCTGAGCCTGCCCACTCTTGTCCAGGGTGGCTGCAAGGAAATTTTTACAAATCAGGCAGTCTGAATTGAGGTGGTCAAACCCCAGACAATAGACACATGTAGTGTGTGGGTCAGCCTTGGCAAAGGCTTCCCAGCAGACACTACAGTGTTGAAACCCAGTGGGCCGGTTTTCTTTGGGTTTCTCAGACATGATGCCAGCCTAACCAACCAACTTGCCCTTTTGATGGCAGTGCCAGGCAAGACACCCTTATCGGTTCCAAACCGTTCAGGTCCTGGAAAAACCGTAATGAAACTGTTTTTTAGAAACCGATAAGAACAGGAATTGCACTTTAAAAAGCCTTAAAAGGCTTTAAACTTATATTTAAATACACCTCGATCGGTTCAACGAACCAATAATACGCAGTTCCACACAGAAAAACCCTATCTATTACTTACGATTACCATAGACAAAGCCTGAACAGATCGGTTTAGTGTTAAATAATGAAATCATGGTTAAATTAAACCGAGAAATAGCGCTTTAAAGCGTAAGAAATGAACTGAGCAACAGGAGGAATCTCTAGAAGCTGACTGTTCAGTGAGTGGAGTAAAGAATCTGACGGTTTCAGTTTGAAACCAGCCAAACAACTTCTGAACCGAGCTCGCGCTCTAAGCTCTGCATGGAAGTTAACTCTTTCACCTCCGGAGCAGTTCTAAGGCTGGGGCAAACTGCAGTAGTCATAATATATCAAGACTTCATGTTGTTTGAAAGGTATTCAAACTTTATCCAGGGGCAGGAAAAGGGATTCAAAGAGGACTTTTGCACATGAGAGGAAAAATACTTCCCTTAGCCGTTAAGTTTTCCGAGTGGCTGGCTTCCACGCAGCCAGAAGGATATCAGAAACCTCTTCGAGAGACACTGAACAGATTTACTTCTATCTCTCAGGAGCCAAGGTGAAGAGATCTCCAGACTGGGATGGACCGTCGTTCCTGAGTTAAAAGGTTCATCTGTGCAGGGAAGTGGTCTCAAGGAACTGCCAACATACTGTTAAGAAGGTTGAAACTACAGCTGTCGAGGCCAAAAGGGAGCAATGAGAATCATCTTTGTCTCCCTGAGACTGGAATCCTTGAGGAGCACTCTCTGAATTAGAGGAAGAGGCGTAAAGTAGCTGAAAGCGTGCTTTTGTCCACCGCAGCCTGAATCTATCCTGACAAAAAATGCCAGGCCTTGATTTCTGGAGCAGAAGAGAGGCAGTTTTATGTTGAGTGAGGGACGCCAAAAGGTCCAGGTCCGGAGTTCCCCACTCTTCGAATAGTGACTGAATTATGGTTGAGTCGAGACACCACTGTGAGGATCTGTCTGTTCTGCTGAGGCGGTCTGCCAAGTCTTTCTGTACCTGGCAGGTGGATTACTTGAATTAGAGTCTTGTGCTCCAAGCACCATTCCCAGACCCTCATCGCTTCTTCATGAGGGGTAAGAATGAGCACCGTCCTGCTTGTTGATGTAAATACGTCACTGCTTTGTTGTCCATTTGGAGGAGAATATTCTTGTGACAGAGAAGGTCCTTCAAAGCTCAGACCGCATAAAGGACGGCTCTCATTTCTAGGACATTTATGTGAAGCTGAGACTCGCGAGTTGAGCTCACATTCCTGAGTGTGGAGAGCCTGACAGTGAGCTCCCACCCCATTAGTGAGGCGTCTGTGGTAATGGAGATCTGATGGTCCAGAGGGGCAAAGGGTATCCTTGCAGGAGATTGTCCTCTTGAGACCACCAGGTGGAGAGACCTCATGAGGGTTCTGTCACCTTGATGAGACAGGACTTCATGGGTGAGTGGTTGAGCACCGATTACTGTAGCATCCACTGGGTGGTTCTCATGTGCAGACGGCCAGAGGTACAGTGAACACTGAGGATGCCATGAGGCGTTAGCATCCGTTGCATCGAGAGCGCTTGTAACCGACCTGTTCTCTCCGATGTAGCGGGCCATCAGAAGGATATCGTTCCTTCTGTCCTCTGGGAGAAAAGCTTCATACAGGATGTGTCCAGAAGGGTCCCTATGAAAAGGAGCCTCTGGGAGGGCTACAGCTGTGATTTCTTGAGGTTCAGCAGGACTCCCATGGACGTAGGGGAGAGAGAGGCCGTCTCTATGGTGTCAGAGTCCCTTGCCTGGAAGGACTTGCCAGAAACTGATCGTCCAGATAAGGGGACACCTGTATTCTGAGTTTTCTGAGGTGCACTGCAGAACTGCACAACACTTTGTAAAAACTCGCGGCGCCGACGATAGCCCAAAGGGCAGGACTCTGACCTGATAATGTGGTCCCAGAGCCACAAACCTCAGGAATTTGTGATGTCTCGGGTGAATGGGAATGTGCTGGTAAGCATCCTGCATGTCTAGGGAAGCTAACCAGTCGTGCTGATGAAGCAAGGGTAACAGAGTTCCTAGAGAAATCATTTTGAATTTCTCCTTGGGGAGAAATTTGTTTAGCTTTCAGAGATCTAGAATGGGGCGCATTCCGCCAGACTTCTTTGGAACCAGAAAGTAGTGAGAGTAGAACCCTCATGTTCGTTGATGCAGCGGATAAGTTCTACTGTCCTGTTTAGAAGGCCCTGAATCTCGCAGTGAGAAGGTCTGACTGAAGGGAGACAGCCTGGCTGTTGCTTGGGAGGACAATCCGGAGGAGTTTCCACAAAACTGAGTAGAGTACCCTCGCTGATTATCCGAAGGACCCATTTGTCTGAGGTTATGGATTCAAGTGGCTGTGGAAGTGCATCAGCCGACTCCCACCGAAGAGGAAAAGTCCACCGGCAGTTGAGGGACTCTGGGCAAGCAATTCAAAATGTAGCGCCTGGCTTTGGGCCCTTCCGCTTGCTGCGCCTTCTTTTGAGGTTGGGCAGGTTGGTTCTGCGGAACTACTCTGCCTCGTAAGGACTGACTGTTATGAAACTGAAGTCTACTGGTATGCCTCTAGAGGGGGCAGGAGGTGGTCTAGCCAACAATGGCTGACCTAGTCTTGTGCAGCTTCTAGAGCTTGCTGAATTCGAGGACCAAAAGATATGCAACGTGGCAATGCTATTGCTATTGCTGTTGCGCATCATTGGTGAAGCTTGAAGTGCGCGCCAGGAATGGCGGTGGTGCAAATACCGGTAGCGGCTGAACGGGAAGCGGAGTCGAAAAGCATCCATGGCTGCTTTAACCTGTTGGTTGTTAGATTCAATACCTCTGGTAATGGTTTGGAGTAGTCTGTTTTGAATCAGACTCGGAAGAGCTTCTCACCCATTTCTTGAGAGAGCGCCATGATATACTGTACTGAGAAAAATAGCCTGATAACTGGCACTCGTATACTTAGGGTAGAAGCAGTAAGGACTTTACTAAGGTGTTATCTTACTATATTCCTTGTTAATAGGTTTAGCTGTAGTGGTTTGAAGAAGGTGACCTTATTATCTGCTAGACTAGTTGATCCTCAGCTTGGGATGCCAAATGGCTATCCTTGGGGGCTGATGTTTTTCATCAATGGATTTAGCTACGATGGAGAGGCAGGATTATTCTGTACCATTGAGACAGGTCTCGAATGAAGGCTGAATGAGTCAAACTGTAGGGTTCCTGGGAGGCGGAAGGTGCTGGGTCTTAGCAGTTCCCAGATGGATGTCTGAGTCTGGAGAAAGTGTAAATCATATTCTTCAGCAGAGACTTAATGCCGGGTCCTCCACCACAGGCTCTGCAGCAGTACAAGATCCTGCCGTCTACTTCATCGCCTTGCCGAAGGTCTGGGTCAGGGTTTCATTTCCCGACAGTCCAGGAGGGACTGTATGGGCCAGGAAAGGATGAAAGTTCAAGAGGAAGGGAGGAAGAGACAAAGAAAGTCCTCAGAGAGCCCCGCCAAAATACAGAGGACCCGCGGGCGCCGCAGCTTTATGCCGCCAGTGAGAACGCTGAGCCGAGGACGGGCCAGACGGCGCCAAAGGCGCCCCAGAGACTGAAAACAGTTTGAAGGAAAAGCAGAGATAAGGGTCGGGTGTGGCCTCGCGCCTGCCATTGGGGCTAGCTACATGAGTCTACAGCACCTAAGAAGGTGCTGTGACCAGGAAGGTCCACTGCCTACCTGGTAGCCCAGAGGCCGAAGGCCCGCGACGACAAGCCAGGTGGTCGAACCAACCTCCGGGCCCATTGCTCCATAGGCGCAGTGGGCTGCTCATCTGAAGACCATCGCGGGCGGGTAGGACTGATGAAGACTGGTTAAGGAAGCCGCTGTTGGCGATTCAAGGAGAAGACCAACTACCCCTGGATAACTAAGCCGCCTACGCGAGACGAGTTTTAGAAAGCATTCCGAGTGATGCCTTCTCTTTTAGACTCGGGCTGAAGAGAGCTCGGGCGAATGGTGCAGAGAATGCACCGTTTGGCTTTATGCTTGTGGGGACCGCCATCCCGGCATTGACTGCCTGTTGTTGACCCCCCTTCCAGAGAAGGGGGCGGACTGACCCAGCACCACTGGCTGAATATTGTTAAGCCCTCGTCGCCTGACCGCTGCGGTCGTCGAAGCTTAGGCTGAGCATTTATCGATTTTATTAAAAACAGAATAACCTGCAGTGATGCTGCATCGAGATAATACTACAAAATAATAAAACTGAAAACTATGCTGCTAGCTTGAAGTTTGACTCCCGACAGGCGAGCGACGTCATCACTGAAGCGCACTCGACGGTGGGAATAAAGGAACTGAGGCGGTTCGGGAGTCGATGCCGAGATAGTCATTGCCTCGCGAGCTAGGGCTCACGGCGCCATCTCTGGCGCCGACTCCTGTGCAAAATGTTTGCTCCCGATGGGTCTTAGTGCTCCGTGCGTAATCCCAATAGTGTGAATGAGTGGTGGAGACTTATGTCCAGGAAGATCCCTGAATGGGGGGTTGGTGTGAAGCAATCCCTTAAAAAACTTGGAAAATACAGGATGAGCTGAAAGAGAAGAGGATTTACCTGCTGAAATAAAAGCAGACAGCTGCCAAATGCACCTTCAGGGTAGCTGGTCTCAGCCCCAAAGAATTCATATGGACCATATAATCCAGGACTGTGGGTAGATCAGCAGAGTCAGGGGAAATATGATTTTCTGAGCACCATATGCAAAACCTTTTCCATTTTGGAATTGTAAGTAGCTCTGTTGGAATACTTCCTTGAGGCGCCTAATATATCCATTACTGGGAAGGTAAATAAACAACTAACTCTTCAGGATTCAAGCCTTGAGATGGAGAGATTTGGAGTTGGGATACCAAACCCGCCCATGGGCACAGGTTAACAGATTGTGATTCCTGGGAAGGCACAGGGAGGATGGATCTAAGGACAGTGGAGTGGTTATCTGTTTCTGGCCCAATCTGAGCTATCAGAATCACTTTGCAGGATTGGGATCTGATTTTAGTTAGCACTTTGAACAAGAGAGGAAGGAGGGAAGCATGAGAACTTCGTTCACAACTGAGGGCTAAGCATCCAGGGGAGTGAGCCCAACACTGGGGGCTGCAGCAAGAGAGGAAATTGTGATTGTCTGGGGCTGGGCAAAAGATCATTCATGGGTGCCCCATCTGGCGCACTACTACTCCCAAGACCAGGGGATCCAGTGACCATTGCGTGATGGCCCTGAGAAATCTGACAGAGCATCCATCAGGACATTGTCCTTGCCTGGGAGGTGGACTGCCATAAGGGAGGTGTTCAGGGAGTAAGCTAGAGACCACAACTTATCGCTTGTGTGCATGCCATGTAGGACCGAAAACCCCTTGCTTGCTGATGTACCACATTGTAGTGGTGTTGTCTTTCTGACCTGTCAATCTTGTTCTGAAATAGATTTGGAAAAAGCTTTAAGTGCTAGAAAACTGCTCTGAGCTCCGAATAGGTTGTATGAGCAGAGATTCCTGGGGAGACCACAGACCCTGGGTGGTGAGGCGCCTACATGAGCTCCCACCCCAAGAGGGATGCATCTGTAGGAAGGATGAGGGAGGAGACTGATGATAAAGGAACCTCGTCTCAGGTTGCTCTGATCCTGCCACCACTGAAGGGCTGGATCAGGTTTGGTGCTACTGGAATCAACTTGCAAAGGATCCTTTCTTTGAGACCAAAGCTCTCAAATGGAACTGGATGTCCATCATCTGAAATCTTGCTCCTGCACAACTGCTGTGGAGAGCCGTGTCCTAGGAGCTGCAGAAATGCCTTGCTGGTCGAGAGAGACCTGTGGTGTGAATGAGGAGCCCATGGAGACCAGGGTCTTTGCCCTGTCTAGAGGAAGGAAGGCCCTGGCCTCCTGTGTGCACTGCTGCGCCTATGAAGGTAAGAAATTGGACAGGCTCTAGAACTGACAGAGAATCAGTTTGAAACCAAGAGAGATAAGCAGTTGCTACATTATCTGAAGATGTAAATTGACCAGGTCTGGGGACTGGCCTACTAAGAGCCAATCGTCCAGGTAAGGAAAGATGGCAATCTTTTGCCTTCTTAGGTAGGCAACTGCTACTGCCAGGCATTTGGTGAATAGCCTTGAGCAGAAGTGAGGTCAAGGGCATTGTTCTGAACTGGTAGTGGCCTGAGGGCAGCTCAACCGGAGGTACTTCAATGGGAGCTCTGATGGGAATATGAAGTAGTAATCCTGAGGTCCAGGGAGGTTAGCCAGTCCCTGGCCTTACAGAGGGTAGGATAATTCCCATAGTCACCATTTTGAACTTTGGTTTTAAGATTGCTTGTTTAGCTACATCAGATCCAGGATGGGCTGCCATTCTCCTGTCTTTTTTGGGGTAAGGAAGTACCTGGAGTACAAACCTTTGCCCTGGTGTAGGGGAGGAACCCTTTCCACGGCTCTGAGAGCCAGGAAGGAAGAGACCTCTGCCTTAAGGGTGAGTGCCTCTGATGGAGCTGCAGGTGGAAAATACAGGTTACTCACCTGTAACAGGAGTTCTAGGAATGGTATATTTGTTCATCCACACTCATTGGCAGGTATCCTTGCCGCTTTAAATCTTGCCGGAAGGTCTTCAAGCTTGCTCCTCCCACCCACCCGGTGGTGTAATCCTCGGCCCGACCCATGACGCCAGAGATCTGCCCGCTGGAAGCTCAGGTTGTATGTCAAGCTCGAGAACAGGAAGTGGATGAACAACATATACCATTCCTAGAACTCCTGTTACAGGTGAGTAACCTGTATTTCTAGGACATGGATATGTTGTTCATCCACACTCATTGGCAGACTCCTAGCAGTTCTCCGGGAGGAGGAGAGTGAGACGTCACACCCCAATACTTACTTTGGGAAAGAGAGACTGAGAAACGAGGCCCCAAAACCAGCATCCCGGCGTGACTCAAGGTCGATGTGGTAATGGGTATGAAGGTGTTTGCTGACTCCAGGTAGCAGCCCTGCAGATTTCCTGGATAGGGACGTCCCCGAAGCAGCCATTGCTGCAAGCAGTATGGTGGGTAGAATGAGCCTTATCCTCTGGAGGCTCCATGCCGCCAACTTATAGCAGAGATTCATGCAGGAAGTGACCCACCTGCTTATCGTCCGGCTTGTTGCAGGTCTGCCAGATGCGGCTTCAGCAGGGTGACAAAACAGCTGGCTTAACCTCTCCCACGACTTCTAGCCGTGTCGCTTCTTGTAATAGGCTAGCTCTAGGGTCCAAAGTATGGAGCCTATATTCTGCCTCCAAGGTGTGACTGGGGTAGAACACCGCAGAGTCAACACCTGGTTAAGGTGAAACTCCGACACCACCTTCGGAAGGAATTTCGGGTGGGGGCGCAGGACAACCTTGTCCCTGTGGAAGACCAGGTAAGGAGACCGCATGAAAGCGCCTGGAGCTCTCCCATCTCTTCTGGCT
This sequence comes from Neoceratodus forsteri, assembly GCA_016271365.2. Classification (NCBI taxonomy): domain Eukaryota; kingdom Metazoa; phylum Chordata; order Ceratodontiformes; family Ceratodontidae; genus Neoceratodus; species Neoceratodus forsteri. The sequence goes on from JADMNL010000028.1 coordinate 88,709,533, forward strand.
GACGTGATAGCCACCAAGAAGGCGGTCTTCACGACAGGGTGAGAGAGAGAGCACACCTGTGCATAGCTCGAATGGTTTGCCCATGAGCTTTGCCATACCAGCAGTAGATCCCACGGAGTGGGGGTCTCACACTGGAGGGAAATGTGATCAAGGCCTTTGAAGTGCGCCAGACCACCCTCCTGCACCATGGGCTGCTTCCCGGCCCGCCTGTAAGCAGAGATGGCTGCTCGTGCACCTTTAGGTCGTCGACCCAAGCCCTTGATTAGAAAGGGACCATAATAGTCCAAGATGCTTGCCAAGGAACAGGAGGAAGGGTCCAGGCCCTTGCCCCTGACACCAAACGGAAAACCTTTCCATTTGAAGGCATAGCATTTTCTGGTCGACTCTTACGGACGCCCACTACATTGAGGACCTCGGCCGGAAAGACCCAAGGCCTGGAACCTCCAGCCCAGGAACCAGGCCCGTCAGTGCAGGATTGAAGGTCGGATGGAACACCTTCCCCTGATTGACTGAGAGCAGGTCCGGGCGAGCTGGAAGCTGCCGTGAGTCCTGAGCTGAGACTGAGGAGATCTGGTACCAGAACTGGCGAGGCCAGTCTGGGGCTATCAGGAACACCTGCGCCTTGTCCCTCCTCGCTTGGAGAAGCACCTTGTGGATCAAGGAAATGGGGAAAGGCGTAAAGAGGCCCGGGTCCACTGCCTCGAGAAGGCATCCCCTGCAGCGAGCCCCTGCTGAGGGGGCGGCATGGAACAGTCTCAGCGCATGCCTCCTGAGGCGAACAGGTCCACCTGAGGTGTGCCCAATGGGAGAATCAGATGTACTACCTCCGGCAGGGAGAGACCACTCGTGGGATGCAGCCTCATCCGGCTCAGGGCATGGCCAGGGTGTTGGAGGCTCCTGCCACATGAATGGCTAGGAGATCCGCCTCCAGGCTGCGTCACAGTGACCAAATTCGAGAGCTTCCTTGCATAGAGCATGGGCGGCGTCCCGCCCTGGCGGTTTAGATAGAACATGGTTGTGGTATTGTCCGCCTGGACTCGGACCACTTGACCCGGAGGAACGGAGCAAGGCGGTGAGAGCTAGGCGGACCGCTCGGAGCTCCAGCAGGTTGATGTGGCATCGGGACTCCTGGGACCAGAGGCCATGAGCCTGGTGTTCCCCAGATGGGTACCCCAACCCATCAGAGAGGCATCGGTCGATAGAGAGACCGTCGGCTCAGGCGACGTAGCGGATGCCCTCCGCAAATGATCTGAACGGTCCATCACTGGAGAGCTGCCCACATCCCCTGTGTCACCAACACAAGCTGGTCCAAAGGATCGCAGCGCTGTGACCACTGGCTGGTCAGTCCCCATTGAAGGGTCGTGTTCCAGCCGGCCCCAACGGACCACGCTGGTGCAGGCCTCCATGAGACCCAGGAGGCGCAGATCCGGGCAGGCGCATTGCTCAACCAGAAATGATCGGGCAAAGGAGGAAGAACCCCGCCCTGTCCGGGCCGGGAGCCGCTTCTGATCAAGAGGTCGAGCTGCGCCCCGATGAATAGAATCACCTGCTTTGGCTCGAGTTCCCGACTTGGCACTGCTGATAAGGAGGCCCAGTTGAGAGCAGACCTGAGGGCTGAGTCTCTGACCACTCCGCCTCCTTCCTGGAGGGAGCTGCTATCAGCCAGTCGCCCAGGTCGGGTACACCCGACCGCGCCGCAGAGGATGCTGTCACCACTGCCATGCATTTGGTGAAGACCCTGGGAGCTGGAGACAACTCAAGGGCATGCTTTGAACTCGAAAAGGATCCTTCCGCTCGAAGCGAAGGAATCTCTGGTGAGACGGACGGATAGGGACGTGAAAAAAACGCGTCCCTGCAAGTCCAGAGAGCAGAACCACATGCTGCTCTAAGGATGGTATTATTCTGAGCCAGAGTGACCATCCTGAAGGTTCGAGACCTTAGGAACTTGTTTGAGTCGTGTAGGTCGAGAATGGGCGCCAGCCCCGTCCGCTTCGGAACCAGGAAGTACCTGACACAAACCCTGGGTTCTGAAGGAGGGTCCGCCACCTCTTATCACCTCCTTCTGGAGGAGGAGGAGATGTCTGTCGACGAGCCGCCAGTGAGGCTGGGGACTAAGCCCCGAGGGACGGCTCTGAAGGTGGTGCCTGCTCGACTCCAGAGGCAGGCCTCTTCCACCACCTCCAAGACCCACCTGTCCGTGGTAACAGCGACCAGGCGAACGGAAGTGCCGGAGCCATCCCCACGTCGGCAGGCGGACGGGATGGGGTGACACCTCAGCCCGCCACTGGGCAGAATTGGAGGAGGGACTCGCCAGACCTCCTGGCCTTTTCCTCCCTGCCTCCTGTTAGAGGAAGCCGCGCTTGGGCTTGGGATGCCAAGGCCGAGCCTGCTGGCCCTGACGTTAGCTTGGCCGGGCGACCGGGGCAAGAAGGACGTAGTGCTTAGCTGCGGTTTGTGGCTTTGTCCTTCTGAGCTAAGCGACCGAGTCCAGGTAGCATTGGACTTCGATCCTCTGCAGGTGACCTTCCACCCCAGGGCTGTGGCAGGTCAGTCTCAAAAGGGAACATCCGCCAACTTGTGCTGGGTATCCGGGCTAAAGGTGGATATCCTCAGCCAAGCCCGCGACGATAGCCACCGCGGCCGCCACTCGATCTGGCACATAGAGTCCCCTATATCCAAAGCAGTCTGGAGCTGCTGTTTGGCCACTGCTCAGCCCTGGTCCCGCACCTGCTTAACCGTAGTCTGCAGATCGGGCGGAAGATGAGGGATGACCTCATCCAGGAGCCCAACAGGGCATGAAAAATGTGTTATGAGGACGGCCGAACTGGCCTGACGAAGGCAGAGAGAGGACGATGCGTGACTTTCGCCCGACTATAGTCCAATTTTTGACCTTGTCAGAGGTTTGTCCACATCCCTGGCGTGCTGGCACGCCGAAAACGCTGTCGGTAACCAACCCTCAGCAGAGGGTGTTCAAACCGACAAGGAACCGTAGGGATCGCATACTTCCTGGCCAAGGCGCAGGGCAGGAAGCAGGCGCTGCCAAAGCTCCAGTGCCGACCCACTATGGCCTCGCCACCCGGAAAGGCCTCCGTCGGAGAATCCTCGGTCCAGAATCTCCATGAGGATACCTGGCCCGTTGGAAGCGGTTCGAAGCCCAAATTCGTGGACTCTCAGATGTCAAGTAGTCTAGGAAGGATCACGGCTATCATTCATTGACTGACCTCCTGAAGACTCCAAGTCCAGTCGCTTGAAAAAAGAGGAATCACTTGGGACTCGGAAGAGTCCTCGAAACTGCCTCTGGCCTGAGCCACCCTTCACCTGCCGAGGTCGGTCGGGAGTGAGGGTAACTGACAGCCGTGCGGTGAGACTCTTAGCCGACGGAATTCTTGGTGGGAGCCCCAAGTGGTGGCTGTGGAGGCGGAGGTTCCACGGGAATCGGTGGAGTAGCTGGTTTTGCCGAACAACGGCCTGGGTATAGCTCCTCGGATAGTCGAGGGTTGTGTCGGCCGCTCGGTGACAGCCACTTAATGGCGGGGAAGGCGGCGGGTCGGCTTACTCCCGGCCAGGAGGAGCTGTTGCAACATAAGGTCCTCGTACCGTCGACGTAATTTACGCCGAAGCCTCCCCTCGTCCGAGGAGGAGGACGAGGACAAGCGGCGACGCCGCCTATGACGGTGGGATCGGCTGGACCGCGAAGAGGTCCGAGACAGAGAGTCCCGGAATTTCCGAGGTCGGTGCGGGGAGGTGTCGGCCGGAACCGGCACTCCCTTCGGCTCGGATGGTCCATCCGAGGGCTCCGGAACCGGAGGCACAGGCGAGCCCACGGATCCTAACTCCTCCCGGGGAACCGGGAGGGAATCTCGCTCGCTAAAGGCGACAGCCGTCAACGGTCGAGAAAATCTCGACTTCGTCAGTGGGAGTCTCGGTCAACTGACCTGACGGGACACCGTGAGGCCAGTGGCCGCTTCTAGCAGTCAACGGGTTTACTCAGCGAGACCTTTCCGCTCCAAGAGCCTCAGACGGAGGGACTTACCCTGTCCTTCTTTTGGACCGAGAATAAGGTCCAGCAGGCGAGGGCCTTCTCCCTTAGTGGAGAGGGACAGACAAAGCTCCTTAAAAGAAGCCGTGTAGGAAGAACCCAGAGAGAGCGGGATAAATGCCGCGGCCGAGGAAGATACGGCCCGCGCCGCCTCCTCTTCGAGGGCGATCATCCGCTCGAGCTGATCCGCCGAGCCCGCCGCCGCGGACACCGCCAACCGGGCCTCCTTGGACTTCACCGGAGGGAAACGCTTCTCGGGACGGCCCAGTTGCAATCGGGCAGCACGGTCTTAGAGGACGTAGGCCGAGAAAGATGAGCACAAGTCGCAAGCCTGCGGGTCGTGCTCAAGGCCTAAGCAGTAGACACACGTGGAGTGTGGATCCGTCCGAGACATCTTCTGCCCGCATGGGCATCTCCGAAATCCGGGAGTCGATTTGTCCATCGCAGCCGCGAGGGATCGAAGACTGAAGTCTTTTTCGCAAAATTTATTTTTAAATCCGCAAACGGAGAAATAGGAACCAGTCTCAAACGCAGAGCGTTAAGGAGGGAACCTGAGCTTCCAAGCGGTAAGGAAGATCTGGAGTCATGGGGCGGAGCCGAGAGTTATACCACCCGGTGGGTGGGAGGAGCAAGCTTGAAGACCTTCCGGCAAGATTTAAAGCGGCAAGGATACCTGCCAATGAGTGTGGATGAACATATCCATGTCCCTAGAAACATCTGGTTCTCAGCTTTGGAAATTTTTTGAGGCTGAGAACCAGTACCTGGCTTACTACTTCCAGGACCCATTTGTCTGATGTTAAAGACTTCTAGTCCTGGACAAAGTAAGCCTGCTTGCCCCCTACAGGTAGAGAAGAATCGGCCTTGGCAACCCCATCGGGGTGCCTGCTTGGCAGGGGCTTTGGGCTGAGGGGTGGAAGTGGGCCTGCTTGTACCCCGTCTGCCTCTCCCTCTAAAGAACCCCCTCTGAGCATAGGCAGAAGAGGAAGCTTGAGTTTGGTAAAAAGGCCTATGAAAAGGCCTGCCCCTGCCTTTAGGAAGCTGCTTTTGAGGAGTGGCCTGCCTTTCCTTGGCCTATGCACTCCTATAGCTGGTCCTACATTCATCCATTTTCTTCAAGTAATTCTCTGTTTGCTCCCCAAACACAGAATTGCCCACAACAGGAAAATCCATGGCCTTAGACTGGGTATCCCGAGACAGGGTAGTACATCTGAGCCAGGCCATCCTGCGAAGTGCCACAGATGTAGCCAGAACTCTTGATGAAACATCATTAGAGTCCGCTGCAGCATGAAATTGCACCTTGGATGCCTCAATACCATCCATAGCCACCTGTTCCAGCTCCCTGGCAAGCTGGTCAGGGACTTGTTTTGCTAGAGCCAGCAAAGTATCCCATCTGGATTTCTGGTACCTAGCAGCACAAGCCATATAATTTGCCTGTCTGAGTCCCAAAGATGCTGCCATGTACTGTTTCTTTGCCATAGCATCAATCTTCCTAGAGTCCTTCTCAGGGGGGTGTGAAGCTAGGGGAATACTAGCCTTGTCACAGGCTGCAGCCTGCACTACCCCCACATAGCTGCATTGTTGAGTGAGAAAATCAGTGTCGGAACCCGATAAGGTATACCTCTTATCCATCTTTTTATCCACAGGAGGTATAGTGTGAGGAGTTTTTAAAACTTTTACTGTGTTTCCGAAAAGATTTATGCAAAGGTATAGACAGTCTCCTAGACTCTGGAAAATCCATAATTTCTACACAGTCAGGCTCCTCTTGGTCATAAACAGCTTCCTCAACAGGGAGCTGCAGAGTTTCAGCAACTTTCTTATAAAACATGAAATGAGAAGGGGATTCAGCAAGCCTGGGAGGAGAACCCCCTAAGGGTCTATCTGGAGAGATGTCTGGTTCAATGGGCATATCCAGATCTTCAAAACCATATTCACTCTCCTCATATTCCTCTTCCCCCTCCTCCGGTTCATAAAAATCCTCAAAATCATAATCTTGAACCAGTGGAATGGGTCGAACCGAAAGCCTCCCTGATGGTGTCGGTTCGGTCGGAACCTGGGAGAGAAACTGGACAATTTGAATTGCTTTAGCTATTTCTTCAGCAGTTGGGGAGAGAACATTTGGCTCTATGCTAGCTGACTTTCTAGTCCTTTTTGCTGGAACTGGCTCCTCAGAACCGGCTCTTCGTTTGCCCAAGGAACTATCGCCCTGGTCAGAGGGCACGCCCTCTGGTTCGGTTGGTACTGAACCGGGCTGGCCATCCAGGTCAGCGGACTTTTTGGCCTCCCTTTCCCTGAGCCTACCAACTCTCTTTTCTATGGTGGCAGCAGGGAAATTCTTACAAATCTGGCAATCTGAATTGAGGTGGTCAAACCCCAGAAAATAGACACATGTGGTGTGCGGGTCAGCCTTAGCAAAAGACTTCCCCACAAACACTACAGTGTTGAAACCCAGTGAGTTCAATTTTTGGGGGGGTTTCTCGGACATAATGCCAGCCTAACCAAACTTGCCCGTTTATGGCAATCCGCCAAGCAAGACACCCTCATCGGTTCCCAACCATGTCACGGGTTGTGGAAAAAAACGTAATGAATTTTTTTTTTTTTTTTTAGAACCGATAAGAATCGGGAACCGCACTCTAAAAAAGGACTAGTAATTTTACAAACAACCTGATCGGTTCAAACCGAACTGATAAATGTGTACAAGTTCCACACAGAAAATTCAATGTAAAACCTATTACTTACGTTACCACAGACAGAACTTGAACCGACCGGTTGCGGTTTAATTTTGGTTAATTTTCAATTGAAAACAGATAAAATAACACTTTTAAACCGACAAAATGAACCGAGCAGAAGGAGAAATCTCCGGAGCGACTGTTCAGTGAGGCAGAGTAAAGAATCTGACAGTTTATGTTTGAAGCACAACAGACAGCTTCCTAACCGAGCTCGCGCTAAGAGTTCCATGCTTCATGGAAAGTTATTTCATCTTGGGTCAGTTCCAAGATTGGATCATACTGCAATTGTCATAATATAGCAAGACTTCATGTTGTTTAAATCACCTGCGCCTTGTCCCTCCTCGCCTGGAGAAGCACCTTGTGGATCAAGGGAAATGGGGGAAAGGCGTAGAAGAGGCCCGGGGTCCACAGCCTCAAGAAGGCATCCCCCTGCAGCGAGCCCTGAGGGGGGGCGGGCATGAGAGAGTCTCAGCTTCGCATTCTCCCTAGCGGCAAACAGATCCACCTGAGGCGTGCCCCAGTGGGAGAAGAGATCTTGTACTACCTCTGGAAGGAAAGACCACACATGAGACGCAGCCCCTATCTGGCTTAGGGCATCGGCCTGAGTATTGGAGGCTCCTGTCACGTGAATGGCGAAGAGATCCGCCTCCAGGCTGCGCACGAGTGACCAAATGCGGAGAGCTTCCCTGCACAGAGGCATGGAGCCAGTCCCGCCCTGGAGGTTTAGGTAGTACATGGTCGTGGTATTGTTCGTTTGGACCTGAACCACTAGACCCTGTAGAAACGGAGCGAAGGCGGTGAGGGCTAGACGAACCGCTCGAAGCTCCAGCAGGCTGACGAGGCATCGGGACTCCTGAGGGGGACCAGAGGCCGTGCACTCTGTGCTCCCCCAGATGGGCACCCCAACCCATCAGAGGCGCATCGGTCGATAGAGAGACCGTCTGCTCGGGGCGGACAAACGGAATGCCCTCCTGCAGATGTGCCGGAACGATCCACCACTGGAGAGTGTTCCATATCACCTGGGTCACTGTCACTAGCTGATCCAACAGATCGAAGCGCTATGACCACTGGCTGGCCAGTGCCCAATGAAGGGGACGCATGTACCAGTGGGCCCAACGGACCACGCTGGTGCAGGCCGCCATGAGGGTCAGGAAGGTCCGGCCGGGGCGCGATTGCCCAACCAGAAATGATCGGGCAAAGGAGGAAAGAACCTTTGCCCTGCCCACCAGGAGCCGTGCTCTGGCTCGAAGAGTGTCGAGCTCTGCCCCGATGAAATATATCACCTGCTTTGGCATGAGTTCCGACTTTGCCTCGTTGAGGAGGCCAATCCGAGAGCAAACCTGGAGGGCCAGATCTCTGAACCGCTCCACCTCCGCTCTGGAGGGGGCTGGAATCAGCCAGTCGTCTAGCTAGAGGTACACCCGGACCCTTTGGCACTGCAGAAATGCTGTCACCACTGCCATGCATTTGGTGAAGACCCTGGGAACTAGGGAGAGGCTGAGGGGCATGGCCCGGAACTCGTAAAGGGATCCCTCCGCTCTGAAGCGGAGGAATCTCTGATGGGACGGACGGATTGGGACGAGAAAGAACGCGTCCTGAAGGTCCAGGGAACAGAACCAAACGCCTTGTTCAAAGGATGGGATTATCTGAGCCAGAGTAACCATCCTAAAGGTCCAAGACCTTAGGAACTTGTTCAGGTTGAGAATGGGGCGCCAGCCCCCCATCCGTTTTGGGACCAGGAAATACCTGGACACAAACCTCTGGTCTGGAGGAGGATCCGCCACCTTCCTGATCACCTCTTTTGAGGAGCAGGGCAATATCGGCTCGGCGGGCCAACAGCGAGGCTGCGGACCCCGTGGCCGACCCCACCGAGGGGCGACGGCTCGGAAGGGTGCGGCCTGCTCGAAGTCCAGAGGCAGGCCCTTTCCTACAACCTCCAACACCCAGCAGTCCATGGTGATAGCGGACCAGGCGGAAAGGAAGTGGCGGAGCCGTCCCACCAAGGGGGGCAGTGACTAGGCTGGGGGCGACACCCCTCAACCCATCACTGGGCAGCCTTGGAGGAGGGACCGGCCGAGGGACCTCCTGGGCCTTTACTTCCCTGCTTCCTGTTTGAGGAAGTCTCAGGATTGGGTTTGGGATGCTAAGCACGAGCCTGCTGGCCCTGGTGGGCTGGACGTGCCGCAGGCACAGAAGGACAAAAGGACTTGCGCTGCTGCTGTCGGTGGCCTTTGTCCTTCTGGGCAGAGGTGACAGAGTCCAGAGTGGCACTGGACTTTGATCCGCTGGCGGTGACCTTCCACTCCAGGGCCGAAGAGGTCGGTCCCCAAGAAGGGGACGTTCGCCAATTTGTGCTGGGTATCTGCCGTGAAGGTGGATATCCTCAGCCATGCTCTGTGGCGCATGGCCACCGTGGCCGCAACCTATCTGGCACAGGAGTCTCCTATGTCCAGAGCTGTTTGGAGCTACTACTTCACCACCGCCCTACCCTGGTCCCGAACCTGCCGGACCGTGGTCTGCAGGTTGGCCAGGAGATCAGGGATCACCTCATCCAGGGAGCCCATGAGGGCGTGGGAGAAGTGTGCCATAAGTATGACCTACCTGGCCTGGCGGAGACCAAGGGAGGATGCAGCATACACCTTGCGCCCAGCATAGTCCAGCTTTTTGGAATCCTTGTCGGGGGGCTTATCCACGTCCCTAGCGTTCCCGGAACGCCAGAAAACACCGTCTGTGACCAACCCCTCGGCAGAGGGGTGTTCCGAAAACCCGGGCAAAGAGCTGGTAGGGACCGCATACTTCCTGGCCATCCTGGCCGAGGGCAGGAAGCAGGCTGCTGCCAAAGCTCCAAGGCTAGGCCAACAATGGCCTCAGCCACCGGAAAGGCCTCCATGGGTGAATCCCCTCGGACCAGTGTCTGCGTCAAGGGATACTTGGCCCGTTTGGACACACATTCGAGCTGCATCCCGGTGGACTCAGAGATGAGACGAAGAAAACCCATGAAGGACGATGGGCTTTCGTCCAACGACTGGTCCCCGGAGGACTCCGGGTCAACCGGCCTGGAGAACAGGGAGGAGTCGGACTCCGAGGAGTCCATGAAGAGCTGCCTAGGGCCTGAGCCACCCTCCACCTGCAGAGGACGGTCAGGAGTGAGGGTGACAAACTGTGGGGCAGGCCCTCACCCGACCGAGAGTCCTTTGGTCGGCGCCCCCGATTTCAGTTGTGGAGGCGGAGGTTCCACAACAATCGGTGGGGCAGCTGGTTTCGGACGAACAACTGGCCCAAGCTTAGGCACCTCTGCTACAGCGAGGGGTTGTTTTGGCCGCTCGAACGACAGCTACTTGATGGCCGGGGAAGGCGACAGTGTTGGCTTGATCCCGGACAGAAGTAACTGCTGCCACATCAGGTCCTCATAGCGTCGACGCAATTTGCGCCGAAGCCTCTTCTCTTCCGAGGAGGACGAGCGGCGGCGCCGCTTACCTCGGTGCCTAGACCGCCGATAGGATCGGCTGGACTGAGACTATGTCCAAGACAGAGACAGAGATCCTTGGCGTTTCCGAGGACGGGTCTGGGAAGGGGCAGGGGACACCCGCTCCTCCCTCAGCTCGGACACTAACCGGGGGGACTGCTGCACTGGGGGCACAGGCAGATCCTCGGTCTCCACCGGGGGAACCGGCGAAGAAGGGTTGTTGGCTTCACCAGTCGACAGCTCGTCCGACGGGTCAAGAAAAAATCTCGACCGCGTCGACGGGAGTCTCAGCCGGCTGGCCTGACGGGGATGCCGTGAAGCCAGCAACCTTAGCTGCAACCTCGACCGAAGTAGACAGCCAGCTGTCCGGGGTAGGGGACCTCTCCTGCTCCCATGAACGCCGACGATTGGACTTACCCTTAGAATCCTTTTTGGACCGAGAGGACTGTCCCGATGACCCCTCTCCCTTTGTGGAAAGGGATTGGCAAGGCTCCTTGAAAGAAGCTGAATACGAGGTACCCAGCGAGAGCAGGATAAATGCTGCGACCGAGGAAGAGGATGATGCGGCCCGAACCGCCTCCTCCTCGAGGGCGATTATCTGCTAGAGTTGCTCAGCCGAGCCAGCCGCCACAGTAACCGCCCAACGGGCCTCCTTCGACTTAACCGGCAGGTAGCGCTCCTCGGGGTGCCCAAGCTGTAACCGGGCAGCACAGTACTCCAGGACGTTGGCCGAAAACGAAGAGCATGACTCGCAGGCCTGCGGGTCGTGTTCTAGGCTGAAGCAATAGACTCACGTGGAGTGCGAGTTCGTCCTGGACATCTTCTGCCCACAAGGGCACCGCCGAAATCCAGCAGTCTATTTGTCCATCGCAGTCGCGAGGGAGAGAGATGACCGAAGTCTTGAAAATTTTAGAATAGGTTCCGGGGGAACCGAAGAATTAGGATCCAGTCTACATGCAGAGCGTTAAGGAGGGAACCTGAGCTTCCAAGCGGTAAGGAAGATCTGGCGTCATGGGGCGGAGCCGAAAGTTTTACCACCCGGGTGGGTAGGAGGAGCCAGCTTGAAGACCTTCCAGCAAGATTTAAAGCGGCAAGGAACCTGCCAGACAGTGTGGATGATCATATCCATGTCCCTAGAACTTACCGTGACAGTAGATCTTCAAGAGAGGTTCTTGCAGTAGGTAAATACTTTTAGGACTGAACGCGGCAGGTGACAGGACCCCATGGAAGTTTCTAGCCAGCAGTCTCTGGCGGGGGACCGCCTCCACATCAGGTGACCAGTGTCAAGCAATGTCAGTATAAAGCAGTGGTCCTACAGGCCCACCTTTTAGTTTTTCCCGCCAAAGGCCCACAAAAGGCAAGATGAGTGAAGTGAATATTTTCCCTTCCTTGAAAAGGAGCTGAAAAAGTTAAGGGGGATGGAGGGCTGGAAGGCATTACCCACTGCAAGAGCCTCTCTCGAAGATCTACTGTTACGGTAAGTTCTTACGTAACTGTACTACTTTACTTTGAGAGGGCTCTTGCAGTAGGTAATTACATATAGGGCTGAGTCCCAAGCAGTCTGGAACAAGGAGCAGCACACGGGAGGAGGAAAACTACACAACCATAGAACCTCCGGCTGTTAGGGTCTCAAGAAAGCAGATCTTGCAGAACATCCAGCCCGAAGCCTGCTCTACGACAAGAGGCAATGTCCAAACTGTAGTGTTTCGTAAAGGTGGACAGAAGTCCACGTGGCAGCTGCACAACTATCAGCTGCTGAGTTTCCTTAAAGAAACCACAAAGGCAGTGACCCCCCTAGTGGAGTGAACTCTGACTTGACCCAACAGGATCTTGTGATACTCGTCATAAAAAGTGATATGTTGAGCCAGCCACCTGGATAGGAATTGCTTGGTAACAGCATTGCCTTCTCCTGTGAGCAAAAGACGAAAAGCTGATCAGATTTCCTGAGATCCTTCATCCAAGTGGCGTAGTATCTCACTATTCTATGAACATCCAAAGTATGCAAGAGGTAATCCTCTTGATTGGGATGTTGCGTAAAGAAACCAGGTAGCTCAATGAATTGATTCAGCAGAGATTCCGCAACCAAACCCAATGTGGGATTTTGCACATCAAGGTCTGAAGCTCAGAAATAAGTCAAGCTGAAGTAATGGCCACTAGGAAGAGAGTATTCCAGGATAGGTACTTCCAAGTCTGCTGAGCTGCCAGTTCAAAAGGAGACAGGGTAAGCTTCTCAAGAATAAAATTCAGATCAAGGAGAGTCAGGAACGCGAATGGCGGTCTCAAATGAGGAACCCCTCTAAGAAAAGTCTTGGAGACTTCCATTTGTGCGAAAGTTCTGTCCCTAAAAGGAACATGGTAAGTGCAAACAGCCATGTGAACTTTCAACTAGAAATGACAGACCCACATCAAAGATGAGACAGTCCGGAACTCTCCTGACAGGGCACAAGAATGGCTCGAAATCCTCGAGAGGCCCAAATCGAGAACAGTTTCCATTTCATGGTGTAGGTAGATCTAGCGGAAGACTTTCTAGCCTCCACCAGAATCTCAGCCACAAGCGTGGAGACCCCAAATCGAACTTGAGCTACGTCTGCAGGAGCCACACATGCAATTGAAGGTACTCGAGACCTGGATGAATCAGGGTCCCCCGATCCTGAGTCAGCAAAAGCTGCGACAGAAGAGGAAGAAGTGGAGGTTCCTCTGAATACTGTTGCAGAAGAGAACCAAACTTGCCTGGGCCAGAAAGCAGCGATTAGGATAATGCAAGCTGCCTCTGAGCAGAGTTTGTGCAAGACCCCCTGAATCGAGGGAATCCTCGGGAAGGCGTAGATGAATGTCCTTCCAGTCTAGAGACAGAGCATCCCTCCAAGAAACTGTCTCTCCCTGGAGCGAGCTAGCAGAATGCGGGAAGTTTTGCACTGCGAAGAGACACGAATAGGTCTACCTCAGGTATTCCCTAGCACAGGAAGAGATGGTCTGCTACCCCTGATCTGGTTCCCATTCGTGAGCCTTTGCTGATGACTGAGTGAGGCAGTCTGCCAGCGTATTTTCGATCCCTGGAACATGAACCGCCGTCAGGTGAAGTTTGTGTTGCACGGCCCAATCCCAAACTCTCTGCTCACCAGAATAGAAGGTAGGAACGCATTCCTCCCCGCTTGTTGATGTATCAGACCACACACATGTCCGTCTGGATAGCCAGATGACCAGGAAAGCACATAAGAGTTCAGAGCTTAGAGAGCATACTGAACGGCACTGAGCTCGAGCACATTTATATGAAGAGTCGACTTGAGCCTGCACCAGAAGCCCCGAGTCCTGTGAGACACTAGATGAGCTCCCAAACACTCTCCTGAGGAGTCTGTTAAAGTTTGGGAGGGAGGTTTGAGGCAGACAGGAACTCCCCGGCAAAGTTTCTATTGTACCATGCACCATTGCAAGTCCAGAGCCATTGGGTTGGAAATCGAGACTTCCAAGTCTAGGTCGCCCAATATCTGGTCCCACTGAGACAGAGGCATCCACTGAGACATCCTCATATGGAGCAGAATGCGAGGGACTGTCTGAATAGCAGCTGCCATGAGCCCGAGGTGAAGGACTAACCTGGCGCTGACCCGCCTGCAGCCGGACAGCAGGCTTGCATGAGCCTGGAGGGTGTCCACCCTGTCCGGTGGCAAAAAGGCCACGCCGGTGGTAGTGTCCAGGATCACCCTGATGAACTGGAGCCGGGACTTGGCCTGGTTAATGGTGATACTCAGGCTGGTAAAAACCTGGAGGGTAAGAGAAAGAGCGTGGGAAATCCTCAGTGGATACGGCCGTCAGGAGCCAATCTTCCAGGTAAGGAAAAACCTGCACTCCCTGGGTACGCAGGTGAGCCACTACTCCGGAAAGGCATTTAGTGAACATTTGGGGTGCTGAGGAAAGACTAAATGGGAGGGCCTTGACCTGGTAGTGGTCCCCCAGGAAGAAAAACCAAAGGAAATTGCGGTGGGAAGGACAAATAGGGATATGCAGGTAGGCAACCTGCCTGTTCAATGCGCATAGCCACTGTCCCTGCCGAAATAAGGGCAGAAGGCTCTGCCGGGAGAGCATACTGAACCATTTGTACTCCACGAACATGTTCAGGGAGCCAAGATCTAAAATAGGCCTCACGTTTCTAGATTTCTTTAGAACCAGGAAGAAATGGGAGTAGTAGCCTGTCCCCGAAGGTGGGTTGGGACAGGCTATCCTCCCCTTCAGAAGGGAAGATATTTCTTCCCAAACCAGAGGAAGATGTTCCTGGGAGTAAGATGACCCGGGGGAGAGGGGGAGGGGGTGATTTCTGAAGAAACTTGATTGAGTGTCCTGCTGCAATCAGTTGGAGCACCCAAGCATCTGATGTAATCCTCTCCCAACCTGGTAGATGGAAGGAGAACCTCTCTGCTACAGGTTCCACTGGAAAGTCCACAGGCTGTGGGAGAGGAGTCAGGTGGTGTGTGTGAATGCCGAGGCTGAAGCTCCCGCCGCGTTTTTGGGTGGGGGCTTGGCAGCCAGAGGGGCCCCAACGTTTTTTGGCCCACTTTCCAAGAGGTTTCACTTTGGGCCAAGAACACCTGTGAAAAGGGCGGCGCTGTCCCTGAGGGGGCCTGTACATAGAGTGAACAGACTTATGTGCAGTACCCTTCTCTTGCAAGTCGGTGATTGACATCTCCACTGAACAGCACACAACCCATGAAGGGCGCATCCTGAATAGTGGACTGCACTTCAGAGACCAAACCTGACATCCGGAGCCAGGAATAACACCGAAGACCTACGGTGAAAGCTGAGCTCCAACCAGCAGCGTCCACTGCATCGCATGTGGTACGGAGCATGTGCCGACTGGCCGAACGAGTAGATCGGACTAGATCAGACGCTTCCTGCTTTGAGAGTCAGGAAGGGAGTCCAACTTGGCTTCCACCTCACTCAGGACAGCCTTCTGGTAGTCCCCCATATGTGCAACATTATTCAGGGCCCTTATCCCCAAAGTGGAAGAAGCGTACACCTTCCCATACTGGTCTAGAAGGCGGGATTCCTTGTCCGGTGAAGACGAGTTGAGAGGTTTTGAGTTCGCAAACCAGCTCTGAGCCCTAGACAGAAGAGGCACTGGGAGTATCAGTCCTTATGCAGCAGCTGGGCGCCACACGAATCGCACTTGTTATGCAAATTACAAGGAGTAGGGGGACGACATACACGGCAGACAGCAAAAGTTTGTGAAATCAAGAAAAAAGGCAGTAATAAAACAGATGACAGACAAAGCAGTTAACTTAACCGAGGCGCTTTCACAAGCCAACGGCTGGAAAGAACTGGAAGGCGGGCGTGGGGGACCACACTTATACCAACATCTCCAGATGCCAGTCACCGGACGTGGGGGCGGTCCCCCACAAGAGTGCTAGCTAGAAATGTTTCCATCGGGTCCTGATGCCTGCCGGCTTCAGTCCTATATGTAATTACCTACTGCAAGAGCCATCGAAGTAATATCTGCCAGTACGCCTGAACACAGAGGCGGTCACCAGGCTCTCTGCCGAAAGGTGCTCTGTGAACACCGCAATGGACCCCATGGGCACAGCATACTTGTGGGCCATTTGGGCAGACAGAGCTGGAGAGGAGGCATGGCGCTGCCAAAGTTCTAAAGCAGGACCCACTATGGCCTCGGCCACCGGAAAGGCCTCAGTCAGGGTATCCTCTCTGGAGAATGTCTGTGAGAGGGTACTCCGCCTTTTTCTTGATAGGTTCCAGGTGCATCCCTGTAAATTAAGAAGATGACAAAGAATGTCCTGACAAGACGAATGACCTCCCTCCATTTCTGTCCCAGCAGCT
The DNA here is from genome assembly GCA_016271365.2 of Neoceratodus forsteri. Taxonomy (NCBI): domain Eukaryota; kingdom Metazoa; phylum Chordata; order Ceratodontiformes; family Ceratodontidae; genus Neoceratodus; species Neoceratodus forsteri. The sequence continues at coordinate 88,725,587 of JADMNL010000028.1, forward strand.
GATTCGTGTGAGACCAGCCTACATTCTCATTCAGCGTATGACGAATCAAAGGAATCCGGATACAACTGTCGACCACCAAGGTCCCCTTCGATCCGCTGAGGGCTGTCTGGGCTGACAGTGACCAAAAGACACTGGGGAAGCCCGGTGTCTGGTCCATCTCCCTTGGAAGGAGCCCCTCCCACAGGCTGCATGGGCGGCGGTTCAACCACGATCGGTGGAGAGACCAGTATATGCCAAACCAGAGGTTGTTGGATCTGTGGGCAGGGGAACCAACTTAGTCAGATCCGAAGGAGTTTGCATCAGCCTGTGAGAAAAAAGCCAGGTAATGGCCGGAGTCAGCTTGTGGCTGGACAAAATTAGCTGTTGCCACCCGACACCCTCGTAGCACCAGAGTTTGTCGGAGCATCTCCTCATCCAAGGAGGACGACCGATGGCGTTTTTCACGCGCTTGTGGCTCTTCCCTCTGCCTCTAGGTCAAGGGAGTCCTTGACTGACAGACTGTCCAATTCGGTCGCTCAGGAGACACCAGTGGGGCCGGTGATTTCCCAGGGTCGTGAACCACATCCTTGATGGGATTCCCAGTGGGCCGGGTCTCCCCATCAGGTAAATAAAGGACCGGAGTCCGAATAAGATTCTACCAGAGTCTGCGACAATGGGACGACTGGGGTCAATACTTTTGACCTTGTCGATTGACAGTTCGGTCGACGGGCCAGACGACAAAGCTGAGAAGCCAGCGAATGAAGAGAAAATTTTGAGCGAAGTAGAGACTGACAGATCCTGGGACCGCGATCTCTCCCAATCCCAAGACAGTCTTTGTCGAGACAAAGAGGATCCCGGGTCCCTTACTCGCTTATGGGATAGAGAGGCGTAATGCCCGCAGGACCCTTCCACACAAAAAGGAGAGGCGCACAACTCTGAAACAAACCGAGAAGGTGGTGCCCAGGTTGAGCAGTACGAAAAAACTCCAAGATGAAGATTCTGAAACCAGAGTCCCTTTGTCCTCAAAGGCTTGCATACATTCCAATTGCTCAGCGGATCCCACAGCTGCAGAAACTACCCACAGAGCATCCTTTGATGTCACTGGAGGGTTCCGATTTTCCGGCCTCCTCAACTTCAGGCATGCGAGACTGTTGTCAAGGACACTGGGGTGAAATGAAAGGCAGAAATCGCATTTAGAGGTGCCATGGTCGACACCCAAACAGTATACGCACGCGGCGTGGGGATCATGCGTGACATTTTCTGGCCATACGAACACCAGCAAAATCCAGGTGAACACTTGTCTTCCATAAACGAAGCAGAAGAGTCATAGTCGCTAATGCGATCTAGAAGCAGTTTCGGAAAAAAGGAAGATTTATAAGCCAGGGCCTACAAAATGCAGGACCAACCCGAATCTTCCAGTAGAAAGGAAGATCTGGTGTCATGGGGTGGAGCCGAGGGTTATACCACCCAGACTTAGCCAGGGCCTTGGAGGACGAGGAAGGCCTGTGAGTCTTGGCCTGAGAAGAGGATGAAGATTTGCTCACCGCAGCAGGAGGAGGCTGAGAGCTGGCCCAGGAAGGAGAGCGGTCAGAGCAGCGCGAATCGGAGGCCCTAGATGGGGAAATGGAAGGGGCCTTCTCCCTATGCTTCTCAGCATGCTTATGGGCCTTCTGCGAAGAATCCCAATTGGAAACCATGGTCTTGAGTTGCTCCTCTAACAGAAATGCCTGTAGGGCCTTCTGGCGACAGATCCGGGTTCTACTATTGAAGCCCTTGCAAAAGTAGCAGGACTGGGTGTCGTGGTCTGGGCCTAGGCACAGGACACAGGCCGAGTGCGGATTCTTGAATAGGATCTGCTTCCCACAGGCGCACTTCAAGGAGTGACCGGAGGTCAGGGAGGACAGAGAAAGACAATTCCAAGAACAAATTTCCCGTAGGAACACACAACCACGCGTCGCGTGCTAGAAACCGAACCGGAGGGTTGAGACATGCAAGTCGATGGCGGGAAAGAACTGGGGAATCTGGCGGGACCGCCCCCTTATGTACTACGCCCGACTTCGGTGGCAGGACCGACGACGGGGGCGGTTCCCGCTGAAGATGGCTAGCTAGAATTTTTCCGTGGGGTCCTGACGCCTGCCGGCTTCAGTCCTAATGGTATAACCTGCTGCAAGAGCTGTGTCTCGAAGTAAGATCAGTAGATCTTCGAGAGGAGCTGTTGCAGCAGGCTGTTACAATTAGGATTAACGCTGCAGGCAATAGAAGCCACCGGAAAACTGAGCCAGCAGAGACCGTACCCTCATCTGCTCCACGATGTCTGCCCTGGTACCAAAGGGGGAGAACCCAGCTCCACCCCAGTTCCCCCACCAAGACCCACGAACGGGCCCTGACAAGAGGATGGGAAAAAGCCTGAAATGAAGATCTGTACACCTCATTTGGGGGATGGAGGCCGGGAAAGCAACGTTTGCTGCAAGAGCTCCTCTCGAAGATCTACTGTTATGGTAAATTCTTACGTAACTGTACTATCTTCCTTCGAGTGGGAGCTCTTGTAGCAGGCTATTACAATTAGGACTTTATCCCAAGCAGTCACACGCCAAGGAGGTGCCGAATCCAGGGAGGTGGAAGATAATTAGCTGGAAACAGCAAGAAGAGAGTCCTTAAAGGACTGCTAGGCCGAAGCCGGCACGGCATCTGGATACAATGTCCAAGTTATAGTGCTTCACAAAAGTGTGCACCGAGTTCCAGGTAGCAGCCGCATATGTGACAATGGAGACATTCCACACAGTAGCAAAGGAAGCAAACACTCCTCCGGTGGAGTGACCCCTAACCAGTCCCAGAAGGGGTTTATTGAGCTTCTCATTCCAAAATGTAATGCAGTTGACAAGACACTTGGAGATAGTCTGCTTGGACACCGGTTTACCAAAGTGTTGTGGCGCAAATGCCAAACAGTTGCTCCAATTTACGGTGAGTAGTCGTGCGCTTAAGGCAATACCTCAGCGCCCTGTGGACTTCCAGAGTGTGAAGGAGAGCTTCTCCTTTATTAGAGGGAGAAGAGAAATAAACTGGAAGGTCAACCGACTGGTTGAGGGTCAATTCAGAGACCACTTTAGGAAGGAACTAGGACTCGTTCTTAGGGAAACCCTTTCCCTATGAAAAATTAAAAACAGCTCTTTACACATCACAGCCTGGAGCTCGGAAACTGAGCTGAAGTAATGGCAACTAAAAAACAAACCTTCCAGGAAAGGTAACGCAGCTCAGTCAGCTGCAGGTTCAAACAGAGTAAGAGTAGGCTACTCCAACACAAATAGGAGGTACCAGGGAGGGAAAGGATCCCGAATGGGAGGTCTCATGTGTAACATCTGTAAAAAGCTGCAGGCCACATCCAATTGGGCTACGGTTCCGTCTCCCAAAAGGATGCAATAAGCGGAAATAGCCCACATGTGCACCTTTATGGAGGAGTAGCTCAAGCCTTATTGGTATAAGGGGAGGAGATACTGCAATGCTGAGTTCACCGAACAGGTAAGGGGGTCCTGACGGTGAAATGACACCCATAAGCAGAAACTCTTCCACTTCATAGCATAAGTGGAGTAAGTAGAGGGGTTCCTCGCTGAAACGAGTACGTTCGCAATCTCTTGAGATACCCCATACCTGGACTTTGCTATGTCCAAAGAAGCCAAGCATGAAGGTGCAAAGACCAGAGATCAGGATGGACCAGCAAACCCCGATCCTGGGACAGCAACTGCAAGCATATACTGGTAGCAGGATTGGAGGTTCCATGGACAACCGCTGAAGTAGTGGGAACCAAATCTGCCGAAGCCAAAGAGGGGAGATTAATCATCTGAGCCCCTTCGGCCTGCAACTTCAAGAGAACTCTCTGGACGAGAGGAAAGTCAAAGAAACCTCCCTACCTCTTGAAAGGCATGTAGCGCACTGAGGACCACTCGCAACTCCTAGACATTGATGTGGAGTTTGCAATCCATGGGGGTCAGGTACCCTGCGTTTGACTGTCCCCCAGGTGCATCCCCCAACCCAAATAAAAGGCATCTGTCGTGACTGATTTGCGAGCTCAGGATGGAAAGGGACCCCATTCCCAAGCTTTTCGGTTCGATCCACCAAAGTAGTGTCCTCTTTACTGGCTCTGTGACTATGTGATCTAGGTCATTCAAGCATTGCTCCCTACTGCACCCTGAGCATCCATTGTGGGATTCTCATGTGGAGGCGGGCCAGATGAGTGACTAGAATGGCCATGTGCCCCAGAAGTCTGAGCAAGGTCCAGGCCTGGACCCAAAGGGTTATTAGAACCGATAGAGCAATCTCCCACAAGCAATTGCCCCTCTGTAGGTAGAAAGGCCATGTCCTGGATCGAATACTTTGGAAGGTTCAGGGTGATCCTCAGATCTTGAAATAGAATACAGGCATCTTAGAGAGCTTGAAGAAGGTGTGACCTTGATGGGGTCGCAAGCAGCCAATCGTCCAGATAAGGGAAGAAATGACCTTGGCACCTTAGAGTCACTACTGCCAGGCATTTTGGGAAGACTCTAGGAGCAAAGGATAGGCCGAATGGGAAACCAGAAACTGATAATGCTCCCCTGGAAGTGGAACCTCAGGTACTTCCTGTGAGAGGGAAAGACCCCGATGTGCATGAATGCATCATGCATGTCCACGGAGCAGAGCCAGTCCCCCAGATGCAGCAAAGAAAGCAGTCCTGGAAGAGTCACCATCCGGAAACTTCTGTACTCTAATAGTTTAAAGAGTTGGGGTGCAGAATGGGACGAAGGTCTTGTGTCTTTTTTGGAACCAAGAAGAAATGGGAGTCATACCCTTTCCCCTGTTGCTGCAGAGGGACTGCCTCTATTGCCCTTTTCTGCAAGAGAGCCTCGATCTCTCATGAGCAGAATGTGAGAAGAAGGATCTCTAAGACCTTGGTGGGGTGCCTGGAGGAATCTCAACTCTAGTGTATGTCCCCTCCTTATGACAGAGGACCCACTGGTCCGCAGTAAGAGCTCCACCCTTTCAGAAGAAGGGAGAAGTGACCCCCTACTGCCTCCCCTGAAACCTCTAGCGGAGGAGGAGGAGGGGGTCAGGAAAGAGTAATTGGGCGGAGCTGGGAGTGGGAAGAGAAGCCTGGGAGGACTTGGGGCCACGGGAAGGAGCACTTCCAGGCTGCTGCTTGCTGGCTCTCCTTCGAAAGCCACCTCTCTGGCCCTGTTGGTTGCCATGGGCTGGGGCACCTGAGGGCTTACGAAATGTCCGCTTCCTTGGTCTCCACTGTACATCTGATGGACAGACCAGATGGATTTCCCAGACTTCTGGAGAGGAGATGAGCGACTGTCTCCTGCCCAAACAAAACAGTACCCTGGAACGATAGGTCCCGGATCCCGGACTGCAGGTCTTGGTGAAAGCCTGAGAGCCCCAAACAAGCTTAGCGCTGGAGCCAGATCCCCCGACACTGCCACTCTGGCCGCCGTATCTGCAGTGTCGTCTGAGCCTGACTTAAGGTCATCCAGACACTCAGTCTTTTGTGCAGAGTCTGGCAAGGCATTCTCACTAGCTCTTGTCCCTGCTGCCAGAGTGCATTCTGGTACTGAAACATATCCGTCCGGAAACTAAGGGACCTAATTGAGCAGGTGGAGGTAGAATAGACCTTCTTGCCCACCTGGTCAAAACAGCGAGACTCTGGGTCAGGAGGCTGTAAGCCAAGGTGCTCCGACTGCTTTGACTCATCGTGGGCAGCCGTAGTCATGGAAGAGTCCACCTGAGGGTGTTCGGCCAGGAAAGGTTCATCCCTTGGGGCTCTGTACAGCCTAGCCGACTTTTTAGGAACTGCCGTGACCGAAGCTGGGCGCTTCCAGGTAATGTTGGTGAGATCCTGGAATATGTCCACTAAAGGAGGCGCCACACGAGCTTTGGTCCCCTTCTGCCTCAGGTACTTGGCCAGTCAACAGCATTCCGAATCCAGGTCCACTGTGTCCCATTCATTAATGGCCTGGATGTGCCTCATGACATCCATAAAGGTTGGATAATCAGGAGAGGGGTTAGTCCTTTTCTCCTGGGGAACCCCAGATTCCCAAGATGAAAGAGGAAGAGGGTGACCAACTACTAGGTGACTAGTAGCCAGACCTGTCCAAATTACTAGCCCCACTCGAACATCGGTGGCTCACCGACCAATATCAGTCAGAGGACGGACAACGGAGCGGTCACCGACGTCTGTCCATGGAAGCGGGTCCATCTATCAGAACAGGAATGGCTCCTGGTGAGAGATCTGACCCGGTGTCTGCTACCAGTCCTTGATGAGCGCCGGCAGTGGTCCGCAGACCAAAATCGGGCCTTGGAGGGCGGGCGAGGCAGCGAACTCTAAGGGGTCTTCTGCGATGAAGGAACACCCTCTGGCAGTGGTTTACTCGATGGGTCCGGTACCAGTGACAGGGCCAGCATTTTGGGGAAGGGGGTCTGCTTTAGGATTTGGCCCACAAAAAGGAAAAAAGATCCTTTACCTCCTCCTTGGTACACACCGAGGCCACTATTTCAGGAAAAGGGACCTCAACTATCTGGCCTTGAGGGGGAGGCACCTAGAGAGCACCGAGGGCAGGACGACTTGGGAGATAGACACGCTGTCTCTTTGCCAGCAGCATCAGGATCCTTCACCCTTTCCACTGGCGTCTAACTGGACTGGCAACTGCTTCACACAGGGGGTTACTGGAGTGTCCCACAGACTCCATGGGTGTGCCCTTATCAGGCGATGCCAGTACCTTGGCAAGCAGGGCCATGACTTGTGCCTGAGGTCTCAAATGTGACTGAGCGGTGTCACCTTTGGCTTAGCTGGTTTCTCCCCCGATGGACCTGCTTTAGCCTGTACCTTCTTTGTGGAATCCTTTTTAGAGTGCTCACCAGAGTCTAGAGAAAAGTGGGCTTTCTTGGGGGAGGGTTGGGAGCAGGACCTGGACTGGTGGCGGGACCGACTACAGTCGGTGTCTCGGGACAACTTGGCTTTCTCCTTGCTAGAATGTTTGGCCTTCTCCACAGAGGTGTCTAGGTCCATCTTCTGTTTAAGCAGGAATGCACCAAGAACCTTTAGGCGGTGGATCCTGGTCCTACTTGTAAAGCCCTGGCAGGTGGAACAGGCTGCGGTGTCGTGGTTGGGCCCCAGGCAGAATACACACTTGGTGTGGCTGTCCCTAGCTGGAATTAGACGGCTGAAGCTGCACGTATTGCGATGGGGTCTCAATAAAGAGACTGATGACTGGGATGACATACATCTGTTACTGGAAAAATGAAGAAATGAGAAAAAGCAAAAATACGAAGTTTTTTGCTGGTGGTTGACAAGCCAAGAACTTTTCAACGTGCGCGGGTCGCAGCTGGAAAAGAACTGGGGTGGAGCTTGGTCCGCCCCCTTTTGTACCAGGGCTAATGTCAGGGTGGAACCGATGTCTGGGGCGGTGTCTGCTGGCTGAGAAGTTTTCCGGTGGGTCCTAACACCTGTGGCGTTAGTAACAATTGTAATAGTCTGCTGCAAGAGCTCCCACCCGAAGTAAGATCAGTGAGTTTATGCTGGGTATCCGCCGTGAAGGTGGAAAGCCTCAGCTAAGCCCTGCTGCAACATATTCACATCCCTAGACAGATTTTGATCCTGCCACCATGAGGGATCCTTCTTGAGTGTGCTGGATACCAAGACTGGACAAATCAGATCGTCTGAACGCTGATCCCAATGAACTCGAAGTCCACTGGGTGACTCTTACAAAACCTAGCCAAAGGGAACGTTGATATGGTTGCTGCCATCAAACCCAGAAGGTTTATGAAAGCATTGGCTGGAATACGTCTGGAGGAGACTAACCGACTGACTTGCTCCTGCAGAGTATCCACTCTGTCCAATGGCAAGAAGGCCTTGCTCTAGACAGTGTCCAATACTGCCCTCAACGAATTGGGGATGCTGGAAAGGAACCAGGGACGACTTGGGGTAGCTGACAGTTATACCCAGTCTAGCAAAGAGATCCAGGGTGAAGGAGAGGTATTCCTCCAGAATGCTCCTGAACAGGGCTGCCAAGAGCCAGTCGTTCAAGCAAGGGAACACTACAATGCCCTGACTGGGAAGAGGTGCTGCCACCACCACTCCTAGGCACTCTGAAGACCCTGGGTGCCAAGGAAAGGCCAAAGAGGAGGGCTTTGAATTTGAAGTACTCCTTCTGGAAAAGGAAAAAAAGGAAACTGTGGTGGTCGGGAAACATTGGGATATGCAGGTAAGCACCCTGCATGTCCAGTGCAGAGCCAATGATTGGTCTGAAGTAAGGGCAGAAGACCCTGTACAGTCAGCATGCAGAACCTTTAGTGTTTCACGAAAAGGTTCAGTTGGCTGAGGTCCATGATGGGTCTGAGGTTGCTTGACTTTTTGGGAATGAGAAAGACATGGGAGTAAAATCCTTTTCCTCTTTGTGCCCAAGAGACTAGTTCTGTGGCTGACTTTTGCAGTAGGGTCAGTATCTCTTCGACTAGAAAGGCCTGGTTCGGTGAACACCAGGATCAACCTGGAGTTATTTCCAGAAACGCAATGTGGCCTTCTGACACTAGTTGCAAGACCCAAGAATCTGACGTGATGCCCTGCAATTCGGCTAGGTGAAGGGCATACCTTCCTTAAACCTGCTCCATGTTGCTGGGACGTGGAGGTGGGGGAGGTCCAAATGAGTCAGGCTGTGGAGGGACAGGAGAGGAGGGCTCCTCTGGCTATACTCTGATTTCTGGGGGGAGGGGGTGAATCGATGGAACTCCTTTTGTTCGGATGCTGGTGAATGGATGTTTACCTTGTCTTTTCTGCTGGCGCTGAAAGGGCTGTTTTGGTTGGAAGCCCACCTTGTCCAAGGATCTGAGACCTCAGGCTTGTCCACTATACTATTTGCCAGCAGATTAGGCCTTACAGTTTATCGAGTCTGCTCGAACCATAGATCCTTAGTAGGGTGCCGAGGCCCTCCCATCCCTTCTGCTCCAGAAACCCCTATCATCCATCCCCACCCCCCTGGGACAGGCCATCATCTGATACATCCACTTTGTGTCTGTCACACCCTCTCTTGAAGCCTTCCACTATGGATCTCTGAACCAGCTCGCCAGGCAGTGCATTCCAAGGGTCCACCACCCCCTCAGAGAAAAACCTCCTCCTCTTTTCCCCCTCACCCTTCCACCTTCAAACCATGCCATCTGGTGATACCTCCCTGCTTTAGTCTAAAGATCCCCTCCATGTTTACCCTATTTATTCCCTTGAGGTACTTGAAGACCTCAATCATGTCCCCCGCCTCTCCTCTCCTCCAATGAAAACAGGCAGAGCTCCTCAAGTCTGTCCTCATAAGTCAAATCTCCTAGCCCTCGTATTATCTTAGTTGCCCTCCTCTGTACCCTCTCCAGGAGCTGTATGTCCCTCTTCAAGTGTGGTCTCCAGTACTGTACACAGTACTCAAGGTGTGGTCTAACCAGTCCATTGTACAACGGCAGAATCACTTCCTTGCTCCTAGAGGTGGTCCCCCTTACGATGCATCCCAGCATCCTGTTCGCCTTGCTAGCCACTCTCCTGCACTGCTCAGAGTTATTCATACCTGGATCCTATTCATACATGCATCCACCATGAACCCTAGGTATTTTTCCCCAGTTGAGGCCTCCAGCGCCTCCTCTCCCAGGGTGTACCTGTGTTTAGGGTTTCCCCGACCAAGATGCAACACCTTGCACTTAGTGATACTGAAATTTAATTTCCATGTGGGAGCCCAGCTTTCCAGGGTGTCCAGGTCCCCTTGCAGGGCCAACCTCCCCTCTTCTCCCTCAACTACTGCTCCCATCTTGGAGTCATCCGCGAAGAGACTCATTTCACACCCTATACCCTCCCTGATGTCCGCCATGTATGCATTAAACAGGATTGGACCCAGGACCGAGCCCTGCAGTACCCCACTACCAAACTCTCTAGGGTTCGAGAGCTCCCCACAGACCACTACTCTCTGGGTTCGTCCAGCTAGCCAGTTTTCAATCCATCTGACCAAAGGGCCTACTCCTAACCCCATCAGTTTCTCCGCCAGACCATTGTGGGGGACAGTCAAACGCCTTGCTGAAGTCCAAGAATAATACATCCACAGGCTTTCCCCTGTCCAGTTCTTAGTTCACTCAATTACATGGCACAGATGGTCTCCTTCCAGAAGGCCACTGTGGTCAGACTAAGCTCCTCTCCTAAATGTTGAGGTCTCTGACTATAGGCTTTACACTATCCTGAAAGCCTGTAATTATATGTCTTTGGTATTGCCACTGAAGAGAACCGATTCTTATAAAGGGGCATCCTAGATGGCTGCCTGTACGTCATGGGAAAGCAAAGATATGCAGCCAAGCGTGATGCCGAAGACGCACGATCGATGTGGAGGAAGGAGCCACTGCATTCCTGCAAGCTATCTTGGATAGATGTAGGTCCTTGGTTACATTTTGTGGTCAGAGACCTCAACATTTAGGAGAGGAGCTTACATTCTGACCACAGTGGTCTTCTGGAAGGAGACCATCTGTGCCATGTAGTTGAGTGAACTAAGAGCACAAGTAAAGGAGGCACACAGTTTTCACCCAAACTGGTCAAACTGCCTAGATTCTTAATCAGGGGGTGGATACTCATGTGCCTGGGCTTGGAAGTACGATGAGCAGACGCTATTCAATGGAATCTGCCTTGGGTTGAGAATCCTGAGAAGCAACACCCTCTGGTGTATGATAAATCCAGTCTGCCTTTTTCAGGACGGTCAGAATAGAATGGGGTAACTGCCAAATTGTGGTAGTAAGGTCCTTATTGGGAGCTGTCCAAGGAGGAACAGGCATTGGAGATACCGCCTCCAAGTTTAGGTGTCCAGCTAGACATTTACATTTGGGGTCTTGCCCTGCTGCGTGCCAACCATTAGCTTGCTGGATGACAGAGTTCTGTGAAGGAGGGAGGGATCTTCTGCAGGTGATTTTGGAGACTACTTGTAAATTGCTCCTGTGGTTCTGGACTGATCTTCAGAAGAACCAGAGGAATCCTACTTGGAGTCTGAAGACTCGCCTCTATCAGAGATCCTGACATGTGCTAAGGCGACCTCAGGCGTGGCCCCTCCGGAAATTTGTACTGTGGTAGACTGAAAAGAACCCACAGGAGAGGAAGAACAGCAGCTGGGGTAGCCACAGGTGCCATTATCCTTTTATCCAGGTCGGAAACCAGCTGGGATCTGGCTTCCTGTCACCAGGACTGAATCGTAGACTGAAACTTCTGCTGTGGTGGAGGAGGAGGGGGAGGCTGATAATGGATGCCCATCCCCAGGAATTGAGAGGGAGGGTATCCGGGAGGTTGGTAAAAAAGGTGGAGTATAACCTTAATACTCCAGATACTACCCCTGTGAAAAAAGGGTCATAGCAGGGCCAGACTGTGGGTAACCAGACGTTGGAAAGCCCGGGTAAGGGCGGAAGCCTGACGGATGGCCAGGATCCAAAGGGGGCCTAGAAGGGCCTGGGAGACCATCTGCCACCGGAAAAGTTGGCAGAGGATCTGGCCTCTGGTCTGGCGTCCGGTTAACTGGCATCGGGGCAGACCAAAGGCCCAAACATAGACATCGGCTGGCTGGCAAAAGTATCTGGTGGCACACCAGGCGTTTGGTGCACTGTGCCTGGAGGAACCTCTGGTGGCAGAGCTAACAAAAGTCCATTCAGAAGAAAGTTTCCGAGTGAGTCATAAGACTGGTTTGAATGTCAGAGTCCCAGGGAGAGTATCTGAGGGAGTCACGGGGATACCACCACTGGAGTGCGGAAGCTGGAGCCACATCCAGGGTCCCACTTCCTCATCCGTCCCAGTTGTAAAGTCTAGGTCTTGAGGCTCCACCGGGGAGGGCGTACGGCAAGGCTCCTGTCCAGAGGAAGCCTGGGAGGAGGGCTGGCCAGCAGAAGTCAGCAAGTTCGACTAGATGTCTAGTGCGTCTGCATCAGCCAGCCCGACTGGTGAGCTTTGATTGGGTAGTCGCCGAAGGCACCGCCGGCCAACTTATTGAAAGAGTGGCCAGCCAGACCCCAACCTGCTCATCAGCAGATGTCATGCAGGTTTTCTTTTGGTGGGAATCAGTCTTATCTGCTACCGGGCGGTCTCCGGGAGATGGAGTCCAACTAATAGGAAGACGTGCCAGGTTTGGGGCCAGTTTTAACGTGTCTAAAAGAAGATGTACCTTGAGTCTTGGAAGCAGCATGGACAATTACCAGGGAAAGCAGAGGAGAAAGTGCCTTGCTGGGCATGGGGGGCCTTGGGCCCGGTGACCATACCAGAGACATTTTCCCAGTCCAATAAACGTTCCTGCTCCTTATGCTTCTCTATCTTTCTTTTGCTCCGAAGATTCCCTCAGTATCTGCATTTTTTTCCAAGGAGGCCATACTGTTTGAGAAAATGGGCTTCTAGGGCCTGCTTCGTGACCCAGACCAAGGAACAGGACTCAGCGCGAGTGGTGATCCTTGTGAGGTATCTGTGCATTGCACATTTTCCACTTCAACTTCAGAGAGGTGAAGATGACAAAATTTAACAGAAGACTACTTTCGAGGAATAATACTTTGACAAAATGGCAATCGACTGGAACAACTTTCTCCACGTGGTTCTTGTGCAGGTCGATGGCAGGAAAGAACTGTAAGGCAGGCGTGGGGACCGCCCACTATATAGCATCACACTGTCATCACATGGGCAATCCCCCACCAGACATTGCTAGCAAAAGTTTCCCACATGTTCTTGACGCGAGGCAGGGGTGCAGTCCTACATGTTATGACCTATTGCAGAAATCCTCGAAGAAAGATCAGATAAAACCAAGTTACACACAGCATATGATAGTCCTATGGCTAGTCACACGGGAAGGAATCACACCCTTGCCAGACTGCTGCACAGATTTTTCGGGCCGGAAATCATGCAGCTATTCCTGCATATTGCACCCTTGTGCTGAATGTCAAAGTAGACCCAGTGTCTGTTAAAAATAAATAGACAAGGTGCCGCCAACCCCCCTTCATAGATTTGCCTTAAAAGAATTGCAGTGGACGTGGGTGATCCCTTAGACAAAAGTATAAAGGGTAATAAATTCATTTAGGTAGTATGCGACTGTGCTACTCAATACCCAGAGGCAGTTCCTATGCATACTGTCACAGCCCCAAAAGTGGCAACAGAGCTGGCCAACATTTTCAGCAGTGTGGGCATACCTAAAGAGATTACTGAGCAGGGTGGTAATTCTAGTACTGCACTGCTGAAGGAGCTCTACTGACTGCTAGGTATCAGCGCCATAGAAAACTCACCTTCTCACTCTCAGACAAGACAGTCTTGATGAGCGTTTTAATCAAACCCTTAAACGCGTGTTAAAAAGGTCTGTAAAAGGAAACCAAGATTGGGACCAATACTTACCTCTGCTTTTTGCTTACAAAGTGCCACATGCATCAGCTTTTACACCATCTGAAATACTGTATGGTATGCAACCTACAGGGCCACTAGATATAACAAAAAACATGGGACGATAAGAAAAAATTACTCACTATAGTAATGTTTCTTCTAATGGAGTCTTGCTGTATTCAGACATAATGCAATTAACCCCAGCACTTGAACTGCCTGGGAGAGGAAACAGTTAACCATGCAGAAGCATAGAACGTTGAGCTTGAGCTCAGTTTTCAAACCTCTGTCCGTGATACTTCCCAGTGTGTAACTGTCAGATTCTTACGAGCAAACTAACTAATATACTATAGTACGGAAATTGTTCAAAATATAGCCAAAGGGCAAAAGATTTCTTTTTGGGCCCCAAAAGACTCAAGTCGAGAACCCAAGACGGAAAGGTAGTGACGGTATTTAGTAAAAACACCAGAAAAAATAACATCTGCCCCAGCCAAGAGGGAGGGTACAAAGTACACCCCTGTGGGGCAACACTACCTGCCAGCCAACATTCCAAAACCAGGTTTTGAGGGGGGAAGGTCTGAATACAGTAAAACTCCATTAAAAGAAACAATACAATGGTGAGTAATTTTTTCTTCAAACAAAGTCTTGCAGAATTCAGACATAATGCAGACTACCAAGCAGTTCTCTATGGAAGAGGGAATGCAGAACCTACTTTGGGAAGAAGCTCTACAGTACAGCTGTACCAAACCTAGCATCACTCCTAGCCTGGATCTCCAGGGAGTAATGATTGGTGAAAGTATGTACTATTTTCCAGGTGGCTGCTTTACAGATCTCTAACAAAGGTACATCTCTGGCTGTAGCTAGAGAAGCAGCTGTACCCCTAGTCGAGTGAGCCCTCAGGCATGAAGTGGGCGTCCTACCCAACTTGTCATAAAGTTGTATACAAGAAACAATCCACCTGGTAACAGTTCTTAGTGGCAGGCTTACCTTTCCCCACTTCACCATAAGTGAGGAACAATTGAAGACAGTCATTTCTGTGTGCCTTAGTATGCTCAATGTAGTAACTAAGGGCCCTCAACATCCAGACTAACCTTCTCTCACCTGAAGAATGGTCAGTGAAAAATACAGGGAGAGATATAGACTGGTTCAGATGAAAATCCAATACCACTTTGGGCAAGAACCTCCTATTGGTTCTTATGACCACTTTGCACCTATGGAAGGAGATGAAATCAGGGTTCCACTGACAACGCCTGTAACTCACCAATACGCCTGGCCGAAGTAACAGCTACGAGGAACAGTTTTCCAGGTCAAGTACTTCAATTCGGCTAAAGCCAGAGGTTCAAAGGATGGCTGTATTAGCTGAGCTGTGCAGACATTAAGATTCCAAGGCGGAGTGGGCTCCCTAAATAGAGGGTTCAAGTAAACCAGACCTTTTAAAAACTTTCTGAAAACAGGAAGACATGCCAGGGCAGAGCCCTTCCCTGCTGAGAGGAATGCAGAGACAGCTGCAAGATGAACCTTCAAAGTGGCAGGCCTAAGGCCTAAACCAGTGAGATGAACTAGATGGTCTAAGGTTTTGTGGAAATGTCTGCAGAATTGGGAAGGATGTATTACCCAGAGCACCAAATACTGAACCTTTTCCATTTGGAGTTGTAACTGTCTCTAGTGGAAGGTTTCCTGGAGACCTTCGGAATATCCAGAACTCCCTGACAAAGATGTAGAGCTGCATATTCCAACACTTCAAGAGCCAAGCCTTGAGATTGAGAGACTGAAGACTGGGGTACCAGATCCACCCCTGGGAGGACAGGATATTGTATGTCCTGGGCAGAGACGGAAAGTGACACTGACAAGGACAGCAGTAGAGGATACCAAGGCTGTCTGGCCCAATCCGGAGCCACCAGTATCACTGTGCAGGGCTGAGTTCTGATTTTGATCAGAACTCTGAACAGCAGAGGGAAGGTAGGAAAGGCAGACAAGCCTGCCCTTCCAGTCAAAAAGGAGCATCCTGGGGAACCGTCCACAGGACTGGAGGTCTGCAACAAAAACGGAGGAAGCTGACTGTCCGGTGCTGCAAAGAGATCTATCTCTGGAGTGCCCCACCTGGAGAAGGTGACCTTCAGGATATGAGGATCCAGGAACCATTCGTGGTGTCCTTGTGAAATTCTGCTCAGAGCATCTGCTAGCACATTGTCTTTCCCTGGAAGATGAACTGCTACCAGAGAAGTCTGAAAAGAATAGGCCAGAGACCACAGCTTCATGGCTTCTGTGCACAAGGCCAAGGACAGAGTGCCTCCCTGCTTGTTGATGTAACACATTGTGGTGGTGTTCTCCGCTCTGACTTGGACCACTTTGCCCTTGACTGAATCCGAGAAGCTCTGCAGCGCTAGGAAAACTGCCCTGAGTTCCAGGAGATTGATATGAAGGAGACTGCTGTGGAGACCAGAGCCCCTGAGCTGTCAAGGCTCCCACCCTAGAAGAGAAGCATCCGTAGTTAGAACTACTGATGGGACTTGAGGGAGAAATGGAACCCCTTGTCTAAGGTTGTCCTGGTCCAGCCACCACGAGAGCTTGGACCAGAGTCTGAGTCACTGGAATCAATTTGGTAAGTGAATTCTTCTTTTGAGACCAAAGAGACCTCAGATGAAACTGAATGTCTCATCTGGAACCTTGCTCCCTGCAAAATTGCCGTGGAAGCTGCCATGTGGCTCAGGAGCTGGAGGAACAGTCTACCTGGGTGAGAGACTTGAGGTTAAAAGGAGGAAGTGAGATCCACTAGGGCTCTTTACCCTTGCCAGGGGAAGGAAAGCTTTTGCTTTTACAGTGTCGAACTCTATGCCTATAAAGGTGAGAAGTTGAACTGGTTAGAGTACAGACTTTGGAGATTAAGAAGAAACCCCAAGGAGCCAAGCAGGTCCTCGGTAGTTTGAAGAGCTGACTTGACCTGTAAAGGTCACTGACCCACTAAAAGTCAGTCATCCAGATATGGGAAGATGGTGATACCCTGTTTTCTGAGGAAAGCCACCACTACTGCAAGGCACTTTGTGAACACCCTTGGAGCTGATGTTAAGCCAAATAGCATGGCTCAATTAGTAATGACCTGAAGGCAACTCGAACCGGAGGTATTTTCTATGGGAGCACCTGATAGGAATATGGAAGTAGGCATCCTTGAGGTCCAGAGATGCTAGCCAATCCCCTGGCCTTAGACTGGGAAGGATTATTCCCAGAGTTACAATTTTGAATTTGGGAATTTTTGAAGTTGAGGGCCAGTCCCTGGCTTACTACTTCCAGGACCCACTTGTCTGAGGTCATAGACTCCCAGGCATGGAATTAGTAAGCCAGCCTGCCTCCTACTGGAAATGGGGAGTCGAACCGGGCTGACACATCAGGGCGACCGCTTGGCAGAAGCCTCAGACTGAGGGGGAGAATGGAGCAGCAATGCTCATCCCCCTCCTACCCCTCCCTCTGAAGAACCCCCTCTGTGAGAAGGGAGAGGAGGCCAGAGCTTGGTAAAAAGGCCTTTGAAAGGGCCTGCACCTACACTGCTGCTTCTGCAGAGTGGCCCCGCCTTTCCTTGGCCTGTGCACTCCGGTATGTGGTCCTGTATTCATCCATTTTCTTCATGTAAGCCTCTGTCTGCTCCCCAAAATACAGGTTACTCACCTATAACAGGAGTTCCAGGAATGGTATATGTTCATCCACACTTCTTGGCAGGTTCCTTGCTGCTTTAAATCTTGCTGGAAGGTCTTCAAGCTGGCTCCTCCCACCAACCCAGGTGATAAAACTCTGCTCCGCCCTATGACGCCAGATCTAGCCTGCTGGAAGCCAGGTTGTGCGTCGAAGCCGGGGAGGTTGGGTGGGTTGTGTGGATTAACATACCATTCCTAGAAAGTACAGTTACCCAAGAACTTACCGTAACAGTAGATCTTCGAAAACAGCTCTTGCAGCAGGTTACACCATTAGAACTGAAGCCGGCAGGAGTCAGGACCCCTCGGAAAAATTCTAGCTAGTTATCTTCAGCGGGACCGCATTTCGACGCCGGGTCCCGCCGCCGACGTTGGGTGTGGTACATAAGGGGGCGGTCCCGCCAGATTCCCCAGTTCTCCTGCCAGAGACTTCCGGCCGCAGACTGACATCAAAATGGGAGACAGAGGATCCACCGTCAGAAGACAAATTCGGAAAAAAACCCTGTAAACGAATGCTTAAGCCATGCCTCCAAGGGGGAAGGTGGGCAGGAAGGTACCTGCTCCAAGAGCTGTTCTTGAAGATCTACTGTTACAGTAAGTTCTTACGTAACTGTACTATCTTACTTCGAGACACAGCTCTTGCAGCAGGTTACACCATTAAGACTGATTCCCAAGCAGTAGCGCTTGCAAACACTCTGGGTGGAGGAAATTAGAAAGAACGTTGCAGGTCCTGAATCTAGGACAGGACACCCTGTAGCACCGCCAGGCCGAAGCCTGCTTTTCGCTGTGAAGCGATGTCCAGGCTATAATGCCTGATAAAGGTATGAAGAGAGCTCCAAGAGGCAGCAGCACAAAAGGCAGAGGTGGAGACGTTTCGGAGTGCTGCAAAGGCTGTGGCCACGCCCCAAGTAGAATGACCCCGGACTGCTCCTGGGAGGGGCTTTCGTTTGATGATATAACAGTAAGAGATGCACTGGACAAGCCAGCGAGACAGGGACTGTTTGGATACTGGTTGGCCCTTCATCCTTTCGGTAAAGGAGACGAAAAGCTGCTCCGAAGTGCAAAGCTGCTTAGTTCTGCTCAGGTAGTACCTTAAGCTGCGGTGAACATCCAGGCTGTGAAGCAACGCCTCTCCACTGTTAGTGTAATTAGGGAAGTAGACTGGCAGGTCAATAACCTGATTGAGAGTGAGTGTGGAAACCACCTTAGGCAAGAATTTAGGATTCGTCCTCAAGGATACTCTGTCCCGGTGGAAAATTAAATAGGGCTCTTTGCACATGAGAGCCTGAAGCTCAGAAACTCTTCTCGCTGACGTAACAGCAATCAAAAATAGTGTTTTCCACGACAGAAAACAAAGCTCGCAGTCCGCGACAGGTTCAAAGGGGGGGGAGCGTGAGTTGCTCCAGGACAAAGAGCAAGTCCCAAAGAGGCACCAGGTCCTTAATGGGCGGCCTAAGGTGCAACACCCCTCTTAAGAAATCTCGACAGGCATCTAATTGTGCCACTGTGCGCTGTCCCATCGGGAGGTGATAAGCTGAAATGGCACAGAGGTGCACTTTAATCGAGGAGTAGGCAAGACCTGAACGAAAAAGGGAGAGCAGGTACTCCAATACTGCTTTCACTGGACAACCTAAAGGGGATAGGCCGCGTGCTTCCGACCACAGACAAAAACGGCGCCATTTCATGGCATGCGTCACATGCGTTGCCGGCTTTCTGGCTGCAGAAAGGACTTCCGCAACCTCTTGCGAGACCCCGTGACGCAAGCTGGCTATGTCTCTAGGAGCCATGTGTGCAGGTTCAGTGAGCGTAAGTCCGGGTGGACCAGTGAACCCTTCTCCTGAGACAAAAGGTGGGAGCCGAATGGCAACGGGAGCGGAGGTTCCCGGGACAGCTGAAATAGCAAAGGGAACCAGATCTGCCTGGGCCAGAATGGGGCCCCCAACATCATTGTTGCATGCTCCCTGCGCAGTTTGAGAAGAACTCTCTGGATCAACGGGAAGGGAGGGAAAGCGTAGAGGAATCTGTCCGCCCAGGAGAGGGACAACGCGTCTCGCCAGAAAACACCAGGCCCTGGATCTAGCGAGCAAAAATTGGGCAGTTTTGCGTTGTATGGGGAGGCGAACAAACCCAATTCTGGAGTTCCCCATTGAAGAAACAGATCCTCTGCAACCTCCTGGAGAAGTTCCCACTCGTGGACTCTGGCCTGGGAGCGACTCAGGCCGTCTGCAATTGTACTGTCCACCCCGGGAACATGTACTGTGATCAGGTTCGCGCCGTGTCGGATTACCCAATCCCACACCCTCATGGCCTCCCTGCAAAGGGGGTAAGAGTGTGCGCCTCCTTGTTTGTTGAGGTAATACATCACCGCCGTGTTGTCTGTCTGAAGCAGGAGAGTACAGGGCGGGATTTCTGACTGAAAGGCCTGCAGGGCATAAAGGACCACCCTCATCTCTAGGACGTTGATATGGAGGTGGGCCTCCAGAGGGTTCCACATACCCTGGGACTTCACCCCGTCCAGGTGTGCTCCCCACCCTAGACCTGAGGTGTCTGTGGTGAGGATTACCCCCGGGGACAGCGCTATGAACGGGACCCCCGTAGAGTGTCCCTGAGTCTAGCCACCATTGCCAGTCTTGAATCACTGCGTTTGTGATTCTGACCGGATGCTGCATGTGGTCTTGCCTTTGGTCCCATTGCACCTTGAGCATCCACCGAGTTACCCGCATGTGGAGCCTTGCGAAAGGGACAGTAGGAATGGACGCAGCCATGTGTCCGAGCAAGCGAAGGACCGACCTGGCTGGGGCGGTCTTGTTCGACGAAAGCTCCCTGATGAGGGATCTGATGCGCTCTGTTGTCTGGAAGAAATGCTCTTCCTTGAACGGTGTCCAGTACTGCGCCTATGAACTGCAGTTTCTACGACGGTACCAGGAGGGACTTCTCGTGGTTGATTAGGATACCCAGAGATCGAAACAGGTCCTGGGTGCTCTGGCTCGCGCATGACAACGTGCCTCTGGAGGCGGCCATGAGAAGCCAATCATCCAGGTACGGGAACACAATGGCCCTGTCTCCTTAGAGACGCTGCCACGACTGCCATGCATTTGGTGGAGACCCTGGGTGCCGATGACAGCCCGAATGGAAGGGCTCGGAACTGAAGATGGCAGAGAAACTCGAAGCGCAGGAACCTCTTGTGCGCTTGGGCTATAGGGATGTGCAGGTAAGCATCCTGCATATCTAGAGACGCTAAAAAGACGTCCTGCTTCAGCATGGGAATAAGACCCGGAAGAGTTACCATGCGGAATCTTTTGTAGGCGACCGACCAATTGAGGTTGCTGAGGTCCAGAATCGGACGGAGGTCTCCTGTCATCTTTGGAACCAAGAAGAAGTGGGAATAGTATCGGTGTCCTCTCTGGTTCTCTGGGACGTACTCTATCACTCCCTTTTGCAGGAGCACTTCCTGTCTGATCAATGACTTGTGCTGACCCGGGTACCAGGAGAGCAACGGAGGCCTCGAGGGTAGCTTTTCCGTGAATTCTATAAAGTGGCCTCTTCCGACCAACTGTAGAACCCACATGTCTGTGGTTATAGTCTGCCATCCTGGCAGGAAATTCGCAATGCGACCCCCGACCATGACGTCCCGTTGATCCTGAGGGGCGGGGGCCAGGAAGGAGTCAGGCTGTGGCGGCTGAGGGTCCCGCTGGCTGGACCGGCTTAGGAGTCCGCTGGCTCCGACGTACGGGTTGTTTCCCTTGGGCTCTGCGAAACCGGAGCCTCTGCTATGGAACGGGCCGGGACTGCTGTCTCTGCGTCCGTCCACGAAATCAGCTTTGGATCCTATGAAAGGAACTAAGCTTGGGTCGGTACATGGCCTGAACTGACCTCACCGCCTTCCCGCCCTCTTGGAGTTTGCTAATTATCTTCTCTGAGAGTTTACAAACAAAACTACTCCCTCGAATGGGGCGTCCATGATGTTTTTCTGGACGTCCGGGGTAAAACTGGAGACACGGAGCCAAGAGTGCTTCTGGAGGCATACGCCTGAAGCTGCTGCTCAGGCCAAGGAGTCCGCAGAGTCGTACGCGGCTCATAGCACCTGGGTTCCCACGTCCGAACCCGTACAGAGGAACTGTAACATCTCCTCCTCCTGCTCACCTTCCGGCAATTTCTCAGCCGCATCCAGACCCTGCTCCCACAGCGCATTTTGGAACTGCACCATGTGGGTCAAATAATTCAGGGATCTGATGGCGCAGGTAGCGGAAGCATACATACGCCTACCCATGGAGTCCAGCTGCTTGGAATCTGGGTCCGGTGACAGGGTGCTCAGAGGTTGCGGTCTCTCTGGGACCGGTCATGAGAGGCTGTGATGACCAGAGAGTCGGCCTGAGGATGCAAGGTCAAGTACTGGTCTTCTCTTGGAGCCTTGTACAAGCGGTCAGCTTTCTTTGGCATCGCCGGGAGCGAATGTGGACGCTTCCACGCTGCCTTGGTGACGTCCACGAAAGTGTCTAGCAAGGGTGGCACCACCACAGGCTTGGGTTACTTCGTCAAGATACTGCAAGGCGAGCCTTTCGCGGTCTAACTCTTCCGCATCCCATCCCATGTTCTCCTGGATGTGTCTCATGAGATCCGAGAACAAAGGGTCATCCGGAAGAGACTTTGGCAGCTCACGTGGGTCCGGAGAAGGGATGGAGAGGGGAGATGGGGATCTGGATGTAGAAAATTCTGATCCCGTGTCCTCCGTCAAAGGCGAACGGCAGCGTCTTCTGGGTCTCTTGGGACTAGGTGACCTAGAAGAGGATCTGGACGGAGGTCTCCTTTTATCGAGTCTCCCCCTTGGAGGGGTCCTGGGCTCTCCGGGAGGAGGTAACCGGCCTGTAGACCCAGACTGAGACGGGGGCGCAGGAACCAGAGGAGCAACCGGTGTAGTAGGAGGAAGCGGAGGTGGAGTGG
This sequence comes from Neoceratodus forsteri, assembly GCA_016271365.2. Taxonomy (NCBI): domain Eukaryota; kingdom Metazoa; phylum Chordata; order Ceratodontiformes; family Ceratodontidae; genus Neoceratodus; species Neoceratodus forsteri. Next base: position 88,747,559 of record JADMNL010000028.1, read on the forward strand.
GAACCATGTCCTTTTTGATGGTCTCCCACCAGTAAGAGAAAAGCTCCTTCATCTTTGTAAAGGAAAGGCCCGACGACAGTCCGGGCACTGGTGGACGGTCATCGGGACCCGGCGTCAGCTCCACAGGGGGCTCGGGTTGCGGCGAGGGTTCCCTGGGAGCCTCAACAGGACCGGGGTCGCCCATCTGGTCCTTGGCTGGGTTAACTCCTCCTCAGTGATGGTCTCCTGATTGACGTCGGTCGGGGTCCTCTTCTCAATGGGGGCGGGCGCCGGTCCCCGTACAGTGATGAGTAGGCTTGGCCGGCGACGGTCTTCTGGCAGACAATGGCTCTGAGGACCTGTGGCGAGAAGCCGACGGATGAACCGGCGTCGGGTCCTGCGGCCTCTTGAGCGAGGTGAGCTCCTTGGTTTTCTAAGGAAGCAGATCTGACGTCGGGTTCAGAATGGCGGGAACCCGACTTGTGGTGATGGTGGCGATCCCCCGACTTAGCCAGGGCCTTGGAGGACGAGGAAGGCCTGGGAGTCTTGGCCTGAGAAGAGGTAGAAGATTTGCTCACCGCAAGGGGGGAGGCTGAGAGCTGGCCCGGGAAGGAAAGCGGTCAGACCTGGAGCCGGAGCTGCATGAATCGGAGGCCCTAGACGGGGATCTAAAGGGGCTTTCTCCCTATGCTTCTCAGCATGCTTACAGGCCTTCTGCGAAGAATCCCCCTTGGAAGCCATGGTCTTGAGCCGCTCCTCTAACAGAAATACCTGTAGGGCCTTCTGGCGACGGATCCGGGTTCTGCTGTTGAAGCCCTGGCAAAAGGAGCAGGACCGGGTCTCGTGGTCTGGGCCTAGGCACCGGACACAGGCCGAGTGTGGATCCTTGAAAGGGATCTGCTTCCCGCAGGCGCAATTCGAGGAGTGACCAGAGGTCGGGGAGGACATCAGAGAAAAAAAACTGAACTCTGAGAACAAATTTCCCGTAGGAAAGCACTTTACCACGCGTCGCGCTAGAAAACGAACCGAAGGGTCGAGACATGCAAGTCGACGGCAGGAAAGAACTGGGGAATCTAGAGGGACCGCCCCCTTATGTACCATGCCTGACGTCGGGGGCGGTCCCCGCTGAAGATAGCTAGCTAGAATTTTTCCGAGGGGTCCTGACGCCTGGCGATTTCAGTCCTAATGGTGTAACCTGCTGCAAGAGCTGTGTCTCGAAGTAAGATCTCCTGTTACAGGTGAGTAACCTGTATTTCTAGGGACATGGATATGTTGTTCAATCCACACTTCTTGGCAGACTTAGCAGTTCTCCAGGAGGAGGGAGGCAAGGGGCACACCTACTATTTCGGGAAATAAGGACTGGAGACAGAGATCCCAAAACCAGCATCCCAGCGTGACTCAAGGTCGATGTGGTAATGGGTAATGAAGGTGTGTGCTGACTTCCAGGTAGCAGCCCTGCAGATTTCCTGGATAGGGAGGTCCCTGGAAGCAGCCACCGAAGCAGCGGTATGCTGAGTAGAGTGAGCTCTTATCCCTCTGGGAGGCTCCATGCCTGCCAACCTATAGCAGAGATCTATGCAGGTGGTGACCCGCCTGCATATCGTCCGCTTGGCTGCAGGTATGTCAGGTGCAGCTTCAGTGTAGGTGACAAACAGCTGGCGAACCTTTCCACAAACTTCAGCCGTTCACTCGTTATAATAAAGCGAGCGCTCTTCTAGGGTCCAGAGTATGGAGCCTATATTCAGCCTCCGAGGTGCGACTGGGGTAGAACACCGGCAAAGGCAACATCTGGTTAAGGTGAAACTCCGACACCATGGAAAGGAGTTTCTGGTGGGAGTGCAGGACAACTTTGTCCCTGTGGAAGTCCAGATTGGGAGACTATGGAAAGCGCCTGGAGCTCTCCCATCCTTCTGACTGCCATGATAGCCACCAAGAAGGCGGTCTGCCATGACAGGTGAGATGTCACACCTGTGCATTCTGTTCAAATGGCTTGCCCATGAGCTTAGCCAGTACCAGCAGTAGATCCCACGGAGGTGGAGGTTCTCACACCAGAGGGGATATGTGATCAAGACCTTGGAAAAAGCTCCTGACCACCTTCTCCTGCACCACCGACTGCTTTCCGGCCCACGCCCAGCGAGCAGAGATGGCTGCCAGGTGCACCATAAGGGTAGTAGACCGAAGCCCTAGCTGACAAAGTGACCACAGGTAGTCCAGAATTCTGGCCAAGGAACAGGAGGAAGGGTCCAACCCCATATCGACATCAAATGGAGAATCTCTTCCATTTGAAGGCATAGCATTTTCTGGTCAACTTTTTAGGGGACACCTCAGCAATGTTGAGAACCTTGTCGGAAAGACACAAGGCCTGAAACTCTAGCCGCTCATGAACCAGGCAGGCAGGTGCAGGGATTGAAGCTCTGGGTGGAGTACCTTCCCCTGGCTGACTGATCAGGTCTGGGCAGGCCGGAAGCTGCCTCGGGAGCCTGGAGCTGAGGAGATCTGGATACCAGAACTGGTGAGGCCAGTCTGGGGCTACCAGAATCACATGCACCATGTCCCCTCCTCACCTTCAGAAGCACCTTGTGGATCAAGGGAAATGGGGAAAAGGTGTAGAAGAGGCCCGGCATCCACGGCCTCGAGAAGGCATTCCCCTGCAGCGAGCTCTGAGGGGGCCGGGCATGAAACAACATCAGCTTAGCATTCTCCCTGGAGGCAAACAGGTCCACCCCAGTGGGAGAAGAGATTGTGTACTCTCTCCGGCAGGAGTGACCACTTGTGAGATGCAGCCCCTATCCGGCTTAGGGCATCGGCCAGAGTGTTGGAGGCTTCTGCCACATGGATGGCTAGGAGATCCGCCTCCAGGCTGCTTACGAGGGATCAAGTGCGGAGAGCTTCCTTGCACAGGGGCAAGGGGCACGTCCCGCCCTGGCGGTTTAGGTAGTATATGGTCATGGTATTGTCCGTCTGAACATGGACTACTTGACCAAGTACAAACAGAGCGAAGGCGGTGACGGCTACTCGGACAGCTTGAAGATCCAGCAGATTGAGGTGGCATCGGGACTCCCAAGGGGACCAGAGGCCGTGAGCTCTGTGCTCGCCAAGATGGGCACCCCAATCCAGAGAGGCATTGGTCAATAGACAGTCGGCTCAGGGTGGACGAACGGGATGCCTTCTTGCAGATGTGCTAGAATGATCCACCACTGGAGGGCGTTCCACATCCCCTGGGTCACTGTCACTAGCTGATCCAAGGGATCAGAGTGCTGTGACCATTGGCTGTCTAGCCCCCACTGAAGGGGACACATGTACCAACAAGCCCAACAGACCATGCTGATGCAGGCCGCCATGAGGCCCAGGAGATGCAGGAAGTCCCGGCAGGGCGCAACTGCCCAACCTGAAATGAATGGACAATGGAGGAAAGAGTCTCAGCCCTGCCCTGGCTTGTAGAGAGTAGAGCTCTGCCCCGATGAATTGGATCGCCTGCTTTGGCACGAGTTCCGACTTGGCCTCGTTGATAAGGAGGCCAACCCGAGAGTAAACCTAGAGGGCCAGATCTCTGGACCACTCCACCTCCATTCTGGAGGAGACTGCAATCAGCCAGTCGTCCAGGAAGGGGTACACCCAGACCCTTCGGCGCCGCAGGAATGCTGTCACCACTGCCATGCATTTGGTGAAGACCCTGGGAGCTAGGGAAAGGCTGAAGGGCATGGACTGGAACTCAGAGGGATCCCTCTGCCCTGAAGTGGAGGAATCTCTGGTGGGACAGATGGATTGGGACGTGAAAGAACATGTCCTGGAGGTCCAGAGAACAGAATCACATGCCTCATTCTAAGGATGGAATGATCTGAGCCAGAGTGACCATCCTGAAGGTTCGAGACCTTAGGAACCTGTTTAGGTCGCAGGTCTAGAACGGGTCGCCAGCCCCCCATTTTGGGACCAGAAAGTACCCGGACAGAAACCCCGGGGTCTGGTGAAGGATCCGCTACCTTCCTGATCACCTCTTTCAAGGAGCAGGGAAATGTCTGCTCGGTGAGCCGACAGGCGCTGCGGACCCCATAGCCCCTCGAGTGGTGACGGCTTGGAAGGGCGGGGCCTGCTCAAACTCCAGGGGCAGGCCCTTTCCTACCACCTCCAACACCCAGCAGTCCATGGTGATAGTGGGCCAGGTGGAAAAGTGGCAGAGCCGTCCCCCCACGGGGGGAACGACTAGGCTAGGAGCGACACCCCTCAACCCGTCACTGGGCAGGCTTGAAGGGACTGGCCGAGGAACCTCCTGGGCCTTTTCCTCCCTGCTCCCTGTTAGAGCAAGCTGCAGGCTTGGCTTTGAGATGCCAAGCGTGAGCCTGCTGGTCCTGATGCGGATATTGGGCCAGACGTGCCGCAGGCGCAGAAAGGCGAAAGGACTTGTGTTGTTGACGACGGCCCTTGTCGTCCTGTGCAGAGGTGACCAGAGTCCAGGGTAGCATTGGACTTTTTGATCCACTGGAGGTGGCCTTCCACTCCAGGGCCGAACAGGTCATTGCCCAGGAAGGGGATATCTGCCAATTTATGCTGGATATCCTCAGCCATGCTCTGCGGCACAAGGCCACTGCGGCCACAACTGATCTGGCACAGGAGTCTCCAATGTCCAGAGCAGTTTGGAGTTGCTGTTTTGCCACTGCCCTTCCTTGGTCCCACACCTGCTTGACAGTGGTCTGCAGGTCGGCCAGGAGATGAGGAATCACCTCATCCAGGGATCCCATGACGGCGTGGGAGAAGCGTGCCATCAGCACGGCAGCGCTGGCATGGCACAGGCCAAGGGAGGACGCAGCGTACACTTTGTGCCTGGTGTAGTCCAGCTTTTTGGACTGCTTGTCGGGGGGCTTATCCACATCCCTAGCATTCCCAGAGTGCCGGAAAACGCCATCAGTGACCAACCCCTCTGCAGAGGGGTGCTCTGAAAAACCAGACAAAGAGCCAGTAGGGAACACATACTTCCTGGCCATCCTGGCCGAAGGCGCAGGACAGGAAGCCGGCCGCTGCCGGAGCTCCAAGGCTGGGCCGACAATGGCTTCAGCCACCAGAAAGGCCTCCATGGGCGAATCCCCTCTGTCCAGTATCTGTCAGGGGATACTTGGCCCACTTGGATACGGGCTCGAGCTGCATCCTGGTGGACACAGATGAGCTGAAGCAGACCCATAAGACAATATGCTCTCGTCCATCGACTGCCTCCCAGAGGACTCCAGGTCAAGGGGTCTGGAAAACAGGGAGGAGTTTGACTCTGAGAAGTCCGCGAAGAGCTGCCAGGGGCCTGAGCCGCACTCCACCTGCCAAGGACGGTCGGGAGTGAGGGTGACAGACAACCTGTGGGGCAGACCCTGACCCGACAGATTTTGGTTGTGAAGGCTGAGGTTCCACCACAATCGGTGGGGCAGCTGGTTTCGGTCAAACAACCGGCCCAGGCTTGGGCACCTCGACTACAGCGAAGGGTTGTTTCGGCTGTTCGGGTGACAGCCACTTGATGGCTGGGGAAAGTAACTGTAGGCTTGTTCCCAGACAAAAGTAACTGCTGCCACATTAAGTCCTTATAGCATTGACACTATTTGCGTCGAAGCCTCTCCTCTTCCGAAGAGGAAGATGAGGACGAGCGGCACCGAGACAGAGACCGCCGAGGTCTGTGGGATCGAGACAAGGTCCGGGAAGGGGCGGGGAACAACAGCTCTTCCCTCTGCTCAGGAGCCTTGACCGGGGACTCCAGCATAGGAGACGCAGGCAGGTCCTTGGTCTCCACCAGGGAAACAGGTGAAGGGTTTGCTTCGCCAGTCGACAGCCCATCCGATTGGTAGAGAAAGATCTCGACCGCGCCGACGGGTGTCTCGGACGGCTGACCTGACGGGGACCCCGTGAAGCCAGCGGCCTTGGCCACAGCCTTGACCAAGGTAGAGTGTCGACTGTCCGGGGAAGGGGACCTCTCCAGCTCCCACGAATGCAGACAGTGGGACTTGCCTTTTGAGTCCTTGTTTTTGGACCGAGAAGAGTTTCCCCGATGGCCCCTCTCCCTTCATGGAAAGTGATTTGCAAAGCTCCTTAAAAGAAGTTGTGTAGGAGGATCCCAGAGAGAGCGGGATAAATGCCGCGACCGAGGAAGATGAAGATGCGGCCTGGGCAGCCTCCTCCTCGAGGGCGATCTGCTCAACTTGCTCAGCAGAGCCAGTCGCCGTGCACACCGCCCAACAGGCCTCCCTTGACTTCCCTGGCGGGTGGCGCTTCTTGGGGCGCCCAAGCTGTAACTGGGCAGCGCGGTCTTCCAGGACATTGGCCGAAACCGAACGGCATAACTCGCAGGCCAGTGGGTCATGATCTAGGCCGAGGCAGTAGATGCACGTGGAGTGCGGATCCGTCCTGGACATCTTCGGCCCACATGGGCACCGCCAAAATCCAGGAGTCGATTTGTCCATCACAGCCGCGAGGGATTAATTAGACCGAAGTGTTGAAATTTTTAGAATTAGTTTCGGGCGAACTGAAGAATTAGGAACCAGTCTATACGCAGAGCGTTAAGAAGGGAACCTGACCTTCCAAGCGGTAAGGAAGATCTGGCGTCATGGGGCAGAGCTGAGAGTTTTATCACCAGGGTGGGTGGGAGGAGCCACCTTGAAGACCTTCCGGCAAAATTTAAAGTGGCAAGGAACCTGCCAGACAGACAATGTGGATGAACATATCCATGCCCCTAGAACAGCCAATCTCTTACAAACCATGTCACAGGCTTTTTAAAAGAACCAGCAAAATGTCTGTTTCTTTTGAAAGAGATCGGTACAGGAGCACCACACTAATTACAGAAATTAAATTTAAGAAAGTCGGTTCCAAACCGGACTGACTGGGAAGAAACAGAAGACAGAATTTCCACCATTTCACCAAAATAAAACAGTCTACCTATCTACACACTACCTGTACCGTAGACAAGAGGTTGGAAATCCGAAAATAAAAATATACGGTTTAAACCGAACGCTTTACTTTTACCGAACCGAGCAGAAGAAATCTCTGGTGCGACTTCACTGTTAGACTGAATAAAGAATTTGCCGGTTACACTGGGAAGTACCACAGACAGAGATTTGAAAACAGAGCTTGAGCTCAACATTCTATGCTTCTGCATAGAGTTAACTCTCTGCTCCGGGACAGATCAAGTGCTGGAGCTAACTGCATTATGTCTGAATACAGCAAGACTTCGCGTTGTTTGAACCCCACTCTTAAATCTTATAAGTGTGCCCTGAGAAAGAAGCTGTCAAAAGTATGTTAAAATTGCCCATAGAAATCAGAAGAGGCCCAAAACCAGAAGGAGGCATATTATGACCATGGAGTAAAAGAAAAAATTATTGCGCCAGATGAAAAGGTCGCACTACCATTACCCAATACAGAAAATAAAAGGGTAATGACGAGGAAAGGCCCTTTTAAAGAGCTTAGACATACTGGCACAGTTCCCTACGAGACTGAGACCCCCAATAGGAAACACCTGAAAATATGGGTTGAAAAACACACCAAAGGCCATTTTGCTAGTTTTACCAGAAACTGAAAAATACTGATATGGTTTACGACAGACTAGAACAAACTGCTGATGCTGTAAAAATGAATGTTTCCTTAACCTCTGAACAAACCGCAGAAATGTGTAACTTGCTAAAGACATTTTACAGTACTTTTACCACAGTGCCAGGCTGAGCAAAAGGGCTCGAGCACGTAATAGTGAAAGAATGCATGCCCTATAAAACAAAAGACATACAGATTACCAGGGCAGAAAGGAGCAGACATGATTAAACACAAAAACTGAAATAACTGGGTACCATAGAAGAGTCGAATTGCTTGGTAGTCAAGTGATTACTGGAAATATCAAAGGGGATACAAGAATCTGCCATAATTTAAGGAAACAAGTGTCAGAATTTGACATATCCTATGCCAAGGGGAACCGATTTGATGGTCTGATTGGGGCAGGCAAAGTGCATCAGTACCCTCCATCTCACCAAGGGTTACTGGCAAATCCCCTAGCTAAAGAATTCAGGAAAAAAAGTAGTTACGTAGGAACTTACTGTAACAGTAGATCTTTGAGGAGTTCCTTCACTATGTCATTACATATCGGACTGATGCCACCTTGCGGGCCACACGGCAGACTTCTAGCAATCCCTGATGAGGGACCCGACATCACGCGACACATCAACGTGGCCATATATAATGTGCGGTCCCTACACCCGCCCTCCAGTTCTCCTACTGGAGCCAGAAAGAGGCCTGACAACAGGAGTAAACATGATTTGGAGTCCCTGTGAAAGAAATAAAATGAGGGGAGGGAAAAGAGTGACCTACTGAAGGAACCTCTCCAAGATCTACTGTTACAGTAAGATCCTACGTAACACTTATTTCGAGAGGGTTCCATCAGTAGGTCATTACATATAGCACAGAGTCCCAAGCAGTCCCTCCGAAAGGAGGCTGAGAAACAAGGGAGTAGGAGAAAATAACTCCAACAGAAACTGGGAACCAGAATGGACCCAGCCTAGGACAGAAGGCACTGCAAGGCAGCTAGACCAAAGCCAGCACTCCACCTAGAAGCAATGTCCAAACTGTAGTGTTTATCAAAAGTGTGGACAGAACTCCAAGTAGCTGCGGCGCAGATTTCACCCACGCCCTTAGTAGAAGGACCTCTGATGGGACCCGGCAGAGGTTTTTCGTACTTTTGTAATAACAACTAATACTAACCATTTGGAAACGCAGTGCTTCGAAACCACTTTGTCCTGGGGGCAAAGAAAGGAAAAAAAAAAAACTGAGCGTAGCTATGGAAATCCTTGGTTCGGTGTTAAAAATAAAGCTGGTCATAAACCAGTGTGAGAAGCTCCGAAATCCTTAGAGTCGACGTAATGGCAACTAAAAATAACTTCTTCCAGGAAAAGAAGCACAAATCACAGCTCATGGCCAGTTCAAATGGTGGGAGTGAGCTTCTCCAACAAGAAAAAATTACTCACCTTAGTAATGTTTCTTCTAATGGAGTCTTGCTATATTATAGACATTAGCAGTTTGTTCCAGCTCTAGAACTGCCCCGGTGTGAAATGGTTAAAACCATTCCAAAACAGAATTTTGGCACGAGAGCAGCTCTGTCTGTGTCATTTCAAACTTGAACTGTCAGATCTTTATCACCCAAACTCACTAAGGTCTCTGTGAAGTTGTAACTCACACTAGCCAAATGGCTACCTAAATAATAAACCATTGATGGTCCCAACACCCAAGACTCAAGTCAGGGGACCAGAAATACTAACACCATTCTAATAATATGAAAAGGAACATAAGTATAATAAACACACACACACTGCAGCACACATACACACCCCAAAGTCCCAAAGGGGACAAATGCTAACAGGACATAAGTAGTGCCCACACTAAGTTGCCCGCACCCCACCAAGTAGAGGTTCTAAGAGGGCAGGTTGGGGAGGTCTATAATATAGCAAGACTCCATTAGAAGAAACAACATTACTAAGGTGAGTAATTTTTCTTCAAACAACATGAAGTCTTGCATATTATAGACATTAGCAGAATACACAGCAGTACCTCCATGGAGGAGGGCAGAACCTACTTAGGGAATAGGCTCTGAAGAACAGCTGTGCCAAACCGAGCACCTCTCCTGGCCTGGACATCCAGGGAGTAATGCTTGGTAAAAGTGTGTACCGCCTTCCAAGTAGCAGCCTGGCAAATCTCTAATAAAGGGATATTCTGGCAGCAGCTAGAGACGCAGCTGTAACCCGTAGAAATGAGCCTCAAACCGGGGGCTCTGCCCACTTTCTGATAACAAAACTGGATACAAGAGACAATCCACCTGGCTATTGATCTTAGTGGCAGGTTTGCCTTTCCCAACTTCACCATTGGTAAGGAAAAGTTGGAGGGATTCGAACCTGTGACCTTTGGTACGCTCTATATAATAACTAAAAGCTCTCTTAACATCCAGGCTGTGCAACCTCCTCTCACCTGAAGAGGAGTGATCAGTGAAAAATACTGGAAGGGAGATAGATTAAGATGGAAATCTGAAACCACCTTAGGCAAAAACTTCCTATTAGTCCTAAGGACTACCTTATCCCTGTGGAAAGAAATAAAGTCAGTCTCCACTGACAAGGCTTGCAATTCACTTATGCGTCTGGCAGAAGTGATAGCCACTAGAAAAACAGTTTTCCAAGTTAGGTACTTAAGCTCTGCAGAAGACAGAGGTTCAAAGGGGGTTGCATTAACTGGGCAATGCAAACATTAAGGTCCCAAGCAGGGGCCGGTTCCCGAAAGGGAGGATTAGTATGGAGTAACCCCTTAAAAAACTTGGAAAACACAGAATGAGAGGAAAGAGGGGATGACTTTCCTGCTGACACAAAAGCAGACAGCTGCCAAATGAACTCTCAGGGTAGCTGGTCTGAGACACAAGGAATTAAGATGGACCATGTAATCTAACAAAATGGGCAATTCAGCAGATTCTGGGGAAATATTTTTCCCAGCACACCAAATGGAAAACCTTTTCCATTTAGAACTATAAGTAGCCCTAGTGGAAGGCTTTCTGGAAGCCTTTAGGATCTCAAGAACACCCTGAGAGAGGTGTAAATCAGAAAACTAACTCCTCAAGAGCCAGGCCTTGAGGTTAAGGGATTTCAGGTCCGGATACCAAACCCTTCCCTGGGCACAAGTCAACAGATTGTGATTCCTGGGGAGGCACAGGGGAAGATGGACTGTCAGAGACAGAAGGAGTGGGTACCAGGGCTGCCTGGCCCAATCCGGGGCAATCAGAATCACCCTGCAAGGCTGAGATCTGATTTTGACTAGTACTTTGAATAGGAGAGGAAAGGGGGTGAAGCATAGAGGAACTTCCCTCCCAATCCAGAAGAAGGGCATCCAGGGAACTGAGCCCAGCACTGGAGGCCTGCAACAGAACAGAGGAAGTTTGAGATTGTCTGGGGCTGCAAAAAGATCTATCCGAGGGATGCCCTACCTGGCAAAAACTATCCCCAGCACTTGAGGATCCATGGACCATTCGTGATGGCCCTGGGAAATCCTGCTGAGGGCATCCGCTAGGACATTGTCCTTCCCTGGAAGATGAAGTGCTATGAGGGAAGTGTTCAGGGAATAGGCCAGAGACCACAACTTCATTGCCTCGGTGCACAAGCCAAGACCGAGTGCCCCCCTGTTTGTTGATGTACCACATTGTTGTGGTGTTGTCTGTTCTGACTTGTATCACCTTGTCGTGGACAGATGCAGAAAAAGCTTGAAGAGCTAAAAGGACAGCTCTGAGTTCCAGCAAATGGATGTGGAGCAGAGATTCCTGGGGGGACCACACTCCCTGAGTGGAAAGGTCGCCCATGTGGGCTCCCCACAACCCAGAAGGGAATCATCTGTAGTGAATCAAGTCGTGAGAGGTGGAAATGAAGGGGACCCCCCCGCTCTTAAATTGCTCTGATCCTGCCACCACTGGAGAGTTAGGATCAAGGTTCGAGTCACTGGGACCAACTTGGAAAGGGGGTCTCTTCTCTGAGACCAAAAGGTTCTCAAGTGAAACTGAATGTCTCATCTGAAATCTGGCTCCCTGCACAACAGCTGTGGATGCAGCCATGTGCCCCAGGAGCTGCAGAAAGTGTCTTGCTGGTCGAGAGACCTGCAGAGTGAAAGAAGAGGCCAGAGCCACTAAATTCCTTACCCTTTCTGGGGGAAGAAAGGCTCTGGCTAGCTTTCTGTCCAATTCTGCCCCTATAAAGGTGAGTACATGGACTGGTTCCAGAACAGACTTTGGTAGGTTTAGCAGAAAACCCAGGGAGGTGAGAAGCTCCTGGGTGACCTGCAGGTGAGATTTTACCTGTTCTGGGGACTGGCCTACAATGAGCCAGTCATCTAGATAGGGAAAAAATGAAAATTACGTACCTACCGTAATTCTTGATCTTCTCTTGTATCTTCACCATTCATTACTTCCTGGGTGTAAGCCGGAGGCGCACACCCGTCACGGGAGCTTTTTTTTTTTAAACTTTGGCTAACGGCACCGCCCTCGAGAGTGACGTCATGCGTCATGCGCGAGGGGCGGCCGTTAGTAGCGACAGACTCCTCCAACTCAGTTCTGTGAGCCGGAGAGGCAAAAGCGAAAGCAGAGAATAGAGATAGCGAGGCAAGATAGCCAAGGGATAGCAAAGCAAGGAAGAATGAACTGAAAAAGGAATAAGCCGATGGAGGAAGGACAAAGGAGATAAGAGTATCCCTAACCTAGGGACTGCAGGGCCTCCTTACCTGGGCGACTCTAGGAGGAGAGAGAAGGAAGGAAATGAGAAAGAAGAACAAGAAGAAGAAGAACAAGAACAAGAAGAAAGATGGGATGTTGAAGGGACCAGAATGCCCAACAAGCATAGTTAGCTTATGGCTGAAGGCTCGACTAACAGGGAAGCAAGAATCCCCGGAGATAGAGCTGAAGAGAAGGTTCACCAAACCCGCTAGAAAGACTCAGGAG